>NC_051168.1:111940934-113320280 GCF_013339725.1 Rhipicephalus microplus | reverse complement strand
CTGTAGTAATATGGGATTCATTCACTAAACGTAACATTAATCAATTAGAAAAAGTGCAGAACAAGGGCTTACGTTTTATTTATAACTCCTACGGTAGAACATCCGTATCTGAATTATTGGTAAAAAGCGGTCTGCAACCCGTTGTGGACAGAAACCGCACTTGCTGGCTTAAGTTTTTCTATCAATTAATAAATGGTCATTTAAATGTTGACAATGCAGGCATTCTTCGGTATTCTTCCGGTTACGCAACTCGCAAGCGACATAGTAAAACGATAACTCCTTTACCTTCACGGATTAACTGCCACAAGTATTCGTTCTTCCCTAGAAC
Source organism: Rhipicephalus microplus (assembly GCF_013339725.1). Classification (NCBI taxonomy): domain Eukaryota; kingdom Metazoa; phylum Arthropoda; class Arachnida; order Ixodida; family Ixodidae; genus Rhipicephalus; species Rhipicephalus microplus. The sequence continues at coordinate 113,319,952 of NC_051168.1, read as the reverse complement.
TATTAATGACTGGAATAGCCTGACAAATGATGTCGTTTTACAGAAGAAACTGTCATTGTTTGAAAACAGCATCGCCTAAACCATCACTACACATTGCATTGTATTATTTGTTTTATTGTAATTATTGTGTTAGTCTATAACCCGTATTCTACGTGTTACGTTATTATGTGTTATGTTACTCGAAAAATTTGTTGAAATAAGCGTTTGTGAACCTTCGCCTTGTATATTCAAATCGTACGATTTATTGTGTTTTCATTATTTTTTTGTATGTACCGATTCTCGAACATTTTTTTCCCACCCTGCCATGATCTTTCAGCTGAAGGATCGCAGTATTTATAAATAAATAAATAAATAAAAAATTTGGGATACATATCAGACAAAAGAAGCACATGCATCAGTTCCAGCTCCATTGTACCAACCCCCATTAAAATCTAATTCATGATTGATTGATTGATGATTGATATATGGGGTTTAACGTCCCAAAACCACCATATGACTGTGAAAGACACCGTAGTGGAGGGCTCTGAAAATTTCGACCACCTGGGGTTCTTTAACATTTGCCCAAATCTGAGCACACGGGAAAACGAATTAATCAGAAGCCATAAATAGCATTTTAATCAGCATACTTGGATAAGAACTTTGAATCAGCACCACATCTGATAATTGTAATCACCCCAGGTTTTGCACCTGAAAACCATGGAGTAAGATCGCCGATTCCCACTCTCTTCGTAAACTGATTTTTCTCTTTCCAGGAAGCCTTCATTCTTCCAAGTTTGTTCATAAACTTCAGTTGATAGTTTGCGCTTGTACTGTCCACTTCTTTTTTTGTCTCCTCCATAACTTCGTTTTCTGCAGCAATTGTATCGCAATTTTTTCCAGAAACCAAGTAGCCCAATACCTCACTTTGTTAATGTAAGGCTTCACATATTTCTACACAAAAAGCCCAATCAAAAGCGCTTATTTTTGTATCCTTACAGTAACTCGACTGAAATCTCGCTGAGAAATGGTGCTATTTTGCTAAGAAACTCAGAGAGCACTATCTGAAGCAGAAGGACAGCACTGTTTACATGCCCTCTCATGCACCACTGTGTCTCTAGTGGTATGTGGTAACTGTGTAGAATATGAAACTGAGGCGGCAGTTTCTTTTTTGAAAGTCATTGAACAACTGCTATAGGAAAAAACTCCCTCTGGGCAAAGCACCGCCATCAGTGCCACAAGAAACAGTAAAGCTGCTACCATTACCTACTTCGCACTGGGAAATGGTCACACATTTGGTAGTGCCTTTGTCACGTTTTTTTTTTTTTTTTAAATAACAATTCCAACATTAGTCTTGTGGTTTGTGGTAAATGACTCGAGATTTACGTGGTTATGATAGCCATAATGGAAAGCAATAATGCACACCACCAAACAAAGCAGCAAACAGTTGTTGAACTTCTGCAATGTTACACTGAACACAATATATTAGTACTGTTGACTCTACAGACAACATTGAATGTATTACACATATTCAGTACAAAATAAGCTGTTGCAACTGAACCACATTGTAAACTTCCTTCCACCACTGCAATAAAAAAGTTCAGCACCTTTGAAATAAAGCAATGTTTCAAGATTTTTCGTGCTCATCTCACTGCAGCTGATAATTACAAAAGAATGACACGTAGCTATAGCTAGAATTCTTTTTAATGACCTCACATATAACGTGCTAAATAAGACGCTGTTTTAGGCAAGCTAATTTTAAGTAATTGACACTCGTGGCGAGAAATAGGCAAAGAGAAAAAGGTAGGGGCACAGGACACAAGTGCTTGTGTGCTATGCCCCAACATTGTGCCTACACTAGGTTTTTGCAGCAGATGTAAGGGACCGACAACAAACTTTTACAGGACCTATTTTGTTCAGTGCAACCTAACAATTACAGATCAGAGTGCTTTATCATAAAATGGCACAGTAGAAAATACCATGATTCGTTTATAATAAATTTTTTTATATCTTCAGATTTCATTGCACAACTGTAAGATTTGGTTATTCAACAAGCCCAAGGGGTAGTTCGTGACTCTTAAAGATATGATCCAGCTCAAATCGCAAAGAGGATCGTAAGACCTGTCACCAATCTACTGTAGATTCCCAGTGAAACGAAATCTGTTAAATGGAACTGCTGCTTACATAGAACTGCATCCAGCACAATTGGTTTCATACTTAGATTCTCCACCCTTGTTTATCTCCCAGTCAAAGAAACTCCCGTTAATTGAACACATTTTTTGGTCACTTGAGGTTCGTAAGACCTGTCACCAATCTACGGTAGACTCCCAGTAAAACGAAATCTGTTAAATGGAACTGCTGCTTACATAGAACAACTGCATCCAGCACAATTTTATTTATTTATTTACAATACTGCCAGTCTCTTACGAGACCAAAGCAGGAGGGCATGAGTATCAGAATACAATGAATGCTAAGTACTTTCTTACAGTCGGCATACAGAACTGTAGTTATTTTAAAATTGGTAATAATAATCCTAGTTACATAGAAACATTAGACATAGGTATTTATGCACTCCAAATATTCACACTTCGGAAGCAGCGAACTAAATCTTTGCTGCATAAAAAGAATCAATACAGTTTTATACAGAGAAGGCATTGCGTATACTTATACATCCAAATAAATACTACTGGAACCGCACAGCAGTCACAGAAAAAGCCGCCAGAGGGGCCTGCACGGAGGTTAGAGCAAAGTATAAGTGCAGGGTGTTGACTGTTTTCATGTTAATCTGTTTTCATGTTAATCTCCCAAGTATAGGTAAGTGTGGTACTAATGGTTTTCTGATTACCTGTAGTCGTATTATCCGCCACATTTTCGGCGAGAAAACACTCTAAGAAGCGTAAATTAGTACTCTTTTTTTCCGCCACCACATCGAGGCCGGGCCGCCTACAGACAGTCACGCCCAACCGCAGGCCGCATGTTGTGAGGAAAAATTTGACCTAAAATTCCGGCTACCCTTTGTCCCGGCGATTCTGACGGCCTGCGATTCCGCGATTCTGACGGATTAAATTGGATCGGTTTCTCTGCCACATGGCTACAGAGCCGCCTAGAGGCGGCGATATTCTGACTCGATGTCCTGCCTGCGGGTGTGTTGTCTAACAAGGATTTGATTTAGAGTGTAGGATACGTCATAGGATCATTCACTATCATACACAGCTCACCGCCTCTTTGCTCACATCTTCATGAACAGCCGCTACAATCGAAAAAAAAAACACGTGTTTTGAAAAGCCCCCACACTATACAAAGGAAGTGACGCTGTGTCAGCAGAAACCACTAACGAGATTTCTGCACACCTATAGCCCACGTCTTTCTCATCTTCTCGCTAACATTGCTCGCTTCCAACGAGGCGGCTCTGCGGGAAACTCGAGCGGTTGGTTCATATAGCGTTTGAATTAGGGGTGTCTCATGCACTAATGTCTTGTTGCTTTGGAAGTGGTGTTTAAATTCTCTAATAAGTTTTCCATTAAACTCAACTTTTGGGTCGTGTTTGTAAGCAGTCTCGTTAAAGAAGACCTCACCCAATTTTAAACATGCATAAGTATATGTCAGGGAGCTTGCTCGCAAACTTCTCATTCAGCCTTCCAGAGCACGTGTACAACAATAAATAAATATTGCTTCTGTCTCGAAACATCTAATAATGGTTTATATGTAGCTTGAAGTTGAACAAAGTAAGAGCCTTCCAGTGGCATGGGCGAACGCAAGAACGTTGCCTTCGTTCATGATTTCGATTTCCTGATCATAATTTTACAAAGGTTCTGTACTTTTATTTAGAGGACCGGAAAGTTCAAAATTGTTAAAAAAAGTACTGTGATACAGTCCAAAATCTTATTACACCAGTGACGCGCGAATCATAAAAGTGAAATACAACCACCTAAACAGCGAACATCGTCATCATCATGATCAGCAGCAGCAGCATGGCTACACCCACTGGAAGGAAAAGGCCTTTTCCATGATCTGCCGATAAACCAGGTCTTGCGCTTTCTGTTGCCACGTAATACCTAGAAACTATTTATTCTAATCGACTCACCTAACCTTCTGTCTACCCTCCATGCGTTTGCCTTCTCGGGGAATCTCGTCAGCTACCCTTAATGATCAGTGGTTATCCTGCTTACGTGTTACGTGTCTGGCCCATGTCTCTTTCCTCTTCATGATTTCAACTATGACATCCTTAACCCCGGTTTTTTCACTGACCCTTTCTATTCTCTTCTTGTGTCTTAAGGTTACACCTAACGTTTTTCTTTCTGTCGCTCAGTGCACCCTCCTCCGTTTAGGTTGGAACCCTCTTTTTAAGCCTCCATGTTTCTACTCAGTAAGTAGGTACTGGCAAGATGCAGCTGTTATAAACCTCACTCTTGAGAGTTTGTTGCAGATTCCCATTCACGACTTGCGAATGCGTGCCAAATGTGATCCAGCCCACCCTATTATTTTATCTATTTCACTCTCATGGTTAAGCTCCATGGTTACTACCTGTCCTAAGTAGACAGATTCCTTTACAACTTCAAGCCTCTCTCCACCTATCGCAAAGTGTTGTTTTCTGCCGAGAAGGCTGCACAATACTTTTGTTTTGTGCATACTTATTTTCAGACGTACTTTTCTGCTCTCGGTGTCGAGCTATTTAATCATGAGCTATTTAATCATGTACAAAGTGCTCTCAGTATTATTTCTCTAAACAACGAAAAAAGAACAGTCATACAGGTGTACGCTGTGAAATTAGTTCTTCAGTAATTAAGCTTCAACACAAGCACAGTAAAGAGAAAATCCTCATAATGATAATAGTTTCGGAATTAACATTTTTAAACAGTATGTGGTTATAACCCTAAAGGGGTTCTGCACAAACCTAGTCTTAAAGTTAATATTTCGCATCAATTCTGCAGAATTGACAGACAACCGCTGTGAAATGCAACAACGCCTCAATGCTAACAAAATGCACAAAACTAAATGGGAGAGCCCAGCTGTGTATATGCGACTGATAATAAGGTGATCAGCTCCTCTATTAGCTTTCCGAAAAGAAAAAAAAGAAAAAAAAAGAATGGTTGTAAACAGATAGCTGGGCGAGTTAGTATGCATGCACACTACAACTTTTTTAGCATGCACAAAATACAGAACAACAAAGAGAGAGACGAGCGCTAACCCTCAGCTAATTTATGATTTACAGTTCTCTGACAAGTATGACAATGTTTTTTTTTTGGCTAGTGAGTTAGCGTGCTCTTTTAGTCGTATATTGATGCAGCGGCCAATCTGTTCTATTTACTAGTTTTCACAGGTTAGTGGTATCAGATACACCACACCTTCTCGGCACTTCATGAACTTTGATTCTTATTTTGTGTCTTTGTGTAAGGTTGTTGGCAAAATGTTAAAAGCGGGGGGAAAAAACGTAGCTATCCCCTGAAAGAAGAATCAAAGTTCATGAAATGCCGAGAAGGGGTGGTATATCTGATACCATTAACCTGTGCAAATGTGTAAATAGGACAGACTGGCCGCTGCATCAATACACGAATAGAAGAGCACACTAACTCACTAGCAAAGAAAACATTGTCATACTTGTCAGAGCATTGTAAATCATGCCATTGCATTTATGTGTTTCACGATACAGATATAGTGTTCACACATGGAGATAAACTAACACATGAACTTACGGGAGCCTTCCATAAACAGATGTACAAACAAATGCATCAGTAAACCTTCAGTGGCTCTAACAGATAGGGAGTACAGTTTTTTAAATTCTGCTTAGCCCTCTCTTCTTATGTTTGCCTGTCACATGACTTGCACATGCACTATGCTGGTTCCCAGGTACTTATATGTTTTGTTCCTTTTAAAATAAATCAGTTGAGAGTTAGCGCTCGTCTCTCTCTTTGTTGTTTTGTATTTTGTGTGTGCTAAAAAGTTATAATGTGGAGAGAAGGGCTACTTTCACAATATTGACTAGTCCGCTTACAACTAGTTGTCGGCCCAGACGGTGCGTCAACGCCTTGCAACACTCGAGAACAAAAGCCACCGAATGCTCCGCGGAAGCCTGAAACTACAAAAGCCCATTCTTTCTAGTGCTCTTCCATGACCAACTGTACGATCATAGAACAAAACTTTTGAAAAAAAAAAAAAAGACTGGAACAGAAATAAACATGGCTGTGGAGGTTGTTTAATTGCACTCTGACACACTATATTTACAACATGCAAGGTTTAGACCCTTGAAATCGGGTCGCCAATGTAGAAGGCTGCTGAAACCTGAAACTCAAGCTCATCATAACAAGCCAACTTGGAGAAAGACACCCGTGCGAACACTCGCTTTCCACAAGTATCACTGCGCATTGCAAAAGCGTGCCGTGAAAAAGTAAAGCATGTAAAATAAAGCTGCATACACGCGTCCTGCTGCCACTCATCGCTGCAGCTGCCGCCCCTGAGTAGCTAGCATATGAAACAGGCTATAGGGACCAACATAAAATGATGTGCCTTGCCTGTGCTCAATTATGCTGCTGGTCATTTCAGCTCTGCTTTCAATAAGCATTGTTTTCTTACTTTTTAATAAAGATTATTCTATAATGTTCTCTAGCATAGTTTCCTCACACTATTATGACCTTGAGATGGCATAATATATAGGATTTAATATTGTGAGGGAAAAAAGGATGACTGTAAAAGAAAAAGTGAGAGGTTAGTGGGCATTACATATCAGCATTAGAATTCAATGAACCAAAGGAACAAGCAGGATTTTGAAGAGACAACTCAACAATCGACTACATTCATACTATCAACCAGGTAATAGAAAAATGCTCAGAATACAACCAACCTACTACACATAGCCTTCATATATTACGAGAAAGCGTTTGATTCAGTAGAAATATCGGCAGTCATGCAGACACCGCGGAATCAGGGCATCAACGAAGCATGTAAACATCCCGGAAGAAATATACAGGGGATCAACTGCCATCACAGTGCTCCATAAAGAAAGCAAAAAAATACCAATCAAAAAGGGGGTGTAAGGCAGGGGGATACAATCTCTCCAATGCTATTTACCACGTGCTTACAACAGGTTTTCAGAGGCCTAGAGTGGGAAGAGTTCGGGATAACAGTTAATGGAGAGTACCTAAGTAACAAGTGCTTTGCCGATGACATTGCATTGCTGAGTAACTCAGGGGACGAATTGCAACTCATGAATACTGAATTTGACAAGGAGAGCAGAAAGGTAGGTCTTGAAATTAATCATCAGAAAACGAAAGTAACATACAACAACCTCGCAAGAAAACAGAACTTCGAGATAGGCAATAGTGCATTTGAAGTTCTAAAAGACTACGTCTACTTAGGACAGGTAATAACCGCGAAGCCGAACCACGAGATTGAAGTAACTAGAAAAATAAGAATGGGGTAGAGCACATTTGGCAAGCACTCTCAAATCATGACACGTAGATGCCACTATCCCTCTAGAGGAAGGTATATAACAGCTGCGTCTTGCCGGTACTTAGCTGTGGAGCAGAAACATGGAGACTTACAAAGAGGGTTCGGCTTAAATTGAGGACGACGGAGCGAGCGATGGAAAGTAAATGATAGGTGTAACCTTAAGAGACAAGAAGAGAGCAGAGTGGATCAGTGGATCAGGGAACAAACCAGCGTTAAGGATATCATAGTTGAAATAAAGAAGAGAAAATCGACATTGGCTGGGCATGTAGCGCATAGGCAAAAAACTGCTCGTCAATAAGGGTAACTGCCTGGGTTCCAAGAGAAGGCAAGCAGGTTAGACAGAAAGTTAGGTGGGCAGAGGAGATTAAGAAGTTTGCAGGTATAAAGTGGCAGCAGCAAGCACAGGACCGAGTTGACTGGCGGAAAATGGAAGAGGCCTTTGTCCTGCAGTGGACGTAGTCAGGCTGAAGATGATGAACAGCAGCATCCTTAGGTACACTTCAAGGTATAAGAATGCACAGTGCATTTGCGTGACAGGCTTTTAATTATTGTATTATTTATTTTGCTATATAAACGAAAGGCATAGCTATTGCAAGACACAATACCAACAATACTTAAGCATTGTAAAATGTTGAGAGGAAGGAAGGTCGCTGATGGCATCCCACCGCTGCCACCAGTTGTTAAGGATGGGTCGAAAGGAAGGTCGCCGAAGGATACGAAAACATAACAAGGGTTTATGGCACTATTTACGCATATTTACAGAAAAGCAAGGGTACGGGTTTCACAACCCACGAGCGTGGTGGTTGAACGGTACATAGTTCAGAGCGACGTCCAGCACTCTGCGGCGTCGTTTTATGCACTGTCGGGCTCCTCCTCTCCGAGTCGACCACCAATCACACACACACAACAGGTGAGGGGGATGAGCGTGCACGGTCTACGTGAACGTCCAATTTTGAGTTGTGAACACTGCACTGCAAGGTGGCGCCAGCAGGGCTCTTCCTCGTCGTGTGTGTGCCGTTAGTCGAGAGTTCCCACGATCCTGGCAGCATACTTCAAAGGGTCCGCCGCACAGCTTGCCCAATTAGCGGGGCGATCTGCGGTGGCCGTCGCGGTCTCTCTTTCAGGAAGACGCCGTCACCGTTGCCCTCTTTCGTCGTGGCGTCGCGGCGACACGACGTCTCCTCATTCGGCCAACAGGGACAATGCCTGGCGGGCATAGGCAGTCGGCCGGTCGGCTACTTGACTGAGGATTAAAGAAGCGCCGCTACGCCGTCAACTCTGGCGCCGGTCACGCCAGCTTTCCTGTCGCCCGATGAGTCGCCGAGGCCATCAGTCACCGCTTCCGCTCGAAGAGACGACAAAAGGGTCCGCATTTGAAAGACAGGAACTCGCCTTTGCCTGTCGCATTGTCTGGATAATTGCTCAAATCTTCGACAGCGTCTGTCAGACTGGGCGCCGAAGGGATTGAGAGACGAATCTCCAGGCCAAACCTAACAGCATCAACAGACAAAGAAGTGGTCCCTTCTGTTTGCTTACAGAGTGAGTGCTTGCATGACACTGCTTGATAATAAAGTGTTACAATAAACTTGAGCAAAGAGAAAGAGCAGCAAATTGGCAGGCAGTGCTCCAGCGGAGTAATTCTAAAATATACGCACCATCAGCAATGATCACAAAACCTCAGCGAGTGGGCTAGTGCCCTGAGAACGGCGTACATAATGGTTCCCACAGAATGTGTCAGCCGATACCATCCAACTTGATAACTTACTTAAAGTCTAATTTGTAGAAGTTGTGAAATGAAACAAATTTATATTTATTCTTGTTGTAGTTTCAGTCGAATGGGAGTGAAGTGTGAGCCTGGGTTTTGTGCAAAACAATTTGTGGAAGCTAGTAATGACTGTACAATAGATTGAAAACAACTTACATTTTTTTTAGGGTCTGCCATGGCCTGTCTATTATATTCTGCAATGGCTTTATCCATTTCCTTAATTAGCTCGAGACGGTCCTCTGAAATAGGTATTAGAAGTATGAATTTCATGAGAAACAATCCTACTGAGAGCTCTATCACCAAACATGCATTGTGGCAATAAAGCTACTGAGTTTGGCTGCACTCCCGCCAAACTAGTGTCTAACCTGCAGTGTTTAGTAAATAGAATAAATGCGGCAAGGTAAAAAAAGAGGCATATTATTTTACCACGTTCACATGCATACCTTTCGCAACTCAATGTCCAGCTAAGTAGGTACAAGCATCCCTAATACTTTTTGACAAATGCACACAACACCTACACGTATAATATATTACTAGCAACGAATACACATGCCAACATTTTTTTTTCTGACAGCAGAGCTGTTAGAAAGAGAGGTTGAGCCAGCCGTCATTTCTGAAAACTCATCAGGTATGAACCACCGAAAAAAACTTGTGCCAAGCAGCTTCTAGCACGGCATGACCGCTATGCTGCGTATATGTCTACATCGGCTAGATGGGGTGCTGCTTCAATGACCGACGTTGAGAACATCAAAGAAATCTGAATAACGAGAGAAGTCACCTCATTGACCACTGCATTGCGTGTTCACATTGTTAACTATGATTCTAATTTCAAAATATCCTAGGCAGAAGCGGACAAAAACGGCTCACGAAATACTAGAAGCACTTTTTATTAGGAAAGCAAGTGAGTAGTACATAGGCAACATTTCTATTGTGCCGTGCATTGCTGCAATTCAATTCCTTTTGTGCCTTGTTTTTTTATCTAAATTGTTTACCGTGACGATGTGCCTGCACAGCTTGTTAAATGTATAAAGGTGTGAATCTGCCTTCAATAAAATCAGTAGTCAGTGTGCGCCTGTGCTTATTTGTTTATTACTGCATACTCTGTTTAGTTGCGCTATTCAGGATGGTTTTTATGTCAAAACACCGACCCTTCTAACAGTAGACTTATTTATAGCAAAGCATAGCCATGCATATTACAATATAGAAATGGGGTGGGAAAGAAGTGAGTAAGGAGTAATGTAATGGTGAAGAGAAAAGAAGGAAGGGGAGAGGGTACAGCATGATATAGCCTTGTATAGAGAAGTTTAGCAAAAGGGTAGAAAAGGGAAGCAAGGATGAGGAGTACTGATGTAGAAGTGAGATTGTAGACCATAGCATAACCAATACAGTGTAGCATAACCAGGTGTGGTTAAGGAAAGTGAGGGTGAACAGGAATGGAGAAAGAAAAAAAAGAGAGAGTGCAAGATATACAGAAATAAAAAGAAATTATGAAAGAAAAAAGATGACGTTGAAAGAGATTAAGAAAACAGAATAAGATGATGAAAGAACTCAATCTGCGATTGCAGGGTGGTGGCACTTGCTCCGTTGTTTATGCTGATTTCACACGTGGGAACTGGCACTAATATTTTTTAGATAGCAAAAAGGAAAAGATTGCAGGTGGTAAACCAACCCTTATATGAACACTAATTCGATTGCTGCACTACTTAAAAGCAATTGAGTATTAAATTATATAAACATTAGACATATTGGATGCCAGTTGGACAAAGGAGCAAAGCACATGCCGTATGAAGGCAACGCAGCCTATAGTATTGAACATCATTCAAGGCCCGACTCATTGTGGGCAAGAAAGAGCCACGGCACAAGTCGATAGGCCAGTCTGGCTTAGCAACCTGCGGCAGATACCCATTCTACACAAGCACAAGTAACATTCACAAGTTGATGTATTAGGCTGCTTAACATTTTTTTGTCCAAGGTGCCACACATCTAATTTAACCCCTTAATGCTTAAATTATGAAACTGCTGAAGAAAATGAAAATTGTTTTCCTTTTCAGCTTTAAATAGCAACCTTTAAATGATTTCACAGTCAAGGTATCTAAAATCTACCTTTAATGCATACTTTTACGTACGTGGCAAAATTTCCACATGCCACGGAAGTGAGGACCTCGCAATAAAAAACGTACTTCAGAACTACGCAACATGTCATGTGCCATACCTGGAGTGTGTACACACCAAATTAACAAAATTATCGAAGATAGAACTCCCGTCAGCCATGTGAGAAAAAATAAAGAGAGTGAAAGTGAGCGCTCTTGCACGTGCTTCTCACTCTCTGCCACCAGCTAAAAACAATTGATTCTAGCATAGAATACATTGCGCAAGATAGCGCTAGATTTTTCATGCTAAAACCTATATTCCCCATGAGTAGTTGATAGCTGGCATTAAAGGAGGCACGCATTCCATGACTTGCTTGCTCAAAGTTTTTTGTTATGTTATGAACTCGTGACGTTAGGCAGTAAAGGGTTACTCACGTTTCAGCTGATGATGTCATCAACAGTGTCTTTTGAAAAGAAAAATCTTAGGTTAATAATGAAATAAACTTGCATTATACCAACTCCAATCTGCTTTCAGGTATATTGAAATGTGGAAGCAAGCACAATGTGGTGCCATTAGCTTGACTTTGTATCTTTCACAACATTGCAACATATACCACAGCAACTCCAGCCATTGCTCTTACATTGACGATGTACAATTATGAAGTGAATTTCACTGAAGTGAACCTTAAGAACCACACTGGGATTTGTTACAAGTGACGTACAAAATATGTCTGAACCATAGATGCTATTACAAATGTTACATTTGTAAAGTTTTAAGTTCTAGCAAAGGGTGACAGATGTCCTTAAGATGAATGCGATTTGATTAGTCCATGAGACGCGGCGCAAATTACGATAGATCATAAGGCCTTACAAAGTTAACGCCATTTTCAGCGCCCGCGGTGTACGTCTTGGTATGGCAAAAGGTAGCCCCTAACAGCTATGAGCTTACGTAAATTCACATTCCTCAGTTGACAGGACAGTATCAGTGTGAAAACGGGCATGTTTGGTCGCGATCAGGGCCAATCAAGACAATATTTCTCGGTCACGATTAACAGAAGTCGCTGCTACACTGCAGATCAACCCAGATCAGTTTCGGCGCAGAAGTCAGCCAGATCGCAATGTACATGTGTTGATCATTTTCTCCCATTCAGGCTTGATAGCAATAAAAAGTGCTCATGGGACACCTTAGTTACACTGAAAAGTAAAGCATGAAGGCCTGACGCAATGCAAAAATCCTAGCAACAGGAAATACCACCGGGGCCAACGTGGTGCGCGGCCGACATTGTAATAATGCCACCAGTTATACCGGGGTCACACGGTCACTTTTGGTCCCGGCGATCACCGATCCACATCAGGCACTGCTACAAGGTCACTTTCAATCGCAGTCCGGCCCGACAGCGATCTGTGCATCCAGATTTGGCTTCCAGGTCGCAACTGGGGTGACATGAGCGCCAGGCTCGATCCGGATAAGATTTGTCCGAGCAGGAGCGACCATCGAAATCCGGTCCAGATCGTGATCAAAACAGCTTGTGTGACATCGGTATTTGTATGATAGAAACCAAAATTCAAGCTTACCTGATATGGCAATCAGCGTAGCCTTGCCCAGCCCTTTGTCCCGCCACCGAACTTGCACCTGCGATCCTTCGCAGGGACCATCATCTTCTTTGCTCACGACGCGAGTCATTTTGACAACGTCGAAAGTTGTTCGCTTGTCCGCATCGCCATCAAAACGCACTAAGCAGAACTGCACCATTTCTGATATAAAATAACTGCAGCAACGCAACAATACACGTGTGGCGCTAAAACGCTCTTAGCCACTCAAAGAGCGGATTGGATTAATCCTGGCTTGGCCTGTGAAGAATGTGGCCAGGAAATAAAATAAAAATATGCATATTCAAAAATTACACAACGATGTAATTTTTTAAGCCAAAATCTAAGTGCCACAAATGTTGAAAAAAAAAAACGTGTGACGAGAATTGACCATATGCGCAAATTTAAAAATGGCTTTTCTGCAAAGGTGTTTTCCAACCAAAAGGTCTCGTTCCCAGACTGCTTTTCTCACCCATTGTGTTTTTGCCTCAATTGCCCCAGTCCTTTCTTTTTACGAGCTACGGCTGCCTATTGCCTGCCATGCGATCTGCGGATACACTTTCCAGAACACTGTACTGTGGTTTCGTTCGAGGTGGGGCAACTCCACGGGACAACCACAAAGTAAAAATCGTTTTGTCGCACCAACGCAATGGTCGCATGCACGTGCCTTCACTGGAATCGGAGTGGTAAAAGCACAGTGAGCGAGATAAGCAGTCTGAGCACGAGAGCTTTATTTTATTTTGTTTTTCTTATGGTAGGAAAACAACCTAGCAGGAAAGCTGCCTTGCAGATTTCTGAAAATGGTCAAATAATTAAAAATATGTTCTGTCCTTTTATTTTTCCAGGAGTGGGGAGTTGGAACTGCTGTTCACAAAGAGCCAGTTAAAATGAAACACGTAGCACAGATTGAGATGACGTAAACGCAGGTTTAAAAGCGCACAACTTGCGGCGTACTAGCACACCGGGAACGCTTCCCCCCCTCCCGTCTTGCTTCGATTTTTTTTTTTTCGAAATTGTAAATATCACCACTCCCAGCAAACGGCAATTCCATGTATTGCGTTGTTTTCGATCGAGACGGCACGTGCATGTCAAGCATAATCCTTATAAACAGTCGTGAAGACGATGAGCAGTGACCGAATCCATGAAACACTGCAGTGCTTCTATAAGAATTGTATGTGAAAGATGAAGCTTTGTTTATTTGCGCGATTTCAACTTTAGTAAATATTTTACAAATACTAATGTCACGTTTGATGTAATAAGGCTATGAATCTATAGCTTTAAATGCGGACCATTTTCTCGGCGAATCACATACACTTAATTTGAGCATTGTTATCTACGCGTCATGATGCTATCGTGATCACCTCCTTAAGTAGATCGAAATTGAGATGGAAGGGTAAAAAGGTTCGACGAATACGACTGTCAGGTCGTGCCATGAACAACGACAAAATCCTGTCGCGTACGGCGTCAAACCCTTTTCACCAGACTCGTGTATTGGGTACACATCCGCCGCGGTAGGCGGGTATGCGCTACAGCTAGTTGATTCCCAGTTTGTATCGGCATACAAAGCGCGCAAGAACTGACATTGGTAAATGAAATGAAAGATCGTTGAGATCGAAGCCCACATCGGCAAGGTTGACCCGACGAATACAAAGAATAAAAATCAGGATCCAGCACTGAACCAAACACAATCTGCGTGACAGGTATATTCTAACGAACAGCTTGAACTGCTTACAAAATCGGCCATGTATGCGGGCGTAGTGTCGGTGCAACGTCGGTTGCGACTGCATTGCTGGTCATCTCAATATATAAGAATAGCATAAAACATTATATACGATACCTATATAATATCTTTGGCCATCAATTGGCCCTTGCGCCATAAAGCGCCACACATCATCATCATCATACCTATATAATAGAGGCGTCATGTCCGAATTACACCAATTGCGGTTCCAGTGTTACCTCTGCTTTTATATAGCCCTCTAATGAACATTACATTTGTATCCCTATGATTCCGCAACATATATTCAAGCGTTGCTGGACCCCGGAGGAACACGCAAACGAATGCTATACGTATGAAACACATCTATTTCGCACCGTAAAGAGAACATCGATTCGATAAGAACTACGTTAGTGATGACTTTGAGGTAAGTATCATCACACCATAAGTCACCCTATAAACGCCAGTGTAGAGAACGTTCCTGGTAATTATGGAACACGTGAAACCGATTCCAACAAGGCGAAAAATCGACCAATTTTTTTGTAGCACATGCATATTGCCATGATTACAACTAGTGAAATAATATATCACACTAATGACGACGAACGAAAACATATTTCCTCATTGTATAGCACGATACAGGTACATTCTGCGGGGATAATATTTGTAGAGGCCGTGCTCGCACGTGCATGCTGCAGATTTGTGCAGTCGCTATCATTCACTTTATAGGCAGCGCGTGCGTGCCGCATCACTGAATTTCCTTTTCAACTTATTGGGACACTGTTTTGTTGGTTTGAGTATTCCGTTTGAGTATACTTTGCGCAGTCATACATTTAGTGTGTCATCGGCGAAGTTGTGAACAGAGGAGAATAAACTTAGGCTAAACTGTTATTACTGCATAAAGTAGTGTTCCTACCTGAGAAAAGCTGCATTTCATTAGTTTAAACTTTGTGTAATGTTTATTTCTGCAGGTTTAATTAAACCTACAGGAATAAACATTTCACAAAATTCAATTGACACTGGTTGCATGCTTTCCAACAAATTGCGGTTCTTGTTTTTCCTTTATTTATTTGTCGGGCCAACCGCTTTTCTGTTTGACGACCGACGACGACGAACGCTTTTACAATCCTGAGAAACATGAAATAATGTAATATATAGATTTTCAGAGTTCAGATTCCTAGACGATAGTGAATTCGTTGCGCGAAATTAAGTGACGTTCTTCAGGCGGCATGCCTACCCATAAATGATGAACTTGCAGCTTATATGAGTTGGTATTATTATTTTTCCTCTGTTTTACTCTATATCTTCACATGATCCTTATCCTGATCAGTACAATGGCCGTACATATTTCAATGCACGATACGCCGCTGATCGTCAGTTCGTATCGTAACGGAACCATTCTTTACTTGTTCCTGCATGCTTTGCGAATGTGTCGATGTAACTCGCTGAATTGACTTGGTTTTGCTGTAAACATTGTTGCGCATTAGTGAATTTCATTATAGCTCAACATAATACATATTCATTTTGATTTATTTTCAGACGTTAAAGGCCTTTCTTTTTTTTTTCTCCTCAGTATCGTGCGCGTTCAGGTTCAAGTTAAGACCTATCGAAGGTTGACCACGTAATATCTTGCGCAAGGGTCGAGTTAAGACATTTTCAATGAAAAGACGGGATATCTAAAGGTGAAACATATTTCACAGTGATCTGTCTGATCCGGTAAAATATTGGCACCGGTCCCCAAACTACAGACTAAAGTAACTGGACAGTTTGTGTCATTCGTATAGAAACGGAATGTCCTCAGACTGCCCAATGGACCTAGTACCGTGGGAACGTTGAGGTTAGCCCTAGCGTTTCAAAGAAGGAATTTCTGTCCGCGGGGGGAACGCGAAAGGCGACGCATCTTCGGAGAGGCAATATTCGGTCATGCATATTAGTGCCTTCCCTTCCTCGAACCCCCCATACAAACCAGAGGAGGAGGTGTCTTCGCTGGTCACGAACTAGTGGCACAATCGCGCCTGTCGGGATGGTGCGCGCTCCGTAGTCACTCGGTTTGCGAGACGGCCGGCGCCAAGAAACAACGTGTCAGTCTTGTCAGGGTGGAGGCATCGTGGTTAACGTCAACGTCTGCTTGAGCAAGCTTTTTCGCACTCTGTCACTCAACCTAGAAAGTGCTAGATTATTGAGGTGTTAATTACCACTTTCAAACTATAACCAAACGCATTCCGCATCGCAAAAAAAGCAATCCTGCAACCACTGATGATTTCAGTTTAGTCCAGAGAGAGCTGTAACATTCACTAGAATTTTCTCGGGAGAGAACAGTGATATTGCCTGAGAATATCGAATCACGGCACAAGGCCGCGGTCTGTGGCACAGCTTGTGGTCGTACCCATTCCAGATGAGGGCGCCTAAAGACTGATCGCTCTCGGGAAGCGCCTCGTATCTTCGTATTGCGCTTTCTTTCAACTTAGCACAGCACTGGCATAAAATTGCTCGATACTTCACAATTTAAACAAAGCACGTACATTTAAGGCCGCGCCACGCTGAAGGCAAGCCTGTCGTAGCGGCAAGCCTGCGTTCGGTGCTGTAGAACGTTGGCTGCGCGAAAGGTGTCCAAAATTCACGGCAATTGAGCTTCGCCGGGGCGGCAGTTACATGAAACGCTGCAGCCTGGAACGCACACTCGCCATCATAACTTCCATGCTTGTCATGCGGGATCGCCACCGTGAGCGCCACGCGACACCACGAACATGGGCTGAAAAAAAAACAGAGCGAAAGGGAAACTGCTAGAAGCAGACGACGCGGAGCCTGAGGGGACGGCTAATGTAGCCGTGACAACCGCCACTCCTTCGTCGCCCTGCGCGTTTGCCTAATAACGTCGCGAGTTGTACGTGCATGAACACAACCGCCTTTGCACGGCAGCCTGGGAACGAAGAGACCTCGGTGTAGGTAAAATTATTTTTCTCACACCATGGAAGAGACGTAGACGCTCGCAACGTGTTGCTCGAACACAAAGAAAGACGCTCCGAAAGAACATAAATGTATGCACAAGACGAGTACTCGTCCTGTGTAAACACGCGTGTTCTTCTGTGTGCCTTTGTGTTCGATCAGCGCGTTGAAAGTGTCGACTATATGCACAACTAACGAGCCCCTAATGCGGCCCTTCTATAGCTGTCAATGTCGAACGGCGCAAGGACAACCGCCGTGTCGATAGCGTGGCTCAGTATACGTGAAATGTTTTGGCGAAGTTTTACTGCAGCGCAACAAATCATAATGAAGTGTTTGGTTGCGCTTTTCATATTAAGAAACAAATTTATTTTTGTGGTATGGTGCAGTCAGGACGTGGTCAAATGCTAGAAAAAAGAATATTGACGCCTGTGATTAGCCAGAGAAATATTCAAATAAAGTAGTAGCACTCTTGCATGATATTTAACATAGGCAACCATGTGCATGTAAAATTTACTAATTTTTTTTTTCTGTAATGTCACTGAGTAGTTATGAATTTAAGCGGTCAAAAGTGTACGTAAGACATGCATTTATACCGGGAATATTACATTACTGTCATGGAAACAAATGCATTGAAAGAGTGCCAGATGTCACATTCCCTGCCAGAGCCAGGACACCAACTGCATTTTGTTTGTAGACATTACAGCAACAGGCAAGATGCAATCCAATGCTGTCATTGTGCTTCCTGAATCCTAGAAATATTCAATATCTCTTCCATAAGAAAGTGTGAAAACTGATGCACCTGATGTTTCACTTTTAGTGAACAAGCAAACACACCCTGTCATCGCTCGACAGAAAGATGAATTCAAGCCGGAGACGAGGCCTATACAAGCAGAACCTTTCAGATGGATCAAAGTTGGTAAGTAGACCTGAAAAGCAAGCTTGCATATTTATGTTAATGTGCTTCTTTAGAAGAAAGACCAGTATGTAAAAAAAATGATGCCTTAACCACAGATTACTTCCACAAAAACACCATATACGAAATAGTAGTGTGTCAAAGGGTATTTATAAAGAAACTCCACACATGATTCAAACCCGTGCACAGAGTGCCTCACAGAATTCATTAGGTATGTAGCACTGGTGGTTGCTTCTTGGAGGCAACAGCTCTCTCTCCACACTTTGTGCTCATTTCCACTGGCCTGGCCAAAATATGGCAAAATCAAAACAGTCTGCTTCTAAGTACAACATGATAAAACAAGCATTTTTCCTCTTTCTGTCTTCGTCTTTCATTAGCGGTGAGTATGTCCAGCTGTGACTAGGGAAGTTCTTCTGTAATGTTCCATCATTGCACACATAATCCTGCACTACTAAATATTTTGTCCTCGCCTCTATTTCCCGTATAGGAGTACCGTTGCCGTGGTTAGAACCAGTATGCAGGTTACAAACGCCACAGTAACGGTTAAGCCGGGGCTGCTTGTAGTTACAGTCTCCTGCTAATGAAACTAAACATTATACTATCGATTGATATTTGAGGTTTAACGTCCCAAAACCACCATATGATTATGAGAGATGCCGTGGTGGAGGGCTCCGGAAATTTAGACTCCTTGGAGCTCTTCAACGGGCGCCCAAAGCTGGGGCCTACAGCATTTTTGCCTCTATCGAAAATGCAGCTGCCGCAGCCAGGATTCGATCCCACGAACTGCGGGTTATAAGCAAGAGTACGTTAGCCACAGGACCACCGTGGCGGGGCAAAATTATACTACCACCAAAGCAGAATTATATTAAAAATTTTTTTCAAGATTATTTGTTGGCAATAGCTAATAAAATTTTTTTGTATCGAAGTCAAAGCAAGGCATAAAATTGTAATGTTTTTGAGCAGTACAAGTAAGACAGCTTTGCACTTTCTGCTTCAATGACATAAAAAAGAGGTGGATTGGGTATAGTAAATGACAGTGTTTTTGCAGTTAAGATATGGCATTTCAGTTTGTGTCGGTACGGAGACAGTAGCTAAATTTTTGGGGAAAGAAAGCTTTTAATGAGTACTTTGAGCAAGCGGTAGCCACAATAGAAGCAAAGGAGGGTGTTGCAGCATACATCTCTGATAAAATAGGAAGTAAAAGAACATGGCACTTTGTGTCAAAATACCTACGATAACTGGAACGGAGGAAACCCTTTTGAAAAGATCTCTTGTATTTACATAAAGTGCATTGGAAGGAAAACAAATGTGACATAGCACTGCCTTCTGCCTGCCATCACATATGCTTGAAAGGAGTGAACCTTTTCAAAGAATATGTCTTGCACTCACATAAAGTTAGCACAGGGACACAGAATCGACACAAGACAGGTCTGTTTGTGTGTATCCTATCTGTGTCCTTGTGTGCCTGCGGAAATATTTCAAGATGAATGTGTTCCAACTAGGCCGAATCGGAGTTTTGCACAGAAAGTTTGCAGCGAGAAAAATCAACATGACATAGCACTGCTTTCAGCCTTCCGTCATCTAAGCTTGAAGCGGGTAAAAGAAAAAATCTGGCCAAGCTTGAGACTTATTACTAGAAAAACAAATGAAACCTTCAGTACCCTGTAGTTTTTATTGCTGATTACTGACTAAACCAACATTTCAAAAATATTTGAGACCAGTTTTTTTTAAGTAATTATAAAAGGTTATAACCATGCACAAAAATGAAGTGGCAGCAATTATCAATGATTAATCCTCATGAATAAAAATGGGAGTGAAAAATAGTCAAACGATTCTCATTTAAAATGCACACTGAAAACATGCATGCAAACTGTAACATGCTTGTATGCAGCAGCACTTTTAAGACAGTGAAAGATTATTCAAAAAGATGTTATTTTAAATGAAAGAGATAAGCTCATAAACAAGTATGCCCAGAAATAGAATTGACCCACACTGCTTAGTCGTCTTCTCCCTGAAGTGATGTGTTCTGTCATTTTGATTGATTGATATGTGGGGTTTAACGTCCCAAAACCACCATATGATTACGAGAGACGCCGTAGTGGAGGGCTCCGGAAATTTCGACCACCTGGGGTTCTTCAGCCTGCACCCAAATCCGAGCACACGGGCCTACAACATTTCCGCCTCCGTCGGAAATGCAGCAGCCGAGTACCTTAGCCACTAGACCACCGCCGTGGGGCGGTGTTCTGTCATTTTCAAAAATGGTGAATTACAATTGAGCGAACTGAAAGTAATCGATATTAGCTGGTAAAACACCTCTGTCTCCTGCTATGTAGATAATACAGGATTTTAGTTCAGTGTACGCCCACAACGTGCTGTGCGCAGCATGCACGAAGTGTGAGGCTGCCTTCTATAGCATTACTGTGCACAACATGCGAAACATGTGCTTCACCCTGGGTCACCAGGCTTTCCTAGATGATAGATGCTATGAGCATACCCTTTATAACAGGGTGACGAGAAGTGTGCCACCATGTTTGATAAATAAATTGAAAAAAAAAAAGATTTTTCCTCTTTTGTTTGTGAAGGTGGCCTAATGTCTAATTGTCTATTCCAGTTAAACCTATCATAGTGTAGAGAAAAAAATGCAAATCCATCGACCAATTCTCTGCCATTTACGACAGAATGTCCTTAGTTTCCCTACTACTTATTTTTGTCTTTTGTTTCCAGTTTTCTGCCACCAATACTCTAACCGCCCCTTACTTCTATTGCGGGTATGTTCAGCTTTCCATTGCCATTCTAAAACCCAAGACTTCATGTAGGCTATAGCCCAAGCATACACCTGGGTGTATATCTCCAAATTCAACCAGAACATGCTGCATCATTTTCTTATCTTGCCCATAGCATATACATTGTTGTTCTTTACTAAATCTCACTTTCTAAGGCAGCTCAGTCTCACTTGAAACAGTAAGTGCTTCCCCTTTAATTATTTGAAAATTTCTCTCTCCTTATTTTGATTTTGCACTTTAGGTATAGAGCTTTTTTTCTCCATTGCTGTCATCCAGTAAATCTTCTCAGTCTCTCCGACTTTTCATTTATAGCTATTTGTTGTCGTACCACTTACACTGCTAGCGGTATATTTACTGTTGAGCCTTCTAGTTTATTTTCTCCGCTGTGTGTCAGTGCTCTTTCTATACAAATAACGGAACACCTTCACTGCCCATCTACTCTTTTTCATATTCTTTGGCCTCTCTTCAAACCTTATTTTTCTCTCACCTCAAAACATTCAGCCTTCGAGTGTTGCTTTGCGCCATCTAATAGAGAAGCTATAAGAATTAATATTGGATGACGCAACACATAAGTCAAGGCATGAAACAAGCCTATCTTTTCCAACGAGGTGTAGTAGCTTGGCGTGTTGGAGCTAGCTGTATCAGCACGAGATCACAGAGACGACGAAGAACAGCGCTTCACTGCAAATCTAAAATTTATTGTTTTGCTACGGACATTTTGTAAGACAAAGAGAGAACCAAAGGGGATTGCTAAGCGCTAACTACAGAAATGCCCTTTTTGGCGCTGGCGTGCTTACGTGCCATGAAAGCTGCTTTTATAATGATGAAGAGGCCGAGAGGGCATAGGCGTGCGCAGGGCTCTCCTTCAGGTGGGCGAAGGCTTGTAGCAGCGCCCGTCTCGTGTTATGTAAAGGTATAGAGCTGACTTTGAACCCCCCTCCCATTCGAGTTGCAGCAGCCCCCTGGCATTATGTCAATGTGTGGGGCTGGCTTTACGCCCCCCCCCCCCATTAAATGACTAAAGAGTGGAACTGCCTCGCTGACCCCCCCCCCCTCCTCGTGCAAATGCCTATGCGAGAAAAATCACCTGAGCTTGGTAGAACACGGACACGCATCCACATGCGCTACAAATGCATGGCTAAAACTATACTTTCACTTCTTAATACATGTCATGCTTTTGCAGGCGATGATCAATGTATACTGCGCGGTAGAAAAGACGGATGGGAAAAAGACAACAAGCGCAGTCCTTGCCTTCCCCCCGTCTGTGTTTTCTACCGCGCAGTAAACATCGATCATGAATCACCAACTGGCCCAATCGTCAACGTTGATTTGTAGGCGATCATTCGGACATCTGCAGGTTATACACACGTAAAAGCCATCACGGTTCAAAAGAATCACACACACGACGCCCCGTACACGATCCACAAATCCGTCGTGGTGCTTCGCGTAAACACTGGGTTCCTGCTTCTAAACTCACGTTGTCCGATTATCCTACGCTGTGCTCTGACTTAGAACCAGTCACAATCCACTGCACGTGTTCACTAATTGGCTTCAGGTTACCTAGGCTCTCAATCAAGGGCAATGCCGAAATTCACACGGGCTTCGTTCGCTGCCTGAACCACCGTACAGCGACATTGCGGCCATCTTGTCTGTTTTGGTCTCGTCGAGATCTGGCGAGAAATCGAGAGCCGAAGAACGCGCAATTTAAGCGCCGAGATCGCGCATCCCTTGCGTGCAAACGCACGCGTCTCTCTCACGTTCAGCACACGCGCAGTCTTCTGCCCTCTTGCTGTTGCGTGCACATGGCCGTTGCGAGCGCTAAGCTAAAACGTTCTCTAATAAAACATGTGCTGCAATACAAAATTGCAATGCGACCGTTTTCCTTTTAAATTTTGCAAATATTCAGTGCTATATTTGCATTTTCATTCTCACTGTATTCTCACACCGGTATCAGTGGCTGATTAAATCATCCTTCCTCAATTGACCTTGGTATCTGAACTGTGCCATTTACTGACTTATTTTCTTTCTTAGCTACATTAGGCAACTTCACATGCCATGCTTTTTTAGTTTTCATGAATTCTTGCATGCAAAGTTAAAAACAAACTCACTGCTAAAATTCGAAACGGAAATGCATATTCCATACTGAATGCATTTTTTTCTTTCTTACATCCAAGGTTCCACGAGAGACCCTTCGTCGCTGGGCTATTTCAACATCTGACGCAGCCTCCACTGGAACGGCTGATGGAGCTCCCAGTGCCACATCCCCAAACCATGCCTCTGCCTCAGGGTTGGAAGAATTCTCACCTTCGAGCACAACATCAGATGTTGACCCAACAAATGAGGCAGAAATGCCGATGTTCTCAGACTCTGACAGCAACAGTGAACCGGCTAGCTGCTCAACTTTCTCAAAAGAATGGCATCCTAATGAGAAAGAACTTTATGAAGGCAGCAATTTCAGTAATGTTGAGGCTTGCCTTGTTCTTCTGATGCTTTTCTTCAAGTTTCGCCTTACAAGAGAGTGCTTAGGGCAAATATTGTCAGCCGTCTCATCATTCTTGCCATCATCAAACACACTCCCGGACACGACATACAAATTTTTCAAGCTTCTGTCAAATTTCCATATTTCCATAGGGGCACTGGTGTACACAGTCATTTTTTTGTTTTAATTGTCATCAATACTTAGAAGAAGTGGTAACTACGTGTCCGAACTGTGACCAGGCCTGCCAGAAAAAGGGTAGTTTTTTGCAGATGAGGCTCACAGATACATTGCGGTCATTTCTAGAAGACGATCAGATTTACAAGCTTTTTTCCAAAGCATCAAACGAACAAGGAGAGCGACCGTTGAAGGATATATCAGACGGTGCGAAATACCTGGAACATCCCGGTCGTTGTAGATACGATTTTTCCCTTTTTTGGAATACTGACGGTGTCCAGGTATTCAAGAGTGCAGCGAAATCTCTCTGGCCACTTCACTGCATCATACCAGAGCTGCCACCCCTCATGCGCAAGAAATTCCAGATTTTGACTCTCTTGTGGTTCGGAACAAAACCCACGATTAATACTTTTTTAAAGCCTTTCTGTGCAGAAGTAAGGGAACTCGCAACAGAGGGACTGACCTGGCGGCATCCGGAGACAGGAAAGAGCGTAATTTCATATGTCACTGCTCCGTTATCATCTGTAGATGCGGTTGCAAGAGCAATGCTTCAAGGCGTTAAGCAATTCAATGGACTTTATGGCTGCTCTTTTTGTGAGCACCCAGGTGTGCTTCATTCGCTGGGGAAACAAGGACGTGTGCGGGTCTATCCACCAGGGAAAAGATATTTCTCTAGGAATAGTTTGCGAATGAGGACAACACGCTGCACTCGCGGTTCAAACAGGGCACCCTGTAAAAGGCGTGAAAGGGCCGACAATTTTGCATCTTTTGCCTCATTTCGATTATGTAGCTGGATTTGTGGTAGACTACATGCATTGTGTGCTTCTTGGGGTGGTGCGAATGTTGATTTCCTTGTGGTTTGAGACAAAATATCACAAGAGTCCATGGTACCTAGGTGGAAAAATTAAGTTGATTGATAGCCAGCTTCTTTCTATTAGACCTCCAGATTATGTCACCAGAACACCACGGTCAATTAAGCACTGGCGTTATTGGAAAGCAAGCGAGTTGCGTGCATGGCTTTTATTTTATTCATTTCCAATTTTACGAAATGTTCTCCCCGATGTATACCTTCACCACTTGAGCATACTTATTAGTGCTATCTACATACTGCTCTCTGAATCAATTACTCAGGAGCAGGTGGATGTTGCTGAGCAGCTTTTGGTGAAGTTTGTGGATGAGCAAAAGGTATTGTATGGGGAGAGATTTTGTTCCTTTAACGTGCACCAGTTGACACACATAGCAGATTCTGTGAGAAACTGGGGTCCCCTCTGGGCCACTTCGGCATTTATGTTTGAAGATAGAAATGGCCAGCTACTTCGCCTCATAAAGGGTACACAAGCAATTGAAAAGCAGCTTGCGACATTGGTTGGAGTTAGCACTGCTGTGAGTGTACTTCACAAACGAGTCAGACCTCTCTCTCCTGCTGAGTTTGTATTGAGCAAGCTGGACAGTGTTCATTTTAGCAAAGTTTCAGTACCCAATGGCACTGTGTTTCATAGACTGCCTTGCCAAACAAATGTAGCAGTGAAAGCAGCCCTTACACGTTTTTTTTTTCAAACTGCTGACAACGCAACTGCCTACAAAAAAGTCACCGTGAACTCTGAAACTTTCTCTTCTGCTTTATGCACCAACCAGCTCCGAAGGAACAACTTTACAATAATGTGGATTGTTGGAGAACAACAAATGTTTGCTTCAGTTCATTGCTTCGTCAAATGGGAAGGTCAGTTGTTTCTTGTGGTCAAGATGCTTTATGAGCATGGTGATGAGCAGGCAGCAATCGCATCACGGCACATTATACAAGTTCGTACGAGTGAGCACCTAGATGTAGTCCCGGCTCCATCTAAAATGACCAAGTGCGTAAGAGTTTTGGACTTTGTGGTAATGTCTCCAAACTTTTTTAGATGAATTTGTAGAAGCTTGAGCCTAAGTCTGCTATCCTTTTTAATCTATTTTATGTCCAATGCATGAAAAAAGGCTCTCAATGCTTTTTGATCTATGCTATCTTGTGGGCACTGGTTGCATGTTACGCCTGTGACTTCCTGAATTAGTGACGTTATTCGGGCCTCTGCCATTCTCAGTTTTTCATCTCATGGTATTCGTTCTATCACTAACTGACCTTCACTTATCTGTCCTTTGTGCTATGTGACTTGCGCAAGTGCATTTTTTCTTTTTACTGGCAGGTCAAGTGCAGGCACCCCTGTTCACTCCCCGATAAACTCGGTCTTTCTTTTCATATATCTTAACGTTATGCCTATAAGTTTTCATTCCATTGAATGACATGTGATTGCTAGCTTAGGATTACTTTTGAAGCATCGCACGACGACAGGCACAAAAGGAATGATAGGGACACTGCTGCACTCTCAACTAATTCATTTCCTGGAAGGACATGGTTATTATACAACAAGATGGTGTACCACGTGTTACAATGATATTCATGCTACAGCATATTTTCTAAAAAGCACACTTCGCAATCGCTTAAAGTAATCCATGCTTGGCTAATGCAGTAATCATTTCTTTTTACGATGTGGAAGGCCTCGATAAATCCGTGGTCGCCTGATCTCTGTGACACGAAAATATTTCAGTCTCAGAGAACACAGGAGAGCAGCCACACTCTAAGCCATACCTCCTACTGTGTTGTCGTGCGCTGCTTCATAAGTAATCATGAACTATCACCAACTGGCCCAACTTTCCACATTACTGATTGTTAGCTTGTTAAGTGTTTTTTTTGTATGGCCTAATATGCCACCACTGGCAGTACACAATCAATGGGCACTTTATTGTCACTTTAGGGACAGAGATAAACTGTCTGTCACAAATAGGGTAACGTCTTCCATTAGGCCACCGACCATCATTCTCTGGTGAGCTTTTTCACATGAGGGGGCCCTTGTCAGTAATTTAGCTAAGTATTCATACTCTTTTAGAGACATCCGAGGTTGACAGCCAGTCACAAAATCTTTCACTCCAGTGTTCCACATTAACTTTGTCTTCTGCACATTCATATTTATTTATACCTTAATACTTTCACTGTCTAGGTCTTTGATCAGTTGTTCAAATTCATCACCATAACTGCTAAGGCCATTCATAATCCTTGTGCCTGGGAGAGTAGAGAGAGAGTGATGCCACTTGCAATGCAGCCACATGCTACACCTTTTTTTCTTTGTATTACATTAATTCATACTGGTGCCTTCACCTGTCTTCCAGCTCGTGTAAGGTTGGGACCAATCTGTTGAACTCATGCTGGTTTTCCCAATGTTTGTCCCACTGGTTGTGGGAGAGTCTATTTCCCTCTTGGCAACAAGGTGTGGTTGATTGACCGGGGCAATTAAGTGCAGTCCCTTGCCTTCCAAATAAGCTTTGGTAGTTCTGGTGACATGTCTCCTCTGACATTTGCCTGGCTGTCTTCCCAATGAGAGACCTTGGGCCTTTTATTGGGGCGTACTGAGTCTGTTGATCCATTTTCATTGTCGAGCAGTCAGACAATGAATCCTTTTTTGAATTCAGGAGCTGGTGCTGCACGAATGTCTGCATATGCCTTTTGCTTCCGGCCTGCACAGTGCTTTGAGCTTTCACCTCATATTGTTGATGATTACAGTTTTAGGAGTTCGCTGCATTGGCTTGTAGCATTGTCTTGGTTCAACAACTTAAAAAGCCTTTATGCTAGTACCTGGGCTGCTCGTTTCTTGGCACCATGTGCATGTTTTATAATGTCTTATTTATGCCTGCTCTGTCACTCGATTGTCTTTGCAATGTTTTGAGACGCTTTAGCTGTTCTTTGAGCTAGTCCATTCAATTGTGTGCACATGGAATTAAATGTTTGGTGTTGAATCCCTATTCTTTTTTGAGCTGTTTGAATTTCTTTGCTGAAAAGAAAGGGCCATTGTTGGACTTGAGCAGCCTCATGCACCATGTTTTGCAAATGAGTGTTTCAGTGTGTTTGTGCCATGGGCTGAAGTTCCCCTTATTAGTGACGTGTTCTGAACTAAAGCAAAGCTTCTCTTGGAGTGATCACATGTTTTTTTATTGTACCTGACGTATCACTGGCTTTGTGATTCCTGAAGGATACATTTTATATGGCGCATTTATCTGAAACTTCTTTTGAAGGAATAATATATAGGTTTTTTTTTTCATTTTAGCTGTTGAAACATTACGGTTGTGTTTGAAGTTTATACTAGGTATGGTGTTATGAACAAATTTAGCGCCATCTTGGATTGACCGCATGGATGTTTTGTCATTATACTTGGTGTACCATTAGCTTTGTAATTACCAAAGTGTGTGTCTGTGCCACATATTTCATTTTCAAACTGTGACATTTTATTTTATGAGCAGCTTTCTCTTATGCTATGATTGCTGTGTTTGGAAGCACTGCATGCAGTAAATGTTCTGCATAACATTTTTTTCTTAAAGTGAGTTACGAGTGCACTAGGCTAATCATAAATAATAGTGCATATCACAAGATTGAAATTTTAGCTGCAAAATAGGTGCTTTTCACAAATTTGAAACTTTGTTACAGTTTCCATATATTGATAATATGCTGTTTCATGCATGTGTCTGTGATTTTGTGCTTATTTTAGAGCATCTTAATTCCAGGTTAGTTACGAATTTGTAAAATAAACATCTTAATAAAGAACTTCAAATTTAACAGCACCCTTAATTGTTAAATGTATGATTTCTACATTGACTGGTAGCATATTGTTTTGGTTAAACGATAAAAAAGCCTTTATGGTGGTGACTTGAGCTCTTTTTTCTCAGCACAATGTGCCTGTTTCATATAATGCCTTATTTATGTCTGCTCTGTATTTCACTCACTTTTTCTTGTACTGTTTTGTGACACTTGAACTGCTCTTTGAGCTAATTATTCCATTCAGTATATATAATGCACTCATTATGTGCCCACGTACAAACCTAAAATCCACGAATACATCTAGTCACTGTGGCATTTGATTACTGAATGAAACTGTTATGTAGCCAATGCATACAGAGTTTATTGCAATAGAACATATTACATTGGGCATATAAATGTGTCATGTTGCCAACAGATAAGCTGTAAATTGTGTGGTTGCTCTGCTACAGAACTGTAATATTGCTTTTATTATGAATCTCACTTGAACATGCCAATATGCACGTCTAATTGCTTATATAGAGATAATACATCATTAGCAAAATATTACACAGCCCTGATTGTTCACATTGAGTTATGGAAAGTTTCCAATTAGCCATTGGTATATATATATATATATATATATATATATATATATATATATATATATATATATATATATATATATATATATATATATATATATATATTGTAGGGAACTATGCGAACGACGAAGAAGCAGCATGAAATGGCAAGCCACAGCGTTGGTGCACGCGCGACCCGAGCTTGCGTTTGTTTTGTATTTTCGGCTTGTTGGCGTTCCTCGCTCTTCTGGCGTTCCTCGGCCTTCCAGTAGGTCTGTACGTGAATAAACTGCGTGACATCTGGTGGAGGTGCCGGGGACTCCCGTACAAACCTGGAACTTCGCTCCCGTAAGCTTCCCCCTCTACGTGACACGAACATGGCCACCGAGACGCCTCTCCAGGTGGGACCTTCGACCGTCCATGTCACTTGCGGTGCCGTGTATCCTCTACGAGACCCTCCCATCTTCACGGGCTCCACTGAGTCGGACGTCAAAGATTGGTTGGCGAGGTACGACAAAGTCGGCGCAAGTAACAAATGGGACGACCCAAGTAAGCTTGGCTACGTCACATTCTACCTTGCGGACCCCGCGCAGCTGTGGTTTAATAACCACGCAGCTTTACTACGTGGTCTGCATTCAAGACGGCTATTACGGACGTCTTTGGACGACCTGCGGCACGCAAGCTTCAAGCCGAGCACCATTTACGTCACCGTGCACAGCAACCAGGCGAGACCTACACGGGCTACATTGAAGATGTGTTGCATCTATGCAACCGCATCAACTCTACCATGCCTGAGGAAGAAAAAATCAGGCACATATTGAAAGGCATTGACGACGGCGCCTTTCAGATGTTGCTCGCGAGAAATCCCCCCACCATTGCTGTCCTCGTTTCCCTCTGTCAAAGCTTCGATGAATTGCGTAGGCAGCGCGCAATTGCTCGTCAAGCCATCACGACGCCAGACACGCTCGCAAGCTTGCACCTAGCTGCCCATCCTACCGACCAGCAGCCGCTGCTGTCGACAATCAAGGACTTCGTCCGCGAAGAGGTAGCGCGCCAGCTGTCACTGCTGCCACTGACACATGAGCCCACGCAAGCTTTGGCACCGGACCTCCAACACGTCATTCGGATTCGGACCCAAGTCGCTGAAGCCCTTCCGCCGGTGCATCAGCAACCACCAGTCACAACGCCTCTCACGTACGCCGCCGTCGCTGCTCGGCCTACGCAACAGCGTATGCCGTATGCTCAACCTGCCATGCCACCCTATGTCGTGCCTACAACTCCAATTGCGGCGCCGTATCCCTACGCGAGATCTCCAGCTCCATTTTACCGTCGCTCAGACGCTTGGAGGACGCCAGATAATAGGCCCATCTGTTTCGCCTGTGGTATCGCTGGACACGTCGCCCGCCACTGTCGCCCAGATCCCCCTCCAGTCGACGCCGTGGGCCGGCCAATGGCGTCGTCGTCTAGGACGCCATCAAGGTACACCACTGACGGTCCTCGACCCTACGCAAACCAACGGTCACCATCGCCACGACGACGCTCCCTGTCACCTATGCGTCGCCGACCTGCTACGGAAGAGGGAAACTGATCGCTGCAGCTCCGGAGGCAACAGCTGCATACAATTCGAACTGCTTAAGGCCTCCATCTTTCTCGCCGCAAAACGTTATTGACGTCAATGTTGAGGGGACCGCCGCACAAGCGCTTATCGACACAGGGGCCGCCGTTTCCATAATCTGTGAGCCCTTATGCCGCAAGTTGAAAAAGGTGACGACGCCTCTTTCGGGCCTGATGCTCCACACGGCCAACTCGCAGTGCATAGAACCTACAGCTGTGTGCACTGCACGTGTCATTATCCAAGGTGAACTTTATGCCATTGAATTTTTTGTGCTGGCATACTGCTCCCACGAAGTCATTCTTGGATGGGACTTTCTTTCGCGTCATCGGGCCATCATAGATTGCTCACGTGCAGAAGTTGCCCTTACACCGCTGCCAACCTCTTGTTTTGTGGATTCTCTTCCTGAACCTTACAAACTTGTCGTTGTTGCAGACACGGAAATAGCACCGAGAACATCCGCCCTTGTAGCCCTGACCTGTACGGCCGCTCCAGCCGGAACTGTTTTGTTCACTCCGTCTGACGTATTTACCCGCCGCCGTAGCCTACACCTGCCCTTTGCCGTACTCACCGTGGAATCCGGTGCTACCGCCATGCTCGTCGCGAACTCGCTATCGTCGCCAGTTACCTTACTTCGCGGAGAATGTTTGGGTAACATACAAGACGTTGACCTCTTGCGCCCTCTAGAGTTCGCCGAACACGCACCTCACCTCCAGCTCAATGCTATGACGCCACCTGTGGCCACACTGCCCTCGCCAGACTCATTCCAGCCCTCTGTTGCCGCTGAGCTATCACCGACACAAAGAAGGGAACTCTTGTCCCTTCTTCGAGAGTTCCGTTCTGCCTTCGATTGCGCTCAACTATCTTTGGGTCGCACAGCGAACATCACGCACCACATTGACACCGGTACTCGTGCTCCCTTACGCCAACGACCATATCGAGTTTCAGCGGAAGAGCGCCGTATTATCAACGAACAAGTCGACGATATGCTCAAGCGTGGTGTCATCCAGCCATCGCAGAGCCCTTGGTCGTCCCCTGTTGTACTTGTGCGCAAAAAGGAATGGGTCTATCCGATTCTGTGTCGACTACCGCCGGCTCAATAAGATAACTCGGAAGGATGTGTACCCGTTGCCACGCATCGACGACGCTCTCGATTGCTTGCAAGGGGCAGAATATTTCTCCTCCTTAGATTTACGCTCAGGATATTGGCAAGTTCCAATGGCTGATCCTGACCGATCGAAGACTGCATTTGTAACACCTGATGGGCTGTATGAGTTTAACGTCATGCCGTTTGGACTCTGCAACGCCCCAGCTACCTTCGAACGGATGATGGACACCATCCTTCGCGGCTACAAGTGGAACACGTGCCTTTGCTACCTAGACGATATCGTCGTTTTTTCTCGCGACTTTTCCACTCACCTTGTTCGTCTTCGTGCTATTCTCACGTGTCTCACCTCTGCTGGCCTTCAACTTAACATCAAGAAGTGCCATTTTGCCGCACGTCAGCTCACCATACTGGGTCACGTCGTCTGCAAAGAGGGTGTTCTCCCGGATCCGGCGAAACTCCGCGCCGTGGCCGACTATCCGAAGCCCAATTCCATCAAGACGCTCCGAAGTTTTATCGGCCTGTGCTCATACTTTCGTCGATTTGTGCGCAACTTCTCTTCCATCATCGCGCCTCTTACCAACCTGTTGACAACTTCAAAAGGCATTTCTGCTTGGTCAAAAGAGTGCGACGAATCCTTCACCGCGCTTCGGCGGTTATTATTACCACCTCCAATTCTACGACATTTTGACCCTGATGCGCCTACGGAGGTCCACACCGACGCCAGTGGTGTCGGTCTTGGTGCTGTATTGGCTCAACGAAAACCAGGCCACCAAGAATACGTGGTCGCTTACGCGAGTCGAACCCTCAAGAAAGCCGAGTGTAATTATTCCGTCACGGAGAAAGAGTGCCTCGCAATTGTCTGGGCTTTGACGAAGTTCCGCCCATACCTTTATGGCCGCCCTTTCGAAGTCGTTACGGACCACCACGCTCTATGCTGGCTATCATCGCTCAAAGACCCGTCGGGGCGCCTTGGTCGTTGGGCGCTTCGCCTACAGGAATACGACATTCGTGTTGTATACCGATCCGGCCGCAAGCACTCCGACGCTGATGCGCTATCCCGCTCGCCACTACCGGCTGACCCAGCCTCCTCGTCACCTTCTTCAGCTGTCATAACACCAATCGACTTCACAGACATGGCATCGGAACAACGCAAAGATGTGTGGATTTCCCAACTCCTCGCCTTTTTGACTGATCCGTTAGCTAATTTAGTTTCGAGAACTATCCGCCGTCAAGCCACACATTTCGCTATTCGAGACGACTTACTCTATCGGCGGAATTACACGTCTGAAGGTAGGAAGTGGCTGTTAGTGATACCCAACCACATGCGCTCGGAAATCTGTACTGCTTTCCACAACGACCCGCAAAGCGCTCACGCTGGCGCTCTCAAAACGTACAACCGTCTACGTCAGCGGTACTACTGGCGCGGCATGTACACATTTGTCCGCAAGTACGTACGTGCTTGTACTGCATGCCAGCGACGTAAAGTCCCACCTCAACGCCCTGCCGGTACACTTCAGCCTCTGCCTTGTCCAGCGCGTCCGTTTGACCGCGTTGGTATCGACTTATACGGACCACTTCCCACGTCGTCTTCTGGAAATAGGTGGATAATTGTCGGCGTGGACCACCTCACGCGTTACGCGGAGACAGCAGCACTACCCGCAGCAACCGCGAGGGAAGTTGCGTTTTTCATCTTGCGCAACTTTGTTCTTCGCCATGGTGCTCCCCGCGAACTTTTGAGCGACCGGGGGCGTGTTTTCTTGTCTGACGCCATTCAAGCGTTGCTCGCTCAGTGCAACATGGTTCATCGCCTGACGACAGCATATCACCCGCAGACGAATGGCCTCACAGAACGATTTAATCGCACTCTCGGTGATATGTTGACGATGTACACAGCTTCAGACCAGACTAATTGGGACACTGTCCTTTCATTCGTCACGTATGCGTATAACACCGCTACGCACGCGACAACAGGATTCTCCCCTTTCTTTCTGTTGTACGGACGCGAACCATCGTGCACGCTAGACACTATCCTCCCATACACGCCCGACTCCTCTGAGTACACTGCGATTTCTGACGTTGCCAGGTACGCAGAAGATTGCAGACGATTGGCCCGTTCTCTGACAACCGAGGGCCAAGGCCACCAGAAGCTACGGCTTGACACCGGCCGACATCTCTCTACTTTCACGACTGGTGCTCTCGTTTGGCTCTGGGTTCCACCGAGCACTCCTGGCCTTTCGTCGAAATTACTGGCACGATACCACGGGCCTTACCGCATTCTCGCCCGTACGTCACCCGTCAATTATGAGATTGAGCCATTGACACAGTCTCACGACTTACGCCGTCGTGGCCGAGAAATTGTGCATTTGAGTCGCCTGAAGCCGTATTACGACCCCGCTATAGTGACTACGCCTTAAGTCGCCAGGTTGGCTACGCTATTCACCGGGGGCCAATGTAGGGAACTATGCGAACGACGAAGAAGCAGCATGAAACGGCAAGCCACAGCGTTGGTGCACGCGCGACCCGAGCTTGCGTTTGTTTTGTATTTTCGGCTTGTTGGCGTTCCTCGCTCTTCTGGCGTTCCTCGGCCTTCCAGTAGGTCTGTACGTGAATAAACTGCGTGACAATATATATATATATATATATATATATATATATATATATATATATATATATATATATATATATATGTATATATATATATATATATATATATATATATATATATATATATATATATATATATATGTATATATATCTATATATATATATGTATATATATATATATATATATATATATATATATGTATGTGTACCAGAGTAGACGTTCAAAAGTTGAATTTCAACAGCCACATTGCTTTAATCAAATGTTTTACTATAATTATTTGAGGTCGAATTCGATCACGAAGGATCGATAGAAGTCATCGGGTTGCCTGTATAGCTTGGCATCATGCATTGTTTACATGTTGCAGGAGAGGCACACTCATGTAAAAACATGTTTCCTTTCGTATGTGTACACAATATAGAATTGGGTTCCTTTTTTTATATAAATTGTACGCACTAAATGTACCACCATATATGGTAAACGATTCATATATGTGGTGTTCCTCCCATATATGAATCTATTTGACGCCATATATGGCGTCGTGGTGCCACATATAAGCAACATTTTACTCGATATATGGGAGAGACCTACCTTATAAAGCCAGATATACACCCTTATATGGGAAAACGACGCCATATTGTCACGGGGTCGTGACGTGCCGAAGACAGGAGACTTCGTGTTGGGATTTAACTGTTTATTTGGGCGAACCTGTGCCCGGTAAACGGAAAGTCCAATTACAGCAGTAGTCTTGCACAGATAGCAGTCTCGGACTGATAGCAGCGGACGGAGCGTCGGCCTTCGATCAACAACTGACAAGCGGCGCAGCGCGTCGGCATTTGTACTCTTGCTGTCGAATGTTCTAGCGTTATCGCTGGCGGTGGCGTAGGTTCCAGAACAATCTGTACCGTTCGCACAGTGGGCGTGATCTTATCGAAATGATCTACTACAGTCCGGAACCTTCTCGAAAACTGCAGGCGCGGTTTGTGCTGAGAATCGTGTGGTGCTTTGGGACGATAACAAAAACTTGGGAAATGGAACGTGGCATTGCCCCCCTCTGAAAAAAGGCATCGTCCCGATGCTTTAACTAAAGATGAAGGTACAATAATAATGCAAGAAAGTACAATGAATAAATTACGATACAACAATAATACAAAAAAAACACTGTTTCAGTTTGTTAACACGCATGAAACGGCTTGAGGCGCGCGACATGTACGACTTCAGGTCGCGATCGGCGTCGTTGAGAGTTCGTGATGCCGTTGGGGACAACCTCGTAATCAAGTGAACCGAGACGTCGAACCACCCTGTACGGTCCGAAGTACCGTCGCAGAAGCTTTTCACTTAGTCCACGTCGGCGTATCGGCGTCCACACCCGAACACGTTCACCGGGCTGGTATTCCACGAAGCGTCGTCGAAGGTTGTAACGGTGGCTGTCAGTCGTCTGTTGATTCTTGATACGGAGACACGCAAGTTGTCGGGCTTCTTCGGCGCGTTGAAGGTACTCTCTCACATCGAGGTTTTCTTCGTCGGTGATGTTGGGTAACATGGCATCGAGCGTCGTTGCCGGGCTCCTTCCGTAGACCAATTTGTATGGAGATATCTGCGTCGTCTCCTGCACCGCCGTGTTGTATGCGAAGGTCACATACGGAAGAATGGCGTCCCACGTCTTGTGTTCGACATCGACGTACATTGACAGCATGTCGGCGATCGTCTTGTTAAGCCACTCGGTGAGGCCGTTGGTCTGTG
This sequence comes from Rhipicephalus microplus, assembly GCF_013339725.1. NCBI lineage: Eukaryota > Metazoa > Arthropoda > Arachnida > Ixodida > Ixodidae > Rhipicephalus > Rhipicephalus microplus. The sequence goes on along the minus strand of NC_051168.1, from coordinate 113,283,827 downwards.
GGTGGTACGCTGTCGCCCAGCGGTGGTTTGTTTGGCTGTATGCCAAGATCGCTTGAGTTAAGTCGGCAGTGAATGCCGTTCCTCTGTCGGTGATAAAGACATCCGGGGCGCCGTGACGTAGGACAATATTTTCGACGAAGAACTTAGCTACCTCGGATGCACTGCCTTTTGGCAGGGCTTTTGTCTCGGCGTAGCGGGTGAGGTAGTCGGTAGCTACCACTATCCACTTGTTTCCGAAATCCGACGTTGGGAACGGCCCCAGTAGGTCCATACCAATCTGCTGGAAATGTCGGCAAGGTGGATCAATTGGCTGCAGAAGTCCCGCTGGCCTTGTCCGCGGTGTCTTGCGTCGCTGACAGTCCCGGCATGTCCTCACATAACGAGTGACGTCGGTGGTAAGACGTGGCCAGTAGTACCTTTCTTGTATCCTCGCGAGCGCGCGAAAAACACCGAGGTGCCCTGCCGTCGGATCGTCGTGCAGGGCCTGCAGGAGTTCTGGTCGCAGAGCTGAAGGCACCACAAGAAGGTACTTAGCTCGAAGCGGTGAAAAGTTTTTCTTTTGTAGAAGACCGTTTCATAGAAAGAACGACGCAAGTGCGCGCTTGAATACCTTCGGGACTTCGGCAGTCCTGCCTTCGAGGTATTCTATTAGGGCCTTAAGTTCCGGGTCGGCCCGCTGTCGTTCAGCGAAGTCGTCGGTAGTTATCGTTCCCAAGAAGTACTCGTCATCCGGGTCGTCGAGTAGCGGTTGGTCGACAGGCGCACGAGAGAGACAGTCGGCGTCGGAGTGTTTTTGCCGGACTTGTAAATGACAGTAATGTCATACTCTTGAAGTCTCAGGCTCCATCGTGCGAGGCGACCTGAAGGGTCCTTCAAGGTGGCTAGCCAACACAAGGCGTGGTGGTCGCTCACAACTTCGAAGGGCCTGCCGTAGAGATAGGGGCGAAATTTCGACGTAGCCCAGATGATGGCGAGGCACTCCTTTTCTGTTGTGGAATAATTTGCTTCTGCTTTGGATAGCGATCGGCAGGCGTAACTAACAACCCTTTCAAGTCCGTCAGCCCTCTGCACAAGAACAGCACCAAGACCTACGTTGCTTGCGTCAGTATGTATTTCTGTCTCGGTGAATTCGTCGAAATGGGCAAGTAACGGAGGCGTCTGGAGGCGATGTTTAAGCTCCTGGAAAACGTGTTCCTGTGGCGTTTCCCACTTGAACTCCACGTCGGCCTTGGTAAGGTTAGTGAGAGGATCGGCGATGCGGGCGAAGTTTTTCCCGAACCGCCTATAATAGGCGCACAGGCCCAAAAATCGGCGCACGGCCTTCTTGTCAGTGGGCAGCGGGAAGTCGGCGATGGCGGCTGTTTTCCGTGGATCGGGACGAACTCCAGACTTGCTGATAACGTGTCCCAGAAACAAGAGCTCCTCGTACGCAAATCTGCACTTTTCTGGCTTCAGTGTGAGTCCGGACGTCTTGATGGCTTGAAGTACAGCTTTAAGGCGCCGAAGATGCTCGTCGAAACTCGAGGAAAACACGACGACGTCGTCGAAGTGCACAAGGCAAGTCTTCCACTTCAATCCTGCCAGTATTGTACCTATAATGCATTGAAAAGTTGCAGGCGCTAAGCAAAGGCCGAAGGGCATCACCTTAAACTCCAAGAGGCCGTCCGGTGTTATAAACGCCGTCTTCTCTCGGTCTCTTTCGTCGACTTCGATTTGCCAATAGCCAGTCTTGAGGTCCATTGACGAAAAGTACTTGGCGTTATGGAGCCGATCAAGTGCATCGTCTATTCGTGGGAGAGGATACACGTCCTTTCTTGTGATTTTGTTCAGGCGGTGATAATCGACGCAGAAACGTACGGTCCCATCCTTTTTCTTTACTAACACCACGGGGGATGCCCATGGACTCTTGGACGGCTGGATAATGTCATCCCGCAGCATTTCATCAACTTGTCTCTTCATGGCCTCATGTTCTCGCGTCGAAACCCTGTACGGACTCTGACGGAGTGGTCTGACATTTTCTTCGGTTATGATGCGATGTTTCGTGATTGGGGTCTGCGAAATTTTCGATGACGACGAAAAGCAATCTTCGTATTGCAGGAGCAGGGCCTTGAGCTGTTCTTGCTTATCGTTCGGAAGTCTGGGATTGACGTCGAAAGCTATGGGAGGGGCTTGGTTCCTCTGAGCAGGTTCCGCAGAATCGGCGAGGGCGAGAGCACTGGTGGCTTCGACAATTTCTTTGGTGTATGCGACCGTTGTTCATTTGTTCACATGTTTGTACTCATTGCTGAAATTCGTGAGCATAACCGTTGCTTTGCCTCCCCGCAGCTCTGCAATTCCTCTTGCGACGCAAATATTTTGGGTGACCAACAGATGCTGACTGCCTTCAACGACGCCTTCTAAGCCAGGTGATTTAGGAGCGCCGACTGAAATAATGAAGCTTGAGCGAGGCGGAATGGTGACTTGTTCTTCCAGCACATTCAAGGCATGGTGTCCTGACGGCGTGCGCGGTGGTAGTGCTTCTTCTGTGGATAACGTTATCGACTTTGTTTTTAGGTTGATGATAGCACCATGGAGGCATAAGAAGTCCATGCCAAGGATGACATCTCTCGAGCAACGCTGTAGGACTACGAAGTCTGTAGGATAAATACGGCCGTTAATGGTGACTCTCGCTGTGCAGATTCCTGCAGGCGTTACGAGATGACCTCTGGCAGTGCGGATTTCAGGGCCTTTCCAAGCTGTCCTAACTTTCTTTAACTTCGCGGTGAACGACCCACTGATGACAGAATAGTCGGCTCCAGTATCGACGAGAGCGGTCACACTGTGGCCGTCGATAAGAACGTCGATGTCGCTAGTTCGCCGTCTCGCACTACAGTTAGGCCGTGGCGTCGGGTCACGGCTGCGTCTGCTTGTTCCGCTGCTTCCATGTTGCGTCGTCAGGCCACCTCCGGTAAGTGAGCTTTCGCCGTCAGGGCTTTGCCTGGTTGGAATTGTGTTCGGAAAACTCCGTCGCGGCGTCGTCGTCGTCGGAGGATCTTCGGTAGTTCGTCGCACAGCAACTGCACCTCCACCGGTTGCTGCCCTTAGTTTCCCGGATACGGGCTAGGAGACCGGCCCCGCGTTGGGCCGGAGTACTGCCGGGGGTGCGGTGACATGCGGCGGCTGGGCGACGGCGAACGGGAAGGACTTCGGGGTGTCCATTGAGTTCCTGTCAGGTAGTCGGTGATGTCACGTGGCCGTTCCCCTGGCTGCGGACGTGGTGCATCGACGGCGAAGCCACGCAGTCCCATCTGTCGGTACTGGCAACGGTGGTAAGTGTGCCCGGCCTCGCCGCAGTGGTAGCACAGTGGGCGGTGGTGGTGCGCCAAACGTCGGTTTTCCTCGGCGCACTGCGCTGGCCCGCTGGTGAACGGTAGGTCGTCGGTGGGGGTGGTGGCGGCGGTGGTGTCTGGCGACGGAAGTGCGACGAGGCGGCGTTTTGGCGTGGACGGGGAGGAGCGTTGTGGCGCACTGCAGTGGCGTAGCTCATAGTTTCTGGCTCGGGCAGCGGTGTATGGGGATTTCGAAGTGATTGCCGAACTTCTTTTCGCGCAATGTCGGCTATCGAATCCACTTGAGGGTGCGCCGAAGGCAACAGTTTGCGCAGCTCTTCCCGCACGATCGCTCGGATCGTTTCACGCAGGTTTTCGGAGTCACTGGTTTGAGCAGCAGCGCATTCTGGAGTCAGGCGACGATTATACTGTCTGGTGCGTATGTCAAGGGTTTTTTCGATGGTGGTCGCCTCGGATACAAATTCTTGGACGGTGTTCGGTAGATTCCTCATTAGTCCCGTGAAGGGCTCCTGTTTGACCCCTCGCATGAGGAAACGAACTTTCTTCTCCTCAGGCATGTCTGGGTCAGCGTGACAAAATAGGCGGGTCATCTCCTCTGTGAAAATTCCAACCTTCTCATTTGGTAGCTGAACCCGGGTCTCTAGTAGAGCAGCGGCCCTCTCTTTGCGAGCGACGCTCGCAAACGTTTGCAGAAATGCACCGCAGAAGACATCCCACGTTCGGAGCGTGGACTCACGATTCTCTAGCCAGGTCCTTGCGGTGTCTTCCAGGTAGAAGTACACACGACGGAGCTTTTCTTCGTTTTCCCAGTGGTTGAGGGTGGCCACACGGTCGTATATTTCTAGCCAGTTTTCTGGGTCTTCAAACGATGACGCATGAAACGTTGGTGGTTCCCTTGGTTGATGAATGATGATCGCGGGCTGGGACGCTCCGGTTGTCATTGTCGCTGCAGTAGAGGTCATGGCCTTGGCCTTCCGCGCCTTGTCTTGTAGAAGCCCGTACTCCGGTGGGAGACCTTGCTGTCGGCGGCTTGTTCGCTGTTCTTGGTTGGCGTCGGTGTCTTCTCTGCGACGTGGGCTGGGTTCATGGCTTGACGGGGGCGTCCGGTACATGAACAAAGCAGCACCTCCACCAGATGTCACGGGGTCGTGACGTGGCCGAAGACAGGAGACTTGGTGTTGGATTTAACTGTTTATTTGGGCGAACCTGTGCCCGGTAAACGGAAAGTCCAATTACAGCAGTAGTCTTGCACAGATAGCAGTCTCGGACTGATAGCGGCGGACGGAGCGTCGGCCTTCGATCAACAACTGACAAACGGCGCAGCGCGTCGGCATTTATACTCTTGCCGTGGAATGTTCTAGCGTTATCGCTGGCGGTGGCGTAGGTTCCAGAACAATCTGTACCGTTGGCACAGTGGGCGTGATCTTATCGAAATGATCTACTACAGTCCGGAACCTTCTCGAAAACTGCCGGCGCGGTTTGCGCTGAGAATCGTGTGGTGTTTTGGGACGATAACAAAAACTTGGGAAATGGAACGTGGCAATATATGGCAATATTTGACTCCATATATGGCAAATGGTGGCCACATATGCAGACGTATATACCTATATATAGCAACATATCATCCATATATGGGCCATATATGACATTTTCGTAAGCGCATAAGAGTTCCCACCGAAAGCACCGATAGTTAGGCAAGTTTGTGTGGGTTTATGGTTAAGAACGGCACAAGAACAAGAGGCACAAAACTTTCTAGTGTTTTCTTCGTTTGTGTCTGGTATTCTTGCGCCGTTGTTAACCATATGTGTCCACCAAAAGTCTGAAAGACACAGTAACGGCGTGTTTAAAAGTACCTGTACAAAAATCCTGCGTTTACCGAGTAAAAGCCAGCGTCGGAGCCGATCTCGGCTGTTAAAGTGAAGCACCATACCTCCCTCCTTTCAATCTCGACGTTTGTGACCCTGCCTTGAATAAGAGAACACGTGTAAAGATGTTGCCGAGCAAAAAAAGCAAGTGAAAGTGTCTCTGCAAATGGTAACATACGTTCAGGCTCAGCGACATTAAAGAAGAAAAAAGAAAAAAAGCTCTTATGCGTTCCGTGAAGATGTGTCGGAGGCTAAAGCCATATTTTTTTTCCTCTTGTTGAGCCGGGTTCTATGAGACAGACAGACTTTTTTTTCAGTGCGAGTGATTCTTCATTCAATAATATTGATACATAACAGCAGCTAAACACGGCTGCATGAAAGAGGAGGACAAAGTGAGTTTTTCGTTTGATGCTGTCCTGGCGCCATCTTGCTCGTCGAGTTCTGTGCGCTGTAAATAGATCATTAAACAAGTTACTCGTAACATTATTGATGGAGGTGGACGACCCCCATACCTCGATGGAGACGCGCAGCGGTCTCACCATCGGTGACCTTTTGACTGCTTCGACTGCTGGTGCTACCACAGAACACCTACCAGTTCTTACTACCACGTATTTGGAATTGCTGGCTCCGCATCGCACGAAAGAGAGAAAAGAAAGAGTGTGAGGAGGTCGCCAGTGCCAGCGGCAGGATTGCTCGCGCGCTATTGGTTCGCCTCTGGAGGTGACGTGATGGTGACGCGCGCGCTGTACAGAGAAGTGTTTACGGCTGTTCCATGGTGCGGAAGCACCCTCGCCTCCTTCGGTGGATGGATCGCTACCGTGCGGCGAGGGCGCGAGCAAGTGGGTTTCGATAGGATGGCGATACGATGATGGTTTCAATGAGCGATGAGGTTGCGACTGCCAACGAAGTGCCTCCGCGACGCCTTCAGCGCAGATGGCAGCAAGGCAACTAATACGATGTGGATCATCGATAGAGAAACCAGAAATTCAAAGAGGTAAGTTTTCAAAGTCTGTCTGTTGTCTGTTTGCTTTACAAGTGGCTAATAGGCTGGTTTGAAACGTACGTGGGCTTATTTACTTGCAGGACAGATATGCTGCATGCTCGCTCATTGTATCGAAAGGCAAGACGCTGTGTTTTCCATTGAAATCTACCATAGTAGTGTGCACTACTTCGCGAAAGTTGCTTTTTTTTCATCAGCCGAATGACTGCGGCGGATTGTTCTGGAGAAACATACCTGTATTCTTCAAGGCCGCCACTGCTGCTGTTTGATAGGATAGTTATGTGCTGAGCGGTGAAGCAATGTTCTGACGAGTTCGTTTCCAGCACTATTATAAGTTGCTGCCATGGACTTTGTAGTGTTTACCAGAGTCCTCGTGATAATTCATACATTACTTTGAATTCCTTGCAGTATGAAACATGGCAGCAACTTATGAAAGTGCTGGAAACGAACTCGTCAGATCAATGCTTCACCGCTCAGCACATAACTATCCTATCCAACAGCAGCAGTGGCGGTCTTGTAGAATACAGGTGGTATGTTTCTCCAGAACAATCAACCGCAAGCATTCGGCTGATGAAAAAAAGCAACTTTCGCGAAGTAGTGCACCCTACTAAGGTAGATTTCAATGGAAAACACAGCGTCTTGCCTTTCGATACAATAGCGAGCATGCAGCGTATCTGTCCTGTAAGTAAATAAGCCCACATGCGTTTTAAACCAGCCTATTAGCCACTTGTACAAGAAACATACAACATGAAAACTTTGTAATCTTACCTCTTTGGATTTCTGATTTCCTTATCGACGATCCACGGCGTATTAGTTGCCTTGCTGTAGCTGGTGAGCCACTCGTGCGCATCGCCGTCTGTGCAAAGGTCGACGCGGAGGCACTTCACGTCTGATGGGCCTGCCGAACTGGCGCCTATTTCGCACGTAAATGTGCGCGTGGCTGCCATGTCATTCGGTACCGCGTCGTTGACCTAAACGTGCTTCACGTTTGATGTGCTGGCGTCTAATTCAGGCGTGGGCGTCTGGGCGGCTGCCATGATGGAATCGCGTTTCTAGCAAGGGTAGTTGCTACTGGCCTGGTGTGGGACAGAAGCGCGATGCACGTTACCGAACGTTAGATAGTAATTTCGAACTTTAGTACGCATGAAGTCAAAGTTCCCGTATTAAGTTCGCGAATGGCGAAGGCGTTGATTGAAGAAAACAAAACAAAAAACAGCCTCTCCTTTGCAACTTTGCGGGTAGCACTGTTCAGCTCAGCTCCTACACGGAGAGGGAAAGAGGGACACAGAAAGGCAGAAGGGAAAGGTAGAAAAAGTGTTGCGACAGGTTGTGGGTGCTACCGTACGATGGAACAGCCAGAAAAACTCCGCACATTCCATCGCGGGCGCGTGCGTGCGTCACCAGCACGTCACCTACAGGCGTGCACGTGACCTAGAGAGAGGAACCAATAGCGCGCGAGTAATCCTGCCACTGGCGCTGGCGTCCTCCTCGCACTCTTTCTTTTCCCTCTTTCTTGCGATGCGCGGCCAGCAATTCCAAATTCGCGGTACTACCTCTACGCCGCCCTCATCAGTCCAAGCCACCACCTACGTCACATTCCCGCACCTCCGGGATCCCGGCACTTTCTCCGGTGCTGGTACGATCGATCTTGACACTTGGCTGGACCGGTACGAGCGCGTCAGTGCTACTCACCGCTGGAATCCCACGCTGATGCTCGCCAACGTGCTTTTCTACCTGGACGGCACTCCCCGAACATGATTTGAAAGCCACGAAGCCGACATAACGAGCTGAAATCTCTTCAACGAAAAGATATGTGACCTGTTCGGCGATTTATCTGGTCGTCAGCTCGCTGCGAAAAAGACTCTTGCCACATGGGCCCAGTCTTCTACCGAATCATACGTCTAGCTCCTACATTATTGACGTCTTGGCCCTTTGTTCCAAGGCTGACCAGCGCATGTCGGAAGACGAAAAGGTTAACCACGTCTTGAAAGGCATTGCTGACAATGCTTTCAACCTGCTGGTTTTTAACAACGTCTCGAGCATCGACACAATCCTTAAAGAATGCCGACGTCTAGAACAAGCTAAAGCCCACCGCGTAGCCTAAACATCGTGCGCCTTCCGAACACAACGGCCACTTCTTCGTGTGACGACGCCTTCCACCAGGCCCCTCGATGTGACAACCTTACACGCATCATTCGTCGAGAAGTCGAGGCAGCACAACCGGTAGCCACGCCATTACCGACGCCTGCGCCTTCCCCGACCACGATCTCTTTAATATACAAGCGGTCGTTCGTCAAGAGCTATCGAATGTCGGCCTACATCCTGTTCCTGCCGTATACTCTGCGGAGCCTTCTTATCGTACCCCTTCTGCTCCTCGCATACAATACAATCCGTCCGAATGGCGTACTCTTGATGACAGTCCCATATGTTTTAACTGTCGACGCGTTGGTCATATCGCTCGTCACTGCCGCAGCCATTGGGCTCCACCGTCCCTTTATGCCACTCAGTATCACGCCACTTCTGTTCGCCAGTCGTCCCCATCACTTTCTCCGTCAACGCCGACCACATTTTCTGCTCCTGCAGCACCTCTGAGCAGACCTCGCTACGACCGGTCACCGTCCCCTGCTCGTCGTCAGTCTCGGCCGCCCCCACAACGCCGTGCTGCCTCCCCGACCTATTCGCAGCACCTCCGACCGGAAAACTAGGCCGTGCAGCTTCTAGAGGTGGAGCTGCGTTGACGACCTTCGTAAGAAATCCTCGATTAACGTTAACAACGAACCGGAACCTTTTGGACGTTACTGTCGACAATGTTCGTGTCAGTGCATTGATAGATACTGGCGCGCATGTGTCCATTATGAGTGCTAACCTTCACCGCCGACTTAGAAAAGTTGTCACGCCCACCCTCAACCGAGCTGTATGAGTCGCCGATGGAGAAACTGCTGCAATTCTTGGCATGTGCTCTGCGCGAGCGTCTATTGGGGAGAGAAGCACTGTCGTTCTTTTCGCCGTTATCGAACATTGCCCTCATGAACTCATTCTCGCTATGGATTTTCTAGCCACGCACTCTGCCATCATATACTGTTCAGCTAGCTCTCTCCATCTCGATTTATCCCTCTTTTCCGACCCAACCAGCCAACCGCAAACCAGCCTCTGCTGCATTGATTTCACGTGCCTCCCGCCTAACTCTGTCACACATGTCGACTTATCCTCCACGCCGCCAGTACCTGATGGTGATTACATGGTGGCCCCGATTCCTGCCGTGATGCTTACGCATGGGTTTGCTGTGACGCATATGATCCTGACGAATACGAGAAACCACACCTTCCTTCCACTGGTCAACTTTTCATCTCACCGCCCAAGTTCTGCCACAGAGTATCTCCCTGGCCAAAATTACCACTCTCCAAGATCACCATGTCGAGCCCTTCGGAGTTGACGATTGCTGCAGCTCAGTCAGTGGTTCCACTCCATCACGTTCTTGAGCGCCGACAACGAGCGAATGTTGTCATCGGACCTCACGTCTGAGCAATCTGCAGCGCTTGCCACGTTCTTGAGCTGCATTGATTTCACGTGCCTCCCGCCTAACTCTGTCACACATGTCGACTTATCCTCCACGCCGCCAGTACCTGATGGTGATTACATGGTGGCCCCGATTCCTGCCGTGATGCTTACGCATGGGTTTGCTGTGACGCATATGATCCTGACGAATACGAGAAACCACACCTTCCTTCCACTGGTCAACTTTTCACTCACCGGCCCAAGTGCTGCCACAGAGTATCTCCCTGGCCAAAATTACCGACTCTCCAAGATCACCATGTCGAGCCGGAGTTGACGATTGCTGTCAGCTCAGTCAGTGGTTCCACCCATCACGTTCTAGAGCGCCGACAACGAGCGAATGTTGTCATCGGACCTCACGTCTGAGCAATCTGCAGCGCTTGCCACGTTCTTGAAGGCTATCGTAGCATTTTCGACTTTGCCAGCAACTCTTTAGGCCAAACGACCATTGTCAACCATCGCATAAATACTGGCCATGCAACTGCCATTCACTGGCGCCCCTACCATGTGTCTGCGTCGGAGCGTGCAATATTACAACATGAAGTAGGCAAAATGCTTCCGAAAAACATTATCGAGTTTTCATGCAGCCCCTGGGCTTCTCCAGTCGTCCTTGTTAAAAAGAAAGATGGAACATGGCGCTTTTGTGTCGATTAGCGTCACCTTAACAAAATTACCAAAAAAGACGTTCATCCTTTACCTCGCATCGACGACGCCCTCGACTGCCTGTATGGTGCCACTTATTTTTCAACTATTTACCTTCGGTCAGGGTACTGGCAGATAGCCGTCGACGAGATGGACCACGAGAAGACCGCATTCATCACACCTGAATGGTCTCTATCAGTTTAAGGTGATGCCCTTTGGTCTCTGCAATGCACCATCCACTTTTGGAAGAATGATGGACTCATTGCTCCAAGGGTTGAAATGGTCCACCTGCTTGTGTTACCTTGACGATGCTATTGTCTTTTCGCTCTCACATTCGACTCGAATCTTGATCGTTTGTCAGCTATTCTGGACATTTTTCGTCGAGCCGGACTCCAGCTTAACGCCTCCAAGTGCCACTTCGCTCGTCGTCAAATTTACGTGCTCGGTCACCTTGTCGATGCCCAAGGCGTGCGTCCAGACCCAGAGAAAATTCGCGCAGTCACGAAATTTCCCGTTCCGAGGACCACAAAGGATGTCCGCAGTTTTGTGGGGATGTGCTCATATTTCAGACGCTTTGTTAAGGACTTCTCGACCATTGCACGCCCCCTCACAGACCTCTTGAAGAAAGACGCCTCGTTTATCCGGGGCCATGACCAAGCGTCATCGTTTTCGTAACTTACGACACTGCTTGCAACGCCACCAATCTTGGCTCACTTTGATCCATTAGCCCCAACCGAGGTTCACACGGACGCCAGTGGACATGGCATAGGAGCTGTGCTATTGCAGCAACAACGGGGACACGACGATGTTATAGCCTACGCAAGGTCGACTGCTATCTCCAGCCGAGCGCAACTATTCCATCACGGAACGCGAGTGCCTCGCCCTTGTATGGGCAGTCGCCAAGTTTCGTCCATACCTGTACGGGCGCTCATTCCGTGTTGTCACGGATCATCACGCGCTCTGCTGGCTAGGCTCCCTGAAGGACCCCACGGGACGTCTCGCTCGTTGGGCTCTACGCCTTCAAGAGTACACGTTCTCTGTAATGTACAAAACAGGGCGAATACATCAGGATGCGGATTGTTTATCCCGCTACCCTGTTGACGAAGCAACCGATACTGACGCTATCATGGACGTTTTTCCGTGTCGCAGCTGTTGAACATTGGCGAAGAGCAACGTCGGGATGCTTCTTTACGAGCCATCATTGACGAACTGGAGTCAACGCATCGCGACCTGTCCCTACGAATGATTTTGGCGAAAGACGGGATCCTATATCGCTGTAACCTTGATTCCTTCGGATCAGACTTACTACCTATCATCCCAGCGCACCTGCGTTCCACTGTCCTGCATCAACTTCATGACGCTCCCATGACGGGCCATTCGGGCGTTTCTCGCACATACGATCGGGTACGACGTCGGTTTTTTTGGCCAGGACTTGCCCGCTCTATTCGACGTTATGTCGCCGCTTGTGAGCCCCGTCAGCGTCGCAAAACGCCGTCTGCCCTCCCAGCCGGCTACCTTCAGCCGATAGACGTTCCCAACGAGCCTTTCTTTCGAGTTGGTCTCGACCTGTTGGGCCCTTTTCCACTCTGCACAGCCGGAAATAAATGGATTGCTGTTGCCACGGGCTACGCGACGCGGTGCGCAATCACACGAGCACTCCCGACCAGCTGCGCTACCGACGTTGCGGACTTTCTGCTGTACGACATAATATTAGTGCACGGTGCTCCCCGTCAACTTCTCACCGACCGTGGCCACACGTTCTTATCAGCTGTCGTTCATGAAATCCTGAGGTCTTGCCATACCAAGCACAAATTTACCACTTCGTACCATCCCCAGTCAAATGGCCTCACGGAGCGCCTTAACAGGACCCTAACCAATATGCTTGCCAAATACGTTGCGCCAGACCACCAGGATTTCGACATTCATTTGCCATATGTGACGTTCGCCTACAATTCATCTCGTCACAACACTGCCGGCTATTCGCCGGTACCCAACTCTACCCTTAGACACTTTACTACCTGCGGCCACTGAATATGCTGGTGAAGCCATTGTCCGCGCTGACCACGCGCGCCAAGTCGCCCGTAACCATCTACAGGCTTCACAGGCGTGCCAAAAACAGCTCTACAATTCTCACCATAGGGACGTGCACTTTTCTCCGGGTTCTCTCGTGCTCCTCTGGTCACCTACTCGGCGTGTGGGACTGTCTGAAAAACTCTTGTTGCCCTACACTGGACCATTCCGTATCGTTCGCCAAGTGACAGACGTCACGTACGAGATTGTTCCGACCGATCCAACAAAGTCATCGTCAGCTCCGAGCGACACCGTTCACGTGGGTCGGCTAAAGCCCTATTACCCCTCTTAGACATCATCTGCGTAAATTTAGCACCGGGACGGTGCTTCTACCGCCGGGGGTTATGATAGATAACAGCCGCTAAACACGGCTGCATGAAAGAGGAGGACAAAGTGAGTTTTTCGTTTGATGCTGGTCTGGCGCCATCTTCCTGGTCGAGTTCTGTGCGCTGTAAATAGATCATTAAACGAGTTACTCGTAACATTATAAAGAAATGAAAAAATGTTGAAGAGATCGGTAGGGAAATGGTGAGTGAGCGAGTGAGTGAGTGAACAACTTTATTCACTTCCTGTAGGTTACCGGGCTGGTTTTAGATTCGGTCGAGAGAACATGCCTCTCGAAAAAAAAGAAAAAATAGTGAAGAAAAAAAGGTTCTGGCTCGCGTTACCTTGGAGTAACAACGTAAAGTTCACTCTGCCATCAAGAAAGAGGAAAGTAGAGCAAGTGGACATAATGCACCGGAAGTGGCACTGGTAAAAGAGATGATAGAGAAACTGAGAGAAGGACAGCACGCTTCACGGAATACTTGTCAAAGAAGACAAGGGAGCTCACGGTCCAGTACAGACCCGAAGCGCCCCACAGAGTTCTCTATAACCACAGTAGTGCGCCGCTGCAATGAATCTTATCTTCCCTCGCCCACCTCCGAAAGCCTTCTGCACGAAGCACAGTTTGCATGGTCTCCGTGATGAACCCACGACTGACCAAGCAACAATGTCCTGTGATGACGTGGTAGTGACCTTGTGCTGAACGTCACAAATATTAGCAATATGTGACTTCATGACGACGGCACGTTGTGACGTCACCACATGACGTCCCCACGTGAGCCCCATACATTGAAATCATAGTAAACGGGGCGCTGCGACAAACCTTCGCCCCCCCCTTTCCCTAAGCGAAACCTTGCGCACGCCTACATACCCCTCCCCCCCCCACACACACATTCCCAGCTTGTTACAGTGAAAGATATTGTTGAAGATCGGGGTCTACCCGACGCGTCCCCGCTGACGTCGCTTGCCGAGACGTCAGGGTTACGTCGGACCTGGACTCCTGTGATAACGTGCCGCAACTTCGGGCGGAGGAAACAAACGCTGACAAGTTGGGAATACGAAAAACAAACATGTTTGTGACACTATCTACACTTATTCACAGCATTAACAGCATTAGGGGTTAGGAGTTCCGCAAACCACGAGCGTGGTGGATGAACCGTCAGACCATGGTTAAGAGCAACGTCCAACATTTCGAAGTGTCGTTTAAAGCCTTGTTCGGCTCCCCGTACTTGATGGAAACACCAATCACACACAAGACGACCCCACTTTGGCATCAGCCAATAACACACGACCGCCTAATAGTTATCGCATCTTCTGATGCAATGCTCCTCCGGTCCGAGTTTCACATAGAAAAAGGGGAATGGGTTCCTTCCTGGAACAAGGTAGCGGTTGGGTTAGTGCTGCGGTTTTTCCTTGGAAGGGCAACCAAAGAGTAGAGACTTTAATTGCTCAGACACGACCTGCGCGGTCGGGCTACCTCACCTTCTCGCCAAACAAGCCAGCACGGAGGAAATGATTGTAGGTACGTTGGCTCACGGACCGTCGAAGTTGCCACATCCTAATGCTTTTGTCGCTTCCCGCCCCTGGACGCTCGCTCCGAGTGAACTGGAGTTCCGGGCGTGGGAACGCTGCTCGGTCATGCTTCTCATGGCCAGCATGGCACCCACGGACACGAGTTACAACATTATGTACATACACGCAGAGAACGCGGCTAACTGCGCACTAAAGAAGATGGAATAAATACAGTGCCAAAGCAAATATTGCCTGAAGTACCCACCACAAAGTCATTTCTTTCTGTTTACCAATAATCAGAAATGACCGGTACTCTCGCGCCCCGTCCGATGGCCCGCGGTGGCGACATTACGGAGCATTTCGAAACTACTGGGGAGTCCAGGCAAAAACGTTAAGTCCAGGATACGCAGCCGACGCAGCGACTGGCATAGCGACGAAATGGAACGACTTAGGCGGCTGTCCGCGATAAATGTGTACCGCCATCTGCTACTTAATAAAAACAGACAAAGCGTTTTTTTCTTGCTTTATTTCTTTTTATTTTTGAGAGAGAGAGAGAGAGAGAGAGAGAGAGAGAGAGAGAGACGCAGAACAGTCACAGGGAGCCTATCGTCTACTGGCTAGTTGCATGCAGTGCTTCGACTATTTGGCGTACACACCATGCAGAGCCGCTTGCGCCCACTCCGCTACAAACCACGCACATTTGCGGCCAGAAGGCTATTGCGCTAACACGATGATGCGAGTTTTCTTCAAACGATGATCCAGGGATTCTGGCAGCGGATGGAGGTGCGTGTGAAAGCGTGCAGAATGGCTATAGCAGCGCCACGCTTGCTGTATCGGTGCCCGCGATCCACAACGCTCAACTCCGCAACGTTCATTTCCGCAAAGCGGTGCGCGCTGTACACGGTCCCCTAGTCCCGTACAACGATCTAGGAGGCAGTGATCAACGCCCCTGGGAGCTCGGGTAGTCGCCAGCTATTAAAAGCGTGCAGTAGGCTTAAAGGGGCGCCGTCTGTGACCGCCTGTGATTCGAGAACAACCATTGTAATAAAGGCATTGGGAAACTCATTGAACCGCTCATTACTTCTCTTCCATTACCGTGATCTTGTGAGGCAAGGGAGTCCCTCTCGAGCTTTCGAAGAGAGTGGACGTGCGTTTCTTGCTCTCGCGTCTCTTGCAACGCCCCCGCCTTCTTTCGTGTAGGCTTTGTGCCAGTGCTTTGGCGTTTCACCCCGCGTTCCTGCCGCGCCCGGTCGCCCCCGACATGAAGCACATGGTTGAAAAAAACACGATTTCGGCAGAAGAATAGTCGGACGGCTCTTGGCAGCCATCGCCCAGTTTTCGCACCCAGGAGAAGCGACGCCTCGAGCTCCGCCAGGCAACGCCGCACATGAACGGCGCCCAGCTAACGATGCCCCCACGTAAGGACCTGACACCGCGCCCGCCGCCCCTGCGAAGATACGGCCCACTACCTAAGATGCCGCCTGATCCACATCGTTAAACTGTCAAAACTCCCGTCGACCTTACGAAGCTGCCACCGTGGCAACTGCTGGAGACCACGTCGCTACCGGACCAGCCACCAGCGTCCCGCGACAAATTGCGGGTTCACCCCACAAACAACACATTCACCCTTAGTGTGCGAAAATCCGTCAGAGCACAAGCCTACCTTCGAATCACGTCACTGCAGATCGGAGTCCGGACCATCGAATCTCACGTTTACGCCCCACCACCCGACGATGTCTTTCGTGGCATCATGTTTAACGCCTACGACAGCTTTACTGATGCAGAAATTTTGAAGGACTTGCAAGAGAGAAACCAATGACTGTCGTGGGTGGCCATCGCATGGGACGGACCGACCACGTACTCATCACCATGCTTGGGGATTGAGCCACGATGGATCTTCTATCACGGCGTCTACATTCGCCTTTACCCCTTTTACCCTATATATAGAGTAGAAGCATGCTTTAAATGTCGCAAGGTGGGTCATCAAACTGACGTTTGCCCTCATCCAATACGCAACCGCTGTGTGCGTTGTGGCGAGGAATACCCGCCGATCCCACAGGGCACCCAACCGACATGTATGCCGTGCCCGCTGCACCGTTTGTAAGGGCGGTCACGCAACGAACAGTTGGAACTGCAAATACCGTTTCGTTAAGAAGCCTACCCCGTCCAGCTAAGCACCGGCGCAAGCACCCGACGAAGAGCCCCAACCGCAGCAGCCATTATTCCTTCGCACCAATCCCTCACCGTCCCAAGAGCAGTCGCACCCGCCTATCGGCCCGCCGTAGCAGCAGCAACAAACCTACCATTCTGGACCCCGTAATCGGGGCTGGTCCCGGTCGAGGTCCCGATCCAGGCCCTGGTCCAAGTCCAGGTCAGAGTCACAGTCCAAGTCCCGATCACGGTCCCGTTCTGCTAGATACCTCTACTCGTTCTCGTCACCTCTCTCCTCCTCCCCTGATTCGTCTCAGGAATTGTCACAGTCATCACCCGTACCTGGTCCCAAGGACCCCGAGCGTTGCTCAAAGCGCCACCGACGTCGTCGCAGGATCCACATGTGAGTGAGTTGGTCAGGGAGAACTCCTCACTTAAGGTACAACTTTCCTCGCAGCAATCTCAGCTCTCTAAACTAATTTCTCGGATAAGAAGCCTCACACAATACATTCAGTCATTAGAAGCAAAGCTAGACAATAACCTTGAGCAACCAGCCGCGACCGCGTCGGAACCGATGGAGGCTGTCTTTTACCCATCCCAGCCGCAATCGCAGCCCGCTGGTAAGCGCAAAGCAAACACCTCCACCACGTCGCTTCATGCCGAAACCGATATCGCTACCGTGGTCTCCAAAACAGTATCTGCGGCCCTCACGACCCAAGGTGCGAAGTCCGAAGTCCGTTTCAACACTCTGCAGCAAGCCATTGCGGACGCGAACACCTCACTGAACGCCCTGAAGAGTTATATGGAGGCCACCAATAATTCACTGAATGCTCTAAAAAATTACACGGAGTCCACCACCACCGAAATCCATGCACGGCTCGGGCGCAGCGAGCATCCGCCCACGTTCAGCCAACGTGCGACGCTGCAGGCGGGCCCCAAGCCCGCAATGGCTTAATCATGGCGTGTCTCACACTGACCATATGGCAGTGGAACTTCAGGGAGTACCGTAAGAAGCAGCAGCTCGTACAGAAACTGCAAGCTGATCCGCAGGCGACGGAACTGGCCCCGGATGTTATCGCCTTGCAAGAGACGTCTTCACTCTCCACCCTCCCCGGTTACGTGGCCTACCATCAGCTTGATACGCATGCTTCCCCCTGCATATCCACGCTCGTTCGCAATAACAGCCTCACAGCTGTACAGCACGAATGGGAAGCAACGGGCATTCGGCATACGATAGTAGAGATTCTACCACACAAACGCACAAGCAAGTCGCTCTTCGTCCTGAATGTGTACAGTTCACCCCGTGAGAAAGCGACAGACTTCTCTTGCCTCTTCACTGAGAGGATCGCTCTCGGCGGGAGACGCGCAGCTGCTCTTGCTTGGCGACTTTAACGCACGACATCCCAATTAGGGCTACACGCACACGGATCCGAAAGGCAGAAAGCTATGGTCGTTAGTACAAGACCTTCGTCTTACCCTACTTAACGATCCGAAGCAGCCGCCCACACGCATAGGCAACAGTGTGTGCCGTGACACATCGCCGGACCTAACACTGTGCAAGAACGTTACGCGTGCTACTTGGGACAACATGGGCCTTTTAATGGGCTGTTACCACAACATCCTCGCGATAACAATTCTAACGCGCCTCAGCAAGAAGCCAAAACCCACAGCTCGCATTACCGATTGGCCGGAATTCCGCCTGTTGCGTGAAGAACAAGCCTCCAAAACCATTACGGACATCAATGAATGGATCGCTTCTTTGCAAGAGTACGTGCAAGTCACAACCGGTGAGGTGAAGACTACCACCGACTTGCCCACAACCTACTCTCGCCTCCTCCACATGTGGGACGCACACGCTGGCCTCATGCGCAGGCGGCGCCGGCAGCGTCACAACAAGAAATTACGCCGCCGCATCGAAGCGCTAGCGCGCAAAATTGAGAACCACAGCAGTGGGGTCAGCTGTGTGACAGTCTCAACAAGCAGATGAGCTCCAAGAGAACGTGGCACCTACTACGACACTTGCTCGATCCCTGTGCGTCCAAGTCGTCTGCGCAAAAACAGCTTCACCGGCTGCTACATATCGTTACCCTGGCACGGACGCCGAGCTGTTCGAAGAGTTGGCTCGTCGTTACGTGAACCTCGCCCAGCCGAACGCGCCGCCGGAGCGCTTTCACCCTTACAGCGGCAAACCAAACCCCCGACTGGACGAAGATATTACGGAGGCGGAAATCTACGCCGCAATGCTCAAACTTCGCACAACGTCGGCGCCTGGTCCTGATGGCGTAAGCAACAAGCCTATCCGACATCTCGACGTGAATTCGGTGGCTGCGCTCACGCAGTACGCTAACGAGTGCTGGCGCTCGGACCACATACCACAGGAGTGGAGACACGCGAGGCTCGTATTTATCCCCTAACTAGGCAAGAAGATGGACATCGGCAACCTACGCCCCATATCACTCACATCTTGCATTGGCAAGCTAATAGAACACGTTGTCCTTGCCCGATTACAGACCTACGCTGAAGAAAATGACCTTCTCCCACCCACGACGCTCGGCTTTCGCGCCCACCTAGCGACGCAAGACGCGCTAGTGCAAATGCACTATGACCTCCTTTGTACCCCACCGAAGGCCGGCACTCGCGCCGTTCTCGGTCTAGATCTCCGTAAGGCATTCGACTCGGTGCGACACGCAGCCATTGCCTCAAACCTTGCCGCCATTGACCAGGGTGAACGTACATATAACTACGTGTGTGACTTCCTTACGAACCGTACCGTTGAAATGTCATCAGGCGGTGGCTCCGCCTCTAAACACCTCACACTCGGAGACACTAGGCACCCCTCCAGGAACGGTTTTGTCGTTATTTCTATTCAACCTTGCCATGCGCACGCAGCCTTCTTCACTCGATGGCATCCCGGGCCTTCGTCATACCACTTATGCAGATGAAGTCACGCTGTAGACGACTACGGGTTCAGACGGCGAAATAGAGGAGACCCTCCAACGTGCGGCCGACGCCGTCGTTAGCCACGTGACGCAGGCAGGCCTCACGTGCTCGGAGAGCAAGTCGGAGCTCTAGCTGCTTCGTCCTCCCGACCACCGTGGGAACAAGCACCTTCTCCAACCGGCCATCCAAATCTATGTCAACGGCGTAGCCGTACCCCGACCACATGCGCATTTTAGGCCTATTCATTCAATGAAATCAACGGAACACCATCGCACTGGAACACATCACCGTTGCCGTCACTCAAACAACCCGCCTCATTGCTCACGTGTCCACTCGAAAGCAAGGCATGAAAGAAAAAAAGCTACTCCAGCTTATCCGCACCTTCGTCATATCTCGTCTCACGTTCGCGCAACCATACCTGCGCCTACTAGGATGCGAGAGGGACAAACTGGACCAACTTATTCGCAAAGTGTACAAGATGGCTCTTGGACTCATTCGCACGATCTCTACGTCACATCTCCTCAGCCTCGGCATCCACAACACTGTCGACGAACTCACTGAAGCGCATCGCACAGCACAGATTCAGAGACTTCGTGGTAGCAAGGCCGGCCACTGGATACTCGCTCGCATATGACTCCACCACCTCGCCATCGGGCGCAGACCCGTTCTCTATACCTCCGACTTTACGTCGCGTTTTCTCATCAAACCACTGCCGAAAAACATGCTTGCAGGACACCACAACGGTAGACGCGGAGCACAAGCCCAAGTATTACACGACGACTACGCCTCGCGGCGCGATGTGGCCTACGTGGACGCGGCCCGCTACCCCTCACAACCAAGCGCGTACGCACTTAGCGTAATAACTACTCATGCCCCCCCCCCCTTTATCACGGACGCAATCTTGAGAGTAGCAGGCTCTGTCCGTTGTCACACCGGTCCCGTTAATTAAGGAGGCGATCGCCGGGCTAATTCCAAGGGCCGAAGTATCGGCCCCCCGAACCGCACCACGAAAGCGTGGACAATTTAGAAGTGGTCCTTTTTGGCGCGCCAGCGGACGCCGGCTGTGGCCCAAAGAACAAGTCAGAGCCGAGAGTTGATAAACAAAACAAATATTATATTCTCAAAATTGGCAGATCGAAAACAATACACAAGAATGCACACTCCACAATAGTTACATACAATACGTCACCAAACAAACGACGTACTACACAGTACAATCAGCCACACTCAAAACAACGGACACAGACAACAATACGCACTACAATGCAGTCGCATGCATTGAACAACCAAGACACTTAAAGACTAAAGAGATAGAAAACCTATTCAGTCCAAAGTTCTTGGAACCAAAGTCTAGATGATACTCTTCCGAGAATCACTCACTCAAAGTCCAGCGTTGTTGTCGTTCCGCAGCCCTCGAAGTTTCTCTTCCAGGAAACCTCGCCGAAGTTTCTCTTCTAGGAAACCTCCCGTCTTCAATAGGCCACTCTCCAAGCTTCAAACTTCTTCGCCCGAACACGTCGGCTTCACACACGCAGCTGTTGCCACGCGTCCTCGCTCGATAGCGGTAGACACACGCTCTTGCCTGTAGCTCGAGCCTTCACCCCTCAGGTGGAAATCCTCTTCATCTCCTGTTCCGTCCCTACGGACAAAACCTTCGCCGACTACACGGCGGAATCCCTTCGCACTCTGGCGTTAACTTCCGTCTTCTCCTGCTCTCTCGTCTCGGCCGCTCGTTTAAATACCTTCCGCGCCACATTCCAGAAAGTTCTCGTCATTTCGTCGGCGCGATACGCAGCGAAGGCTGGGGAGAGGCGCGAGACTGTACGGGGGCCGTTCCCGACAGATGACTCAACTCGGTATGACCACGCATATTTCCTTCTGGAATTTTCCAGTGCTTGCCCGGCCGCCCCTGTTGGGTGAGGAGGTTCGTCGGCGAAGCCACGCTTCCGCGGGGAGAGCGTCGCGCGCCCGGGGAGCCTTGGATGTTTGTTTTCTTTTTTTTTCTTTTGACCTCGCGGCGTTTCTCCCGCCCGTTATCGCAAGAATTTGGCGGCGCGCCCATTTTTAGCGCTCGTTCTGTGACATCCGTGCCCTCCACCCCGCCGAAGCCGAGGAAGCGGCCATAGCTCTCGCTGTATCCTCCGGGTTCACTACGATCCTCAGCGACTCGAAAACCGCTATCTCCCATTTCGCTCGCGGTACTGTTGCTCCCGGTACCTCACGGCTTCTTGAGTCCCTCGCCTACCTCGAAGACGAGGATCCGCCTCCCATATCTCTTATCTGGGTCCCGGCGCACGCAGGAAACCTGGGGAACGAGGCCGCCCACCGACAAGCTCGAAAATTCGTCAACCAGAGAACACCGGCGAGCCCCTCATATCCTATCACGAAATTGCTCAGCACTATCGCCTCGCACGTCGAACAAAACCACCGCCGCAACTCAAAACTCCCGAAATCACAAGAAATCACATTGCGCCGCCTCCAAGCGAACTCGTTCCCGTGCCCGCGGGTATACGCACACATTTGCCCCGATATGTTGAGAGAGAGAGAGAATAAACTTTATTGGGTTCCAGCATGCGGGATTCCCTCCGGCCGCGCAGGGCGTGGGGTTCACCCTATCTCACGTTACACTAGAAGTCCTAATGTCACGCGGGCCTAGACCTCAAGGCCTTCGTGCCCCGTCGCCGCTCGGGTTACTGAGGGTGTCCCCCTTTCGCCTTTGCAGCGCCAGTGCGACCTCGAGCTGCCGGACGGCCCTTCGCTGGTCTTCTGGGTCCGTAGACCCCACACGCTGTTCTACTTGCGGCGGTAACACCGGACCGTCCGCGCTGTCTGCGTCACATCCCCAGAGTATGTGAGCCAGGGTGGCTCTCGCGCTCGCGCACACACTGCACATTTCACTCACGTAGAGTTCGGGGCACACGTGTCGCGCTAGCGATGGGGTCAGCACAGTCTCGGTTTGGAGCTGGCGCAACCTCACCGCCTCCCACCGGGTAAGATCCCTGTGCGGAGGCGGGAAGCCACGCCGTTGCTCCCTGTACCACGCGAGGATGTCGCCGTAATCGAGCAGCTGCTCCTCGCCTTCTTCTTTGGTCGCCGTCGTGTCTTCGGAGGCGGGCGCGGCCGCGGTCCGGCACGTGGCGAGACCACGGGCCGCGGCATCCGCCTCCTCGTTGCGGTTCGGAGATCCTGGTATCAGGTCCCTACCCATGTGAGCCGGGAACCATTTTAGCGTCAGCCTCGACTTGGACTCGTCGCTTGCCAACGCCCTAGCAGCCGCCCCGCACACGGCTCCGCGCGAGAAGCTACGGATGGCCGTCTTGCTGTCACTGAGTATTGTCCGCACGCCCGGGGAGCGCGCCGCCAAGGCTATCGCCATCTCCTCGGCCTGGCTCGCGCTCCGCGTACGCACGCTGCATGACGTGACGATCTTGCCCGTCGTTGCGGCGACCGCCGCCGCCACGTAGGCGTCCTTGTTCTTGACTTTGGCCACGTCCACGTAGACGGCGCCCTCGTCGTTCTGATGTTGCAGCAGCAGCGCCCTGGCTCGCGCCGCTCGTCGTCCCTCGCTTTCGCCGGGACCCATGTTCTTTGGCAGCGGATACACCACCAGTCTTCGCATGGTTGACTCCGTGAGTGGAGACGTTTCGTGGTCTTGTTCCTCGGGGGAGGACAGGCCCACTCGTTCCAGCAGCCGCCTGCCGACCGCGGTGCGGCCCAGGCGCGTCAATTGAGCAGTACGTTGGGCCTCGCCGATCTCCGAGAGCGTGTTGTGCGCTCCCAGAGATAGCAAGGCCGTCGTCTTGGTGCCGTTGAGCAGGCCCATGGCACCCGCATACGCCTTGCGGATGGCCGCGTCGATTCGCTTCCTCTCCGCTTCCGTCCACTTGTGAAAGGCCCCCGCGTATGCTGCGTGGCTAACTGCAAAGGCCTGCAGCAGTCGCAGGAGGCTCGCTTCTCGGATTCCTCGGGACCTCGACGTGACCCTCTTGACGAGTCTCGTCGCTATCCCGATCTTCGTTACTATGTGGTTGGCTGCCGTCCCGTTCGTGCGGTGGGCGTCCACGTACATGCCTAGTACTCGGAGGCTCTGGACGTGCGGGACCGGCGTGCCGTCGCTGGCTCGGACGACTATGTTGCGTTCCGCTTCTTCCGCGGCCCGCTTTCTCCATCTTCCCGGTGGTGGGAGCACCAATAACTGGGACTTCTGTGGCGAGCACTTCAGCCCCGTGTCTCTCAGCGTGGTCTCCACGGCGTCGATCGCTGCCTGCAGTCCGGCCTCGATGTCGCCGTCACTGCCGCCCGTCGCCCATATCGTGACGTCATCGGCATAGATGCAGTACCGGATCTTCGGTCCGAGCGCGTCAAGGCTCTTGGCGACGGCGATCATCACGATGTTGAATAGAAGCGGGGATATCACGGACCCTTGTGGGGTTCCGACGCTTCCTAGCTCCCTCTCTTCGAGTCGTTCGCCTCCCACCTCTAGCCTCGCCGTGCGACGAGTGAGGAAGGATCTTACGTAGTCGTACGTGCGCTTGCCCATGTTGAGCTTTGCCACGCAGGCAAGGATGGCCGAGTGCTCCACCTTATCGAAGGCGCTCTGCAGGTCCAGGCCGAGAATGGCCCGGTTGTCTTTCTGCGGAACGCCTCCGGCTGGCTCTAGTACCTCGCGTTGCAGCAGCAACATCGCGTCTTGCGTCCCCAGGCGAGACCGGAATCCCAGCATGGAGTCGTTGTAGTGACCGTTCTCCTCCAAGTACCGCTGCCACCGGTTGTTGAGGACGTGCTCCAACACCTTGCCCACGCAGGACGTGAGCGAGATGGGGCGCAGGCCCTCTATTCCCGGCGGCTTGTTGGGCTTGGGCAGTAGTATCGTCTTGGCCGTCTTCCACTGCTTGGGAAGGCTTCCGCTCGTCCAGCAGGCGTTGAAGTACTTCGTCAGGGCCGAGACTGCAGCGTCGCTGATGTTACGCAGAGCCTTGTTTGTCACTTTGTCCGGTCCCGCGGCTGAGCGACAGTTCAGGGCGTTCGTTGCCTGGCGCACCTCCCACTCCTCGATCTCGCGGTCGAGCAGCGGGTTGGGCGCGCCGTCGTATTCCGGATGCTCCACGTGGTTTGTGGCCGGGAGGTACTTGTCGTTTAGCCGCTTGTGCATCTCCGCTTCGCCTAGCTGGTTGGCCGCGGCGTGGAGGATCTGCGACATGCGGTGTCGTTGATGTTCCTTACTCTTGGTCTCGTCCATGAGGTGGCGCAGGAGGGCCCACGTGCCTCCCCTATGGAGTTGGCCATCCGCTTCGCTACACATGGCATACCATTGCTGGGCACACAGTTGGCGGCTGTAGCGCTCGATTTCCTTCCCGAGTGCCGCGACGCGTTTGCGCAGCGTTCGGTTGTGCCTTTGTCTTTTCCATCTTCGTTGTAGCGATCTCCTCGCCTCCACGAGATGGGCGAGGCGCGGGTCCACCCGATCGGCTTCCTCCGGTACCTCGACTTCGGTCGTGGCGTCCTTGGCGGCGGAGACAAGGCTCGCCGACCATCTCTCCACGTCGTCCACCTCGCCCAGATCGGCTTCCCTGAACTTGTGCCAATCGGTGAGGAGCTGACGTCGTTTGGTCGTTCCGTCGACCACACGAGCGTGGGCGAGCGGTATCGTGACTTCGACGATGTAGTGGTCGCTTCCGAGATTCCAGCCCGTGTTCTTCCATCGCGCAGTCCCGCCTCGCGGCAGATGCACGAACGAAAGATCGGGCGTGGTGTCTCTGGCTGTCGACGTTCCGATTCGCGTTGGTTGTGCCGGGTCGGTGAGCAGCTCGAAGCTCGCTTCCTCGGCGTCTTCCAGTAATCTCTTTCCCTTCACCGTTGTGCGAGTGTACCCTAGTTCCTCGTGCGGTGCGTTAAAGTCCCCGCAGACGACCGCCGCGGCCCCAGAGCCGTGGGCGGCGTCGCGGATCTTGTGCAACAGGGTCTTGAATCTTTGGTTTCCGTGCTGTGGGTTGCTATATACATTTGCTATGTACACCGTGGTCGAAGCCTTGTTCTTGCCTCTTCCCTTCTTGCCCGCAATGATGATTTCCGTCACGTTGGCTTCGATGGCGGAGTCTTTGTAGTTGTTGAGTCCGCATTGTTGAGTCCGATATGTTGAGTCCGCATTTACCCCAATCTGTTCAGACCACTCCCTCGTCCGAGGCATCGGAAAGAGCACTCCGAGATACGAGCCTAGAAGTACAGCTCCGGGCCACACAGCGAGCTGAGGAGGTGGCGGCCACGCACGGCCTGATCGCTATTCCTCTGTGATTTGTTTTTTCCTTAAATAAAGTTGTCTCTCTCAATCTCTTGCGAGGCAAAATTTGGGGCATGTCAAAATGACACTGTGTCAAATCCAAGCCAAACGTTTGTCTAACTTCATTAAGAAGCGGGAACATATACAATAATAGAAGCTTCAGTGCAGCGTCGGTTTCAATCCCACTGCGAAACACCGGGGCCGAACGAGCTTTCGCTGTTCTAACATTTTTACGGAGTGCTTGGGAATGATTTCTTTTTAATATTTATTCTGACAGTTAACTGGCCGCTATCTTATGTAACCCTATGCTCCGATATCCTGCATCCGATGTAGCTCGTAACTTGAACTAATGCCAGAGAATTCGTACTGTTCTGTTGTTTAAAAAAATATTTTTCTAATTACTAATCGTAAAACCCAACTGAAGTGTTCGGACAGAAGAAGTGCTTGAAAAAAAAAAGTGCGTCACTCGGTGTCCGTGGCACGCGCCATTTGGTATTTGTTTGATAAGCGAGTATTTTTTTTTGTCTTTGCTGATGTAAGCGCTAGGCGTAATGAGAAATGAAAGTTCGTTGCTCACGTCTATTTATGATATTTGGCAAATTCTTGACATCATAATTTTGGTCATCATTTGTCTGCACGTTCTAGTGTTATGAAAGCAGCCAGTGACACTAAGTGTGACTTGGTCTTTTAAGAATTTGCCTAATACATCGCTCAGTCAAAATATGTGTACTGATATCATTCAGTAAACAATAAAACAACAAAATGAAATCACAAAGAAAGGACAAAAGAGGTTGTGAAGTTCGAGCAATTATATTTTAGGTGTTTACTCGGGACGGCTCAGTGCTTTCCCATAGTTGAGTACGAAGTACTCGAAATCGTTCAACATGTTTTCTAAACCAAATGACATGTAGAGTTCTTATTTAGGGACGGCTTACTGCTCTCCCATAGTTGAGTATCAAGTACTCGAAATCGTGAAACAATTTTTCTAAACAATGACACCCGCTGATAACTCCGTGTCTTCATTGTCCCTTTGTTTCCGGGACGGCTTTAAGCTCTCCCATAGTAGAGTACCCTGTACTCGAAATCGTTACCCACTTTTTATAACCCCCCTCCCCAGTGCCAGTGAATCCGACAACTGAACGTGGGACGGCTTTCAGCTCTCCCATAGTACAGTACCAAGTACTGTAAATTGTTAACCACTTCTTCTAAACACATGAAATGTTTGTCTTCTCGCGCGTCTCTAGGCGTTAATTGCCTGGTGCACGGCACGGCTTTATGCTCTGCCATAGTTGAGTACTTAGTACTTTAAATCATCACCCTTTTTTCTAAACCCCCCGATACGACTGCGTGTCCATGCACTTCTTGCAGGCGGTGCTGCGAGGCCCATGGAACTTGACGGGACGGCTTCATGCTCTCCCATAGTAGAGTACCAAGTACTCAAATCGTTTACCACTTTTTCTAAACACACGAACGTTACTTCTTTGGCACGCACTGCTTGAGCCATGACGTAACAGCTTAGCCCTTCGCCACTTTCACGTGGGACCACTTTAAATCCAGGTTCAATAATGCGCTTTAAGTGATTCCACTTGAAGAAAATTTTCGCCTGGGATGATACCTACCTTCGAGGCCTTCTACTACCTGGAAGTGGTACGGTGAAAGTGACAGCTTTTGCTGATCATTTCAAGAATGAGGACGTCCTATGGTATATATGGCGTATGGCTGTTTAGGGGTGAAGCTGCTTACAAGGTCGAGGCTTGTCCGTTGGTGTTGTGCGCCGTAGCCGCCGCTGATGATGGCGCTGAAGAACCAGCGCGTTTCAGACCACACATTCTGTTTCGGCCATAACGGCACAGCACAAGCAAGGTACCCACGATACGCCATGCCAATGACGCTATGACGATCGCTGACAACGACTGGCTTGTGCAGCTTATGACGTCTAGAGATTCTCTACAATGCATTGCGCAAGACTGGGAACAACCAACAACCACCCGGGGAACATACCCACACTTCGTCTTTGCCGGCTTCAGACTAGATTCAATAGCACAAACACAACATGCACAGATAAAGTGGAACTATTTAGTAATTTTTTTTCTCATCAGTGTTCCGGCCAAGTCTCTCTCGAATCCTTAATGTGACCTGTGAGACTGACAATATTTTATTGTCTGAATTTGTATTTAGTATAGACAGTTTGCATGAGTTATTAGATAATATGAAGCCGTCCACTGCATGCAGTCCGGATGATAATCCGGCAACTATATATCCTTCGAAATTGTTCTGGGGTGCGTATTTGGAATTGTTGGCCCTGCATCGCACGAAAAAAAGGAAAAGAAAGAGTGCGAGAAGTACGCCAGCACCAGCATGAGGATTTGAATTGAATTGAATTTTATTGGTCACACTTTTTACTCTCGCGCGCTATTGGTTCCTCTCTGTAGGTGACGTGCACGCCTGTAGGTGACGTGCTAGTGACGCACGCACGCGCCTTTGATGGAATGTGTGGAGTTTTTCCGGCTGCTCCATTGTAGGGAAGCACCCACAACCTGCCGCCACACTCTTTCTCTACTTTCCCTTCTGCCTTTCTGCGTCCTTATTTATCTCTCCCTTTAAGAGCTGAGCCGAACCATGCTACCCGCAAGAGTTGTAGAAGAGTGACTATTTTGTTTTGTTTTATTCAATCAACCACTACATCATACGCGCCACTGCTGGCGTGATTGACGCTCATGTGCGAATTAAAGTTCGAAATTACCATCTAACGTTCGATCCCATGCATGGCACTTCTGTGACACACCTTGCCAGTTTCAACTGTCCTTGCAGAAACGCGATTCCGACTGTCAAGGCAGACGCCCAGACGCTGACGTCTGAATTAGATGCCAACACATCAAACGGGAAGCATGTTTCAATCAATGACGCGGTTCCGAATGTCATGGAAGCCTCGCACACATTCACGTGCGAATTAGACGCCAGTTCGGCCGCCCCATTCATCGACCTCTGCATGGACGGATGCGCACGAGTGCCTCGCCAGCTACAGCAAGGAGACTAATACGACAATCCACGTCGTATTAGTTGCCTTGCTGCTGTCTTTGCTGAAGGCGTCGCGGAGGCACTTCACGTTGACAGTCGGAACCTCTTCGCTCATTGAAACTATCACCATGCTATCGCCATCTTATCGAAATTCACTCGCTCGCGCCCTCGCTGCACGGTAGCGATCCATCCAAGACACCGAAGGTGCGAGGGTGCTTCGGCACGATGGAACAGCCGTGAACACTTTTCTGTGTTTCCGTAACTGCCGGCGTGTCTTCGGGAGATCGGCGGCTGAGCGAAAATTCGCCCCATGTCCTTGCTTCAAATGACCATGAAGCGGGCAATCATGGGGGAGTTGACAATGCCCTCTCCGAGGCTTCCGCGGCGTCTGCATAGGCATCTCGAGCACCCAACCGAAGTCTTTTCTTCGCTACCTTATTGTGTAACCCAGACCCCGTCCCTCGTTACCACGAATTATGGCGGGGGCTGCGCCACTTAGCCGGAGAGGGTCTATGGCAGAGCTGGGAGCATGGCTGAAAATAAGGTGCAGGCACGGAGGAAGGAAAGGTAAGGAGAGGGCATGCCCAACCAGCGCAGGGCGTAAAAAATGTGGCGGAAATTACGTCACGCGCGGCCATATTCACTGGGCACAATGGCGGCGTTTTGTTGATGTGCGGTACGGCACCGTTCAGGCGGTCCAGCGGCGATGTGCACGTTTTCATGGGCCTCGCACCTAACCGTGGCGTACTGCAGGTGTTCGACAGCATCCATTCTTTGTGCCGCATTGTTAGCTACGCGATTTTCCTCCGGTGGTGGTTGTAACTAGGTGTCTGAACTAGAAAACACGGAACGAGCGCACGTATACGTACTCCGAATTTGCAGCATTCGTCAAAATTATGCTGAAAAGCCATCATAGAAGACAACGACTGTGCTCAAGAATTCGTTCAATGAATGCCTTGCAGGTTAGTGACGGTTATGCGGTGTTGCTTCTTATGGCAACGGACGATGAATTTGCGGTCCACAGGCCCTTATTGAGACTGTAATCTAATCTTGCTTTTCACGTTCCTGTACAGTTACCACATGCTTCTGCGCGTTAAAGTCCTGTTCTGCTTCGCTTAAGATGCTCCCTCTTCGCAATATTGTCTCGCTCTCCGCAATATTGTCTGTATTGTAGCAAAACTCGTTAAAATGTCTACACGCACCTGCACAAGGTAACTAGGTGCACCTCACTAGATGCGCGTGCTTGTGCATTCAGAAGCTGACAAAGCCGTTCGAAAGATGTTGACCAAGTGATGTTGACCTTTTCTCACGCATTCCTTCGGCTAACTTTCCCACCTTTCGCCCTAGCACGATCCTGGCCTCCGTTCTCCGTAGCTACTAGTGCGCGTGAATCACACTGAAGACGTCTTCCCACGCACTTTCGGGTGGTCTTCGCTGCTTTCGTCCTAATGAAATCATGGCCTTTGGGATATCCGTAGGAACCAGTGTGCGTCGGACAAAAGAGGGGCGAAAACAAAGAGGTCGGCGCAAACTCAACGGGCTGCCACGCACACAAGCTCCACCGTGACGCCGACTTTACTGGCATAATCACGGACCTGTGGGTTTATTGCAGGGAAGACATTTTTTTCTTTTTTTATTGTTGTGTCTAGCCCACAGCCTGACCGAAAATTTCATAAAGCCTAAAGAGAAGCGCAAAAGGGGGAAAACGTAGTCTGAAAGAAGCTGTACTAATTTCGGTGCCTGGATCGTCACGCGGCAATGTCCGAAATGTCATCTTTATTTTCACAAAGAACACATCAAATAAAAAAAAAGCTTAACGTGCACCTTGCCGTGTTTATCGTAAACAACGGCAGTGCAAGAGTGCAACAGCCATACGCAGAGATTTCGTCGACCGTAGCGCGGCAAGACAGCGTGTTGAAATCCGTTCCGTTGGTTTCGGATAGTACCAGTGCACGCGGCGCGCAGGCCACGTGCTTTTTGAGACAGAGAGGGAGTCGCGCCTTCTGCTTCGCATTCATATGTAAACAAGAGAGGAGAATTCGCCCAGTCAATATGGCCGGCTTCCGGCTTCATCGCGGCTTCACAACGAGTGACGTCAGGGCCTCTCCTTACCTTTCCTTCCTCCGTGGGTGCAGGTGTGCAAGTTTAGTCGGTGTCACTGCGTCACCAGCGCGCGCGTCACCAGCACATCACCTCCAGAGGCGAACCAATAGCGCACGAGCGATCCTGCCGCTGACACTGGAGTCCTCCTCGCACTCTTTCTTTTCCCTCTTTCGTGCGATGCGGGGCCAGCAATTCTAAATACGCATCCGGGGTATTGTGTTTTTACTTTTCTCACTTATTTCGAAAATGTTTATCTGAGGTTTCGTTACCGCACGATTGGAAGCTGGCACGTGCTGTATTCATTCACAAAGCTGGATCGAGAAAGGCCGCTGAGAACTACACTCTCAAAAAAAAAAAAAAAAGGCAGTGCTACTTACTAACTTTGAGGTAGTGAATTGTCACAACATTCACTACCTAAGTAGTAAGTGCAGGTAGTAGATCACAAACGTTTACTACCTCAGAAGCAACCAGAGGTAGTAAATGTCTGTGGTCTACTGCCTACAGTTACTACTTAGGTAGTGAATGTTGTGACAACAATTTACTACCTCAAAGTTAGTAAGTAGCACTGCCTTTTTTTTTAAGAATGTACAGTCCAGTGCACTTGACAAGCTTAATATTGTGTTGGCTCATTTTGATCCAACGGCTCGAACAGAGCTTCGCACCGATGCAAGCGGCCATGGCATTGGTGCTATACTCGCTCAGATACAGAATGGCACCAACCGTGTGATAGCCTACGCTAGCCGCCTTTTGTCGCAAGCGGAACAAAATTATTCTATAACTGAGCGGGAATGGTTAGCCCTCGTTTGGGCTATCGCGAAATTCCGTCCGTACTTATACGGACGTCCGTTCGCAGTCATCACGGACCATCATGCGCTTTGCTGGCTGTCGACGCTTAAGGACCCTACAGGAAGACTCGGCCGATGGGCTCTTCGATTACAGGAGTACACGTTCTCGGTTGTTTACAAATCTGGAAAGCTGCACAGCGATGCTGACTGCTTATCCCGGCACCCCGTTGATCCACCTAGCTCCATTGATTTGGAATCCGATGCCTGCGTTTTAGCCATCACTGACTTTTTCAACGTGGCTGACGAACAGTGCCGAGATCCATCGTTGCTCACCATCATTGACCGCCTTCAATCGCGTTATGCTGACCCTTCTCTTAGCAGATACCTGCTGCAAGACCACATTTTGTACCGCCGCAACTTACACCCCGACGGCGCGGAACTTTTACTCGTCGTACCGCATCACCTGCGAAAGGATGTTCTGCGACAATTCCACGACGCTCCAACTTCTGGACATCTAGGAGTCTCCAGAACTTACGACCGCATTCGACGACGAGTATTCTGGAAGGGTCTGTACCGCTCTGTTCGCCGTTACGTCACATCTTGTGACCTCTGCCAGCGCCGAAAGAAGCCTACGACTCCCCCTGCCGGTTTTCTTCAACCTATTGAAGGTCCAGCCGAGCCATTTTATCGAGTGGGGTTGGACTTGCTAGGTCCCTTTCCTACTTCTACAACTGGAAATAAATCGATTGCAGTGGCCACAGACTATGCCACTCGGTATGCAATCACTCGAGCGCTACAAACCAGCTGCGCAACCGACGTTGCCGACTTCCTGCTGTACGACATTATTCTCCAGCATGGCGCTCCGACTCACCTGCTCACAGACCGTGGTCGCTACTTTCTATCTCGTGTGGTTGATGACCTACTCCGATCTTGTGCTACCCGTCACAACTTCACCACATCTTACCACCCTCAGACTAACGGCCTTACGGAGCGCCTAAACCGCACATTGACGGACATGCTTTCCATGTACGTATCTACCGACCACACTGATTGGGACATAGCTCTTCCGTTCGTAACCTTCGCCTATAACTCGTCGCGTCATGAAACAGCGGGCTACTCCCCTTTTTATCTACTCTTCGGACGTCATCACTTACTGCCCTTCGATACACTGCTTTCATCAGACCACCCATTCTCCACTTCGTACACTCAGGATGCGATCTCCCGGGCCCTCACGGCACGCGCGGCAGCGCGCGCTCGGTTATCGTCGTCGCAGACAGCACAGAAGTCCCTTTACGACCGTCGACATAGAGATGCCGTTTTTTCTGCGGGATCTCTTGTTCTCTTGTGGCTCCCATCTCGACGTGTTGGCCTCTGCGAGAAACTATTATCGCGATACGCCGGGCCCTACCGAGTCATTCGTCAGGTCACACCTGTGACCTACGAGATTTCCGCTACCACAAACTCATCAGCTGCTGCACCCAGAACGGAAGTAGTCCACGTTTCTCGTCTCAAGCCCTACAACGCCGACTCGCTCATTTAACAGGCACCGAGACGGTGCCTTACGGGCCGGGGTGATGATACGTGTATGAAACTGTCACCTAGAAACAGCTGAAGTGGCACCCAAATGAAGAAGACGATAACGTGGTTGTAGTGGGTTAGACTCTAGAGCTTCTCCCGTTGGCCTGCATGACTGTGCGCTCTTTAAGCCGTTAGCAAGACCAGCTCTCGGTGAATAAATCTTCCCCGTAACAATATGTAAACTAATGGAGCACGTAATTACTTCGATCATGTCACATTTAGTGAAAAACAACCCTCTAAGCTGCTGTCATCATGGTTTTTGACAAGATTTGTCATGCTCTACCGAACTATAGTTGAATTTTTTCACGATCTGGCTTCAGCGATAGATAAGACGAAAATAATAGGCAGTGCATATTTCTCGATTCTAGAAAAAGGATTTGATGTAGCTGCGCACGATCTTCTGATCTCAAAACTACTATCGTAGAAGTTAGATGATAGTGATGTCGCATGGGTCAATTGCATAATTTCTTCGTGCAAAGTGGCAGTCTGAGGTGCTCAATGATTTTTCTTCTGCAAATGCTCCAGTCACTTCAGGTGTTCCGCAGAGGTCAGCTCTAGCTTGAGCCCCGTTTTTGCTCTTATTAACGATATCGTAAATCACGACTAATCTTCATTCAGAATGTTTGCGGATGACTCTGTGATGTGCGGCTGATAAAAGCGTGCAATAGGCCTAGAGAGGCGCTACGCCACACGTAGGCTTTTTATCGGCGATGTCGGACTGGCGCACTTTTCGGTGGTCGCCACATCGCCTCCATTCTTTGCCAGTATTTATGCTGCGGTAATCGCGCGGAAGTCGGAATAATTTATCAGGCGATTCCGTGCTTTTGCAGCGGCGCAAATGTACAGACGGGTCCACTGTTAAAGGGAACACCTGCGTGAGCAGCACGTTTAGATTTCGCTATCTTACGGAAGCATTACTGATGGTTAAAAGTTCCGACTGCTTTTTGCACTCTATCGACTTGCATGAAGATGCTATCTTAATCCACTTGCTATTAGAGGGCCAGGAATATTTATGGTGTGCATTCGAGTATTCCCTTTAACAGCGGACCATACTGTACAAGATGGCGATCATCACGTAATATCCGCTCATATGCGTGCTGTAAACATTACTTTCGGTTCCAAAGCCACCTTGTAGTGCAGTAATGGCGCGAATCGGACAAAACATACCCTTTTGGAGCAGTATGGCGCAGTAATTTTCAGTTGGCGCAGGTTTCCCAGAACTGCAGGATATTTATCGCGTTCAACTCTTAAAGGCAAAGCTTAAGCCCCCCCCCCCCCTCCTCCTACCATCGCCGCCGAAGCTCCCTGCAACATAAACGCGGCGCCGGCGCAAAAAGGCAATGAACGAAACGATTTATCAATGCGAAACCCCTGTGCGGGCGCTAGACAAGCGCGCCGAGCAACAAAAATCTCAGCATGTTCACGGAGTGAATGATGATGAGTGGGGCGAAGCGTCCATCCATCCATCCATCCACGTGTCCGTCCGTCTGATCGAGTTCGAGAATGCAAACGGCACGCGCGTAACACCGACGAGACGTGAGCCAAGGAAGCCGAGCACAAGCGTCTCCAACGCGCCCACCGCTCTGCTTCGTCCATGCCCCACCAACGATCCGCCACGTAAGGCGACTATCCAGGAGACTGAGAAGCACTCATTGACAAAGCGCGCGCAGCAACCAATCGGAGAGTAGCGGCAGAGCAACGCCATCTAGGAAATGAGACGAGAAATAGTCTTCCTCGTCTCTTATGCTCTTGGTTACGCGTGACTAGTCACAAGGTTAGACTAGAGATACTGTACATGCTACCTTTAGGTATATGCTCCCGTGAGCATGTACAGTAACTCTAGGTTAGACTATAAGGAGCTTCGCCCTTACAAGAAACTGGTACGCTCTCCCGGCAGGAAGCACACGCACTGGGGTGCCTCGATGCGGTCGTTCGCCTCCGCTCCGTTAATCGAGGCACTCTCATCTTCATCCTTTCCCCCTCCCCTCAAACCGGCGAACATGCGAAACCATCGCTGTGCCCTGTCGTCCCCACAGTGGTCGGCCTCTTGGCACGCGCTGCGCTGCGCGCGCCGTACACTCACTCGCTCAGTCGTTCCCGCCTCCAAGCACAGCAAACGCTTCCCCCACCATACAGCCTTCTTGAAAGCTGGCAGAGAGATCAGGCGCATACTCGTTTGCGTCCTATTTTGTAGGGAGCTTCGCTCATCGGTTATATTTGTAAACGGAACTGCTAGTTTTTAAAGACTAGTCTTTCTTCGGATAGTTCAACGCAGAAAATGTCTTTCTGTGTGTCTGTCACACGATTCAGTCACCCGGCTAAAGTTTAAGCGCTTGCTGAACGCCTAGGACTCGCTTGCTGGATTCCGTGCCGACCGGTTGTGCCCTCGCGATCTCCGACGTCAGCGTAGATCTGGCCGGCTGGGCTCGCCCTACGTCATCTCCTGACGCCGACCACCTTCGATGACAGTGTAGCTCTGACCGACTGCACTTGCTCTACGCCATCTACTGACGCCGACAAGAGCTCTCGCAAGTGGTGCCCCGTCCTCGGACTCCTGTGACCGTGTTCCCATGTTTCCTATCTCTCCTATCCCCTCGATTTGTCGTCACTCACTCTGGCTTACCACCTCACGCCTCTTTCTCTTTTCTACACCTTTATTCCTACCCTTTTAATCCCTCCTCACCCCCATCCCTTGTGAGCTACTGTTGAGGTGTCGCTCGCTGAAGCAGACAGTTACGGGGCTCACTTTTCTCTTCCTTTCTCTCTTAAGAACCACTTAGTAGTGAACGCCTAGCCATCTTGAACAAATGGCTGCGTTCTTGCTTGTGAACAATGTCGATTGAAAAACGAATATTACCCACATCTCTAGCGCAACATCGATACATATTAGGTGGTGTGTTCCTTTACTAGAAAATACTAGATACCCAATTTTAAGACCCTAGTGTTTCTTAGGTTGCGCTGAAAATGCGGCATTATGCCAGAGAAAGCCCTCTGCCAACAATACGGTGCTGCCACCTGGCATTGGCTCTGGGTTCCCTACAAGCTTACGTTTCTCCCCACCACTGCTAGCTGGCACCCGCACCTCACACAGCGTAAAAACGCAGAGCCTGGACGATTCCTCCGTCACTTACCTCACTGACACTATCAACGAGATATAGAAAAAGGGTGAGATACCCGATGCTTGGAAACTAGCTCACACGGTTCTCATACCCAAACCAGGAAAGGCGCCGAGCCTAGATAACCTACGCCCCATATCTCTCACGTCGTGCGTGGGCAAAGTAGCTGAGCACGTCCTCCTCAACAGGGTTGGTCGATACCTCGAAGATAACGACTGCATCCCGCACCACATGATTGGCTTCCGACCAGGGTTATCCACTCAAGACGCCATGTTACTCCTAAAGCATCAAATTCTAGATGGCGGAAACACTCGGGACACTCGTGCAATACTCGGTCTCGATTTAGAAAAGGCCTTCGATACAATAACGCACTCGTCAATCTTGAAAGCGATCGCAGCCCTCGGCCTAGGTAATCGATTTTACTACTTTATCCGCTCTTTTCTCACTAGACGCAGAGCCGTCCTCCGCGTAGGAGACGCCCCGCCGCGGTGGTCTAGTGGCTAAGATACTCGGCTGCTGACCCGCAGGGCGCGGGTTCGAATCCCGGCTGCGGCGGCTGCATTTCTGATGAAGGCGGAAATGTAGGCCCGTGCGCTCAGATTTGGGTGAACGTTAAAGAACCCCAGGTGGTCTAAATTTCCGGAGCCCTCCACTACGGCGTCTCTCAATCATATAGTGGTTTTGGGACATTAAACCCCACATATCAATCAATCAATCCGCGTAGGAGACCTCGTGTCGGAAGAAGTGGAGCTCGGATAGCAGGGCACTCCTCAGGGATCCGTCCTCTCACCCACGCTCTTCAACCTCGTGATGATCGGGCTTTCCGAACGACTTTCCAAAATAGACGGGCTAAATCACACTATCTATGCGTATGATGTAACCATATGGTGCTCCACAGGGTCGGATGGCTTCATTGAGTCCGCCCTGCAAGAGGCTATCGACACGACCGAGTCTTACCTCGACCACACCGGTCTCAGGTGCTCACCTGCGAAGTCGGAGCTGTTGATATATTTGCCCAAACGCCGGGGTGCCAAGCCCAAAGGGTGGAAACCTCCGGCGGAACGCAATATCACCCTCCACACCAGAGATGGTCGTACTGTACCCAGGGTAGACACCATCAAGGTCCTCGGCATGATCATCGAGTCCCGCGGAACCAACACCCAAACAGTACACAAGCTCAGGACTAAGACTGAGAATGCCATACGACTCGTACGTAGAGTAGCCAACAGGCACCATGGCCTCAAAGAAGACAACCTGCTGCGTCTCGTACACGCGTTTGTTTTGTGCCATTTCACCTACGTTGCCGCTATACACAAGTGGCTACGAGCTGAGCGCGATCAACTCAACGCGCTTATTCGCAAGGTGGTCAAACGAGCCCTTGGCCTCCCTATCACCACTCCAACGTACAAACTCCTCGAGCTTGGCGTACATAACACGCTAGAAGAGATCGCCGAAGCTCAGGAACGCGTCCAATTGACCCGACTCACTACCACCAAGGCGGGCCGCCATATTCTGCGCGAGCTCGGCTTCTTCTCTTCGAGGGTCAGGGGCCCCCCAGAGTTGACTCTAATTCCCCATGAAATCCGCGACCTTATCACGATCGCTCCCATACCACGAAATGTACACCCCGAATACAACAGAGGCAGGCGCCTTGCGCGGGTGACCGCCATTTTCAAGCGCATAGACATGGAAGCGGACAACGTCTCGTTCGTGGACGCCGCTGCCTATCGCAACAACCGAGCCTTCGCCGCGGTATCATCCGCGCAGCAGACTCTTAACTCAGCCACAATCCTCAACCGAAACCCCGAAGTAGCGGAGCAAGTAGCTATAGCTATGGCTACGCTCGACAGCAAACGGGAATTCATCTACAGCGACTCCAGGCCGGCCATCAAAGCCTTCGAACGCGGAGTCATCTCCGACCAGGCGTTACGTATCCTGCGCAATGCGGATCCGAGTGCCCTGAAGCACCACACTGTCATCTGGTTCCCCGCCCATCTCGGCCAGGTGCCGGGTGCCCTATCCAACCTCAACGAGATCGCCCATGATGCAGCGCGCGCACTTACCGACCGCACTGCCACAGGGCAACCTCATCTTGCTAGGTTAGATACCAATCGGGATGCACCAATTACGTACAATGAAATTACAAAGCACTTTTAACTGGAACGCCGCATTTTTCCACCCCCACATCCGAAACTTAACCGACCGCAGGCATTAACCCTACGCCTATTACAGACACACACGTACCCAAACCTTGCCACGCTTCACGTTTATTGTCCCGATGCATACCCCAGCGACACATGCCCATCATGTGGACACACAGCGACACTCGCACACATGTTCTGGGAGTGTAGAACAACTCCTCCCGACTCTACCTCAAGCAAGTGGGAGAGGTCCCTCAGGAACTCACCTCTCATCGACCAGCAATGGGCCGTCCAGCAGGCCCACGAAGCGGCCGCCAGATACTCCCTGTCGGTCCCTACGTGGGAGACGCCCGCTACGAGCTAAGCGCGTCCTGCAGGACTGAAATAAAGCTTTTTCATTCCATTCCATTCCTTCTCTAGTTTATCAACGCAGAGGAGGCGCTGTCTGGACCAGGCAAAACGAATTTCCGTTTGCCTGGTCCTTGGAATTTCCGTTTGCCTGGCTGCTTGGAAGGCAAAGACTATTGTCATTTTGATGACATTCGCAGTGAAGCATGCTGACAAGCTGCCAATTTTAAAAAATGATAGTGTTTTTTGGGATACTTGAATGCAGTAATTTGTCTGCTGTTCTGTCTGTGACACGATTCAGCCACCTGGCCAATGTTTTAACACTTGTTTAATGCCCAGCCATTTTGAACTGGTAGCTGTGTTCATACTTGTGAACATTGTCGTTCAAAAAGCAAATGTTATGCATATCTGAGGTGCAACATCAGTATTAAGTGATCACTAACAAGTTTCTTTGCTAAAAAACACATAGAGATAAGTAATTCTGATGATCCTAGTGTTTCTTAGGTTGCGCTGAAAATGCGACACTATAGACGAAAGAAGGCCGGCAGAAGGGAAAACTTTCGACGATATTTGCAGCAAAACATGCAGTTAAGGGGGCATTTTTTTTCTGTGTTTTTCTATTCTGGCAAAGGCTTGAGGGTGTACTCATGCAGTTGCCATTAGAGTTACTGCATATGTTACCTGTATATACAGTAACTCTAGTTGCCATTGTGTATGCTTGGCAAAGGCGAAATTCTTCTCATTGGTTGGGGATGTGGTATGAGGGTGCACTCACGCAGTTGCCATCGTGTCTAAAACTCGCGTTCCAGCTCTGGAACGCTAATTAGGTCATGCGTTCAAACCCAAACAATGAGATGTGGCAACGCAAAATGACAAAATGATCTCAAGAAAAGGTCAGAGCCCCATGTCGAAAACAGCTGGTCACCGACAAGCCCACCAATGAGGAGGCATCAACTGCAAAGGGGAACATGAAAATTAGTATGCGAGTGGAACACCTTCGAGCTAGGGCCGCATTTCGAAACCCAACTGACGCCTGTTTTTTTCACGTACGACAACGTGGCCACCAAAATCTGTAACTCTTAATTATACAGGAACAAATATATTTCGTAGTTTCCTGTTTCCAAACTTTACACAATGGCCATTTGGATTCATAGGATGAACACATAAACCAGTGAATTTTTTTTACTATATATTCTAATATAAGAAATCAATGAATTCACATGCCCTTGGCATCTGCTCTTAGAAACAACCAATAAACATACACCAAACTAGATGTCGCTACTACAAATCTGGTTTAGACATCTAGAAAACAGCCATGCGAGGTGTGGGGTTCTGCAGTACGTTCCACAGACGTTCACGTCAGAAATCCTGATGACCGCAGACATGGCTTTGTAGGGGACATACGAAAGATATTTGTGGTGACTCAAAAGAAAGAATAACGAACCGGCAAAAGAGCATAGAAGATGTGCACTTTTATTAGTTATTTACAGAGAGAGAAGCAACGATGGCAGCTTTCACTCAAAGCAGATACATAATAAATATCGCCAGTCCATGGCGGTCACACTTCAATCGCGGCTCCAAATCCACACGAGGCTCGGAGGATCATCCGTGTTGGCAAAGAAGTATATGGACGACGCGTTATGCAGGACGAATGCCTAGCTGCGCACAGAAAAACTTTTCGTCATATTGCGGCAGCCCTCGTGTGCGACAATAACTTTCACCGCTCCGAGCTCAAAGACATTTCAGGGTGCACAATGATGCTCCTGTTGTATATATTATCGCTACCGGTTATTTGCAAGTGCTATATATTCAACCTAAAAAAAAATTAAAAAGTAACATTATGATGGTGATGTGCCCAACACACTGGCATGTGCGTACGAAAACGAAAGCTGTCTGCGCACCATGCTAATGGATGCAGTGAGCTGTGAATGGTAGTTTCACTTTGCAATGAGTAGACACATGCTCACAAAATGGACATAAAATGGATCCTCATAATTTCTCATGTTTTTGCATTATCTGCACGAAAATGATGAGCTTAACGGCATTTCTTTCTCTTTAGAAGTAATAGCGAAAGCATACAGAACAACAATAATGGGAGAGTTCGGTTAGGAAACATTCGCAGACACTGTGAAAGTGTACATAGGTTTGCGATGCTCCCAGGAATAGTGCAAAATATAAGACAACACTGAAGAAAACTTTTTGACACAATTTTACAAACTCTTCTATAATAGCTTTAGAAAAACTTGTAGAATTGGATTATGAATATGTTGATCACTGACTCACAGTGATAGACAATTAAATTCAGTGAGATGCTGTGTGAATCGCTCAAAACTCAAGAGATGTCTGTAAAACTTTCTTTCCTACTTCAAGAAAAACTGTCACACTAACTCTTTATATACACTTTTAAGCAGTTCAAACTAACTGTACGATAGAAAGCTACTCTTGTCTCAAACTTCAGAATTTCCTTCCTTGATTCCAGCTCTCGTTCAACCCTCAGACAAAAAAAGAAAAAGAATATTACAATATTATGGTGTCGCAATAGCCTTTGTACGCACACCTTAAATCTACAGAAGTAAAGAAAAAAAAAAGACAGTGCGATGAAGGGAATGCACTTGGGCCTACACATTTCTAAACCTGACCAAGGATCACACCCCCACAATTGTAGCAAGCCATAATGTACGCAGTGAACTACGCACCTTCGCTCGTACCACGTAGGCGTGAAAAAAATATATCGAAGGCTACAGTGACGTTGTGACAGATGAAATGATCGGCCGCAAGCAGCCTTCACATGACCTCTCTTCTCTCGTGTGCTGTACATAACTTGTGCTGCATGTTACATCATACATGTGGACTGTGTCTCGAGACATTCATGTGAAGATGCCAGTTATGGACATGACTCACAATTGAGTTACACGTTATCGAAAAAGAGAAACACTTCAGTGGACGATGTGGTGCAATTCAGGCGACTGTGCGCTCGGGATGCTTCGAGCTGCAACGTTGAGCAAGGAGCTGCTGAAGCACTTGATGTGAAAAAGACCCTCTTTCTCAAAAAGATCAAGAAATAAAATGACCTCAGAGAAAAACCACACTCCACATGCATAATTGCATTCAATAATAACATCTAAAAGCTACCAAAGCAGTTAGCCTGACAGTGTTTGCATCTCAAGATTAACGAATGCCACTAACGCTTTTACGTTGTTGGGCTGCACGGTAGTTAGCATTGATAAAGTACTGACTGTAGTTCAGTAAAACGCCTCGACTTGCTCTGTAGGAAGGTCTCTGATTACAAAACTTCACGCAGTGTCATGGGCTGATAAGCACCTCTGCCTTTTTGCCTACAGAAAGAGTCCACATTCAATTATATCCAATTATTATCTCCTCCTCGCATTTTAGAATTTCAATTTGGAGGTTTGTTCACGCACGACTCACTCGTTATGCATACGTATTCCTCCACCCATTCAGCACATATGAGAGATACAATACAGCTGAGTGCATTTTTGAATGCAGCAGGAAGTGTTCTGCAAGTACCCTGAACGTACAATAACGGACACAATATAATTAATCAAAACGCCCTCCATGTGTACAATCCTCCTTGTACAATCCTAAACCCACCACATGTACAATCACAAACATGCTTCGCACGCTCACACGCACAGTTCTACACAAAACCTCTCAACTGTCTGGTGAACATCAGTATAGTCACAAGAATGCTTCTTCAATACAATTTTAAAGCAGAAAAATAAACAGCTGCACCCTGCAGGAATTTATTTTTGAGGACCAGTGTTAACTGCATCCTCTAAAATTGTGAAGAAAGCCTTCCTGATTTGTTAGTTGGCAAGTGTGGAGACGTACCAATTTTACAAAACTTGAAATTTACCTTTACAGGTAAACAACTACACAATTACGTGCACTTATGATGCTATGAAATAAAAGAGTGATACATAACTGTGAAAAATGAAAAACACTAGGCGTATAAATCGGACAACAGTCATAACGCACCGTGCAACACAAAACAACCAAGTACTTCATAAAACATCGCAACAAATGTAAATACCGCTAAAAAAAACAACATTCTTCAACTTCAAAGAGTAAGCGTAGAACCTTAAACAGCTGCAAACTTATAATTCACTGTCGAAGCGATAAAAAATAACAGCAGACGCAAGACACATGCGAGTTAATTAGAGCATATCATTTACACCGCATAATACACCGCCTCGTACTCGGCACTTAGTCTTTGACCAGTTGGACAAACAATATCTTGTTATGTGACGATGAACTGACGTTACAGATGTCTATTCAATGTGGACCGGCAAGTAACAGACCTGCTGCCAGAAATGGTTTGACCATAGCTTACCAGTGAATCACGTCAAAAAAGTATGTACGCATTTGAAAAACACTAACAAACACCGGTATACAAGCACGTTTGATGCACTTTGCTGTAGAAAAGCTCACAGAGTATTGCTCGATTCGCCTCGCATTCATTTAGACCAGGCTGTTTTGATTGAAGGAACAAATAAATTTGGACAGCTGTGCATGGGCATGCAATGCAATTAATGAATACACCAGGATTGTAACCTACTTGAGTTGATTATAATTAAAGCATAACAACAATGTAACCTTTCTTCATGCCATGGGGGCTGAGCTGTCAAATTGCAATTAAACTTTGAAGCAATCTCGCTGTACATGCTACACAACGTCTGCCAAGAGCAGCGGGAATCAAAATAACAAGAAAAACAAAGTCCATGAAAAAGGCTCTCTGGCAAACATTTTGTTT
The DNA here is from genome assembly GCF_013339725.1 of Rhipicephalus microplus. Taxonomy (NCBI): domain Eukaryota; kingdom Metazoa; phylum Arthropoda; class Arachnida; order Ixodida; family Ixodidae; genus Rhipicephalus; species Rhipicephalus microplus. The sequence goes on along the minus strand of NC_051168.1, from coordinate 113,240,302 downwards.
CAGACAACTTCAATCACGCTACTTAGAGGAGTCAGTACTCGGGGTATACACAATCTGAACGTAGTAAAATAAATGCGACACGTTTAGCAAGAAATACCTGTTCCACATTCCGTACATGTCAACAATAAAAATCTCTGATGATCTGAATGATTCCCACACTCCTAGCTATATACTCAAACAGCCTCGTTAAAAAAATCTGCACAAAAAAAAATACAAGCACCGAAAAATCAGCAACATAACTTCACTCATTTCAGGCCTCAGAACAACTTCTATAAAAACGCTAGAAAAATAGCTTGAGTGTACTCATTCTCCTACTAAGCCAAACAAGCAAGAAAATTCAAAGACACCTCATCACAAAAAATATTTTGATATTGCCAAAATGTTTCGCTGAAGATATTAAAGCACTAGTGGGTAGTGAAGACACAGGCTTAGCTGAAAAAGTATGAATATAATGATCCAGAACTATCACTATAATAAGAAATTACTGCAATACAGGAGTGTACAGTTGTTAGCAGCAAGTCAAATATTTTCTAATGTAGCCGAAATTATCATAACTTGCATTGAAAGTGTCTGCTGCTTGACTATACAGCCATGAAAGATGAATATCTTACCAAAAATTTAACCGAAGTGGATGCTTCTTGTGCATACCCTCGCAGCTTTTGTGCAATGCTTGATTGTGGCACTAAAAATGCTGTTCCAACATATCATTCAAAGCTTCCACCGGGAATGAATCTGTGCCATCAATACAATCTATCCGTCAAATATGTAGCAAAGCGCCCGCAAGTTACAAACACAACATGCAAGGTGTGAGAAACACTGCGCACCGACGCGCTACACACAGGTGAACCACTTTTTCAACTAAACCGTGATATGTCCGTGTCACACACAAAAATGATTCACACTGATTGTGACAGTGTTGCAATAGCTAACACAACAAACACTTTGCATACCTGATGTCCCTGAATTTTTTTTCAGCCAGACAGCAAATAAGAAGCGCCATAATTACGGCACCACAGCTGCAATGGTAACCACCGGAACTGTGCAGAGCAATCTACGCGCATCTAACGCACGTATTGCAGACTCTGAGAAAGCGGTCTCAACCTGAATCATCATAAACACTTTCTCATGCCTCCCCTTTTGCCGTTAATCCCACGTCTTTTTTTTTTTTTTTTTTTTTTGACGTATATATCACACACTGAGCTCAAGTCAACAGGCACACTCCAAGTCGAAAATAGACTGCGGTGCAACGTTGCCGACGTGGATGGTTTTACAAAGCATCTGTGTCATCTCATACAGCAACGTCTCAAATTTGAAGGGTCAGATCACAGTCCTTCCTCCCTCCCACTAAAACTGCAGACCACAAAAATGTCGATAGCCAAATCCAAAGCCAACAAAAGCTTTCTTTCATGGCAGTTTCTCGAAATCTACAACGGTACTGTACCAAGCAATGGAACTAAATGAACAGGGCAAGAGATGCTGCGAGAGCAGACAAAGTAATTCGTATTAAACTTTGCCCCATGAAGTGCAAAAATTTGAAAGTATCACACAATCACAACTTCGTAAAGCATCAACTTCCAGCTATCAACTTCCAGCGTATCATAACACCACGCATGAAAGGAGAGAGGCTGGTTGAATTGAAATTGCACAAATATGTCATTGCTGGCTCCAAACAAATGACCAATTGAGAAAAAATGTAAAGCACAGTCAGATGAAAGTTATATCTAATATCATTAGACCTAGATTCATCTATGAAAAATGTAGTCACTTAAAAACAGCTACGCATAATGACGAAAGTACACACTATTGAAAGAGAGCCTTCACTTATGAAACACAAGCCAGACCTGCCCATCAAAAGAAAGAAAAAGTGAACTATGATTACCCACGCAGAGCAAAGCATGCGAGAACTTCGCATAGTCCTGGTAGCCGAGGCATGTATTCAGCACCAAGCTTAGATCAGCATGAAGCGATCAGATGATGATTCTCAGGTGATAAGTGATAGATGATTAGTGATCATCACAATCACATTTCACTGTCCTTGTGCTTAGATTTGATTAAAGGAGAAGAAATAAAACTTTGGACACAATTAGCAGAGGAACTTAAACAGACGGTCTGGAACAACGATGCATGGCGATGCGATTGCCAGGTAACAATCTCGTCAAACTTAGAACGAAACGGGAAATCATGCTCAAATGCAGATGGGACGAGGCGTGTTGAAAAATGAACTCACAAACAAAAAACATGCAACTTGAACTGCGATTTGAAACACACTTTACAATGATCCAGTGGGCAGTGTGCAGTTAAATCCTGACAATGATACACTGACGCTCCGTTACAAACAACCACAGCTGCACAAAAGGTAAAACAACTGGGTCTACCTCTTCTTGCCAGAACAGACGACAGTTGCGGTCGATGCTTACGACTGCATATCGAGTGTCGATATAACGATTACAAAAAAAAAAGTGTTGTCACAATCACTGAAGTAGCTAAAAACAACTCCACTGACGATTACCACCATTAACCCGATCAGCATACAGATATGATTTTTCCAAATGCACCTACATTTGCTTTTGTGTAAAAAGCTGAGCTGTGCGTTGACGTCTAATAACTGAAGAAACAACTGTTTGCACAAGCAGCCTGTAACGTGTATAAGCTAATTTCACTCGGGACCAGCAATCAGTGGCAGCGGGAGATAAAAAAAAGACTACTTTTTCAGTCGTAAATTTTGAGGCACATTTGCGCGGTTCTTGCACGGTAAGCTTCTCAAAGCACCCTTGCACGTTCGCCTACACTGACTGCCGACCCAATTGCAGACCCGAGGCACACGATGCAAAAGGCGGTCACGACAACACTCCAACGACTGACAATCACAGGCTGTGAACATACACATGACAACCGAAGCGCCTTTTGTAGCCACCCTTGGAACGCTCTTTGGGCCACCATCAACATCTTTGTTGCCAACAGAAAATTCCGATGCGCCGACACCTTGGAACACTGGTCAGCACAATCTACACGAGCAAAATCTTTCGAAATAGCTCTTTGTCACTTTTTACATGTCGTACTGCGTCGTCCTGGATGAAGAGTTGCAACTCCTTGTCACGTGACTTTGAAGCGTGGGGCACGACGACCCCTTTTCCTTTCTGTGCAAGCTGCTATTTCAGACGACGGCCCACTGGAGAACGGCACAGTCCCGCCCACCCAGGGAGATGAGCCGGTTGTCGTCGGGGAGGAAGTCCACCGCAGTCACGTGACTGCTGTGGCCGCCGTACATGTGGCTCAGGCACTGGGTCAGGATAGAAGTGGTGCAATGGAATTTCACTAATTCTTTACCCCTACACCTCTCGCAAGGGAAACTTAGCACATCCTCTACCATAGATTAGGCAAGATCAATCGGTAAAACAACACATCATCCTCCCCAAAAACTATCGGAGGGAATCCAGGTGCTCAATCCCCTTATTTCATGCACAAGTGGTGATACAGTACCATAATGTTTTCTATTGTAATACCAAAAACAAAAGTGAGCGGAAGCCACGCAGGAAAGTTAATGTTTTTTTTTCAAATGAATTCTTTTATGTTCTCAAATAAAAATGGCATATTTTAATGCATTTCTTGTGGTTACTAAAGGTATCCTAAAGTGAAACAGTGAGACACTTTTGACAGACGAATTATATTTTCAGGACTCTATTGTCAATAATTTTACCATGATAGGGACTTTCAGAACTCGATTGTCAATAATTTTACCACGATAGATTAATTACTAAAACTAAATGAAGTCAGAGTTTAATGACCGAACTGCGGGAACTTCAGCAACTGGACATCTGCGTGACGTTACAAATTTAAGATTCTTTTTGCATATTTTGGACACATTGGTTCATGGTTCAATGAAATTTTGAAATTCCTACGTTAATAAAGCTTTGTGCCTCTTAGAACGCAACGCAAACCCATTTTCGAGAAAATCGATCACGCAGGCCCCAGCAGACACCGTCAAAGTCTGTGACTTGACAAGCTAGTGTGGGAACTTCACGGCAGCGTTGCGAGCTGTATTTTTTTTTTTCTTCACATTAGCTCGCTTACCAAGCACCTTCTCGCAGAAAAAAGTGGTACTTGCAGTATTGCCAAACTGCAATTCACTACTACAAGAAAAATCTTTTTTCTATTTAGCACCCTTTATTGTGCTAATTCCGTTAAGAAATGCACAAGAAATATAGGTAACCTTAGAATGTTTTACAGAGCTTTCATAATAAACAAACAAGTAAACAAGTATCACTAAACAAACGGCAGTACCTTGGGCAGTGATGCAGGGTAGGAGAACAGCCTGACTTTGCCGAAGTCATCACCGGTGGCGAGTAGTCGGCCCGAGTGAGAACGAGAGCACGTGTTTATGTCTGTTCCATCAGCATTCTCAGGCCAGATACCTGCAACAGGCACGAAAAACGTGTTACACACCTTTCATCTCAACTGCACTAAGAAGCTTAGCGTGCTAGCACACGCGTGATAGCACGTCACCGCCCGTCTGATGTCAACAATGCGAGGTGTCATTGCACAGCTGCTCCCCATCTCACGAATGCAGATGGAAAATCGGCCTAACAGGGTCGTGTAAACAAGCCTACAGTAAATCACGTCTAGTTAAATAAAGAAGAAGAGAAAGCACTCGTATAACTGTCGCAGAAAGCTATGCACGATGTAGCTCACACATTAACTCCTACTGACATGAACACAAAGACTTAAGGGAACGCACTAACTTACCATAGACGCTGAAGCCAATGGTGCACGTCTGCGTGTGCCACTTGAGGTCTCGAGTGATGGACATGTTGGTGACTTGCCGACAAACCAAGGCATTCCCTGAACATGAGAATTGGAAGTCGCAATCAACAACAGTGAGAAAGTTGACCAGCATTGTTGGCAATGGCATCCTTATGCACAATTCAAAATGAAATCTTCCTTCGGGAATTGCAAGATGAATTCAAGCACGCACATGTTAAACCTGCAAATATTTATTCTCCATTGATATTGCCACCAGCACGTAGTGGGTTGACAGCAAGAGCGGCTCTCAATCTGGAGAAAAAAAGAAGATCGCGTGCTTCTTCTCTGCTTGAGAGCCAGCCACGACTGACGCATCGACCTAGGGCTAGCTACCTGGTGGTTTAATAAATCCCCCAGTACTTGTGACTCATCGTGACAAACTGGTGGAAGTGCTGGGTAGTCTCACGGATGCTGCAGACCCCCCCAGGAAGCCGCGATACGAGTCCAGGGCCAGTGATTACTCCCGTGCATCGGACCAGCCGCCGAATCAGGGGATTGCCTCCGGAAGCCGACGATACTGCTCCCACCACGTCGACAAACATGACCAGCGCTTCGGTGCAAACATCGGCAACCGGCACGGGAAGCACGACGTCGAACCGCTACACGTTGGAAAGCCCACGCGCACCGGCGACGTTCCATGGCTCGGAGCATGAGGACGTTGAGGACTGGTTGGCGGATTTCGAGCGCGTAGCCACCTTGAATCAGTGGGACGACGCGGCGAAACTGGGTCGTGTCTACTTCTATCTCGAAGACGGGGCACGTACATGGTATCAAAACCGAGAGGAACAGCTGACGACGTGGCCCGAATTCTCTCGTAGACTTCTGCAGACCTATGCCAGTGCTGATCGCCAAGAACGAGCTGAACGAGCTATTCTGGCCCGCGTCCAGCTGCCAAACGAAACTGTGACCACGTTCGTCGAAGACATGACGCGCCTCTTCCGACGGGCTGATTCAAGAATGACGGAGGACAAGAAGTTGCGTCACTTGATGCGCGGTGTCAAGGACCAGCTTTTTGCCGGCCTCGTGCGTAGCCCTCCGAAGACGGTCGCGGAGTTCTTGTCCGAGGCCGTGACAATGGAAAAAATGCTGCAGCAGCGATCCAACCAATACAACAGGCAAGTCAATGGCATGTCTACTGCCGACATTTTCACCGCCACTAGAACCAACAACGACTGTCTACGTGAACTCATCCGTGGTATAATACGTGAAGAGTTACAAAAGGCTGGTGTAACACCTCATCCTACAGTAAACTCTATTGCAACTGTGATCAAGGATGAGCTGCACCAGGCCCTCCGGGACACCTTGCCTCATGATACAGCTGTGCCAGCTCCTGCTGAATACCGCCGTGAGACAACCTACGCGGAAGCTTTGAAACGCCCTGCTGCATCGCCGCCATTATTCGTCCATCCTGTTCCTGCTGTTTCACTACAGTCAGCACAGCACATACCGTACTACGAAGGCACGTACACGTCACCACCGTTGGCCTTTGTCCCTGGTGCTTCTGTCGCCCATCGTTCAGTGCAACCAATTCAGTACATCGACGATCGGCGCACGTCTCCTCGAAAGTCTGATGTTTGGCGCACACCTGATCGCCGGCCTCTGTGCTTTCACTGTGGAGAAGCTGATCACTTGTACCGCCAGTGCCCATATCGCCGTCTTGGGCTTCGCGGCTTCTCTGCGTACTCACCGCCACCCCGTTACGGCCAGAGACCGCGCGACATCGAAAACTACCTCTCCCAGCAGCATGCACCACCATCTGCCGGGCACCAGTCGCGCTCGCCATCACCGAGGCGATTTTCATCAACGCCCCAGCGGTATTCTACCACACGGTCTCCCAGCCCCCGTCGGGAAAACTAGACCAAGCGACCTCTGGGGGCGGGGTCGCTGAACGTCGAAGCGCTGAAGACCTCCCATTGACGCAGAACTGTACAGAAACCGGTCCGACATCACATACCGCTGCAAAGGATGGCCAACTTTCACTCGACATAGCAGTGACAATTGATGGTTTTGCAGTTAATGCGTTAGTGGACACCGGCGCAGACTATTCCATACTGAGCGGGAAACTGACAACGCAGCTGAAGAAAGTCATCACGCCGTGGCATAACTCGCAGATTCGGACAGCTGGTGGCCACGTCGTAACTCCACTGGGTGCCTGCACAACTAGAGTACAAATTCAAGGGTACACATTCGTAGCAAGCTGCCTTGTTCTACGCGAATGTTCCCGTGACGTCATTCTGGGGGTTGACTTTCTACAAGAAAATGGAGCTATCATTGATCTGCAAGAGCGCCGCGTCACGTTCTCAGCCCAGCGAGCAATCAACGTGCAGGATGGTGGAAGGCGTGTCGACGTACTACGTATTCTGAACAGAGTGTGACGCTTCCTCCATGAACAAGTGTTCTAGTCGACGTAACATGCTGTGGTTTGGGCGATGGCGATGTGGTGGCTGAGACAAATTTAGAACACCTCCTGCAGCAAGGCATTTGTGTAGCTAGAAGTGTAATACACCTACGTGATGGCCGATCTGAATTGCTCGTAACCAACTTCAGCAACGAGCATCGACATCTTTTCCGTGGCACTTCGATAGCGTTTGCCCACGAAGTAGCAAACGTCACCAACTGTCTCACGTCGGGAATAGTGGATACCGCAGACACGTCACTGAGTAATATTGACATCAATCCTCATCTGTCCTCCGTTAACCAGACTGCGCTACGAGCGCTCTTGTTCGAGTTCAGGTCTTGCTTCGCAACTTGCTCAAAGATCCGCCAGACGTCCATCACTCAACACAGGATCATCACGTACGAGGATGCACGTCCGATACACCAGAACCCCTACCGCGTGTCAGCCAAAGAGCGTGAAGCGATACGTACGCAAGTCACCGAGATGCTTGACGATGGCGTTATTGAACCATCTAACAGCACATGGTCATCTCCAGTCGTACTTGTCAAAAAGAAGGACGGTTCGCTACGCTTCTGCGTCGACTACCGGAAGCTTAACAACGTGACGAAAAAGGATGTGTATCCGCTACCACGTATCGACGATTCGCTGGATAGACTTCGTCGTGCCCATTATTTTACTTTTCTCGATCTCAAAAGCGGGTATTGGCAAATCGAGGTAGATCAGCGAGACCGTGAGAAAACAGCCTTTGTGACTCCAGACGGCCTATACCAATTTCGAGTGCTCCCTTTTGGCTTGTGTTCAGCACCGGCAACTTTCCAGCGAATGATGGACACTGTCCTCACAGGGCTCAAGTGGCAGATTTGTCTTGTCTACCTTGATGATGTGGTGGTGTTCTCTACCACGTTCGAGCAGCACCTTCACCGCCTGCGCAGCGTGCTGGAGGCTATCCGATCGGCGGACCTCACACTAAAGCCACAGAAGTGCCACTTCGGCTATAAAGAACTAAAATTTTTTGGACATGTAGTTAGCGCCGAAGGAATCCGTCCCGATCCGGACAAGCTTGCCGCTGTTGCCGAATTACCAGCTCCTGTCGATAAGAAAGCCGTCCGGCGCTTCCTTGGTTTGTGCGCCTACTATCGCCGATTCATTCATGGCTTTTCACAGATAGCAGAACCTCTGACTCGTCTCACAAGGGACGACACGTCGTTTGTCTGGGAAAACGAGCAACAAGCAGCTTTTGATGAGCTGCGACAGCGCATGCAATCAGCGCCCGTTCTCGCTCATTTCGACGATGATGCTGACACGGAGGTCCATACCGACGCTAGTAACATTGGGCTCGGTGCAGTGCTCGTTCAGCGTCAAGAGGACATCGAAAAAGTGATAGCCTACGCCAGCCGCTCTCTATCCCGTGCTGAGGCGAATTATTCCACTACGGAGAAAGAGTGCCTCGCAGTCGTGTGGGCAATCACCAAGTTCCGCCCGTACCTTTATGGTCGTCCCTTAAAGATAGTGACGGACCATCACGTGCTCTGTTGGTTGGCAAGCCTGCGCGACCCTTCAGGTCGGCTAGCACGGTGGAGCTTGCGGCTGCAGGAATTTGATGTCACCATCGTCCATAAGTCCGGCCGTAAGCATGAAGACGCTGACACACTGTCACGCGCACCCCTTCCAGTTGACAGTCAGGAAGCAGAGGAAGACGAAGGCTTTCTGGGCGCCGTTAGTGCATCAGACTTGAGCAAACGACAGCGAGATGATGCAGAGATTCATCCAATCATTGATCATTTAGAGGGCCAGGGCGCAATCATACCACGTCATTTATCCCGCTCGTTGACGTCGTTCTGCCTGCGAGGCGGTGTGCTGTACAAGAAGAACGCTCGTTCGAACAACCGTGCTTACCTCCTGGTGGTTCCTCGAGACATGCGAGATGACGTCCTCTTCGCTTGCCATGACGAACCCACATCCGGTCATCTGGGCTACTCAAGGACACTTGCCAGAGTGAGCGAGAGGTACTATTGGCCAGGACTTTCAGCAAGCGTAAAGAAGTACGTCAAGAGCTGTCGGGAATGTCAGCGCCGAAAGCAACCATCTGTTAAGCCAGCTGGTTTGCTTCAGCCCATTGAAGCACCCTGCACGCCGTTCGACCAAGTCGGCATGGACATTCTCGGGCCATTTCCTATGTCTGTGGACAGCAACAAATGGGTGATCGTCGCGACCGACTATTTGACACGCTACGCTGAAACCCAGGCGATCCCACGAGCCACGGCTTCTGAGGTAGCACAATTTTTCATGCGCCACATCGTGTTACGACACGGTGCTCCTTCCAGTGTAATAACGGACAGAGGGACGGCATTCACGGCGCAGCTTACGGACGAAGTTTTCAAACTGAGCAACACCAGACACCGAAGGACAACTGCGTACCACCCGCAAACCAACGGACTTACCGAACGACTGAATAAGACCCTCGCAGACATGATCTCAATGTACATCGACGTACAACACAAAACATGGGACCGGATCTTACCTTACGTGACCTTCGCGTATAATACGGCCGTGCAAGAGACCACGCGATTCACGCCATTTCGGCTTCTCTACGGCCGCGAAGTGCAGACCATGCTAGACTCAATGCTACCGTGTCAGGACGAAGACGAGTTTGCAACAGACGCCAAAGAATTCGCAGAGCGTGCTGAGGAAGCCCGGCAACTCGCGCGACTTCACATCGGCCAGCAACAGCAGGCAGACGCACGACGCTATAATACCCGCCACAGAGAAGTGTTTTACAGCCCCGGAGATCAAGTTTGGGTGTGGACGCCCGTCCGCCGCTGTGGCCTTAGTGAAAAGTTGCTGAGCCGGTACTTTGGCCCATATAAAGTGTTATGCCGCGTCAGTGACGTCAACTACGAAGTGGTTCCGGACTCAACACCCCATGCACGGAGCAGGACACGGCTGAGGCCGGACGTCGTTCATGTGTTGCGCATGAAACCATTTATTGCGCGTTGTTCGTAGCTTTTCCTTTACCGTACAGCGTCCTTTGTGTTTTTGTTTATTTTGTGAACTTACTTTCTCGTTCATTGACGTTTCCTATATTGGCACGCTCTTCAATTTTTACTTTCACTTTATCCGAATTTTCAATTTTTTTTTTCACGTGCCTATGAAGTAGCATCGCGGTGCTGCTATGTACTTTCCTTTCCTCTTTTTGGTACTTGTTTTTTTTCTTTTCGGAAGGGGGGATAATGCCACCAGCACGTAGTGGGTTGACAGCAAGAGCGGCTCTCAATCTGGAGAAAAAAAGAAGATCGCGTGCTTCTTCTCTGCTTGAGAGCCAGCCACGACTGACGCATCGACCTAGGGCTAGCTACCTGGTGGTTTAATAAATCCCCCAGTACTTGTGACTCATTGTGACAATATTGATATTGGACCCCTTTATAAGAGACATGCACCGGGCAGCAACTGTCTTTTATATCTTATAAGCAGGGTACCATGCATCCGTTTTCTTATCAACCCATTTTAATGCAGGCACACTGGTGTCTCTTATACCCATTTGTCTCTTACATCAGTGCCTCTTATGAAATGGGTTCGACTGTTATAGCACAGCGCTGTAGCACCGTACTGCGTGTATGTCAACCTCCGTGTTCAGCTCTGCATTAAATACACTGAATGCAGTGCTGTGCTGCAAAAAACACTGTCTTTCTTGCCTTATGCTGTCAAACGAGGCACTAAACACCAAAGGAAACCGCATGCTCGGGAGAAAAAAATGAAGGAGGAAGGTTTGCACTAATGGTATTCTTTGAGCCCCATAATGACCGACAAGCTTCTTTCTCTTTTGATAAAGAGCTGTGCGAGCAATAGCTCCACTCCTCCCACTACAAAACTGGAAAATGACTGTGTGCGTGCATTAGACCTTAAAGCTAACTCAATGTCACTATCCTCCTGTTCCTCCTCGCACATGTTGTCATATCAATAGACATTTGCAGCATAGGTCTGTTCTCTCCTGCGAATCTCCCTTATGGTTGCCAGAAATAAGCTTTGCGATGCGACTCCCAGGCCGACAATACAAGAGAAAGGTAAATAGCATGCCCCTGCTTGCAAAGTGTAGCCAGCTGAATCCGTTGCCGCCGCTGTGTCCACTCGTGTCATTTCGGCTGGTGTGTCTTCCGAACTAACAATAGTAAAGCTGTAAACTGTTTCTTTTCAGTGCCTTGTATGCATAATATAACTCGGTACAAACTTCAGTGCTCAGGAAACGGGCAAAATGGAATGAATTCTCAAGCGGCAATGGCGGGGGTGGCATGTATACGAGGGGCAAAACAAATTTGAGCATTTTCGACGGGCGCAGACGTCGTTTTCTGGTCGCGCTGGCATTTTCGCATGAATTCTCCAATGCGAATTCTCCAGGACTCATATTTTTTCGTGTCGACTTCATGGCACGGCTTTCCGGCTGCCTAAGCGGGGAAGCGAGATAATTTCCAATGAGTTTGGCCGCTTTCGCTCACTCTGATGTCAACTGTGAGGGCGCTGCACCAGCAGCATGAGTGAGGAAACCGCGGCACTTAATTAAGAGACGGTGAAATCAGGAAAGTTCAAAAGCACATCACACACTTTTTTTCAGCAAGGTGTAGTTGCCAATGAAGTTCTTGTTCCATCATTTTTATCAGCTTTAAGTTCTTTTTGGTTCATACGAATTCAGGCTGATACGAATATTTTACGCACTCCCTTTGAATTCGTATCATCGAGATTCTACTGTACATATATACCTTTATAACGAATTTTAGGACAACTCATTTTCATGTAAGATGCAACTTTCCTAGAATGAGGTGTGAGCATACTTCGTTTGCTAAACCTTCCTGTACTCACGTAGCTTGCATAGGCTTAATCTATTGCCACTTAAATTTAGAACTGATTAGTACAAATGTAGTAATTTTTCTTCATTGGAATGCACTGCCCTGGTTTGTTTGCGCTTTGTAAATAACAGATTTTTTGTCTGCAATTCAAACGTGACATTGTCCGTAATGGGCTGCAGTATGTAGAAATGGAGATCAATAGAATACCACTCAACCATGACATTTTTGCTCTTTCTCTTCCACTTATTGCTTCCTCTGAGGCCACCTAGCGACCACCGAATGCAATTCAGCCACAGCTCAAGTGTTACAAATACAGTTTCACCCCCCACAAGTGCATCTTGCTCAAGGCCTCTTCCAACATATATGGTTTATCGAAGACACACTCACAGTAGAGGAGCTCGTAGTCACCAGAACACGACCTCAGGTACGTGCTATCAACTGCCCAGTCCAGATGAATGACAAAACTCGAGTGGCCCTGTCGTAAAAAAACAAAAACATGAAACATGTTAGGGCAAAATACACAGGATTAATGATGAACAATCCATCAATTACCGTCATTACTGGAGTTTATTGCTTCATAACTGGCACAAACATTTCTCAAATCTGTCAAGAACGAGCGAAGTTACAAAGATTGGTAGGCCATTTTAATTATGTTGCACTGGGCTTCCACCTGATTTCAACATCATAATAAAGCATTAACACACATGAAAAGGGTACTCGGAAAGTGGTGTGCAAACTTTCACTTTATTTCCACAAAAGCACGTCAGAGAGTTACACTCAAATCTAGATCTACTGATCATGAATATAATGGATTATTGGTTATAACGAAGTAACTGAAGAATAGTTCTGTTGTAGATGCAGTGTTACAAACATATGTTTAGAGCATAATTTTGGATATAACCAAGTTATTTTTGTGACATATGCTACTTTGTTATAATGAGGTTTTAGTGAAGAGAACAGCGGATGACTATGTCACAACGTGGTAATCGTGAAACCAAGCTGATTTGGAGCCCTCATGTCTCGCGTGTGCTGTCTTAACTAATCTAAGTGTAATCAATAAAGTCAAAGGCTGCCTCACTGAGACTAATATAAGGAAAGCTCGTGTTATTGTGTGAATTAAGCCTTAAATACGCCTTCATAATTTCCACTGTTCCAAAAAAACATTAGAATGCCATACTAACTAGTCCAAGTTTAAGCTTTGCTACATGCCTTAAAAAGGTCCTGCACCCCAAATTACGCACGCCATTTCCGCCAGCCATTTGATTGCTATAGATCTTGATGACTGTCGTGCCACCAATGAAATTGGTGAGGCTGAGGCATTTGATATTTTTATTTGTTTCCCCAGTGGGTTTCTGCAATGACTGCAGCGTCGTACATTAACCATTTCTACTGCCAGAAGTGAAGTATCGCCCAGCTTGAGCTGGTCATATTGATCGGTTGGAAATGAAGAATTCACAAGGTTCCACTGTAGTCACTGTGAGGAATTCACAAGTTGTGATGTGATTAATACTCGTTAGAGCTGCAAAGAATGACCCCAATTTGTGCATCCATTTCAGTTTTCATGTAAGTGTCACCAGCAGTGCTGTTCTGTTGAATGGTCTAAGCAAAGAACAGTGTTCTACAGCCTCGTTCCATCGCGTTCCTGCACAGACCTCGTCATTGTCGTCTTTGTGTGGCATCGGTTTCAGTGGCATCCCCAGTAATTCGTATGTAACAACACATGGCATGTCACTTCCTTGTGGGAGCTTGCCTTAAAAGTCCATCCATTCGGAGTAGCTCATCGTTTCTGACAGATTTTGAACATTCTGTTGTCAACATAGCCATCAGATAAATCATGCGCAACACCAAATCCCTCATAAAGCGTGGTGCGGCGCCCACTCGTGACAGAAAGACCACTTTGTGCTGCAGCATTCTGGTACAGCAAAATGAAAGTAGCATTTCGATCAGAACAAGACAAATCAGACTGACTCTTAACTGGATGGGTGAATCCAGTAAAGGGTATGTCAGTTGATGTTGTCTGCTTGTATTATGATTGTGAAAATTCAATAAATTCTATTTGCATGCGTCCATCTCCAACCAGTCATCGTGTGTGTCAATTTTGTTCGTTGTCTACTGTCTACGGGACTGGTAAAGCAGCTACACAGAGAGGGATGGCACAGGGGAACAAAGTTATGTCAATGTGCGACGCGACTTCGTGTTCTGTCCCACAACGATTCCTGTGTGCGGTAGTAATGGTACTGTATAATTTTATCACACTATAGACTGCAGCACTAGCACTTTATGACACTATATAACAAGAATTTCATCGAACGACGCTCACGATTCACGTCAGTTATTCATAGCTGGCGTAATAGCAGCAATCTGCTGTTTGATGACGCACGGCTGCCCCGCCCAGTCGCAAGTGAGATCAGGGAGTCGGTATGGAAACAGTGTGCTTGAAAGAGTGTCAACTTCGTGCTGCAGTTGTAAACACTACATGCCGGCACAACTACAAAATTTGGCTTTTACAGCAGTGATTAACATTCACGAAATGTGTTTTTTCACCAAGCGTGGGCAGCAGATAGTCGAACCTGCTCTTTAGTTTAAACTGTGGTGCCCGGCTATGGTGATGCTCAGTTTCACCCATGTTCAAATATCACCTCATCTATAACTATCACAATGAGCGCTTAAATTTAGCATGAAATAATTCCAGCACGTTTTCTGCGTTCACTGGGGCCATATGGCTAGACATGACCATAACCTAAAATTACAAAATGCACAATAGCACAGTGTTAACTCAACATTATAATTAAATAAAGCAATATTACTAAGACTAAAAAGAACTGAATGGACAAAGCACTTCAAAAATAAAGCTTAAGGGGAGATGCTACTCGAAAAACGATTTTCTTTAATAAGAGTCTGAATTCAACACAAATTGGAATGCTAATAGAGTTTTTTCTCCTCTTTTCAAATATGTCATTTATTTTCATGTAGATTGCTTGGTTTTCTTTCTGCAGGTCAGATACTGCAAAATTATGGCCATTGTTATGCAACAATTCTGACCTATTTGAGATAAAGCATGCAGATTTGAGATAAAGCATGCAGATATAACTAACTATGATCCTTTGGAACTGTAGAGTGCAAAAAACTATACAAATTTTGTGTGTAAAAAGGTGAAATACAATAATAAAATAGAAAAATTTACTATGGCTCTAGTTGCCAAGGGCTTTCAATGTTATGTAATTTTTGAAAAACATAATCAAGCAGCACTGACAATCTGAATAAATACTTGCACTCTATGGGCCTTCATCATGCTATGTGCAAAATTTCATAGAGGTATGACAATTCTAAGTATACAAACTAGCGTGTATAAGAAGCACAGATCACACAAAACTGCAAAAGGAGAAAAATGCATTTGAAAGTTTGAAACCTTTTCTTTTATCACAGAGTTGTTAGAAATGCATAATCTTTGGCCATAATGTTCAACAGAACTTTGAAAAGCACTGCAAGTTACTAGAACTGTCCTGCAGCATAGGTTGTGCCCTCACGGTCCTTGCGAGCACTCTCTTCTAGCCGTGCCCTTTTCACTCCACGACGACGGTGGGCCCTTGCTTCTGCTGTCAGACGCTCGGACATTCTCTTGATGCGCCTCGCATCAACAGAACTTTGAAAAGCACTGCAAGTTACTAGAACTGTCCTGCAGCATAGGTTGCGCCCTCACGGTCCTTGCGAGCACTCTCTTCTAGCCGTGCCCTTTTCACTCCACGACGACGGTGGGTCCTTGCTTCTGCTGTCAGACGCTTGGACATGCTCGTGATGCGCCTCGCATCGCGGGAATCACTGAAAGTAACTAGATCTCTAGATGGCAGTATGTTGAGCTCTTCCAGGATGTGCTCGAAAGTAGCATGACCCTTGTTGAACCACAGGATTGCCATAGCTGCGGCAGTCTCGACAACCGTTCGGGAGACAAACTTAGTCTCCCCCTGTTGCTTGTTATGGCAATCTGATAGTATGTTTGGAGCTTCTGAATGGCTGGCTCTTTCATTTTCTGCCCTCGTGGTAATGGCACATGCAGCTTCCGTAGCGCGGTGCCAAGTCTCTTGGCCACATGATTAGTGCAGTCTTCTTTTTCTATATTGACAGCACCATAGACTTTTGACTCTGCAACTGCACTATATGCTTTGCTGTCACCGTCACTCAAGAATGTCATGAAATGCAGTGGGGTGTCATAAGTCAATGTTCTCTGCCAAATGCGCATTGCAGCCTCCGTTTCCATGGCATAGGAGGAACAGTCTGCATTTTTTTCACAGACTGGGCCATGGAATGCCTGCCACACTTCCTCATCTGGGCCCATATCCTTGTGCCTACTGCATGTCAGGCAGTAATTTGATATGACCTCGAAGTCTAAGCAGAGGCCAGTATCTAAGGAGATAACTGCGCCAATCCCGTTGTGGATTTTGTGGCCCCTCTTCTGCCAAGTGCCGTCAAACATAACAGCCACATCAATTTCGCCTGCTACTTCTTTCGTCAACTCTCTGGATCGGCGCAAGTTTTCACTCACAGCTGCCATGGCAGCGGTGTGCACCTTCTTGGCTATCGAAAAAAATCCTCGGCGGTGCATTGGCTTTGGGAGCCCAATAATGCAGCAAAATCTCGACAATTGCTCATGCCCAATGCCGACAGCGCGTGCAGCCACCACCGCCTTCACATTTACAGCGAAACTATCTCGGGAGCTCCCAATGTCGTACCGTTGGCTCACTCGGCTGCTGCCGTCCGCCGTAACACGCAGTGACGTATAGGAGCACGAATGAACAGTCGCTGAGCATTCGCTGTTTTCGCAATGAAGTTCGAGGAGCGACGAAAGTCCCTTGCGCTTTTCTGCCGGCTCCCAACGGCAAGTTTTTGAATACCGCAAGCAGGGCATGCCGCACCTGCCACAAGTGCCATCAGCAAGAGGGTGTTGCACAAAACTGTCGTTGCACAAACCTCATCGCGCTGTCTTTCGTCTTTTTCGAAGAAGCTGAGCTTCTTTTTCGAAGCACTGACGAAAGAAAGCGCAGCGTCAATCCCTTCATCGCAGCCACTGTCGCTCGCGCACTCGTCGATGCCACCGTCAGGCCTAGCACACGTAGGCGCGTTCTCGTTCGTCGCCGTCGTTCGGGGCGCTTTACGCCGCCTTCCCTTGAACTTGTGCTTCGTTCGAAACTTCTGCGGTCTCACGTTGCACTTTTTCGAGCTTGTCATCGCGGAAATATGCGTAGACCCGCAGAAAAGCAGACGGACCAAATGCCGATGGCCGCCACCAACACAGCTGACAATGACTCGGTAGCCAATGGCGATGCGGCTTAGGGTGCCACGCGTTTCAAACCACTGAAACCACGTGATAAAGAGGCCTCGTTTTTATTTATTTTTTTGCCCACCTACGAAACTGGCGGTCGTCGGAGCTGTAAGAAGAAGGCCGGACGCAACTTTCCCAACCGATTGCGATGGTGGGCGGCACTGCGACGGGGAGCAGCGCGCAGTCAAAGATGACCAATATCGGCGCAAATTCACGAAATTTTGAGCCACCGCGATGCCTTCATACACATTTTTTTGCATTTTGCAGTTCGAATTTAGTTTTGAAATTTTCACAGATGAAAGAAGAAGGTTTGAAGATTACAATGCAATAAAAATCAGAAATATGAGAAATTTCGCTACAAACGCGATTTTTCGACTCGCATCTCCCCTTAAATAATTATGTCTCCAGTTAAAAACATTCACAGCTTATCTAAGTATCGTGCATATGAAAAATAGCACAATAAAATGATAAAGTAATGTAAACTGACAAAATAAGAATACCTCACTTAAAGCGTGGCTCGTTTGAAAGATTTATATTTTGCAGATATGAAACAAGTATGTAGCATCTGCACATACTTAATAAACATACAGTAAAAGCTCGTTAACTCGGATCTCACGGGACCGAAGAAAATGTCCGAGTTAACCGAATTCCGAATTATCGAACGGACCATGAAAACAAAAGGAAAACGTACACGGCACCGACAAACCTTTATTTCTTAAAAAAGTGTGTTATTTTTGCCTCTCCTCACCGTCGGAATTTCTGACAGAACGATCTTATTTAATCTCATCAGGTGGTGGTGCGTACGTTCACTGTCGCGACAACAAACGCAGAACTCCTCGAGGACAGCGAGGGCTTCGGAGGCCTCCTGCATGGTGCGGCGACGTCGCGTCGGCTCATCACGTCTTTCAATATCACAATCCTTTTTTTCAAGATCATTTTCTGGCTGCTGTGGCCGCTTAACTCCTGTGACGGTCGCCATGAAGCGCGGCGGTGGCGGCGACACGCACAAACACAGCCGCGACACGCGAAGTCACAACACAAAAAACCAAGACACGAAGTAGTACACCAGTAGGCGTAGCATGGGCGTAGCGAGCAGCTGTTAGTAGACACTGGATGCGCCAGTGGCCCAAGCGCTTCTGACGGGTGGTGACTAGCGCCACCTAGCCACTTCCCCCTCATTCACTATTATCATCGTCATATTCTGCTGCAGTTCGCTCGGTTTCGGTTTCTCCAAAACTCCGGTTCTGCCGTCGGTTACGGCGAGCGGTGCTTGAGCCTCCAAGCCGCCGAGATCGCGCGACTCTGGAGTCTCGATAGCCCTCTCCGGAGTTTTCCGAGATAACCGGTGCGTGGCTAAATCCTTCCGAATCAATGAGCATTTGACCTCATTAAAACATACACAGTTTTGCCGGGACCGCGCCGCGAGTCCGAGTTAACTGAATTTTCGAGTTAACGAGGTCAGGATAAACGAGCTTTTACTGTACTTGGGATAAGAGACTAACCTTTGTGCAATGCACAGTTCATGAGTGACAAATAATAAGCTACCTTCAACACATATGCAATACAAAACATTCATACAGAATACGAAGAGTGTACGGTAATATCCAGAATAAGCAGCGTTGTTTACACATATACATGCGATACTTTGAGTCGTAGCAAAAAGAAAAATTAATCACAAGGAGAGATATGACAGATTGCCTTTATATGACAATAGTGCACAACAAATGGTGGAAAATATTTAGAGAGTATAAGACACATTTTCTCACAGCGGGAAGAGAGAAAGGGCTAAGGCACACAGCGCAAGAAGAAAAATAAAAGCGAGATGACGAAAGACACATGCGAAAATGTTAAGAAATGCAAAACAATGCAGCACAGAAGAAACCGAGAGAAAGAGAATGAAACGGTGCAGTAGCAGTCGACATTAGGGGTGTGCAAATACCAATTTTCGAGGCCGAATTCCACCCAAATCTAATTGCACACAGCAACAGTCTCTTCAAATAGTTTTCAAGTACTGGACAGTTCTTCTCACACAATTTTCATAAGGAAACCTTTATGCCCCATTAGTATCAATAACATTAGCAAGTTTTCGTTAGTTCTTTGGTTATTGTAAAATTTTCCTGAACGTGGAACATGAGAGACATGATGCAAGCAATGCAGACACAAAACCAAAGAAGCGCTGCTTACAGTTCTAAAATGCTTGAAAACTGTTTCAAGAAGCGTTCATCCAGGTGAATAGCAGTCATTCGAGCTGCAAATCAAGCTGTAATCAACAATGAAATATTTACTTTCTTTCCACGCCAGTTTTCTTCCAGATGTTTTTTCTACCTAAAGTCGACTCTCACTTTACAATTGAATACTGAGAGAAAAATTTTTTCTTCCTGGATGCAATGAAAAGTCCCCTTTCACGTTAGAACTGTGGTCGCGTTAGAATCTAGTAAATGCACTCAAACCTCAATATAATGAACACGGATATAAAAAGTATCAGTTATCACGGTAATTCAAAAGTAGTCTTACAACACATACTGGGTTAGGAATAACTTTTGTAACAAGTTTTCGAATATAACGAAATCATGTTTTTGCAAGATGCTACTTTGTTAATAATGAGGTTTGAGTGTACGGTACATTTATTAGCTCATCGCTAAAGCTTTTCAATATTCGCACACCCCTAGTCTTTATCATTATCGTAATTGCTTTTTATTGCTGCTTCGTGCTGATTCATACCCATAGAAAGCTGGGGGTTCGCCGCGGTGCCTCCTGGTCCCGTGGAGGAGGAGGCTTCTAGGACAGACCGTGGGGCGTCACGTGACACCCAGGGGGGAGAGAGTGTTACGCAAAAGAGAGTTTTGCGATTCGCGTTGAAGCGAGGGGGAGAGAGTGAGGAGGCAAGAAGAGAAGAGAGAGAGAAGCTGGTAAGCAGCAGAAAAGATTTGATCACAAGTGAAACGGGCTCAGTATTACGATTACTGAACAGGTGATCGCAGAAGAGGAACAAAATCACAGAGAGAAAATAAGCGTATTTTATAAGAAACAGCGCTTAGAATTGATCAGAAGCGTGGAGAGATGTTTACGTTAATACAAGTTGGCACAAACTGAACACTTTGTTGCCTAATGCTTACAAGAATACAAGTAGTATGGAAAGAAATCGGTGAGCCCTACTTACCAGAAACACGAATTAATTTACAGCTGATTCACTGATACCAGACATAAACTTAATATTTACTTATTCATTTATTTTCCTCGGTTGAGAGAAAATGAGCATTATTGCATTACCTACAGCACTGCAACTTTGTGACCTTAAAATATTTGTGACCTTAAAATATAAGTTTAGAAGCGGGTGACTGCCTATGCTATTGCATATTGAAATGATACAAGCTAAAAAGTCTGTTCTTTTTAGATTTTTTTTTTTGTTCTCAACTCACTCAACACTACCTTAACGGGGCGCAGTTCACAGTGCAATAAGCATCACATCACAGCTCACGGTAGTAAGCATCACTGCTTAGCAGTGATGTTTATTCATGCACTTATCCATTTCAACTTAAAACGCTGGAGCTGTGTTGGACATACTGTGATGTTAAGACAGTCATTATTTGGTGAAACGAAATTTGCAAATAAATGGCACTTTCTGAATGGAGCGATCACTGAAAGCTTCTGTTATTACTGTTCCTAAAGGTCAAAAAGGAATATAAGGTGCTTCCACGCAACATATTGTGTGCTTTGCGCTCATTTTTATCTTTTAAAGCATTCTATTTTTACGAGCTCAATTTCAATTACTCACATACACCCCCTTAATCAAATAAACAGCTGTTACGCTCTACAAAAGATTTATGCATGGCACTCCTACGCGCCCACTACTGTCGGCTTTAACAGCTGAGGCAATGCTTACCAATCGTACTGGAGGCTGAAAAATGTTCAAATCAGTTTGTGAGTAACTGGTTTGCATGCATTGTTCCTCCATCCAATCAAATGCAATACGCTGCTTTCTTTCCGGTCAGGTTAGCAATATCAATTATTTCGATAAAACACAAAGAAAAGCGAGAGTAATGTGCGAGACAATAAGCAGCAGGCACTGAAGTAAGCAGTAGCACACTGACAGAGAGACGTCAGCAGACACACAGCCCAACCAGAGCGAGACACTGAATGCAGTTGTCACGGCCGTCAACTTACCGAACACCTGCTGATGCGATTGTACTTGCGGCCTTCTTCGCTGACTTGGTACACGTAGATGAAGCTGTCGCGCGAGCCAAGGGCAAGGAGCTGGCCATCTGCAGTATGCATTGAAACAGTTATTAGTTACCTCTACAGTTGTGTAATTAAATGTGTTCATAATTTATAAGTATGCATAATGGCAATACATCTCATACGATATTACATATTCATTGTATATAACCATTTATTATTGTGATGCCCCCATCGTCCTATGCCTCCTATAAGGCCTGTGAAGACTTTTGGACTGTGTCGCAATGCATAGCCCATTCACACCACAATCCTGGATGTTTGTAAATTTAAAGTACCGTTTTTACGAGCATAATTTGCGCCCTCGCATAATTTGCTCACCCCTGATATTTTACCAGGTTTTCAGAAAAAGAATATTTACTCGCATATTTCACGCTCCCTGACCCTTCCAAACCCAGCTAGTCCGAGCGCGCACCTTTGAACATTTCGATGCTTCGGCCGGGTGCGCGCCTCGCTGAGCAGACGGGCGCAGTCAAACAGGCTGCGAGTATGAAGTCCCTTTTACGGAGGACTGCCCCCGAACTATAATATAGTGTCCCTATAGAACAGCACACCCGAACAAAAACCTGTTGACGCGTTGCCAGAACTGCTCGAGCATTTGCCCCTCCCCCCCCTGTCAATCTCTACCACCGCGACAATGGGGAGAATGTACGCTCGCGTCACGGCACGGACGACTTTCTGCATCGGAGGCGTGCACTGACTGTTCTCCTCGTTCTCTGCGTCACCAGTGCAACGCTCGCTTGGTCGATTTCGGAAGGTTAGGTTCCACAATACGGCCGATGCGTTCTGACGGGTTCCTTGCAATGTACTACAATAATTAAATATATGGCGAAATCGAAGCTCGCTGTTGTAAATTTTGACGAAGAAAGCGGGAAGCATGCAAAGCACTTCAAGGAGACATACTTCAATGTGATGACCGGCACGATCAGTACCCGAGAAAGCAAGAGAGTGCGCTTGCTTGCTGATACAAGTTTCCTGCCATTCAAGGAGGCCTTTTCATCAATTGTGTGCGGATGCTTACTTCTTGCAGTATCCCTGTGTCGTGGGACCCAGTTTCTCCCAGCATTGTCGAAACAGATTCAGGAAAACGGGGCATTGAAACGTCCACGACGTAACCGAGGTTGATGCGCTTCGGGAAGGTGGTGGCAGCGGCCGCAACGATCGTTCCCAATCGGACTTTGCGATGAGCGATTCCCGCTAGACCTGCGCGTGACCGGATCTGACTGGTTAAAGTACGTACTATTTCTTTCAAATCTAACGAGTACACTTTGTTTGTGCTTCAATTTATTCCTTCCTTTTTAAATGTACATACTGCACGTGTTACGATTGCAACACAATATTTTGTATGCACTAGCGAAATCCCTGCGTAATCTGCACATCCCCTTCTCGGGCCCCCAAAATCATGAAAAAAAGTGTGCAAATTATGTGAGTAAATACGGTAAGAGTTCTATATAAGCGTAACTGACTATCTTTCTTTAAAGCCCCCCCCCGACAAGCACTCCAAAGAAAAAAAAAAAAAGGAAAGGTTGCACGCAAAGCACCACACTCACTTGGCGAGAATGCGACGGCGTCGATGGGTTCAGGTGCCGTCGCTGTGCATCGAGTATAGCTGCCGCGTCGATGAGTCGATGACGCTCCACCGACCCGTCCGCGTTGTGAGCACCAGAACACTTCCGTCAGGTGAGAAGCATGCAGCCTGTGCCTGTTCCTGTGTGCACGTAGAAGCGCAGAAAGTTGAGTTAGTTGGCAATGAATTCATTGTGGCACATCAGTGTGAGAAAATGTGTATGCATGAAGCGAGCAATAAGACAAAGTGCTGAAATTTGATTTGACATAATTGCCATGTGCAAGCCAAGACAGCATCATTATTTCACAATACTATAAACAAAAACAAAAAAAGTAGCTAGCTGCTTCGGTGCCAGAGTTATTGACGTCTGGTTTAAGCTTTGATTACACACTTGAGTAGTATAATAAGCCTCACTTATCGATCCAGTTAGAGCATGCTTATTCTTAGACAAATGCAGCGGCAGATATTCAGAGGTAGTTATGATGCAGCTGTGGTGATTTGAACTTTTAATGGCTATAGAAAGGCTTGGCGGTTAGAACTACCCAATTTTTTTATTGATATCCTGGTACTTCAAAGGGCAAAAATTCAGACAACAGTATTTGAACAGGAATATTCCGGGAGACCCTGAGCTAATAAATACATTTAACACGCACTTCTTGCAGAGATGTTTTTTTCAAGCTTGTGTGCATAGTGAATTTTACATTCGAAGTCAATTCGAAGAGAATAGTGATTTTGGTCAAATAACTTCGAATCAAATTCAAATAGCATATATAACATATAGAGAAAAACGAGCATATTTATCACCGCCGAACTAACCTGTACAATATATATATATATATATATATTTTAATTGAAAAAAAAAGCCTCTGTGCAAGTGCCATTTTGTTGGTTCAAAAGATGTCGAGACAACTTGATTGAGTGATAAGTGGGGCTTAACGTCCAAAAACCACCATATGATTATGAGACACGCCGTAAAGGAGGGCTCTGGAAATTTCAACCCCCTGGGGTTCTTTAACCTGCACCCAAATCTGAGCACACGGGCCTGCAGCATTTTCGCATTAATCAAAAATGCAGCCGCCGCAGCCGGGATTCGATACCGCGATGTCCAGACAACTTACAATAGTACATTGCAGGATTTGACTTTCGGTAGAATGCAAAGAATAATCTGTAAAATATGTAACATTTCTGAAATGTACTATATCTAGAGCATATAATCTTGCATAACAAGCGTTTACACTAAGAAAATGATTTATCGATTTTAGGGTAATATGTTCATTTAACCTTGAAATGACGCTTCGTTGCAATGCAAATTTTCCTTGGACAGGTGTTTTCACAACTAAGCACTTCTTCACTGCAGTGAAACCACCTTTAGAGAAAGTTACATGTGGATTAATGGGGTACTGACACAAAAAGTTTCGGCCTCGCGTTTTTCTGCCGCAATGTGTTGCTGGGGGCCTGTTAGCTATAACACGATACATTGTTTCCTGCAGCATGCGACAGATAACTAGCTACAGGCCCTTCATTATCGATCAGCTTCAGCTTTAGTTTGAGAGAGCTCCAAAAACTGGGTGCAACTGTCGCCACCTAGCGTGTGCAGCTTTTGACCACGTCACCACACAGAACTCTGACACACTTCCTCACGGCAATGCATCAAGAATTGCTTTCGAATAGGAAACGGGACTGCAATGTCGCCAAACACCAAAATTTCTAAGCGTGCGCCACGGGAACGCACTCGCAACCAGCTGCCGAGAAATATAGACTGCGAGAACAAACGCGGCAAAAGAAAAATGCCGGTTATGACGTCACCATAACTTGTTTTGTTGACTGCAGCGTGGTGATGTGAGGGAGTGTAGGGGGTCCTCGAAAGGGTTTTCTTGGATGGTGTACAATGGCACGATGGAGTTGAGGGCTCCCGCAAACTTCAAAATTCTTTTGAAATACCTTCCCAGCCAGATCCGCTGTTGATATTTCGCAGATGATATACGAATGTTCCTGAGAATCGACCCCACCGGCTATCTCGGCCGCGATATTTTGTGCCAGTGCCTCTTTAATATACTACACTTATCCGTTCATTGTGAATACTTCGAAATTTTCAATAACTTAAGTTTGAACCGAAACGAGTTCAAATACAATACTATTTGTATCAAATATTTAAAGCATTCAAATGTTCGCACAAGCCTAGTTTTTCTGCATGACACTATTAGGGGAACACTCACGCCCAGGTCACGACTCCAGACAACCGAGTGCGACAGGGTGTCCCACAGATGCACCTGGCAGTCGTAGCCGCCTGTCACAAACTGGTTCTGTGTTGGATGAACCGCCAGTGCCCATATCTCTTCCGTGTGGCCCTGCAAACAGCAAGCCCCATGACACAATGCTTTGCGAAAGAGTTAGCTTTGACGCGCTAAGAACTTCTGAAGTGCTTTATATCTGTGCACCATGTGAGGGAACATTCAGCCAGATTACGCAGTGCTCTAGCTGAATTCACCATTGCTGAATTGTTGCAGTACTTGTATAAAATATTCTGAAGCACCATCTTATTAAGATGGTAGCAAAATATCTTCTGCAGTTCATGAGATGAACTGGAATACTAGAGTGTCTGATTATGTTAATTTTTAGTGAGCACAATAACGATGCAAGTGAACTAACATCATTAACTCCTCAATTCTGCACCTACGATACAAATATCACCTTCAAAAAACAGTCCCAGTTTTAGTCTGATCAACAATCAAAACGCTTGTAGCAAACTGGTGCACAACCAATCAATCAATCAAGTGATCAATCAATCAAAGAGTAAAAAATGTGCACTGAGCGAGGAGTATCGAGACATGAACTGATTGAAGCTGGTGTGGTATTGTGAAACGAAAGAATTTAGGATGATAAAAGAGAAGAACTTCAAATCGCAATTACAAATCCTATAAACATCTACACTTGTTAGGTAAGTTCTGCTAGCATATTTTTACACTGCCACAGCAAATCTACAGGCTCTCTCCACGGCCTCCCACCTGCACTACAGTGGAGAAGTTGAGGCTGAATGTCCCCTGGAGAATCGAGTTGCGGGTCGTCCCGATGAGCAGCATGCTGCCTTTGCCCTGGGCGAGGGTTCGAATCCCACCAGCCATGTCTGGAAGCTGCAAAGGAAAGGGCCAAGATGACGAAATGCCCACTGGGGCAATCTAAGGCAATGTTTCTTACAGAACCAGAAGGTTGTTATAAAAAAGAAATTGTGTAAGTATTATTATGAACCGGACAGAGACAGAACCCTTGCTGAGAGACAGCTGTTCTATTCTTATCTTCTTCTCAAGAACAAACCGCCCGTGCGCTCGAAACCTGGAGTCACTCTTCGTCATCACAGTGCACACATTTTTACGCAGAGCACAACAATAGATTGCCCCTGCAAACCACGCACAGTATTAGCTCTCTGACAGGTTTTATTTCCCTGACCTTTCTTGAATAACGGAAAATAAATTGGTGTATTGTTAATGTATTTGAATTATGAATTACACTGAAACAAGAACTGCATAGCTCGTGCGGAGCCACCAACTTCATTTACTTACACACTACCAGCATCGGGTAATGCTGGTTGGGGCTGAATGTGAGGTTAAGTGAAGATAAGCAGAAATAATTAAGATGATGCAAAAGTTTTTTTCGCACTTAACGGTAAATTGCCACTGAATTTTTGTTCTATAATTTGAAACGGTTGGCGTTATGCACAGCCGCTTAAACCCTTCCCTCACCTTGGCCTCCTGTCCCGTCCTTGTGAGGCTGGAGTCCCACTGGACCACCTTGCGGTCTTTCGCACCACCCGTGACTATCGTGCCATCCTTCATGGCGCAGATGGAGAACAGTGGACCGTCATGGGCACCCACTACAGTCCGGCACACCTTGTTGGAGCCTGAACGGATTGAGGTACGCATCATTCAAATGATCGGTGCATTCCGGTGTTTCCTCGCCCTATTGAATGTGCACGTTCAGTACCTATTAGGAGATTTTATTTCTTCATTTACCAACAATAAACCACTGCTGCCCTGTAAAGTGCATTTCGTAGCTGTAGCCACAGATGTGTCACTTCAGAAACTTATGAAGCAAACATGGTGCAGTACAAGCAACAGTATAAGGCCAATTATGAAACAAAAGCTAGATGAAGTAAAATTACGAAATCAGCTAAAATAACAAACAGATATAAAGCTATATGCAGCTAATTCAAACCCTTCTAGAGCTAATCATAAAAGAATAAAAAAAGTGCATAATGCATCACCCACTCATATATGCAAGAAATATTTCAGTGTAAGCACGAAAACGGAGCATGACTACTTCTGATCACAGAAAAGCACAGCTTAAATATGAGTGTTAGCACTGCTTAACTATGTAGCTAGAAGGTAATGCAGTCAGCGTAATTGCCACATGCGACATTCACTAAACATTTACTCACTGTCCTTCAATTGGCAATTGAGTTTTGCATTTCTTTCCCAGTAGGCAACTATTTACGACATATGCCAATAGCAGCAACACGTACCCGAGTCGTATATCCATCGTGCTTCCCAAAGTTCTGTAGAGCTCACGTCTTCCTGTAGTTTCACTCGGTGCCCTAAAACTAGCTTTACGGAACTTCCTAGCGCAAATGAAGATGAGTACCCTAACTTTACAGTTACTTTAGGCTAACAAAAATGAAAGCAGCCTTGCGCTGGTGGAGCAAACCCTGAAGGAAGTGCTTGGCTGGGCAGCCTGCTTTGCTTCATCTTTAGTTTTCTCTTACTATCTTTCTTTTCCTCTATGTGTTCTTTTGATTTGTTTTGTGTCTCTGTTTATTTCTCGCCACTTCACTCTCTCTCTCTCTCTCTTGCACTTTTCACTTTTTTCTCTCATCTATTTCTCTCTTTCTCTGAATTTCTATTTTTCTGATTTTTCTACACACTTTGCTTTACTCTCTCCCCTCCGCCTACTCATTAGCCTCTTTTTTGATGTCACTTCCCTTTGCCAGCTCCTCTGCTACTCCAAGCTATACAAGGAAAGGGCCACATGTTACCACGTGGCCCGTTCCTCTCTCCATGCTTTGCTAGCGTGCCTGGATAGCTGAGAGGTTAAAATGCTCAACTCCGTATCGTAGATACCCAGATTCGAACCTGGCCTCACCAGGAATTTTTTCAATCAAGGACTTTCTTGTTTCTCTTCGCTCTCTTTGTACTCGCTCCCTTGCCCATCAAAGTTATTGCAGTCCCACATTGGAGAAAATCGTGTTGCTACAGCAATAAAAAATGCAACAGCGAAAAAAAAGAAAATACAGACAGCAGGATTAGCATTCGTCCTGTTGTCTGTATTTCCTTTCTTCGCTGTTGCATCTTTTCTTCACGCCCAAGCTGAGATATGCTATAGCAATACAAATTTATCACGCACCAACTCACCGAACTCTACAGTACACACCAGAGAAATCAGCAAGGCATGTTCTGGGGCAAAGCAGAAGACGAGGAAGAGGAAGAAAATGTGTGCTGGTTAATGACGATCATTTTCGTTCACCTATCGCGGACTAATGCTCGCCTCAAGCGACTTCGCTGTTAATATCTCATTAAATGGGCCCACAGAGCCCCCTCCTGGCTAAAGGACGTTGTTGCACCATTAATGCACAAAATCATACTGTGCATGCTTCGTAGAATAACTTTAAGGGCTTCTGCGTTGATTTTCCCAATTGAGCGTAGTAACATCAGAGCTCACCCCTTTGCCAGACCATGATGTTTCCGTTGGAGTCACCGGTTAGCAGCTCGCCAAGCTCGGTGAAGGTCATGCAGAGGACGTACTTGGGCTTGTTGCTCTTCTGCAAGGCAACGACCACTCAGTGACACGAGACTCTTTCTTTTGAGCTCGGTGCAAGACTCGTGTGTTAACAAGGAAGCAAGCCAAAGCATTTCTCAGTGTACCAGAACTGCTCATCTTCTTAACTGCGCACCGTTCGCCCTTCTTCAGAAACAGTCACTGCCATCCCTCAATGTTACATGGAACCTATGCGGCGTAGCAAGAAAAAGAGAGTGAACCACAGGACACCAGCTGAGTATGATGTATAGAGCTAGTGTAAAGGCAGTGACAACTGGCTTGATATTGAAATAATGCATTGTCCAACATTGCCTGCTTTTTCTTAGGGGATATATAAACTTACTCTTATTGCTGTCACTAATAAAATGACAAAATTTCGGTCAAATGTTTCAGCTTCAACCCGAGAGAACATTCCGGTGCAACTCTGCCAAGTTTGTACTGGTGAGCTGAGTGATCTCATTGACCTGGAGCCATAAGGAAAGGTCATGGCTGCCTTGGCACACCACTGTTTCTTGTGAATTTTTGCTGAAGTCAAGGGCTGATTGCTGCCTCTTTTTTACGCATTATGTTCATTTCGTATTGAATTGCACTCGCGTGTATGAATATATTTTCTTTTATTTTGTTTTCTCTTTTGTTGTAATAACCATCCTGCTTGGGCCAAAGCATTGGCCTGCAGTATTTCTAAATAAATAAAATAAAATGAGTGCACACCCCAACCTAATGTATGCAAAAGTTAAACATATTTTCCCGAAAACCCATTGAAAGAATACAGAAAATTTGATGCTAGAGTAGAGAAAATGAGCTAAATGAAAATTTCAGTGTGCGAGGTGGCCTTGCATCAGTGCACTAAAGTTGGCAGTGACGGCTATGGCTTAAAGTGGTGACTGAAACAGAGTGAAGATAATGTTTTTGACACCTATGAATGACGTCTAAAACGTGTAGCTTCTGAAAAACTGCAGCTTTCTAAAGGTCATCTTTCTCAAAATTTTAATTCTGTCACATCACCACACATTCGAAAAGATCAAAACCATAACAAGAGCCTCCCACCAGGTTGATATTGATTTATCCAATGATATGTGGGGTTTAACGTCCCAAATTCACGATATAATTATGAAAGACGCCATAGTGGAGGGCTCCGGAAATTTCGACCACCTGGGGTTCTTTAACGTGCACCTATATCTGGTACAGTTCATGTGCCTACAGCATTTTCGCCTACATCGAAAATGCAGCCGCCGAAGTCGGGATATGCTCCCGCAACTTGTGGGTCAGCCGCAGAGTACATTAGCCACCAGACCACCGCAGCGGGGCTCTCAGCAATTCAGTGATACACCAAACTTACCACCAGGTATCTGCTTGTGACAGTAGTATCACCACTTCCTGGACCATCCTTCTGCCGTGATTGACAGCAGCAGCGGCAGCGAAGGACAAAGGAAGAACAGGGTGGGGACACAGCAGAAGAAGGATGTGCGTGCAGGACAGGATGTGACGTGATCATGCGAGGACAATGCCAGAGGAAGTTCACATGCGTGAGTGACCAGGATAACATCAACCAGGGTGCAAGCATGGTACAGCGCAGAGCTAATTCCTTTTGTATTGTAGAGGACAGTTCACAAAAAAAAAATCATCTTGCCTATTTATTGCTGTTTTGTTTGCACTTTTTGCCATCTCTCTGGAATAGCAGTAACCGATCAGTGACGGTTAATTCGCCATTAGATTTTTTTTTTTGGTGGCAATACCAATTTAGTGCCATTTATGAACTTGAATCTGTGTTACCATATGACCTTTTTATGCTATTCTGTCTGTTATTGTCTCCTCTCGAAGTCAGCTGTCATTCTAAAATAAATCATTTGCGAGTGCATTTCTTTGTAAAACTGGCTGATGTGATTATTAGCAAGAAACCTGCGTGTTTTCTGGTGCAATCTGAGCTTTACTAAAAAGTGACACCATGGGTGCCTTCTCTGATGTTTATTACTTTTTCATCTCATGAAAGCCTTGTTTTTGTAACGTAACATACTGTTCTAAAAGTCTCCATAGCATTGACCTTTTGTCAGGTTGAAAGCTAGCCGAACATACCTTCAGAGAGAGAAAGTTCGAATTAACAAATTATATTGTTACGTGGAAAATAACAGTTGTCGGTCTGCAGCCACAACGCAGCTCACTGAGAACGTCCACTTGTTTTCTCTCAGTCTGAGGCACCTCCTTGGGTATGCCCCACTATGCCCTCTTTCAGTCAGACGAAATCACGTAACACGACCCCCGGCGGCGAAAGCGCCGACCCGGCGAGTTTACGGGGCCACAGCAGGAGCAGTGTGGTAACGCTTGAGCCTTGATACGTGGACGATGTCCCTTGACAGCAGAGCGGAAGAGGTTGATGGATTATCAGGGACAATTTCATATGTAGTTTCGGTCCCTCGTCTAAGCACGCGGTATGGGCCCGTGAAACGAGAGAGAAGTTTTTCTGACAGGCCTGCATGTCGCGTAGGGGACCAAAGAAGAACGAGGGAGCCTGTTGGAAAGTGTTCGTTGCGATGCCGCTCGTCGTAACGATGCTTCTGCGAGTCTTGGGATGCCATTAACCTGCTGCGGGCAAGCTGACGAGCATGGTCGGCTCGGGTAATAGCGTCGCGTGCATATTCAGAAGTATACTGCGCAGCGGCTGGCAGGAAGGTATCCAACGGCAATGTTGGTTCGCGTCCAAACAGAAGGTAAAATGGCGAGTACCCGGCAGTGTCATGCCGGGAGGAATTGTATGCGAACGTCACGTAGGGTAGTGCAAGGTCCCAATCACGATGGTCGGCCGAGACGTATTTTGATAGCATGTCTGTCAAGGTGCGGTTTAAACGTTCTGTAAGCCCATTTGTCTGGGGGTGGTACGATGTCGTGAGCTTATGTTGGGTAGAGCAGGAACGCAGGATATCGTCAACCACCTTCGAAAGGAACGTACGGCCTCGGTCTGTCAGCAGTTGACGAGGGGCTCCATACACTAAAATGAGATCGCGTAGAAGAAAATCAGCGACGTCTGTAGCACAGCTTGTTGGCATGGCTCGCGTAACTGCATAACGGGTCGCGTAATCCGTAGCCACCGCGACCCACTTGTTTCCGGAGGCGGATGTTGGGAAGGGACCGAGAAGGTCCAAACCAACACGGAAGAATGGCTCCGATGGGATGTCGATGGGCTGAAGATATCCGGAAGGTAGTCTCGACGGCTTTTTGCGACGCTGGCAAATTTCACAAGCGTTGACATAGCGACGTACAGAACGTGAAAGGCCAGGCCAGTAGAAGCGGCGGCGCACACGGTCATGTGTGCGAGAGACACCAAGGTGACCCGCGGTTGGCGCGTCATGGAGCTCGCGTAGGACTGTAGAACGCAGGTGCTTTGGTATGACCAGAAGTAGGTCGTGACCATGGGGCGATAAATTACGCCGATATAAGGTGTGGTCCTTTAAGGTAAACATGCGAACGGAAGCGTCTTGCGGTGAAGATTCGAGCTGTTGTATTAGGCGGCTGATATCCGGATCGCGACGCTGCTCGTCCCCGAGATGAAGCAGCTGGGAGATGGAAAGGACGCAGCCCACAGGATCAGTGCTCGTAGGATCGCAGTCGGCCACAGGGTAGCGTGACAGACAATCCACATCTTTGTGCAGTTTTTCTGATTTGTACACTACGGTGTAAGAATACTCCTGGAGGCGGAGTGCCCAGCGGGCGAGACGACCTGTGGGATCTTTGAGGGAGGCGAGCCAGCAGAGAGCGTGGTGGTCGGTAAGAACTATAAATGGTCGGCCGTATAAGTAAGGGCGAAATTTCGCGACTGCCCACACCAGCGCTAGGCATTCGCGCTCTGTGGTGGAATAATTACGCTCCGAGGTGGACAGCAGCCTGCTGGCATAAGCTATCACGCGATGCTGCCCACGTTGTCGCTGAGCCAACACAGCGCCTATTCCGTAACCGCTGGCATCGGTGCGCACTTCCGTCGGTGCCGTAGGGTCGAAGTGAGCCAGCACAGGAGAAGAAGTGAGCCAAGTGGTCAGGTCGGAAAATGCTGCTGCTTGCGAGGGACCCCAGGTAAACGTCTCATCCGGTTTGAGTAAATCTGTTAGGGACCGAGCGATTTCCGCGAAGTTCTTGATGAACCGCCGAAAATAGGAGCAGAGCCCCACAAAGCTGCGGACATCTTTGGCGGTTTTCGGCACAGGAAAGTCCTTCACAGCTCGAACTTTTTCTGGGTCAGGCTGTACACCGTAAGCGTCAACAATATGTCCAAGTATTGTAATGCTACGGCGACCAAACCGGCACTTAGATGAATTCAGCTGAAGGCCGGCGAGACGGAATACATCAAGAATTTTTGACAGTCTCTCAAGGTGCGCTTCAAAAGTGGGAGCAAACACAATCACGTCATCCAGATAACAAAGACACGTAGACCACTTGAATCCATGGAGCAGGGAGTCCATCATTCGTTCAAAGGTGGCGGGGGCATTACATAAGCCGAAAGGCATGACTTTGAATTGGTAGAGGCCATCGGGTGTTACAAAAGCCGTCTTCTCTCGGTCCATGGGGTCCACGGCAATCTGCCAATAACCAGAACGAAGATCTATGGAAGAAAAGTAGGCGGCACCATGTAGGCAATCAAGGGCGTCATCAATGCGGGGCAGAGGGTATGCGTCTTTCTTGGTGATGTTGTTAAGGTGGCGATAGTCCACACAAAATCGCCACGATCCGTCTTTCTTTTTAACTAATACCACCGGGGATGCCCAGGGACTGGAGGATGGTTCAATAATGTCCTTCGCTAGCATCTTGTTCACCTCCTTCTGAATTATGCTCCGCTCAAAAGCAGACACTCTGTAGGGACGGCGGTGAACAGGGTTGGCATCACCTGTGTGTATGCGATGCTGGACAAAGGACGTCTGCCCAAGAGGTCGGTCACCAAAATCGAAAATATCCTGGTAGGCCTCGAGAAGATGTTGTAGGGCTTCAACTTGCGGAGATGGAAGATCAGTGGCGATCATGTCTACAATTTGACGGCTGCCCGAATGTGTTGCGAGTGATGTGCACTGCGGTGAAGCAAGTGTGTCTAAGGCAAGCACTTCAATTTGTGAATCGAGCAACGGACACAGGTGGGCCACAGAAATGCCTTGTGGAAGCACATGATTCATGTAGCCGAAATTGACAAGAGGTAGACATGTTTTGTTATCTGTGATGCTGAGCACCGTATAGGGCACTGCAACATTGTGCGCAAGGAGTACGTCGGTGAGAGGCGTAGCGTAATAGTCACCGTCGGGCACAGCTGGTGAGCACAGAAAATCGACGTACGTCACCGTTTTCGAGGGCAGGCGAACAAAATCGCTGCATTGTAATCGGCATGTAGGTTGGTACGGGGCGGCACTGATTTGTGGTAGTTCAAGGCGGAGCACACCAGCGGAGCAATCAATCAGAGCAGAATTGGCGGCAAGAAAGTCGAGGCCTAGTATGAGGTCGTGGGGACATGTTTCAAGCACGGTAAAAAGGACGACCACTTGATGACCGGCTACGGTAAGTTGAGCTGTGCACATACCGACGACAGGGACTTTTGCACCATCTGCAACTTGGACGACACTGGTCAAGGGGGGCGTGAGGACCTTCTTCATGCGACGACGAAAACGCGAACTCATAATACAGACGTGAGCGCCCGTATCTATCAAAGCTTCAACAGGTGTACCATCAACATATACTTCTAGGGTGTTCCGGTTCAAACGTAAGGGCAACAGAGGATTTTTGGGTAAGGTCGACAGGGCAGCTTCACCTCCAGAAGCTGCGCAGCCTAGTTTTCCGGGGACGAGCGGCGGTTGAACGATGGCGAGGGAGAGCGGCGACGCGTGTTTGAACGAGAAAGGCGGCTTTGAGGCGGTGGCGACGACGGGGCGAAGTGGCCGTAGTCCTCAGGGGCAGTAAATGCTGTAGACTGAGTGCGGGTCGGATAACGGTGGTTTGGTGGACGGAATGAGCTACTGTAAGCGGGGTACGAGCCAGAAGACATAGATGGCCATTGACTGCGGCAGTAACGAGCGATGTGTCCTGCGCGACCACAGCGAAAGCAGATTGGCTTATCATCAGCTGTTCGCCATTCAGACGGGTTCCTGGTTTGAATAGAGTACGGACGGCGACGTCTCATATCCACAGAAGCTATCGAGGGACCAGTATTATCCAGTGTGGATGCAGTGGACAGGATACCAAGGTTTGCGAATTCCTGGCGGACAACAGCCTGGATCAAGGCAACAGCTGGCGTTGAGGCGTCGGGCAACGTCGGTAGTTTGTTGGCAGCCGGATAAGCGGCCTCGAGTTCACGTCGGACGATGCGCGTCACGTCTTCGGTTGTAGACGGATGACAAGGAGTGGCTTCGCAAGACGACGTTGCCGCGGTGTTGGGTAGGCGCTGAAACTGCTGCAAAATGCGTCGACTCTTCGCCTGCTCGAGACGGCGGCACTCTTTGATCACGGCGTCCATGGTCGTTACGTTGGTGAATACAAGCAGACTGAACGCATCGTCGGCGATTCCTTTTAACACGTGCGAAATCTTGTCGGCCTCAGTCATGTTGGGATCGGCCCTTTGACACAACGCTAAGACGTCTTGAATATAAGTCAAGTAGGGCTCAATGGACGTCTGTGTACGGACAGCCAATTGCTTTCGGGCATCAAGTTGTTGACCAAACGGGTTGCCAAAAAGGTCGCGGAGCTGTTGCTTAAACATTTCCCAGCTTGTGATTTCGTGCTCGTGGGTCTCAAACCAGGTGCGAGGGGTCTTGTCAAGATAGAAAATGACATTCGCAAGCATAACGGTTGGGTCCCAGCCATATTGCTTGCTGATGCGCTCGTACATGCTAAGCCACTTGTCCACATTCACGTTGTCCTCTCCAGTAAAGGTACCGGGATCACGGGGTTGCGTTAGGGTGACGTACCGGGTTGCTGTCGTTGCTGAGGTAGGTGGCGAAGCCGTATCCTCACCCGGAGCCATGGTAGCAGACTTAAGGAGGCGTCCACTGCGTAGCTCCGTTGTCAGAAGAGCACCCAGCACTTCCACCAAAATGTTACGTGGAAAATAACAGTTGTCGGTCCGCAGCCACAACGCAGCTCACTGAGAACGTCCACTTGTTTTCTCTCAGTCTGAGGCACCTCCTTGGGTATGCCCCACTATGCCCTCTTTCAGTCAGACGAAATCACGTAACAATATTGCCAATGTAATAAACAAACTTTGTCTGCGTTATACACAAATGATACAGTTGATGAGTATTCCTGATACACTGCATAATTATATGCTATGAGGGCCTGGGGTCTACTTACGTGGTTATAGTATCACTTCAAGTAGTTTTGTCTTAGTGACGATCCTATTTGCTAAGACTTGTAAAAGTCTTCTAGATATGCCCAATGATGTTACCTGACAAATGCAACAAACGTTAGATAAATTAGCCACCTCATTACTCTTAGAAATAATGAAATATGCTTTTCCTTTTCTATAGTAACTTCAAGTTAGTTTGATAGTACATCTGCTAAGTAAAATGATTTCAAACCTAAGTGAATAAAATGCCCATTATGTGGTATATAAACTATATGTAGTTCTGGATAATGAACTTAGCCTATTAGACTACATTAGAGAAATATTAAGCTCTATGAAATGATCACATATATAAAAAATAATCTGAAAAAACAAAATAAATCTAAAATATTTTTATAATTATTTTCAAGGGATGGCTGTGTGCTTATAATTAATAGTGAATATATTAAACATGTTTTTATACGGGTTACAACTTTTTGTGACAAATGTAAAATGTACAGAACAGGAAGAATTTCAACAGCAAACAGGTAATGTGAATTCCTCCTTAGTAATTTGCATGCATTCTTTAATCCTTTTTTCTTCAGGTGTAACCTATACAAAAAAGATTTTCTTTCATACTTTATAAAATGCGAGCACACGAACTATTTTCGGTACTCCTTCATTAAACAGAACCTGGACATACTTGGAAGATGCGTTCCATTTACCACGAGCAGCATTAGAAAATTGCCAAATACGAGTAAAAAAAGCCAATCATAATGGATGTAGTTTTTCTGTTTATTAACCAGCCATTCTATTTAAAAGATTTTCATTAACTGAGAACCTACCATACTCTTACAAATGGTTTTTTTTTTTTTCAAATTGCGCATCTCATAATTCATTCATTCCATTTTACATTTATTGCTTCAGTTCGTTTTACGAATGGCTTTTTTTTTTTGTACACAT
Organism: Rhipicephalus microplus; assembly: GCF_013339725.1. Classification (NCBI taxonomy): domain Eukaryota; kingdom Metazoa; phylum Arthropoda; class Arachnida; order Ixodida; family Ixodidae; genus Rhipicephalus; species Rhipicephalus microplus. Next base: position 113,203,099 of record NC_051168.1, on the reverse strand, counting down.
AATCAGTTCTGTAAAGCCAAGTACTCTTTGTATGCATGCTTTGGAATGAATAAGCCCTCCATAAAAAGCTTTTACCAGAAGACCCACCTCAATTTCCTAATAGAATCCCAACGGTGACAGCATGCAAACACCCAACAAACCGAAGACAACGAAAAAGACACTGCCAATTTATAGGAAAAACAAGCTCAACGCGGTGGGCGCCTGTCAAGGTACCTCAAAGATTCCGAGCTTCTTGGCGAGCGTTCCACCCTCCATGTCCCAAAAGTGGATGTGGCCTTTGCCAAGCGTCACCAGGGTGTGCCGGTCCATCGGGTGGAACTCCACGGCCAGAACTGCATCTGAGGCACTCTGCCAAAAAGAAAGAAAACAATACTATCTAGACCACCCTTACATCCCTGCACAGCGGGAACCTTCCATCACGTTTCTTGTGGGACTGAACAAAGAATAATTTCAGAACCGTCGGAAAGCAAAGCTGTAAGTTCGTTGAGTGTTGAGTGTATGTAATTGGCTAGCGAGATCACATGATGTCAATACACCTCGCGCCGTGTGGCTTGCAGCTGATGAAGCTAGAATCGTCCCAAAACATACGTACACTCCTAGTTATCTACGTGATCCTTGGACACAGCCAGATGTCTAGCTTTCATTTAATACGAAATAATTTAGGTTTCCAATTAATACAATTATTGAAAGTGCAAATTCAATGTCATTTTGTACCAAAAGCCATAGTTATCATTTCATTCTATTTCTTGATTCACTCGCCTCATAAGTCAAGTGACCTGCGTGACTTTTACTACTATTGTAGTGAGTAAGAGGAAGAGGATAAGTTTCTGCAGTCATTGCCTTGCACGATGTCTGCATTCCTGTCGGACCAGGGCTACTCTGACTGCCAAGTCGTCACTGCTTTCATAATTAATCGTCATACGACACCATTACTACTACTACTACTATGACGATAACTCTACTTGTGGGGTGCAAGTCAGAGGGACGCCATGTTTGAGGCCTGCAACGCCTAAAAGCTGCTACTACTACTACAATGACAGCCCAGGGTATGCTAAGCTAGCTTCACTTCAAAAAGAACAACCCCAGTCATAGCTCAATTTGTAGAGCATGAAACGCATCGTTCAAATGTTACAGATGTTCCCAACGATGGCAGCTTGTCTGTTTGTACGTGTCAATTTCTCCACATTTTATACCGTAATTACTACTAATAATGTCTCCTATACACAATATTATTTTCAACCTGAGGGTTTCGTCATCTTGGAGTGACGAGCGATTCGATCTTCTATGTTGAATATGAGATGATCAATGTCATGAAATGCTGAATGTACCAGATGAAGCATTTCTGTGCATCTGAATTCACCGTAGCACTGTGTGTTTATTTGGTTCAGCTATGAAAGTGCAATGTTATCATTCCAAGATGACGGAACTTGAGGACATTTGGAAAATAGTGTATACCTTCCTTGGGTTGATTGTCCGTTTGTTCTATATAAGGTTGTATCCAACAAAGAATGACGAGCTTTTCAATTTCGAATATCAACATCTCGTCTTTCCTGCAATACAATTGCAAGTGCCCCGGTATTATGCTGTCTGGATCTGACACCTTGGCACACACTCCATCATGGTTCGTGCCAGAAGGGGTCATATGATCAAAGTTGTGAAGGTCATCTTCGAACACCTTTAGTAGCACAAACATGGTGTACAATACAAGCGAGATTTGAGGCAAAAGTAGCCACAGTGACTACACAGCTGTCCCAAACGAGCGCTCAAGAAAGTGCATGGCTCCAATTTTTAATGGCTACATGAAATATATTGTAACAATACTGATTGTTGGCCTAGTTGGTACTTGCTTAAGGACATGCTTTGGCCACAAATAACATACACACAAAGTAAAGGAACACTTGCGCTTGTCGTTGAGTGTTCCTTTACTTTGCGTGTGTTTTATTTGCGGCCAAAGCATGTCATTAAGGCTACGTGAAAACCAGGCACCAAGCAGATGCAACAGAGGCCGGCGTAACGGAAAAAAAAACATCAAAAAATTTTGTGCACGCGCCTCTTCTCCCGGGGGGCGCTGCGAGCGCTCGATGGTGACGGACGCACTCCACATCGCCTCCGTAGATTTTCTGCTATTTCTGCGGACATCCACCTTGGTACCCCTTAAACTTGGATTTATCGTCACCGCCAAGTTCTCCGCTTCGCCTAGACAACACCTTCGTCCAGGTGGGTCCAGTTTTGACAACTTGAGGGACGTCCTTCACTCCCGGCTACAACGCCGCCTCGCTAAGGGCTCTCAGCCCAGCGATGGCGGCCGCTAACGTGGTTACGGGCTATGATCCTACCTCAAGCCAAATGCTGTCCATGGAGATTTCATCCTCCGAAAACCCTATGCCATCAGAAGATGAATACCTCGACGACATGGTGAAACTGTGGCAACGCAAGCAAGCGAAATCGAAGTCTGCGTCTCAACAACAACGAGACACCACGGCGGGCCACCATTCCCCAGCCTTGCAAGGAACGCCGGCGCGCCATCCCTCCGGCGGTGTGCCTACCTCTGCTCCGTCCTCGCAGCCAGCGAAGCAACGCAAGTGGCGTCCGCGTCAAACTCTTCGCCTCTCTCGCGACGACTACATCGTAGTGCTGAAACCTCGCGTTCCCTGCGAGCTACGCACATTTGTCCCGGCCGATCGCGCGGGCGACGCCATCCGCAGCTACCTCGGCGACCGGACTACCACGCAAATTCAAGTGTGGCCAATATGGGAACAGAACATCTTGGTCTGTAGCACCACCATTTTGCCTATGGCACAGCGACTCCTCGGGGACTTCCAGCTGCAAGTGGGAGATCAGCAGCTGCCCGTTCGAGGCCACGCCAAGGCACCAGGGGATACATGCAAGGGCGTCATCAATGTAAACCCTGCTGAAAGCCCGGAAAAGATAAAGTCTGAACTGTATTGGCCTCAAGGTACTATCCTTGCGGTCCGCAAACTCGGAGATTCCGCGGCGGCGGTGGTGACTTTCGAGGGCACGAAGTTACCCCGCTTCCTCTTTTACCACTGCGTGGCGACGTATATCCGCGCCTATAAGAAAACGGTCCCTGTATGCACCAAGTGCGGTACCATTGGTCATCGACCACCTCAGTGCCCTCACGCCGCTGCAACCCAGTGTGCCAAATGTGGGACCCCCGCACCTGCCGGTCTCAATGCCCACGACTGCCACCCCAAGTGCCTCCTCTGCCACGGCGCCCATGAGACTGGGACCAGTGGCTGCACGGCAAAATACCGAAAATATCGGAAACGCAAGCAGCCCTCAACATCTCCTCGAGGGACCACCTCATGTTCGTCACAGCCAGACAGCAGCACAAACCTGCATCATTCGGCTCCACCACTCCACGCCGACTCTCAAGCATTCCCACCGCTCGAAGCACCAGCGGCGGTACCTCAGGTGAGCAGTTGGGCAGGGAAAGCTGCTTCTAAGCCTCTCTCAGCCCCTTCTGTCGATCCTCCTTCTCCCGAACTTGCAGCCCTTCGCCAGCAAGTTGCGGCACTTCAAAAGCAAAATTCTCTTTTAACTAAACAACTAGAACTCTTAAATAAGCGACTTCAACCCCAACAACAGTGTACTGCAAGGCCATCCGGTATTGCCTCCTCTGTCCAGGCGGCTACGCCAGCTACGTCCAAGCTTAGTCCTCGCGCTAAGTCCACTCCCATTGAACCGCCGGTTCAAGCAGCCATGTGTACTCCAGCACTCGGAACCGGTGCCACATCTACTCCAGAAGCTTTTGAGGCTCCTGGGGCACCTCAGGTTCTCTTGCCCGCTAACCAAACTCTCCCTAGCGAAGAGCACACCCCGTGCGTAGAGGAACGCCTCACGCGCGTCGAAGCTTCGATTAATCACCTCCTCACCAGCTTCTCGGTCCAACGCATAGTAGTAGAGGTTACCCAGGCTATTCAAGCCTGGGCAATCACCCAGTTTCAACCCAAGGCATCGCGTTCCCGCTCCTGCTCGGTGAGCAGTGAGGGTACAGCTCCACGGCGTCGTCGTAAGGTGGCTACCACCACCCCGCCGTCGGACAATCCGGCCTCCGTGCCCCTCCCTGCCTCTGAGGATTCCGAGCGGGACATGGAGGACCAAATATAAAACCTAGGACAGTCACGATGGCTACCAATCGTACGTCCCGTTCAAACATTGCGTCTAAATTCGAGATCATACAGTGGAACCCTGGAGGCTTCGGGAACAGGCGAAAGCATTCACATCTTTCCCTTTACCTCAGCTCACTTGGCTCTCAGCCGGCCGTCTTGGCGCTCCAAGAATCTGGCCCTGCTCCATCCCTTTCTGGATACTGCTCCTATGTAGGCGGCACCACCACATGCCTCCTCGTGCATAAAGCTTACACGGCGATACAGATCGACCTCGATCTGGATCTTCCTTACGACTACTGCATGATATCAGTGCTGTCTCAGCGGAGGGGCCAACCATCAATACATATCTTAAACGTGTACTGTCCCCCTCGCCTTGCGAGGGCTTCGTTTGCGCATCTCTTCCATCGGGCACTGCGTATAGCGGCCCGACAACCACTGGTGATTGTCGGGGACTTTAATGCCCCCAGCCCTCACTGGGGCTACCACTACGAGAAGGCCCGGGGCAGAGAGCTCAAGGAGCTCATTTCCTCGCTGAGCCTGACGCTTCTTACCGATCCGGCACAACCCACACGTTCCGGCAACTCGGTCTGGCGAGACAGATGCCCCGACCTCTCCCTCACCCGTCACATCCGCGATGCTCCATGGGAAAATTCAGGCGAAACCCTAGGAAGCGATCACTTTTACTCCGCATTTCGTTCACGCCGCGGCAGAAAATGCGCCAACACTGGGGCCAAGCCCGTCGCTCCGATTGGACTCAGTTCAGAATGCAACCATTCCCCGCCGGCCTCTCCTCGACCGAATATGCAGCGTGGGCATCATACGCTCTTCATATGAAACAAGCGAACACTCGCACCCTTGCAACCTCTAATTTGACTCCTGCAATCGATCCACACCTCCTACATCTTTGGCACGCTCGCCGCGGGCTCATAAGGCGCTGGAAACGCAACAAACTTAATCGGAAACTTCGCACTCGCATTGAGGCGCTCACTGCAGAGGCGGCCGCATACTCCGCACAACTTTCCGATGCTAACTGGGCAGACACCTGTTCGAAGGCTGCAAAGCAGATGAGCTCTAAGAGTGCGTGGCGACTCTTTAGAAGCCTTCTCGATCCCTCCACCACCAGGGGAGAAACGCAACGCCAGCTCCACCGTGTTCTGCATGCATTTCAGGGCACTACGGATGAACTCGCGCGAGAACTTTGTGACCGCTACATCTGCCGCACAATTGATCCCGCAGGCCCAGCATATACGTATTCCGGCGCCCCTAACACCGAGCTCGACGCCCCATACACGCTTTCTGATTTACGATTTGCACTCACGAAAATGCGACGGGGCACGGCCCCTGGACGCGACGGAATCACAGTATCGCTCCTGGCAAATCTTCCCGACCAAGCACACCTCTCGCTACTCCAGCTTATAAATTCGATATGGGACGGTTCTCCGCTTCCAACGGAATGGACCACATCGGTCGTGACATTCATTCCCAAATCGGCAAAGTCCGTTAGTATTGAGGCACTGAGACCCATCTCGCTTACGTCTTGCGCAGGCAAACTCATGAAAACCATGGTTCGCGAACGCCTTTCAGCCTACTTGGAGGCCAGGAGTACCTTTGCCGACACGATGTTTGGCTTTCGCCCGCATCTGTCGGCGCAGGACGTCCTGCTCCAGCTTCAACACGATATCATAGAGCCGACTACTATGCGCCATAACGATAAAGCCGTGCTCTCTCTCGATCTCCGCGGGGCGTTCGACAACGTCAAACACAGCACTATACTCACTAACCTGTCTACCACAAACTGCGGGCTGTTGCGAAACCGCCTCCGAATCCCGCCGCTGACCTCCACTGTTGAGAACGACGGACCGATCCCGCCGAAGCCACCACTGTTGCGAAAGACGGCGACGCCGACGCGGTCCCGGAGGCGCCACTGCTTTCGACCCCGCCGGGAAGGTCACCAGCCGTTTGGTAGCGTATGTTTCTCAGCTCGCGACTGCTTCTGCGCAGAGCTGAGGAGACGAGCGGACGAGACGACGGTGAGTTAAACAAGGTTTATGTACAGCATATATACAGAGGCGTTACAATTTCGGCACTGGGGCCGGCAGAGACTCGAAGAGCCGAGCTCCTCTCTCTAACACATAGGTCAGCCTTTCACCTAAAACCGCTGATCGCGACACGCCGCAGGGCTTCTTTTATTTACACCGGGCCCAACTAAAATGTCCAATCAGAAGCGCCGCTGGTCTTCAGAGCAGGCTCCTCCAATGGGGTTCGCCGCGCGATGCGTCAGGCCACCAGACATGAGGACGCCGGCTCGCTGTCACGTGCGACGCTGACTCAGTGCACGTGGGCCACAGATGCGCCGCGCGTGTTCACGCCGTGGAGTTGTTCGCGCCCGGCGGGCTGCGGGCTGGCCTTGACCCAGATTGCCTGTTTCAGAGGCACGGACGTTTGACGAGGACTCGCTGGCATAACAGCACCCCCGCCGCCAGACAATGCACCGGAAAGACGAGCTGCTTCCACGGGGCTCGGATGTCAGGTGCGCTCGTTCGCCAGGTCCCTCCAGGTTCGCCTCCAGGGCCATGGGGAGAATACAGCTCCAGACTGTTCCGGGAACACATCCCATCATTGACGACGGATCCCCGCTCCACTGGCTTGTCGCCACAACTTGCTGGCCAACTTCGCTCGTCTCTTCTGACCATTTTCGGTTTCAGCACTTGTCGATGGTTCTGCAACTTGCTAAGAACGGTTCGACAACAGACAACACACGACACAAGCAAGTGCCCTCGGTCACCCGACAGAACACCAGACAAAGTATAGTACAACATATACCTATCTACGTGTTTATCGGAATTTTGTTCCCTCTACATCAAGAGGCACATGTGGGACAAAAGACCCCTAAAATGACAACTCAATTTTTTTTTTTTCCACGTACAACAACGTAACGGATTAGAATACCACATAAAGTTGGCCCCTTGAGATCACTCTGAACGAGAGCGCTCAGCCCAGGTCGTGATGAGGTCAAAATTTTGCCCCGAATCGCCAGCCAGAAACCGAAAGGTTAAGAAGTTACTAGCTGGAACGCACTGCTCAATGCACCTGCATTAGCGTATAGCTTTCTCTTTTTTTTTTTTTTAGCGAACGTCAAAGTTGCCCTGCCGGAGTACCACGCTCCATCTCAGTAACCGGTCACTTTTAGGCGACGATACCTATGCGGTACCAAGAGCGGCTCACACTTGCGACGTTCCACAGGAGAACAACGATACGGCTTGCTATGGATTGGCTCCTCACCGCTTAGCTCGATATCGTGTTCGATCACCCTCGTGTTTCCGGGGCGGTCCGAAAACACGTCTTCAAACTCGGAACCAATCTTTCTCAGGTCCTCTTTCTCAGGTCCTCCTTCACTTAAGCTAGGCTCTAGGTTTATCTGCTCCCGGATTACTTTCGATCCCCCTTCGATTACTTCACTAGAACTCAAATTTTCTGCTTCCTCTTCCTCCGAAGCCTTCAACAGCTGATTTACGACCGCTTGATGTTGAACATTGGGTTTCATCAAGTTGTAAATTTTGTTCTGCCGCCCTCCTACTTGCACCTCATAATTTGTATCGCAAGGCTTCGATAATACTTTGGCGGGCCCTTCCCAATCAACCTCAAGCTTGTTCCTTTTGGGTGGCTGCAGCCGCATTACCTGATTATCAACTTCAAAAGCGCGCTTCTTCCCCGATTTCTCGTAGTGCTCCTTCGACAGCACTTTTGCCGCGTTTTTCTGGCTTTCCACTCGCGCTTCAATTTGGCTTTCCACTAGCGCTTCAATCGAGAGATCCTCACGCTGCCCTCGAATGAGCGTCTCTCGATCAACTCTCGGCAGCTCGCTCCAACTTTCCGCTACAGGCGAGAGCATTGCAACCCTCTCGCTCTGACTCAATGGCGCCACGTCGTCTCCCCCAGCGCATACCGCGCCGGCCGCTCCCGCGACGGGCCGCTCGCGTGACTGCTCACATGACTCATGCGGAAAATTTCCTTTCTGGGGTTCCGTCGACCCGCCGACAAGGTCACTTGAGAGTTCACCGCATGGAACCAAGTCAAGCTTCCGCGAAAGCTTTCGCGCTTGCGATCGCGTGGGAGCCATGCACGCTAAGTTGGGGAAGAACGATTTGCCCTGCTCTTTGAGAAGCTGCTCCGAGTTGTTGGAGAAAAGATAAGAAAAACGACCATTCAGCGCGGCAGACACAGCCGCTTCGGTGCAAAGCTTACCGAACGGGCCTTCAATGACAACGGTGGCGATTGGTAAGCGAACACTCTGCTCCTCGGCGACCTGCCTGATCCACGCGCATTCTCCTGTGAAGTCATCCGGAGACACCAATGAAGGATGGACAACGTCCATGGTTGCCGCTGAGTCTCTAAGTGCTCGGCACGTTTTCTCATTGACCCTAATTTCTTGGAGATACGGCTCCAACAACCGCATGTTTTTTTCTATTTCTCGGATCGTTGCGAAGGCAAACTTTTCCTGACAGTTTCTCGCGATGTGCCCTTCCTTTTTTGCAGTTGTAGCAGATTAGTGGCTTCCGTGATTCAAACGCCCGTGTGGTATCAGTGCGTTGTTTAGAGACCTCACTCGATTTTTCCGCTTCTGTTTTTCTCTTCCTCTACAGTGTCCTTCGTAAGAGACGGGTCCTTTTTGAAATTACGGTGTGGAGCGGGTTTCCGTTGATCAGGTTTCTTTGAAAAGCCCTCTTTTCTTTCATCCTTTTCAACGCGCACTGCCCTGCTATGCAACTTTCGGCGAGTATAATACTCCTCAGCTAACTCTGCTGCCTTGTTTAACTGTACTTCACCAAGTTTGTCCTGCAGCCAAAGTTTAACATCCTCCTCGATGCAGCGGTAGAATTGCTCCAATGCAACGCATTCCACCACTTTATCGCGGTCGTCATAAACACCTTCGCCCTTGAGCCATTCGATCAAATCGGCTTTAAGACGAAACGCGAAGTCAACGTGTGACTCATTCCCCTTTTTAGCATACCGGAACCTTTGCCTGAAAGCCTCGGGTGACAACTTATAACGTCTCAAGAGCACTTCCTTAACCTCGTCATAGCTCTCAAACGCTTCCCTCGACAAGCAAGTTATCGCGTCGGACACTTCGCCGGGGAGAAGAGCTAGCAGGTTCCGCGCCCAAAGAGACTGCTCCAAAGCATTTCGCTCACAGACGTGTTCAAACTTGACGAGATACTTCGCCATGTCCTCGCCCACTACGAACGGTGGCAGTTGATCCCCGAATTCTAATACCGCTGACCTGAATCGTCGGAGAAGCTGCGCTAGGCGCCTGCGAACACTGTAGGATTGCCAATTCTATTCGTTTCATCTCGAGGCGCTCCTGTCTCTCGGCCTCCTCGCGACGTTCGCGCCTTTCAGCTTCTTCGCGTTCGCGAGCTTCTCGCCTTTCTTCACGTTCGCGAGCTTCGCGCCTTTCTTCACGTTCGCGAGCTTCGCGCCTTTCAGCCTCTTCACGAGCTTCTCGCCTTTCAGCCTCCTCACGTTCGCGAGCTTCTACTTCTCGCCTTTCAGCCTTCTCACGGCGTGCTTTAATATCCACCCAGGCCTCATCGACTTCCTCAGCCGACACTCCCTCATCCTTCATGATCTCAAGGATCGCTTGCTTTCGTTTCGCACGGCCCAAAGTAATGCCGAGTTCCTCACAAATTTCGATGAGTTCCTTCACTTTAAGGTTCTCCATCGTTCACACTAGCCTCTTGCTGTTTGCCCCTGTTAAGAATCTACTTGCCGTACCCACTATAAGCCTACTAGCAAGACGCGCAAGCAATTTTAACACTGCCGTGTTTACCCCCTCTGCATTAACTTTGGTTTCAAAGCGCTTCGACTTGGCTTGAAACGATCAACGCTTACTTTAATGCTTCACACAGCCCTTCTCTAAACTACTACAACCTGAGCTAGAGTAGTCTGGTGAACTGAGGGGAAAACATCAGGCACTCACCGCATCGATGTCGCTGACGCCGGCCGATCCCGCAGCTGCCAACCACTGTTGCGAAACCGCCTCCGAATCCCGCCGCTGACCTCCACTGTTGAGAACGACGGACCGATCCCGCCGAAGCCACCACTGTTGCGAAAGACGGCGACGCCGACGCGGTCCCGGAGGCGCCACTGCTTTCGACCCCGCCGGGAAGGTCACCAGCCGTTTGGTAGCGTATGTTTCTCAGCTCGCGACTGCTTCTGCGCAGAGCTGAGGAGACGAGCGGACGAGACGACGGTGAGTTAAACAAGGTTTATGTACAGCATATATACAGAGGCGTTACAATTTCGGCACTGGGGCCGGCAGAGACTCGAAGAGCCGAGCTCCTCTCTCTAACACATAGGTCAGCCTTTCGCCTAAAACCGCTGATCGCGACACGCCGCAGGGCTTCTTTTATTTACACCGGGCCCAACTAAAATGTCCAATCAGAAGCGCCGCTGGTCTTCAGAGCAGGCTCCTCCAATGGGGTTCGCCGCGCGATGCGTCAGGCCACCAGACATGAGGACGCCGGCTCGCTGTCACGTGCGACGCTGACTCAGTGCACGTGGGCCACAGATGCGCCGCGCGTGTTCACGCCGTGGAGTTGTTCGCGCCCGGCGGGCTGCGGGCTGGCCTTGACCCAGATTGCCTGTTTCAGAGGCACGGACGTTTGACGAGGACTCGCTGGCATAACAGGGCAGAAGACTTTCAACTACATTCGCGCCTTTCTATCACATCGCACCGGCTTCATTCGCCTTAATTCTACCGAACACGGCCCGTACTTATTAGGCACGCGGGGTACACCTCAAGGGGCAGTCCTGTCTCCTCTGCTTTTTAACCTGGCGATGATGAACCTCCCCTCTCTTCTAAGCGAGGTCGAGGGAATACAACACGCACTATATGCGGACGATATCACAATTTGGACCAACACCGGCTCCTTAGCGCAAATCGAAGAACGCCTGCAAAAGGCTGCCCTTCTGGTAGACACCTACGCAGGTTCATGCGGTCTGGAGTGCTCTCCAGCTAAATCGGCTCTTCTTTCAGTCTCTCCACTACCGCCGCCTCAAATTTTTCTTCCGTCCGGGCCCGTCCCGTCAGTGCAAAATATTCGGGTTCTTGGCCTTCACCTCACATCGTCCTTGGATCCAAAGGGCACAATAGCAGGCCTCAGACGCACCAGCGAACAGGTGAGCCGCATGATACGGCGGGTTTCTACCAAGCGCGGCGGCCTCCGCGGGTCTCAGTCCCTCCGATTGGCCCACGCGTTTGTGACCAGTCGCGTCCTCTACGCCTTGCCTTACCTTCGCCTGCGTCATCGACACGAGCACCAGCTGGACGTCCTTCTTCGTTCAGTATACAAACACGCTCTGGACCTACCTATTGCAACTTCCAACAGCCGATTCACGGCTCTGGGGGTACACAACACCTTTGCAGAGATGCGCGAAGCTCATCGCGTTAACCAAATCAATCGACTGTCGCAGACGCCTTCAGGGCGCCGTCTTCTACACAGACTTGGCCTTAACCAGATATCTGACCAAGACCCTCTGCAGCCGATACCAGAGCTCTGGCGTCAAAAGCTATAGGTGGAACCTCTACCCCGTAATATGAACCCTGACCTCCATCCTGGCCGTAGGCTAGCACGCGCCGCGGCCCTTCATACGCGACACTCCGATCGTCCTGGTGTTTTCTACGTGGACGTCTCGGGTCCCTCTTCCTCGGGTCACTTCACGGCTGCCGTGATTACAGAGGGCAAACACGTAGATGGCCTCTCCTTTCGAGCAGACACAGTAACGCACGCTGAAGAGGTTGCCATAGCTTTGGCCACCTCTCACCCTGCCTCACGCACCATCCTGACGGACTCGCGCTCGGCCTGTTCTCAGAACCTTCAGGGTTCCATTGCTCCGCTGGCGGCTAGCCTACTACAGGCAGCCTCTTGGCGCTTTAACCCTCATCCCATTCGTATAGTGTGGACCCCAGGCCACTCGGGCCTGCCCGGCAACGAGGCGGCAAATGCCGCTGCCCGCGCTTCTTCTGTCCGGGCCGTTGCCCCTCCATGTCCCGAGACGGAATCTGGCAATACCAACCTGACGCGCTTTCGCGAAATTTTGGCTTATTACCGGGCTTCGCGCCGCCTCTACCCGGACCCCGCACGCGGTTTGGAGAAAGCGGACGAACGACTGCTACGCCGCCTGCAGACGAACACTTTTATCAGTCCGGCGGTCGCCAGGCACTTTTTGCCGGAAATCAATGGCACCTGCTCGACCTGTCATGTGCTCGCCGACACATATCACGTCGTAGCATCGTGCCCAGTTAATCCCGTCCCTTTCTCATCCCCTTTTCCTATCCCAACTAGAGAGGCTTGGGAGGAGCACCTGCTCGGCTGCTCTACCTTGGCTGCACAACGCTCCTTGGTGGAGCGCGCACGGGCAGCTTCCAGCTCCACTGGCGTCCCGGAATAGGGTCTTGCCACTCTAGCACGCCGATGGGCCACGTCGGCACTCTCTAGTAAACTTTTTCTGAAATAAATGTTTTTTACCACCACCACCACCTCTTCTCCCATTCAAAAACGCCGCCGCCACGCCAACCAACCATCTCGCATCTATCGTCGAGCGATCTCTAGAAATATCGAGAAGGAAGGGGTAAATCACGCCCTAGTTGCATCAGGGGTCGCGGAGATTTCGAGAAAGGTCCCACCCCCTTCCCCTGCTTTGGCTGTGCGGCGCACCGATGAAACTTCCGAGAACCCAGGGCGAGCGTATATAAGCAGCCGGCGGAGGAACGCGAGGCAGGAGATGAAGTAGTGTTTTCCGCCAGCAGGCAAAGGCTTGTTCTACAGGGACTAAGCAGGAGAAGAAGTGAGTTTCTTCCGCCAGCGGACGAAGACGTGATCTGCAATAGCAGCGCGTGAGTGGCCGAGGTGTTGCCGGAGAAGAAGTTTTGGTATTGAAGTGCGGTTATTTGATGACGCGAGAGTTCCCTGGAAGGGAAACCTCAGACGCAGTGGGACGACAACCGGCGCTGGAGTTTGAGTGAGTGTTTTCTTGAACAGAAGTATTCAAGCTTTGTTCCAAGAACTTTGGACTGAACAGTGAATACCTCTGACAAACATTTAAGTCTATAAGGGTCTTAGTTAGTTAATACACGAGATTTCATTGTAGCGCGTGTTGTTTGTGTTCGTTGTTTTGAGTGTATTCTGAGTATCTTGTGATTGGTGTCGTATTGCATTGCATAAACGCTGAGTGTGCAAGTTCGTGCTTTGTTTGTTCTGCCTTATCCGAGATTATATTTTCGGATTTGTTATCAATTCTCGGTTCTACCACAGCCGACTTCTGCTGGCATACCAAAAGGACCAACACTGAATCGTCTGCATTTTGTCGTGCAGTTCAGGCGACCGATACGTCAACCCCTAGGAATTAGCCAGGTGATTGCCTCTATAATTACGGGGCTAATGACAATGGCCAAAGCGCAAAGAATATAACCAGGAAGACGCCACTCGTACCTTAGTCTCTGTAATCTTGACACCTTTCTCTCCCCGTTGCCAGTCCCATAGGGAGATGGTGTGTTCGTTCGAGTCGTCCACTGCACACAGGATGGAGCCACCATCCTACAAAAGAGAAGAACACAAACTTAGACATGCTGAGTACCTTAATTACTTGAAGGGGCAATGAGTTTTTCAGCATGGTGAGTAAACGCTGCAAATTGGTAGTCAAGGTTGCTGATAACACACAAGCCGAACATTGTACTGCAGCATTCAGCTTAGAATTTAGAATTATTTCTCAAATTTAGTTAGAAGTAGCTCCCTGTTCTCTATATAAGTAATAACATTAACCCCAACAACCACGTCATAAGCCCTAAAACTAGTGGAACTTAGAATTAATTCTCAAACTATGTCAGAAATAGCTCCCTCTTCTCTATATACCCCAATAACCACGTCATAAGCCCTAAAAGCAGGACCTTTGACTGATCGGAGTGTTTACAATTTCAGAACAATACAATTACGAAACTATATATGCAGGCTGCATGCAAGAGAGAAAATAAAAAAAGAGAAAGAAATGGGATCCTGCTTCCCAGCCACAACATCTCGTGGCATGTGTCTTTCCTACTTGGCCTAAATGAACAACTTCATGACTAGAGCCCTCGAACAACTGAGACCAGCCTAGATCCCACCGGTTGAAGACCCACAATGGCATGTAACGCATTTGCATTCCTTACGAGAGTGAGCCTGTCCACCTCCCACTTCTGCGGTGGCGAGCACCTTGGCCATTGATCCACAGGAATGGTGACTGGTGCACAGTTACGGAACTATATAAGCACGCTGATCCCAAGAAAGAAAATGCAAAAGAATGAAAAAGGAATGAGATCTTGCTTCCCTGCCACGGTGTTTCATGGCAGGCATCGTCGCTACTTGGTCCAAATGTACAACTTCGCAACTAGAGGCCCAGAACAACTGAGACCAGCCCAGATCCCACCGGTTTTAAGACCCACGACGGCAGGTAACGCATTTTCAGTTCTTACGAGAGTGAGCCTGTCCACCTCCCACTTCTGCGGTGGCGAGCACCTTGGCCATTGATCCACAGGAATGGTGACTGGTACACAGTTACGGAACTATATAAGCACGCTGATCCCAAGAAAGAAAATGGAAAAGAATGAAAAAGGAATGAGATCTTGCTTCCCTGCCACGGTGTTTCATGGCAGGCATCGTCGCTACTTGGTCCAAATGTACAACTTCGCAACTAGAGGCCCAGAACAACTGAGACCAGCCCAGATCCCACCGGTTTAAAACCCACGACGGCAGGTAACGCATTTTCAGTTCTTACGAGAGTGAGCCTGTCCACCTCCCACTTCTGCGGTGGCGAGCACCTTGGCCATTGATCCACAGGAATGGTGACTGGTACACAGTTACGGAACTATATAAGCACGCTGATCCCAAGAAAGAAAATGCAAAAGAATGAAAAAGGAATGAGATCTTGCTTTCCTGCCACGGTGTCTCGTGGCAGGCATCGTCACTACTTGGTCCAAATGTACAACTTCGCAACTAGAGGCCCAGAACAACTGAGACCAGCCCAGATCTCACCGGTTTAAGACCCACGACGTCAGGTAACGCATTTTCAGTTCTTACGAGAGTGAGCCTGTCCACCTCCCACTTCTGCGGTGGCGAGCACCTTGGCCATTGATCCACAGGAATGGTGACTGGTACACAGTTACGGAACTATATAAGCACGCTGATCCCAAGAAAGAAAATGCAAAAGAATGAAAAAGGAATGAGATCTTGCTTCCCTGCCACGGTGTCTCGTGGCAGGCATCGTCGCTACTTGGTCCAAATGTACAACTTCGCAACTAGAGGCCCAGAACAACTGAGACCAGCCCAGATCCCACCGGTTTAAGACCCACGACGTCAGGTAACGCATTTTCAGTTCTTACGAGAGTGAGCCTGTCCACCTCCCACTTCTGCGGTGGCAAGCACCTTGGCCATTGATCCACAGGAATGGTGACTGGTACACAGTTACGGAACTATATAAGCACGCTGATCCCAAGAAAGAAAATGCAAAAGAATGAAAAAGGAATGAGATCTTGCTTCCCTGCCACGTTGTCTCGTGGCAGGCATCGTCGCTACTTGGTCCAAATGTACAATTTCGCAACTAGAGGCCCAGAACAACAGAGGCTCGCGCAGATCCCACTGGTTGTAGACCCGCGACTGGCAGCTAACAATTCCATCTGAAGTGAATATGTCTACTTCCCACTCTTGCAGTGGTGAGCACCTTGGCCACTGATCCGCAGGAATGGCGACTAGTATATACAGTGAAAGCTCGTTAATTCAGACCTCATTAATTCGAAATTTTGGATAATTCGAAATGGTCGCTGCAGTCCGGTCCGCAGTGCATAGGAGACCATGTGTAAAACGATTCGTTAATTCGAACAGAAATTGCTGCCTCTACGGATAATTCGAAGCGAGCGCCGCCGAGCGTCATCATCTTCAAACACTAGTGGAAGCTTTTACGGTCGAACAATAGGTGGCACGACCAGTTTTTTCAAGCTTCAAGTGGCCTCCGAGCAAAGGGCGAGCAAAGTATGGCCTCCAAAATCCATGAGCATTTTTTTTTTTTTTTCGTAGCCCTCCCGCTATCTCAGCGCCTGGCGCCACTTGTACGCGGGACCCACGGGACGCTGAGGAGTCGGCGGAGTAGTCCTAACAGTCCTAGGCCGCTCCCGGCAGCGTCGCTTTGTTCCTCGAGCACGTTGTTTGTTCACGAATGATTTCGTGCGCGGGCGACAGGAAGGACTTTGGCATTACGCTGCTCACCTGCCATGCACATGTTGGTGCGCGCATGGGAACACGTGACCGCGACCACAATCGCAAACTGTTTCCGCCACAGTGGATTTGCAGCTGGAAGTGCGCAGGATAGTTGTGACGTTGACGTGGATGGGGCTGAGGAGCTCATGCCAGTGGCATTGCGCGACACTCTTCGGGGCGTACGTTTTGCCGATTATGTTGGAGTTGACACGGGTGCATCGGTGTGTGGTGCCTTGACTGATGAGGACATTATCGCTCAAGTAGCTGGTGCGCAGCCCGATGCTGAAGAGCCAGAAGGTGAGGAAGACGAAAATGACGAAGCGCCTGTGCGCCCGTCAGCTTCTGCGGTGATGGAGGCACTTAATCTGGCGCGTCTCTTCTTCAGCTTTGAAGAGGGTGAAGAGGATTCCCTGCGCCGCGTCCGCGCCCTGGAACAGGGAGCCGCAGCTGTGGCATTCAGAGAAAAGAAGCAGATGGTCATCACCGACTTTTTTGGCCAATAAATATTTTTCGTGCCCCCACCCCCGAAATCCACCCATTTTCGCTCACTTTCATTATTTCGAATTTTGTTTAATTCGAAATTGCTCAGCGTTCTCGTGGAATTCGAATTAATGAGCTTTTACTGTACAGTGGAACTTCGATTATACGACTTTCAGGGTACCACCAAAATCGTCGTATAATCCGGGCGTCGGATAATCGAAAAACCAAAAATATAGGCACTGATGGTCGTTGTTGCCCCACAACAGTTGTCACATAATGCGTAACAAAGTCCGGGGCACAAATTTACGCTGCTCCGATGAAGGTAGATTAAATTACCTGAAAAAATGACAACCACGCATTTTATCGGAGGTGTGAACAAATCTTTATTCTCACCTTTTCAAAAAAATCTGTGATTTTTTTTTCTGCGGGTTTGCCCAGCCACGATGCATCAGCTTTCTTTCGAGAGCTGCGACATCTGGCAGCAAGTTGCCGATCTCGTCGCGTGCGCAAGCAAACCGCCGAATGTTGTCGACGTAGCACAACACGTCCGCATACGTCGGAACGGACGCACTAGCCTCTGCAGTGTCATCTATCTCTTCCTCGTCAGAAGTTCCCGCAGTGTCAGGACGCACGGTTTCGATAATGTCATCCAGCGACACTGCACTGCTCACTGCAACGTCGTCGTCGGCACCAACATAGTCCGCGAAGGATTCAGGCAGCTCCAGGTTGCCGAACTCTGGTAGCGGAACCGGAACTAGCTGCTGTCTAGCCCTCTGGTAGCTAGACAGCAGCTAGTTCCGGTTCCCGTGGCTGTCCCAAACGTAGACAGGCTCAACAATCGCCGTTCAGCACGTCCGGTACAACGACGCGAAATCTAGTGAAAGTCATCGCATACTAGAAAGCAAGCTCGAAATCATTGCCATGTTACCTGCTAACAGCTGTCACTAAAAAACCACCCAAAAGAAGGCAGAAAACAAAACAAAAAAAAGGCCCCAACGGAAGTGCGCAGTGCAATGCGCTTAAACAAAACGAATGCACTCCGGCTGGCTCTGGACAACGATGGCTCTGGCTAGCTATGGCCGACAGCGTGTCAAAAATTGAAGAGGCCCTGTGGTGGCAGCGGTGGCAGCGCGAATAATGTGCTATAATGTGCGGAGGAACGAACTCGGTTCCTTGGTTTCCAGACTTTTTTTTTCATCCGGCCGCAGTGTGCTTGCGTGGCAGCCTGTGTGCGTCATCGTAGGTTTTTTTTTTTTTCTCGGACAGTCCAGCTAAGCGTCGTATTTGGCGGGGCCGGCGTAAAATTGCGTCGTAGAATTGAGGTTTTCAATACATTAGTTCTATGGGGGTTTTGCCGGGACCAAGCCAATTCGTCGTAAAAGGCAGGTCGTTGCAGGACCGGGGGACGTATAATCGAAGTTCCGCTGTATATCTTTGTTGCATTCATAGGAGAAAATTCAATATTGAAAGAAATAAGGTTTGGCCTTGTGGCAGGCATTGTCCATACTTGGCTGCCATGTATAAATTACCAATGTGCAATGCCATGAGAATGGCGACTGTAATTGTGCCATGTGGCAGGCATTGTCGATACTTGGCTGCCATGTATAAATTACCAATGTGCAATGCCATGAGAATCGAGACTGTAGTTGTGTCTTGACCAAGCAATGTCTATTGAGAAAGGAAGAAACGAACGCGTCTCAGGAACGAGCTTTCAGTGCCAGTACATCCAACAGGCAAAGCCAACATGAAGCAGGCGCAATGTTGATTGGTGCAGTTGTATATAACTTCGCAAAAAGCCACATTCCACATGTCCCTGCATTGATAAGTTTGGAATGTTTATTTCTTATTACAGCACAAAGCTGACCACCCTCTTTATCAACAGCCTACTGTATAGCTACTCTTTTCCAGATTAAGTACAGCAGACTAAAGGAGTAAAGCATTTCTGTGTCAGAATGTGGTGACAGTGAAAAAACAGACCAGCCGAAGCACATGTGAAAAATGCAACTGTTTGCTGAATGAACATGTGCGCAGCAAAAGAAACAACTCGTGCACGGTGACAGTGAAGACAACAGTTGTCGGAATCTGATAAATGGGTGAAACTCGCCAGCATGCATTTATATTTATATAGAGACACATTGTGAAGGTAGTTCATATGGGTTCATGACACAAGAAGCTAAGCAAGCAAACATGGACGGAGTAGGAGATAGCAGGACAAGACAGATGACTATATAAAAACTAGCAAAATTTTCAGCTGTGGAATTTTTCTAATTATGAGATATATTACTCCATGCATTTATATAAATGTTTGCTTGTTTGCGCAGTACTGCTGCCAACCTATTTACAGCATCAGAGCGCTAGCAGGCCATTAGCAGGTTAGTCTATTGTATGATGGACTCGATGCCCGCCACATGAACGAAAAACAAGGTTGTAAACCCTTTCCCTTTCCTCCTTTCCACTAGTGCCAGTTGCTAGCGCCACGTGCAGCAGACAACCCAATAATCACAGCATCTTGCATTATCTCCTGAACAGCTGCACACAGTATCTGGTGTCAAAGAACTCTCAACTCATGCGCCCCTATGGGCCATGAACAAAGCACGCTTAGTAGATAATGTGATTGTAGTGTCCGCTGCGAGCGCCAGCTCGCTTCGTTTGCTTGAAACGTGAGGCAGGTTGGTTCCAATTGGACTTCGAGCCACTCCTCAGGCATCTGATAAAAGAGGCTATGGTTGGACATGCGCAGCCACAGTATTGGCTGATAACGCGCTGCGAGGCTTCTGTGTCTTAGTATTTTTGGCGTCGTGGTTATAAAAGACCAAACTTGACCAAACTCGCCAAAACTTGACCACGTACATTGCTTCGCTGCTGGCAAATAGTCTTTCACAGTTCTTTTATGGGCACAAGTTCACCCAAGTAAACCTAACTTTACTAACTCTGAAAAATCGCCTCGTCTCTGTGCTAACATACACAGGCCGTAACTTGAACTTCACAATCCAAAGCTTTCACCCTGAAATGGTTGCGAGATTAGGAAGCACAATGGGCAGTGGTTTGCAAGGCACGGGCTGTTAGACAGTGCACTCACCATTTTGGAGAATGCAATGCAGCTGACCGCTCGCTCAAAGTCGCCAACTCCGATGACGTGCAACGTGTTGAGGCTGACCGAGTCCCATATCCTGACGTGGGGCTGGAACAAGGAGCACGCACAGGGACCGCACGTAGAGTGCGCACCAATGTGCTGTCGTCAGAACAAGGTATAGCACACTATCTTCGAAAAAGTCATGGCAGGGAAATGGCGAGAATACGAAATGTGAGAAGAGGATGCTCAAGTACTGTTTTCTGAGCGGTGCTGCGCTCCATTTTTCCATTAATTCTCTGTTTTGGCCATGGCCTTAGCTAAATTTCCAAACTGACTCTTCTGCTGTGCAGTGTATAACAGTATATTAAAATCATACACTTGAAAATATGGTAATTTGTTCAACTGCAGGCTAAAAAAATTACTGCATTATTTAGTCACTCAAGAGTGACTAGACACAGCATTCAGCCGAAGGAAGCATACCCCATGAGATAATCCGTTAATACATTACGAAAATATGTTATTGTTATAAGCTGTCGGTGCCCTTCCCGTGCAAAATTACATTTTTGCAAGAGTGTAATGCACACCATGGCATCAAAAAGAAAGTTTTAAACTAGATACTGCAGTCTATAGAGGCAGAATCACCTTACACAGAACACCAATCGGTCATTAATGTCATAACAAATACTTTTTTCATAGCATGTACAAATTTTTACTTCTACTTAATCTTGTCCAATGTGCAAGGAACACGAGCTCTGAAAAAATATATGGAATTACGATGTATTCCGCACCAGTAGCCAGTAAAACAGTTGAATAGACTAATGATTTGCCAAATTGAAAAAACTTTCCTTATTTTACAACTTGCTTGTTGCCTAAACGACACCAACAAAATCACATCCCTTGAGCATCCTCTCAAATCAAAACAAGAAACACGCATGGCTGTGCAGTGACGGGTGCAAAGCCGTTGCGGCAAGAAGCAGCAAGGCAGGACACAAAAGTGCTCACACAGAAGGCACACTACTCCAGAGCGGCAGTCTCAAACTCGTATTGCGCTACAACCTGCAAGTGGAGAATGAACCACTACTAATGTTGTACTGTTGATAGCAGCAGTAAAAAAAAAAAAACTTCCAATCAAGAAAAAAAGAAAGGGCATTCTTGCCTTGCACTGTAGAAGTCTCGATTTTTTACAATGCACTGCTATTTTTGAGACATTGGAGTGCCCTCACAAACTGTGCACATGTGAAAATACGCAAGCACAGAAAGTTAAGCTTAGCAAATGTGAAGAGTGGCTTCCTATAAAGATGCTGACAGCACAAAGGAAGTTAAGGCAGATGATGCAGGATCCGCTGCTACACTGTCAGTTCCCTCTTTTCTTTTTTAGATTACGCTTATTTCAGTTATCTCAATTCGTGTGATTAATGTGTATTCTAATACCCATGAGGACTTGAGAGTATCACAAGAGACTCAACAATTATTTTATGCACTGTTTTTAAATGCAACTTCGCATCAACGTTATATAATTAAGCATAGAAAAACAAAAAAAAACAAGCTTCTCGGATAAAAGCTGCTAAATGTAGGCAACAAAAATGAAATCTGAAACACAGTTAACCATTCAGGCTTCGCATGTGCTCCCTAACCATTTGAGTTTAAGATGTTGTGAAAGACTGCATGAGTAATGAGGTTCGAGAGCGCTGCCCTGGTGTTCAACCTACAAGCAGCCGCATGCCACAACAAGATGGATTCTACGGCTACATGCCAGGCGGGGAAGCCAGCAACAGGAAAGGGCCAACTGGCATCAATGCTGCACACGGTACCGTGAATAGAATTAGAGAACAAAACTAGCAAGAAACGAGTCTTGCACATTACTGAAACTGAACAGAGCATCCGATTCCCTCAACAGGAAGAATAATCTCTAGAATACGACATTATTATGAGATCACAATTTCGTGGAAATAGTTAAGGAATGGCTCATTTCATTCATTCACTCAAGAAAAAGACAGACTTACACACAAGAGAAAACTTGTTCAAGAAGTAAGCGTTTGAGTGCGATAGCCCTGAGCGAATGTTCTACAATAGCTTCCTATTGCTTCCCACAACACAGACAAGTCAACTGTCCCGCTTTTAAAAATAAAGTCCCCTGGCTGCATAAGAAAACAAATAAAAAGATAATTAACTTATATAGTGAGGTCACACCTACATATATTTGAAAGCAATTATTAATTTATTGAGCCGAGGCCAAAGTGAGCCTGGCTTCCTTTAAACAGAATGTACTGGATTACATCACTGTCATAGTGGGGTCTGCGTAAAATTGTATGTGGCAATTCATGATAACTCCTTTTGCTCTGTCTAGTTATTCTAAGTGCTTCTACGCCAATGCGCCTGCCAACGTATTTTCTGGCAATCAGAGGTTTTATTCGGATATGCATGATAACACAGCATACTAAACTTGCAGCACAATCACTGCGAATAGTTTACAAACCATTCTGACAGCTAATGCCCGATTACTGATCGAAACAACCACCTCCTTTCAACTGCTCCAAAGTACTTTTAGCCTGCACCACGCAGACTTGACAATAAGCAACACAAAATGATAGCTACTTCTCGTTCACTACACAAACAACAAAGCTAACAATGCTGAAGTTTGGCCTTAGCAGTTGCACCTTATACAGGGCAAACGAGTGTCTCGAAGTCCGACGCTACGCAGCAAAATGTAGCCAGTCCTAATGCAGGCAAAAGACTACAACTACAGGCAACAGCACAGCCGTGACACAAAAAGCACGCCACTACATCACATTCACACACACACACACACACATAGATACACGCAGACACATGTAAATGCACACTCAGCCAAGAAACCCGTTTGCAGAAAAACCATGCACTAGCCCTCTTTATGACTAAGTGGCATATATTTATAGAGAGATATAGTAAGTAGTCGCCCCCTATCGCTATGCAAGCCGCAGGTGTCCAGAAAGGGCATTCAGCTCGGTCTGTGAGGAAATTTTATTATCTTTTGCTAGACACCATGAGAAAACGGTTAGGCACAAAATTATTTGTGATGTCTCAGATAAGCAGGCTCGAAATACCGAACCCTTTTGTTCTTAAAAAAATTATAGCCAGCAATCTACAGGACAGTGCAAAAACTTCAACTATGACAACATTTGAGAATCACCACACAGGCAGATTTGGGGATTGTATAGTTCCTTCCTCCAAAACTAACAGACAAACTGCAATAAATTTATGCAAATGCAAAGTAAATTTAGATAAAATGCAATAACTTTATACAAATGCAAAGTAAATTTTATGTTCCAATTGAATTTGACATAAATAGTAACTTAGCCAAATAATTTTTATTCGAATTCAAATAGTAAATGTCAAATATTATAAAAAATGTGAGCATATTTGTTTCGACTCAACTAACCTACACAGTACATGTGAAAACTGAAACGAGGCATATGCAAGTGTGATTATATTTCGTTGATGGAGAAGTCAAAACAACTTTGAATAGCAGCAGGATTTGACTTTCAGTAGAATGCAAGTACTAACCAATGTATGTTACATTTTAAATTTTACTATAGTAAGAGCATATTAGCCGGTATAACCAGCTTTCAAAGTTTAAAAATCATCAATTGATGTGAGGATAATACGTTCATTTAACCTTAGAGTGGGGCACTGTAGCTGTGCAGGTTTTCCCCTGATAGGTGAATTCACGGTAGAGCATTCCTTCACTGCAGCAAAACCAGCTTTACAAAAAGTTACAGTGCAGTCTATATATGCTCATTTTCACTGTGCTTTAAAATCATGTTGAAGCAAATTTGAATACTGTAGTTCTCATTGAAATCATATAAGTTCCAGAATATTCATGCATGCCTAGATCATTTATTGACTGTTACATTACAATTAAAGCACAAGACCCATTAAAAAACTGAAAAGGAAAATTCCTTGCTGTAGGGTCTCCACTAGTGCGTTTTCTGCCACGTGCAGGTAAATAAAATAAAGTAAAATAAACCTTCATTGGTACATTTTTGTCTTAGATTAGGTTGAAATTCTCTTAACAAGAGTTTCAGGACTAAGAAGACTGTTTTATTAATAATTTTTTAACTAACAAGACTCGATTATCAATTTATATTGAGATTATACCGAAAGACAATCCACCAATCAAGAAAAAATGCAGCTGCTGCTTAAAATTTTCAAAACTAATAACAGCCACTATTTTTAGAAACACAAAAAATGTGCTGTCATATTAAGACAGTGATTGAAGTGAAGTGCTAAAAAAATCTAATTTCGATAGGAAACTATGCAGTGTCTAAAACTTGAAACATTACCAGCATATTCTATGAATGAATTAAAGTTATTTGCAGAATTTTAGATAACATAGAAGGTGTGAAATATTGCCATTTTTCTGGTCATACCAAGAACTGCTTTTTTATCTGTTCCAAGAACATTGCTTGGAAGTGAAATGAGTTAGATGTATAGCTCGGTCTGAAAGTTAAATTACATGAATGCGGCAATACGTGTCCAAACTCTGTTCGGCAAATAAAGGCTTCAACAAAGTTCAGTGTTTTTCAGGTTCCAAGCCCCAAAACTTCGAAAGCCACATGCGTCTTCCCAGTACTTTACCCTATCTAAAAAGCCAAAAATTGAGTGTACAGTTCCTTAAAAACACTAACAAAAGAAAAATATAGCAAGCAAGAAAAACATTACTTTCAAATTCGGATATATTACGCAGGCAGGCTAACAACAAAATGCAGGGCAGATCAGAGAACTCAACAACCATACATGCTCCATCTCATGCACTCATCTACGCATCGGCAAAACAAAAGTGCGCAGGCTACGGCAGTGAAGAAAAGAGTGATGCAGGGGGGCATAAAAGTGTGCACCAGAGAAAATGTTTTTTAATTACCCGGCTGATGACACGTGGCTATAGAAGGGGAGGTTTTCAAGGAAGAGAAAGAGGGAGAGAGGAAAAAAAAACAGAAGACGTCTTAGCTGGATTGTACAAACATCTCTCTCAAAATGTGCTCATAGTTAAGGTTCACCACAGCACAGACCTAACTCGCATATCGAGTGACGTCTCAACATTTGTAAAAATATGCCACTGCGTAGAAATCGTAGTGAGTTAACTGCCATGATATGCTCCACATGTGTTTGAAATAATTTCTTTATGCAGTTGCTTCTGAACAATAGAACTAAATGTTTTTCATCTCCACAGATATCCATGCTTGAGTATTTGAAGTTTAACACCATCAGAAAACCTTGAACGTACAAAAAAGTCAAGTAAAAAGTCAAAAAATTTGGTCAAGTGTAGATAGACGTGACGGTAATGTGGACATGTTCACTGTTTGTAAGCCACGAACTCCTGTGGATGAGCAACAGTAGTTCAAGATGATGTACGATAGTTCATAGCTAGTTTCTGCACACTGGCATAATTGCTACGTTTCGCGCGATTCATCAAATATATAGTATGGCACAGTAAATTCTCGCTAGGACCTCAAAGTCACTTTGTAGTAGAAGCTTATTTTTTCATAAATTTATGAAGTTTCAGTGAGTTTAACAGACCCTGTGTAAAAAAATGCAAAAAAGTTCTTTTCTGAAAGCAATCCGATTTCTATTGTAATAGTTAGAGAGGCCCTGCAGCAGTTTTTCGAGTAACCATGGAATGGATTCACCAAAGGAGCTCATTGCCTAATAATTCACCTCCACAAAAATTTTTAGAATCAGTCCAGTACAAGTGGAGTCAGAAAATTAGTCACACGGCGCTTTTGCATTCTCTCTTTTCTCGTCCCGATGAAAGAGCTCGCAACTAAAAAGGTGGGGATGGCACAGGGCAAGAAAATACATCGTGACACATTTTTTTCTTTCTCTATTTTTCCTGTGAATACACGGCTTTTCACTGTGATTGCCCGCACATACGAACAAGTTGTGGCCTCGAGCGGAGGCTCCAGTAGTGGCCGAGCACGCCATGCTCATCTCAATGATACAATGGCTGTTATGAGTGATTTTTGGGCTTGTAGCGTCATTTGTTAAGGGAAGAAACTGCAATTTTCAGCCGACTGTGAGAATTTATTCTAGATTCCAGGTTGTGCACTGCTTTATATTATTTGGTTCGCATGTTCTCGAGAGCCTTGACTTCTGATTGGCCGTGTTTTCTGACAGTGCTCAAAAGGTATTGCAGGGCCACTTTAATTTACTAAAATAACTACTTTGTTGAGCTAGTCAGTCGTGCATAATTGGCTAACATGTATTATCGTAATGTGCATTTTTGTGTTTAAGTACTTTTTTGCACTAATATGCCACAGCCAGTTATATTAGTGTACTGCATGAGACAACTATAGCAAGGTAGCAGAAAAAAAAAAAAAGAGATGAAATTGGGAAAAGTGCAATGTATGTACTGTTTATTTCTTATAAAAAACTTAAAACTGAAAGCAATAGCTAATCTGCACATTTTTCCTATGGAGCTCCCTTTCTCCATATCTTACGATCACTGTCTTGCACCATGGACAACCAATTTCAGAAAATCAAGATTTTGCAACTCGTTTGACGAGTGATGACGTACATAACATAAGAACATCCAATGAAGGTTTCACTGGCATGTTAATGTACATCTCCCTAAAAATATTTCACATTCATATTTATGGGAATCATGCGAGCCGGCTCATGGTCTAAAATATCTGCCATGAAAAGAGTATAGACTGATACTAGATGGTATGTTTATGTTTCCACGCCGCAACTAGAACTGTTCTGCTAGAAGATACCTGTTAGTAGCCTCTTCTTTTTTTCATTATAGAAATCGTTACTCTCTCCTTGCTTTTAATAGCGCTTAATAATGTTCCGGAACATGCGAAAGTAAATTGAAGTTGATAAACTATAGTTACACTACCGGCTCTCTCTCAGTACTTATGTTCAAATAGACCCAGGCATGAAACAGGTTTGTTCACAATGAATCCAAAACTGTTGCTCAGATAAACAATTGCAAGTAGTACTTGCATGTTGTCACCTGCTGAGTTGCTCACATACAAGTTTGTTAAGCCAAGAGTCTGGCAAACTGTCAGTAATTATCTACTTGTCTGAGAAAAAGTTACAATAACAGGCTTTATACAGCATTTGAGACATTACACAGACGTAAGAACAAACTAAATCGCTGCGAGTAACTGATCACACATGTGCGGAAGAATGAGTAAGGTGTGATGACATTAAAAGCAATAGTGCTGAAGCATCGCGCAACATTTCATGCTCTGCAATGTGCGAGAGGTTGCGTGGTGTTAGCAGCTAGTGTAAAAAATATCACTGCAATGCAATATTCAAAGGCTATGTGTGAACTGAAGATAATGCAGATAGAGTGAAGATTAAAGTCTTGTGTCACCCAATTTCGAAAAAAAAAAAAAAAGAGATTGAGGTCTTTTTCTGTTATCTTCGACACTGTAAAGCCTCGGCCTCTTACTTATCTCCTTGTAAATACTTTGCTTATACACACACTTCTGTGGCAGTTATATTTTCTTTGTTAGGCATATTAATATTTTCTTGCCAAGAAAATTTTCTCCCAGTGCTAAATTTCAGAAATAAGAAAAAAGAGATTCGGTTTATCAATTCTTAAATAATGTTTCTTCCACTACTGTGCGTTGAATATCGTGCCATGATTTCATTAAGCTGATATTATGAACTATGTGTATAAAACACAGGAGTGAAGCCCCCATTCTGAAAGAATTCGCTAGGAGCACCAGTATACACATCGGCGCTCAGTGTCATTTAAGTGTTTGTAAGTGTTAGGTGTTTACTGTCAGTGGCATAGGCTGCAGTGTCATTTGGCAAAATACCGTCAATGCTATCTGTATGGCCTGCCGCAGAAACGTAAACATTTCTTGCTGTTCTGTACATCATAGCTGGCTTAAAGACATGCATTCACCAGTGTGTCTATCCAGGAAAAAAAAAAAACAGCCCAAATGAAGTTTTGCAGGAGTGCCGCAACTTGAAAGAACGGCCTCAACTGCGCGTCGAAGTATGAGCGCGAGTCATGCAACAGAGTATCAGCCACCACCGAGTGCATCAATGACAGAAGCGTGGCGCGTACGACACGGTGACGTGACCGGCTGGCGTGACAAAAAAACAAGAGTGCACGTGACAGTGACGACGGCAGCAGCGGCTACGTGACACAGCGACAAGTGTGCAAGGGGGCTGCGCACGTGACTGGCCACAAATAACCAGAAAAAAAAAGTGCCCCCGATAACTCACCATAAAACCCTCTTCTTCCGGCCTTATCTCGGCACGCCGGTTCTGTGCTCGAAATTGGGGACAGGCTTCATCACATTCTAGTATGTCATTCTAACACTATATGGCAATGTGTACAAAGTTTGTTCCCAGACTTGAACAATACACTTGACCATGTGGTTCCAATTAGGTTTTGTCTCGTTGCCAGGTAACGACAATGTGAACGTTAATATTACATCAGTGACTGGTAAATGTTGAGGGGCAAAATTAAGACAGCACAGCTCAACAAATGCAGCATACGTGTCGTCACAGTTAAATCATAAATTAAACTGAAACTGGAAAAAAGAACGCTCAAATTTGTATGACTGCATGTTTTCAAAACAATTTAGCCAACTGCAATTGTATAAACAAACTGTAAAACAACAGTACGCCACGTCATCACTTGGGAGCATGCCATAGATGTTCTATGTGCATAGCAGTACAACGGCAGTGCATGGCACGTGATTGCAGTGGATGTTATATAGCAGTGTAACTAGTTACTAGGCAGCATGTGATAACAGTCAAAGCACTGGAACAAAAAGGTGGACAAACATAATCTTACTTTATCTTAAATTATGTGCAACATTCCCATTCTTTCAAAAGCACCGTGAATAACATTCGAAAATTCCTAGCACAGCTTTTTGGTATCTTGTAACAGTTGCAAACCGTTTGTACAATCTTTACCCTAAGAACATTGCAAGCATTGAAAAGTGTAGACAAGCTGTGAGAGTTAGTCTGTGAATGTTTATCAGCTCAAGCAGTGCCGTAACTAAGCAGTCCCAACAGCAGGCACAATCTTACTGAACATGTGTTGTTTCTCAAACCTCGACATAACGAACCCAGATATAACGAGTTATCGGTTATAATGAAGAAAGTGAAGTTTGGCTCTGTCATAGGCACAGTGCTACAAATATGTTTATCCCAAATTTTCAGATATAAAGTATTTTTGTGGCAAGTGTGATTTTGTTATAATGAGCTTTCAGTGAGTGTGCGTTATACGTAACATCACTTAAAGCAAATGACCTCAGGAGATTAATGTCATCTTTACTATGTCCTGTCACACGTCAAAAAACAAACATCACTCCAGAATGGTGACAATTACCATAGTCTCCTGTGTCATTAGCTCAGGTGGAAAAAAAAAACTAAGAGAAGTTACGTTTATCATGTGTGTATGTACCGTGAAAATGACTACTCCCAATAATAAATATTGTATTTAATATTATATACTTATCTTTTTTTCACAATTTTTTCACAATCTGTCACAGTTGAAAAACAGAAACTAAATTTTAAAAATGAGCCAAATAAAGCAACAATGTAAAAAAAAACACCAATGAATAAGCAATTATAGTAGATCAAGAAGCTATTTCAAATACCGAAGAAAAAGGGTGAGTCACTAGCACTCCTTTTAAAAAGTCCTTGGCTTCGAAACTATGTATGTTCAATTTTGAAAGGACTGAAGATGATTCCTACAAACTCATCAGACTGGAGACATTGTTTTCACGAAAGCTCATTTGTTGACATGTGACAGTAAACACATAACATCACGAACACATGTCATGCATTGTAAATGACGCTGTATTTGCCATGTGACAGTGGTATTGCTATGAAACTACCTCCTGCTTATGGGAAGGCTGTGGACTAAGTGACTCAGCATGAAAGGAGAGCTCTTTAAAATGATGCTGTTTTCATGCATGCTTCATTGTCAATGTGGATTCGTCTTGATGTATTTGCAAAGCCAGACGATGTTGTACATCGTATTATTATCACTCGGGTGCTGTAGTTCTCGTGCGTCATCTTATATTTCAATTTCGGCTACTTCAATAATAGCCGCTACCAAAAGCAATGTATGTGATGTAGACATCTTTGGGGAAACAACACAACAGAAAATGCCCTGGTGAATGTAAAAGATGCCTGAAGAACTAGCAATCAAAGAAAGCAGAGAGAGTTGCAGAAGACGTACCTTCCTCTCTCGCCTGTCTATACTTGCCACCTGACCTGTTGCGATCAGGAGCTTGTTTGGGTGAACTGCAAGGCTAGAAAACTGAAGGACCAAAACTAATCTAAATCCATGCAACAGACTTAAATGAACAAATGGTTCGTGATGACAACCCCCCAAAAAGCCCTTCAGAGTTGCACGCACATGACCACGAGTGAACTGCACTATAAAATTCAGAACATACTCGAATAAAAGAAACAAACAAAAGAAATTGCCGGCGCGAAAATTCTTTCACCTCGCATTTGAAGAGTCCCAGAGTTGCATACATCTGCAGAGTCAAATGTGTGGTGTTACAGCTGCAGTATTGCGCCTGCAATGTTATAACCAGCAGCGTTGCACTTCAGTTGCTGACTTGCATTTATGGAGTTCAAAATACATAACTTTCGCGCAAAGTTTGGACCAACAAGCAATTTATGGCCCCTTTTCAACTTCAAGACACTTTCCCGCAAGCCACTAATGTGCTCTGGCGATGGGAAATGGTGACTGAGACGAGAGTGTCTACTTCCGGGAGCGCTGTGGATGCGGTGTTGCCCTGCCGATGCACAGCAGGATCCCTCCGTTCTCGGCATCTCCGCCGGAAAGTTACTTATACATGACAGAGCAACAGTCATTCCGTTTTTAAAGACGACAGTCTTTCTTGGGCAACTTCGACGCAAAAATTTTGGTCTGTCTGTCTGTCTGTACATTTGTCTATTAATCCACCCTTAACGGTGCCCTAAACGGCACCAAAGTGACCAAACGATACTCCAAACGGCTGACTCCATCCGCAGCGCCCACCAATATTGCCCAAGGTTCAGCGTTCATAATTGTGCGATTGTCAATTAAAAAGCAATTATTGCACATATCTGATGCACCATAACAACAAGTCAATATTTTGTATGTATTTTTTACTAGAAAAGGCATACATAAGTAACTTTAAGGATCATAGCCTTTATAACGCTGCGCTCGCCATGCAACGCTTGCGCAAAACGGCAAGTGTTGCCAACGCTTTGCTAAGACGACACGGTGGTGGCACCTACCCTTCGCCTTTCGTTGAACGCATTATCAACTAGGAGACGGGCGCGCACGGCGCACGCCGTTTTCCAGGATAACTGCCAGATAGCACTCATGTCTCACGTGTGACATGATGCACTCGTTCCTCTCCGCTGCACGCTCGAGGTACTCTAACGCAGCGCCTCCTAAATGCCATTCACCGATTTTCTTGCGCAGAACATTAAATAAACGTTTTGTTCACTCTCTCCAGATTCAAGACTATCGTCTTTCGACATTTGCGGTGTAACATGCAGATACGGGGCCAATTTTTTTGTTTTGTTTTGTTTGGTCTTTTTTCCTTTTTTTTCTCCCTCAGTCAGTATGTGATTGTTGCTGTGTGCAGCTTGGCATCTGACCATCTTGCAGACAGCCCATTGGCCTTATTTGCTACTGTTGCTTAGATAAAAATACAAATGTTGTGCTATAAGCAGAAAAGGCAGCAGATTGCACTCCACAAACATGAAGCAAGAATTTTCGATAGACCAAATTTTTTCTGTAGGGCAATTTTAATTGAGCAGCTTTAAAATACATTGAAAATGTAGCGGACCAACCAGAAATTTAAGATTCGTCAGAATTAACTTAAACTTTGATTTGTCAAAAGTCTATTGTATACTGATTGATAGATGCATAGTATTAAAATACCCAAGCACTTGTACCTAGAAGCTCTTTAAAGAAACCAATATGATCAAAATTTTTTGAGAGACCTCCATTAAACTGCATTTTATCAGCTTCACCCGGTAGTTGTGCCTGTGCTTGATGGCTTTCTTGCAAAATTCTTTGATTGTGTAATCAAGCTATCAAAACACCAGGTTTTCACTGATTCTTTGTCCTAGTACAGGCGGAAGGTCATGTAGCACAAGTAGGCAATCCAAACCAGCACACCGCATCATCTTTTCACCACATGCTCACCACTTGATGTCGTCTGTGTGTCCCAGGTAGTGCCGCTGAATCTGCTCCTCGACGTTGTAGAGGACCACAACGGCCGCTATGAAGTACACCATCTCTCCCGTGGGCAGGAGGAACAGGTTGGCCCGACAATCGCGGCCTCGATAGCCGTAGCTGGTCTCGAGTCAAGGATACCACGAATGCAGAGAAATGGTGAGAAACGCCCTAGTGGCGGCGAAAACACTTGTGCCTGATTCTATGATTCTTTTCTGCCTTCGATTCTCCACGAAGCCCTTAATTTTTCACAGCACTTGGCAACGCTTGTATTGCGTTCGTGACATGCTCCCATCTAGCAAACTGTTGTCAAAGGTATAGGTTTTGAGCTAACTTTTTTGGCTTACCACCCGTTGCCAACCACCCGTTGCCAATAGAAGCAAGTCATCGTGCGGGATGCCATTGCGGAGGTCTGTTCACATGCGCCTTTGAAGTTGTACATGCATCGGTGTACAAAAGGTGCTCCAGAGGTCTCTAGTCATCCAAGTCATCGTACGGATCTCAAACACAGAGCGTGCAGCAAGTGTATTGCACAAAAAGTGAGTGCACGGACCTTCAACATGGCGACCCCGCTGCTGGCCCTCTTCACGGATGACGTCAAGCCTTACTTTGTAAACCAATACAATTTGTGCATATTGCATGCCTTCATTGCTAAGAGCTTAAGCAAAACTAACAAATGGTATTGGTATATGAAGTAAAACCAGAAGCCCCTTTCAACGCAATCTTGCGTAATTCAACAGAACGCTGATTGAAGGCGATATGGCCACTCTAGACGCCAAAGCAGTTTTCGTGCGGTCAGTTCTATAAATGCGAAGTAAATGTTGAGAGCAAATTAAGTTTACGAGAAATCTAATGATGCCTCGAGATAGCGTGCACCAGCTACTGCGCCCTTTGACTGACACTGCCTTTCTTCCCCCTCTCATCCTGTCTCCTCCCCTCAGAACGAAACAATAATTCCAATACCATTTTTTTTTTCACTATCAACTATTGACCCGAGAAAGAGAGGGGTGGATGTGTAACATGGCGTAGCCGCTTCACAGTAAGCCTTCGGACACCAGGACATATAAGGACAATCAGAGATGAGTTTGCATCACACAGCTGGGCATATTAAAACAGAATTGGGGTGTCTCCAACCTAGAAGCAGACATTTATTAATGAGATGACATTTTTAAAAAAGCAAGCGAAAAGTTCCTATTGGGGCCCCAGCATTCACAAGCTCGAAAGGGCAGGGACATTAAGAAACATTTATCGGAGCAGCGATTAAAAGCACACATGCGCTGGTGAGAGGAATTATGAAAAAAAGAATTGGGGTGTCTCCAACCTAGAAGCAGACATTTATTAATGAGATGACATTTTTAAAAAAGCAAGCAAAAAGTTCCGATTGGGGCCCCAGCATTCACAAGCTCGAAAGGGCAGGGACATTTAGAAACATTTATCGGAGCAGCGATTAAAAGCACACATGTTCTGGTGAAAGGAATTATGAAAAAAACTCTTCTGGATGAAGATTCATGAATAAAGTATAGTCGAAGAAAAGTGTCAATTCCACCGTTCACGTGCTTTTCTTGCACGCAAAGCACGAAAAATTCTATACTGTTTCTTATATCTATTCTTGGTTCCCACATTTCATTCCGCTATTTCCAGAAATAGATGTGACAGACATTCTGGTGTAGTAGTGAAAATTGCTTGAATTTATTATATATACGAGTAGTGCGACTTTTAAAACAAGCTATCAGGAGTGTTTCTGGAATGAACAGCGTCTACCGATAAATCACCGCCACACTTACACGCATGTGCGGAGAGCACGTTTTGCTATCAAGCCGAATTACACAATAGAAGCTGCATCGGCACCGTGCATAAAAACGTGGAGTATATGGGATGCATGCGCAACCGCTGTTTATTGAGCGGAATGATTCTTGCTATACGTGGTTGGAATTTCGGCAGCCACGAAAACAAGCTGTACATGCCTTGACGGGCTGGCATGGCTAATGATGGTGATAGACGCTCCCAAACCCGAGACATTGGCGGAGTTCGGCGCAATTTACGTTGATATTGTTACAAATAAATATAGCACCTGGTACTATATAAACTCTTTATTTAGGGCGAACTTGTGCCCGTAAACTCAAAACTAAAAATAAACAGCCAAAAATGTCTCTTGCTCGCTGACTACAACTTCGTCGGTCTCTTCCTCTGCCCCTCGAGTCTCGTGCCGGTCCCATGGCGTATCATCTTGGCGCGTGCAGGACAGCGTTCCATGGCGCGGCTTTCTTGCTACTTGCTTGACGGCTTTTACGAACGCGAATTGTGGTACGCGTCTTCTGCGATGGTCGAGCTGTGGCATTAGTCCCCCTCCTAGCACGCATCGCCCCGATGCGTAGAACCGGCTGACAGTTTCTAAACAATAGGACTTGTCCTTGTGTTAGACGACGTGAGTCATTTCACTTGTTCAGTTCCTCTCGTAGTACGGTTTCATACGTACTACATGTACAACTTCCGGGAGATTCCTGCGTCGTGTTGTGCATACTTGACCTTCAGGGATCACTTCGTAGTTTAATGGGCCTAGCTGACGAAGAACCCTGTAAGGGCCAAAATAGCGCCGCATAAGCTTTTCTGATAGGCCACGTGCACGTACAGGCGTCCAGACCCACACTTGGTCTCCAGGGGAGTATTGAACGTCCCTTCGTCTTAGATTGTAACGGTGCGCGTCGACGTCCTGCTGTTGAATGATGCAGTTCCGTGATGCAGTTCCGTAGCTGAATAATTATACTCAGCTTTCGACAGAGTGCGGCTTGCATAAGCAATAACTTTTTCTTCCCCGTTTTGCCATTGAACAAGAATAGCACCGAGGCCAACGTTGCTAGCGTCCGTATGAATGTCTGTTTTGGCATCTTCGTCAAAATGAGCGAGTATGGGAGGTGACTGCAAACGGCGTCGTAACTCAGAGAAGGCGTCTTCTTGCTCTTGGTGCCAGATGAATGCCACACCTTCCTTCGTAAGCCGTGTCAGTGGTTCCGCAATCTTGGAGAAATTTTCAACGAAGCACCTATAGTAGGCACAAAGCCCCAGGAAACGTCGCATAGCTTTCTTGTCTCTTGGCCTTGGGAAATTTTCAACCGCAGTGATCTTATCCGGATCTGGGCGGACACTGTGAGAACTGACAATGTGCCCGAGGAACCGAAGCTCCCGGAACCCAAAGTGGCACTTTTCGGGTTTGATCGTAAGTGCAGCCATACGAATAGCGTCCAGTACCGTTCACAATCTCTGTAAGCGCTGCTCGAACGTAGTGGACAAAATTACTACGTCATCCAGATAGACAAGACATGACTGCCATTTGAGGCCGGAGAGCACAGTGTCCATCATCCTCTCGAAGGTAGCGGGAGCAGAACACAAACCAAATGGAAGTACTTTGAACTCGTAGGGTCCGTCGGGTGTCAAAAACGCCATCTTTTCACGATCTCGTTCGTCGACTTCTATTTGCCAGTACCCGCTCTTTAGATCCAACGATGAAAAAAAGTGAGCATTGCGCAGTTTATCCAACGTATCGTCGACTCGTGGGAGTGGGTACACGTCTCGCTTCGTGACGAGGTTGAGTTTTCTGTAATCAACACAGAACCACATTTCTTCACCAGTACTACCGGCGATGCCCATGGGCTTTTGGAGGGCTGTATGACATCGTCATCGAGCATCTCCTGTACTTGCTTCTTTATCGCCTCCCTTTCTTTTGGAGCTACTCGGTATGGATGCTGACATACTGGTCTAACATGCCCTTCGATTACAATGCCGTGCTTTGCTACAGGCGTACGTCCGACTTTCGAAGAAGAAAAACACTCTGCGAATTCCTTGATCAACTCCACAATCTGGTCTTTCTGCAGAGATGAAAGCTATCGGTCAATATCTATTTTCTTGAGGACCCTGTCCACTGTTGAGGGCGTTGTAGGTACTTTTTCTATGGTGCAAACATCTGAGACTTGTACGTAGTCATGAAGTTATGCTATGGCTGCTCCCTTCGCCACACGCTGTACCTCGTTGGTAAAGTTAGTCAATAGCACATCAGTATATCTGTTCCGCAGGTTCACTAGACCTCTCGCCATGCGTATCCCCTTTGTGAGCAGCAGTTCGATATTTCCATCAGCTAGTCCGGCATATTCAAGAAAAACGTCGCTTTTCACAGAAACTATCACGCTGCTACGTGGCGGCACTGTCACACCTTCATCCACAATACGAAGAGACGAAACAATTAGTTGCTCCACATGACACACGGCAACAGCGTTCTCTATAGAGAAAGAAACTTGGGATTTCTGCAAGTCGATGATGGCACTGTTTGCTTGCAGAAAGTCCATGCCCAGAATTGCCTCACGGGAACATTCAGGGAGAACAATAAAACTGCAGACATACACATGGCCTCTTATTCCCACTCTCGCTGTGCACAATCCTACGGGGCTGACTAAATGCCCGCCGGCGGTGCGTGTCTGCGGTCTGGTCCAATGAGTGAGCACTTTCTTCCGCTTCTTTGCGAGCATGCTACTTATTACTGAGTAGTCTGCACCTGTGTCTATTAACGCTATGGTTTCGACGTCGTCTATTCTGACTTGTAGCTCGGATGTCACGTCACCATTACTGCGCTTGTCCGTCATTGTGTCAGTGTCGTCGTCCGATCCGGTTAGCGATGGAGGGTTTTCAGTTTTCCGAAAATCAGCGGCCCTGCCTAAACAGGTCGCTGGTTCTAGTTTCCCGTTGCGGGCTTGGTGAACGACGCCTCGGGAAAGTAGATGATGGGTGTGGACTCGGCGACCTATTGCGCATTGGTGCAATCGACCGCGATTCATGTCGCTGAGTGTTTGCATAGGCATAGCGCGAAGATAAATATTCTTCAATTTCGTAAGGGCGCTCACCGTTACGAGGGCAGGGTGCATTCACTGGGAAGCCACGTAGCCCGACCCGACGGTAGTGGCATGTCCGATAAAGATGACCTGCCTCCCCACAGTGGTAGCAGAGGGGCCGCCGGTCTGCCGTGCGCCATGCATCACTTTTGCGGGGTCTCGCTTCTGGCATCGGCGGTGGCGTACTGCGAGGAAAGGTCGGTGGCATAACGGGAACTTGTGCAAAGCTCGGGCGTCTCATGTCTTGCCGTACAACTTGCGCGTACGACAGCTGTGGCAGAGGTTCCGGTTGCGCGTGGTGTGGCACCTGAGGCTGCGGTTGAATAATTGCTTGCCGCACATCTTCAGGTACAACGTCCGCGATTAAGGGCATTGCTGGAGGACTTTGGGGGAGTTGCAGTTTCTGGAGCTCCTCCTTAACAATAGCCCTCACCATTTCCCGGAGGACGTCAACGTTGGTGGGGAGGGTTGTTGACTCCGCCCTGACTGAAGAGACGCTGAAGTCTCTGTTGTACAGTCGCGCACGTTGTTGTAGTGTCCTTTCCATGGTCGTTGCTTCGGACCGGAGCTCCGCCACAGTTCGCGGTGGATTATGCACCAGGCCTGCAAAAATTTTTCCCTTTACTCCGCGCATTAGGTGCCGCAACTTCTTCTTCTCGGCCATGTTTTGGTCGGCTCGGCGAAAGAGCCGTGACATGTCTTCTATGTACATGGCCACACTCTCATTATTCCCTTGGTTCCTCGCCTGAAGAGCAGCCTCTGCCTTCTCTTTGCGGTCCGTGTTCGGATAGGTTGCGATTAGCTCTCGTCGGAAGTCGTCCCACGACAGCAAGGACGCTTCGTGGTTCTCAAACCACGTACGTGCCGAATCTTGCAGGGCGACGTAAACGTAACGAAGTTTTCAGGCTTCGTCCCAACCATTCAAACGTGCAACGCGCTCGAAGCCTTCAAGCCAGTCCTCGGCGTCTTCAAAGGTCTCACCGTGGAAGACCTCTGGTGTACGTGGCGAATCCACGATGAGGTGAGATGGAGATGGCATCGACTGGGTGGCCATTGCAGTGACGCTTGTGCTTGAGCTCTCGACAGGTCTTGATGAGTCAATTAGGGGGCCAAACTCGCCCTGCTCACCACGTAGTCGGCGACTCGTGCGTTGGTGCACAGGTGTCAATTCTGCTGGCTCCAATCTTCTGGGATCTGGGCTTCTCTCCCTTGCCTGTGGTGGGCTTGGAATCATACCCAGCACCTCCACCAGATTGTTACGAATAAATATAGCACCTGGTACTATATAAACTCTTTATTTAGGGCGAACTTGTGCCCGTAAACTCAAAACTAAAAATGGTCAGCCAAAAATGTCTCTTGCTCGCTGACTACAACTTCGTCGGTCTCTTCCTCTGCCCCTCGAGTCTCGTGCCGGTCCCATGGCGTAGCATCTTGGCGCGTGCAGGACGACGTTCCATGGCGCGGCTTTCTTGCTACTTGCTTGACGGCTTTTAAGAACGCGAATTGTGGTACGCGTCTTCTGCGATGGTCGAGCTGTGGCAATATTATCAAGACGGTGCAGTAAATTTCAATTGGCGCACTATGCTGCAGTTGATGCAGGAGTGGAATCACTGCGTAGTGCTAATTTTCAGCCAAGGAAGTGCTTATTTTGAAATAAGATACCGTTTGTCTGGTCTGCATCGCGTTAGCGCACTTCAAATCTTCTGTCTGAAAGCGGTTCATCTCAGGTCAATGTTGCCGTGTCCAACATTGCCCGCCTTTACTACGCGGACCGTGACACTACTAGCAGCAGAGTGAAAGCACCGGGACACACAGCAGCAACAACGGCCACTAAACAATTTTCTGCTTGCTTGGTTCAACTGGGTCTCAAAAGATGGCACCACCTATCCAGCCTAACCAGACAAAAATGTAGTTTTTAAACAACTCACGCCATTCCCCGTAGTAATTCCAGGCGGATCGTTTTTCCATAAATCAAACAGAAACGAACAAGCAGCGTTTTATTACACCTCTTGATGAATGGGAGGTTCTTTCTTTACTGCAGCTAGTTTGGTTACTAGTGATTAGTTTTAGGCGTACACTCTCACGTCCTTGAGATCCTTTTGCAAATGTCCCACTCATGGTGCACGTAGTGTGATACACATAACCTAATTTCTTGGTAAGTAAGGTACTGCTCTTGATATTATTGCCGTTTTAGACGTCATGCATTGAGCTTTCCCTCTGACATCAATTGTTCTTTGTCTTTAGAGTCCCTTTAATGCTCTGTGATGCGACAGCCTCATTCGAAGACGACACTTAAATTCTGGCAAAAAAGAGACCACAAACACTAAGTTAATAATAAACGAAGCGTTCTCTAGTTCCCTTTCTTTTGCGTCTCTTTCGTTCAAAATGTTTTACTTTACAGAATCGCTTTGGTGAAGGCAGTGCCATGTTTAATCAGACATAAGTCACTAGGCCCTTTGACAGGAATATTATTTTTTTGTTTATCTTTTAGGAGTGCTTGCTGCCAGCACATAATTATCGTATGTGATTTGAGTGGGTTGTTGAAATTGGTTTAGTAAAAAATATAGCATGACTTGCTGTAGAATAACAAATTATCATTTACGGTGTAGTCACAATAAAGTGCTGTAACATACTACAAGCTATTCTGATGCTTCCCTTGGTTTAAACTTGGTTTCCAGAACCTTAGCATCAAATCATGTAAATTTCGTGCATTTGTAGATGTAGATGGTCAATCATAATGCGTGTCACAAAGGAATGAGGGCAATGAAGCAAAACTCTGGTATTCCCAGTCCTGCCTCCCATGCGCCCCATTTTTTAAACTATAGTTAGAGTGCAAACACAATGCACATTCACAAACGCACACACCCAGGCATCAAACACAAGTGTGCGTGTGTGAATAAGCCATGTGCTTGCATTCTAAATATATTTTTAAGGATGTGGAAGTAACAAGACCAACAAAAAATTCTTTCACCGTGTACCCCAGATGCCAATGCTCTTTGGCACATTGACTACTGAGTAGCCGCACCTTGCTAGACAAGTTTGCCAAAATGTAAATGACTGAAATGTGGAACAGAGTTGACTTACGGAAAAGTTAAGTGAGAAGGAGGAACTGAACGCCAAGACAGAATAAATTTAATTCCCAGAATTTCCAATCGCAGTCAGCATCTGTCCATGTGGTCTTCACATATCCACTAATTTTTCATCCTAATAAATTACAACATCAACATTTTTGTGTCTTCAAAAATACAACATAGGTGACCGGAAACGGCAAGCACCAAACCATCATTGCAACAAAAACACAAATTAAGTTTCGACCTCCCTACAGGAGCCTAGTTCGCAAAGTTCACAAAGTTTCTTTGTGAACAAGTTCCCCAGCACAGGTCCAGAGCTTCATTTATGGCTTTGTTTCAACAACAGTTCGGCGCTTGCTGTTTTCCGCCATCGATTTTCTCGACCAGACGGGTTTGCCTCGAACACTGGGCTTCAAGTACAACATACATACATGACTTGACTTCACAAAAGATCAAATCAAAAGCTGCAATGCAAACCAATTCACACCGGTACATCTTCCCATCAAAAAACCCTCAACGAAGGATACACCCACTCCAGCTTGAGCCTCTGTGATGGTGCACTGTTGACCTTCATAAGGCTATAGTCGTGAAGTTGCTCGCTCGGAATGTGCATCACAATGGGTCGACCACGTAGGTACATTCGCACAGTCCCGTCCTCTGCATTGACACATTCCACACAATGGCGAGAGCGTACACCCAGTTCACTAAAAAACTATGACTCACTTCTTTTTTTTTAACATGAAGGGTTTTATATCGAGGTTCACCACGGATCCAAGTGGCGTTGAAAAAATATATACTAAGAGATTGCAAAAAAAAAAACTAGAAGGCAAAACTATGTTGCATGGAATTGTACCAGCAACCTCTTCATTCTCAGCACACAGCGCTCAGCACTACGCTATTGAGTGTACATTGTCCGAAATGCTAACGGCAAGCCATTTATATACACTGAACACCGTTTGGCAGTCCTCAGAGCTTCGAAACATTAGAGTTTTTGCTATCAGCGGCGAGATGGCGTTACGGCCTTGCGTAGGGCGCGCTCTAAAGGTCGTCGCTAGAGTTACTGTATATGCTACCCTTATGTAGCAGAGTTAGGCCACGGTTTTCCGGGTGCCCCTCGCTCCGCCTGCAGGAGTTCAGCACCCCTATTCGCCGAGCGCCATCACGTGGTCATAGGTGGTTTATTTGAACTGTGAAGAAGCCAACACTACGCAGACGACGCCAATGCTTCACAGATTCTGGGCAGACCAAGCGTGGTTGACATCGGCTGTTGTTGTTATTCTCGGCGTGCTTCTTCGGTACTAAGCCATTATTGCCTGTTGGTCGCGAGAAATGCGATAGCAAGTGCGTTCCGTGTTGAATTGTACTACATACAGCTCATATGATTAGACACAGGTGCAGCGGGTGTTACTATAAACAATTTAGTTTTCAGTGAGGAAGAAATAAACGCTTGGCTTCTCTTTATCTATCCACGGCATAGCAAAGCTTGCTCTATTTGTATTACCCACACATGCAATGAATACGTTATACATGTAGAGTCGGTCAGCATGTGTCGGCTGCATACGTTCAAATAGGTCTGACAGCTAAAACGCCAAAAATAAAGAGAGATTATAAACTAGAAGTATTCCAATCGGCAAGGTGTTTGTTGCAGCTAGCGCGTGAATTTAATGCAGCTTTCAAATCTTAAGCGAAAGGAATGTTGAACGCAACAGGGCTGTTGAACAAAAACACGCATCAGCTGTCGTGAGCTGCAAATGTAATACGATCATAATACGAGAGCCGTGTGTAGCATGGACGTCGTACGGCCACTCTCGATCGCTATCCAGCTCGATACACTTGAAGACTATAAAGCTAAAGTTGGCTTTCTCACAGAGCTAACGAATGAGCCCAGCGCGACGAAAAAATTTCATCCCTGACTGGCTCAATCGCGATCAAAACTGGAAAAATAATTTCATATCTGTAAATGGGAAAACAGCACAAGAGAAGACGAAGTTAATGTGTGACCAACTATAAATATATATCTGAGTGGTTGGCACATAATTTCATCATTACGTACCAAGAACGTAAGCATAAAATCAAGGCTTCTAGGCATGACCGGAGCAACTGAGTTTTTCTCAAACCTTCATAAAAAATAAAAAGAAAGTGAACAAAAATAAAGCAATGCTGGTACTCTGAAGCGCGAGCGCTGCTCTTATGCGGGTGGTAAGTGGCTTTCCCGCAAGACATTTGAACCCAAGATGGCGTACGTTGGCGCAACTCTGCTACCTAAAGGTAGCATATACAGAAACTCTAGTCGTTGCCTCTACGAAGCGCCGCCTCCACAGAGCGTAGTCTCTCCTGTGCACACTTCTTGGACTCATAATTCGGGTGAGGACGAAGATTACTTCGCATGCTGCCGCAGCTGCGTTTATAAAGGGAGCGCGGCACTGATACAGGACGCAGGAAGAACTGTGGTACTTGTTAGTCCGCACTCGTCCTGTGTATGCTAATTTCATGCGTGCTTTCTGTTTGCAGTGTGCGCTGAAAGTTTCGAGCTGTTTCCTGCGTTCTTAACGTGACTGTGATTTGTTGCTGTTGGTGAAAAAATGCACAAGAAACACTCAAGTACCACTGTAAAGACACGTTTCATTTTTGTGTTATGCTGATTCCTATATAGGAGGCTTAGCAACGCTTTTTTCTTTAATGCACTGCTAGGCAAACTGACAGCACTTATTTCGTTCTGTGTAAGCAGACAGTTTCATTGTGTACAGGCAAATAAGGAGAGAGAAAGATGTTATCCGATTGCAAACTGATTTGTAACTGACTTGGTGGTCAATGTGAAAAACAAACTTATTAATATAAAGTCTGTAAAAAGTGTTCGATCTTCTTTTATAAAGAAATGAAAACTCATCGATACTGACCATCTTTTGAAAAAAAGCTCTAAGAATGGTAGTCAGATATAAGTACCTAGGTTTAGTCTTTTCATCTGATTGCGCATGTAATGCACGCAAGTAAACAATGTGATTGGCAAAGCTGGAAGGATTCTAAACTTCATGGAAAGCAATTTAAAAACTTTGGAACCTAACCTTAAAAAAAAAAAAATAGCCTATTTACCACGTGTTCAACCTATACTAGAATAGTATGCCTGTGATATGAGAAATTCTTCAGGTGTTACATTGATTGACAAAATAGACAGAATTAAAAATCAGGCAGCAGCTAGGTTCGTTTTGGGATGTTGCAGGAAAGGGCAAGGTCTACACTCAAACGTAAACTGAAATTTAATGTAAACTGCCTTTCTCGCGTTGACAAAAACTGTGGCTGAAGTTTTCCTTTTTTTTTTCAAATTTTTCATGATTGATATGTGGGGTTTAACGTCGCGAAAGCACCATATGATTATGAGAGACGCCGTAGTGGAGGGCTCCGGAAATTTCAACCACCTTATGTTGCACCCAAATCTGAGCACACGGGCCTACAACATTTCCCCCTCCATCAGAAATTTTTCATGATAAAACAGGAATAAACAGAGTAGAATACTTTACAGTACCTAATAATCATCCACATAAAAGTGACCGTGTTTTGAAAATAAGGCAATTGTGTAATAGGACGAACCTATTCACAAAATCCTTTTTTATTTGAATTATTAAAGAAAGATACAACTTGTCTCAAATGCAAGTGTGCTGTAGAAATGAAGATTTCTCAATGCAATACTGCAATCCACCAGCTGTAGCAAGTCAATTTAGTTTATTACATATTTTGCATCTGGTTACATGGTGGGAATAGTACAGGAGGAGGTCGCAAAGTTTCAGAGAAACTGACGGGAAACCTCCTATGGCGACATGAATGGAGTATTTAAAAAGTACAGCATAAGGCGTGAATTTGTGAGCAATACTAATGCGCTTAATTAACAGTAACAATACAATTATACGTAACATGATGGTAATACTACAGATAAAATTAGACATGAAAATCATCAATAGCAGGGGATGAAACTAGAACAACGCAAATTAAAGAACTGTGCATGACAAATGCAACTAGTTTTATATAAGTTGCATAAGTTGTAAAAAGCAAGTGCTAATATAAAACTAACACTGATCTGTTGAAAGCTATGAGCAATTAATTACACAAATCAGATAATTCTATTATTTTCTGAAGAAAATGTTTTTGCTACGCGAGGTGAAAATATGAATGTTGTGTGAAGATTTTAATTCGAAGGGCAATGAATTTCATATTGCTATGCTTGTAAACAAGGTAGTGAACTTGCCGCAGTTTGTTCTTACGGCTGGTAAA
The DNA here is from genome assembly GCF_013339725.1 of Rhipicephalus microplus. Classification (NCBI taxonomy): domain Eukaryota; kingdom Metazoa; phylum Arthropoda; class Arachnida; order Ixodida; family Ixodidae; genus Rhipicephalus; species Rhipicephalus microplus. The sequence continues at coordinate 113,158,707 of NC_051168.1, read as the reverse complement.
AGACGATTATTGCTCTGGGAAAACCGGGTATTATTGCTGTTAGTTAAATAATGATGATCAATGCATGCAATGACAATATCATGCGTGATGAGCCTATAGGCTACTATAGACAATCTGCGGTGAAATAATTGTATTAATGATAGTATGTTAAGCTTTGGAAACAATGAGCTACAGGCTGAATAAAATGGACTAAAAGTAATTTGTCTAACCGTTTAATTCTGCAGTCACTGCAGTCGTTTCAATGTGCATGAAGTAAATGTTGGCCCAAGATGATACACAATATCAAATACAACTGTGAAGTTAGGCAAAATACAAAGAACGTATGATGTTAGGCAGAAAATACGTACGCATCTTGATAATAACATTGATTCCAAATGCGATTTTTCTAACGAGTGAAGCGCATGTTTATAAAATTTTAGTTCAGTATCCAAGATAACACTACGAAACCTTGCTTCAGTAGAAATGCTTATGACGTTATTGCCGATGTGAACAGAAGGTGGTATATCAAGTGAAATTCGCAGAGAATGAAACACCATAAAGACAGTTTCAGTTGCATTGATCAGCATCTGATTTCTCTGGCGCCATAGAGTTATGTAATGTAAATCTGTATTGAGCTCAGTCTGAAGCGTAGAAACCTTCAGGCAATGCAGGAAATTTTCACAATAAAAAAGAACATTTTTTATTTTTCACAATAAAAAGGAACATGCAAGGCACTCTTTTATTTTTAATAATACAGATTTTTCAGCTAATAAACAATATCTTGAATATTTTTATCGTTTTGTACAGCTCTCTTTTAATGTTGGAGTCCAGTCGCTTGGCCTTTCCCCATTGTGAGGTTGGAATAATATCAGGGAGTTGATGTATAGTACTTTCTTTCCAATTCAAGAATGATCAAAGTCGATGCGGAAACAATGTAGTGAAAAGCATTTGCATAAAGAGAAGCTAAAAATTTCGGCACAATAAGTGATGCAGGCTAATTACCTGTATTGAGCTGGGCTTCTCTTGTGCTGAAAAACAAAATTGCAAAAAAAAAGCATTCATTACGCATACTCAGCAAGATTGTTCAATGAAATGTGCCAGTAAACTTCTGTCCATTAGCCATGAGTGCTATCTGTTAACAATATCTACGCCCGCTTAACTGAGTAGCATTCTGACATAAATCTCAAAAGTAATATATAGATGATTACATTATGCTTGACGAGATTTCTTGCTAAACGATGCCCCAAAGGCAGACAAGATGTAAAACAAAATGTGTCAAAATAACAAAAAGTGTTAAAAACAAAGTTAGCTCACAAAAAGAACTGTCCCAAGAAAACAGAAACGAAATGTCCAGAGTTAGATTGAAAAGGCCCAATAACCACAAACATAGGCCTCTGTTATCAAACAACACAACAACAACAAAACTATCAAAATACCTAACCAGACACCTTGACCCCAACACATTGCAACAGAATCGCTCTTAAATTTTCCACTGCAAACATTCAATACATTAACTGCTTTTGCCAATCTAAGCCGCAAATAGGCCAAAGCTAAGAGCACAAATGTCTTTATGTTTAACACATTGCCTGCAATGAGATTGATTGTAGCATGTGACTTCATTACAGAAGTACTGACATGATTTCGAAGCATCGCAAAAAAGCCCATTAACTGTTCCTTCGGTGTGCAATATTAACACTCTCTGTACACTCAGAATATTGAGTGTTCGAATCGCATCCGAGTCACCGACTTGTGGGAGCAGGAGGCTTAACACATACAAATATTTATTAGCGAGGTAACAGAGCTGATGTCATGGCCATGAAGTCCGAGCTTCCCTGTCTTTTTTTCGTCTTTCGTGGACGTGAAGTGTAATGTCCGCTACACTGGAACCAGGGAACACGTAGACGATATTTTAGTTTGAACTTAATAAAGCTGTTTTTAGGTAATGCTTGTGCAATGCATTCGAAAAGCAGAGCTTAATAAATTACTGGACACAAACTGCATTTTTAGAGTTTCCTAGAGTTGAACAGCACATACGAAAAGGGACCACGCAAGGAACTTGTTTGTGCATTCAATTTCTTGCAATAACACAACTCACCCAGATAGCCATCCTACCAACTTTAGAGCATCTACTTTTAACAAAGTCACACAATAACGAGAGCCTACATTCGTGTATTTGCACAAACTGCACCAGTTGCAAACCGGCTGGGGTCAAAGTGACCTGGCGTGGTATAAATTCTAGACTACCACCACTACAACCACCACCAACTACTACCACCACCACGCGGGACGGTCCCCACATGCAAGACGCCTTGACAGATGCCAACCACGTAAAGATTGGTGCGAGTGTTTTGTGTAATAGAAGACAGAGCAACTATCAAAGAAGTACAAATTACTTCGTCCCCTAAAGTACCTCCCAACTCCAAATGTTAATTTTCTTGCTTCCCAGGAATGTGCACAAGACTCAAGAGAAGAAAAAAGAAATGAATACATGTGCAGCTTGTCCTTCTGCCATGCATAGCGCAACACATCTCATGAGCCTATGTCGAGTGCAGATGCATGCATGCAAATGCACATTCCTGACAGCATCCGTTTAACAAAATATGTAGTGCACTTTTTACGAAGCAGTCTTTTTAAAAAATGAAATAGAAAAAAAGAATGTGGCGAGTTGACAGAAAAACTATGCTTGGGCTCCCCCACAGTGATAACTGAGAACCCTATGACAGCTAACGAACTGTGCAACAGCACTGTATTGAGCAGTTCACAATAAATGCTTGACAGCACCAACCATAAATCACTCGGGTTTAATGCGTATCAATTTGCAAGCCTCCTTTTTGCACATCGCTGACCTGGCTAAGGTTTTCGACCATCTGAGCATGTGTTTCAGAGGCCCCAACAAGCGACGCTGAACAAAGCCAGTGTTGACCAACCGACCGACCAAAGCTCCAACTAATACGGTATCCCGTTGGACTATCCTCTCGACTTGTACACACCTGCCCCTCGACTCGACTATAGACACTCGCACCGGTCTCTACCTGAGCCCCTTCGAGGAGCCTTCGAGGACCGGTCCCACAGTCACCCTCATCTGCATGCAGTCATGCAGTCTTTCGTCAGTGTTTACCCATGTCTATAGAGAGTCCCCGAGGAAGACCGCATGGGCAGATTGTACATGGAACCACTTACAATGCGTCTACAAGGAGGAGATGGTGGAGGGGAGGGGGAGAAAAAAGAAAGTCAGCAGCAAGGGAAAAATAAACACACAACACACGTAACAAATGCACACAACGGAGAGAGCGTAATAAAAAGAACAATGCGTGTGCACAAGCGGGCGCTCGTGCCTGAGGAAGCCAGAGCTGTAAGCCATGCAGATGATGTTAAGCGAGAGAGAAAAAAACGGAGAGTACCGAGCAATGAGAGTTGATTTCACTTGTGCACTAGAACCCAAGCTGGCACATTTTACATCTGTTTCAAAATGTCCAAGCAAACTCGCAAAGTGTGCAATCCAAAAAAAATGCCCTATTGAAAAAAAATGCGTAGACACTCAAAACCTCATAATAACAAAGTTGCGTCTCCCAAAAAATTAGTTCATTATATCAAAGACTTCGTTATAAAGGTTATTAGCACTGTATTGCAAAACTATTTTTTTATTTACTTCATTATAATTGGTATTTCATTATATCCATGTTCATTATATCGAGGTTTAATTGTATATATTGCCATCTTGCATTATATAACAGCAGAAATCACCTCACAGTGCTTAATGGGCTCTGGAAATCTAACATTTTTTCAGCTTATAGGCCAACCATGGTTAAATTTCACACTGAATAAACCAATGAGCGTTACGTTAACATATGTAAAGAGGCGTAGTTTTCTCATTTCTTATGGAGGGAAATGACCCAGACACCTGTGCACACATACAACCATTTACAAATATTTTCGAAAAGGTACTAGGTTGGTAGCTATATTAATTTGCTGATTAAAAACCTAAGCTGGAAATCAAGCCCATGGTCGTAGTTTAGATGGCATTAAAATATAGCGCAGCAATGTTCAGACTACTGAAAAGCTTTGTGGGACTGGTGCTCGCAGGTGGCCCTAGTGCACAAATGTATAAATGGCGACAAACCAATGAATATGCCATCCTTTTTTTTTGCACTGTATTTGATTTCATTATAAAAAAAAAAGAAAAACACTTATGCAAAAGCCAATGCAGAGGCAATGTACAGAAGCCACCTTGCACAACGGCAACATAGATCCCTGACAGCGGCAGCTGTAAATTAATATATCTTCACAATAAAAATTTGCTGTACAAAACAAATTCCTACAGTTTTCAAAGTCATCCAATTTTAGCAACTTGCAACTCCTCCAATTGGAGGAATAATTACTCAAATTTAGAAAGTAGGGAGAGACCGTGCAAGAAAAAAGATGATCAAATAAAGATGTTCCATCTCCACACTACCTAACATAATGATGCCTTAAATTGAGCTGAATTCGTATGAATTTTACACATACAAAACGCTCTTCTTGAAAAGAATGCGATTTGAAACACACTTTTCTGCCGGGAGTGAATTGCAGAAAAGTGAAATGCACGTTTGTTCAGTTGCTTTAAATGTGCAATATTTTTTTTTAATGGCAGGTGGCCATAGCAAGCGAAAAAATTATTTGTGCTCGAGTGCGCATCACACCACATATTCCCTGGTGCCAAATGAAGAAAATATTTGTTTGCCTCTGCCAATCAAGTAATGAATATACTTTTGGTTGCTATAGCTCAATAGAAGCACCAACATTATGTTCAATGAAGGCACTACGATTCCGTGCGCTTGGGGTAGATGAGATGGAATCTTCGGTGCAACAGTGAGTCGCATATAGTCATCTCCCACACATATGCACGTACGTATATCCATTTGCACAAAAGATTAAATGTGAGGCTACAACTACTCGATTTATGAAGGTCATAGAGCCCCAAATATGCACTGTGGGCTATAAGGAATTCTGCAGTGTGGTCTACAGACCAACTCTAACCATCTAGGATTCCTCAGATTGCAGATGAACCTAAATATATATGTATGCACAACGGTGTGAGACAGCACCTGCTTAGAGTAATGTGCGCATGATGGCATGGTGTATGTATATGTGCTATCACCACCCAAAGCCTTAAATGTGGGGTAACCATAAGAAAAATTTTGTGTGCTGGCAAGTCATGAGAAGTGTAGCTGCACTGGTTTATCAATGCGCGATTTTCAAACTGCATGCTCAGCATAAGTGGAGCCATGTAAAATTAGAAGAATGGGACTAAGTTTGAGCAAATACAACTCATATTTGCAGTGCGAAATATAAACACTAGCAATTTTCCTGGTGCTTTCTAAATTTTACACTGACAGAGATCTCGTTAAAAAATAATTTAAAAAAACCTGATACATATACCACTCAGATTACGCAGCACTATAGAACACTCAATTTCTTCGTAGTTACTAATGTTTAAGAACTCTTGGCAGTGATAGCACATTTGTACAGAAGGTATAATTGAGCAAAGTTTAACGTCCTGCGAGAAAACGTGCAGTGCAACGACCAGCACATAAGCGGGTGCCAGGTGAAAAGCAAGAAGCGTTTCGTTCTTTGCTCTCTCAAACTCTTTGAAGCCAAGTGCAGCAGCGTAGGTGAGTGCCAGTCAACATGAAAAACCTTGTGGAGATTCGCACAGTCTGAAAAAATTTCGAAGAACTACACTGAAACCCCATTATGACAAAGTCACATCTGCCCCAAAAATACTTCGCTATACCTAGAAATTTGTTATAAATGATTATTAATAACACTGTATCTAGGACAAAGCTATTCTTTATTTACTTTGTTATAACCAATAATTCGTTATATTGAGGTTTGAGTGTAGAAGCAAATTTTTCTAGCACCACCAGCTAATCACTGTTTGATGGCACGATTTTTAGGAGGGCTAAATATGTAGGCATTTTTTTATTAATTGCTAATACACACAGAATTGCCTCATTTTCGACATTGCCAATGCTTATGGCAATATTATATTTTTCAACAGTCAAGTCTACAACAACATTATCACCATAACTAACACATTCTATATTTGTTAGCATCATGGTAGCCGTAATCTTAAGTATTTCGTAAGTAAGGTAATCAGCACACTCTCAAGATTAATCACGAATTGTGGCGATATACACACCGCGATGCAACAGTATCTTATGCATGTGTGGCCAACAGCACATATATGCTGCATGTATAGCTAAATGTGGATTTCGTCTAGTAAAAAGATGAGGCATATTTGTAAAAAAAATGAGATCACATACCAGATTCTCAGAGGTTCTTATAAAGTGCATACTGCAAGAAATGCATATGCTTGCCAATGTATTCAGACTGTGCAAAATTTAGAGGGCTGCAGCAGTGTTACTACCATATCACACAAGATCGGCACTGCATACTACTCACTACGCTGTTCAAAAACACAGTTGATGATGCATGGATAACAGGCAAGACATCAAACTATTTTTCAAGGCTTGAATAGAACCACTATAATAGCCAAATAAGAGCAAACATGCAGCCTGATTGAGTGTTGTTTGAAGACCGAAGGTAAAGTTAGTTTTTCTTTTTTTCATATAAATACAATACAACATGTTGCTAAGTTAAACACTGGACAGTCAAAGACACTGCCCAAGAAGGCAGTAAACTCGTTGCTGGAAAAACCCTGCAAAACAATAGGAGCCTAGAAGGTACAATATTTGCACAATTGTGGCCTGAAGTCCAAAGTTCAAGGGCCGAATTACAATAAAAATGAAACTAATGCTGGCAGCAAGGGGGAGCTACACGAGAAGCATGCATAATATGGTTCAGTTACGACATTAAGTTTCCTTTTCGGGTATGCTTGTAGCAGGTAGTTATTGCAAGCTTGTTCTGAAGAGAAAAACTTTTTTTGTCTTTTGCGATCATTACAAAGCTTTCCTTTGCCGACAAGAGTGTCGCAGCTGGTTCGAAGTGAGGCTTGTCAATGAACGATCAAGACTCCCATGAGAGCCTCCATGCCTTTTTTCGACAGTTGATCCCTGATGTGACTAAATTTCTATAATAAAATGCACTCACATTTTTTTTCCCCACTGTTTTACTACTTTTCGAATTGATCTACATACGAGACTGCTCACAATCATGTAAGTATGATACACGGCTCTGCCTTTCTTGCTACAAAGCTACAAACAAACCAACCAGGTTAAAAGTGTACGCTTTTGTGACTAACTGTTCCGGATGTCGATACACCAGCTGCTGAAATCTTGCGATTCCCTGGTTTTGGTTTTGAATGCTTTGGGCACACAGAGAACCGAGCTTTAAAATATTAAACAAAGCATGACCGTTAAGAGGTTTAACAGCACAGAATGACAAAGTAAATTGCTCAGAGCAAAAAACTTCCGAGGTGACACATGGCTCAAAAAATGCCAAACCAGGGTGGCTGGCAGTTTGCGAGGAGGCCGCCGTCGCTTGTACCTGTTTGCCGTGGCAAAGTCTTGGCTGCTGCAGCTACTGCTCCACCGCTTCATGGCGGACAGGTTGGAGGTGGAGGCCGAAATATGGCGATTCGGAGAGGGCGTTTGCCGTGGAGACGGGGAACTACGGTACGACGAGGGCGCAGGAGATGGGACAGGCGATGCCGACGTCGAGCTCTGGCCACCCTCACTAGGGGGAGGCAGGGAAGGAAGGAAAGAAAGCAATTAACGATAAGTATTTAGTTTGTAAAACATACTAAACTAATAGAGTACGGACTCAAAACAGCCCTACGCCTAATGTTACTATTTTTGAGAACAGATACAACAGGTCCCTAAAATACCCGCTATTTACGACCCACAACCTTTGAATATTCAAAGTCTGTCGGTTCAGATCCCACCAACGGTAAGCGTGACTGTTCCTCCATTTTCATTCGCATCAATGTAGTTTTTTTAACTGTCTCCTCGATTCGTTTGGATCTGTAAAACACATAACGAAATCCCATGGGGAAATCCTTCTTTCGTTCACACAAAAGTTTGGTATCAGGTGCAAATTTCGCATAACACAATCTTAATAGAAACTCCATGCATCAGTGCACGCTGCTTACCGTCTTTTCGCTGAGCTGTATAAAAGTAATGCAGAGAAACAGAAAACACAAGGGCATTGCACTGAGTGAGACTATGCACAGGGGGCACAAGACAACGCACTGAGTCTCAACTGTCGAATGTAAATGGACGTAAGCTTGTCACACAGTGAAGTTGATGAAAAGAGATTAGAGACACTAAAAACCACGCTTTTTGGGTCAACAATTATGGCCGAACAAAGCACGGTACGAAATAGAGTTACGAGCTTAGTTCACCAAAGCACACGAGTGCATGGCTGTTCTCTCAGAAATCGATGACAAAAAATGAAAATAAGAACAGGCTAGACCACTGCTTTATCGTGCCATCTTTCATTACTTGTTACAGTGCCCACTACTTCGTCATGTTTCATGCTAAAAAAGCCCTAAAAGAAGTTTTAAAGATGACGTAACTGATATAGTTAGAAATTAATTTAGACAACCCAAGATTCTTTAGTACAGTTAAACCCCTTTATGTGAGGCACGCTTCGAGCAGCAATTCTTGTCTTTTATATAAGATGTCTCTTATAAGCAGGAGACCTCGTATGCATTTCCCTATCACCCTATATCTTACTTGTCGGCGCACTGGCATCTCTTATACCCAAATGTCTCTTATATTAGTGTCTCTTATAAAGGGGTTCGACTGTAGCGGTTTACAGCCTGGCACGCGCAAGTGTTCGTGCATTCAGCTTTCGTTAGAATGCAGCGGCTGTGGCTCGAAATCGAAACCGAGACCTTTACTTTCGGGAAAACAGTGCCACATATACTGAGCAACAATGGCAGGTATAGCAGCCCGCTCGAGAGCTAGACAAAGTATTTCCCACCCTTGAAAAACAACAGCTGTGAATAACACGTGAATTTCACTGCGATGTATAGATATCAGATCCACCGATGGGCCCAGCTATTTCTCCTAGAGCCAAACCAGTTTCTCTGGTAATAATAATGGCAGGGGTTTCACGTCCCGAAACGGCAATATGATTAAGAGACATGCCGTAATGGGAGACTACAGTTTTATTCCGACCACTCAGAGTTTCTTAACATGCACCCAAATTTAAGTAGGTGAATGTTAGTACACTTCAACACCAACTAAATGTGGCTGCTGAGATTGAGAACCCAACCTCAACTTTGAGCGCAGCGGCAAGACGCTTTGGCCCCCTACGCTACGACAGCATGTAGAAAGTTTCTCTACCACGAGCATAAATAGCACGATGAGCGAAACAGCTGATATGTACCTCTAAACGTCTGACGCTACCAATTTTTTTGCTTGAGGGAAATCCACAACCCGTTGATTGGTGTGTTCATACCAGAAGTTTATTGCAGAAACTCGGGAAAGGCCTTTTCGCTTCTGTGGATGTAGTCAGGCTTGGGGTGATGATATTTTTAAAGTCAGTGTTGCATTTGTCTACTGTGAGCCACTCTTTGTTTTTCATCGGTATCTGTGCTGTTCTCTTCGCTATGGTGAAGATAGTGATGACACAGAAACACACCTGTGAAGTGAGCTGGTAGAGGCGGTAGGAAAGTAGCTGAGTCGGCGCTGAGGTGCCACTCCCGGAGAAGTGTGCGTCGGGTGGTGGTTGCCATTGTGCGGTGTCACCCCGTCTGTGTATGACGACGTAGAACTGTTGCTCGCCTGTGCCAAAAAGAATACAGATCCAAATCGATGGTGCACTAGAAACCGTAGAGACCTGTATACATGTTCGCATATCTCTAGTTAGACTTACGGCGCAGCACAACAGCACCAAAATAATTCTGAATGGCAATGAATATTTAGAGAAAAGCCAATCAGCCACGGTAAAGTATAAATCACTGAATACACTCAAACCTCATTATAACATTGTTGCATCATACACGAAAATGACTTGTTCATATTAAAACATTTGTTATAAAAGTATATCCCTAACACTATAGCTATCGCAAAGCTATTCTTCCTTTACTTTGTTATAACCAATATTTCATTTTATCCAGGTTTATTATATCATGGTTTGAGTGTTCTAATATTATTCATTCATTCAGTATTATAGCACAATCATTAACAACATATATCGAATCAAAAGAGGTCGCGCGCTAAAAAGAACAAATCCATGAATGAACGAACGTTAATTATTTCTACTTTTGCATCACTTCATCCTTCTTCGCCTGCTGTCAACTGCCGGAAATGCAGCTGCATTTCTTCATCGAGTGAGGAAATGCAGGGAATTCAACTGATTTAACTTTCTGGTTTGCTACCCCTCATAAAGAAGAGTGGGGAAAGGGCTTTATATAAACAGAAAGCAGAAAGAAATAAACACACACATACACACTGCTAGGAAAGAGTTGCAGGTACCACTTGCCACGAAAAACACAAAGGCAGCAAGCATTTTCGCTGAATGATTGTGGTTAACTCACCTGTCTGTGAAACGTGTGGCGATTCTGGACGGCAGCTGGATGCTGAGGCAAGGACGGCGACACCTTCGTTGGCGTTGTGGCATGGCTGTTCGAATTCGTGATGACCGGAGCTGCAGGACCAGAGGAAAGAAATCGGGCAATGCCTAGGTTAATGGTGGAGAATGTGTATTCAGAGCCCTTAACCAGAAAGAGAAGCACCAGAACTGCGTAAACTTCTTCATCAGCAGCAGCAGAAGAAGCAGCCTGACTGCATCCACTGCAAGGCAAAGCTATTTCCCATTTTTTGCGGATTAACTTGTCATGGCAACATTGTTCCAGCAAACTTCCTTCATATCACCTGCCCAGCAAACTTTTTCTAACCTTTACCTGTTCGCCCTATCTAAGAATTCAGCATGTTATTCTCAATGACAGGCAGTTATATTACCTTCACGCTACATTCTCCGCCCGTGCCCATTCCTTCTTGATTTCAAATATGATATCCTTCACCCTGGCTTGTTCCCTAACCCACTCTGCTCTCTTCCTGCTTCCTAAGGTTACACCTATCATTTTCTTTTCCATTTCTCGCAGTGTTGTCTTCAATTTAGATTGAACCTTCTTTGTAAGCCTCCAGGTTTCTGCTCCATAGATAAGTACCGGTAAGATCCAGCTGTTACATACATTTGTCTTGAGGGATAGGGGTAAACTACCATTTACCATCTGAGAATGCCGGCCACTGCATACACTTGTGTTGCTCTGAAAACTTCAATGAAAATCATTTCTCTTGTTCTTTAGGAGCACTTCGTACACTAACCTCTCAGAGCAAGGAGTAGATAATAAGAGTCGAACCATGATATTATAATAAACACGAGTACAATAAATTACCAAACACAAGTAAATAGTTCTGAAGTGATGAGAAATCATTGAACAAGAAATGCTGTTACATGCAATGTTTAAACAAGTGGGCTTGCATTCATCAAGGTAGCAAAAGTACAGCTATCGAAACAGCTCCAGTGACATTACCTAATCATTGGTTACTCATGTACACAACAAAGTTAGAAAATGTCTTGCCATTATTACAAGCACAGCAGATAAATGTTGATCAGGAATACTATTGAACAAACTGAAGTTATTATGTGTTTTATACGACATTGTATGTAATGAAGTTTGGCTGCAGCAGTGCTTGAAAAATTAGCACTTTCACAATGCTCCGATAGGTAGCACTGCCGGGCAAAGGCATTTTATTGTCAGTCATGAAGATGTGCAACCACTATTATCGCTCCTCCATTACTACACACGACGTGTAGTTCAGATTAGTTAGAGTATAGAACTGTTGTCCCTGAACACGGTAGTGAATGAGATGCTCTGTATAATATTGGGTCAACATTAAGATTGAGTACCGATTAATTAGTGATCACAGTTTCACAGTTTTGCGAGTATGAATTGCTTACTCAGGCACCCTTTGCATGTTGTCAGAAACAGCGTGAAATTTCTTACAATGATGGAATGAAAGAGAAATCACAAGATGAGTGCATACTATCGCGTAAATCTATATTGGAGAAAGCACCCTTTCATTATAAAAAGCTTATGTTTCTTCATACCTCATAATATGCATGCATATGTAAATATAACTGTTTTCTCTGATTAAGTTGAGCGTTTCGGACACATGATCATAAATTTGCATGAGCACTTGCAAGCAATTCTTAAGTACATCTGATTTTTTTTCCTAATAAATTTCATGGTGATAGTTAGTGCTCATCCTACATTTTTCATCATTTTGTCCTTTAATAAATTTATGCTTTTGAGAACGTGAACGGTTACCAACTCCCTCAGATCAGCATCATTCATAAAAATAGAAGCGAGTTCGTATGCGTTCATCTTGTTTGAATGCCTGTCTGTGTTCCTTACTTCTTCGTCATCTCGTGCGCGCTGTTCAAACGAGATGAGTGCATCACTCAACTTGTGTACACCGCTGAGCCAGCATAACGTTCAACATGACAGAAGCAGCTATAAAGTTTACATCTAGTGAGGAGGCAATTACTACAACTTTGAAACTTTTGGTAGAGAGTACACTTCCAGCCATCAGTGACAAAAACTACATCACAGATTACGAGCGATAAACGAGAATGCGTTCCACTCAAAAAATAAACGAGAGCTTTTCGTAAGTGCGCCATGCTGAAAGATACATTACATAAGCTTGCTTTTCAATGAAACACTCAATTACATGATGCAACAGGCAAGCAAAGAAATTTCTTTTTGACAGCACCAAGCTGATTTTTCCCGTAATGCTCAGACAGGCAACACGCTATCGAAAATTCAATGAATAAGAAAATGCTTGCAATGATTATGCAGAATGCAGTCACAGCACACCAAAAATGAAAACATGTTATTGAACAAAGAAACAATACTGCCGACAGCACATTTCGCCAAAGCATTTAATTTTTGCTTGACGTGACAGCATGCAAGCAGTTTTTCCAAGCTGGCACAAGTATACTTACCATCTGCAAATTCCAGAACAGGGATTCCGATTGCAAGAACAGACAAAATGAGAAACTTTATTTTTGTTGACATTTGTGAATGGTAATGAACAATTTACTCTTAATGCTTCTAAGAATAAATGCACAAGTTATAGACATCAATTCTGCCTGAATATTCATAAATATTGAAGTCTGAGCGTTACTGAACTATTTTTAATCTAAATTTTCAGCAACCTTCAAGTGACTAAACAATAAATGCAATTTGTCGGCCAAACTAAATAATGCGCACAAATTTTAAAAAAATTTTAAACCAACAATCTCTTCTGCATTACGCAGGCAACTCAAAAAAGAATGCTTTGCACAAAACAGCCAGTTTTCTGCCTGTAAACATGTGCTGGCCTTTTAGTTCCTATAATAACTTTTCTCTTCTCTTTCTTTTTTACATATTTTTCCAGGAGACATCTTGTCTTAAGAGCATTCTGTGAACCCAACAGTTTTTAGGGCTTGACATTTCAAAACTATTATGCAATTACAAGGAACACAGTGATGGGTGATCTACTACTGGGTTCGATTTCAGCCACGTTGGGTTCTATAACATGCACCTAAATGTACGAGCATTGGTGCTCTTTGCATTCTGCTCCCATCAAAATGCTCCTGCCATGGCAAACACCAAACGACCATCTTTTAGCTTATCAATGAAGCAGCTTATAGCTGTTAAGCTTTGACAGAGGAGCGATGTCCCACGATAGAAAAGGCAGGTAAACTGAACATGGAACTCAAGAGACAGGTGCAAGTAATAGTGAGTTTTAGTACTGCATACATAGCATCCGTAAGTATGTCAGATACATAAAATGCCGTATTTTCCATATATTTTCGCACACAGCACTTCTGCTCAACATGCGCACAATGTGAAACTTAGGGTTTTACGGATGCAGTGCATCCGTAAATACTTGCTACACTTTTGAATTACAATGCTTAATTTGCTGAAGAGATGCACTAAGAAGGAGAGAACACATACAAGCGCTAACACAAAGCTCTTGTCTTTGTGTATCTTTTTTTCTTCTGGGTCTATTCGACTTCAATCTACTATTCTTCATCTCTGTTGACCCCTTAAAGGGCCCCTGAACAACCTTGGAAAGTTCTTTATCATTTCAAGTAAACACATGCATTGAGTTTGGAAGGACGTCAAAATGAATAATGTCGAATGCAGCAGCACTTTGAGTTGCGGGCACCAGAAATACAAGAAACAATTCTTTCCGCTCTCTCGGCCTTGGGGCATCCCCAGCACTGGCTGTGACATCCCAATTCACATCTGCTCGCGTAATCATCAAAGAGAACTTGTTTACCTGCTCGAAAGTACATACACTTGCCACTCTTCCTCGGTCAAGAACAGAGCTTAGCAAAGAAAAAAATGAAATGATCGGGGATACTTTCAAATCATCAAATTCAGGTAGCTGTTTCACTGCATCATCACCATGAAAATTCTCGCAACAGCATGTTTATTGAAAAGTGGTGCTCAACTGTGATACCGCCACTAAATTTCTACCTCTGGATAGTTCAGGAGCATTCTAATGCTTAAAATCAAGAACATCCTTTCCACCAAAAACCGAGCGCCATAAAAAAACATGACAAGAAAAAAATGCAAACTCACCCCTTCCCTCGAGCTGGTTGATTCGCCTGAGCAGGTCGGCTATGGTGCTTCGCAGGCAGGTGATCTCGTCCGCCTGCTCGAGGCTCTTCTTCTCGAGGTCGCTGACCCGTTCCTGAAGGGACAGCTCGTCATGATTCAGCATGTCCTCTGCACACGAATAAAAAAGGCAGTGGTTCAGAGCGATGCACATTCATTCGCACTTGCAAATGAACGAGAATTGCATGTTCAAAAGCAGCTGCCGTAGCCAGCAAAGGAGCCAAAATATAGCACTAGGGGAACGTATGCCATAGATTATTCGTTCTAAACTTCCTTTTGGCGCTGGACGTGAATGGACATTGAAAGAGTGACAAAACGACAAGAAATACATTGGCTTTGAGCACACTAGCAAGCAGGGACATAGCTGGAATTCCTTTTCGCACGTATGTACGCATGTTCATAGCATTTATTTATGTGTGCAC
Source organism: Rhipicephalus microplus (assembly GCF_013339725.1). Lineage (NCBI taxonomy): Eukaryota > Metazoa > Arthropoda > Arachnida > Ixodida > Ixodidae > Rhipicephalus > Rhipicephalus microplus. The sequence continues at coordinate 113,143,677 of NC_051168.1, read as the reverse complement.
ACGCACATATACAAATACAAAATGTAGATGTTATGGGAGGGGGTATATCAGAGAGGAGAAATTTTGGACATGTTGGTTGCTCATTGTACTTGAGAAACCACAGCGCAATAGACCAACACGATGTCCAGCCATCCTCTAGTTTTGCGTTTGTTTATTATGCTATGGTTTCTGAAGACAATGACGGTGCATTGTGTTCATTCATTGTGCTACGTTTTCTGAAGTATGAGAGATTCGAACCCCCCAATGCACCCCCCCCTGCACTGGAAACAGCACCAATAATGGGAATAGTCGCTCCAGTTAAGCTCTTATCATCCCCACCCGAATTCTGAACCTATTTATGACACAGTTTTTTGAACAGCAGTTAGTATTGTTGATATCGCAAAGTTAGTCCAGTTGCACTTTCTGTGTACGTACTGCAAGACTTGGCTGTAAGATTCAACAAAGCATGTGCCTACACTGCATGCTGGAGTCTTAAAAAGTCAAGCCGCATGCAGTCCAGAAGTAATGTGTTTTCATAAGAGTGAACTACCTGTCTAACAAGTACCTGAAGGCTACATTGGCCAAAACAAGACAAACAGAATGGGGAAAAGCTTTCATGAATTATCAAGTCGCTGTCTCTTTGCATGAGCGATAAAGAGGTTCACACCCTAAAAACGGCACACTAAAAAAGCATGATCTGAACTCATGAGCACACGTTATTGACTGTGCGAGACCGCATAGGCCATCTGCGGAGGTGAACGACCTGGCTATGGAAACCAGCTTTTGTAGCACTGACCTTCATTTCGTAATGACAAATGAACAAAGTTATGAAGCGTGCAAACTTGGGAAGTTGGTAGGATATAACCGAATATGCGAACAGTGCAACCTAGTGAATATACAAACAGTGCAACCTAGAAGTAGTTACAGCATAACTATGGAACCAAGAAACTAGGGTAGAAAAGAGTGCTGACTTTCAAGGGATCACCAAGTCTGCACTCTTTTCTATCTCTGTTTTTTTTTCTTCTGTAGTTACGCTGCAGCTACTTCTAGGTTGCATTGTGCGTCTATTCAGGCAAACAAACATAAGTCTTGGGTGAATAAATGCAGGTGATCCATATATCAGCCACACTTTATGAAGGTGCCGCACTGCAATAGAAAAGGTACAGACTTTCGTTCTCAACAATGTACTACAATGAAAACCTCAAAGGGCAGCCACAAGATTTTTCTTTCTTTTTGATGGGGTGGCACAGAATTTATTGCTCATGGTTACTGAAGTGTGACCTGACCTGGACCGATTCTCACACAGATGTATCTCTTTTTTTATTCAGTGAACTGTGCAGGAGGACCATCTGGAAACATGGTACCCGTTGGTGTTGTGAAGTTAAGAAGTTAACGATTGTAGGAGGAGTACCATCACAGAATTCCCCCTTCCACGCCTTCACAGCAGATCCTGCAGATGCCGATTCATTATATGACGTATATACATATGTCACAGCACTTGAGCTGAACGTGTGTTAAGACGTTTCTGGTTCCCCCGTTTCTGATTCAGGCGCCTTCAGTGTGTTGGTGTACTAAGTCTTCCTCCCAGTTAAGACCCTCGGACATTTAATCCTTGCAGCCTGAAGTTGTCAAGATAAAACGACCAAGTCAAATGTGTGTTCATTGTTTACATTAAACCTGACGGCGGTTATATCGTGCTCTTCTAGCAGATATGCACACATCGTTGTAATACATGTGCCAGTAGTCGCAGACAACTTTCCTTGGCAATGCAGCGAAGGCTACAAGGCCAAGTCGCAGCGTATTGTACCGCTAATGAATGTAGTCCCTACAATTGTGCTCATATTTTCTACGCGAGCTACGAAAAATACTGCCTTCATTTTTCGTATGTAGCTCTCTGACACAGGGCGCAGCTCACACCGGTAAGATTTTCGTATTTGTTTTGATTTGTTCCTTCGTCCCTTCGAGTGCTTGAACGCATAAAAAGGCCACGCCTTTACGTGTACCCTGAACGCCAAGCGGCGTCTGCGTCAATATGAAATGCTGGTCAGCGCCCAGCCTTCACTTCACACAGCAGTACGAACGCATGGCAAACGCGTCGCAGTACAAGTGCAGAAACTCCTGCCCCAAGCTGTAGCTTTCCCTTCATTGCGAAGAAAAACTCAGTGTAAATTACGCGAAAAAAATTACAAAAATACCAGACTTACATCTTTGTGTCCCGCTTTCATATACCAACATTACAGAAAAAACTAGAGAAATTGTCGCGACATCCGGAGAGGTTAGTAATTATACTGCAATACTTAGCATGCCAGTCTGTGTGCTATAAGAAGACCCAAGGCCATGGACATCCTGCAACCATATCTCACATGTAACCAGGTGGATATTGTTATCTAACTAGATTTAATCGTGTCGTGGCTACATCTTCTCGGGCTCACCTCGTCGCTGACCAGACACGGGGGCGTGCTGTCAAAGCGGGCACGTTAACAACAACGACGACGCTCGACGTGGCCGGCGCGGCATCTACCCGACCGCACATCAACCGCTCGAGTCAGCTGCTCGAGTACACGGGAACTGGCGCCGCGGCTAGAGCGACTCCGGGAACTTCGGCGCGGCGTCGCACACCGCTAGCGGCGGCCGCGGCCACAACTGGAGCGGGGGCCGGGCGAGGGGCGCAACCTCCTCTCATACAGCTTCGTCGCCGTGAAATGCGCGGCAAAAATAAACAAATAAAAAGAGGAGAGAGAAAAGAAAGCGCGCGTTGACATATGGGTGACAGAGCTGAAGTCCCACAGGCGCGACTCGCGTGGGTTATAAACTGAGAACTTGATGGATGGTCAGAGAAAAAAAATCGAAAAATAAATAATTGAAGCGAGCACCACGCAGCAGCTGTGTTTCTTGCGCTCGCTTTCGCAATCCACGTGAGCGTGCGGTGAAGACGAACTCATTCGAAGGATCGAAATCGTAATCATCGTCACTGCGCTTTCGGGGAACAAGAACGAAAACAGCACGAGAGGTCTGAGCGGACAATCCAAAATGCGAAATAAAAACTCGCTCCGCTGATGCACTCGCGCGGGCACGGTATAGAAAGAAATATGTCCTGTCGTCAATGAGCTCATTAATTCCCTTTTACCCCCTTCCCTGAAATAAAGTTCCTTTTTTATTTACTCTGAAACAAGAGGGCACGTATGAATTTCTGTTTAATTAGCCCCAAAAGGCATGTGGCTCTGCCTCAATCATTCGTCTTGCCTTCTCCACTTTCAGCAAACTAAAAGTAGAGAAAACATTTGCTTTGCCTTGATTCCCAGTCCATCTAGCTCCCTATATTTATCATCTCTATACGACTGCTACCGTTCGCCACGCAGAGTACCATCTCACAGTGGTAACTGCTAAAAAAGATTTTTTTTTTTTTTGTCGTTACTGTCCAGTCGCGCAGCCATCATGAGGGTGTGGCACACAGGGCCCGTATACAGCACCGGCTTTGGCCCGTGCCCCCCTCCCCTTCTCACGATTCTTTTTTTCGCCATAGCATATAGAGAGCACGAAATCCCTGCCCGGCCCTTCAGATCAAAGTGCCCACCCCCCGCGCCCTCTCACAAAAAAAAAAAAAAAAATCTGCCTATGCCTCTGTTGCCGGCTTTACATGATTATACCAGGACAACGGAGGAAACGGCCTGCCCTGGCACGACCCATCGACCACACGGTCACGAAAGACAAGGTCAGCGCGGCGTAGCATTTACATCTCTTTCGTGAATTGCAGCAACGGTGCAGCCTTTTGGGCCATATAGTTGAACCCATAGCTCTAAAAACAGGTGGGCCAACGAAGACAGCAGGACGACAGGGCGTCCTACTGTCTTCCTTGATACCCATTTGTAGCGTTGTGGCAATGTCCATTCACGAAAACGTGCGGCGACAGCAAAGCCAGCCCAGAGCCGTCAACAGCGTTGCAAACGGACAAACAGCCAGGAATTTAGCGTCTCATAAAAAAAAAAAAGTGCACGCCGTCGATAGAGCTAAATACTTGGCGGAGTATACATAGGTAAAGAACTTCCATCCTCAAAAGGGGGCTTGCTTGGGGCTTCTTTCCACCCCGAAACAATGATCATCTAACCTAATCTGATAATCGTTTCCCTCTTGAAAACACGGCGCTATTCACCTTTTCATAAACGCCTCCCTGGGCGCCGCCATAACCCTCCTTGGGCTGTGCAAATTGGCGAGTCCCTTCGAAAATGCACTGACAACGCTGCGCCCTTAGCCTTTGTACTCCCGCGCACAGCCAACACCACACAGCCAACACCACACAGCCCATCATGGCGGTGTGTTTTTTCCCTTCCTGTGAAAAGGTGTATATCCGCGTTCTATCAAGAACGCTACGTCACAACGATTTCACACGTGCACACGCTGTTCTGAGCGTCGATAACGCGAGGAATCGCACGCTAAATAAATGACACAGTTACTGTTGTGGAACAGAAGGGCGTATCGAATACACCATATCATTTTCAAGAGACCGAACTCTCTGGTTTTGAAACGGAAACAAACTCCGAATCGCGGAACCAAATTGTTTCTTAGAATGCGAACGTGGCACGTTCCCTTCACTTCTCAGGTGGGCTGTTTTGGCAAGCGTCGGTCTCGTCTAATTATTCAAAAGCTTTAAGTCCAACGTTTATGTCATATTGCTTCTCATTTTCCCCGTCGACATTTATCATTAAAAAATAATACAATGAAGCAATAAACCGGCTTATATTGATAAATTGTACTCTGATAACCCTAATGTCGTTAATTTCATCATTATGTGCTTATATATTAATCAGGGTAGAATTTTCATTTTTAAATTTCGCGCCAAGATAGCCATGTGCACGCTTGACGTCACTGATTTCTAACGGCGTTTGTCGTCTTTTGGCGACTTTGGCCAAATTAAATTTCCTGAAATGTAGTATATCACGTCCAGCAAAGATGCTGTACGATGTATGTGCATTTTTTTTTAAACCGATCAGCAAGTACGAGTGCGTTTTTCTCGCTTACCAGGCGCCTTCTCTTGGTAAGAGCGGTGTTTTCGGTAATGTGAATTCATAATTTCATAATGACGAAAAAAAAGTTTCTCTTTTTACTGTACTTTTAACTATGGTCCCTAGAATATTAAATTAACTTAGCCGGGAAAGACAACATTGTTCATATCTTAGTTTTTTCATTCCGCCTGCGATTTGTTACCTTGGGACCTCGTCCCGCATATTTACTTGTAATGTACTAAATTTCCTATGCCAATAAAGAAAGAAAGAAAGAAAGAAAGAAAGAAAGGAAGAAATAAAGAAAGAAAGAAAGGCGATTGATTGATTGATTGATTGATTGATTGATTGATTGATTGATTGATTGATTGATTGATTGAAGGCACCACGGTGTCGCGACGATATCCATCCAGCCATTATTGGATCCAGAAAGTCATCTACCCCCCACCTCCCTCCCCAGTTTTTCAAGGTGTACCCGGAGAAACATGGCGCATCATGTCCTGTCACAAGCCAACTCCCCACTTCCTACAAGCTGCCCCCTCCCCTCTTGAAGAAACGCTGGGCCCACCCCTGCGCACATAGGCGATCAAGTGCACAAAAAAATACGGGCAGTTACAGTTCATAGCACATGGCTGAACAAGCAGCAAATACGTACATATACGAAACAAACTTGTATGGTCAAAATGTCCACGTGTCGAGGCAACTGTACTATGAGCTGGGGCGGCTCAATTCTTTACGGACAACTAGAAATGAGCACGCGCCTTCTCATTCATTTACTACCAGTATATTACGCATGCACGTCGGTGCAAACAGGGTAAAAACCGATGCCAGGGTACTACAGCGCGTGTAGCAGTCATATAATCCACATTTCTGTTACAGACATTAGATTAGATTTGTGGGGTTTAACGTCCAAAAACCACCATATGATTATGAGAGACGCCGTAGTGGAGGGCTCCGGAAATTTCGACCACCTGTGGGGTTCTTTGACGTGCACCCAAATCTGAGCACACGGGCCTACAACATTTCCGCCTCCATCGGAAATGCAGCCGCCGCAGCCGGGAATTGAACCCGCGACCTTCGGGTCAGCAGCCGAGTACCTTAGCCACTAGACCACCGCGGCGGGGCTCTGTTAAAGACATTACGAGTAATAATGCAAACGAGGGCAACTGTACGTACACGTCATAGGCACACCACACGGTGCTTATTACACAGAGGCAAGTCGACGGCAAAAAATAGACAGTAGGAGATAATTAAAATCAGATAGACGCTTGCGGGGGAAGTGACGACAAAAATATATAAAAATAGTAGTAGCAAAAGGGAGCTATAAGTATACCGCAGGAGCCGATTCATTAAGGATCCAGTTGCGACCCGCAGCGCAGAGCAGTGGGCTGCCACCTTCGCAATGCTGGTCGGTACAGGTACACAGGAGGATGCCGAGAACGGTGAATGGGAGAATAAAGCGTGAGAAAGGAAAGCGGGCACCTTGCTAATAGTGCACCACGTTTGGCGCGGCGCCGTCGTGTGGGGGTATATATAAAGTCGCGAGGAAAAAAAGGCGAGCTTGTTCGACGCGGGGCATGCAAATGAGATGCAAATGGGCGCCCTTAATAGCTTCGCAGCGAGCGCTGTCGGCAGGCGCGACGGAGCGATCGCAAGGTCGACCGAGGTGGAGAGTTCTTCACTCTCGCAGTCTCGATGTTTGAGAGAAAGTGACGAAAGAAGAGAAAGGCTCGGGAGGAGAAAGAAAAAAGCGGAAGACGCATTTGTTACTTCTGGCGGCGAAAAGGACACTTTTATCTATTACCTTGTGCCCCCGCATTCCAGCCTGCCGGATTTTCTTTTTCTTTCCCTTCTCGGGGCCTCCTCACATGGTCACTGTAGCAACTGTGCTTTTTATTATTTTATTGAATCTTCTTCTTGTTCTTCTCTCTAATCACTCTCTTTCTCGATCATCGAAGAATTCAGGGCAATGCCTTTCAAGAAACTTCCGAGATATATTTGTGAAATTGCGGTACTTTGCCCGTTCAATCGGCGACATCCGTGCATTGCTTTAGTTCATTAACTTGTTCACTTATTTTTGGTCCTATAGCTTGCCATGAAATAACGCGAATGTCACGTTGAAGAAAACGTCACCAAACGCTACCGTTTGAAAGAGTGTATTCCACAAATATCACCTACGGGTCGTTTTCTGAAATGTATATGACACCACGAATACTCCAGAAACACATATATCTCCACCGATCTCCGGTATCAGTAAACCTGGACGGTAATTCGGATATAATAGAAAAGCATGTTCCACGGTTACGCTTCCATTCACCGCACCGTTTGCCTGACAAAGAAAATGCTGCCGTAACTGTGGCTTCAGCAAGCTCTATACAGTAAATTCTACAGGATGTTTGTAACTTGCTTGAAAACAGTGTTATTAATGGCACGAGGAGAGATTAGCACAGTGACAAACTTCGTTGCTTGCGAAACCGCGAGCCGAATGCTAGAGAACCTTGGTGTACCTGGTCTTCGCCACCACAGTCCAAAGTGTTACCAGTAAGCAGCAGCTGTTTGTCGTAGCTAATAACGAGCTCCAAGCACGCGGTCCTCGTTACGGTTAGGTACGTTCACGTGCTAGCAACCAGGCAGCCGCAGCCGAACAACAAACAGCCCCGCGACGCGACCGTTACGTAACAAACGTAAGCGGCTCGGACAGACTGCAGAGCCGCCACAGACCTGTCCAGGCGGGCGGCGAAGTGAAAGCGATACATACGCGCGCAGGCCATGAATAATTAATGCCGCCCAACAAGTGAGGCGCGCGATCACGTCAGCCGAGACCGCGACGCGCAGTGAGGCGCGCACGCACAGGACGCGTATAGTGACGCAATTGTCGGTCGTGCGCCGGCACGGACCACAAAAGCGCGCCGTGTGGCTTTCAGCTGGCCGACTGCGAAGCGGGACAAGAGGAAGCCACGAGCGAACCAGGTCGCCATGTTTTGTCGAGCGCTCCGTGTATGACAACGCGTGCTGTCGTAAACATTACGCAGACGGGAGGAAAAAAAAAAGAAAAATGGCGTGCCCGATCACCGAGAGATGATAAGAGGCAACATAAGTTTTTGCGTGTGTGTGAACATGAGCAGTTTCAAAGACGGTAGTCTTTCTTGGGATACTCTAACGAAGAAATGTTGGTTAGTCTGTCTGCCTGTCTGTATGTGTGTCTGTACGGCACACGATTTAGCCCCCCGCGGCCAAAGTTTAAGCCCCCACTCAACGCCCAGCCCTCCTGATGCGGTGGCTGCGTTCATACTTGTCAGCATTGTCTTTGAAAAAGCAAATATTACGGATAAGACGCACCATCAATGCATGATTATTAGGCAGTGTCGTTTTGTTTAGAAAATACACAGATGCGTAAACATAAACTCGGGTCAAGATTGGGTCAGTCCGACTTCCGATCGACTCGACTCGCCCGTCGCGTCAATTTTGCGTAAACGAAAGTCTATACGTACACGCAGCGACGAACTGTCAACTGCATTCTGTTCGCTCTCTGGCCTCACCCGAAACGGGGACAACACGCACCTGTAAATTGGCGGGACGTATACCGAAACGATGTCGGTCACCGTCACTCGAATTAAGTCCGACACATCCGACCGTCGCCGTCTGTCGTTGAATTCGAACGCGACATCTCCCCCGAATCCGCTCCACATAGAGACAGATCGTTACACAGTTTGGACAGGACGGGGCCACATAGATAAGGCTCCGCTGCACGCAGCCGGTGAACCACGAAGAGGTCGCCTCTGTACACGCGGTGACGTAAACAACGCCTCAAGGCATGCACCACGCGGTCGACGCTTATCAGCTAGGGCACACCTTGCCGAACACGGCCTACTCGCCACATACCACACGCATACCTATGTGACGTCGTTGTCAAATCTCTCCATCTCTCTTCCTTTTACAGCGAAGATGTATAGTACGTGGTTTGAGGAAACCAAAATTCGTTCGTGTATGCGTGAAACTCAACGTTTCAGCGCCTCAGTGGGAGCACCACGCTCGTTTTGTGATGCCCCGATCCGCGATGCGACTCTGGCACACTCACCGTGGACTTGCACATCATTGCCATCACCGTCAACTACAACAACAGCTTGGCTGCGTCCACTGCAGGGCAGAGGCCTCTCCCATGTTAATTCCGCCAATCAACCAGGTCCTGTGCTTGCTGCCCCCGCTTTCTACTTTCTAAATCTCATCGGCCCACCAAACTTTCTACTCCCCTTTCTGCGTTTGCCTTCTCTTGGAATCGAGTAAGCTTCCATTAATGGCCTGCGGTTATCTTGCCTACGTGTCCCACGTCCTCCTCGAGCCCATGGCGTTTTGCCACCTAGTCAGGCAGGAAAAGAACTTTATTTTGATCCGGAGATGATGCCCACTTACATCGGCGGGCCACACCCACGAGAGGACGGGAAGATGCATAATCTCAGGCCGACCACAACCACTGCATGCACGCACAGTTTCCATCGCTTACTGGAGGACGCTCCAGAAGCACCTTGGTGTAGGATGCTTGAATTTGGAGTAGGACCGCGATAGCGTAATCGGGTCCTGTGCGCTTCACCTTCTCAAATAATGCGCAAGGAAGCGAACGACAGTGCGCGTAACATTGGCCGTGGAAAAGTATCATTAAAAGCCTGCTGCAAACACAGTTCTTAAGCTAAGCTTGAGTGCGCTAGGCAACCGTAAGGCAACACGAGAACTTATATACGCGGCTGCTCGCTATGTTGATGGTTCTCCTACTGCTGATATCCGAGCGCTTTGTGATGCGTGGGCCTTTTGAGCACACACTTGTCGCGCAATTCACGTGTTTTGACGCCGGGCGCTGTTCTACGCTTCTGCCACGTGGTATATGACGCGTTAAAGAGACTCCTTTCACTGCATCACATCCATGTAGCACGCGCGCTTGTTTGTTTGTTTGTTTGTTTGTTTGTTTGTTTGTTTGTTTGTTTGTGTGTGTGTGTGTGTGTGTGTGTGTGTGTGTGTGTGTGTGTGTGTGTGTGTGTGTGTGTGTGTGTGTGTGTGTGTGTGTGTGTGTGTGTGTGTGTGTGTGTGTGTGTGTGTGTGTGTGTGTGTGTGTGTGTGTGTGTGTGCGCGCGCGCGCGCGCGCGCGCGTTTTGAAGCAGTTTCAGGTGGCAGCGTAGCTCTGTGGCACAGTATACCTGCTTGGCACGCAGACAGCTTCAAAGGGTTCGATTCTCGCTCGAACGGATGTTTATAATTATTTTCTAGCACCTTGATCAGTTTTTCGGTCACGGAAAATATGTTGATCTTTCGACGACAACCACCCACGCCGACAACGGAGTTTCTTCAAAACGAGCTCTTTAACGCTGTCTCGTTAAAGCGAGGAGGGATTCGCGCAATGTGTACTTGTCCGGTTAATAGAGCCACACCGGATTACTTTAGTTACCCCCCTCCTTCCCCCCCCCCCCCCCCACAACTCGAGGCATTATTCGATAGATGGCACTTTCGTGCGGCCCTCACTATCAGAAAAAGCACGCATAACAAACAGCACACTGGCGGCTAAAAGGCCCGTATGGTGCGTGTATGCGTACAGCCTTCACTTGGTTCCACATCCGCTTATTTTTGCGCATATCCGCGTGTGCCCACTACGCAAACATGCGGCGCGCCAAGTAGACTGAGATGGCCGTGCCTGCCGCTGGCGGAGAAGGCGTCGCTTCCTGCGAGGCCTGCGCGCAGAGCGAGCGTCAAGACCCCCGAAAGAGTTCGGCGCAGTGCAGCAGTCGTCGATATATTCTGTGGCGGAACACGTATGTCGTGCCAGAATAATTGCACCCGACAGCAATGGTTTACGGGACGCGAACTGCACTGCAAATGGAAATTTTAAATGTTTTCTCTGTTAACAAATGACAATTCTAGCCTATCGAGCAAGTCTGTAGGAACTAGTACAAGCTGGAGCATTTGATTGCCGGTTATGTTACCAGACACAACGGGAATATATGTTTTGTGCGGTTCTGGCAAATAAATCTTGTTGTAAGTTCAGTGCCACTGTCTGTCTCCTTCTTTTAGATGCGGAGCATCTTATACTCGCGCCTTGTAGTGCGCCGTCCGCGCCGTCCACACCGCTTCTCGAACATTCGACAGCTGACGCGCGCGCATGCGCCGTCGCCCACTCTTCCACCATCTGTGCATCCCTTCCTCCTCTACACACCGCGCGCGCTTCACTCCTCCACCATCTGTGCACCCTTCCTCCTCTACACACCGCGTTCGACATCTACAATTCTCCTGATTCTCCAGTGGACGCGCATGTGGCGTCGCGCTTCGAGAACATTCAACAGCTGACAGTGCATGCGCCGTCGTGCTGTATATATACTCAAGGTCGGCGCTCGCTCGCTCAGTTGCCGCTCGTCGGTTGGTTTGTACGGCGCGTCGACGTCCAAGGTCGCGGTGAAATGAATTCCAACGAATCCACAAACACAATGATCGACGTCCCTTCGACCAGCGCCGCCCTTTCGCATACGTGTGTACGTGTTCACTCATTTAACACCCCCTCCTACAACCACGTTAACCAATTTAGCCATCGACCCAAGTAAGTCGCAATTTAACACCCCATTTCACAACCACGTTAACCAATTTAGCCATCGACCCAAGTAAGTCGCACTTTAACACCCCGTTAACCAATTATATGGTCCGCATCCTCCTCAGTGTTCCCCCGAGGGAAGCTGCGGGCAATTTCTTGTCTCTCGTTATTGGCGCTGTTTTTTATGTGAATATATGTTTTGTTTTTCTCTAAAATTTCGCGTCCCGCGAAATTTTGCTTTTGGCTGCACATGATTTCGTGGTTATACTAATAAAGCACTGAGGAGTTGAAAAAGGCACAATAAATGACAACAAGCAGATATGTATCAGCTAACTTCTATAATTTCACAGGGAAACATAAGAATTGTGACCACCAACTAGAATAGTTCTTGATTGATTGATTGATTGATTGATTGATTGATTGATTGATTGATTGATTGATTGATTGATTGATTGACTGATGCAGCGCTGACACCCGAAAAACAGAAAGCACAGGACGAGTACTATTTCGCAACTGGTACATTTACTCTGAAAAAGCAAAAATGAAATGAAATTGCAACAAAAAAGTCAATGCAACGTCCCAGCCGTTTTGTTGTTTTAGTAGACCATAAAGGTGACGGCTATGGATACATAAACTTCCAAAGAAGATACTATAAATACAGACGCAAGCAGTATAGTGTGAGAATTCGCACAGTGTGCGCACGATGCATAAAATATTCCGTACGTTTGCTGATCTCCAATCATCTGATGACAGCATGGCGTTGCAGTATATAGCTCAAATGAAGCTTGTATACGCTGCGTTATCCCACGGCTGCGACGACAGCTGTAATCATCAACAGCGCAAATGATCTGAGACGACGACGATTGCGCATCCCACGCACAACTCGTACCGATGACGAACAGTTGCAGGCATCAATTGCACTGCACGGAACTACAGCTGAGACGAGGCGCTTCTCCATAAAAGCGTTGGCGTGGAAAGCAAATTCTCTCCCGCCCCCGAGTGGGTGCACAGAAGGGGCGCGATCGCAGCGGCCGGTGGAGGACGGGAGATATAAGAGTACCGAGGGTGTGTCCCATCGCGAAGGTATCTTGCAACGGATACCTATCGATACCGATTGATCGCCGATGACGATGGTGCAGTGGGTCCCTGATTGATGGTCTTTAAGTGCGCGCGCATTCCGGGATATATAGTTGTTGGGAGCGGCGCTGGCCAGACGATTCAAACGGCCGGCAAATCACACGCTGTCCAACGGTGTCATCAAAGCGATTCGGTTGCTACTTGCGTCTTATACCCACCCAAATGATTTACGCTATAAGTCAGTCCAACAGGACCCGCCGCGGTAACGCGCTGGCTGTGGCATACGTTGAGCGAAATCGACACTGCTCGTTCGATCACGACCGCTATACGACCGCATTTGTTTGGGGGCCAAATGCAAAATCGTGCGCGTCTCGCTTAGACTCGAGTGAGCGCTTGAACAATGAAAACATCAGCTGGTGAAAACATCATCCGGTAAAACATCAGCTGGAGACTTCATAACCTGGCGAGTGTAACGGGGCCATACGCTGAGCTTAACAGTGCATGCGCAGTGCGCAATTTTTTTCTTCTTCTTTTAAAGAGGAAGGGGTTGCTGTGTAGTGGATAGCTCTGAACTGCTTTGGATTGGTCAACTTTGCATGGTAAATGCTTTGGATTGGTTAACTGCGTGTCATCATAACGTGCGAACCGAAAAATCGGTACGCGCTATGCCTCTCGTTACATCGTCCTTCCTGACCTTCGTGCAGCGCGTAACATGCAACTTCCTAACTAGAATCTGCGGCATGCCTTTCCAGAACACATTTAGTTAGAAAGTGCCTGCCCATGACCGGCAAGAGCGTTGAAAACGAACGCCAACAGTCCTCCGCGCGGCGAATTCTATGAACCGAAAAAAAAAAAATAAAAAAATACGCGGATGCCCTCTTCTCCGCTGCGAGCTGTGTAAGAACACGGTACACACACACACACTTGTACGTATGTAGTACATACGAACACGCAAGAAGTTGGAGAAAGGGGGAGCGAACGGAATCGACCGCAGGATGCCTACCGTTGCGGAACGTATCTATACCGCATGGCTGTACGTATATTCTTGTCTTCACGCACAAGCAGAAAATAAGAAAGAAAAGGCAGGCGATCTCGAACGATACTGCGTGCAGGAAAGAAAATTAGCCGTTGCTCTCCCCCCCCCCCCCCCCCCCATCGTTATTGCGGAGCCAGCCAGGCGAATCGACCGCAGGCACACGCTTTTTTTGTGCATTTCTGTAAGCAACTATCGGTTTTCATACGCATACGTCCCGCTCCTTTTTATTTGTTTTCATTTTAGCTTTCAATTTATTTTCAACAATGACTTTCTACTGTCCAGAGGGCCCACGATGCGGCGCTAGGGCTCGGCCTTACTGTCCCATCGTGGGAGCGGCCCGCCGTGTGCTAGGGCGCACGCCTTCGGACTTGTCAATAAAGTTTTTCCAAACCAAACCAAACTTTCTACTGTTTTTTTTTTTTGCGTTTGTGAGGATCCACGTGCTGCGCATCACGGGTGAAGTGAATAAGCTTTCACTTTAAGGTCAGCGTCTGGCATGTAATGCCGTGAAATCACAAAAGCGACGTGACGGCTCTGCCTCTCTGCCACCAGATTTTATTAGGACAACATCAAACGCGAAAATTTAGCCGTCGGTGCCACTCGGGGTTATAGCACGAGTGATACGAAATATCATCCTCAAGTTTAATGTTGTACCATTTCATTTGCCCTCCCTGCTTGGACTGCGTGTCCACAATATTTTATAAATAAATAAATAAATACTGTCGTCATCACGACGCGACCCAAGCTCGTCAGTATTTGTCACATCTCATCACGTGCCGTCTTACACGATGACGTCTCACAAGAGGTCATTGCTCGGTCAGAGGTGGACCAATCGCGGAGGCCGTGCATGCGAGAAAAAAAAAAAAACAGATGAGGCGCGAGAGAATGTCAAGACGCCTCCGGTCATGGAGGCAGTCCGAAACCGACTTACGTGCGTGAATACTTTCAAATGGGCAGGATGGAGACGCAGTATATTGACCAAAAAAAAATAACAATAAAAGGACAAGAGAAAAAGGGGGTGCAGACGTAGACGAAGAAAAGGAGAAGCAAGACGAAGACGATGAGAAAGAGGTAGAAGCAATAAAAGGTATGAAGTACTAGAAGCGGAGGAAGAAGTAGCATACTACAAAGAAGAAGAGTAGGAGGAATAGGAAAAATAAACTCTGGCCTTCGAGTCTTAAGCGAATGCATAAGGCACTCTGCGAGTTATGATCCTCGGCCTGGCGAGGTATAGACGGCTAGCAACAGTGGGATTCGCGCTACGCTGCACCCACCGCGAGCAGACGATAATAGAAGTTTAACCGGATCCTAACCGTGTCTCGGGCTATTCGGACGTCCATTCGGATCGACGTTTTTGCCGACCACACTGAGCACCCATCCTGCGTATACCCTTATATATAGCACGGCCGGTTCAATGCCACTTTCTGCGCTGTCCGGTCACGCGGGACCGCGGACTGGTTTCCACTTTACTTGTTAAATGCGTGAACAGACGAGTAAACTCGGCTGCTGCTGCCAGCGTGGCCGCAACTGCCGGGCGAACGAAGCTATATACTCCTTTGGGAGATATGTATCGATTCGGCGGGCCAACTTCAAGCAGTGTGTAACGTAATCCAAGGCGGATCCGACTCGATTCAGTGAATCTTTAAAAAAAATAAAAAACGGCGAACAAAGTCAGGTACGAGCTTGCAATGATTGCGATAGCGTGCTTGATTGTATCTGGTAAAAACGCAACGCAAGTTATCTGCAGTTCAAGAAAAAGATGAGTGTGTGATGCCCTCTGAGCGCTGATCTGTTCGGCATGCGGCTTTTAAAGAGACAAAATAACTCCCTTTAGAGTCAGACGAGGCTCAGAATAGAGTACAATGGACTCAAAGAGTGTTAACCATGTCTTATATAAGGATTCACACAAGAAGAGTCAGATTACCTTTTTTAATTTTTTTTTTCTTAGAGTGTGGGTGGAAATCGTGTTTCAGCAATGATTTGTCACTGGTCATGCTATCGCAAGCAAATCAATCAACTCCGAAGTACAGTAGAGCTATAGTGACGGAAGTAAAGCTAAGCATTGCATTAAAGCGAAAAACCAGGAACAAGTGATACTATTCGAGAACGACTATATGCTGCATGATTGCGGGAACAGAAAAAAAAAAGCATTAAACCAGGGTGTCTCAAACAAGCGGTTCACGGATCTTCCGCTGGCAGTCCGGTATACCCCCAAGACTGTTTCCATTGCGTATTCTTTTTTCGTAATTAAGCTTCTGAGCTACACGGACGTATTGGGATTAAGGCATTTTTCCTCGCGCGTCACACCATGCGGTCACCGCGTGTTCACACAAAACATAGAACAAGAACTCTATATTCAAGGATCGGCGTTAGTCATGAGCCAGTTAATTAGTCAGTTGGCGTCAGTTAATTAGTCAGTTGGCAGTTAGATTGCCACGACGGTGTAGCTGTCAATTACGGCACTCGTCTGCTGACCTCGAAGGTCGCGGTTTCGATCCCGTCGCATTTCGACGGAGGAGAAATCCTGTAGGGACCCGTCTTTCATATGACAACGTCGTCTGACACAACCTTTAACCCCCGCTCTTCACACCGCTTCTTGATTGTCCCCGCCTTCAGAGACCAAAGTTCGTGTCTGCGTATTATACTTCGAGATCCAAAAAACGCTATAGGAAAAGGAAGATGTAAAACAGGGGTTGCGTCGAACCGACGTTTCCACCCCTGGACTTGTCTTCTATACAAAGCCTCTAGTTCTGCTCTAGCCTTGAGTACAACAAGTAGGCTTGTCAAACATCGGCTCGAAGAAACCCGTGTTTACAAATTTTTTCATACTATCGTTGAGTATGGTGTTTGAGACAGCAGCTGCTTTACAGCAATGTATACCGATAAGCCAAACTTTCTCCTCGCCGACGCGCCAACCACATATATTCGGGCGCGCCGGATGGCGGGAGAAAGTGCGCAGCGAAAGGTGCGCGAAACGCTATATCGAAACTGGACGGAGAAAACAGTGCCTCCCCGTCACGCACGCATGCGGCTTCGAAATCCGCTACCGTGTGCGGTCCTGCAGTTCTGCTGACGCTATCAGTATACGTTTCCCGTAGGCGCATACCGGGCGTTCCGTGCATGGAGCTGCGCTGAATGTGGCAGCGGTGGCGCCAGCGCAGAAAAACGTTGACCGGTGGCTTTTCTTCGACGGCGAAATACCATACTGCAACCCCCCCCCCCTTCTCTCTCTCTCTCTCTCTCTCTCTCTCTCAAACGCTATATATATATATATATATATATATATATATATATATATATATATATATATATATATATATATATATAAACTGTGTGTAACAGGTTGATGAAGTGAATGTCGTTGGTTGCCGGGAAAACGTTATCAGAGGGAATACTTGAGATATGCCATCCAGATCACAATCAGAGCCTAGAAGGAACGTATATACATACGTGTTTCTCGAACACTATATTATCGTGTCGATGACATTACTCTTATTATGTTACCATCTCATAAACAAAAGGATCAACTATGAAGCGTCCGCACTGGTGATTACGCCGCTGTAGCCCCATTTCCGCACGAGCTATGCGTATAGAGTGCGTTTAAATAGCGCGCGCTCGAACCACGATAGAACAAGTTAAACAACAGCAAATCCCAATTTAGAATGAAAAAACAAAAGGAGCTGGTGAAGCTAGTACTAAGCCACGCCAGGCTTGAAACAGCGAAACTGGACTATTCTGAATACTAATCCGTATGCTTTTGGGCTGTTTCTATTGGCCTTGACTATATAGGTTATGTCGGTTGTTTCTAAGTTGATTCAAGGTCGTCGCTAGCTCAGACGCAAAGACAAGGATTTTTGATTCTTCGTTACAATCTAGGAAACGTTTTCAACCTTACATCGCTTTGCAGCCATTTGTTGGGTTTAACTATCGCCTTTTTTTTTTCATTTTTAGTGGACTAGTGGTGAGTATATAGAGGAATTTACTGAATTTATGCGGCACATACTGGTTTATGACGGTGATAAGTTTTTTTTTTTGTTCATCGTACAAAAAAAATCGGTTTGCTAAACACAGTTTCGCCGTTTAAAACAAAAAAAAATGTTGGCGCCATTGAGTGCGAAATTGCGTCAGCTATACCGGTGTAATAGACAGCCGGGCATTATATATCAGTCTGTCCCAGCTTCTCGACAATACCGTTGTCGAAAGCCGGGCGTCTGTCTGACTTTCCTTCTCGACAATAGGAGCAGGGATCGATTTTCAGTGTCGCGGCGCATAATAATGCACGGAGGCCGAAGGTGCAGCCTGCGCCATACACGTATTCCCACGGTTTCACGCAGCAGGGAATGTCATACTATACACGGTGTATGTACACAGACGGCACGGCATTCTCACGCTTGCAATGTGATAGCTGTATTTACACGTTCGCGCAATGCGATCACATGCGGCCGTGACGAACACAACTCGTCTGTCCATTCGTTCTCACGATGCTATATTCACCACAGGGACATGCACAGCGACGCGATGCTTAAATAATAATAATACTTTATTCTGGCATGTGTAACACAACAGTTACATGCAGAAAGTGCATGTAACAGAAAGTGCATGTAACAGAAAGTGCATTTCCAGAAAATCACACGCTGTCTCACCCTCAACCCAGCCCCCTTCCCCCTCAAAAGATTTGCACGCGAGTGGGCCTGCTGGATTTGGGACGTTAAACCCCACATATCAATCAACGCGAGTGGACAGGGTGTCAAGCTGGAGAAGAGGTGCCACCTTTAGTAAGGTAAACAATGTAAGTTTACATGGCGGACGCGTATTAAAAACGACAGTGCCTCCGTTGATTGCGCAGCAAACGTCAGAGTTGTATACGAGCCGGATTCAGATAACATCGCGATACCATAGAACGCGCGCACTTGTACACTATAGCGCAGAACGTGAAAAAGGGGCGCCACTGACATATAATTGTTGGAGTTATCATGTCCTTGTAACCAGAATGCGATTATGATGGACGCGTATACAGTGGAGGGCTCCGAAAATGTCGGCCACCCCGTGATCCCTACTAAGGTGCACCCAAATCTAAAGTTCTCTCCGGAGTTTGGCCTCCATGGATATGCGGCCGTTACGGCAGGTATTCGATCGCGCGACCTTCGGCAACCACTGTAGACCATCGGGGCGGGTATACAAAC
Source organism: Rhipicephalus microplus (assembly GCF_013339725.1). Classification (NCBI taxonomy): domain Eukaryota; kingdom Metazoa; phylum Arthropoda; class Arachnida; order Ixodida; family Ixodidae; genus Rhipicephalus; species Rhipicephalus microplus. The sequence continues at coordinate 113,124,840 of NC_051168.1, read as the reverse complement.
ACTGCGTGCCCGGCGGTGTTAATGGTCGACAAAGCACCATGCCGTGCTAGCTTGGGTCTCAGATAAGACCACACCCGAGACAGTTAAAAAATGCAAGAAGCGGCGGCAGCCGAAAAGGAGATTTCGGAGGAACAACAGCAACGAAAGAATGTGGTCCCGAGTAGCCGGCCTAACTTGCAGAGCCATGAGCTTTACTCATCACGGTCAGCAGGCTTTCCCTTCTTATGCGCTCTTCTTCCCAATCTCTTTTTAAAAAAGAGGCTCCTTGTAAAACAAGTGTTTCCAGTCGGTACACTGCGGGCATCGTACACATTTTTATCGCTCAATTTTTTTTTTTCGCTCGTGATTGCACCTTCCAGCCTGCCGCATGGTGGTGGTGTACACGTGTGGCGAGGCCGAACGCGTGTTGTGCCAGCCTGTTTCAGTCGGCGGGAGCGACGGCCTTCTCAAGTTTTTGTGACGCGACCTTCTTGTTTTCTCTCCTCTCCGCCGCGGCGCTCGAGTTCTTCTGACGGCCTTAAGGGTGGATTTTTGAATAAATCACCCATCTTACACCTATTATTTCTGCCAAACTTATCTGCATGGGTGTAAGTTCTGCAATTCCACCTTTTGTACGCCCATTTCTCATTTTTAGGTGTATTATAGGTATATGTTAGCAAATCACACCCAAGGGTGTTTCCTTGAACGTTACACCTATCATATATGTATATAGTTTAGAGCATCAATACATATCACATCTCAACGGATGCAATCAAACCGCATGCCAAAAGTCTGGTGAAAAGATCGATGTTGCGGCATTCGTTTTCATTTCCCATAATTCATTCGCCAAAATATATCGTGCTATGTATTATATGTATTAAACCACCCCCTATTTATTATATTCAGAAGATTCCTCACATGTTCAATGACTTAATTCATGGGTTAACTTTTTGGGATTCCTACTAAAAATATTTTGCTGCCGCTTATGTCCATTCTTCCCTAATTCTCACAGAGACATCAGTAAAAGAGATTATGTTGCACTTAAACATAACATGAAACGATTACACACGGTTTTCGACAGGCTATCGTGCACGCTTCCTCATTTGAAATCACACTAAGTTTTTTGTACCAGAGGTCCTGATTTATTAAAGACGATAGTCCTTTTTGTGGACCTTCAACGCAAAAATTTTGGTCTGCCTGCCTGTCTGTCCGTGTGTCTGCCTGTACATTTGTCGGTTTGTCCACTCTATACGGCATCTGGTACTTGAAATGGCCGACCTCAACCGCAGCGCCCACCAGTGTTGCTCAAGATTGAGCGTTCATGCTTGTGCAATCGTCAATTAAAAAGCCATGATTGCGCATGTCTGTGGCATCATAACAACACGTATATATTCTGCATGTGCGTCTTTTACTAGAAAAAGCATACATTAGTAATATTAAGAGCCGTAGCGCTTATCACGCTGCGCTGACCATGCAATGCTTGCACGGAACAGGGAGTGTTTCCAACGCTTTGCTAAGGTGGTGGAATCTACCCGTCGCCTTGCGTTCTACACCTTATCACCTCTGAGATGGGCGGGCACACCCCTATCAAAGCCACACGCTTTGTTTTCTAGGAAGACTGCCAGATGGCGCTCATGTCTCACGTGCGACATGATTTGATGTTCTTTTTCGCCTTAGCTGTACGCTCGAGGCACTCAAACGCAGTGCCTACAGAATACCACTCACCGACTTTCTTGCGCAGAACACCAAATAAATGTCCTGTTCACTCACTCCACACGCAAGACTATCGTCTTTTGACGACATTTGCAGAAACATGGAGATACGGGGCCAATTTTTTACAATGGGGGTCCATATATTTCCTCACACTGAAGTATTTCGCATCAATACACGGGTCCCTGATTTATTCAGTGAGTTATATTTAGAGCTATGAACATGGGTCAGTTCAAATTGAATGTTTGTAGTATTCGCATTGCCACAGAACTAGGCATGTTTGCAATTAACAGGCTAAGCTTACTCTGATGCAGCTGCTGTGCACGCATGCTGCGCCGCAGGACAAGCTTGGCGCACATACGCTAAGCACGGGTGAACTCTTCCAATGGGTCGCACCACTCTGTGGGCACTTAGTGCTCTTTTTATATTTACTTGAAATGCACGCTTGCGCGTCGTATAATATACACGTGAACGATCGTAGACAACACTAGCGCAATGTACCCGTGCCACAAAGATGGAGAGTAGTTGACTAATTGCAGCATTGTAATTGACAGCTGTTACTGTCACGTTACAATGCACTGATAATCGCACATTGGTATGCTCACACAAAATTTAAGACTTGAAATAAAAGCAAGCGTCCTTCATACTTTGTCGGTAAAAGAAGCAAAGCCCCCGGTTCTTGCTGATTGGCAGAGTGTTATTTAAAAGAAGCTAATAGCACAGCAGGGGTGTTGCTAGGATTTATGCGTGCAAGGGAACAGACAGAGGAAAAAAGGGGGCCTGGCGCAATTTGTATGTAAATTTTTGCCTGTTGTTGCATACGTGCGGATCCGAATCGCAAGCTTTCTTTTTTTTTTTTTTTGCGAAATGGGCCAAATCTTGACCAGAAAGTAGCTCAAATGACACTCAATTGGCTCATACATACGTTCACGTTTCCTCTAAAACAGTAATATTAAAACATTATTTATAAATATTACTGTTCTAGAAGAACGTTGATAGTATGTATATGTCAAGGCAGCGTTAGTTGAGCTTGTTTCGGTTCTAGATTTGCCCCATTTTGAATTAAAAAATATCTCCTCAAACGAACATAAAAAAGGGTGGGAGATGTGTCAAATATGGAACAACCTCCTTGCCACCCTTCCCTAACTTTTTATTTATATCTATGTTCCGCAAGTAACAAGTTTTGACTCCGAAATGTCGAAACAACGCCGCAATGACGCCTCACCCGGGAAAAAAAAAATGTACATTACGAAGGCTACGCATTTGCCACCTGCACACGTCAGTGGCAAAAAAAAAAAAGACTTTGAAGCTCTGCTAGCAAATAAATATGTTGTCAAGCATGAAATATTACACTATATCTTGGAGGCTTGACATAGCTTGGAAATTATATCATAAAACGGTACTGCTATTTGTTTCGGTTTCGGTTTTGAGGTCTCGGGGCAACTGCGCATCGCCATCGTCAACAGGCAGACTTTGAATTGGGTGGTAACATGTCGGGTGCGTGTTTGGTGCAGGCTGACGGTGGTTTATTATTTTACTATTCACTTGCTTTGTCAGGGACGCGTACTCATACGGCTTGCACAGTTTAAATTGTGCTTACAGTAGATACAGTACGTGTCACTGCAATCTGTGGCGTGTCGGCTAGTACAGAACAACTTCGGTGCGGCGGAGTGTGTGTCCTCTGTCAACGGCTTTCGTTGAAGCTTGTGCCCGCCGCAAGCAGTGTTTCCGATCAAGCAATCAACGGACTGTACGCTGGGAGCTACATGGAGAACGCTTTTGGATTTCGTGCTATTGCTGAAAAGGTAAGCTTTCGTGTATGCGAACAACGAAGTGCAGAAGTGCGTGCCTGCCTGCCAACTCCCGATTTGCCCGCGATACTCGTAATTGCAGGAAGCGACCGTCTCATGGCGTCGGTAGCTTCGTGACCTTCGCTCGCTGTGTGCTTATCAGCTGCGATGTCTCAACAGTCGCAGTGTTCGTGAACCTCGCTTTGGGGCATGGTTAAAGAAAACGGGGGGATGTGCCCCGCGCAGATAAACCTTACGGCATTCGGCAGCGGGTGAGAAAACAAAGGGGGGGGGGGGGGGCTGAGCGAGCCGAGGTGGGCGAAAGAAATGGCATAATAATAATAATAAAAACGAAGCAGATCAACGGTAAAAGAGGTGCCAGTTGTCAGTTAGCGGGACTGCAGTGGACAAATGGGGCGCGTTTATTACGCGGGAGAAAAAAAAATCCAGATTTCAATGACTGAAGATAGGGGTGCGTTTTAATGCGAGTAAATATGCTATTTAAAGCAACAATTGAAAAATACTTAAACTTTGTATCAGTACCCCTTTGATGCCTGCGCTTTGCAGCGGCGTGACGTGTTTTGTTAAAAATCGTGCAGCTAACCAAAGAATTTATATGTACCTTGTTTAATCAGTGATTCGCGCTTTTTATCCCTTGCTAGGTTTGTTTATATTTATACTAGTATATCGTAAATAATCAGGATATAGAAATATTGATCTGCTTTAATAAGGGATTGAACAGCCACACTCAATTGCACACATCTTTTTGCATTTTCGCACCATTGTACTGCGGCACATAGAATATTGTAGAATAGAATATTTCTGTATATTTTGGTGTAGGGTTTTGCGATGTGGTTACATATGAAAGCTTAGCCAAAGTGTACCAACAAACACGCACACAAAACTTTCAGTTAGACTGATACAGCACAGATGATAATGGTGTAGGCATAGTTAGCCACTAAAGAACACGCTCGCGAAAAACAAAATGAGGATGGCGACACAGGTGGCTGTAAATGAAAGCAGGCAGACCTAACAGCTCTTGTCTGTTTCACGCATTTTGTCTGTGCAGGTTTCATCCTTACGAATGTAAGGGCATTGATCCAACTAATAAGCCCTCCATGCATATATTCCTGTTAGCTACTTCTCCAATATGTCGTGCATTTTTTAAATTATACATATTTATGGTCCAACAGTTCAGAGCTTATTGAGCATATATTTAACTTACTTGTGATACATTATCTGTTGCATGGCTGTTTTTATGAATTAAAAAAATTCAACTGCGAATGAGCTGCTTATGCATGCACTCGAAGAATAGGGTTAGCACGTCTTATTTATTCTTGAGAGTAGTCAGTTTTACTCGTGGCCTAAAGTAATCATTTTGTTGACCAATGAGCAACCTGTGAAAGACATAAAATTATCGAGTACACCAAATTTATGTAACTGGAGAAGAAATTTAGAGGTGAGCTTCCACAAATACACAGTGCTGTTTTTCCAGCAGCAGTTGTCATATTGTAAGTGCTGTTGATCCTTCCATATCGGGGCTTGCTCGATGTTTTACACTATTTTCACACAGTAGATTGTACATCTGTGATGTGTACATGTCTACACAACGATCCTTCAAAGTAAATGATAAATATTGCTACTTTTCTGTCTGAATGGGTTTATATAATTTTTTGTATCAACCATTGTAGTGGCCTATTGGTTAGGGTATTCTAGCTTAGCAAGAAAACTTGGTATAAACGCTGAAATTTGAGCTTCCCAGTATATTTCAAGCTTCTTGGTAGGTGCATGATTCAAAAGAGAAGCACTTTTTCACCACCACCACGGTGGTGAAAAAACCATACTCAAACATGGCACTTGCATTCGTACACTAATATGCACAGATGCTTGTAAAAGTGAATAGTGGTAAAGCTGAAAGTGGAGAAGCTGGAGCTTTTTATTATATGACACATCATAATGAGGTTCTGATTGTTCCCAGTATTTTTTAAATGCTTAGTTGAATGTTGTGCATCTCTTACATGCAGAATGTTGAAAGGAAAGCACACTACGTCTTCTACGATGGACTGGGTGCTGACAATGCAGTGCACTCTTCATCACAACCTGAAAGCAGCTGTTCCGGGCTCACGACCTCACTCAAAGGGTTGCAGCAGTGGTGGACGCTACTCATAGGTTGCACCAAATGTCTTGTACATTTTAGAAACATTCCTCTGATGGAAAAGGCTTCATCTCAAGCTATGTGTCCTATATACCTATTTATATATTCAATATAAGTATCAGTTTGCCATCAGATCAACAGCAGTGCGTGTAGAAAACTGTGTACAATGCATAATGACAGTTGTACGAAAACCTGGAGATGGCCTACATGTCGCCAGCTTAAAAGGTTGATCCACTAATGGGTCAATCCACGCCAAACATCCCAGCTATTTTAGCGACCATCTCAAATGTATTAAAAAAATTGTGATGATTTACTGCATTGAAAACAGTAAAACAGTAAAATAATTTCAAAAGAAAAAAATTTTCGGTCACGCAGTTGCCTTCTGAACTTACTGGAATATCGTTTCAGTGTGGTTTGTGGGAAGGTAGTTTAAAAGTACTGCTCATTGCTTCGATACCAAAATTTGTCTACATGTTAAGTACAAGTTCATGTTTAAAGTGTTTGAAGCGCAGTAATATTAGTGCAATTTCACTGGCACATACGCCTCCAAGACTAACAATGTGCTTGATACGACTGGTTGGTGCTGTATGGTAGACAAAGAAAGTGCTTAACAGCGCAAAGGACAAGAAGGGAAAGAAGAAACGACAACAGAGCCCTGAACAAACAATCAAAGTTTATTGCAAACCAACTGCAATATATAGAAAACAGAATCTGCGCATAACCACGCACCATAAGCAGAATCGCACATACATGCACCATACAGCCTACCTTATCAACAACCGGTCATGTAAATGGACCCAAGATAACTAACTTCACAGCAGTTAAGAAAAATTGAGGGTACGCTAACACAGGAAGCACCAAGTTGTTGAATATAGAAAGCTTCACTAATTTCGTGCTCGCGCCGATTTTTATATCCCCCGTGATCAAACACTTGTCGAGAATTGGCTGACAACAAGACTTATTACAATGGTCTGCCAAGTGGCTGGGAAGGAAACCTTTTAGAGAGTTAGCGTACCCCCTCAACCGATCATTCATGCATCGCCCTGTTTGGCCAATGTAACCGTGCCCAAAAGTAAAAAAATATCTTGTAGAGAATCGCTAAAACACATTCAAGATGGCACGTAGCGTGTTTCTTAGTGCATTCTTCTTTCTTAGGTCCTTCGCTGTTGACCCTGTGACATAGCCCAGCGAGTTTATCGCGTGCGCAGAACACAACTCTTACACCTATTTTGCCAGTGACCTTCTTTAGCCTTTGGGAAACTTCATGTATGTAGGGAATAACAGCCTTGCTAGAATGAGGCTTGTTGAGTTAGCTGTTGCTTTGTCTCTTATCAACCACTCTTAGTGACGTTAGGAGAGTCTCGGCAATGGAAGTTAGCTCGGGATTAGAAAAGCCTCCTTGTTGAAGGCAGTGAACTTGGAGCGAGAAACTGCACTCTATCTGGCGGTGACAAGAGCCAGTTAAAATTGCCTTTAGGCAGGAAAAAGCGATGCTTCACTTGACCAGCTTAGAATGGGCGGACGTAAAAAGGAGGTTCTTTCTTGAGAATGACTCGTACCGCCAACGTACATGATGAACAAAATAAAAGCATTTCAAATTTTAGACATCGTAGCTTGTCGTCAGAAATAAACTCCGACGTTATTTCTAGTTTCTTCATTTCACACCCAAAAACGTCAAATATCTCATCGGTGGTTCCCCGAGGGTCAGATTGATCGATGCGGTAAAGCACTAAAAAGTCGTCAACGTAGTCGAACACTTTAACTGTACTCGTGTGATCAAAGTTAGCCATGAGACTTCTTTCATACCGCGCGAGTAAAAAGTCACAAAGAACCGGTGCTAAACTTGAGCCATTGCACACATCTGCACCGGTCAGATATTTGACATTTTTTGGCGTGAAATGATGCAACTGGAATTAAAGTCGGAGTTCGATTCATGACGACAAGTTACGATGCTTTGACTTGGAAATAGTTTTTTGGTTGACCATGTATATTGGCGGTACGAACCTTTCTCAAGGAAAAGCCTTCTTTTTACGTCCACTAATTCTAAGCTAGTCGAGCGAAGCATCGCTTTTTCCTGCCTAAAGGCAATTCTAACTGACTCTTGTCACCGCCAGATAGAGTGCAGTTTCTCGTTCTAAGTTCACTGCCTTCAACAAGCAGGCTTTTCTAATCCCCTGCTAACTTCTATTGCCGAGACTCTCCTAACATCACTAAGATTGCCTGATGAGACACAAAGCAAGAGCTAACTCAACAAGCCTCATTCTGGCAAGGCTGTTATTCCCTACGTACACGAAGTTTCCCATAGGCTAAAGAAGGTCGCTGGAAAAATAGGTGTAAGAGTTGCGTTGTGCGCACGCGACAAGCTCGCTGGCCTATGTCGCAGGGTCAACAGCGAAGGACCTGAGAAAGAAGCATGCACTAAGAAACACGCTATGCACCATGTTGAATGTGTTTTAGCTATTCTCTACAAGATATTATTTACCTGTGGACATCGGCCAAACAGGGCGATGCATGCATGATCGGTTGAGGGAGCACGCTAACTCTCTAAAAGGTTTCCTTCCCAGCCACTTGGTAGACCATTGTAATAAGTCTTGTTGACAGCCAATTCTTGACAAGTGTTTGATTACGGGGGATATAAAAATCGGCGCGAGCACGAGATTAGTGAAGCTTTCTATATTCAAGAACTTGGCGCTTCCTGTCTTAGCGCACCCTCAATTTTTTTAACTGCTGTGAAGTTAGTTATCTGGGGTCCCCTTATATGACCGGTTGTCGATAAGGTAGGCCGTATGGTGCATGTATGTGCAATTCTGCTTATAATGCGTGGTTATGCGCAGATTCTGTTTTCTGTATATTGCAGTTGGTTTGCAATAAGCTTTGGTTGTTTGTTCAGGGCTCTGTTCTCGTCTCATCTTTTCTTTCTTGTCATTTGCGCTGTTAAGCACTTTCTTTGTCTACTACGCCTACAAGAACTTAGCCAACATGTGTTATGAATGTCTGACTAATGAATACTAACTACACAAAAGGTATATTTTGAGGAAATAATATTATGAGACTTCTTAAGCTGCTAAACATTACGAGAAAAAATTACGAGTTTCGCAGAATCGTCATTTCGTTTATATTGAGACCCGATTTGCACTGTGGAATGGTCCAAATAAATATGACCTTCAAACCTGAATCGAAAGGAAAAAAAAAGGTATTTTCATGTGCCAATTTTTATCATTACATTTTTTTGTTTTAAGGAAGAAAATAAGTTTTGCACTTTCCCATTGATGAAAATAGAAAATTTCAAGGCGGCAGCTGTCGTATGACCAAATGGGAAGATAGGCACCAATGGGATTTCTAAAAAAATATTTTCTTCCTTAAAACAAAAAATTCAATGATAGTATATGAAAAGAAGTGATCATTTGCTTTCAATTTATGTATAAAGGTAATTTTTATTAAGCCACCTCATGGCGTAAATCGCATCTGATTATGATCAAAAATTACGATTTTGTAGAATTTATGATTTTTTCTCATAAAGTTTACCAGCTTGATAAGTCTCAAATATTTTTTTCTCAAAATATACCTTGCGTGGAGTAGGTATTCACTACACAGATATTCATACAAACTGCAGTATTGCAATAAAGAAATTGCAAACATAGCACATTTTGGATAAAGTCTTAGAAGCATATGTGCCAGTATAGTTGCAATAATATTACTGAGCTTCAAACACCTTACACAAGAACCTTTACTCAACATGTAGACTAAGTTTGGTATAGAACGTACTTTTAAAATAAATTTTTTCACACACACCCAAACGACATCCCGGAAAGTTCCGACGGCAACCTTGCGACCAAACATTTTTTCTCTCCGAAATATCCTACCGTTTCACTGCTTTCAATACAGTTAATCAGCACAATATTTTTCGAATGCATTAGAGATGGTCGCGAAAACGGCTGGGCGTTTAGCATGAAATCACCCTAACAGTGTGTCATGAACACAGAAAAAGGCCCTATGCTTATTAAGCCCTTTATTTACCAAAAAATATACTGAAAGTGCCTCCTCTGAGGCACTGTATAGTGCCGCTTTTTTCACAGTTCTAAGGGAACTAACTGCACGTGCTATTGTTGTTTACATGTGCAGCAGTAGCATCAATATGTAGTAGCACTTGCTGTTGGGATAGTTGGTGCATGTTTGCATTACATATTAGTCAATTTTGCGCCAAAATGACGACCACACAAACGAATAAAACACAAAAACGGATTGGGCACTCATTTGCAATTGTTGATTTCTTGAGAAAATGGGCTGATATAAACCCACTTTTTGTCAACGCTTGTGCAACCTACTCGGGCCGTCCCTTACCTAATCACGCTATAGGACACATGATCGCTAGATACCGTGCTTCCAGCTCATACATGATGAGTGAAGTTTTGCTAACGCAATTGATACCCCTTTTCTTTTGTGAAAGCCCATCAAAATGGCTCTTGGTGTGAATCCACATGAAGTGACATGTGCTCTTGAACGGGCACCGTCGTTATTCTTTGCCGTAAGGGCGTGTTCTCTCGCTCGATCATTGATGCAGCGCCTCGTCGTCTGGCTAACATGTGTCTTTCTGCACGATAGGGGTATTTTGTAAACCACTTCAGTGGCAGACTTCGTGAATGGCCACGCATGCTTCTTTTTACAGCCTTTCAGCTGCTGAGTATGATTTTCAGCGATGCACCGGCGCAATTTTGCTAGTTTGTTAGGGGCACGAACACAATCAGTACTTCATGCCAGCTCGCCACCTTTTTAAGGTTGTACGTATGAATATATAGTATATTATGAATATAAGGTACAAACAGCTGCTAGTGAGCACCCGTCCTGTTCATGTGTTTTCTTTGTGCGGTCGTGGTTTTGACGTGAAATCGACAATTCAATTCAGGCATTCATGTCTATTCACAGCACATGTTTAATGTCTGTAGCAAAATATTACATGATATTTTCGTATTCATATTTGCATGTTCAAGAGAACAGCAGCCGTGCCAATTGTGTCAATTGGATACAATTTCCTAATTTTGCACAAAACCTTTATGAAATGCCCAACCAGCCTCAATTATTTCTCAGTATTGTTAATTTTATCAAGAAACATAAGATCCATTATTCAACTTAAGTTTGCGCATCACCATCCAATTGATTGATGTGTGCAGTTTAATGTCCTAAAGCCACCATTTGATTATGAGACGCTTTAGGGGAGGGCTCCAGAAATTTCGGCCGCCTGGGGTTCTTGTGCACCCAAATCTAAGGAAATGGGCCTACAGCATTTTCGCCTGCATGAAAAATGCAGCTGAGTACTTTGGCGACTAAACCATCGAGGCGGGGTCATCATCATCCAATCTAATACAGATGTGCCAACCGTAATTATAACGTTTAATTGACTATATTCTAACCTCACAGCAAAAGAAAAGAGTAGAACGGTTTAAAAGAAAGTTCTACCCCCCCCCCCTTTCTATGACGTCCATAACGCTTTTTAAGTCGCTTTTGCCAGAATACGCTTTCGCTCTGCGGAAAAGTGCTTTTTGATTTACAGGACACAAAATATTTTTGTTCCTATATTACTCTGCCATGCAGATGCCATTCAATAACGAGTACTAGTATAAGTGCTGGCCGTCTTTCAGAGTGATTTATGAGGTTTTTGCAGCCTTAAGCGACGATAAAGAAAATCGTATGCCACTTTTTTTCTTTTCGCCACCCCCTTGAGCTCCTCCTTTACGAATATCTGGAATTTCTGGGTCGCCTGTCAAACAGTTGGACAAGCTCACCAAATGCTACTGCGAGTTTTACACCCGTATTTTAGAACGTCCCTTCACTAAATGCTTCACCTTGACTTGAGAAAATTGTTTCCAGCGTAGTCTCTAGGCAGAGCAAGTCACTCAATATCAGGGATAATCTGCTGCGATTCTCAAGAAATGCAGCGTCATTTTTAGACAAGCGGTGGCGCTGTGCTCAGCTAGTACAAGTGAAGGATGAGATTCGAGTCGAGGAGCATTCGTATATAGGGAGGATAGCATTGTTTGCACTGTGGGACAGTTCAAGAGTGCTTTTGTTGAAATAGCTGCACTCTCGTGTATTTTGAATGAATTAGCGTATGTCAAATAATTTCTACATGTACTTTTTTGAGTGTGTGATTCAGTATAATTTGTTGTACTACTGTAAATTTGGAGCCCCACCGCGGTGGTCTAGGGGCTATGGTACTCGGCTGCTGACCCCCAGGTCGTGGGATCGAATCATGGCTGCGGTGTCTGCACTTCCGATGGAGGCAGAAACGCATTAGGCCCGTGTGCTCAGATTTGGGTGCACGTTAAAGAACCCCAGGTGTTTGAAATTTCCGGAGCCCTCCACTACGACGTTTCTCATAACCATATGGTGGTTTGGGGACATTAAACTGCACATATCAATCAATGCTGTAAATTTGAAATTTCAAGCTCAAAAATGCTGTGTTTGTTTTTCCTGAAACCTGCTCCAAATTTAGATTTTCTCCCTAGAAAAGCAAGATATGATGCTCCAAAATATTGCTCCAGATGATAGCTTGGCTGCTCCACCTCTGCTAGCTGTAAGTGGTTACTATTTCACCCTGCTTTTGTGTGCCCATTTTATGTTCTTTGATGTTGCATTGTTTCAGGGGGACATATTATGTGATGCGCTTGATATTTTACATCTTTAAATCAATTATTCTGCGTGGTTAGTATCTAGTGACACTGTTAAGCTATTGTAATTTTGCCTATTGTTTTCACTCCTGTATTATTGTTTCCCCAGTATTCTGAATGTCTGAACACACAAGGGTTATTGTGAAATGAAAATGCCATTTTAAGACTGTTTTGTCATTACATTCATTGGAATACCACTAGCCTTGCATAATATGCATAAGGCATGCCACTACACATGCAAACTGTGGCGTATCATTGTGGTAATTGTAGTGTGCATTGATATATTATTTCAGTATATTGGATAAACAAGGCATGCTGCATTGCACTACTCTTCCTGCTGTTTGTATGCTTCACTGCACTGTGCTTTTGTACTGCATTGAAGCATGTTAAAATTAGTTCTTCATTTTTAAGTGCAAATAAAGGCTCTTTTGTTGTACTTTGATATGCATGCATTGGTCGTTAGAGCTCCATGCCGTACCATTGACGTCTGATTTCCGGTCTTCTTTTGTAGCAAATGGCATTCTGCTTTGCACAATTGAAAAAGGCTTTTGATTAAGGTACAATTTGTCTCTGAATCCTGTATGTTCTCTGTGCCTAATAAAATAAAGCTTGATTTCGTTTTGCACAATGGCATGACTTTGTGAACGTTGTGTTATGTGTGGCAGCTCATTTTGAGTGATGCCTCTGCATTAAGCTAGGATTACGTGTTATATGCCGTGCTTCATATATGAACCATAAAAGCTGTGCTAAGGCCAGGATTACCACACTGTGGCAGGAGCCACTACAATAGGACATCTGCACATGAAAGGTCTAGCTAAAGGGTAAGCTTTCACGTGCTTCCACAGGGGCTTACTGGAAAGGGGTAACTTTCGAATTATGGTATTTTTTGCATGGGTGTTGGGGCATTATTCAGCATGAACACCCCCACACCCTTTTTGATGTTTGAACAATTACACCCCTACACTACTTTTGTTTTTTAAGGGTGTTAGGGTGTCATAGCAATATTACACCCTTACGCCCTTAAGATTACTTGGGTGCATTTGCTTTTACACCCTCACTCCCTTAAGGCCACTTGGGTGTACATTTGTCTTTCCACCCGAAAAAATGTTTGTGCCATAGGGTGTAAATTCGGAAATCCGCCCCACGATATAGGTGTAGCCCTGCTTGATACACCCATTTCACGGGGTGTTGGGGTGTGAGTTATGGACACTATAAAACACCTATATGGGTGTAATTTGGTTTACAGTGTACCGCAGCCTGCTTTACTCGTTCTTAAAACACATCCGGAGCGTTGCAAAACCTACGCTGTGCAATGAATTCAAGCAGCACTGTCACCAGGGAATGCGGTCGAAAAGTTGGCCAAATGGCACGTTGTACATTTGAGTTAACATTTTTTTGTTGTTGTTGTCACCCCATTCTTGGCAGCACTGCCGGGCACGTTCACTTCGTGCTGTGGCCACAGACCGGTCATCATGTTTTTAAGCGTTAATTTCTCGACGTAACACAAAACGCGATGCAGACGGCGATGAAGAGCGTGATACTACAACTACGAATGAAAAATAATAGATGACAGCGCCGGCGCATCAGCACTGCAGTGAACGCTTTTGTTTTTTAATATATCGATAACAGGCATATTTCATTCACAGAGAAGGAAGGAAGGAAAATAAGAGGAAAAGAACGGCAGGGAGGTTAACCAGCCTATAGGCAGCCGGTTTGCTACCCTGCGCATGAGAGGGGGATGGGGGAAATGAAAGATACATAGGAGAGAGGGAAGAGAGATAAACACAGCACATTCAGCAGCACACGCGCGCACAAAGAATTCCTTGCTCGGGCAGCAGCAGCTTCTCGCAACGGTGTATACCGAACTAGAAACCACACCCGTCGAGTTCGAAGCACAGACCATTTCCGGTTTCAATTAAAAAAAAAAGTTTAGCTCGTTAATTCCATGCAGAGCGGAAAAATGACGTTCATTTAGTGTGCATACGCCTAAACGACACTTAGCAGATCCGTTTTCTTTTTTTTACGCTTCATTACTAGACCCGCAAACAGCTAGTAGTAGGAGCCTTACTGGTATATCAAGATGGTTAATGTATACTAACAGTGTAAGAAAAACTGCCCGAAAATGTCGTGCATTTGTAGCCTTGTAGGCACGTGTGCTCAGATTTGTGTGGACGTGAAAGAACCTTAGGTGGTCGAAATTTCCGGAGCCCTCCACTACGGGGTCTCTCATAATCATATGGCGGGTTTGGTATGTTAAACCCAACATATCAATCAATCATTTGTAGCCTTGTTCATAACACCCCAAATGTAAAGGTGTAAATGGCGTGTTTTATTACCTCAAATTTAAAAATGGAGTGTAAAAGGGTGTTCATATAGGTGCTTTTAATGTGTACACCCATTTTACACACTTTAGGGTGTAACTTTTTTAGAGTGTACGAGAGAGGCCGTACGAGAGAGGGCTTCGGAAATTTCGACCACCTGTCGCTTAACGTGCACTGACATCGCGCAGTAAACGGGCCTCTGCCATTCCGCCTTCGCTGAAATGTGAGCGCCGCCGCCGCGATTCGAACCCGCGACCTACGGATCGGCAGCGGAGCTCCATAACCACTGCTCCAGCGCGGTGAACGGCACCTGACAGAGCACTGCGTCCACTCGTTCATGCAGGTATACGCTAGCCGATACCGACGGAAGTCAAGACTGAACGCCGCCGGCCTTCGCCTTCTTCGGTATTCCACGCCCGCATATATCGCCGGCGACGGCGTTCTTTATAGTGCAGTAAATAAACGCAGCACAGCCCCCCAGTTTGCGTCTAGTATATCTCAAAACGCACTGCCTCGCTTTTCCTACATCGTAAGAACAGGATTCGACACTTAAATCTCGATCCAAAACCAAAAGTGGAATGCGATAGATAAGAAGAAAAGGTTGAATGACTGAGAGAAACCGACAACATCGCTGCCGTCTTCAGTCCCTGCAACACAGCCGTATTTTGAACGCACAACACTGCGTCAACCTTCTGACACACTTCTTTTTGTCCCTTCTTTTTTAACCTCAGTAACCTGCCGAAGTCATGAGTCATGAGTCCAGATTGTCATGAGTCCAGATGCCAGGAAGAAAACGCTCAAATTGTCGTCTGGTTGCCCTATACAGACTAACTGCACATGCTATATATATACAAAAACTTCGATTGATTTGTGGGGTTTAACGTCTCAAAACCACCATATGATTATGAGGGACGCCGTAGCGGAGGGCTCCGGAAATTTTGACCACCTGGGGTTCTTTAACGTGCACCCAAATATGAGCACACGGGCTTCGACATTTCCGCCTCCATCGGAAATGCAGCCGCCGCAGCCGGGATTTGAACCCGCGACCTGCGGGTCAGCAGCCGAGTACCTTAGCCACTAGACCACCGCGGCGGGGCATACAAAAACTTCAGCTCATCCATAAGGTCGACCTTCGACCTCCCTTCTAGCCTAAGGGGAAAGGTTATTGTCCAGGTTGCCAGATGCGCGAGGTATACACGTGTCGCCAGAAGCCCGTACGGTGCACGCTGCGAACTTTCTACGGTGAAGCTTTTATTATTTTGTTTTCTCGTAACGATGCCTGCACACCGTGCACGGTGCTAGAAAGTCGTAACCTAGCTCTCTGCCCTCCTCCTGAAACTGCACCCTTTCCTGCTCTTCTCTATATATATTTTTTAATTTCAGCCTTGGAGGGAGCCGTCATCGTGATGCCAACGCACGCAGTGGCCTATGGCATGTGCTGTATCCAGGCGACCAGTGAAGAGTGAAACGGTGACATGTGAAGCAGCGTAACAGCGCTCCGACGGTACTGCAACCGCAGCAGTGATTAGAGAGAGCGCGTCCAATACGTTAAGTACTGTGTTAGATTCCCAGCGGGAAAAAAAATAAAAGCGGGACTTTTAAGCTTCGCCTTTAAGGGTTGAACGCGATAGCGATATCCTGTCTTTAGTGCGTACACTTAGCGTATGAAATCTTTTCGAACTTGCTATGCACCCACTACGTGGCCTTAGTGGAATATAGGTGCAGTAATGTGTGTGCCGTTTGTAGTAGGTGACCGGCTTTGAACCACGACGTCATTATGATAATCACATGTTCTGACGCCCGATGGCAATGTACGCTTGTACCACACGTTTGTTACTGCAATATTTCGTGGCGTATCGTGAGGCATGTATACAGGACGCGTGCGTTTGCAAAGCGTAAAAGTTACTTTCACTGCATATCCAAGCAGAGGAAGTTATTTTCAATGTATTCACGAGTCGTGCGGTAGAACATCCACCTGCCCCAAAGAACCCGGATTCGATCCCCACTCGAACCGAAACAACCCAGATGTAATCCCCCCCCCCCCCCCCCACTGACCCAGGTTTTTGGATTTATTTTATTTGTATCATTCTCCATTTTTCGGTCAAGCATACGATCATTTCTCGCTCACATGCGCCGACGCCGGCACCACCGCCGTATTTATGCGAAACGAGCTTTTTCTCGCTACCGCGTTAATAAGAGTGTACCCCCCTCTCCCCCCCCCCTTCTTTCTTTTTCTTCTCATGGAGAGAGACGGTACGCCCGGCCTGGCAGTCAGTGTTGTGTGTGCTCACTTTTAGAGAAGGCGCGAGATTAAAAAATAAACTTTACGTCACAGTTTCGATACCTCACATTCAGCCACTTTTAACGAGCCTAAGATCTCCAAACTAGCAACAACCCTTTCGATAACGTATGTGTCTAGAGTGGTTTAAGGCTTTTCGTTAGCGTTATTGTAATAAAGGTTTCCGGCTTCTAAACGCAGCCCGGGTTATCGAGGTCGAAGGAGCAGAGCGTGGACAACGAACTACGTTGAAAACGTACGGAACAAAGATTGAATGAGGTCACCATATGATCACTTAAGTTCGTGGGAAAACCAACAACTGTTCCGCGTGCATACGAAAACACAGGCTGACGTCTAGTCTGTCTGTGACACCGCCACCCGCGGAAGTTCTCCGTGAATTGTCACTCGCTATCGCCTCACCACTTCAAACATATACACTCAATCCTCATTTTAACAAACGCGGATATAACGAAATACGGTTATAACGAAGTAAATTAAAAATAGTCTTGCCATAGGCACAGTGTTAGGAATAACGTTTATAACAAATTTTCCGATATAACAAACTTATTCTTCTATTATGCAGCTTCGTTATAATGAGGTTTGAGTGTACGAGGCATATCTGACGTATACCCAAGCGGTACTCGCTTCTTCGCTTCATAATTGTCATTCAGAGTGCGACAGATGTAGCTGGAGCAAGTCGGGTGGCCTGGAAAGATGCAGCGACATTGACCTCGCCCTACCACAAAACCTCTCAGCTACGTATGGCGATTTAAGAGCTTGGGAGCCAGAGCAGGCGACAACACAGGGGGATGCTTTGGTTTTATCACTTAGCCTGTAGTACAAGTGTAATACTACTGCAATACAAGTATTACTTGTTTTACAGTCCAAGGAAAAGGAATTCACAGCAAAAGTAAACCTTCATACAATCTAAAAACTCTGACTCTCCTATTCAGGGTAGCATACCGGCTATGCCAAACTGCTTAACAGCCCTGCCTTTCCCCTCCCTCGTCTTCCATCCTTGACTCTCCTTTCAAACATGTGAGAGTCACATATATAGCACTCTCTTTTTAGGCGGAAATCCGGGTGCCTAAAATGATCCAGCCTTGAAAAAGAAAAGAAAAACTCAATATCATTATTTACGACTGGAGGCTACATCGTATGAGAAACAGGCCCCTAGAGAGTGTCTCGAAGTATCCACAGTGCTGCTCGGCGCCAAAGCACCGAATCGTAAAGCTGTCTCTACTGCCCAATTCTCACTGTATATACAGCATAAACCGCACAGATTGTACGTATACAAACACACACACACGCAGTCCTTGCCGGGACATCGGCGTGCAGATAAGACAGGCAGCGACCTGCCAAGGGGGTGTTCGTGCATGCCAACGGAAGGGACACGATCCCAGCCAGCACACTGCCAGCGGCGACGGCGACGGTGGCCAGACCACCCGCATCGCCACGTGAGACGGCGCGTCCTTGTCCTTCGACCAAGTAAGTGCCTCGCCGCCACTCTCTTTCTCTCTCTTTCTCTCGTCCACTGCCTACGATCATCTCGACATCTGCTCGGGTGCTCTACTGGCACGACCACCTACGCTTAGACCCCTTCGAGCCTCTTCTCTGTTGTTTTACGCAAGAAGAAGTGGCCCCGACATGTCCCTTATCTCTTCGTTATAGTGAGCGTTGCGTTATGCTGGAAATATGAAAAAATTGTTCAGTGATTCTTACGCTTGCGTTCTGTGTAAATAGTCGAAACCTCTGATTTCGCACCCTGTCGTGGTCCTTGTATTCAAATGACGAGTTAGCGAGCGATGTACAGTCCTTGTTTTCATCATTAAGCATTGATGAATGAATGAATATGAATGATGAATGAATGAATGAATGAATGTTAAGCGCGAGCAGTACGAGGCGGTGAGTGTGAAACGGAAAAATGCACACATAGTACAGAAGCGCACAAAGTTTTCCCGAACTTGCAAACTTTTGCAGTCTATCGGACTTTTGACAACGAAACAACGCGCAGTTTTTCAGAAAAAAATGTAAGACTTCATTTGATAACTACACTCAGACGGCATAACTTAAAATACAGCAGAAAAAAAAAGGGAAAAACGTGAAAAACCTTTAACAAAATTGTAAGAACTGACCGCAGTTCCACGCCACGTTACAGAAAAGTCACTCGACGAACGGTATACAAGTTCTCAATAAATGACAAAAAAAAACATTCTCGCACGATAAAAAAAAATAGGTAAAACTATTACGTTTGCAACAGCGCCAGTCTTTTTACATGGATCATTTCCGCGTACATATAATAGACCCATGCGGACACACAAGCGAAAAATGGCGTTATACAAATTTTCAAGGCCAGCGCCGAACACCTGCGCTATATACACACAACCCAACCAACTGTCGTAGACAGGTAATCAAGCGGCCTGTCTCGGTGACACACGAGCGATCCATTCAGGAAACGACCCATATATAGCATACTATATGTGTACACAGTTTATCCACAGCGTGAGCTCTTTTTATCGGTGCGAAAGAGACAGCGTCGACGAATGCCCCAAATAATGCACGTGGTGGAATGGTGGGCCGCAGACTTTATTTCATCATATTTCACTTTCAATGAGGAGGGACGACGCCAAGGAAGCGTCGTGAATCGAGGTGCAGGAAGAAAACGATGCAAAATGCGCTCTGAATCGCTGCTCCTGAATCCAAAGGTCGCCGGTTCGGTCCCTGCAAACGGCACGAAGCCTTTTCGTCCACTTAAATTTATTCACGTCAATATTACGATCACCCCTAAACGCTTAAAATAGCCCAATCAGCGTTCCCTAAACCTTCCTCGACTTCACCAACTGCTGTTTCCCAATGTTGTGTCATGAAGGGAAACTAGCCCTCACAAATTGGCTTTGTTCATTCATATATGACGAAACCGCGGGACGCTTAATTTGTACTACGTTCTACAATAACTGGCTGCACAATCAAAGAGTATAGGACGACGACGGCAATCGTATAAGCGTATAAGTGGTTTACGGCATTCTTCACAGGGCGCCATTTCTTAACATTGCCAGATCTTAGCTTGTTGCAAATGCGCGGCAATTAAATTAATAAAGCGAAGCGAGGCCCGTGTCTCCGTCTGCGTGCAGTGCTATAGTTCTGAGTTATCCTCAATATAATACGTACAGTGGTATTCCGACAAAAGTAGACAACCATCCATCTCCGAGTTGAGTGAAACATTACAATTCGTTTAGTAGCACACCAACGCGTCTTTGCGTTACAAGTGGCCTCACGCCCTTAGCTCGAATTGTTTCGCATACACTCCGGCGTTCATTGTCCTTGCTCGATGTTTTCACCGGTATGAATTATGCTCCGACCAACTGCCTCTAATACTGCACGTATGAGACGTGTAAACGCATCTCTCTCTTTGCGTGTTCCTTTCTTTCTTCTTGCTCGGTTGCCCTTCTGCGGCAGTTCTCATTGGGACTGGCTGTATGCATAAAATTGGAAATAAAAATCAAGATACGCCCTCACGGGTATGTATCCCCTCGCCCCTCCCCTGTACCTTAAAGCGCCCGAAATCACAAACCTTTCCTAATATTGGCTTACAAGTATCGACCTGGTTTTACCTCGGGAAGCGCCAGACGGAACGCAGAAATAAGGACTGGTTACATACGCTAACACGCCCTATCAATAAGCAGCACCTGTTACCGCCAAGACAGCGTCTCGAGCTCCATTCTCCCGGATGTCATGCATAAACCGGCGATCTCACCGCGGGGCATCGATCAATTAACGGCGTCGTACGGGAGTGTACACATAAGCACAAGGAGGAAAATGCCGTACGCCGAGTACCCGCCTGCCGCCGATGTGTGCTCCCACGCACCGTGCCTTGTAGGGACATCGATTGTGCGTGTACAGCACACAAGGAAGCAGAGCGTCACGAGCGCGAACACGATCGGACGAGCAGCGCGCACGACACGCCCCGCTTCGCGCCAAGGGCGACAAAAGGACGCGACAGCTGTCTCGTCTGTATACGCAGAACCGGCACCACGCGCCAGACTGTATGAGCTGCCTGAACGAGCGCTCATCAACAGGTGGTCTACGGCGAGATGTGTCCAGGTCTGCAATAAGGCCGTATACGTCTTCACCGCCTCCATGCACAAGGACAGAGGCACGGCCGACCATCCGTCATGGATCGTTTTCATTCATGAACCATATAGACTCTCTGCACAAATCCAATTTACTACGTTAAAACGTGACTGATTTATCGATTAACCGGCTAAATAATCGATTTCATTTGCCAGTTGAGCAGGAGGCTTGCTTCGAAGCCCTTGCATTGTACTGCAGCGATTCGCCCCACTTACGGAGATCTTCCGCCGTCCCGGAACTCGTACTGCTTAACCGTAATTAATAAATACGCTACCTCTTCTAATTGATGCAAACAAGTGCGGCTATCTCCGCAGCTATACGCGACAATGGAACCAGTGACTTTCTCACCTCGCTTCGACTCGGACCTTGGAGCTATCGCGCTAAGCGGTAGGGGCATGGAGACACTCAATGTCGCATAGCCCGTCACCCGATGCACGTCGCCAGGGAAAGTAAATAGGATTCCTCGAAGAAGGATAATAAACACCATCGACGCCCGGACAAGGCGCAGCAAATGCGGCCTCGGCCGCGCGCGCCAGTCACGAAACAAAAGACTGCCTCAGCTCCGTACGCAGCTGGACCGCTTGGCCGGGAGGACCTCCCGCTGAGTGACGGGCGGCGGCGCGTATATTCCGCGATATCCGTGTGCTGCTCATGCAATTAAAACTAACTGGGCATAAAAGGGGAAACGCAGGCACAGCAGTTTCTAAATAGGCAGCGGGCGATCTCTACACACTGATGGCAATTGTGTCGGATTAAATCCTATAAGACCCTCACAGCGCATCACCCAAATACCTTATACAGGACAGTTCAGGGACATAACATCGTTTCCATGCAGTAGCTTCATATTACTGACTTCTATGCGTAACAAGCCTTCGAAAAAATATTCTTTATTCACACGTACACTTAGACAAAACGAGTATGCAGCGTAAATGGGAGAAGTAACGAGCTGCGTGTGTTCGATGCTGGGAAAAAAAGACCAAAAAAAACGAGGAAAACGCTTTTTTTTTTTATAAACACAGCGGTGAAGATGCACCCTCGTGTGACGGTGTGTCAAGCTGGTGCTAGAATCTATAGGGCTTTAGATGTGATCTTCACTGTGTTCGAAACAGTCTCAATGGTCGCTTTTCTCAAAGCCTGTGACTAAACGTTTCACTGACTAGAAATGTTGCATTAGCGCGAGTTTTTCTCGAGAGCTATACAGCTTAAGTGATACGCATCCCTGCACGAATATGAAATGATATTCAGGCTTAGCATGCGACGTATACTTCCCTCCAATTCGAAGAAGGATCGAGCGTGATGGGTCATAAAAGATACAAAGGAGACTCTGACAAGACAGAAGTTCTGAGGAGGCAGAGGACTGGGCAAGAGATCTTACAAAAGAGAACGTCGTTGGGGCCAACGTTTATACAAGTATAGGCCTCCTGCGCTGCTCCCTGTTCGAACTCTTCTCAGAATTTCAGAGATACTCAGTATAATATGGACGGCCATAACAAAAGTGGCGCTGCATAAACTATACAAAACGGCTCGATAACAGTCCCGCTTTGAAGCGTTGAAGCGGAATTACTGCTAATTATAAAGGCACTTGCTATTTCACGAGGTCGTTTAGAATACAGTACACCTGAGATTTTCGATTCCCGCGGTAGAGAGCCTACGTCGCCGTTGCGCTGATATATGGGCGTGGCTACGGCGACGCTTGCCCTCACAACTTGCGACAGAGAGCGACGGCTATTTCTTCGATGACTTAAAAAGAGGGAAAGATTGAAAGTATGGTCGCGTTGCTGATCTGCGGTAGAACTGGAAAAATATGGTAATGCCTGTTGTATCCAAGCGGGCCCCCGAGCTTAGATCCGCTGTACAAAGCGAAATGCGAGCATGAAGAAAAAAAAAAGAAAACACGTGGCCTTCTTCTGTCAACTATACCACCATCCCCATGATCATCACCACGAGCTCTATAGCGCTCGACGCCAAGAGAAGCTGACAGCCCACACATTCGTGCTAACTATAGCAACAGCTCATAAATTCACAGCACGCGTTAACTGAGTTAGCATTTACGTTGGCTCCTCTGTCACCTCTCCACCTCATCTGCAATCCTCGTGATAGACAACTAGAGTGACGAATCCAACAAGCCCATTTTTTCCCTTCTTGAAGCCCATTTTTTCCCTTCATCGTCCTAATTCGGATCGACTGCGCCGTTACGAGGTCCCTTCTGAACAGTCTCCAATGACCCTTGTGTCTCGTCAACCGACTCACACGCTACGCTATACGGTCAACTAGTACATGCATCGGGGCGGTGGATCACTGCAGAACTTACTGCTTCCCGCAGTGTCGACGCGCAGAGCATCTTTCCGAAACCAGACGCGCAACTTCTTGCTCGGACGCATCGGGGTCAGGAGCGTAGTACAGGAACGTATTATTATACAAGCGCACTCGATACGAACACCAGCTTCCTCGCACCACGGGGCACCCAGACACGACTGCGGCTTCGAGGGGAGAAGACAGTCGGGCTTATGGGCTATAAAATCGGGTCCTCCTTTCTTCGAGTTGAAGGCCGAAGGAGGCCGCACCTTATTAGCCGAGATGACGAGACCACGGAGCGGGCATATAAACCACGTACGGCACCACCTGCCTTTCCATTTTTCTTTGTCGTTCGTTTTGTTTTTTGGCTTTTCGAAACTCGTGCACGCTGCCGCCTTGGCTGCCCCCTGATCAGAATGAGTGACGGACGCAGAAAGCGTCACGACTGGGTCGAACCAAGCCTAATCAGGCGTGGCGGCAACGATCATGGCTCGACGCCGCATGAGCTGCCCATCAAGCGCGCACGCCTGCACGGATGGATGCGGGCGAGAAGGAAACAAAATGGCCGTCGACGCGCCGCGCTCGTCGCGTGCCCTATGCCTTGGCAGGGGACGTCCGCGCGCCCACGCACGCGCAGACGGCTTTCGACGCGGAAATCCCTCCCGTTGTGGCTCTTGCGACGTTGTCACGTCGCATTACCGCAGCGATGAGCTGACGCGGTGATCACGACCTCTTCAGGTAGCGACGTTGAAAGCTATGGAAACACCATGCTATCGCTAAAACAATCACAGCCTTAAACGTCGTACATAGCATGACCAGACGAACGCGCGCCACCATAAGACTGCCGCGCACGCTTTATGAAAATTCCTGGTCTATGCGGGAGTACCTGTTATGCAAACCTTGTACACATGGCTTTGATTGTATACGGACCACCACATGCATGATATTTTATCGAAGTGCAATAACTATTAATATGGGGCTTTACGTGCCAAGACGACGATATGATTATGGGACACGCCGTAATTAAGTGCTCCGGAACTTCGGACACTTTTGGTGTTTCTTAACGGGCAAATGTCGCACACGGGCCTCTAGCATAGCACCTTCATCAAGATAAAACCTCCACGGCCGACACTGAACCCGCGACCTTAGAGTCGACAGTCCAATGCCACCGTGCCGGACGATTTCAGGTTGTTACGAAACGGTAAAAATAAATGGATGACCAGCATTACAATGTGCGCTCAAACATACAAGCTTGTTTTTTACCCACCCTAAAGAGATCTGAGTTGAAATCTGGGCTTGCTCGATGCGTGATCAGCGTACTGCAGGGCGAACACAGACCACGCGAACAACACACAACGACACGTGTATCCCTTGTTATCCTCTCGCGCCATTCTCCGCGAGTTAAGACGGCCTCATTCGCGCACCATTTCACAAGACATCCAGATTAAGAAAGAACGCGTGTACACGCTTTGTTTTCAAGGCTGTTTCTATGGGGTGGTCGCGGCGTGATTTGAGACAACCAAGTGACCACAGCAGCTCGTGTTTCCTCAACAGATGTGCTTGGTGTATACGCATCGGCTCTCGAAAATCTCGTTAAGCGTCACACTGAACAATGCTCGGGAAAGTTACGCAAGCTATATACAAGGAAACGCAACTGCACAGCGGCCTCGTTACACTGCAGAAAACCTGGCCTGGGGATCGCATCGGCTCAAGTGACGTCATCACTCGGAATCGATCCATTCGGGCTGGCGATGTCGCGCAATCTGTATAGTTGGTACAGCTGGATGACGGTCGTTACAAAAACGTGCCTCGGGCAGGTTCGCAGAGCCGGCGGCGACGCCCACGTATACAGTCATCGAGTGTGCACGATGGCGAACGTAAGAGTTTCCCGTGAAAATCAGTAGAGGCAGGTTCCATCATGCAGCTGTACAAAAGCAATAGGAAACATGCCCAACTGGTGCATGTGTCAATCTTCGTTCCCATATGCGGTTCCAGACGTTCTCGTAAACACATTTGTAGCTACTTTATTTCGCCAAATCACCGAGAAATCGGATTTTATAAACGCGTGCAGACAATAAGTTGAAAAGCCCTTGCCAAATCATTGCTGTTATGCGATTTGCGACGCAATGTTTCCCTTTTCCTCACAAATGATCAATGACGTTCATGTAAAGGTGACGAAGTCACAAAGAAATTTGAAGACAGCTAAATTTATGTCTAGGCAAAAGCACGTACGTCTTGTAAACAAATAGTTATGATTATGGCAACTTCCGTATATATATATATATATATATATATATATATATATATATATATATATATATATATATATATATATATATATATTTGCAATTGTTTTAGCACCAGCGCACTTGTAGTGTAGAGAAAAGTGTGAGCAACAAAGAAGAGAAAGAGATTGCTAGCAAGGTCACTGCAGCCAGAATAAGGCTGAACTCACAGCATCTCCGTTATGTCTCTTTTGCAAGGAACTAGAATCAATAGATCATTTCTTCTTATTCTGTCACCGATATTCTTATCAAAGGAAAAGATACCTGGTCGAACCAATTGACAAGCTAGCTTTAAAAATAAACATGGCAGTAATTTTATCCTTCGGAGGGATTACATTAGGTTACAGCCACAGGGAGGTTTGCTCTGCTGTGTGTGCGTACATAATGGCAACGAAAAGATTACCTTGTTAGTCTATTGTTATTATTATTTCCAGCTACAAGACCACCTGAATGCCCGACTCAAACAACTCATTTGATGATCCTGCCGCCCGGTTCTTAGCCAATCCCCCTTTGTGGGCGAGTGCCAGCAATGCTAAATGCTCATCATCATCATCATCAACTTCAATTAAAAGCCCGCCTTTTATCACAGATATCGACGGCATCAGGTGTGCACCTTTGCGGCTGCTGCAACTCCGTATTCCACATCTACATGCAACAGTAGACCCTAATGGAGCCATATGCCATTCCTTATAATAGCTTGTGTAGGAAATAGTATGCGGCACGAGTCGTTTGCGATACCCCCACGACGGTCCGTGCAAACGCTCAGACGTGTTTCGAGCGTATACGGGCCACGTGGTTCGCGCGGAACAGATGACGTATAGAGAAGGTGCACCCACGCAGACGACGTCGAGCGACGCGATGGTGCAGAAGCCCATCCTAGAAACACAAGTAACGCCAAGGTTATTACGCTGACAGACACAGACGCGCACGCACACACACACGCACGCAAACTTTCTTCCTCAAACGAGGCTCGCGAGGAAAGACAGCTGCTCCGCGCGTGAGTGTGCCATTGAAGCTGCATGGCACGTGGCGACAGTCTGTTCCCTAGAATTCGTGCCCGCCGGCGAATTATTTGCTTTCTTCTCTCCGGCCTTATTTACGTTATACGTACTTATACTATTACTACAGCTGCTTTCGTTTGTTTTGTTTTGTTTTTTTCCCAGTACAGCTGGGTTTTGTCGATCAATCGCTCGCCTTCGTTTGCGCGGCGCGTTCCCGTTCCCACGAATTCAGACAGCTCTTACGAATAGAGCGGAAGTGAAGCCGTGCAACGGATACACACGATTACCGGCTGGGTCGCGTCAAACTTTATAGTACAAATAGACGCCGTGCGAAGGGTTCGCGGCATGGGATTGAAAAGACCCGGCTGTAATAATAATAATAATACAAAATCCTGATCGCTGCCGCGCGCGTGCGTGCCTGTGTGACTCTGCAGGCAAGGCCAGGGGCTTATTGCTTCTGCTTAGACGATTAACGAAGACAGCCGAGTCGAGAAACGTGGCGTTGATGAATTTATTGCGGCAGTTGCAAGCGCAAAAGATCGAACGAAAAATAGAAAAAGTCTAGCATGCTGTCCTATATCCAACATTTTGTTGTTGTTGTTGTTGTTGTTGTTGTTGTTGTTGTTGTTGTTGTTGTCGCGATCCACGTATACAGTACCCATGACTAACCACGATCCAATTGATAGAGCCACTTGCACCAAACGGATTCCTAAGTATACTTTTCGATGTCGCGTGACAAATGCACTAAACTATTTTATGTAAAACACCTAGTCAGAAAAGTCATTTAAACAACACCAAGTAGGCGCAGGTTGAGCGCATCATATCTACATCTGTCTGTATGAGCGACACATCACTTGAATCCACATTTTTTTCTCATCATCCCCGCATTAATTTCGCCAATGGCAAGGTGGTCAAGGCTGTGCGAATCACGAAGCACCGAGCACTTCTCGTAGCTCAGAAACAGCGGAGGAGTATTATAAAGCGTTGGACGTACAGCTATATATATAGAGAGCCGAAAGCTACAGGAGGGACTTGAGCTTGACTCTTTGGTGTCACTGAGAAGTCAAAGTTTCGTTTTCGTTTTATTTTTCACTTCTTTTGTCATCGTCACACACGAGACAAACGCAAAGAATAAAAAGGGGCAATCTAGAAGACGCGAGAGCCCAACCCGTGTTATAAACCGGCTTAAAAAGTTTAGGACAAAGTGAACTAATTTTAAAGCTTTGTAATAATAACATATGGGGTTTCACGTTCCAAAACCACGATATGATTATGAGAGACGCCGTAGCGGAGAACTCGGGAAATATTGACCTCTGGTGTTCCTTAACGTGCGTGCACTACTTTCGAGCATTGTTAGACGCAATCGCAGTCAAACGTTAACGAAAAGCCTTGAAAGCAAAGCTATTGGTGAGTAATTATCAATTTAACAGGCCCCATTTGCGGCAGCGTGGTAAGTTTATGATGAGGCTATAGCACGGAGCAGAGGGAAAGAACAAAAGGCATCTATCTCACTGAGAGGGAAAATGAAATAATAATAAAAAAGGGGGAAGTGACAGCCTGGAGCAGGTGCAGGGTACGATTGCGTGTGCGCCACCACGCCACGCCCTCTTATAACAACATCACAAAGACAAGATTCAGGGGCGAGCTGCGCGAATTATTAAAAGCTCCGATCCCTTCCCCTCCCCGCGGCCGGGGGGATGCACGGTCCGAAAAAAGCAGCGTGTTCCCAGCGCATTATTAAGAATGGAGAGAGAAGGTTCTCGCCAAATACGGGCACGGAAAGCTGCTTCTATGCAGGAAGGGGTTCAGTACCAACGAGAAATAGCGTCCTCTGGGGTCGCCGACAGGTTCAAGGTTGCGCCACAAGCGTCGAATGCGGTTTGCCGTCGGGCGGCAACACGCAAAGAGGAAACGCTTTTTCCGCGCGCGGGGCCGAGAGTTCGCGGTTCGTTTAGCGCCGCATAAAACCAGCCGTGCCGTATTAACGCGGACGTAGCTGTCTGTGTATGCCCGCCACTTGAGAAACACGCGCCCGCTCAACCAATCTACGGTCACGTATGTGTCTAATATAACGGAGTGAACGCTACGTTTTTTTGAACAAACAGTATCGTGATAGCAACGATTTAATTGGTGTAAACGAGTGCTACTGGACAACCGCGACCTTCGAGGACGTCCGACGACAGCTTAAATCCGATCTCGAACGCCATGGAACGATGTATACGAGTGGGTTTTATACTATACTCGGTGGAATTCGTTTAGAGTAGACTGAAATTGGTTATATCATATTGACGCACTTAAATATACACCTCCGTCCACTTATACACAGAAGAATAGGAAGCAACGAAAGAAAAAAAGAAGAAATCCGTTCACATATGTTCACGTGCCACACGTAAAACAACCTCGTGTGGGCGAAAGCAAATGAATCCGTCGTGCCTCACTATATATGGCGGACTTTGTCTTAAATATTACGCCCTATAAAAACTGAATATACGATCATTTACTAAAATAATACATTGTAACAATACTGATTGTTGGCCTAGTTAGTACTTGCTTACTGACATGCTGTGGCCGATTGTGCTTGTCGTTTAGTGTTTCTTTACTTTGTGTGTGTTATTTTGCGGCCAAAGCATGTCAGTGAGATAATACATGTAGCACGTTAATAGCATGATTTCACGGAGGCCGGCGTGCACGGGACCGGGCTATACAGAGCAAAAGCCCTGCAATGTACGCCCTTCGGTTATAGCACAATATGTGCCCAGGCTTCCCGCGTAACTGAAACATCGCCGCGCGTGTTTCCATTTCAAAGAACTGAAGGCCTGACCACACGTATCCGTCCCAGCGCGTCGGCACGTGTCTCTCCCTCTCCCATATGCCTCATTCTCTCATATAGCCCTCTCCCATATGCAGAGATGTTTCGCCTAGCAACGCGCCCACTCTCTCTATAGGGAAAGGGCGCGGAGCCGCATCAAAAATCCCTACGCTGACGCACTGCGACGGCTACGTGTGGTCAGGCCTTGACGTCACCACGCGTACAACGAGGCTGCAGGATGTCGCAGGAGTGTACACACGGAACGACTGCAACAATGCATGGGCGCTGCATAGAATGCTATACCGTGCCCATAATTTACCATATACTATAGTATATCATGCCCATACATTATTTTACGTCGTTCGTGCATACATATACATGCTGGAGGCCACTACGAGCATTTCCTTTTTTTAAGAGTCCGGTTGTTTGGCAATTTGTTCCTTGTTTACCCCCGTACCAAAAAAGCTATCATCATCGTAAACGGGTACGAGTCACAGAAATCGGGTTAATAATAATATTAACAACACTAGTCACCGCGCACTTAAAAATGAAGAAGGCAACAGTGAGCCCAACAAATAACTGCGAAGCGACGGCGGCCAGCCGAGGACCTCGAGTGCGTATAGCCCGAGAAAGTACTATAGGGAACGGGAAAGGCAGCTGCGAGAAGAGCCCGAAGTTATGAAAGGGCTACGCTAACGACGACGCACCCGTGTCGTGTGTCTGTGAATGTCTATATGGTTTCACTCGAACCTCCCTGCGCTCAGAATCAACATTGAAACGAGCTATAGTACACTTACCAGGAACACTGTACATATAGCCTTGTGTTTGCTACAAAATGTGCGATGTCGACTTTTGTGCAAAAGAAGAGGAGTAGCCGGCACCACGCATTGGCACCAACCTCTCCTTATATACATTTAATTAAAAAAAAAACTCCTTGTTAGTTATTTCTATCACACCTCTTTTTTTCGTTGTAGTTGTTTACCTGTCTTTGCTTGTAAGCTTCCGATTTAAGGCCGACCGACAGCCTAACAAGTTGAAACAGTGGCCATTTCGAGCAAAGGCGATGCATCACCGCAAAGACGCAAGTTTTTTGGCGTTCAACGCCCTGAAATCATCTCGAAATTACTTGGTTCGATCAGGAGTAGTGCCAGCGGCACATGCTTTAATAAAACTGCAACCCGGGAAAAGAATCCACGCGAATCAAAAGTAGAATATAGTAAATGAGAAACGAAAACGTGCTATTTTCTCAAACAACGCCTCGGGGGTTCGTATACGTCTTTAATAAACACTGCTGCAAAAACACACATCTCCGCGCTCGACTCGCTAAGAGAAGTGTGGCAATCAGGGAAGCGTTTCTTCGCTCCACACGCCGGCGGCTGATTGGTCGGGGCTAATGAGCTTCATTCGTATTTTTTAAAGGTATTTTTTTTGTTAGCTTAACTTCGAAGGTGCCGCCGTCGTGAATTCGATTATAGGTGACTGCCAGCGGACGGCATATATATTTCCGCCGCACTCGACGGAAGGCTTGATCCGGCCCTCGACGTATAATTTGCGACAGTCATTTTATTGTACACGCTTCACCAATCTCGCTCGTTTTCTTTATTTGCTGCGTGTATACGAACGAAACGCCGTCTCGTAATGAGCCGTGCAATCTCCAAAGAACACGCCTGCCGAATGTCCGCAAAGCGCTGACGGCTGGCTAACGGAACAGAAATACATTGCAAAAAAAAAAAATATATATTGGTCGCTTATCTCTGCGCTTGGCTGCAAAGGACGTCGAAAGACATCTCCTGTCTGGAGGCGCTGCATGACGTATGGCGCCATCTAGAAGTAATGTGAAGAAACGACGGTGTTTTTTTTTTTTTTCTTAGAACCCAAAGCCCCTGGTAGGTCGCAGCATCGGGTCGTTTTAGTTAAAGCCCTTGAAATATTTAGCAATACGTAGGAAACATCTAGTTTTTCATTCATGGTGTCGCATTGTCAGCGCAGCGATATAAACACTTCGGTTTTTATAATTACGTACCCATGCAATTTCTAAGTACAAGTGCACACTGCCTAACACTTATGTCGCGCTTAAAATATGCGTAATCTTTGTTTTTTGATTGGCAATGATCACAAGTATGAACGCAGCCACCGCCAGGTCAACATAAGTGGGCTTTAAACACGGGCTTAAACTTTCGTTAGGTGGCGGATTCATTGGAATGTTATTGATGTCCACAGTTCGAGAGAATAATTTTTTCTAAATCCAAGAAAGACTATCGTGTTTCAGAAAAAAAAAACAGAAGGAAACAGAACCGATAAGGACGTACGTATCTCCAGATATCATAGCTGAAATAAAGAAGAGGAAATGGACATGGGCCGGGCATGTAGCGCGTAGACAGGATAACCGCTGGTCGTTAAGGGTAACTGACTAGATTCCCAGAGAAGGCAAGCGGGTTAGGGGGAAACAGAAGGTTAGGTGGGCAGATGAGATTAAGAAGTTTGCGGGTATAAATTGGCAGCAGCAAACACAGGATCGGGTTAACTGGCGGAACATGGGAGAGGCCTTTGTCCTGCAACGAACGTAGTCAGGCTGATGATGACGATGATGATGATGATTATGATTATGATGATGATGATGATGACGACGACGACGACGACGACATTCGGCCATGTGCGTCACACACAAGTGCCGACCCATGAACACATGCTGTGTGTTGAGAGCAGTATATGCATTTTGCCCATCGGCTCGACCACCTGGTGCCGGCTTATGTATGTGCGCGAGAGTATTAGCAACCAGCAAGGAAATCTTAAACAGGCTCATGTCACCCAGCATGAATATACGTACGCAGATTGTGTTTGCTGACAGGAACAATACGAATACCCGAAACGGTGTAACAGAGTTTTATTTATTTTATTTATTTATTTGTTTCATACTGCAGGCCCTAACCGGGCCCACGCAGGAGTGGATACATAGAGGTAACATGAGGCATAATAACGCTCCACAAAAAGAAAAGAAAGAAACACATAGGATACTCCATGATTCACATGTATACATTTTTAGAAAAATCAATCTCTTCCAAACAGTTGACAAATGATGCCAACGTAGAACAATTCACAGCATTGACTGGCAGCCTATTCCAAAAACTAATGGCCATTGGGAATAAAGAATACTTATGTGTATTGACACGGCTAGCAGGTTGAAAGATGACCTTATTATGGTTTGTCCTGAGTGAGTGTTTAAATGGGTACTGTAAGTAGAGATTGCGCGGTATCTTAAAATGATCGTGCTAGAGTAAGTATAGGAACATTAACCTAGAAATTATTCTTCGTTTGGAAAGTGGCTGAACATTCGCTCTATTAATTAGGTCAGTGACGGTTGAATTTCGCGAATAATTAGAGTAAGTGCGATGATTGATTTATACGTGAAACGCACCAAAACCCCCATACGATTATGAAAAACGCCGTAGTGGAGGGCTCCTGAAAATTCGACCACCTAGAGTAAGTGTGAGAGAGGAATGAGTGAGTGATTGAGTCACCACTGAGTGAGTGAGTGGGGTGGGTGAGTGAGTTAGGAGTGGCTGAGCGAGTGAGTGCGTGAACTGATTGTGTGAGTGGAGTGAGTAAGTGAGCGAGTGAGTGCGTGAGAGTGAGTGGAATGGATGAGTGTGTGAGTGAGTGAGAGGAAAGTGAGCGAGCGTGACTGGGTGAGTTAGCAACGAGTGAGTGGAAGTGTGAGTGAGTAGAGTGAAGAGTCAGCGAGTGAGTGTGTGTGGGCGGAGTGAGTGTGTGTGCGAGTGAGAGAAAGAGCGAAGTGAGTGAGAGTGAGCATGTGAGAGTGAGTTAGTGTGAGTGTGTGTGAGTGGACTGAGTGAGAAGTGAGTGAGTGAAGTGAGTGAGCGAGTGGAGTGAGCAAGTGACAGTGAGTGTGTGTAAGTGAGTGCGACTGAGTAGGAGAGAGTGAGTGAGTGAGCAAGCGAGCGATTAAGATGTTTTCTTTTCGACACACCAGGACGGTTTTTCCTCCAAGGAATAAGAAACGTACACTCCAGCCTGTGTACATTGAGCAACTGTAGTACAAAAAAACGAGGAAGGCGAATGCTATGCTCTCGAACGTTCGAACCCTCTAAAGCACCTCACCACGCCTCTCTCTCTCTCTCCTCTCTCTCTCTTTCTCACACACACACACACAGAGAGAGAGAGAGAGAGAGAGAGAGGAGAGAGACGAGAGAGAGAGAGAGAGAGAGAGAGAGAGAGACCGGATGCACAAGAGAGCAGGAAACGAAGCAGCGTGTCGAAGTGGTTT
This sequence comes from Rhipicephalus microplus, assembly GCF_013339725.1. NCBI lineage: Eukaryota > Metazoa > Arthropoda > Arachnida > Ixodida > Ixodidae > Rhipicephalus > Rhipicephalus microplus. The sequence goes on along the minus strand of NC_051168.1, from coordinate 113,091,136 downwards.
CTGGTGCACCCGAAATCCGGCTCATTCTCCGTAGCTGTTTCCCAGCCGCCTAGACACACGATACCACAGAAGAAGGGGAAAAAACAGCACGTTCGGACGTGACTTATCCCTTGCCATCACTATAATATCCAGCCGGCCACCGCAAAGAAGAGAGGCACTTGCGGCCGGAACATATTAGCGAGCAACAATAAAAGAACCAGCCACAACCGGGCAGTTCTTTCTATATAGGCAGGAGCTAGACAAAAAGGCTAGTGCCTTCAAAAGAACTCCGCCGACAGAGTCTTCTCCAGTTCCTCGCTGGCTGTCCGGTGCACAGTATGTAGTACAATAAAGGAAGGCAGGAATTCGAGTAACCGACCCTTGAGCACGCCCCATAAAGAAGTGGACGACATCGCCATAGGTCTGCTGGGTCAGCAACCGCATAAGGCTGACTTAATAAAGAAAAAAAAAGGAGGGGGTTCGAGGTAACAAGGCACGGCGGAAATTCCGAGACGCGGCGGCAACCCTCCGAAAGAGCAGCGAGAATTTCCCGGCATTATACCAGTTCTGACTGCCTACCTCGTGCGAACGAACGTTGACAACGAAAGAAGCGTTGCTGCGGTGCTCAAAGCAGCAGCATATGCTATAATGAAATATACAGCACAGATTCAGCAGGGGCAGGTAGCGATAAATTATGCTAAGGATCGTTCACACATAAACGAACATACCTATAATTGAAAGGAAAGACACACACACACACACAGAGAGAGAGAGAGAGAGAGAGAGAGAGAGAGAGAAACAACATAAGTCCGTAAGTGCACTTGAATCGGTCAGAACTACAATAAAGGTATTCACCCGTAAAAAAGTGTCGCACACGAATACGGGGCTTGCTATGTCACCTCTATACCCCTCCCACACTTAAAATACAATTATATGGAATATGGCTTCATATATGAAATATGAGGCAAGTATCCTCTCTCTGGTTTGTGTGACTCCTGATACGACGTCACATCGAGGCGGCATTACGCGTAACATCGCAGTTACATAGCGTAGTATCAGCACGCCAATGGACGCCGATGGCTCGACCTTGAAGGGACACTAAAGACAACTATTAAGTCACCGTTTATTGTTGAAATAGCGTTCTAGAAACCTCGTAGTGTTACTTTCGTACCAAGAAAGGGCCTATTTTAAAATAAAATCACGTTCCAGTGGTCCGCATCGGGTTAGCGCACTTCAAATTACCCGCCTCAAAAAGTGGGCCGACCGGACCGACTCACGTCACTGTTGCCGTGCACAACGTTGCCCAGCTTTACTGCGCTAGTAGCAGCAGACCGAAAGCAGCAGCAACAACGGCCATTGATCCATTTCACGCCATTGGCTCCGAGATCGCAAGCGTATTTTGGTTCAACTGGGCCCCACTAAATGGCACGACCTGTCCAGTTTGACAATGAAAACATTAAATTTTCGAACCACTCGTGTCATTCTCCATTACTAACGTCTGGCGGTCCTTTCTTTTTCGCTAATCAAACAGAAACGATCAAGCAGCATTTTTTACGTCTCTTGATGCACGGAAGGTTCTTTATTTAGTGCAGCTAGATCAATTAGTATATGTAGGCGGTTCGTCAGATGTGATCGGAATCATTTTGAAAATATTCTAATGCGGCGCATGTGTTCGTGTGCATCTACTTTAATTTATGGGTAAATAGGGCGCTGTTGTTGATAATACTGTCGTTTTAGATGTCATACATTGAGCTTTCAATGTGACATAAATTGTTATTTGACTTTCGTTTGCATCCCTGTAAAAAGCTTCACCCCTAAAATATAATTACGGCGTTCCCTCATGCGTACGCCTAACACCGAACTCGAAAGCGATAGACACGGTCATCGCCTTCTAGGTCGATGTATTGACACCTTCTCTGTCCCAACCCCTGAAAGCGTTCTGCGCCTAAGGCGGTTTGGCCCTTCGCGTCAGCAGCCGAGCACCCGAGCAACTGATCCACCGAGACGGACAGGAAACGATCACGCGCGATGACGTCACACATTACTGTGATGGGGCCCTGATGACGTCACGCACAATCAAGTCCACGTGGGTTTCGGGACGACACAATGCGAGACCTTAGAGGGACACCAATGAATAAACGATTTTTCGCGCATTAGTTAAGTACAATTTCGTAATCCCGAAAACACCATATTCATCGCTACGCGACTCTTGGTAAGCAAGAAAACGTACAAAAGGCAAATTCGGGTGGAGACGCCACCTTGAGATTCCCGCACCAAACACCATGATAGAAGAGATTTTCGGAGGCGTCTATTAGGTACTACGTATACCTTCCAATCGATAAAGATGAAGCAAGTTCTGATCTGTTGGTGCTAGACTTGGCAAACGAAGTTTCGGAAAATTTCGTCGAACCATGGCAAAGTCGCGAAAATAAAAAAAGTAAATTTTTGAATCAGTGACCTAGCGCGCGGAGATTTCTGTGCGAAATTTAAAAATGAAACTTCAAACTTGATTTTCTCCGCTGATAATGAACTTATAACAGCGACACATATGGCAGAGTTCTCGGAGTGCAGTTTGTCTCGTGTAGGGGAGCGTGAAGAATAGATATCATACGGTAACGCTTGTCAATGCCCCAATGCTTCATTTCCAGGAGCAAGAGTGCGAAAACAGCAAAAGCGGACGCTGGAGCGCGGAAATGACGTCATAGCCTTTAGATTCCGCGGCACACTTTGCCAAGAACTGCAGACGCGGTTATCGTGCAGGTCAACCGGATACGACTGCTGCCACGTTCTTCTCGATATAGAGACGAGGAACTTGCTCAATTTTTGCAAATAAAATCATGCGGTAACTCGCGGAGCTACACATGCGTCACGCGCTTATCGTATGCATGTACGCACTATATCGGAAACCAATGCCTCACACAAGCATTTTTTCTGCAATCGGAGACCAACGGCTGGCTTCGAGAAGCGAAGCGCTGTCGCTGCTCTTCAATCGAACCCTGCATGGCCTCTAAAGTGTCCACGAGTGTACCCGTTCGAATTCAGTCATAACCAACCAGAGCTTCCATTTTCGGAGTAAGTTAATAAGGAAAACGTGCTCCTAGATTCATTACAATAAACTGTCCGTATACGTCCTCCTCGGTGAAACAGTGGCTAGGTCGCTCGGCTGCTGGTCCAAAGGTCGCGCGTTCGATCCCGGCCCCGGCGAACGCACTTCGATGAGGGCGAAACTGCCGAGACCCGCGTGCTGCAGTGCCATGTGAATGCACGCAGAAGAACACGAGGTGGTCAAATTTTTCCAGAGCCCTTCGCTACGGCGTCTCTCATAATCCTATGGCGGTTTGGGGACGTTACACCCCTATCATTAATGGAACGCCCTATAGAGCAATCGCCGACGAACAAACACGGTTGGCAATTCATCGGTTCTTTTTATTTATATTGTTTTTTCTTACGCCGCGATACGAGACTTACGCTGCAACGCTAAGCAAAGAGGTCAAGCGCGCTTGCTACTGCGTGTAATCAAGACAGCTATATCGCGAGCCGCAGATCCGCCCATAACAGAGACCCTCTATATAGCTGGCACGTTTATCTCGGCTATACGCCGCTCGTCGTCCCCGAAATTTCTACACACGCGCGACAGGCATACACCAGACTCTACGCGAGGGTCTTTTCAGCCCAGTGCTGCCGGGCCACGCTGATTACAGAGTCTACGGAGCGTCGGAGTTCCGCCTCCGCCCCCCTCCCGTCTTCGCAGTGTCTGCGCACGCGTTGTATACGAGCGTCGACGTAAAGGTGTACAAGGAGCATGCTACCGAGAGCCGGGCGAGATCCTTGACGCCGTCCACGCACGCAGCTTCCTAAAAGAGTGGGTCGGTGGGTCGGTGCGAAACACCGGGCGCCCGTCCGTCCGACCGACAAAGTACGCCCCGCATCGCCGTTTCTGAGCGAGCGGACGCGCACGCACACGGGAGACGGGGGGTTGTTCGCGTGTTGTAACGCCTATGGTATACATACGTCTGTGCAGTGGAGTCAAAGCTACGGATCGCATCAGCACGTAAGAAAACTATAGAAACAATGCAGTCGAAAGATGAGTTGATCCGTGATGTCAGGGGACGCTAATTCTTTACCTATACGTGAGCGAACGTTGATAATGGGGATGATTAAGACAGGTTGTTCCACAAAAATGGCGCATGTTATTCAGTTGCATGTCTCCAGAAGTATACAAAAAAACGACGAAAGTCAACAAAACATCACAATAACGATGAAGATTTTTGAAGAGGGGAAGAGGGATTGCGACGAGAGATAACTTTTCCTTCAACAGCAACAAAAAAAGAAAACAACGAGATGATATGGGGACCGACGAGAATCAAGCTAATAATGATAATGTAATCATTCCTAACGGTATCAACTTTTTTGAGAGTGCCGACAAACTTATAGTCCAAGTTGGTAGCGCCTTTTTTTTTGTGTGTTCATTATCTGTTTTCCGTCTTGGTCGTTTTCGCGCAGTAACCATAAATGCAACCAAAAATGCACTGTAAAATATCGTAATCCAGGCCTCTGTTTGCATCTAATTCGTCTCTTAAAGGTATCCTAATGTAGTTGCGCCGAGCGAAAGGCGCAGAGTACTATAAGAAAAAAAAAAGGAACGGGACAAGCGTAAGCACAACACTAGATCGGTTTTGCTGTTTATCTTTCAAGCTCTATATTCTTGCGATGTGTCGCGTTTTATGAGCTGATGAGGTACGATGACTGACTGCACTGTTAATTTTGTTGCATTGTAGTTTGTTCTCGTAATCACCTCGTACTGTAATAGAGTTTCTTATACATTCACTTCTAATTTCACTGTAACCCCCGTAATCGATGCATTCGGGCCTCTAAGGTATTTTTCAATAAATAAATAAATAAATAAATAAATAAATAAATAAATAAATAAATAAATACTGCTAAGGGCACATACTTGTCCTATTATTTTGTTCATAACTGTACATCCACCCACAGCGAGTTCTCTTCTTCTCATCCTTATTAGACGACATGCCAGTTAGTCAACACGCAAACAAAACCTACACCATCATTCGACTAAAATAAGAGTGCCGAATCCCCTGGCGGTGAGGCCGTTTAGCACTTCGCAGCGCGCTGCACCGAATCGGCCGAGACGGCGACACACGGAGGCTGCAGCCGCTTTTGCTGCCCACTACGTTGCCGCTGCCGTGCAGTCGCGTGCGCGGAGGCATGTCAGCACCCCTGGTATACAGTCTAAGATTCGGCAAGGGGCCGCTGCGTGAAGGCGTCCCTTTTAAAGGGATACCAAAGGCAACTATTAAGCTGGACGTTGATGGTGAAATGGCGGTCCAGAAACCTCATAATGTTACTTTTGTGCGAAGTAAGTGATAGTTTTTTTTATAAATAGGATCAGGTTTTAGTGCTGCGCATCAAGTTGGCACTTAAGATTAGCCGCCTCAAGCGGAACGCCTCAGGTCACTGTTGCCGTGCACAACGTTGCGCGTCTTTACTGCGCAATCGCCGAAACTAGTAGTAGAAGAACGAAAGTAGCGGAAGTCACACCAGCAGCAACGGTCATTGAACAATTAATCTCCTGCCATTGACTCCGAGATGACGTGCTTTGTTCAACTGGGCCCCGCTAGATGGCACGACCTGTCCAGTTTAACCAGACGAAAATTGAACTTTTGAACCACTCACGAAATCCCCCTAGTAACGCCCGGCTGTTCTTTTTACCATGAATTGAACAGAAAAACACAAGCAGCATTTTACTACGTCTCTAGATGCATGGAAGGTTCTTTATTCAGTGCAGGTAGTTCGATTACCGGTTATTGATTCTAGGCTGCAACTATGACGTCGTCAGGATCATTATGCGAATGTCCCACTGCGGCGCATGTGCTCTCGTGCATTTACCTTAATTTCTCGGTAAGTAGGGCACTGCTGCTGTTAATATTGTCGTTTCAGACGTGGTCATACATAGAGCTTTCACTTTCACGTAAATTTTTATTTGACTTTAGTGTCCCTTTAAAACTGTCTTTCTTGAAATACTTGAACGTCCGTCCATCCGTCCGTCCGTCCGTCCCGTCCATCCCGCACCGTCCCGTCCATCCATCCATCCATCCATCCATCCATCCATCCATCCATCCATCCATCCATCCATCCATCCATCCATCCATCTATCCATCCGTCCGTCCGTCCGTCCGTCCATCCATCCATCCATCCATCCATCCAATCCATCTGTGTCTGTCACACAAAATTCAGCCGCACAACCTAAGTTTAAGCACTCGCTGAACGCCCAGCCATCTTAAACTAGTGGCATCGTTCATACTTGTGAACGTTATCGATAGAAAACCAAATAAGTTCATTATTACGAAGTATAATTTTTAAATTACGCGCCTTAATTTCAGCGCGCGGCGTCAGAAATTCACAAAATGTATCTCTCGTATTTCCGCTACGTTGGCTCGATGAAGTTTCCTGAAACTTCGTATGATCGGTCTACGGCCTCTACAGATAATGCGGCTAATCTTTATCGATTAGAAGAGGTATAAGATCCAGTGGACGCCTCCGAAATCTGTAACGTCACGGTGTTTGGTGCGGGAGTCTAAAGGTGGCGTCTCCACCGACACATAATTTTTTCGCGCGTTTTCTCAATAACCAAGCGCCGTGTTGCGGTAAGAGTGGTCTTTTCGCGCTTGTGAAATCGTAGTTTACTAGTAGTCCACGAAAAGTTGTTTCACTATTTAGTGTCCATTTAAATGAACACTGGTGAATCAGGCAGCGTGATCCTGTTCTTGACGTAATGATCGACACTTGTATATCGGCACACGTTTGGTGCTTCCAGCGATCCCTCTGGACAGATCTGCAAGCCACCGGTACGCACTTCTACATAAAATCGATTCATCGCGCGGTTTCTACGAGCGAAACATGCGTATACTGCGCACCAGGCTAAACTTCACCTAAACCTTAACGAACGAATTTGTGAGAAACCGCATGGGGAAAGTACAGTTGACATTTTATAATCTTAAGAGTCCCGGCGCGTCGCATATGCTCTCGATGAAAACGAGAAGGCGTGTTTATTTGCGTTCCCGTTTGTCGAAAACTGGAATGGCTCGCCACTTTCTCATCAAGAATGCTTGCTATGTCACGCCGATGCGCGCTTACCATTCATACGGGCTGCCCCCCCCCCCCCCATTTTGTTTGTTTGAAAAAAAAAACTAAACGATTAACGAATTTATTTTTAATTACCTGCTCGATCGATTAAACCGATTGGTTCGCAACACGCTATAGTGGCAAAACGACACCAACATGTGGAACCAGAATAATGCCCGTGCTTACAGACAATAGATCCAGCGTTTCAAACACCCCCTATTTATTTTTGATGTCAAGGACCTTTATGCCTAGCACCTTTCGTTCGACCTTGTGCCAGGCAGTGGTTGTGCATATGCAACAGGGGAACGCCGTGACGAAGAACAAACAACGAGCGAGACTTTCACTGTCTCCGCGATGAGAAGGCATTAGCCGCAGCCAATTAGGCATTCTCGATCGTGCGCGCAGGAGCGTAGACAACTCGCGACCTCGGTCGCGGTTGAAAGGCCTCCTCCCCGGTTTGTATGTATACACGAATGTATATGCGCACCCTGCCAGTTATCGGCTCCGACAATGCGATCATGAATGAATGAATGAATGAATGAATGAATGAATGAATGAATGAATGTAAGGATGCTGCTACCCTACAAGACGGCGGGAGGACATCATTCCTGAGTACTAAGCATAATTTTGTCAATGGTCACCAGCGTCATCTATTTACGGAAGCAAGTCATCTTGTGATGGAACTTCAAGCCATACGACGCAGTCCACGATGCCACCTCTACGCTGCATAAAATTAAGCAAATTGACGTATTCGCTGATTCCTGAGGAGACATCCAGGAGCCCAAGAAAGTTCACAGGGCGATGGAAATCTGCGAGGAGATTCTTAGGATGATCCGCAATGTAGCCATATATTTGCGTCAGGGTACACTAGATTCAAGGCCAAGCTGCCAACCCACACAACATCGCTGCTGACCAGCATGCACACTGCCCTCCAAATATAGAACTTCCACCTCAATTTTTAAACTCACTGCATGCCTGTAAAAATGTTCTCCCCCCGTGTGTCTCCTCTCTCCCCCTTCACCTTACTAGGGCGGAGGAATTGGGAGGCTTCGGCCAAATGTGGCCCTTACACACCGGCCGTTATATCAGCGTGAAACTGGTCGCAGTGACCTGCAGTTGGTCACCACTCAAGCAGATGCGTACGTCCTCATAAATGGACATGCCGAGGGTTGCAGTCAGAACGCTCCAGTCACCTCTAGCAAGCAGGCCTTCGATACAGCGACACAACCAGTTATGACCGCTGGCCGCTGGATACATGACAACACATTCCACAAGACACTTCACTTCATACACAACACCGGCCAAACGGCACACACATATGCGAACAAAACATTATGCCTTAAGGAGAAGCCTAGATCACAATAGAAAAATGAATGAATGAATGAGGCATATTTTTATTATGGTACGAAACCCAAGAAGTCCGCCTCCATTAGAGTCAATGTGGAAGCTGTGATTCGTCAAAAACAATCTGTGTTGTGTAAGTACTTCTGTATAATGCTGGCATGCTGTTTTTTTTTTTTTTGCTCTACGTAGTCGTGCGTGCGAAGCTACTCAAATCCACCTTTGCGTCCTGCAACCGATCTTTAGTGTTCCTTTTTTTTGGGGGGGGGGGGGGGGGCGTTCGCTACTGTGGTGAGGATAACCAAAACTTATGCGAAGGAGTTCAGTGCTGTGAAGTTGCGCGTCCTTCGGCATTCACTTGAATCGCACTTTGGGGCAGCAGCTCGAACAAGTTCCGATCCCGTCATCGTTTTCAGACGATCGCACACGCGTGCAGGGCGCGTTCCGTTCGAATACCGTTCGTTCGAATTGTTGAGCAATGCAGTCACGAAGGTATTCGCCGAATCGTTCGAAGTACTTATACGCCGCAAAGCACCCAAGGCCGGCCTTCAGCGAACAATGGACGGCAGAAATGTTCACGGATCGCATTTCGATCAAGAAATCTGTCGAACACTCGTAACGACAACTGAAGGTCCTCTAGGAATTGGTATTATGCAGTGATGTGCCAGTACATATGACAGCATGGTGCTTTTCTTTTTATACAGGGAAGCTTTTAATATATATATATATATATATATATATATATATATATATATATATATATATATATATATATATATATCATCACAAACAGGTATGTCCCACCTCTCACAACTTCTGCTACGACGAAAGTTGGCCCATCAATCGCTACAAAGCAACCGCATCGAGCCCAAGACCATTTTTTCTTATGTGGTTCTTAAAGGGAAAAGAAGAGAAAAGTGAGCCCCGTAACTGTCTGTATCAGATGCGACACCTCAACAGTAACTCACAAGGGATGGGGGTGAGGAGGGATTAAAAGGATAGGATTAAAAGGTATACATAGAGAGAGGAAGGAGAGAGCAACGCGCAGGGACAGCGAGCGACGGAAGTAAAGAGAAGATAGTAAAGATGGACACGGTCGCAAGAGTCCAAGGACGGGGCACCACTCGACGAGAGCTCTTGTCGGCGTCAGGAGATGGCGTAGGGCGAGTCCAGTCGGCCAGAGCTGCGCTGTCATCGGTGATCGGCGTCAGGAGATGAGATGGCGTAGGGCGAGCCAATCGACCAGAGCTGCGCTGTCGTAGGAGAACGCGGGGGCACGACCGGTCGGCACGAAATCCAGCGAGAGAGTCACGCCCCAAGCCCCCGAGCACGTACAAAGAGAAAATAGTGATACTATACCGGGATGCCGGGAGTACCGTGACAACGCGATCGAAGTGTGCATGCTCAGATACGTACGTGACCCGTATACCGATTACCGAACGCGCGCTATTTTTCAGATTTAACGTTACTGCGTTAGCGTCGTGTACGTATTACACGTAAAACTTGGCGGCGCTCTCGGACGCCCGCTTCAAAGTGATTTTGGCGCTGTTGAAAGATTCACTTTGTTCGCAGCAAACGACCGTTTAAAGTGGCTTCGCTTGCCTTCAGATATACCTTCGACGACCTAGTATTCCGGATAAGTTGGCGTAGTTTTTGACATAGCTTCCCATTTCTAACTTGTCTAGGCCTAACGACAAGAACGATGTAAATAAATCGGCAACATAGATGTTTTTGCGCTTGGTGCGTGGTTCATATTTATTTACCTTTTTATTACTAAAATAAACTTGTAACAATGCTTAGGTGGTTACACAAACAGAGTCTCATTTTCTTTTTTTCTTCACTGTTCTTCCTTCTCAAGCCTCGAATAGGTGGCGCCACCATCCCAGCTAGGGCACGTAAACCACGTAAACATTATCCCGCTAAACTATTAAGACGCTGTCCGCAACGAAGATTTGCTGCACGGTAACGCCATTCTCTTAACCTCCGATATCACGCTAACGGTAAACTATAACTGTTTATTACTAGGGAACGGGAAAGGCAACAACAGCTGCGACAAGAGCCCGAAGCGATGGAAGGCCTTCGCCAAGGACGACGTGCACGTAAATCCATTAAGGCCTGACCACACTTCCTCGTCGCAGCGCGTCAGCGCGCGCTTTTCTGATGCGGCGCCGCGCCCTCTCCCTGTGGAGAGAGTGGGAGTGCAGATTCCCGTAGCCACGCGTCCTCGGTCTCTATCAGGACAGGACGCAACATCGCGTCAGAAAAACCCGCACTGACGCGCTGCGACGTTTAAGTGTGGTGAGGCCCTTAGAGATGCGAACGCTTTGCGCCTATCTTTCTGTCTCTCGAGTTTGCACAAGTTCAAGGTGTCTGAGATTGGCCGTTGTTTAACTGGAAGTTCTCGGCGATGGGAATCAACGTACAGAAACAACCTAGGATCACCTAGCTAAGGCTTAACAACGACCACCCTAAATCTGTACAGCCTAGCTAAGGCGCGGAAACGACCTGGGAGCAACCAGAGTACACTTCGTAATCGTGCAGTTTCACTTTTTTCAAACCTACATTTTCGCTCAGTTCTTCACAAGCACAAAGTTTCCGATTATTCACCGGTAATCAGATACCGGCCCTCATTAAATACGTAGGTCAACACGAACACGATAGAAAACCACCAGCCACGAGAAGCCCAAACCTCGCAGCCTTCTTTTCAAACTCTGAGCTCGTACGAGCAACAGCAGATGCGCCAGCACATACAGCCGCGCCAAGGGTGCAAAAGATCTAAACACACAATTGGGCGCGTCCACCCAGTTAGAGCGTGGTGACCCCCAACCTACGCTCATATCCACTCCTCCCCACACTTTCTTTTTGAGCAGCGCAAAGTGCGTGGAACGACACAGTGCTCCGCGGCCAACACACAACACACCCCGACCTGCCCGACCTTGGCACCAAAACAAAAACCGAAACTGCACGCTCAGAGAGCGAAGCAGACGGCCCCCGCTTTCACAGCAGACGACGCGGGCAACAAAGCAGCGTCCCTGCTGCTGCTGTTGCCTGTGCGTGGCAGGTATCGGAACACGTACACACACGACGCATGCGCGATGACCAAGCACGCGAGTCGGCCGTAACTTTCGCTTCTTTGAGGCCTTCGCGGTGCCATCAGTCAAGTCTCGGGGCCTTTTGTCTCCAAAGCAGTGCGCACTCATGTGTAGCAGACGACACCGTTGCAAGCACTCTGAAGGACAGGAAACGGAAGTCCGTTGTCCGGCGAACAAGACGGACAAGTGAGCGGACAACACGCTTCAGCATTGTGTCCAGACGACAGACCCTGAGCACGCGCACACACTGTACACAGGCACGCACTGACGTCATCAGGCAAAAGCAGGCGGTATTCTGTTGTTAGGTGTCGTCGAGTCGTCGTCGCTGACTTCCGGCGACACCGCGCTAACCGTGTTTCGCATTCACCACCATGTCCTCCAGGGGCGCTGTCTAACACTCCCAGGGTTACACGCACGACCCATAACTACGAAAGTGGAAGCCAATACAGCCGCAGATATAGCCCAGCGGTACGGATTGCGAACGAGAAATGCCGAGGTTGTGGGCTCATGTCTATCGGTGGCAGGTTGTTTGTTTCGTCCACATTCAGTCCGCATTGACTCCTAATAACTACATTTCTAGTACGATCAAAAGTTATTTCCTATGTACTTTCCTCGTCGCCATATGCTGCCTTCATACTGTTCTGTTTATATAAACCACGAGGACCCGAACGCGATCTGTATGCATTTAACGCATGTTCTTAAAATCATATTAAAAGAAAAGCGGCGCACAAAAAGACGGAGACAAAGAAGAGAACCACACACAGCGCTGCACTCACAACTGAAAGTTTAATCCGAGCAACAAGAATTTAAAAAGTAAAAGCCGCGCATGACAAGTGAGGTACAACGAGATTAAATGATATGCTCATCAATAAAAGTGAACTCTTTTTTGTGCAATGTAACCGAGGTCTGGCTTACGCAAGCATCACGTGACTTGTTAGTATGATAGGCTTCAGACACCTCACGGGTGAATTGATCGTGGTGCTTAAAAATAATAACAGTGTTAGACAGATCAGGTGTGCACCCACACGTGGCACAATGCGAAGCCGAATGGGAAGGCGTGCCGTTATGCAAAGAGAGATAGTGCTCCCGCAACCTTTTATTAACACAGCGGCCCGTCTGTCCCACATAATGAAGACCACAAGATAAAGGAATGCGGTACACCACCCCCACAGCACAAGGCACATACTTATTTCTATGGTTTACGGCACATTTCTTTACATCTGGTCATCAATAAAAGTGAACTCTTTTTTGTGCAATGTAACCGAGGTCTGGCTTACGCAAGCATCACGTGACTTGATAATATGATAGGCTTCAGACACTTCACGGGTGAATTGATCGTGGTGCTTAAAAATAATAACAGTGTTAGACACACAGTGTTGCACGAAAAAGAGTTCACTTTTATTGGTGAGCGTATCATTTAATCTCGTTGTACTTCACTTGTCATGCGCGGCTTTTACTTTTTAAATTCTTGTTGCTCGGATTAAACTTTCAGTGCAGCGCTGTGTGTGGTTCTCTTCTTTGTCTCCGTCTTTTTGTGCGCCGCTTTTCTTTTAATATGAATATACACCCACTCGCCCAACTTTCTATTCTGTTCTTAAAACCTTGTCGAAACGTTTTCACGTGGCATAAAGTGCTCCAAAACAGAGCAAATACTGGCAGGTTCGCGCAACTATTTGCTACAGGGGCGCCCCCGCCCCATTCCCCCGCCAGCTAGCATGATCAAAACACAACTTAAATATTCTCAGCCTCCCTGCACCCCTGAAGGAACTCATTTGTCGTGGGTGCCCCCTCTTCCTCCCTTCAGTAAAAGATATCCTGATGCGGCCCCTGATTTGCTATGCTATAGAAGTATATAGCCAAAACCAGAGGTATAGCATATAAGAAGCAGGAGGGTGTAGTATAATATATACAGTATTTGGCAGGGTTTTACATGCAACAACTATTATGTACGGTTATGAAGCACACCGTAGAGGTATCGCGCGAGAACAGAACGACTACAAAGAGACAAGAAGGACACGAAGGACATATCTCTTTGTCGTCGTTCTGTTCTCGCGCTATAACTATCGTCATATCATATCAACTAGCCCAAGCTGCCACAATTCGTAGAGGACAGATACGCAAACTTAAAACAGCTGGACCACCACCTTTATAAACTCAACGTCGTGAAACTACAATCACGCCGCAAGACGGCTTAAGTGCCGTAATCAGAGACCCAAATCTTTCTAATGTAGCTGTACAAAACCAGTGCTCCGTCAAGTTGTACAGCCGCGTGGAAGCTTAACGACATCGGAAGTATACGATCACACGCTTTCTTCGAAACCACTCAGACTCCGGGAACAGGAAAGCTGAAAACAAAGTAATTGGCCCGTTAGAACCAGTAAGCCACGGGCACAGGGCACGGCTACATGTTTATCGAAAGTGACGATACTGGAAAGTTATACAGGGGGGGGGGACATAATAAGGACAACATGGCAGCAGCAGCGCGACCCGAACCACTTTCGCGCGTCGCCTGTTCACACCCGGTCCAGCTGCCCGGCCATGCGAGGCGAAAAACATCGCGGCGTGAACGCGCAGACCGGAACAGGAAGCCGATTGTTATCGCGCGCGGATATTGCGCAGTGCTCCTCCCGTCGAGCTGCCTTCGTTACAGAGTTCACTTCCTCGGTCGCGGAATGCGCGAGAGGCGACGATGAAGAGGAAGCGCTCCTCGCGGTGCAATAATGAATTCGTTTTCTCATTAGCCTCGAAGAACGAGAACAAAAGGACCGCTATATAGATTGTGACGCTTCTCGCTCGAAGGCGCCTCATACGTGGATGTTTGTTTTTGTTTTTGTCTTAAAAAGAGCGAAAAACATTTGTCGCGTATTAGGAAAGTACAATTTCACAATCCCGGAAACACCACTCTGACCGCGACATGACTCTTGGTGAGCGATAAAGCGTGCCAAAGGAAAATGCGGGTGAAGACACCGCTGCGAAATTCCCGCACCAAACATGCATAACGTAGTAACTTTTGAAGGTGTCTGCTGGGTCCTACACTATAGCGTCTAATCGATAAAAATGAAGGGTATTTTTATCTGTGAAGGCCATAGACCTAGCATACACGACATTTCGGAAAATTTCATTGGGCTGATTGATTGATTGATTGATATGTGGGGTTTAACGTCCCAAAACCACCATATGATTATGAGAGACGCCGTAGTGGAGGGCTCCGGAAATTTAGACCACCTGGGGTTCTTTAACGTGCACCCAAATCTGAGCACACGGGCCTACAACATTTCCGCCTCCATCGGAAATGCAGCCGCCGCAGCCGGGATAAAATTTCATTGGGCTGGCCCGAAGATACGAAAAACATACTTTTAAATTCGCCACGTCTTGCGCGGAGATTTCGGCGCGAAATTTAAATGAAAAACTTCAGCCTTAATTTTCTCCGCTAACAATATCCTCGTGATGGTGAAACAGGGTGCAGTTGGTCAATCTAAACTAAGTTAATGCTCCTTTTTAGTGTCCCTTGCAGTCGAAGCTGCTTACGACGAAAATTCATATACGCTCAAGCTTCTTTGTAGAAACTACTTCGCGGAAGCTATATGATCGCGCAAAGCAAGCTTTCATGTCTGAGTAATTATTTTTAGAGAGAAAACCGTATATGGGTCATCAGTCGAATAATACGACGTCTGGCCGCGTCGCGAACACTATCAGTGCCGAAACATTGGTGACGTTACATACAGACGTAATACTGGCCGATCATCAAGAGTAATAAAATTAATGTTAATTCACGACGATCAACGTTCACTGAAGTGGACCAAGTCAATCGAGAAACACACCACCCGAACCGCGAAAGTCTGGACAAATCCCCATGCGCGCAACAACTCCACGAAACATGCGTGGTATTTAAAATCATGCATGCATGAACGGACGTCCATTGAGAACAACATCAATTGGATCGTGACCCACGACACTGCTATTATGATTTTGAAATGTTTTGCTGGCATATATAAAAAAGCGACAGAACGCAAAAGCAAAAAAAAGAACATGACATAGTTATATAGCCAGCTGAAAGAATGGTAAAGACAAAATTGAACGCTTGGACAGCATGTTGCTTGGAGAGGCTGTTGGCGAGCACAAGAAAGGAGATCGCTGACGCACCAGAATCACCCAACATCATTATAGAGACGCCGAAAATCATACACGAGGCATTAGAACAATCAAGTTAAACTGCCCATTCAACCCAATCACAATTCCGAAAACAAGACGAAAACGCGCGATGAAATAAGCAGCCGCTCAAGAAGCCCCTTCAACGGAACATGCCATTATTAGAACACACTGGTATATATAGCCTGAGGCGGCAATTCGACCAGACGTTCAGCACGAGATTCGCGAAAAGCGCGTTCAGTACGTGGCTTTAATTGAGCGTTTCAGCTGTCGCATAACTATAACCATTACACTACAAAAGCCTTAACTATAGTGTTCAGGAAGCAATCATATAAAAGACGCGAGTGATTTCGCCTCAACGCCTGGCGTGAACTTGCATGGTCACGCTCCAGCGAACCGTTTTCGACCGTTTCTAACCACCACCTCGGCGAAGTCGTTGCACAAACCGTTCAGCCGATTAGGGTACAAAACCAGCCTCGGACGATGCCCCAACTTGGTCGCCAATGGCTAAATTTTCCTCTTTTATAGTCTTGCTTATCTTTGTTGCTATTTTTCTCGAAAACGCGACAAATTGAGGAGGAAGTTACACGTGGTGTACACCTTTATCTTGACATATCACGCGCTGAACCAGCTCTGATATAACGGTTCAAGCACGCCATACAATTAACAACGACAAGTGTAATGGACTACTTAACCGCCAGGGCGTGAAAAGGAAGGAAGGCAGAACGACCGGCTAACTAACTACTACCATAAATCTCCCTTATCAGCGACGCCTCATCGCTGCATACATACAACTTATACCGCCGAATTCCGTGAGCCCACGCACGTACGCATTGCCGCGTGACCGCGCCGTTATGTGACATTTACATTTCCGGCGGGGAACCGATTCTTCGACGCAACAAATGTAACGAAAACGTGGGCTACCGAAGTTTCATGCATACGCTCGCTGTGTGGTGATGGTGGGGATGGTTAAATATGAACAAGAAGAAAAAAGAATTCAATAAAAAATTAAGGCAGCTTGGCACTATGTGCCCTAAAGCAAGCGCGGGGACGGACAGCGTTTGTTTCCCTTCGGTTTCCTCCTTCTTTCATCTTCTCTTCAATTTCTTTTTGTTTCCCATTTGTTTCTTTCTCTTTTCTCTCAAACTTCTATTTATTGCTCTTTTTTCTTTCTATCTCTACCATTTCTTTATCAATCTTTTTTTCTGTTTCTCGGTTGCTTGCTCTTTTATAAATTTACACCCGATTTCGCCCGCGTTCCACCGAGGTATACGTGAGACGACGACAGTATACGACAGACAGCGCCCCTAAAGTGTTGTTGTGCCCTTAAAACAACAAAAACGACAAGAACAAGAAATACAAGAAGAACAAGGATTGGGAATGAGTCAAAACAGCTCCCGTTCGCGGGTGTGTACATGAAATGGCCATATACATATAGGTAGAAGACACCGTGTGAGCAGAGCCAGACAAAAAAAAATACACCAAGGAAACCTCGCGTTCGCGCCTCTGCATTATATAAACGGTGTATCGTGGCTGCTGCAGAGAGCACGGGCAGAGGACGGCCGCCGCACCAATTACGGGAGCAACGACGGAACGGCCTATTACGCCAATTACACGCATTGCGCCGGGGAAGGCTGTTTTTTTTTGATGGTTTCTTTTGTTCTTTTATAGCACACGAAAACGCATAACTTTTATTTAGTATACCTGCGTAATGAAAAAAAAATAAACTCAAATAAATAAAGCTAGATGGCGACAATAGACAACACCACCTAGAACTAGGATGCGTGGCTTTAAAAAAAAGAATAACAAATGAAACGGGGACGTCACAAGTTGATGAGAAGCAGAGGCGAGAGAGTGAATAAGATAAAAATAAAATGAGGCGTTGCCGGGGCCATTCCGGCTTTTCTTTCCCAGCGCACATGACCTCTGCGGCGGAGACAGGCGCGACGACGTAGAAGGACCACTATACTTGGAAATCCTCAGACAAGGGGGAAAAAGACGGTGAAGTGACGAGAAATCTAAGGAATAACAAACCAAAACAGCGCTGTGGCCACCATTTTGATCGTCCTTGAGCGCAAAAAAAAAACAAAAACAAAAAAAACAGACGACCTGGAAGTTGAGCCGGCTAGACGCATCATTCTGCGTGAAGCAGACAATCAACGCAAGACAGCAATGGTTTCGTATGTATTTGTTTGTGCATGAGTCACTGTGCGAGTGCATGCATGTATCTGTGTGTATATGTCCATGCGTGTATATATGTTTATGTGTATGTATCCGGCTGCGTGTGCTTATGTGTGTCCACGTCCATGTGTGCACACATGTATGTATGTGTATGGATGTGTGTAATGGGGAGTAAATAGTACGACAAAAAAAGAGATGACATCACGAAGGTCACGTCGCGCCTACGGCGACGGAACACAAAAAAAAAGGGCCACCCGACCGGCGACCGCGCTATATCCCACAAGCAGCGTAAAGCAGCCCGCATTAAAGTATGGAAAATGATAATTCCAGAGGAACAAAGAAAGAGCCGCCGCGGGCGATCCAGGAAGAAAAAGACACTCGGAGGGGGGACACATTTCAAGAAGGCAGTGCCCGCCATTTCCTCGCGGGCCGCGCCAGCGGAGCACCATAAAAAGGAGTCTGCGGTTTGGCCCATCAGCGACAAAGGAGGCCACCAACCCCATGGCTACAGGGTCGCGCTATGCCACAGCCGCTGTCGCCCCCACCCCGGAACCATCTACGCCTTCCGCGAAGCACATTACATTAGCGCGGTCCGTAAGCGTAGCATCACACGCCGAGCCACATATACGCTGCCTTCTATATAGAGAGCGGACCGGATGAATATAGACTTTATATTCACTCATTCATTCCGTCTAGCGGTGATGGTGCACGGAAGATGAGAAGTCGTGCGGAATTCCTTTACGTGGATGAAACGCGTAAAGGATGAAACGCGGCTGTAACGGTTATACGTAGCAGTTTATGGCTAATTTTCACCAGGTTTTTCGGAAAAGTAGCACCGCCGCTTGCGTGGGTGGTCTGGAACATGTCAAGTTCCGCATTCGAGCCACTGAAAACAGCAGAACGAGCCTAGCAGACAATATAAAAGTCATGGGAAAGCGTATAGGAGATTAATTGTTGTCGTTAACCGTAGTGTCCAAGAGGTGACGTAAATTGAAATCAAGTGGACGAGAAATCAGTCTTTCCATAGGTGGTATTTGATTCCCGTCGGTGAAATTTGAATCCACAACCTTCGAATAACGCGTCCCAACGAAGCGGATGGGGAAGCAAGCGCCTTCCTTCGTAGCTAGAATCGGCAGAGCATAAGCTGGGTTCGAAGGTGTGTGTGTGTGTGTGCGGGGGGGGGGGGGGTATATCCGACCGATGAAGAGGGAGATTTTTTCTGGTCTACTACCATTTATGTCAATTTGCGTCACTGGTACCACACTATATAGTTCAGAACAACAATTAACGTCCTCTACGTCATCCCTGGACCAATTTATTGTTCGATTCATGTGGTTGCATATAAATGTAAACGAGCCCCTCGGGAAACAGTTCCTTTTTTTCGTTTCGTCGAAGCAAGAAAGTCACGTCTGTTGGCCACACTCGAGTGCATTCGCGAGGCACGCCACTACTGCGTCGACCGAGCACAGTATCTCACCGAGCAGAGAGGCGACGGCCGCGAAGAGCGAGAGACAGCTCAGACACCGGAAGCAGCAGCTGTTGCCGCTTGACCACCGGCTAAAAGAGAGGCGCCGCCACAACCGTGGAAGCGCGCGCACAACAGACGGTGCCCGGGGCCCATAAAGAGCGGGCGATCCTGCTTCAGCAGCCACCTGCACGACTTTCGAAAAGAAACCCGCAAACAACCGCGACAACAAAACGAGGAAGGAAAAAGGTGCGGCACGCGGGCGTCACCACCAGGGAATCAAACAAACAACTATAATGCAGGGAACGAGAGTTCAGGAACCGTGGTTTTCTGAAGAAAGCAGGGGAACCTCGAGCGACCGCCCCCCGGTATGGTAGGAAGCGGGTATCGGCCCGTTCACTTGGACTCTCGTGACCACACGCTCAGGGAAAACTAGATGACCATTGTCCTCTTCCGCCATTTTCAGTTGGCACGCCTTTACTGCAAAAACGCTCTCTCTCTCTCTCACTCGTATAAACTCCCGCACGTACTTTACTAAAGATATCCTTATCCGCATGAAAGAGCTGACGTCACGCTTTCCGGCTCAGCAATCACGAAGCGACCGGCTGGCCGGCTCGCTGGCTTCACTTCACGGGCACACTTCCCATAATTTAGTGCAAGAGGGGGAGAGCGGAGTGCTCAACGAACATTCATGTTTGTTCGTCGGTACATATACACACGCATGTTTATAGGAAAGATTTAGCTGCGGGAGTAAGGCGTTTAAACACCAATAACCCTCCCGTCCCCTTCACCGAGGCTAGACCAAGGCTTGGTTTGGCTCATGGGTGTAACCAGGGGGGAGGGGGGGGGGTTCAAACTCCTTAAAAAATTTTCGATTTCGCTTGCGTATAACACAGGCACCTATACAAACGCACGCACGAACGCACTTAAAATATGGTTGTCCCCCCCACCCCTGAAAAAAATTCTGGCTACGCTCCTCGTTTGCTGCATTACCGAACAGTTCTGAAGAAGAAAACGAAGCGATGGAGAGTGGTGAATGCGCAGCAGGCTTTCTTTCGCTCAACATCAATCTCTAAAACTAAAGAAAGAAAAAAAGTGAAGGAAGATATATTCTAAACAACGCTACCGAGCAAGCAACCAAGAAGCCAGCGAGCCCGCGATGCTTATCATATATACACGCTTCGAAAGTTTCTCTTCCAACGACAGTATATCCGCAATCGACTGCGTCAGGATCTCGCCAGTTCATCTGGCGCACTCCAGACGCATTTGCAGTGTTACGTGGCGACCACGAGAAATGCGGAAAAGACGGCGCCCAAAAGCGCAGGCACGCACAGAAAAGGCTAGAGAGAGAGGTACAGGGCTGGCTTATGGTCGCGAGGCCGCTACGAAGCGAGAAGGTATAGCGTGCAGCAGCCACTACATCCCTGACCTCAGTGAATTCTTTTTGTTTTTTTTTTTTTTTTTTTTTGCTGCCCAAGATCTCGTCGCATCTCTTCCCTCCGAGGTCACGACCACAATAACAGAGCAACAGAGCGGCCGCCGCAGCGCGACGGTCGTCATGAGAACGTAGACGCGTGTTTCGTAACAAACTGGAAGACAAAAAAAGGCACAAAAAAATAAAACGGTGACACACGCAGTGCGAACGATAGGGGTAGTGAACAGGAAGAAGTGTGTACGAACCGGGCTTTTGCTATTTGAAAGCAGCTGCAAGCAAAATAGGCAGCTCAGGTTTTTTCACAATATGATTGACGCGAGCTTCTTAGACAAGCACCTGTAGAGTACAATAATGGTAAATGTTGGACGTCCCGAAACCAAGAGATATGATTATTAGAGACGCCGTAGCGGAGGATTCCGCCAATTTTGACCACCTGGGCTTCGTTAACCCGCCCGCAAATCTACGCACACTGGTCGCTATTGCATGCGGCCTCCATGGAAACGGGGCCGCCGCTGCTGGGATTCCCCCCCCGTATTCTAGAACGTCCCTTCACTCAACGCTTCGCCTTCACTTGAGAAAGCCGATGGGAGCGCCATCTCTAGGTACGGCAAGTCACTGCATTTCAGCGATAGTCTGCTGCGATTCTCGAGTGGTGCAGCGTCATTTTCAACCGAGCGGTGGCGCAGTGCTCAACTCTGTTCAGTGAAGGGTGTAAAGTCGAGTCGAGGAGCGTTTGTGAATACGGGGCTCAGTCTCGCGAACCTTCGGGTAAGCATGTCGAGCAGTGTGTACAACCACTACGCCATCACGGCGAGGATGTTTTACAAGCGTGCTTCCCGATTTTCGGAAAATCGCTGCGATTTATTCTTGGTTATTCCCCTGTAGTTTATATTATCATAGACCTTGTTAGTCTATTAGGCAGTGATTAGAACCACTGTTAAACTTGTTTTATAGGACTGTGTCGACAATTGCGTGACCACGCGGCCAGAGACAATGGACGGCCGACAAAACCGCAGAGCCAGATACGCTACGCACTTCAAACGCTCTCCTTACACGTAACTGTTTCTCGTGAAATATGGGCGGTTCTATATCGAGAGGCACCCCGAGAGCGTACTTCCGCTTTGCTTATATAGCTCCCGACAGGCAGTCGCGACAAAGTGCCTGCGGACGCAAGGACCGGACGGCTGCAGCGGCACGAAGCAGGCAGGGGTCGGGGTTTGAATGATGTTCTTAACGAGGAAAATGCGAAACAAGAAAAAAAGATGTACGAGAGAAAAAAAAAGAAAAAAAAGGGGGCTTCGAAACAGGCATTTGTCACCCGTCAGCGAAAGACAGAGCGCATGCCTCTACGACTTAGAGGGGGATTACAAACGCAACCAAGCATAGCGCGCATCACGCGACCACAACACACCAGGAACTGCGGCGAGTGAAACGCGCGGAAGCAAATGCCCCTAAATAAGACCGCGCTACGAGACTCTCTATGAGAGGGAGATGAAAGAGAGACAAAACAAACATAACACATATGGGAGGGAGTATAAGAGCGTTCATCAGCGAGAGATCGGAGTCAAAGAGGAGTCTGGTGGTAAGAGGGTTGTTATTGTGGAAGGAGCAAAACACACCCTTCTTCACAACCTCCTCCTCGTTTCTCAAGACGAGTGTACAGTACAGCTAGACGACGTCTCATAGCACGTCGTCGTCGTCAACTGGACGGGCGCGTCTCCAAAAAGGAAACCGCTTCAAGGCTGTAAGACCTAGGAGCTATAGAGTAGTGCAAGTGAGCGCGGCGGAAGAGATTACAGAGAAGAGCGCCGCAAAAGGAAATAGATGAGACTACAGAGGAGGAGGAGGGACGGGGGGGGGGGGGGATTTTGCTTGTGCCGAGGAGGGAGTTGTCGCGCGTGCAACCAAGAACGAGGTCCCACAACCTTTATATGACATGCGACTCTCTTGACGAACGTCGATTAAGAAGAAACGGTGTGCCAAACGGCGCCACAGCGCCGAGCTTTCTATACGCATTTATACACGTATACATCGTTGTGTTCCGAAAGACAGTAGATGACGCGAAGCAAAAATTATCAGGCGACCACGGAGATCGGGTACGGTGGTAGACGGGTGTGGAAGGACGCTATTCAATCGTACACGTGATGCGCTGCCTGGTACGTAGCAAAACACGGTATATGCACACTTATACACACATGTAAGACGTGGATCGAATGGCCTCGCCGCCCGCAGGGATGCAAAACAACGCGCAAGTTAGTGCAGACCGTGTCGTCAAGCGTTAACGATGCGGACCCGAGCTACAATGCGATGATCTTGCTGCGAAATTTCAACGATACATCAGATGGCTAAAGAGTCGCTTCACTTTGGGAAGACGAGTGACCACTGAAAAGCTGGCGGGCGAAATTCCCTCTCACCTCTCGTCAGCGTTCTTCAAATGCCCGCTGTACGTTGCTCGGGCGTTCTAACGATACTTACAGTGATTCACACTAACAATGCACTTCGAATGCACGACAGCGCAAATGCAGCATCTAGACACATACGAAGGGCATAACGCTCCACTCGAGTTTTCTGCGCAGCCTCCGAAATCAAACCACATTTTTACCGATCGACGTCATCAATGAAGTCATCACGAAATCACAAACTGAAGATTTGTGAAGTCACGATAATGTGACACTTCACCAAAGAAGGCCCGGGGCTTTGTTGTTGTTGCTTTTCCTGCTCATGGACAGACCCCGCAAATCGAGCGAGAATTCATCCCCCTTACGGATCGCCGTAAAAACCAAGCGCTATTACCTACTATATAGTCTTTTTTTGAAGTTTGCCGATAAAACGGCGCCGACCACGTTTCCGCGTCCTTTCGCAACCCGTACATATCGAACGAGGAGCGCAAAATGAAGGACGCCAATTCTCCGACCGTCTATCGCCTCGTTCGTTAGCGCAAACAGCGGGTCTCTCGAACGCGACCGCGTAGTCTGAGAGGGCGACGACCGGCGGCAGCTCCAAAACATCGTGCCGAACGACCCGCGGCGGCATGCGCGAGCTCCCCCCCTCTCCCCCCTCCCCCCCAGCGGGAGACGCCGCGCCAACAGCGCGACCGTCCGGGCCGTTTTGCTTCATACCGTCCATTTATCTTTCAATTCGCAACAAAGACTTCGGCGTGTGCATTCGTTCCCTTTGCGAGCGCGCACGCGCCAGCGTCTCGGGTGTCGTTGTTGCTCTCATCCAAACGAGAATAGCCCACTTCGCTGACGGGTATACACAAGTAAACGATGCACGCGTCCACGGCAGCTGGCGAATCGCGGCTGCTCCGGCCGCGATTTCGGCGACGCGCTTCAGCGCGCAGCCTACAACACGCGACCCCTAGTCGAAAGATTTTAAGAGGACCGCTGTGAAGGGTCAACGAAGGGCCGTGGAGCAGGGGGATCACGTGTTCTGCGACAATGATGACACCGACGGCACAAACCCGAACGTCCTAAAAAGCATGCCGTAGGGGAAACAAGGCGAAATACCCGGACAATATAAAGGCACACATACAACCCAACGTATAGGGCTGACTGGCAACCGAAGTTTATTGTATGCGGCGAAGATCGTAAATAAATGCACATCAACGTAACAGCCCTCGTCCACATTTTGGAGATACGTATTATTCACGTTCTGCGCAGCGACCAACTGCACTTGCCAGTCAGCGTTATATATACGACTGGCTGTACGAGTGCCTTCATACTGTCCTTGTCTTACGCGCTGCTTCCCCTACAATACGTCAAAACAACACGCCGACAAGTTCACCTTTAAAGCGTGGCGACAGTCCATAACCACGAAGTATACGGTAAGTGGACTGCTGACAAGCAAGATACGGGCATGAAAGTGCCAGCCAATTATTAGCAGAAGTGTGCTCAGCTGTATACACTTGTTGATGAATACCGTAGGAAAGTACAGATGGCCACCGTGGGCTGCACCATATGGCGCATACATGGTGCATACGGCGCTGACTGGCACGTATGTTCCTTATAACATATCGATCGAATGCACTGTACATTCGAAACAATAAGCCTAAGAAATCAATACACACCGGTCTCCGAAACAATACAGCATTCCTTTGTGATGGTTGCTGTACACGATGAGCATAGGTTTGGAAACTTTAGGATGTACATACGGTTACGGAAGAATGTACGTGGGGTTAGGATGTACATGGGGTTATGATGTACAAATGTTGCGAAAGGCTAAAGACAAACCAAAACATGGCACACCTTCTTTCTTCTTTTTTTTTTCGTAAGTGTTTCGCGCTACGTCAAGTTTCCCAGATCTCCAATGAATCATATGTTTCTTGTTAACGGTCTCGCATTACAGTACAGTGATAACAAAAACGTTCAAACAATGCACTGAATGCAATATGATAAATGCAAATCTAACCCCCACTTTGGTACCAGCTGATCCGGACTTCTCTTTCGATTCTACCTGCCGCTCTAATAACTTTCACTGACATACAAATTGTTTTAAATCAATCAATCGAATAATTGAAGTGCGCGGAAGTATAGCCTGTTTGAGAAAAAAATAAAATTAAAATAAAAACGACGCAAAGAATGCGCGCGGTAAAAGTAAAGAAAACAAGACGTTTCCCGCCCAAGCAGCAGCTCCAGTCGACCTGTGGACGAGGAAAGGTCAGGGGCGATAAAAAGAAACGACGAAGCCGCGAAGCTTAGGAAGGGGGAGCGAGAGAGAAATCCGCGCGTCGACAAACAAGCGCGCGCGCGCGTATATCGAGGAGCTCAAAAACGGGGCCACGCTTCCTCGTTAGCGGCGAGGTCTCGAGCCATCATCGGGGTTCAATGGGCGCGACAACGAACCCAGTCACACTCACAACGACGGCCCTCCGGGAACGCCGGCGAATGCGTGTATACGTACGTGTAGAAATGTACGCGATAGATCGAGGAACGGGGAAGTGACGACACGCGTGTACACGGAAAGTGTGTATGTGCAGCACGTAGACAAGCAGTCCGTCTACGCAAACACTTTACAGAGAGAGGAGAGAGGGGGGCTCCTTTTATGAAGAGCGGAGCCATCGTCGCTTTCTTGAACCCCGCATGCCACTTGCGCGTATATACGCTGCGGTAAACACGGTCTACACACGACATGTCTGCAAGACCGAGAGAACTTCATACGACTCAATGGGCCGCAGCAATTGGCGGTCATGGTTCGGCTTGCGGCGATATGGAGAGTGCTTTCGCCAGCGTTACGAGACGGCGCGCAAACATCTTCCTTCCTTTTTTTATTATATGCGGTCATTTTACACGCTTCCTGTACCACCTTGCTAATTTTATTCTTTTCCACGCCATTCTTTCCACACTACACAAGTTCTCTTTAGCCATAACTACAGACTCTTATTGCGCCAGAAAACGTTACATATAGTCTCTCTCTTGCTTAGTACTCGTCAACGCGAAACTGCCACGAGTTTTTCAGCTTCGCCAACAAACATCGCCTATTTGGCCTCGGATGTTGACCCACTTCTCGAGCACCCTCCGTTATGACGAGAGAACTCCCAGCTGCCAACGTAGCTCTTCGCCGACCCCTTTTATTTACGATAAAATGCCGGGCCTGTCTCACCGTGCTATAGGTGCGAAGAAAGAAACGTCGCAAGTGCTGTGTACTTAAGCGCCGTTGTTGGGGAAAAGCATAGGCAGCCTCTAGCCCCCTTGAGATAGCGAAGAAATAACCGTGGGTTTCTTTTGTTATATAGGCAGTGCAACTACGTGCTGTAGAGGTTCCCGGCTAAGTGGCACTGTATTGTAGGGCGTGGTCTTACAGCTTATGTGCCACTCTACCAGTGGCGTGGCGTAGTGAACGGCACTGGTTGCTTTAGGACGCTTTCGCAATACGCTAAAAGCGAGCAGACATAACAAGCCGTGCCCCTGCGGTGACACACGCACGCACGCACGCACACACACACACACACACACACACACACACACACACACACACACACACACACACACACACACACACACACACAAAGAATAAGCGATAAACACACATAAGCATATGAATTATAATTCTTTCCTGACCAACGACCACCCCTTTTTCTGCAACGGCATATACAATTATTAACCACCGTATTTGCAACAATACAACCAGTACTACTTAGCATTGGCTAACGTTGGCTAAACGTTGGCTAAAGCATAGCAAGCCAATAAGGGTGCGTCCGTTAAACTTTTAATATGGTTGCGGGATATGTGGCAGGATATTCGACCAAAAGGGTGTAGTGCCCTCCATGTATCTCTCATGACATGCAGGACATAATTCGAAAGTGCTCTGCCACAGCTCCTTCTTCAGACTATGCAATGATGGCATCGAATACCATTCTTTTATTATTATTATTATTATTATTATTATTATTATTATTATTATTATTATTTCAATCTCTTTATATTTTGAAACTTTCGTGAAACTGAAACGCAGCCGCCTGCTCAATTTATCACCCCGAAATCAGTTTGTTCTTTATTTTTTTCATCTTATGAAGGAACGTCCATGCAGCGATCAAGACGGAAAACTTTAAAATTTAAAGAAAATTCGAGACAGCTTGGAAGTGTGTAGATGCAATAAAAAGCAATCGGCTCAATATGCTTGGCGCGTCGTGTGAACTACTTTAACGCGTACATAAAGATATGGGGGAGAGGGGTCAATGAAGTATAGGGACGGACCTCCTATAAAGGCCCGTGCCTTATACCCTACGAAAAATTAATGAAAAACGAGGCTCCAGCACCCGTAGGGCCTTACTGGAGAGCCACCAGAACACAATGGAAGCTAATCGAATCAGTGGGGGTGAAACATGTTCTGCGCCCTCGCAGCTCCTATAAGCGCGCACGCACCCACCTCAATACAAAACCGCTCGGAATAGGTCAAGTGGGCGGGTGGCAATTATTCGAACAGCGTCGTCCGTCGTGTACTGCTCCTTGGAGCGCCAAAGGTCGAACGAATATGAGCGGTAGGAACGAACAGAGAAAAAAAAAAAACGCACCTCGCTTCGTTTCAACTTTCGGCGCAGTCGCGTCGCCATTGTATGCAGGCCAGATGAGGAAGCGATGTCACGCGGCGAATTGGGAACGCCTTCGCCCTCGATCATCTTCCCGCTATCGCCGAAGCTCGGGCGAAAGTTCGGACGAGGCCTCGGGTTATAGGCCACGGACCCGTGCGAGTACAGATTAGGGGCTCCTAATTTGCGATTTAGGAAGAAGATACCACGTGAACGACAGCGGGACTTCCTCATCGGCCATCTATTAACAGCTTTTACCAGCAAAAACGGGCCCAAAATTAACTCATCCCGAGTAGGAATCAATTAACCAACGAGCCAGAAAATGGGGTTAGCTAGGAGACACGCACAACTTAACGCCGACACGAGGGTTAGCGGCAGGAGAAACCGAAACTATACGTTGGCACGAAGTTATGACTGCCTCCGGGACATGTGATATGGCGGCGACTAGCTATCGGCACACCTGTGTGCTCTCTACAGCACGAATAAACTTGTGTATAGGAGGGGCTGGCAGTTACTAGCCGTTAATCGGGGGACCGAACGATCGAAATGCGATAATCGAAGACATTTAAGTTAGGGCGTAGAAAAAGAGACGCGGTGCGTCCGTAACGAACTTTGTGTGCACTTATGCTATCCAGGCACACTATAACCTAAAAGCTCCTAATAACTTATGCCGAAGCACGCCCCGATGACACCAAGACTACCCCAAGACAGCTGCACTTGCCCCCTTCACCCCCCCCCCCCCTACAGTTACAAAGAGTTGAAGAGTCAAAAGAAATTGATTACTTCTTTTCCTACACTACTAAGAAAGCATTCTGCGCATGTTTGAGTAGGGAGAGGAAGGAAAGCTGGCAACCGCTGGTTGGTCGCACGAAACGACACGACTTTCTCAGAGAGTACGCTTCGGCTTCCTGGTTGCGGGAAATTAGTCTTGGTCCGGATAATCTTCCTGAGAAATCCGTATTCGTGTTGTCGCTCCATTTCAAGCTTGCAATAGCAGCAGCACGTGTTGCTACTGAAGAAACTTCCGGTCACTTCAGTTATCCCTCCCTGACACCGAAGCAGACAGCTTGTTTTGCAAGGTGTGCTAGAGTAAGAAAAAAAAAACTCTTTTTTTGCACTTTCAGATAAAACGTAGGTGCTTAAGCTTAACGACTAACTCTTCCAACCTCCTCGGCGGAATTCCGCAGAACCGACTTGCATGTTTATGTAGCTTGCGAGCTACACAGCCAACATTCCAGCGATGGATATAGTAAGCTGGTTGGGCTTTGTTTGTTTGTTTTGATGCTGCTGCTGTCTTCACTTTTCCGTATTACACGTATTAAGTTAGCGAGGGAGCTGGAACGTCTCCCACACCGTCACAAAACTTCGACTGCGTCGCCAACACAACCTCGCGCAGACAACCAGAAAAAAACATTCCAGGAATTCGCGCGGCCGAACCGAACAGCTCTATACGGTTCGCACCATCCCACCTTGTATAGCCTGAGAAATGCTTATCAGTCGCATCTGAAACACGGAGGACGCCGACGCTCGGGCGCGCGGAACAACAAAAACAAACGGGTCAAATCACACACTCTCTCTATGTACACACTATATAAACGCGTATAAAGAACAGCACGGCGTTCCAGTTTCCTAAAGCGAGGCGTCGCAGGTTACGTGGGACACACACACACGCCTTCGCACACAACTTTATACGTGTACTCACAGCTATATCTATAAACAGCTCAAGGCAAGCAGCGCGTGGGAACGAAAGAAAGAAAAAAAAAAACACCAAGAAAGAACACGAAAGGGTAAAACGTCGGTGCCGTCTACCGACGTATACTTCCTTCCTTCGAACACACTTGCAGTCTTCAGTGAATCACTCGAGGCACCGCCCACGCATCTTACCCTTTTATTATTATTTTTATCGTTTCCTCCGACTTTCACGGCAAAAGAGCGAGCCAATAGCAGTACCGACCGAGATATTATACAGACAAACCACACACGCTTTCCGGCACTCGTTCGAAAACAAACTCACGCCGACATACGTACACAGAAACACACAAGCCAGCAAATAAAATAAACGTTCCCAGAAACGTATGCACTGGCGGACATACGCGTAGTATACTACATGCGCCACGGAGGTACGTACTTTATATGCACGGTACTCATTCATATATGCAGCACGCCGCGCACCGTAAGAAGAGCATCACTCAGTTCCCACCAATGCGAGCCGGAGGTGCGTGTGCAAGCTAGTTGCGTGCAGTACAGACAGGACCTGCGGTATATGTATGCGTGTAAGACCTAGCACAACGGGCTACTACTACACAAAAGTGGCTTGTATAACGTAGTAATCGTTGCGACCTTCGCAACGAAGTGACCTACATTACGAAGTAGCTACAGAGGACACCGTTGTTAAGGTGTCTGAGAATAATGCGCGTAAAATTATGTCGTTACGCTGCTCAGGAAAAGGGCGTGGGGCCGATTTCCTTGCACGGCGGCCGCGGTCCAATGGTGAGAAAATGCAAAAAAAAAAAAAAACACCCATGTGGTATGACTCATGCGCATCTTAAAGAAATCGAAATGAGAATTATTCTGGACTCCCGCAATAAAAACAAACATGCGTTCCACGCAATCACACCATTGTTGTGGTACGCAAAACCCCGCAAGTCAATTGAGAACCCCACATTTTATTTTTACAGCCGTTATAGAATACGAGACTCCGCAAAACAACGCAGCTATCTACTTGACAGAGGGATTTGAGGAAAATGCACACTTTTCGCAGACAGCGTCAGATTTGCGGATAGGAAATCATACATACAAGTTTGCACGCGTGCGTGATTGATTGATTGATTGATTGAGCGAACGAGGGAGCGAGCGTACTGCGGTTGGAACCAGCAGTCCAACTACGCTTACATTCAGAAAGCAGAGCCGTAACGCAGGGCGGTGCAAAGGGTTCTCAGTACGCGCCACGAGTTTGTGCCAGCTAATTGACCCCTATCATCTCGAAGCCCAGCCGCGCATTTAACCTAACCGGACAACGGCGTGTCATATAGAAGGATGGAACGCACGCGCGCTCTTCAGCGCGCGCTTGCTTGCCCATTAAATGCGCATATTTGGTCGAGCTCGTCTTCTCATCCAGTCGTACACTTCTGTACGCACGACGTCGCCATTCAATTGGGACGGGCAAGCTGTCGTATAGTGCCTCCCAGTCAACCCTAAAGTTCTCAACTAAACTGCATGCGATGCAATTAAAGCAGTGGAGGCACGCGTGTACAACATACGGCGGACAAATGTCACATCGACGACGCTCGAAAAAACGGCCACAGCTGCAGTCATTGAACGCAAAGTTTATGTTTAGGTTTCTTTTGTTTTCTTTTTTTTTTTAGCTCACATGTGCGGTCAGGATCGCTGTCTGTCCGCTTCTTCGTGTCAACATTGGACAGCTGTGACAATTTCGGTTTCTATATTTGTTTTTTTTCCTCGTGTGTGGCGCACGACGCTTCTCGAGTATCGAGGTGCCCCGGCAGTGCGATGGAGATATCGGGTGAAGGTCATACGGCCCGATGCTGAAGTGTGCACACAACGAGAGCACACAGCGATTGGCGCCGCAATATCCTTCCTGTGCGCACATACGGCACACTCGTAGGCTGCGAAGAGGGCGAATGATGTCACACGACACCGCCCCGCTAAAGTTCGCCTTCGTCGATATATTAACTATCGAATGCTGCCAGTTGGTTGCGAACCAAAAGCAGCGAAACAATGGCTGCTTAAAGTAAGGTTATATTCTTGGTTCGCAAATTAACGACGCGTGAGGGGGGAGAGTGAAAATGAGGTGGACAGATGAGATCAAGGAGTTATACAGGTACAACGTGGCAGCAGACAGCGCACGACCGGGTCGATTGGCGGAACATGGGAGAGGCCTTTGCCCATCCATGCATTAGGCGTAGTCCGGCTGACCATGATGATAATGATCCCGCTCAGCCCGAAAGCATTACGGAAGGGGAGATATATACACAGACAAGAAATATATCTCCGTCAACACTGCACACCTGATCACATGATGGTCGATTTCACAGACGATAGCTTTAATTTTTAAAAAAATCGGCATGCAGGTTCCGTATTCCTTAATTTCGCACTGGTGATCAGTTTCTGCCGGTAAGTATAGTTTGGCGGTTTCAAAGTAACTTTCGCGATTTATTCCGGTTTTGTTAATAAAAATTTGAGACAGATATTTAGCCGCAGGTCTTTTTTTTTTTTTTTTTCGGGGCGAGACGATCAAGATTCTCAATTCAAGTTCTTTCGTAGCCTGAACAACTGCAGTACTTTCCATACCTATCTAAGTCGAAGCTGCAGCGGCTCTGTTATGTAGTGTTTCCTTCCTAATCAGACGTACTTGAAATCAAGCATACCTGACGTATGTGCGCCACGTATCAAAGTCCGACGGCTTACCGAGCAATCCTCCTTAAGCTCTCAGCTGCACGTAAAAGTGCGTGGACAGCGCCTTCAGGAGAACCACTGACAAACATAAAAAAAAGTAAATATGCGTGCAGTGCAGCCAAGCAAACAGCCCGTTATACCATCCGCGTGGTGGTCTCTGTGGAATCAGCGTGAGAATGTGCGCTTAAAATATATGTGAAGCCACGAACGGGGCGCACCTCCGCCCGCCGTGACTTCTCTATACAATGCGAAGAAACATTTTAAAACATTAAAACAAAGAGCAAAAAATTACAGCAAACCAGGGAGATGCTTTGAGATTATATACTTCGAGGAGTTTTTCGTTTTGCGAGTAACCAAGCGGAAAGTGCAAGACCCCCCGCCCACGCCAAAAAAAAAAGAACGCTAAACGGGCAAAGGGAGGATATGGAAGGGGAGAAAAGTGCACGCAAGTGTCGGTGTGCATTTTTTTTTTTTGCTTTTTTACCTAGGCGCCAAGTAACATATACGCCACCACCGAATTTCCGTCGATGCAAATAGCGTTGTTTGTTTGCCGCCGCAAGATGACAGATACGACCGCGTATACGCAAGAACACACGCCATTTTCTGCATCCAATCCCGCTGCACGCAATTTCCGCAGAGAAGCGTTGGAAGTCCCCCCCTCTCCCGCTTTGTCCGCACCCACAAGAAACTGGGCCAGCACCGGTGCAGCGTTGACGAGGTCACTTATTGAACGCGGGCGTACACATATGCGTGCAACAATGCAAGCTAAACCCGCATAAAAAGGCCGGATAGCTTGCAGCGACACCGACACAACAGGTATTCGTGGCGCGGGTCCACGGGGTATATGTCACAGGGTTATCGTACACGTAAGGCATCTATTGTACCCACACGTTTTTTTTTTTTTTTTTCTGGGACGCAGTTTGAGCCTCCGAATTCCTCGATACGTTTCTCGCCCATGCAAGCGTGAAGACTTGTAAGCGTACAGACGGGACTTGTATATTCGTGGCAGACGTGCGTGAAGACACACGCTTAGAGCACGTGTACGCACGCGAGTGATCGAAATTTCTTTATAGGAGCCTATAGACAAACAAGTTCACACTTGGACTTTGTGATTCCGATGACTCAGCTCCGAGGAGGGTGCCACGAGGCATTTCCATTTCTCAAATTTCTTCGGACGTGTGTTCTCTTAAAAATATCTATATATACACCCCAAGATGACGGCCGGCCCACAGGTCGCGGGTTCGATCACTGCCCCGGCGGTCGCCATTCGGTGGAGGCGAAATGGTCATGGCCCGTGTGCCATGAGATGTCAGTGCACGCGAAATAAAATAAGCACTAGACGGTCGAAATTTCCGGAGCCCTCCATTATATGGCGTCTCTCGTATATATATATATATATATATATATATATATATATATATATATATATACTATACACAAGGATATTCTTCGTGTTCTCCCATTGCTTATTAGTTTTCTGTAACTCTATTCCAAAGCTAACAACGAAAAAAAAAACTGTAAAAACTGAAACACAACATGTATCATGAGTGGTCTGACAGCCGTGACCGGCTGACCTGGACGCATTTATATAAACAGCTTGCATTCTGACAGCGGCTCAGGGCATGTCCTCAATTTGTTGGGAATTTCCGAACGGATGACAGTTACGAGATGGAATATCTCATTTGGTGGCGGTGGCCATAGGTTTGCGTGTGCCATTTGTTCGTGCTTGTATAGTGTCTAATTGTATACCTAAAACGGACCAATAAACATAGCTCATTAGATGAACTGAACCTTCTGCACAGTCAATATGTCTTCACTTAATCAGCCTCACTGTGCTGCGCATGACTGTGAACGATCAATTTGGCGTAGTCACTTCGACGTTGACGAATCGTTCGACGCGCCGCGTTTCTGAACCAACGTTAAAATTATTCTATTACTACCCTTTCTTCGAAAAGAATGCAGCCAAAAACTAATCACGGCCTTTATTTAGAGCATAAAATTTCATTATTGTTATGTCAGATTGGAATATGGCTAACTGCACATTAACGAAGACTTTATTACGCGCTAATTAAGTTTAATTAATCAAACGCAAACAAAACAAGGCAACACTACACTTTCCTTTGTGGAGCGTAATGTAAGGTGCCCTTAGAATCATCGTAAGTAAACGCCACCTGCACATTCGTAGAAGGTGCATCCTTATTCGCGCCTGATGGTATATGAAAAAAGAAAGAAAAGATATATATTTTTGTATGCAACAAGTCATGTCTGCAAACCGTATCGTGGTGTTTGCTGCCAAACAGTTAAAATCACCACGGCGTTTTCTTATCGATCGTCGCAATTTTAAGGTTGAGAATATCGCCAAGCGAGACCGCCGCGTATCATCAACGCCGCGGCATGGCGTTAAGCCCTGAACTCTCCTTTCTTCTTTAGTTCTTCTTCTTCTTTTTTGTTACAAGGACTTATCAGAGTTGCGAATCTGCGATGAAACTGTGTAAGAAGAAAAAGAGATGGAGGGATCTCCCTACACCGGAAGCATTAGGCGTTCCCCGCCACTCAATCACACTGCATCATTGATCGCGAACTTCACACAGGGGATTGAGAGAAAAAAAGAGGGGGGCGGGGGGCGGCAAAGAAGAACGAGCTAAAGAAAGCGGAGCTTTCACCAGGATGAGGGGGTACTCTAGCATTGTGCGGCCGCCCTATAGAATCGCACTCTCGGGCGAGCTGTAGGCAGGCTGCTCGCGGGATTTTCTTAGGAGAGACGAGCTGCGGGGGCAGGATTTTTATGCGTGGAAGGCGCGATCAACGGGAGTCCTTAAAAAGGGAACACTTCAAATACCCGCACGGCGCAACACAAGAATACAACATCGCGAGTTGGGCAAGTTGGTGGATGTTCATGGTAGAATATTTTACAGCGCAACGGGTTATAGCGACGGTCAGCGCCGTGTCTCTTCTCTGTCCGTCTCTAAACCAGTAGCGCTGTGAAATATTCTACGATGAACAAAAATGCAGCTTTACTGCAATCCGCCGATAAGAGAGCTTCCATCGGTTACAATGGAGCCAGCCATGCATCATATGGTGAACGGTGGTGCTCTTCGGAAAAATCGTAGAATACCCCCGTGTTCATTGGTTGGATTAACAACAAGAGGGCGCTTTTAACGGTCCACTTGACCAATAAGAACTGAAAACGAATAATTTCACAAAATGTATAGAGAATCGGATATAATCATGGGGCTCCCCTGGCGCCGTTCCTGTCAATAACATCCGTTACTTCGAAACGAGTAAGTCTAGCAATCGCATCAAGTTCATATTTATTGTTCCAAATGATAGCACATAATAAAGTGTCCTGCATCTATAGAAGAGGAGATATGTGGAAAAAGCTAAGGGGCAGCTAGTATACAAAAAAAAAGAGCTACAAGAAAGATGGCTTAACATGAAAACAGAGAAGGTAGAACGTTATATGTATTATTGATTTGTGGGGTTTAACGTCCCAAAACCACTATTTGATTATGAGAGACGCCGTAGTGGAAGGCTCCGGAAATTTCGACCACCTGGGGTTCTTTAACGTGCACCCAAATCTGAACACACACGCCTACAACATTTCCACCTCCATCGGAAATGCAGCCGCCGCAGGCGGGATTTGGTCCGGCGACCTGCGGGTCAACAGCCGAGTACTTTAGCCACTAGACCACCACGGCGGGGCGAGAAGGCAAAACGTCAGGCAGGCAACATCATGTCATTGTCCATGCATGGACTTCGGGCCCCACATATCGAGCTGATGACCCCGTACGACCTTTAACCATTACTAACAATGTTCTTCCTTTTCTTCAAAAAACAGAACTCTCGTGTGCGGTTAACGCTATAGCTTAAGACGCAGCCCAACCTGTTTCGAAACGTGACCGGAAAACTGACCAGCAAAGACCGTTAACTATAATAACGACCAGAACGTGTCATCAGCGATGCCTTTGACGACGTACACTATATATTGCGAATTTCGGGAGGAGCGTACTCGACAAAACTACCGCAGGAAACGCGCGGTTTGGCGTACAACTTACTCCCGATTGGTCAGTTTCGTGTCAGCTCTGCGAAAACTCTGTAATCGCCACATGCGGCCCAGCTCCACACGAAAAGTACAAGCAGCCATTAATTGAAGAGGAAGCGCGAAGGCGCCCTCTTTTGCCCGTCCAAGCGAAACAACTCGGGTAATGAGCACCACAGCGGACGACAAAAGTACGCAGTCAGATGTTGCGTATTGTAGCTCATCAATTAAGTGGGTTTTGCCACTCGATAATCAATAACGAGGAGCACGGCACATCTTTCTTCCGAACGTACAATTTTCGGCGCTTAAAACCTGGTCGATGTGCCCGAAATCTACGTCCCATGCAGTCCTCGTTATCTTGTATGGCGTTTTTTTTTCCTACTTCGTCCCAGTTTTGGTCAAATTATGCTTTCCAGGCCAATTACATGTATGGCTAAGTACATGCAAGCACCAACATTCAGATAAGAATTATCGAGTAGCAGCTTGACATCACGCACGATTACAACATGTGAGAGCCAAGTATATCTTCCCATACACATATTTCCCTCGAAAAAGGATCACCCGAGTTATTGATTACTGATCGCGACTGTATATGGATGTAACGACTCAGAAAGACAGCAAGACTACTTGGAGAAGCAGGGAAACAGTTTATCTCTGGTCACGTGGGGCTTTTTTCATAAGCCGAGCACAACACAAGATTGAGTACAGGAGTGCGTTCCAATCATAACTCGAATAGAAGTTGCAACCGCCCACAGTGTGCACTTGCTCGCCTGAAGAACGTCGGAGTCAAATAACTGCCAATTCATGACCTCACCCACAAAATGAGGAGCGGTGGGAGATACAAGATCATTACAGCCTTCTAAGTTACGTTTTTAATAGTGGGGTTTTATTTGCCAACACAATCGCGTGACTATAAGGCATTCACGCTGTTTGGAGTGGCTTTATTATGTTTATGTGAGGTTGTACAACCGTGTTCAAGTGCATCTGCGTTTCTGGCGTTTTCAACACACAACCCCTCCTCCCACCATTCATTGTGTGTCACAACCGATAAGCATCGGCATCTTAGCCACCTTCTGAATCTCGTGCACGGCGAACGTGGGCGCATACGTCGGAGGTATAACCGCGAGCTGTTTCTAGTTTACGGGAACACCTGTCCCACTGCGAACCCCGATACAATAGTACGCATAGACAATTCCCGTAAGACATCTGGGCGCCGCGGTCTTGGTCTTTTAAGTCTGCGTTTCCTTGTTTTTTGAATATCGCGACGTGAATTAAAAAGGACATGAAGCATCGTATGCCGCAACCCAACCATATTCATTCGTAACACTGTCCGTTTAGCCCAAAACAGAGAGATCAACCCATCCGTAAAATAGTCTATATACCTAAGTTACGCTTCTAGTACACTGTACCTAAGTAGAGATATCAGCCACAAAGAGGACCGAAATGCCTCACCGTCTTCACGCATCGTCTGCTCCTGGCTGACGCCTCCTCCGCCGCCTTCGTCGCAGCTGTCCTGGAAGCGAACCTCCTTGTGGCCGTTAATCCTCATGACGATGGTGGGGCTGTGCCACGATGAAGCACCAGACTGGGCTGACGACGAGGACCGACCGAGTGCAGACTAAACTACGGCCCCCTTCTTTTCTTGGCGCGGGAAACGAACGCCAAGAGATGGCCGCGAAGACAAAAGAACAAAGCCCTCGATTTTCGCGCTGATGTCGAGCCTCCGAGTCGATCACGTGAAGACAGGCAGGGGATATAAGAGCTTTCGAAGTACGCAGGGAGGTTTAGTTCCCAAGTCAACACAACGGCTAATCAGACAAGTTCACTGCACACACCGCCGCCGCTACCAGCACCCTTCGAGACGTCAAGAAAGCAGACGACAATACGGTGCACCCTTTCAATATATATAAGGCCAGCAGCAGACGTTCTGGTGCACACTTCTTCAACAAGTTCCAGCGAGGTGCGTCAGGCGAGCGACAGACGACCTGGCGCCAGCTTCTTCAAAACGTGAAACAAGTGACAGACGATAAGGTGTAACCTTCTTCACCAACACCTTTAAGCGATGAACAGAAGTTAAGGCACAAACTTCTTCAACGCGTTCAAGTGAGTAACAGACGAACTGGTGCACACTTCTTCAACACGTCGGGCATGTGACAGACGGAACTGGTGCACTTCAACACGTCAAGCGAGCAGCGGTCGCTCTAGTGCACGCTTCGGGACGTCGAGCGGGCAGCAGACGACCTGTTGCCCGACGATATTCTTTTGTGTCAGGTACGTGACAGACGACGACCGTGCGCCACGACGCGACATTCGCGTCTGCTCGCGCAGACGTCTGGAAAAACAGGGCCGCACGCCCCCCTACTACTACGCGTATTTCTCGCTTTGAACACACAAACACGCGCGCCCGCACACGCAACGATGACGGCAACAACCGACGCTCGTCCGCACCACCAAGCCGCCAGAGGCCGACTGAGGACGGCCCGGTTTTCGAGAATGAGCAGCCGGCTTCGGGCCGCCGCCGCCGCTCTCGGCTGTAGCAGACGACGCGGTTGTAGCAGACGAACCGGAAGAGCACGGCGGCGCTGCGCCAGTTCAGATGGAGAGAAGGAAAGAAAGCAAAATGTCGACTAGTGGCGCCACGCTGAGGAAACCGATCGAAGCTCTCCCTACGCGGCATTTGTCAAAATTTCACGGCCACGTGCCGATTCTCACACGAAGACCGAGCCCCTAGTTATTGAACGGTTGATTATTACGAGAAAAGTGGCGGTTTAAAATCACGGTGGTGTAGCTTGCCACAATAAAAATGAAACTTCATACCGCAAATGGTTCTGTCCGTGCCAACGCAACGGAAGCGAGCACTGTAACTCGGCCCCAACTATACCGCAGTATATACGCCACATGTACACTACGCAACTATATTACAAGTGTATGAAATAAATACGACTTCGAACAAGGCCTTGGCTTAAATCTGTAACCACAGCACACGAATTCCAGACAGGGACACAAGTGCCCAAGTGCTCTGGAGAAATACCATTAAGCGAAATTAGACAACACTAATAAAATGATAATTACTATCCCAGCCTCTCTCATGGAGCGTTCGGAAGTCTATAAGACTGCAACTGTACGTTGCGCCCGGTAGATATAATGATTTCACAATAAAACATCCAAACTTCACGTCACTCTTACGCATACATGTGGAGAACCTGTGTGTTTTAACTTCTCACACGTTTTCACACAACGTAGAGATGTTGAAAACCAAATGGCACATGTTGAAAAAAATAACTTGAAGGACATTTGAGCTTCGCTTTCGAGAGTATATAGAACGCGATATCACAATCGGGCACCGTGACCATTGCCTCCACATTCGGCAGCCAGGCCTTTCATATCAGTGGACACCGCACCAGCTAAAAAAGCAGATCAAATAAATAAACGGCAACTTTGAAGACGTGATCTTAAAGAAGAAAGCTCTGCAGCAGATAAGCAACTAGATGAGCAGGGTTTGTATCACTATAACTACAGTTTCGAGGGCGTCACGTTCAAGTGAACTATCAGCGCCCCCCTCACCCCCCACCCCCCTATGCTAAATGCGAACGTCACGAAAAAAAGCTACCCTCACGCGAACGCTTTTACGCAATGAAGAAAAACAAAACAGAAGAAAAGCCAGTAAGAACAACTCCGAACCACTTAACAACTATCCAAACAGAATTAAACGATCCCTATATGGCGTAGCATTTCAAACACGAAAACTTCGTGGCCTCGCTGTTAGCGCCGTGCGCGATCAATACGCACTCTTTCGTTACGCGATACGCACGCGATAAGAATTCCCTAAAGGCGTATCTCCTCCCAAGCATTCGCGACGCGGCTGTTTTTTTTTTTTTTTTCAAATAGGTCCATTGTTTTTAGACTCGCGGTCCTATAAACAGATACGTGTATTCTGCGTCGAAGCAGCCATCTCGGGCCTTCATCATTCTACAACATCACTCGGCTGTTTGCTGAGCCTACAAACCGTTTGTTAAAGTGTCTCACACAACACCACCTGCGGCTGCCTATCCCACTGGCAGTCGCGTTGTTCTTCACGTTGTTTGGTACATGTTTTTTTTTTTTAGTCCTTCACGTTGTTCCTTCGGCCAGACGCCCTGACTCGTCGGCACTGCTTTATCCGGCGCCTCTCCCGACTGGGGATGCCCTTGTTCTGTCAGCAGCTGGATGCCATCGCGATTGGAGTCACGTATTCAATCGATACGGTTCAGCGATTCCCGGCTCAGCACGCGCAGCACCCTCTTCAAATCGATCCTTGCAGTAGCGGAGGATGGCGCGCGGAGCCAAGCCAAGGCAATCTTGATAACGGAACCCGTTTTTATACCTAGCCCCATTCCCCGACGCTCTATCTCCTTACATTAGAGTAAGCACATCCTCTGTTATCTGTGCATGTACATAAACAGACGCGCCTTTGAAAAAAAACTCTTGAGCAAAGTATATATAGGTGCGCGAGAGTTCCGCTAACAGGCAGACGCAGCCGAGTGGAAGAATAATTTTGATTAAAAATGATGCCGACGACCACAGAGTAGCTAGCAGACGATGGCTAACCAGTAAGCAGACGAAAGCTAACGCAGAAGACCGCTATGCGGCCAGCAAACGACCGCTGAGCAGATCACTGCTAAGCAGACAAGAGACGACTGTAAAGAAGCTAACAGATATCCGCTAAATAGTTAGCTGACAACCGCTAAAAATCCAACAGACGAACGCAAAGCAGCTACAGTCTAGGCGACCGCTGCACAGTTATAGGAGACGACCGCTGAGCAGCCCACAGGTGACTGCTAGGCAGTTATCAGACAACCGCTATAACGGTCGCAGATGACTGCTAAACAATTAGCGCATATGACCTCTAAGCAGTCAGCAGACGACCGTTAAGCAACAAGCAGACGACCACGCTATATACCTTGACAAACAAAACGCGCTGCCAGCAGACGATGCAAACCGCCCTCTTAACCGAAACGCAACAAAGCAATAAGCGGATACAACACGGCGCAACGAGCAGACGTAAACACAGCACCACAGCAGACGAAAAACAAAATTGAGCAAGAAAAAAAGTCGTAAAAAATAAATAAATGCGGCGCACATTCCCGAAAAAAACAGACGCGTAAGCTTGCAAACGACAGTGAAAAAGACGCTTAGCCGAAGTCGAGACCTTAAGCGGATGAGAATATGTCCTCGCGCCAGAGGCAAAAATAAAACTGAAGCAATACTTAATAACTAAACACGTTGGCAGGAAACAAGTATGGTCTTCGCAACGTTGTCACGCGAGGTTTTCCTTTTTTTTTTTCTTATCTTCGACTAGCGCACAAAAGGTGAGCTGGCACAGAGCCAAGCTAAAGAAAAGGAAGCCCTAAAAATGCATGCAGTGCATTTTGTCAACGCCTCGTTCGCTCACTTAAGACAGGGACGCATGCTATTCAGCTCTGGCTTAGACGCGGAACAGCGCTCTATCTATGCGACACTCAGCGGGGGCAATCCAGCGGGCCCGGACAGCGGTGGAAAGGCTACGCCTCACCGCACAAAACGTCGGGGTGGGCCGAGCCCGGACCGGTAACGCTGCAGGGTTTTTTTCTTTTTTAAATAAAGTTTTTTCCGTCCGTCCCTCTGTAGTACGTGTCTCGTGCACTTCTGTAGAAACAAAGCAACGACGCCTCACATAAGACAACGTTCAATATTTTCGCAGCTGGGACGCGCTGTTTGGCGGGCGGATTTTCATGCTTAGCATGGGTCATGCGAACAACGTACAGCCGTCAGCACCTTTAACACGAACGCTCAGCAGCGTGCCCTGCAACATTTTGATTGACGCTGACGCCACGTACGCTTGGGTTCTGTTGCCAAGATGCTAACCATACATGCCGACATACTACCCAAGCCTATACCGAGGTATTATCTCAACAAAAGCACCCAGCACCTCTCGGTTGGCGTCAATCAAACTAAAGCTCTGGCCACGCATCGAAGTGTTCGTGTTAAAAACGCTGACGGCTGTACGTGTATTTGCGATGTGCTTACAGCTACACAGTCACAACTGCCTCAGAAATGGACGTTTTCGATAAGGTTTCGACACCGACTTCATTGCGAAGTACAGTTAGGCAACACTGGTGGATACCTTCAGCACATTTTTTTTTTTTTTTACACGGCATGAGAAAACGTACACGTCTATGTGTATGAAAAGCTTTATTTAGGCCTGTCAGGGCGTGAACTATAGCATAGCTACATACAGAACATTTCGGTGGCAGACCGAAAAACTATCGGCGTTAGCTTTGACGCTTGGTACATATTCTATGGGCACACCACCACAGCACTCACACATGCTTGAAATGACCAGCCCAAAAAGAGCATTGATTTTGCATAAAGCCAGAACCAAAGCCTGACTCGGAGTGTCAGAACGATAAAACAGAAACAAAATCGCATTTTTTTTCAGAAGCAGTCACCTAGAAACTTAATATATTTACGCGACCTCAGTCACAGCTTGGTAAACTTGCTAGCTCTAGAGGGAAAATCCCAGAAAGCATTTAGCCAAAATAAACGTATACTCACATATCTCTAACTGCATCAAAGCAAGCCGGCACATTATACTTCACAGCTAACAGACTAAGTGAATAGACCACAGTTATAACGGGTTAATAAGAAACCCTTCCCGTTGCGCAACAGGAGCAGCAACATTAAACCCCTTTGTTTAACAACAACAAAAAGAAATGGAACAAGCTTCGGTAGCACTTGAGTAATAACCCTCATAGCTAGCGCGTTTTCACGGACAATGAAGCCATTCTTTTTCTGAGCGGGAAAATCCCCCTTTGTGTTCGATGTCAAAACTACACAGTAAGAACTAATCCACCTCCAGAAGCTGCAATCACCCCTAGCCATCTTTACGAACGCCATCCTTTTAATCATGGCCTTTCGTAAGTCAACACCGTATACTTCTCTAGAATACCAGCAGACGATGCTTTTCGTTGTAACTCGAATTTTATGCACAAGGCAAAACTGCTTCGCGGTAGTCAGTTATAATCGCCGCCCGCTGTACTACGCCGAAAGGTGTACTTTAACGGGTAACCTAACCAGGTCAATCGATTTGTTTTTACTTTTTTCCATAACGACAGATCGGTTTCCTTCAACACTATAGTAGATTTAGTAATCTACCGATCCATAACAAACCCTACATCCCCTCATCCAGTCCAATTACTACGCCGCAGAGTACCTTGTTGCTCTACAACGACCATATAGCAGACGGTAAAGCGGACTAAAAAGCAAATTAAAGAGCAGACGAAAGCTGTACACAGGAGCAGACGATACGAAACTCGCCGCAGCGTCGCATCCCATAATCGCTTTGGACGCCCCGCGGTTTCGTATTAAGTAAACCAGCCCGATCCATATCGTCTTTTTCGGCGCGCGGGCTCTACTGTTATATCGAAAAATGCCGAATAAAGTCAACATGAGCACGCAATGAGATCCAGTTACCTGAGGATAGCTCAGAATCAGCACTCTGGCATCTTTCGGATAAGCGCGTTGGACTCGCCAGTATATCAACACGTCGAAAAGTCGAACAAAAATGGAATATTAGGCGCGGAGGAAATGATCTAGCGAACGTCGTTCCCATTTACCGAATAGTTCAAATCAAGAGTCGTTATTGTGATCTTAGGCGCGATCAATTTTAGCACTGAA
Source organism: Rhipicephalus microplus (assembly GCF_013339725.1). Classification (NCBI taxonomy): domain Eukaryota; kingdom Metazoa; phylum Arthropoda; class Arachnida; order Ixodida; family Ixodidae; genus Rhipicephalus; species Rhipicephalus microplus. The sequence goes on along the minus strand of NC_051168.1, from coordinate 113,047,174 downwards.
CCGGTTTTATACGCAAGTGCGGTCCGCCCGTTCCCGCAGACACCTTATAAGGATCGCGCACGTACAACTTTAGCAACGAAGAAAGCACGACGGTATTGTTTTCGACCGCCGATTCTCGAGCACTCTTGGAAAAATTAGAGCGACCGGGTTTGGCACGGATGAAAAGATACAAAAAAGGAAAGCGCGGCGTAATAATAACAGTTCACGTATAGCTGCGCTTGAAAGGCGCGAAAAATCAGAGAAAGAAGTCACGAACCGAAAAAAACGCGAAAAAAATGAACAAATAAAAATGAAGGCGGTGTCTATAGGTAGCGCAACCGAAGAAAGCGAAGAAAAAAACAAAACAAAAAAAGAGAGAGAAACCAGGTCAAGCATCGCTAGAAACGGTCGAAGAGACGCGTCTCTAAACGGACCACGTACTTAGAAAAAACAAATGAAACATACGAAGGAGAAAACGATGCTCTTTGACTGCCGGCCCTTCATATAGTTACGAGGCAAAAGGAGGCAAAAGAGAAAAATAACTAAGCCGTAAAAGAAACAAACGCCGAATTAGAACAGAGACGATCCAGCTATAGCTGGACTCTTCAGGCCTCGCTTCGGCCCAGCCATACGCTCTCGTAAGGTCTTCGCGTACGTTTCCTTGCGAAGCCGCATTCTATAGTGCGCATGCTCGACGAGACACGAGAAGAAATACAAGGCCGAATATAAAAGATCGTCTGCTTCGCGGCCCGCAGGTTTTTTTCGTCTGCTATTTGGGTGCGCGCGCGCCATCATCGTCTGCTTTAATGCCGCAGTCACGGCAGCCGACAGTATACTAATCGTCCGCAGCAAAAGGCAGTTACGTGAGGAGGTGATATATTCACTACCGCACGTACTTCTGCCTACAGGGCCGCAAGCTCGCTTGCTTACCTCTCGACAGTAGGTAAAAAAGAAAATAAAAAGTCTTAGTCCTAACGGTTTTTCTTGCGAAAGATCAGTCGGCGAAGCCCCCATAGTGAGTGTGCCCGCGTGTCTACGCGATGCGTGAGTCAAAAGACGCAGCGAAGAAGGATAAAAAAAAGAGGTGTCATTCATCTAGGCAAGGTATGGCGTGCTCATTCCGTTTCCCTATAGCCTGCGCATGCGTCCGCTGAGTACATAAATCAGCGCGGCCTCTATATAGCAGGCGTCACCGACTCGGCGATATAATATCGTCTGCTCAAACCAGAACAAACAAACGGTCACGCAAACTGGACCCGATAACGACGTCCACTGCTGCAGCGCCCTCAACGATGTGCTTCAATGCGAGCCTCTATAACTTATATAAACAGTAGGGTTCTGCATGACGTGCTGATACGTGCGGTACTTAGGTTATGGAAATAAAGCATCAAATAATTAAGCCCATCTTAGACACGCGCAGCGGACTAGTACAACATAAGTTATATATGATCACAGCAATCAGTGGGCTAGCTGTGTTGTTCACTCGTTCCACTACAGATAAGCGCTACTCTTAAAAAGGCCGTAAAAAGGGTAATGGCTGCAGCATTTACTACACCCTTGACACGCGTACCGCCTTTCACTATCATGCCTTGATAATCTGTGTGCGATTATATGTGTGTACGCTCTCGGTAATGGTTCATACATGCCTATATGCATACGTCCTTATCTTGGGATGTCACTACAGTACGTATTCAGGGTGGGTGATCACATGAAGAGACAATACCATACGGACTCACCTTTTTTTTTTTTTTTCATTTCAGCGTGTGATGGTAAAGTTACAAACTTTAGATTACTACTTTCCTGTTCGTAAAAACTCTTAAGTAGCATTGTTGTAAAATTACTAACTCGGCAGTTACTACCTACATAAGTAGTAAATACTGTGAAAAGTACCACTCCCTATTTTCTTTTCTTCAATAGTGTATGTACCTTAACTCCATGCGCTCGCAGGTCGCATTTCCCACGCCCCACCTCCAACATAAAAACAACTACAATATAAAAGAGGAAAAAAGAAAATAGAATAAGAGGACCGGTGTTTCACAAGTGCGCTAACTCAAGGGTTCCCCGCAAGGGCCACCCCACGGCAAAGTGACGAAAGGATCCTATTCAAAGCCTGTAGTCATTTAACGACTATGCTCGTGTGTTCCGAAAATAACTGGGTACACAGAAAATAGAAACAAAAAGAAAAAAAATGCACGAACATCATAGCAAGTGAAGAAAATCGCAGCATATCCACGGAGTGAATGATGATGCCTGCGGGAAAAGCGCCCGTCAGCCCATCCGTGCTTCTGTCCGTCCGTTCGTTCTTGCTTCCGTCCATCCGCGCGACAATCCGTGCGCCCATTCATGCGTCCGTCCGTCTGTCCGTGCGTTAGTCCATGCGTGCGTCCGTGAGTTCATTCGTCCATCTGTCCGTCCTTCGTGCGTCCATCCATCCGTACGTCCACCTGTAGTATGTCTGTCTGTTGTCCGTCCATCCGCCGTCCATGGGTCCATCTAGTGAACACTCCAAGTACTGCCATCTTGCATCTTGCATCCCATATGGCACATACCAGCTCTAGAGCGGGTATATGTGCCACAGGTGGCTACTTACTACAACTACATACATCCGAGGATGTACAGACCCACGCCTTAAAGAGTTTCGCCCCTAAATATAAAGAAAGTGTGAACATTTCCAACAAAAGTATACTGAATGTGCCTGGTGGCTCACAGAAAATTTCACTTGGTTAGCTCACTTACATCCTATTCAACAAGCTTCACAATTAGAGCGAGCCTGTATTATCTAAACGCATTCCCATTAAGGAACATCCGACCGAGAAAATTTTCACACGACCAATAAATTGCGAAATACAGTAACATAGGGCATGCGCGTATTTTTTCTATGAGTGCATTATTATAAATGCTCGCCAGTTCACACATCCCGAGAACGGCGCTACAAGACAAGTTCCGACTAGGCCCAAATACGCGCGTTTTGGCTGACTGATTGACTGCCAAATAAATCGCAACGCAATATCACAATTCACAATGACTTAATTGTTCTTATTCTATACCCGAGACGAAACTTCATTGACGACAAAATGCAGTTAGAAGCGAAGTAGGACACACTAAAGTCAGTGCCTCATTCACTCCCGCTATCTTCAACGACTATTATGTCTCGTAAAGATCTCGCACATCGCGGCGACATCTCGCGAATAATTACACCAAATACTGCAAGTTTGTCTCCCCAACAAACTTGTCTCCGAAGAATTACCTCGTCCAAGCGTCAGCTATGTCGGGGTTGATTGGAATTGCTGGACAGAAACGCCCATGACACGTCCATGGTGTCGTCGAATCAACACGACGAAACGCGGCACGCTATATGCGCCATGCCAGTCGACGCAGGAGCCGGCGAACCGAAGCGGCCCTGAACCAGTTCAACGCACTTGAACTGTCGCCATAACGGACAGCGCTTCCTGCACTTAGGCTGCACAAAAACAAAAACAGAAGTGACAGGTCGAAAGACAAATAACTGGCCACGGCTGTAAGCGGTATACGAAGCCACGCTTTAACACCAGCAAAGACGAACCCCCCGTGTAGCCCGCTGTTGTTCGTATAGAGCACAGGACGTCTTGAACATTCCATCACTTCGTGTGTGTGTATTATACACTTATGTTCACAACACTCGATCATCATTCTGAAATGAATAGAGCGGGCAATCAGAGGACGTGCAACTAACCTAAGGGCGCGTAAGCTCCGTCAAATGTATATAGCACGTTTCACGCCTGCAAGCTGTCAGCCATCAGAAGGTGACCGAGTTGGCAGGGCGCGGTGTTTACATATCGTGGAAGCCGCAGCCATTCAAACGCATGCTTGCAGGGCGGGCGAGACACTTGACACATAAAGGCGACATTGTACGTGCAGTACAGCAGCATATATCAAAACCACTCCCTCGATTTGATTTAGGTTGGGGGGGGGCGGGGAATAGGAGTTGGGAGGAGTAATTTATAACCCAGAGGGGCACCGGACTCCCCCCCCCCCCCCCCCTCCGCTTGATCGTGAAGGGTTAACGAACGGAGTCTTCCGTCTTGATAAACTTGCGACACAGCGCCACCCACAGTGACAGACTCACATCACACACCCCTTTTCTCTCCCTCCTGGGCCGCTGGTTTAAACACAAAAACAGGACACCAGACATCCAAATCAAACACCGGAACGCACAAGCGCCATAGAAGAAGTCAGTCCACTCGAGGACGACATTGACAGATGACACAGGCATACGTTTCATAACGAGGCCAAGCGGCGCATGCGCTTGGGTCGCTGCGCGAGCATGTCAAGAGACAACGGATTCATTATGTACCTCGCCCATATTCTTCGTCATTCTAGTTTGTTTTGCACGCGTCGGAATGGGCGCAGGGCAAGAAACTTCGGCTATTATATGCCGCAGCTGTCACGGACCCTATAGCTGTGTAGCATGCGGGCGAAACGTACAGCAGACGACGCATGTATATAGCAGACGAAGCGCAAGACGAGCGCACGTCGTCTGTGTTGTGTCTGTGTCATCTGTCAAGCAAAAACACAACAGATGACGTTCTCGGTACACCCGAGTTCAAACATGGATCGTATCACGTGGCATCATGGATGTGCGAACGCTCTATAGGAGGCACAACGATTCCACGAATGTATAACTGCCTGTGCCTATAACGCGCCCGTTGTTCGTCCCACTGTCCAGGGTTCCACGGACCACGCATATGGATCACTCGGGAGGGTGATCGCGTACGCTCAACCAAAGGCAAACACAACTGCCAATCGGGTTAACAATGAGGCATTACGCGGGTTCTTGTCTGAGGCAAGCCATTGTGCGCTAGCTCGTCGTGCTGATACCAGATCTTTATATGGAGATCCACGGCAGCTCGTAGAACGTCCCAACAGGAAATCAAATGATGAATGCTCAAGTGAACTCACTCTCAACAACAAACGCAGTGTGGGAACAACAGTCCACCGATGCACTAAGACACTTATACAACGAAAGCTGCGTTTAAAAGGGCAAAAAGTTTATAGATAGTGGTCCACGACTTCCTGCACAGGTACTGACCATTCAAAACGGCCCATATATGATTTCTCAGCGTACTATAATAAAGGTATCAGCAATAGACCGGGGCGTTTCGAAATTTCCGTCCTTTCTCAAGCGGATTCGTTTAGCAAACCGTTTCAGCAAGATTCGGCAAGCACCACTAGCCATCAAAAGGCAATTCATCCACACAACAGAACCACGAATCCCGCTTTTCTCTTTCGTACGTATACGTATAACACCTGTGTCAAACGGTCACTTTAGATCGATTTTTTTTTTCATCATGATTGGCTTCTTCACGCAACCTGCGATGCGAGCCAATCACCGTTGAGCTATTTCATCGAGATCGAGCTTAATAGCGATCAGAAGTGCGCCATGTCCCACCGGTATCGTAAACATACACTCTTGGAAAAAAGGTGGTAGTACTTGCTAACTTTGGGGTAGTAATGGTTTGTCACATATGTTACAACCCTAGTAGTAAGCGCAGTTAGTAACGGTGAGGGTGGTAACAGTTACTACCTCTGCTGTTACTACGCTAGCCGTTACCACTCATTGGGAGTAACTTTTAAAGAGTTCAAAAAAGTAGTAACCGATACTACGTAATTCATTCAATTTAGCATATAATTTCTCCACTGCTAATGTTGGTTAATCAATGTCTTACACCTAGACAAATTCGGGTAAGAAGCGGGGTGTGCCATGAACGTGAAGAATGCATAGACCACAGAAGTTCACTATTTTTTACATATACTTGTAGTAAGAAGTAAGCGTGGGGTATATATAGCCCCTACTTTGCAGGGGCATGTCTGGAACAGGAGAGCATTTGCGTTTCAGGATGAATTATAACAAATATAAACCTATAGCACTATATTATACTACCTGGTTACGTGTGTTTGGTGACGTAGCACAAGACTTTTAATCATCCTGGCTTATAAAAATTTAAATCTCATATTTATTTATTATAAAATGGCCACATCAAGGTATTATGTACAGTGGCCGGAGCAATGTACCGAACTCATTCTCAGTGCATTTGAATGCTTCACACGACTAATATATCTGCGTTTGAAAGGTAATAATCGTTTTAGGAGTTTGACGCGCCAAAACAATGATAATATTTGGAGACACGCCACAGTGGAATAACTGTGACTGTCCTCGAGGATAATAGTAACCGTCTGGTTATATTGATCTGCCGGTCTTGTTAATATGTGCTGTAATTTACTAAGTTTGTTGTGATTGTCTATTACGACACGTGTAGCACTTGCTTATGGTTCGTTAACTTGTACTTCTTCGTTTCGACAATATCAGAATGACGTTTATATATCTCGCTTGCGTAATTTAAAACAAAATGTATTTTCTTGATCTATGGATACCTTCTGCGTCATTTTTCCGTATAATGATTATACGTCGAGACGATTCCTCTCATAAATTATCAGAATCGCATTAACACACTATATTTAAATAGATAGTCCAAAGCGAGGTAGCAAAGAGGTAGTAACGGGGCAAGAAAGGTAGTAATGGCTGCAGTTACTACCTTTTTCATTTCAGTTAATTACTAACTGTTTACTAACGTAAGTAGTAAAGAGGTCGCAAAAAGTTAGTAACGGTTGCAGGTAGTAACTGTTTACCAACGTAGGTAGTAAACAGGTAGCAAAAGGGTAGTAACGGTCGAAGAAAGGTAGTAACCGCTGCAGTTACTACCTATTTGCCTGCAGTTGCTACCTTTTTACTAACTTTTCTTTAAGAGTGTAGCGAGTCAAATCACCCAATCTGGCCACCTTTCACTACAAACTGGGATTCGTTGTTGGCGAAACTACAGATTCGCTAATACAGAAAAATAATTAAAAGTGCTTCTAACTACGCAAGCGCGTACAAAAAAAAAGAAACCCGAGGATCGGCTTCAGCGCAGGTCACGCACAGTATACAACGACCGACAGAAAGCGTAATTAACCTAAGACACGCGCGGGTGCGCTGGGTGTAGGCCAGCCAACAGTGTTAGTGTACAACTGAGCGCTTGTATATAACGCGCAACAGCAGCCGCATAATAGGTGCGAGCGCATCTGCGCACGTCGAGGCTTAGGTATGCGTAAACGGCGTCGTAAATGGGACTCACTGTGGCGACCCACTTTATGAAAAAGGTAAACTCATCTGTTTACCCTCACCTCCTCGTCGCCTGCCACTCTCAGCTTTTCTCTCTCTTTTTTTCTCTTCCTCTCTCTCATTCTGTATGGCCGTGAACCATTCCCGGCTGTGTACACAGAGATACGTGCACCGCGTACGACAACAGGGCTAACCACCGCTACCAGGACGACAGAGTCCGTTGGCACTCAGTCAAGGTCTTCGGCAAGGGAAAGTCAATAACTCAGCAACAAAAATATTTGGGATTTAACGTCCCAAAACCACGATGTGATTTCGAAGGAGGCTGTGGTAAAGAGCGAAGCAAATTTCGACTGCGACGGGTTCTGTAACGTACCCATTAATCCATACCTACACGTGCCTCCAGAGCTTTCGCCTAAATCGGAATGCGGCCACGCTGCGGCCGGGATTCGATCCCGCGGCCTTCGTATCAGCTGCCGACCAGCGTTGCGGGTCAAGTCACGAACTCCAACCCTGAACGAAGGTGGTATGAAAGCGGTGTTCACTTTACGAATGAATGACCTATATATAGCCCCTCAAACCCCGCCAATACTTTGCCAACATTTAGCACTGCGAACACGTACAAATACAGTTACAGCCATCACTGCTTAACGCTGATAAAGACCATCAAGCAGTACAGCTGATATCAGCCACAATTTATCCACGTGTCAGCAAGCTTGAGTTATAGCTGCTGTTATCGTGGCAAATAGACACCCTATTTAGACAAATAGACACCCTATTTAGACAAATAGGGTGTCTAAATTCGATGACAAGTATTCATTGTACTCTGTTACATGGCGCGGCTAAAAAGGGCCCAAGAAGACATTGCCTCCAAGAAAAGCTGAATGTAGGCAGGACTGATATGCGTCCATGGTGTCACGCAGGCGACAAAAACATTTCGGGGTGCAATACTACAGTTTGGTAGTGATGTGGATAAGGGTTATGCATGCGTTCGATATAACGAACAAATGCGTATTGCTGTACTGCCTTCGTATCCCACGAGGCGGCGTCGGCTTGCTTGATGTCCCTTCCGTTTGTTAGCTTCTTCAATCCCCGGCTCTTACTACATTCTTTTTTGCTACACATGCATCACTTGCAGTATGCCTAATTAAGCCAAACCAAAGCAAGAAAGAATATTTAAGTGAACAACCGCGAGATGTGACAGCACGCTGCAAAACAAGCGCGCGCGCGCACGCACGAACGCACACACACACACACACACACACACACACACAACACATCACTCAACACACACACAACACGCACAAATAACACAAAAAAATATCCCACGACACACACACACACCATGCGACCTACGCGTCTATTAAATGCCACAAAATGTCAATCCAAATTTGACATTACGCCTACCGTAAAATGTGATTATATGAAAACAACGCAGATGAAGCGGCTGAATCTTCAACCGACATTGGCGAAAACGCACCTGAAGTAAGCCAGGAATTAGCCAACATTATAGCCGGTGCACTATATGCATCGTTTTCTACTTTGGCATGTCTCATTCCATCATTTTATCGATTGCTCACTCGCGTTTCTTTATTTTGTGTTTCCGTTATGTCTTGTTTTCTTATTTGATTACTTACGTTTTGTTATTCTTCGCTTCGGTTAGAAGCATATCCGTCGTGCACGTCAACAGGTTTCGGGTGGTAAACGCCCAATGAATCTATACCTGACTTCAACACAAGAACAACGCTGAAATCCCGTGTTTCGCGTCCGTCCACTAAACCAGCTGCAAGAGACACTCGGCAGGGGGTGGCCGAGTCAAGAGGACTGGCAGTGGACCGAGAAAATAAAAGAAATAATAATAATAAAAGGGCTCTGCCGCTACACCAGATGTTGTACAGGCAATGCAGGACCGTACGCGCCTCTTATTCACGCCCGACTGGTCACTGCTGGTGATCGGCCATACCGTCCACGTATACGATGGCGAGCTGTCGTGCTCACCGTTAGAATGCGCCGACAAAAAAATTAATAAATAAGAAAGAAAGACATGAAGAAAGAAAGAAACAAAGAAAGAGAAAGAAAGAAGGGAAGAGAGAAAGAAGGAACGTTATTGCGTGTTCTTTGTTTATATACGCGTGTATACACCAAAGGCAAAGCATTTTCAAGGTCCCGTATCTGTGTATAGCGGGACCATTCCACGGATGAATGAATCACATAAGGCATCAAGCGAGCGGTGCTCTTTTATGCATACACATGTTTGAAAGCCGGAAAAAAACAAGGCGAACCCTTTTCGTAAGTGAAGTAGCGCACGGTAGGCCCGGTACCCGTATAATACGACTTTTCGGTTACAGTGACACCGTGTACGCCGTGAGAATTGGTATTATACTCGCCGTCAAAACTACGCCGCGAGCTCGAGTTACCTATCGCACCAGCGAAAAAAGAAGGTTGACTAATTAACCAGTTTCATTATCCTAACATGTCCACATAATTATATACGTATAAAATCAGGTTATTGCTCTATTCTAAAAATAAATTCGTTTATGTAAATATTTGTATGCATTATATTAAGCACCACATTTGCCTAGGCTATCGGTAATTTTTCTGTTATACCTCCATCATTCCAAATATGAACAGTAAATTTTAAAACCACTCGATTCTTGGCCAATCCCCCACACATGGTATGCGCCACTAACAATAGGAGAACAACAACAACAACAAAGGAGAAACATTCTTTGAAGCGGTGGCACGGCCGAACAACACACACTAGCGCTGACGAGTGTATATACAATTATGGAATATATTTGACTCTTAAGTTGAAAGCTTCGCGCCACGACAAGTCGAAAAAAAAAATGACACCAGGCGTCGACGTCGATACGAATGCTATACCGACGCTCTCGCAAGTTATTTTCAAATGTAACAATGACTAACGATTAAGAGCAAAAGTTAAAGCCAATTAAAAGAGCATTTGACCTGTATCAACGTACAAATCCCTCATCTCGTGTAAATAAGAAAATCGCATCGCGCGCTTTTTGTTTCTTTTTAATGCCAGGTGCGCTCCAGGTTCAGAAATAGCGAGATTGGCGGAACACAAAACGCATTATGCAGTCGGAATTAGTCGGTACTTTTGCTATTTATTTTCAGAGGAGGATCAGGCATTACCTATTATAAAAACCAGCAGTTCTGTTGACTGAACCAACGCTTCCTACGCAAAACCTACGAACACTTTTTTTTTTCGCAACACGATCTTTGGAATCAACGTTCTAGGTTTGACACCTGCGTATATAAATCTCAAACAAATCGGAAATGAGGACCCACACCTGGGTTCTGTTTTACCTAGACACCACCTTGATACGACATAAATCGGGCACTTGTGAAGGATCTTTTTGCTCAATAACATGGGTGCGCTTATTTATTTTTTTTTAACTTGAAAGCGCTCATTCATGCTTAATTCCTTGCTGCTTCATACGAATCAATGAAGCGGTCGGTGATCGCATAGTCGCTGACCTTTGAGCTATAAACGACCGTCATCTGCACGACGTGTCAAAAACGATTGACGACGTCCTTTGCGCATACTTGCGAATCCCATAACGCTCAGCGGTGATCGACAATCAATAATTCTCTGGAGCGCATCGACAGCGTACCGTTTCCAGGGTCGTTTTCTACCCATCTCCGTATACCGCCGTGCTCGTAAAGCAACAAAATAGAGAATAGTTATACTTTTTTTATTATAGATGAAACGAAACTACAGATTCCCTAATACAGAAACATAATTAAAAGCGTTTCTATTACGCACGCGAACACATAAACCGCCTCCTCACGGCTGTAGTTATTCTCGTTATCCTTCCGAATCAACGGGACGGCTCGGTGTCTGCTGTACACGGCGTTCTGCAGACGCAGACGAGCACAAGGTTGCAGGTGCGAGTCCCTGACACGACACAAAACATCGGCGTCCGGTCAAATTTTTCAGTCGAAATTTTCGCAGCCCTCCGCCACGGCGTTTCTCATAATCATATCGTGTGTTAGGGACGTTCAACCTCACAAATTGTTCATCCAGCGTTAATCTACGCAGTTTCTTCCACTCTCTGTCGGGAAATGTTGCGGGCTGGGGCTTTATTCTTTTCGTACCTCGCAATAAAGAATGTGTTAGGAAGCCATCTGTCTCGCAGTCATCTGCTTTTACTTCCGGTGCAGTTGGACATGCTGTGTAACGGCGTGGGGTCATCCGAAAGCGTGACCATCACACGTACACCGTTTTTTTTTTTTTTCACGACAAATCTAAGCACACCGTCATTATTCCTTCTTTACCTCATACAAAGCCGACCTGCCACTCCACGCACCGTTAACTTCGCAATAAAAAAGAACGTAAAAATTCTCTGTAATTCCACAACACAGTCTATATTTCGTCACACACAATCACCATTTCTCTTTCTGAGGGTAGGAAGGAAAAAGAAAAAAAAATCTTTTCCCATCTCGATTCTTGATGTTTATGTCTTGGTTCGTGTGCTTCCCAACAAAAGAGTCGACGCGCTGTTTGAGGCATAACAGAATACCGCCCCACACACGAAGGGGGCGGATGCGGAGGAGAGAAAAGCTACAAAGCTTCCTCTGACGTCCAACACCCGCGCGCCGATAACGGCGCGAGTACGGAGCGCGCGGAACACCGCATCAGTGAAACGGAAAGAAGAAGGACGCCTCACAATCTCCACGGAAACATTTGTTGCGACCGAGGAGAATCCGAAGCAAAAGGGTATAGCGAACGAGGAGATCGCCCAGAACGGAGTGCAAATGCGTGACGGTTTACGCTCGAACGAACAGAGGCGCGCACGGTTTTTATTTTTTTAGTTAGTTAGTTTGTTTTTAACTTACACGCTGTATACGCAAAGGCGGTATTCTGAGACTCGCTTTCGGCGAAGCTAAACGTGGCATCCAGTTTCGCGAGATTTCGCGATAGCTGCAAGCCCGCCAGAATCGGAAGCTCGCAATTGAATGGAATAACTGAACCGAGGTCCTCTGGGGTAGTGAACTTGCCAGTTGCGCGGGCCGCTCCAACGTTGCGGGCCCGTTGGACTTCGTGCTAGAGTTACTAGTATATGCCACCTAAAGGTAGCACTCTAGGACTGCCCGTACAGTTGTGCTTCCAAATCCGGACTGCGCTGCGCCGCATACCAACTGCACGACGCAACGGTCTTCGTCGCTTCTTGACGCGGTGCACCACCAGAGCACGTAACATGAGCTGGTCGTAGACAGGTTTATAGTTAAGCGTCTGCCACAGCTTTGAGGGCGCGTACGCAAAGCAGAGAACCGATCCAACTGCCTAAGAAAAGGCGTGGATGGAATAGGCAGCGTTGCATGCCTGTTCACACCGACGGCATACTTGAACAACAGAGACGAAACGCAATACAACTGACTGATGTGCATGCGACAAAAACACGAAGTGGGAAGTGAACGACATCGAAGGAGAGGGCATTGCGGACAAACCGCGCCTGCGCAGACGCTTCCATAGTTCCATTAAATCAGCTTTTAATTGCGCCTCGCGTGTGTGTGTGTGTCGTTCTCGTTTGCCTTCTTTGCAAATCTCGCAGCGCTCCCTATTTTATACACGATGCTCCAACTATATAGCCCCAAGAAGCTTTCCTCAATGTAAGCCTGGTAATATTTTCGCGCTTTGCCCGACGACTCTCGCGCGCATGCGCGTGCCGTGGCCAAGCTCTCGAAAGCCAATGGAAGAAGAGTGAAACTGCCACCGAAAGTGAATGTCCGTTAGAACGTATAGCGTTGCCAGAGATTGGCATTTGCAGAGCTGTGCTATAATAGCTCAATCAACGATCAGCGAGCATCAAAAGCTGTAATTCTTCAAGTTCATTGCTGAAACTCGTTGCTTTTTGTCGCCACGAGGTCGACCCGCGGCGTCAGTATACCATTCACACGTAGACTAAACGCCGACCCCAACTCTCCTGCAATTAAACCAAACACGCAGACCCTAATCCCGTACAATGCGTACGCGATTTTCCAGTGACGAACATAACCGCATACCCGCTTTCCTTCCGAACACCTGTTGCTAACTATGAATTAGAAGCATACACACTCGCCAAACGACTGCATTTATACGCTCTACATAACGGCGTGATTTGAACGGATACCGTTCTTATACTTCGCACTGCGTCTTGCAGCTACACTAGAAGCGTTCTTGATGATCCGCCTGCATCGTGCGAGTATCCACAGTCGTGCAGAATTGAAGAGCAAGCCTATAGGTACAGAAAGCGGCGCGCCTCCTTGTACGTCCATCATAATTATCGTAATTATCACATCTGTGATTGAGTGGGCTGCACTCTATAACGCGCGCCGATAGCGAGAAAAAAGAACGGTGCAGAAATTACAGAGGGGAAAAAAAAAGAGTTCGACGCGTGTGCGTTCGACCTGAATGCGTGCTATTTTTATTTATTTTATTTCTTTATTCAGTACAAAAACCGCCAGGCCTGCGCGCAAGGGAGCAGCCCGGCCTGAGCAAAAACCTCTTTGGGTAACTGCTACAAGCACACTTTGCAGGGTACCCACTAGGCCATAAATATTCATAATTTTTGTGTAGTATAGGCCAGCGTTCACTATGCCATCCTCCATCATTCGGAGAAGCGTGGTATCCGCTATACACACTTGAAAAGAACCTGTTGCAATTTTTTTATGCATTGGCTGACGATGATGAAGTGGGGATGCGCCACAGTTAATAGATGAACAGCAAGGCTTTGTGTATGGCTTGAAGCATCGGACTATACCCGCTCGTTACGCAATCCTCATTGTGCGAGTGACGCCTGCGTTGTTCCCTATAGCTGTTCTAAAATGCTTCATTATTCATATTATACGCAGTTCCTTTCCCGACATCAAGCCAAACTTGCTACGAAGTGTCGAGAACCGACGTGGCTCTACGGTAGAATACTAGGCCGGCCCGCTCCTGGGCTCGAATCCCGCTGAGTCGTCGGTGTTTTCTTTTGCCGTCTTTGTTTTTTCTTATTTCGTGCGATAGTGGTTACGGACACAGGCGACGGCGGCGGCGGACAATTACGGCAGCGCGTGACCCTTGTTGTGATTTCATAACAACTTTCGCTGCAAAACAAATTCCCTGGGGATTTATGCGAGCGACCGTATATACCAGCTGGTATGCCCGGGGAGGGGTTGAGGCTGCCACCCAGGATCCGGCGAAGGACGACTCTTCCGACGCGTCTCACGAACAAGTAAAAGATGCGTTTAATTTACATATTTGCAAGATAACTACATTGCAACGAGAGCGTACAGACGCGCCTTTCCATCACAAGGGCGCAGAGCGCACTCGAGACGAGCGGGCCAGCGAAGTCCAGAGAGAGAGAGCACAGCGCACTCCCGACACGCTCCTTTTATAGCCGTCCGTGACGCGCTAGACGCCGACTGTGTGTCCCAGCGACGCTGATGTGCGTCTCCTGCGGCGCACACAGACGCCTCCCGCGTTCCTGCAGGACGCGGACAGCGTCTGACCGTTACGCCGATGAGCGTCCCTTGCAAGCCACCTCCTTGCTGTGCCGGTCATAACACGGCATGGACTTGCAATGAAGTTCATTGTGTGGACTTCTTAACACGCCATATCTTATAGTTCGACAGATCTTAGTATACCTTCGAACAAGGGCGTGAGAACGCATGCACGTAATTGTGAACTCAGTTATCGCCAAGCTGTCGGGGCCAGGTAATCAATGAATGAATGAATGAATGAATGAATGAATGAATGAATGAACGAATGAATGAATGAATGAATGAATAGTTAACGTCAATTGTATACTTGAGCACCATCCACCGAAGTTGGCCTATATAGCCATATAAATCGCAAGCACAAGCAAATCCTCCTTGAGCACAACACACCCGCTCATTGCTTCTGGTGTCGACAATGTCCATGTTGTTGCTGTTGGCATCGTTACGCACCGATACAAAATATCTAACATATTTTACAGTTCAACATATGTATGGCCTTACATTTGCACATATGCCTTAAACGTCGTTTCATAACCTTTCGCTCAATGAAAGAAAATTACACCGCGGTCGGATACGTGCTTCGCATTATATGGGATGATGATGGCGGTGATTATTATGATGATGATGTTGATGACTCCAAACATGGATCATACTTACTCGGGGGGGGGGGGGGGGGGGGGGATTGACCAAGAGTGCATCATATAATTTAGTGAGGACCTGCCGATTTTTTTTCTTTTCCTTTTTCCAACCCATCTTTAATATGACCAAATAATGTTCTGAATGACCGGCAACACTACATATTATCCCACAAAATTACAATTTATTAACAATTTTTAATTGTTTTCCCGTTCCAACTACTTCATTGTGTACCGTTGGACTCACGGCCCACAGACTGCACGACGAGTTGCGGCAGGCTACTGGGGAAGGAACGAATCAACCAAACAACTCTTCATTCCACACTGCAACTTCAATTAGCGTTCAAAAATTTTCATACGCCCGACTCTCTCGTATTGGTAAGTGCAATTATGCCCAGGAGCATCGGCACCACCATCAACCAACTGCCACGCGCTCGCGCCCCCTCCGCGTGCCGTGGAACGGCTCGACGGTGGCCAGCTCACAAGACCAGGAACCAGCGAGCCAGCCGGACGTGTCCTCCTTGCAGCCGCCACCTCCGGCCAGGTCCATCGAGACCCTTCCCCCCTCGGAGTGCCCAGTCAGCGGTTCAGGTACATCGGCCACCATGAGTACCTCGACGACCGAGGTGAACGTGACGACGACCATCACGCGGGCCACGTCCAAGGCCGAGCTGGTGGACGAGAACCCGGACCTGGCCGCCGAATGCGTCCAGCAGTTCTGCTCCGACGGGAAGCCCGTCGACCCGCAGCCACTGCCGCAGCCGCTGCTCGCTAATTACGGGACCATGCTCACCAAGGTGGGCGGTTGCTTTTTTTTTTTTTTTTAGCGAAACGAAGAGCTAAGGTTAGGCCTAAGATAGGCCTAGCTGGATGCTACTTACTTCAACTATAGGGCCGCCTGGCTGGAACATGTTTCCCGCAAGTAATGTAGTAATCTTAAGCGTATCCTTATGCTAACCAACAGCTCGTGCGCATCTTATTGCGTGGCATGTCAGCTTCTACTTTACGCTAGTAATCCTATGCGCATCCACACGGAAGGCGGCTTTCACACTGCACTGGGCTTCTGTCGTTAACAGGATGGCTACGTGGGGTACTTAACATAAACTTCGAGCACTAATTGACGACGCAGGAAGAAAGGTAAGAACCCACCACAAGCGCTCGAGGCGTGCGATCTTGTTCTTCCAAAATCACGAATTTGCACTTGAATTTTTGCGATTATATCAGCGTTTTACTTGAACTGTCAAGCATGCCTTTTATAACATCAGTTCAAGTTGCATTCTTGTTGTAAATGAAGGTGAGACTGTACGATTACTGACGCAAGCTCCTTCCCACGAGTCTTGTTCGCAATGTCTGCACGACATCAGTGCCGACGGTAAGCACGTCAACAAGCAACATTTGCCGTTCCATGCAGGCGGACATAGCAAAAATCGCGCTAGTAGTACAGTTTACTTAGGCCGTCTGTATTTCGTGCCAATTAAACTTTTTTTTTTCAATTCGGATTAGCACTTTACACTGAATATTCGAATTATTGTCGCCTCTACTGCGGCATGTTTCATGCAGAAATGCTTGGTATACATGCACGACGGAATATTGCTCTACATGAGCCCTTACCGTCCTTTCAGACGTTATTCATTTGTCGAAAACCGTCGAACCATATTACAAAAGCGTAGAGATATCTGGACATTGCTCCAGAATGATACATAGCATGATATAATGAACCAGCATGATACATACGATCCATGTACTACAGTCCATGAATTTCGTTACGGATATCTAAAATTCATCGCGAATATACGGATATCTAAAATTCATCGCGAATATGTATATTTTCCCACCAGATCCATTGCGACATAAATGTGTCTCTGAGTGATTTTTAAATGATAAGAAGAGAAGTGAGCCCCGTAACTGTCTCTCAGGGGGAGGACACCTCAACAGTAGCTTACGAGGGGTGGTGGTAAAGGAGGGATTAAAAGGATAGGATTAAAAGGTAAAGAGATAGAGCGAGAGGGAGGAGACAGCGAGGTGCAGGAACAGCAAACGACAGAAAACGACGGAAGTAAAGAGGAGATAGGAAAGATGAACACGGTCGCACGAGTCCGTGGACGGGGCCTCACTCGGCAAGAGCTCTTGTCGACGTCAGGAGATGGCGTTGGGCGAGCCCAGTCGGCGAGGGCTGCGCTGTCGTCAGAGATCGCGGGGGCACAACCGGTCGGCACGAAATCCAGCGAGCGAGTCCAGCGACATGTATGTAGAGTTCACAGGTCTATTTCACACAGCGCGTTCGTGGTCCTCATTGCAGACGCACGCATGATGCTTCGTTCACGCGCTGCCCCTTGCCTTTCGCAGTTGTCTCCGGAGACGTGCCGCAAGCAGGAGCTCCTTCCGGGCCCGCCCACGGAGCGCGTGTTCGACCGCGACGAGTCCGGCTCGGTGACGGTGGACGTGCGCAAGACGCTGGACGAGGAGAACGTGGACAACGACAAGCTCTACCAGCACAAGCTCGAGGGCACCGAGGTTCGCAAGCTGGAGGAGAAGCAGGCCATGAAGGAGGCCCTCCAGGAGGCCAACACCTTCGACAACATCCTCCTGCACAAGACACTGGCCAAGGGACAGGTCAGGATTCGCGCAGCGTCGTCGCGCGCACGGGGCGGCGTTCGCATGACCTCGGGGCGCTACTACGCAGGTCACCAAGAAGCGGACGCTGGTCGAGACGGCGTCCGCCAAGCGCGTCACCACACGGCGCGAGAACGAGGCGGCAAACCTGGACCAAGTCGGCTGCACCATCAAGCGCAACATAGAGGAAGCCGGTAACGCCGAGGAGAAGGTCGAGAAGTCCGAGAAGCAGCTGGAGAACATCGAGAAGGTCACCTGCACCAGCCACAAGCAGCCCTCGTGCCTGTGAGTACGTTGTCCCGCGCCTATAAGGTTGGAATGAGACAAGCGAGAGGGACCACTTCACCCTCCTTTTAAAGGGTCCCTGAAACGGTTTTTTCACATTCGGTTTTTGATTAGACCACTACTGGATCAAACCGTTGGCACCAGAGTTCAATCGAAACACCCGTCATCAACGGAGCTACGAGTACTAAAAGAGTACCCTCCTCCTCCGCTCCACCTTTCACCCTCAACTCTTCTTTCGAGCGCTCGGGGCCAAGCTCCGCCTTAACGGCGCCTGCGTCACGATGTGGCGTGAGACGTCGCATACGCGTGAATCCCGCCGCCGATTCGATACCGGCAGTCTGTGTTGCGCCTTCCGCAGCCAATCAGATGAGCTGGAAACGACGACGTCAGTGGGGCAGAGCGTGTCGCTTGGAGTATGGATGGTTGAAAACGCGTTTGGCCGAGTCGCAGCGATCTGAAGCGATCTGGGTCGATTATCAGCTTTTAAGCATTGTAATAGATTACACAGTCTACGCAGAGAGCGCAAATCGGCCTCTAAATTACCCTTTGGACTTGGTCTATCAGCCCAATGTGTTTGTAAAAAAAAATCGTCAAAACCATTTCAGGGTCGCTTAAGAAGCCTCCCCAATAGCATAATGCAGCATTCCGCTACATACAAAATTGTGTATAAAGCAATGCCGAATGTGAACGTTTGCGCACGGGTGCCCTCAGAAAACATGGCCGCACGATCCAAAACACTTGCCTTCCGCCTCGAATATATGAGGTGACCGCCGCACGCTCTACAGCTCATGACCTGGTATATTTGTTGAGTTTAATGTCCTTAAGTTTGGACAGCAAAGTGTTTGCGTCGATCCAGCACAGTTATATCGAGAGCCGTATACCCAAATAATTGAATCTGTAGGCTTAGCGAGTGGCGATGAGCGCTTCTGGAATCTATGACAGATAGTTCGTTTGTTAGTTGCCTTTTATCATCGACAGCTGGCGCCACTTGACACGGCGGAATCTGCGGCACAAGCTGCGGTATTAAGCGACGCCTTTGCGATAGCAGAATACTTGAGAGACTGCAGCGTTCTTCTGCTACTTGCAGGGCCGTGAACAGACCAACTCAAGCACCACCTGCGCAGTAAATCGGTACGTGCTACAGTACAAGCCTCATCCGCCACTCTACTAAGAGAGAACATTGCAACGGGTACCATATAAGCGCGAATTTCACGAAACGTTGTACGTCCGTGCAGGAGCCAGCTGACCGAACAAAATTCGTCTTCACTGGATCGACCCGAGACCTGGTTAAATCATCGTTCCAAGCACGAGGGAGAACGGTTCGTCCGATCATCGAGCTCTGCACGTCGTCTACTAAGCGTTGTACGGTCCGCATCGTGGCGCACGAGCTTGATTTGGGACTACGTAGCCGATCCGCTGGTATCGACGATGTCCTTTTACCAAATTGGGCGTTGCAGGGCGTTACGGTGCAGCGTCCGGAAACAATAAAAAGGCTCGCCTGGTCTTCGTAAAATTTCTACTCCATCTTTCTTGCGCAGCAGCTTGCGATAGGCTGAAACAACGGACGCAGCAGATGGTATTAATAGAACGCCCGTGTCAAAGTGGAAAATTTACGTAAACAGTTACGTAACGTTCTTATACAGGCGCAATGAGCCCGATTCCCTTAGCTGGCCAAAGGCGCATCGATGAACATGGAATATTGCACGTTACAAAACATTGAATCGGACTCCTTGATTGCTGGGTAAATACGTTTATGACGCCCGCTACGCTCGCATGGCGGGGGGGGGGGGGGGTGCAGAGAATAAAACATGTATACACACACTTCATAGGGTGGGGGTGCCGAGGCAGACCATTTCGCCTCCATAAAAACGCGACCGCCGCTGCCGGTATCGAACCCGCGACCATCGGGTTGGCGGCTGGGCACCTTAAACCACTGCTCCATCGCGGCGGGCACACCACCCAAAACCGGCTGTCGTGATGTAACAATTTTCGCCGCAAAACAACGCGCGAAAGGGGAGGGGGTGGGGGGAGAGAAGTGGTTCTTAAAAGAGAAAAAGAAAGCCCCGTAACTGTTCCTCATCTCCTTCTATTCTTTTATCCCTCCTTCCCCCCACCCCTATAAGGCACTGCGCCGTGTCGCCTGAAGGCAGACAGAAATTAGGTGCCTTTTTCCTCTTCATTCTAATCACTACCACCCACCATCTAGATTTAAACAAACGCGCGGAGTTCCCCAAGGAGCAGTCTTATCTCCAGTGTTATTTAATGCTTTAATGAGCACAATTCCAACAGATCAAGAAGTTACTGTCTACATTTATGCTGATGACATCGCATTCTTTGCTGCTGACTGTGGTATTTACTCACTACAACTTAAAATACAAAGATATATTAACATGTTAGAAATTTGGTTGCAGTCGATTTCGTTATCGTTAAATGTCAACAAAAGTGCGCTCATGGTGTTTCCGTTAGCAGAAGCAATTTCAATTTCAATTCTATATAAACAGGAACCCATCCAGCAAGTAGACCCTATAAAATATTTGGGAATCATTTATAATTACAAACTTAACTGGAGTCCACACATAGAGTATATAACTACCAAAGCACAGCGGGCTTCAGGCTTACTGCACAAGCTAAGTAACCGGAAATATGGTTTACGGAGGCACACCTTGATAATGTTGTACAAGATGTATATGCACCCCATCATGGAACTCGGCTGCATATTTTTCTCGGGTGGCCCTGCTTATAAAACGAAACCTCTAGTTGTCTTGGAGCGAGAAGCACTGCGAATGTGTCTGGGTTTGTGGCTATCAACGTACTGTACCAGGAAGTGCGCCTGCCTACACTACTTTGTCGATTTCAAATTTTGACCGTACAAGCATTTATAAAACTTTATAGCTTACCGGCAAGAAGATCTCAATATGCTTTTATCGCAAACCCAGACGCCTTCTTTCTTGCTCATTGGCCACGGTTTCGCACACCTCAGATAATGTTTGTACAAAAGAATCTACAAAGTATAAATGTGAACATTAGAAAGGTAATTGAGACTAATGACTCGAATTTGTCACGTTATAATTGAGTATGATGATATATTCCCCCAAAACGCCAAGTTACAATCTCTCAAATGTTTAAATAACATATTATATTACTTGGAGCATGCAGAAACTAAAAATATAATAGCCACAGATGCTTCCGTAAATAATCAAAAGGCAGGTGTAGGCATTGCCTCTGATTCGCTTGACTGGTCCTTTTCAGTGAGACTGCCTGATTTAACTCCAGTTTTTGAAGCGGAGCTCGTGGCGATTATTTTAGCTCTTCGAAAACTTCCATCACATCAAAACAACGCAGTCATAATGACGGATTCTCTTTCAGTTTGGGCAGCTATGACAGATTCAGAGAACTCTCGAATTCTAAGTACATTCAAAACATTAGTGCCCCCGCAATTGAGATTCCTGAGGTTACTATGGGTTCCGGGACACTGTGGATTAAGATTAAATAAATTGGCCGATTCCTTAGCACGAGCCGCACTTGATAGTCCAGTTTTGTCCATACTGCCAGATGTTGAATATATTACGGCAATAAGATATCGAAAATCAGCAATCTCCACTGATACAATAGAAAAAGTAACTACATGGACAGAATACAACCACCTCATGTTCCCATGGCAACCCCATTGGAGCCAGTCCAGAAAGCTCGAAGTTTTAATTACTAAATTTCAATGTCGTGCCCCCCCCCCCCTAAACCTGTATCTACACAGAGCTGGTCAGACATCACCCCTCTGCGTATTCTGCGGAGAAATGGAATCACTAAACTAAAACATTATTTTTTGTATTGTCGCCGCTACGCTATACTTCGAAAAAGGTTACTAGTTATGCCATTTCTGATAATAGGCATTAGATTGACGGCGGAAACGGCGCTAACCTTCGGTGCCTCAGTTTTAAGACATTGCCGCAGGGATGCTTTCAATGCCGTTTGGGATTATATTCAGGCAACCAAGCGTATACCTTTGTGATCTTCAATCAAAAAATTATTATTTATTACTCCCCAGGGCAAAGTGAAGTAAACGCAGCTGAGTGGTAATCATAACACCCCAAATCTCAAAATTGCTCAACTTGACTTTTCTATTTTTTTTTTCTCGTTTGCTCCTTTTTATGTTGTTTATACATTACTCTTATTAAAATAAAAATTCATTAGAGATAGTTAAAATGATCACCGAAAAACCGCACTACACTTTCTTGGCCGACCCCCCTGAGTGGGTATGAGCTATCATCCCAGGGAAATAAACAAACAAACAAAGTGTCTGCATCATAGTGCGACACCTCAACAGTATAGCTCACGAGGGATATGAGTAAGGAGAATATATGAAAGATGGACACGGTGGCAGGAGTCCGAGGACGGGGCGCCACTCGGCGAGAGCTCTTGTCGGCGTCAGGAGATGGCGCAGGGCGAGCCCAGTCGGCCAGAGCTGCCGCTGTCGTCGGAGATCGCCGGGGCACAACCGGTCGGCACGAAATGTAGCGAGCGAGACCGCGGGAAAAGCTCGCGCACACATGCGTATACGAGCTGCAAAAGGTATCCGAGTGTGCGCATCGGCGTGCGCGCGGGGCAACGCTGCCCGCCCGCAATGCGTGCGCTGCTACAAAGCATGCCGCCGGAGCGTCAGCGGATGCGCGTTCGCGCCATGGACGGCGCACCGCGTCGGCGGGCGGCGTCAAGAGAGCGCGCGGGATGTTGGTTCACGCTCCACTAAGTACGTACGCGCGCCTCGCTAAACTCGGCCGAGCAACGCACCGGTATGCATGCAGACGCACAACACGGCAGCTGGACGTCACCGGCGACTACACGAGGTGCGACGACTGAGCATGGACGCGCGCGGAGCTGTGAAACTTGATCACGTGGTGCACAATGGCGTTGTCACGAGTTCTACCAACGCCTCCTCTAGGAAGATGCCTGCCGCATGAAAAAAAAAAAAAAACAGCTGCCACACCCTTTCCCTCCTTCATTTTCAAAATGTTCTCGGTCGCTAGCGTGACCTGTGGCGGGCAGTGCAACAACGCAACACTTTGCATAGCCTCCGAAACAGTGGTGCACAGTTGCAGGTCTCTAACAACTCTCGACTGACGCAGATAAAAACGCTTAGCTGGTACCGCCCGTCGCCGTGATTATAGTGTCGGTCGCGAACGCCACCGCGCGGAGCTTGTTTAAAACTGAAGGCAGGCCAGCTCTGCTGGGAGCGCGAGCCATTCCTCGGGCATCTTTCTAGAGGAGACGTTGGTTCTACGTATGTTTTTTTTTTCTTTAACAGTGAAGTTCCCTAGACTCTCGCGATGACCATTGTAGCCGTCGTTGTCGTAGCTTTCCGTCAGACCAAAACGCGGGCGTGTAGCGTTCATATAGCGCGCATATGGTTTAAAAATAGACCGTACTCTGTCCGTACATATGCTTGACCGTCCATTGCGCGTCCATTCATCCGTCCATGTATCTGACCGTCCTTCATACTAGTCAGCGATGATGCTGATGAACAAACTTTAATTAGCAGAAAGGTCCTCCTCCCCTTTCAGGTGCGAGAGGAGGAGGGAGGACCGACCTCAACGTAAATTCTACGAACCTTAGAAGACCTAGCCTCGCCCCATCACCACCATTGACTTCGCCGATCTGCAGCCATTTTTTTATTGATTTAAGTACGAAGTTATGCGTACTATATATAAGAGTAGTGCCATATTAGGAAAGCAAAGACAAAGAGCTTTTTACTGAAAGGAATAATAGTCGACCAGCGTACATTCGTCTAATACACGATAAGTGACGGTAGGCATGTAAACACGGTCCCAAGCGAGAGAAAGATACAATCCAGGACAACACAAAGGCGCCTGCGTTGCCCTCACTCTGAATTGTATTCGTGTTTGCATGCCTACAACCTTTAATCACGAATATCGGCTTCCCGTCATTCTATAGGCCCGTTCGCTTGCTTGCCATTTCACGGAGGATGGGAGAGAGGTGCAAGAGAGACCGTCGGAAGACCTGGTTAGAAAATTGTGTGTAATTAACTAATTTTTAATTAACAAGTGCATGTCTTGTCACAAATGTCTTACGCAATGAAAGCAGCACGTTAAGGTTACAAATATTTCAAGAAAACGAACACTCGTGAGCGAGCATATACACCTACATACTTTATTTGATGTATACGCATCAAATAAGGCCGATTGATTGACAAGCAAACGAGAAGTTCGGCGCTTTTCGCCGCTTTCATAGGCAGGGCCAGGGAATCGTCGATCATATGTCAAAGTCGAAGGGCCCGTGGTCGATCTTCTGTAGGTTCTATTGACATTGTATCAAACCGAATTACAGCCATAGGATTTTCTAGAACCATTTGACCGCAACGTCACACTTTTTTAAGAGCGCACTTTTTAAGAGCGACGTACAGCGCACTTTTTTAAGAGGGACGACAGGGATAAGAAGGACACGAGGCTCGCTACACGCGCAGCTAAATTTATTTCAGAAAAATACTTTCCATATACGCAACCACGCTGCCCCCGAGCGACACAGAACTGAAATAAGAGGCACTGAAAACTTGTCCAATATCAAATTTTCAGCACTTAACGATAAACTTATAATCGGGGCATGTGCACGTGCCGCGATTATTTTTGTATCTAAGCTCTCAAGATTACGTGTCTATAACTCGCACAACCAAAGTGAATCTGGTTTCTTCGGCATAGATGTACAAGATATTTTCTATAGTCATTTTTTTTTTAAACATTATCTTCCCAATGGGCCGCTTTCGCCCAGATTTAGTAACGAGGTCCGTATAAGAGGGTGATGTACAACATCAGTTGTATACCTTGAAATGAGACAATGAGAGAGACGATCGGCACACGCCCGCACCCAGGAGACTCAGTCTGTTCTTTTACTTATTCTTGCTCTATTTTCACGTTTTATGTGAATGTTTTCCCTCTCTCCATACTTTCAGTCCCCAATTCCGTTTCCCCACGCAGAGTATAGCAAGTCAGCGATTTACATATGCCGGCTAAATTATACGCTTTACAACAAAGGGTCTTCCCTTTTTCTCTCGATTATACCTGACCGAGGTAAACGGCGAGAAAAATAACCAACACAATCAAATGAGAACAGAACATTCAGAACGTGATTACAAATGCGACGCGGCTTTTACAACTCGAACACTGCTATCACTTATCGTTAATACAACGAATGAGTTGTCCGCCATTTTCGTTTTTCCTCGCGTTCGCTTCCCGCAAACTACGTCAGCCTGCAGCTAATTGTTAATTGAGCTATCGTTATAGGTACAGTGGGGACCACTGTTAAAGGTAACACTTGCGAGCGCAGCATGTTTGGATTTCACCCTCTTCCAAAAGCATGGTGGCTTACATTAACTCGAGCCTTCTGGTGCTTGACCCTTCTGGCTCCTTTGGCAGACTAGTGCCGAGCATAAAAATTGTTTCTCTATATTCACTTGGTAGTAGAGGGCCGGCAATGCGTACGGTGTTTATTGTAGTGTTCCCTTTAACAGTGAACGGTACATACTTTCCAGAGTCCAAGGAGCAGCCATTATCGAAACACAGTTCCCCAAAAGCATGTGCAAATTAATTTTTACGACTGTAATTCACTGACTGATTGATATGTGAGGTTTAACGTCCCAAAACCACGATATGATCATGAGAGACGCCGTAGTGGAGGGCTCAGCAGAAATTTCCACCAACTGAGTTCTTTTAACGTACACCCAGGTCTGAGCACACGGCCATACAGCGTCTTCGCCTCCATTGAAATTATAGCGATTGTGGGGTGACACGTTATTTCAAACGCAAGAGGTAGAAAAGGAACAATACAAAAAAAAACGTCTTTTGACCAACCTCTCGCCATTTCTGCCATATATATTAGCCCCCCTCTCTCTCTCTCTTAGCCACGCAGGTACTGTTGATTGATTGATTGATTGATTGATTTGTGGGGTTTAACGTCCCAAAACCACCATATGATCATGACAGACGCCGTAGTGGAGGGCTCCGGAAATTTTGACCACCTGGGGTTCTCAAATCTGAGCACACGGGCCTACAACATTTCCGCCTCCATCGGAAATGCAGCCGCCGCAGCCGGGATTCGAACCCGCGACCTGCGGGTCAGCAGCCGAGCACCTTAGCCACTAGACCACCGCGGCGGGGCTCGCAGGTACTGTAGACGGTATTACAGCCAGACGGTATCACAGAGTCGGCGAATACAAACCATGTTGGTATTTAAAAGCGCGAAGCAGACAATTAAGACACAAGAGACGGGTTACACAAACGAGCGCTCTCTTCACCTGTCTCTTGTATATCTTGTCTGTTTCGCGCTCTTAAAAATGCTAACGTGGATCAGTACAAACTCTCACCGTATACACACACCCTACGCTGCTCTGAGCAACGACGACGCACACACACACAAAAAAAAAACATTCGAGGAGGCCTCTAATCAAGGCCACCCGATATCAATCGGCGCGCGCGCCTCACTGGCGCCGTCTGCAGGGGGACCATGCACTCGGCAACCGCGTAAGAAACGTATAAACACACACAAAAAAGTAAGTAAAAGCCTGCACAAGTATACTATAACGACCCGGTGCTTTCTACGCCAGGAAAAGACGAGATTTTGGGCGGAGGAGGCACCACACGTGTGTGTCCCAGACGCACCGCGGTCCCGTTAAGATCGCGGAACTGACGAAACTGCGAGATCATTAGGCGCGGACGCACCCGCAGCATCAGCGGCGGGATCAGCCCCCTTTTTTCGTCTATTTAATACAGACGTTCCAGACGTCCAACGCGGAAGGAGGGCCCAAAAGGCTCTTGTACATGCGGCATGCACTGCGGCTTGCGGCCTTGTAAATATCGCTATAGAAATGATGGTATACGTTTGTTGACAGCGCGTGCAGTTTTTCGTATTGTTTTGAGTACTATAGAGATGCGGTTGAATTTCGCGACGAAGAATGTTTCTTGGGTGTGTGGAACTCTGCCTCTATGCCGGTTCGATCATCGATAATCAACAAGCTGGCCGGACGAAAAATCACCAGGGTTATTCGGTGGCCGTCGCGTACGTGCATGCCGCCTGGCGGCGGATGAGGTAATTGACACACCATTCTTAAATTGATTGCGAACGCTCAGATAAAACGAAAAGAAGAAGAAGGAAATTCACAAAAAGGAAACAAAGAAATTTCGATCTCGCTTAAAAAGACAATAGAAAGCAACAATGACTTGGTTTAGATTGATAAAGTGCATTCTGTGAAATCTACTGCATAAGTTTTACTATTACAAGCCTATTATTAGCACAATAAATCAATGTTAAAGTGTCATTTTCAAATTTCGAGCCGAACTCTCCACGCGTGATTAAACAAGTTTCGAGGTCTATTTTACGCATTTTCGCGACATTGGATATAGAGAAAATTTTCTGAAAGGTCGTATGCTATGGAACCCATAGATGACTATTCTTTTTTCTTTGTTTTTTCTTGCTATTTATCACTTACCAAGCGTCCTGTCTCAATAAAAGTCGCGTTTTCGGGATTATGACATTGTACTCTACTAATACGCGAAAAATCGTATAGCTCTTTAATATCCCTGTAAGATTCGCCTTCATGTACAGAAAGTGATAGCGAAATCGGGACCCCAGAGCATCGAATTTCGAAGTGGAGCCTGGCTTTGGTTTTCGATGCATGTCTCGACGCGTGTCACGAAGAAACGACCGACTGTGCGCGTAACATCGGCCGTTTCAAACTATATCTAACAATGCAAGTGCAGTTATTTAGGCATCGATCCCGCGACCTTAGAAGGTCAGCGGGTTGAACACCATAACCAGACACCCACGCAGTTGCACTAACATTCGCTGCGTTCCCATTCATTGGACAAGGATACTCAGAGACGCAATCAACTGTCTTCACACCATGTCAATCTGGAAAGACGAACGGTTGACGCGTATTGAACGACTCTTCCAACCAATCAAGCGTTCACTTCGCACGCAATCGGCAATCGCAACGAAGTTGACGGGACACGCGCATGTGTGTGTGTGTGTGCGGGGGAGGGGGAGCGAACGAAAACAAAAATACAGAAGAAACATTTATTACACGCGTCAGCCCTAACCTCGTAAATTTGAGCCCGGGGCTGAAGAAAAGGAAACTTGTGAACGTCTGAGGAGGCACGTCACAGGGAAACGTGAATAACGAAGTATACCAAGAACAGTGCGCGTACAGCGAAGCCGTTAAACCGAGATACCCAGAGGGCGCCCGACAGGCTGCAGAGTACGATTCACCGAGAGCACGGCGTTACAATTAACCGGGCGTCTCGAGCTTTTCAGGCTCACTGACGACGCTTGAAATAAAAAAAAAAGAATTCGCGGCGTTAAAACCACACGTACGCGCTATACAGCGCGTCAGCGCGTGGCGTGCCATCTCTCATATTCGCCTTTTCCTTGTGGAAAGAGAGAGGCCGCGCAACTTCGTGTAGCTGCCCGCCCTCTTCTTCTATTGAAATTAATATATCCGTACCTATTTTATTCGTCCGTAACCTTATAACTGTTCCCTTTTATATTTCCCTATATGACTTATTCATTCATCCTTCTTCATAGAAATTCCAAGTTTTTTCCCCATTAATTAACCACCGGTTTATTGGCCAATACCCCCGTAAAGCGGTTACGAGCCGAAACGTGTGTGTATACAAGCAAGCAAGCCAGCCATCACACGTGGGCCGTGTTGTACGCTCCAGCAAACTTAAAATTGTATGCTCCCTGGAGAAGTACGATATACGGCGCATGCTTCGTTGCAACGACAGAAGAATGTGCTCCATCAGAAACCAGACGCCCAGTTAATATGAATGGGTGTATACCCGTACAAAAAGAAAAATGTCAGTATACACCTGTTTACTGCGCGCCGTCTGCGCCCGAACCACGGGAGCACGCATAAGACAAGCAGCACATATCCCGCCGTCATGACCTCCACTGTCCGTATAAAGCAGTATAATATCCCGTTCACACCCAGCAGTCGCGCATAAAAGCGGATGAATAATGTTTTGAATTGACGCATGCTTCGCCTACCCACACCTTCAACTATAACCACGCGTAAGCGCACTTTACTAAGCCAGCTAGATGTCATCAGCGGGCATTCATCTTTGCGAACGTTTAGCTTCGGGTCGCTTTTTGAGCGAACCACGGCGATGGAGCGTGTATCGTCAACGTTCCACACAGCGTACAACGACGTTGCTTTTGTCGTTGATGTTGACGGTTTTGTTCCTGTTGTTGATGATGATCACAGTAATGATGGTGGTGATGCTGGTCTTCACCATGTTCTCTTCAGCGAAGATTTATTGGCCCTGTACCAGATCATGATTGGCCCTATACGCCAGAATCTACACTACCCATATTTCAAAAACAACCTTTCGTGGGTCACGAGTCGTCTATCCCCCGACATTCCCAACACCTATAACCTAATCTATATGGAATGCGAGTGTACATGTTTTCCTTGTTATTATTTATAAGGAGCTTTCCTTACCTGTACCACGACCCTTAACTGTATACGCAGGTCGTTAACTGACTGAAATGGAACATGTATAGTAATCCGTTCTGTCATTACATACATAGGAGGGGCATTAAGGTCAGGAACGGGACAACCTTAACCAGCGGTGCGAGGCATGACCGTGTGCACGTTGCAGATACCTCGAGTGCGGTTAAAGTAAATCGGTATATCCTGCCACGTAGCGGCGCCGGCCCGCACCGCTGCTTCATAACGTCACAAGCGCCGTCAATCAGGCGATCACTCTTGCCGTATCCTGATTACGCAAACGTACAGAACTAAGGGACTATAGTGCACGAAAACAAAATAAAGACGTGGTGGCCGACAGCCGAGGCAATCTCAGCGTTGCAGACCGAATTCAAGAAAGCAAGAGAAGTTGATCGTTTCGCGCCACACCGAGACGTACGCTGTGACTGATTGCTAGCGGTTATGCTTATGCGCTGACGGAGACTGATTGTGACCTGCACAGCGCTTATGGACTCTTCTGCTGTTTTTCTTTATTTTTTTATCTTGCTATACCATCACCGTTCCTCGAATTACACTGTGTCACGGCACGTGTGTGAGATACGTAGATGTGAGATAAAATACCCATTTGGATCAGCACCACTGATCCGGAGAAGGAGGAGACGTTACAGAGCTGAAATGACAAACTAACAGCACATATTACCGGTGCACGTTTAAACCATGGATAAGACGCGCAAATGGACACGAACACTGAGAGAGAAAAAAAATGAACGCAAACACACACACAGAGCGCGTTACCAACTAGCCCAATTTGGCGTGCTACTTCGTACCAGTGTATTTTAGGTATAGCGCAGACTCGAAAGACGCAGGTTCGATCTCGCAGCCATGGCGCGCTCGTTTCGAAAGAGGCGAGGTGACAGAGGCACGTTAAACAACATTATAGAAGGTCGAAATTTCCGGAGCCCTTCAATACGGCGTACCTCATCATGGTTTTGGAAAGCAAAACCCCAGAGGTCGTTGTTACATTGCGTATTTCAGATAGCACCATTATGTTCCCCTTCTTATATATATATATATATCCTCCGGCGATGCCCCTCAGCGTGTACTTGTATTCATATCGCATACGCTGCGAGAGCACGAAAGACGCTACGACAAAAACTCGGACTTATACACATCTTTCAGCTATATACACTCAACTACGACAAGCACGTTCTAACCACCAGTAAGTGCATGCATTCCCGTGCGCCAAAGTAACCGCAAAGCCCTGCCTGAAGGCGTGATCAACACGCCCCCCCCCCTCCACTGCACTCAATTAAGTCACCAGAGCGAAAATCTTAAAGCGTAACGTACACGTCGATATACGCGCGTAATCACTGCCAAAGCTTCGTCGAGCAAGTAGTTCAACTCAGCGGCATCCATGTCGTCGGTGCACGCCTTCATTCGAACAATTTACGAAATCAAGAATTGTAACAACATATGATTAACACGTTAATCCTTCTTTTTCCCTTCCGTGCTCTGCTACCTTCGAGTGCACTCTCGACGAATACAGTGAGATATGATTAAATCGGCGCAGCGCAGCCACCATTATCATTTAGCGGGAGATAATAAGGCCGCTATTACGCGGGCTTCGTTCGAACAAAAGCAAAATCGGTCTAACAACTTCCCCTATACTTTTCTTGGCATTATTGCCTGTTAGACCTCATTACTTTTGTGTCAAACACTGAAAAACGAGCCCTTAAGTATGCACTTCTTTCTTATATATATATATATATATATATATATATATATATATATATATATATATATATATATATATATATATATATATATATGCGTCCTGTTAAAATATATATTTATGGCGAATCGAGCGGCATAAATATTTATTTATTTATTTATTTATTTACAGAATACCCCAGTTGCCTCGAACGTATTATCGCTGAGGATACAAGATCACGAGCCACAGTTCTTTTTTTTTTTTACAATATTAAGCAACAAAATACAGTAAACAAGGCTAACGAAGCGTTCACACAAAACTATAGGACAATAATGGAACACCGCAAACCAAGTCGCGAGCGAAAATCATGATTATCGGACACAGAAACTTTATCCGCGTTGCGGTAAATAGTTATGGGCTTTTCTTTGCTTCTTGAGCAGAGTTATTGTATATGCTACAAGGCAGCAAATACAGTAACGTTTAGCGAAGTTAACCACACACATGCGCCATTGATCATCAAACAAAACTTTTAAATAGGAAGAAACCACCGCGGTATCGTCACCTTTTTATTTATTTCTGGTCTGTCCCTATAACCTGTTCAATGCATTGATTCACCATGTACATGTAGATTGGTTCGTTACGACTATCGGCATGTGCACGGCCTTGCAATAGAGTGTACAGTCTGGCTTGCCCTTCAAGCAGCGCCTTCTCAAACACTGTATACCAGCTTTGCGACATCCGCACAGATTTTTCTGCCTCTGCGTATACATAGCGGCAACGACAAGAAGACGCCGCGCAGCCCATAACCGGCTCCGTTCCAGAGAGGCCTCACGTCACGTACATGTTTATTCGTACAATGTACATTTACAACGGCCGTAAATACGCGGACGGTGGGCGCGGTACAGCCGCTACTATAAGTATACACAAGCGGGTCTACCCGCCGACATGAAAGGAAGCCGTAAAATACGGAGAGAGCGGATCAATGGAAGTCTATACGACCGTAACGAACACGCAAGAATAAACCGCGCAAACTCCAAACCGACCAGTTCTCCGAAGAGCTTGGTTAAGTCGCAGTTGGCGGCGATCCTCCTTTATTCAATTTTTTTTTTCTTTCTGCCTCTTCCACTTTAGCACGCGCGTATCTTCTCAAGGTCAACTGCATCTTGTCATGTAGCGCTGAAGTAAAATACTCGCTCACACTTTACTTCAGATCCTTGAACATGGATCGGTGCGAGTGGACGATCTGCCTTTTGCGCCATCCACGTGTGCCCAGAAGCCTAACACGGTATTTAGCCTATCCAGGAGGGGGGTGTTGAGGGACTTCACCCCCGAAATTTTTCAAAACAAGAACGCGCATACAAACACGCACACGAACGTACATAAGAGATGATCCCTCATTCCCCCTCCCCCTCTCTCAAAATAAATAAAAAATCGCTGGCTACGCCACTTTGGACGACTGCCAAACGGTAGGCGCCGTCGACATATATACTGAGCCGCTTGTAGCGACGCGCGCAAGCTCCACCCATTTGAATGCTTAGCTCAGTATGACGACAGCGCCTGTTAACAAACATGGATCAGTACTATACAAAACAAAATGTGAGCGAGCATGAACCGTGCAGTAACAGTGAAATTCGTTCTTGAACAATGTCCTCTGGTCGCGGTCCAAAACACACCGGAAATACAACACCACCCAAAGCGAAACGGAGACAAAATGTACACTGCTCCGACTCGTTTGGCGGTTTGCGCCGCACATTAATACAAGTTAAAGCGCATGTCCAATGCGAACTAAACAGTCTGCAAGTAAGCTTTACCAAGTTTAAGAGGTTTTCGCAAAAAAAAAGGGGAAAAACAACACCTAAAGATCAGGTTAAAATAGTACATTAGTTTCGTGAGGTGGCTACATAGACATACATGTAGATTCTTTTTTTTTTCTCCGAAGCAGATCAATACAATTGAAAGAGTGAACGACATTAAGTCGTACGACAGGCCGAACAATGGCGATGCAGTATCAATAACATAAGGCCAAAAATAAAGGCCGGGGAGCTTCACAAGCGATAACAGGTGCACGTGGGAACACTTTTTGTTGAACAGTTATCTCGCGCATGCACGCGCCCTCTCTTTTAATTACGCGTTTTCTATGCCATCATGCGCTGCATGCTATCGCTCGCGACCCGTTTCAGGTGTATCCCACGAAGAGGCCGGCGGCGATATCTGTCCAATTTTGTCAGGGGGAGGCTGCAATCCACGAAGCTGCCACTGCGCTTTTAACAAGCTACAGAAAATAAATCCGTCGTTGTTGTGTCAAATTTATCATTTTATTTTTTATTTTTCATTCACCAACTCACTCGCAGGAAGTCACTTCTCCGTCATCTCCAGATTCACAATGCGGTTACACCAGTTATAAGAAATAATAATAAAAAGGGGGGGGGGAAATAATCCCGACTACAAGATGCGTTGGCAGCAAGATTCCTGTCGTGACCATTCCTATCGTGAGGAGCCCGTCGTTAAGAGTGTACATACGCGATAGTGGCATTCCGTAATTGTCGCGATGAACGCCCAGGCCCCCCGTTTAATGACTGCAATAAAAGCTATAGAGGCGCCGAGGACCGCCAGCAACGCGATTGAATCCGGCGAGCGCAAAAGATACAGGAATAATATTCGCCGTGCTGATAAGTGCCTCAAAACTGTACCATGTTTTTTTAGCACTGAAACTCCGAGGATTAATATTGTTTTTGTCTCGACATTTATACCGTCTGCTGAGGGGAACAGCGCAAAGACGGGACGGAGAAAGATTGAACACACGACACAAGCAACGCTGAAGACAGCGAGAAAAGAGCGCCTTTTGCTGATTTTTAAAAGAATATTGGACATATTTCTTGAAACGCCCGGTATATCTCTGTTAGGGGTATTTTAGGCTCACATACGTCACTCAGTATAGGACGTATTTCAGTGAGAGTATCCGACAACGTACCACATTAGAGTCACGCGCAAGGTTCGCACGTGCGAGGCTTATATACGTGGTCAGAGCCATCCACTTCTCAATCACGTTCCGAGATGAAGTGCCAGATACAGCCGGGAAAATATAGACCCGTTCGCCTAGTTTCCCGGATATAGCTAGCACTTTAGCCAAGCGAGAACTCTCATATGACACATACTCCTCGTATCCAATATTATCGTCACATGAATCATATGTGTTCTCGTGTGATTATACGAGATTATTGGATATATATCATGAGAGATTTTTCTACACAGGGCGGGATCTGATTAAAAGTGTCACACATAGCTCCTATTCCTATGCGCGCTATCACCGAGCAGGTGATAAACACACTAAAGGCGGCGAAAAAAATGGAATGCCAGCATTACACATACCACAATACAACCACAGTTGCTTTTCGAGAGCTGTAAAAGTTAACGAATGAACGAAATCAATCAATCAATTCTATCACTAACACAGCGTTAGTGATTGTGTCACGGACGGCTATTTTCGGCGACACCGCGTCACGGCAATTAACGGGCGCCGTACTCCCCGACTGACCGTGAGAAACGGCGGCACATGAAAGGGAACCGATAAGTGCAAAATTGGGGTGCTCTCCTTAGAACGTCGCCGCCGACAGTTAATCCTTTTGTAACCGTGGCGACGTCTGCAAGGTCGTAGAAGGCCGCGGTATACCCCGAACAAGGATTAGACTACAAGACGCGCCGACTGAGAGCTAAGTGGTTGACCGTTCCCACGGAGAAAAGCGTGGCAAAACGCTCTGGTGGCCAAGCCGTATGACAACAACCCGACAGGTTGTCACTCTCGCTAGTTGCGGGCCCTCTCCCAATTAAAAAGGGGTGGGCTCAAAATATTTTTGGGGCGGAGTTTCCCCCCAATTAAACGCGCATGATTGGACCCAGGTAGAGGTCTCTTGTCCCCAAGGAAGAGAGCGAGGAGACACGAGGGGGATTTAAGCGCAGGACTTTGCCCTGCTAGGCAGACTAGTCGCTGACCAAGATGGTGTAGAAACAGATCAACAAGCATCTCTTCTAGAAGTTTTTAGTGTGGCTCTGTATCGGCTGGCCACCTAAACTTAGCCGTTCGTCTAGTTGTGACGCGATATTAACGTCTGCAACGTAGACATCGGGACTTCGCCTCGAGTTAGCTCAACCTGCTCGAAGTCACCTGCAAGCACTAGCCTCCCGGAGCCACCAGCGTTGCAACACCGCCGACATCGCAGTCGTGCCAGAACTCTCTTCGACTTCTCGCATCCGATCGTCGGGGACACAACGCTGCCGGTCATCACACGTATGCCTTCACCTGTTTATATCTTCGAACTTTCTCCTCCGTCGTTCTATTCTTGTTAGTTTGTGTAGTTTGTAATAGTTCTCTCTCGTAAGCTGATTTATTGTTTCTGTAATATATTTCTTTAATTGTATCAAGTGTCGTTGTATTTTGTTAGTTGTATAGAAGTGTTGTATTAGATTCCGTGTGCTGCAATATCACTAGAGTAAAGTTGTTTTGTTTTCCCACGTCTCTGATCTCTTCACTGTCTCTGCTTGCGTACGGAACGAACCAACCTGCTGTCATTGCCGTCGCCGACTTCGCGCTGGCGACGCTAGAGTGGCAGCTTGTAACTGATTGATATATGCGTATCGGAATGTTTTTTGTCTGTTTACTTCGAAAATGCCCGTAAAGTACTTCTACGCGGTAATGTCCCCATATATACTACTGACCCCTTCCCCAGTATACGGGGAAGGGGTCAGTAGTATATATAAAGACGTTGCGTCATAATTACTGCAGTTGTTGATTCGACTCAGCCGCTCCTACATATAGAGCATTCCCGCCCGAGTGAATCAGCCATCCAAGTCCGGCTGCCAACACAATGAAAAAAGCTTTCTCTCAGTCCTCCGCTGCACTTCCTGTACGAGGTGTATATGTGGACCCTTCTCGTACAAGATGCATGTGCGGCGGTGCGGAAAATTCTGCCCTTCTGCGCTTTCTGCCTCACTTTTTCCGGCGCAGTCATGCGCGTCGACGCGGCCGCCCGGTGCGCAAAGAACGGCTGCAGCGCACCACGGACGTTGCGAGGGAAATAGGGGGAGAGAGAGAAAGGCGGGGAGGCAAATCAAATGAGCAAGTCTGTCCGTTGACCAGTCGGTGATTCATTTTCACGGTTATATCATTTTTTTTTATCTCTCTCAAGATGTTCGACTGTCTCAGGGACCTGACGGCCGGGCGACGTCGTGGTGGTTCTTGCGCGAATATTGAAGGCGATTTTCTCCGCTAGGTAAACTAAAATTGCGAGACAAGAACATTTGTTAAAGAAAGAAACCAATAAGAAGCCCGATAAAAAAAGAAAGAGTATTTCGTCTTCGGATGAGATAATAATAAGATTATTATTATTATTATTATTATTATTATTATTATTATTATTATTATTATTGTTGTTGTTGTTGTTGTTGACAAAGCGACCACCACTTAAAACGCTTGTATAACCATTTGCGGCTTAATAAAACTTCCCCTGTCTTGTAATTTTTTCGTTAATTTTTCTTTTCGAACTAAACAGCTCTGTCGAGCTCCGCCTGCACAACCGCAGCGTGCTTGCCAATGTAAAAAGAGTTGTCCAAGCAGGTTTCTTTTCGAACCGTAAGTACGTACATTTTCTGTGCTAATGTGATGAGCAAGCGCATCAAAAACTAATTTTTCTTAGTTCTAAAATATGACATTAGGCGATATGAGAATCTCTGACGAAATTTGCCACGATGATAAACTTTCGACATGAAAGCTTTGATACGAACATGCATGGGAACACCGAGTATTTGAAACACGCGCTAAGCGCTTAACGTCACTGCATGCGACGAGCAAATGTCATTGGATGGAGCACCCATGCGAATTCTCCCCGATTGGGGAAGCAATGGCTGAAGGTGGAGCTTGCACTTATTCGCGGGTTGTAATAATAATAATAATAATAATATAGTTGTTAGGTTTTAACGCCCCAAAATCACCATATGATTTTGAAACACACCGTAGTGGAAGGCTCCGGAAAATTTCACCAGCTGGGGTTTTTTAGCGTGCACCTAAATCAAGGCTCGAGTGCCTCACGCGTTTTCGCCTCCATCAAAAATGCGGCCAACGTGGCCGAGATTCGATCCCGCGACCTGCGGGTATACTCTCAGGTTGTAGCCGACAACAGGTGCGAAACGCGAGCAAGTAACCGGTGCTGACATTTGAGAGTAAGCGTTCGACGTCTTTCCTTCGCTTTTCGCTAGACCGAGGAACGATTAATTATACGATCACGAAAAAGGGCACAACGACGTGTACTTTCTTGGAAAACGTATGATTTGTTTGGAACGAAAAACCACAGT
Organism: Rhipicephalus microplus; assembly: GCF_013339725.1. NCBI lineage: Eukaryota > Metazoa > Arthropoda > Arachnida > Ixodida > Ixodidae > Rhipicephalus > Rhipicephalus microplus. The sequence goes on along the minus strand of NC_051168.1, from coordinate 113,009,492 downwards.
TTATTATCGCGAATCAGATTAGACGGCCTCAATAATGCCATAATGGCTATACCGACATTGTGCCACAAGATACTTTCAGTCACTTCATGTACCACTCTCTTTAACACCGAAGCAGGAAACGTGTTTGTATGTTGTCTCAGAGAAAGCCTCTTCTAGCGCTTTTTAGCTAAAAGGACGGCGCTAATCATTCAAGGGTGCCTCTTATAGTGTTGTGTAGGCCTTCAAAAAATTATGCTTCTTTGAAATGTTTGGCTTAACATGGAGGGAAAGGCGTTGGAAATCGGCGGGGCCACTCGCCAAGCCTTCTCTTCCCCGCCAATGCTTGTAGGCCATCGTCAGTGCACAAAACCGAAAGCCGTACAGGAAACCAGCGAAACCACCTTTGGAGTTAAATCTGAGCATCGACGCCGAGTATCGAGTACGTCAGCCATATACCTGCTGGACTGCACGAGAATCACCCTATTTTCGTCATACTTTTATTTTTTTTTAATGTTCTTGCGGGCATCGCTAGAGGCGTTAAGTTTCCCTATAATATATGATCACGCATAATGAATCGATATTCTCATACAGCATGAAATGACTGATAGCATAAAATAATAAATGAATACGATATAATAATATGTGGGGTATAACGTTCCAAAACGACGCTATAGGATTATGAGAGACGCCGTTGTGGAGGGCTATGGAAATTTTGACCACCTGCGGTTCTTTATCGTGCACTGAGATCGCACAGTACACGGTACTTTACCATGTTCGGAGAAGTTTGGCACACAGAACAAATAATAATCTGGCCCTTGACTATCAATGTGGGCGGCATGCACATTTGCGTGCGGCGTCCTTCAGGCAAGTAACCGTTGCGTGACGAGAGCATTTACTGCGGTTCCTCCTTCCGTTGCTCCCTTACAAACTTAACACTAATACAATTGCTCCGAACATGTTTTCGAACATGTCGGCCACCTTGTTCCCCTTGGTCCTTTCGGGGAGTAACAGTTCGTCTTAAAGACCAACAGCTGCCCTTGCTCCCATTTCGGCCGTTTTCGGCTTAGAGCGCCGAAATGCGACCGCCACGGGGATCGAACCCACTACCTTCAGGTGAGCAGCCGAGCACATTAGCCACTGATCCACCTTGGTGGACATGGCTGAAAGCATACGCATAACTTTGTAAGCACGTTCGAGTACTAACTAGTAGTAATAATAGAGAAAAAAACTAAACTGACGAAGTGGTTCAACGTAGTATTAAAAAAAGTGCATGCATTCGGTACACGTGTAGGCAGTGAAAAGTAAAATACATAATACAAAAACGAGTAGAAGCTCACGAGTCGCGGGTGACGAAGTTTCATTGCGCGTGCCACCCCTCCCTACTTAGCTTCCAGCTCTTTCGCCGGGACGAGAGAAGAGAGACTGCGATTGCAGCATGCAACCTTTCCTTCCTCCGTGGCAGCATGGGGACTAACCTTTGTAACTCCACTCGCAGTGGACGGATTCTTAAATTTTTTTGCGGCGCTAAATTCGTGAGGAAGTAAGCTCTTCCAGTGAATTCATTCCATGCTTACTTGAAAAAGTGTTTCACGGCCCCTTTAATCTCCCGCAAAAGCCTACAGCAGGTCTGCATAGGCGCGGAGATTAGCCATGCATGCACAACGAGGGAGAGCTGGCGGATTAACGGTCTCGAACGTGGAACGAAACGGGCCGTGAGCGACACGGGCCGAGCGAGTGCACGCGAAAAACGTATTAGTGGTGGTTCGAAGACACACCCGAACGCGATCACGCCCGGAATATCGTCGACTATCCCTCTCTACCACATCTCTCCACCCCCCAATCCTCTCGTTCTCACCACCACCAGCATGAACAACAACAACAACAAGAATAACGAAAACAAACTGTCTCTCGCTTGTCTCTTTTGTTGGTCATCGTTTGTCAACTACAAAGGCCAGCTTTGACCATCAGTTTTAGGGGCGAAGCTCCTTAGGGCGTGGGCTGTGCGTCCCCTGTAGCCTGTATGTAGCCACCTCTAGTTTAGTTCTTGCAGTGTTCACTAGATGGCGGTACCGTCCCCTGTATGTAGCCACCTCTAGTTTAGTTCTTGCAGTGTTCACTAGATGGCGGTACCGTCTCCTGTATGTAGCCACCTCTCGTTTAGTTCTTGTAGTGTTTACTAGATGGTGGTACTTGTAGCTGATGATGAAAAGATGCAAGATGTTATAAACTAGAAAGCGGTACTTGTAGTTGATGAAAGACGCGAGATCTTATAAAATAGGAATGATGTCACATATGGCGCGTGTCATTGGTTGAAGGCAATCGTTCGATTTAGTGCGGCGACGTACGCTAGGGGGAGCGTTGTAATAAAATCCGTTCGCTGTTGGCGCGCGCTCGGAGTCGCCGGATGGATAAGGCTGCACAGCGGAGAGAGCGCAAGGCGGCAGCAGCGCGCGCTCGCAGACAGAATCCCGATGTGCGAGCGCGCGAGGCAAGGGACATCGCAAGCCATCCATCGTCTAAGAACAAATAAAAGTTGATTTGTGTATATACACACACAGCGCTTCTCACGTCTTTACATGATGATCGACTGGGCGAATTACACGGAAGATTCACAGTTTACCGATGAATCCCTCCGGAGCTTCGCCCATTCATCATCATTCACCCCGTGAATATGCCGTAATTTTTTTTTCTTTTTCGCGGTTTTTTCGTCCGTTTTGATAATGTAACTAGCCCCGTTTAAAGCCCTGTGTAAAATAAAAATTAAAAAAAGGAGGGGGGAGGGGTAACGTTCCAGGGACTAGTCACGAAAGAAAATGTGGCGAATCGTGAAGAGTTCACACGAAATGCCGCCGCAATAACCCGGCGTTGTGCTGAAGGCAGGCGGGGGGAGAGAAAACACACTGATTCACCCTCCTCACATCGAGTAACGCGAGTACGCTAGAGCGGCGACAAAAAAAAAAAGGCATCGCATCAATGCGAAACTACAACGAGTAATTACAATAAACCAAAAACACCAACAAAAGGAAGTAAACAAAAACAAATTAAGAAAGCTGCGCGCGCAGCTGCTGCTGCTGTCCGGTTACACGTGCTACACAGCTTTCGCCGGTCGACAGCCTTTCTGGGCTGTCATGCCCTGAAAAATACGCACCCAAGCCTAAACATCCTATTCTACGCCGTTCTGTGCGAAGAGCGCGGCATGTATCCGCCGAAGAAGAAGGCCCCCTTCGTCACGCTCTAAACGATATACTCGCTTTCGTGCGAGCACGTCAAACGCGAGTTTCTCACGAAAAAGAAAAAAAAGCGAAGACGCTGCAAGATACGACGATCGACAAATCGAATCGCCCATATCGCAGATGTTGCAAAAGCAGACAGACGCATTTGTTCGTTCGTTCGTGGTAAGCCCTAAGTGGAATAAGCCCTGACTTGTCTCACGGCATCAACCGAAGTTGACGGTTTGGCGATAAACAGACACACATTAACCAGGATACCACGCTTGGGGATACATGATAGGGAGGAGGAGCGCTGCGACTAACATTCATCCTCTCTCTCCTCCTCCCCCCCTCCTGAAGGGGACCTCTGTGCACGCTTATGAACGGAGGTGCGCCTTGATCATTTCTGGACTGTGGTATGGAAGTACAAGGACCTAAGCACTTGGACGTCATAGCCTGAGCAGTGTATTTTGCGGTGGGGTCACAGCCCAGAGAGGGATTATGGCGAAATCGACGTAGCCTTCGTTCAAAACGTGTATTCCACGCCGTTAGCAGCTTCAATGATACCGAGACCCAATCGAAACGTTGTTGACGTCTGCGCGAGAACTAAAAGCAAAACTACCCATGACGACAAACAGATGCAGCTTTCATTACCGGTTTTCCAATATGGCGGCTAAAATGACGTCACTGCAACCACTACAAGCAAACAAGCGCTGCGGGAGGCCCACAGATCAAAGGAATACAAGAGTGGAATGCCAGTCCTGTACAGACATAAACGGAACAGTGAAAGGGGGGGAAATGGAAGCATCACAGCTCGTAGCAAACACGTGCACAGAACATCTGCAGAGAGTTGAAGTAGCAACTGCTCTGCGTACACTAGCACCTCGCATGCATCTCGTCCAAGGGCGCCCACCGCTTACAGTTCAACGGAACCCCGAGCGTCACCAGTCGTTCGGCAATCCGCTCTGCAGCCAGCCAAGGTCGCCAGATGACAGACAGACGGCTGCCGTACCCGAGCGGACGTTCGCACGAACTGCCGTTGCTTCGGGCTATTGTTTTACAAGTCGCCGGAACTCATTCGTTCGCCTGATTGAATGACGGCCACCGGCATTTATTGAAAGGGAGTGTCGCCGCCTCACCGACAACACTGAAGTATCGTAATTGCAGTAGCGAGCCAAACTCTAATACGGTATAGGGGTGAGTGTAAATATTTGAGGGAAGAGATAGAGAAACCAATCGAGCACTCGAGTTCTCTAATAAATCATTCGCACCAACTCTGATACAACGTTGTATTTCATTGCCCACATTAGAGTGAATGTGTGTATTTAAAAAAAAAGCTAGAAAAAAAAGGCCTTAATCATAACGTAAAATACCAGTCTGCGATTCAAATTGCCACCTTGCGGGATTCCCAAGAACTTATTCACAATATATTGCATTTGCAATATATTGGAAACAACAGCAGACAGCCCGCAGCCACAATCCAGCTCACGAACAACCTCTTCACTCCCAGTCTGAGGCGCATTTCCGGGTACCTTCAGCCGAAACCACGTAACATTGTGCGATCGCTAGCCTCCAGGTTAGCTCAATCGGTTGAGGGTATCGGGTTCGTTCTCCGGACCAGGACAAATTTTTGCAGCTACTAGACGCCTTCTTTCTAAAAAATCCGCCGAGGTATCCAAGTGGCCTCGTGCTACGAAAAGGGGTAGTCGCCGATTTCCGACTTCTCCCGTCTAGACGTGGCGACAAACAAAACTTTTATTTCCCACTGTTGCTCCCTCAGTAAATTCTATCTACTCCTCGTTTTGCTGTTCTAATTATTATTATTATTATTATTATTATTATTATTATTATTATTATTATTATTATTATTATTATTATTTAGCTTTAGGCGACGAAACAAACAAAACATTTTACCTCCTCCTCCCCACACCCGTCACCATGGTTCCTCCAGCTAATCACATAATTTAGGGATTGCAAATAATTGTAGTAACAGCCACCAGATCTGACGTATTTTTTACAAATAAAATACTTTAAGCACACTTCGACATTGGGGAGCGATTTCATGTTCAAACCTAAAGCAATATTCCGCAGGCAAGGTGTCAATAAATGTGCGAAAATCAAGTTCCCCCCCCCCCCCCTAAAAAGAAACTATTCAAGTTTAGGCGAATACGGCGCGAGGAGTGTTACGCTACAAATAAAACGCTGTATTTCACTACAAAACAGCCGGCGTCTTCACAAACAAACGGGACGACAAAAACGGTCACAGTAATCATAAGAGTAAACATAAAACTTCCAGGATATATTACGAAAGCTTTATGAAGCACGTTTCAAGAGTACGAAGGGCAAGCCAGCGTCTAACAGGAAAACTTAAGCAAGGCGCAAGCACACAGGCGCTGGCATGAGTGAACATGCGTTTCTGTCAAAGAACAGGCGCTCAATAAACAGGTCGAACGCCCCTCCCGCGACGTCATTTTCAAGCACACCAGACTTCACTGTCGATTGCGCTCGAATTAAAAAAAAAAGGGGGGGGGGATTACGGCGCAGATAAACATTAATCAGAAAGCGAAAGTAGTACATAGCAGTGTTGACACAGCGGTGAGCTGTCAACAATCTACACACCGACCGCGATCGAACACAATATTAACCTAAATAATGATATTTGTTCCGCGTTGTATGTTTTTCAGAGTCAGCGATGCGTTTTCGCCGAGAAGTGGGCGGTGAAATCGAAAGACAAGTTGCCTTTAAAAATTCGCAGCTTAAACGCAAACCAACAAGTCGGCCCGTAAGGTAAGCAACGCAAGTTAACTCACTAAATTCGCAGCGCACGTTGAAACCTAAGCGAGGAAACAAAGGAATCTACACAAGGCAACAACTAAACCCGAGTTCGCATATAAAACACTCGCAAAGCGCGCGTAGAGCTCAACGATGTTTCTTAAAGCGGTGGAAAACGAAACCACGCCCGATTTTTTCATCTCGGTTTCATTTTAAGAGCCGCGTCCAAACGTCAGTGCCCGCACGACAAACTTCTAAATACACAATGTTTTTCTTTTTTTAACTCACACGGAAATCATGCCGCCGTGGTCGATGACATTTGAGGCCAGTTTGGGTAACATGACCGAAAGGCAGGGGGGCGTGAAAGGTTGGCGCTGTGCCCAAGGCTGATCGGTCGTCACATATGTTCTCAACACGGTCACTAGACCGACCGGAATCGACCTTTTACAAGAACCGGACAAGCGGCGCCGTTAGAGTTCCGTAGTTTCTTGTCTATATCGACTCCTCCACGGCTACCGCGGTGACTTAAACACGGAAGAATGCAGGTGGGGAAAAACCGATTCTTACAGCACGTCCGCCAATGCTGCCAAGCACGCTTCCACACTTTCGCTTCAATTCCGGCGTTCAGATAGACCGCCCAGCCACTGCTCTATCGATTGCACAGAAATAAAAAGTAAACGGTTTCGAAACACGGATCGACATCAGAATGTGTGAACGGCGTGACCATCGGAAACCGAAGATCGTGAATCGGCGTCGTCGACCTACTGACGCGGAAAGGCTGCCCCCGCGTTCGCTCGAAGAAAATGAGAAAGAGAATACGAAACAGGGGCAGTGCGACGTTGTCCGTAGGAGTTACGGGCACCGTTATCTCGAAACCGCCGCGATAACAACGGTAAAAGCGGCCGGCACTGAGCCGCGGGAAGGAACAAACGGAAAGCTACACGCCAGCGTAAGCGCCGATCGCCGCAAACCGAACCCAAGCGAAGCTTTATTTTTGAGCGCGTGCCCGCGCGTCTTGGGGACGCATTTACGTTTCTCCGTGCGGCTGTTGCGAGTTCGAAGACGTGTGAACAGTCGGGCACAACAGATTGATACGGCAACGCTAAGTACGAGCTGTAAGAGTAGGAATGAGAAACACACCGTCGTCTACTTCGACGACCGACTCACCGAGGGGATCCATGTTTTCCATGATGACGCCGCCGATGCGGCTTTCCGAGCCGTAGCGAGCGTCGAGTCCGTACGCACGCTGTCGCAGCCTTCGCGTCTTGCTTGTAGCGTTCGTCGCCTTCGCGTGGTGTTCGCAACGCCGAGCTCACTGCTGGCTACCGTTCGTAATCCGCCCGATCAGCATGACGATCTCTCACAAGAATTCTTCGCACATCAGCCACATCACAACAGAGCACGGCGGCAGCTGCCTAGCGACTTTTCACAATTGGCGTATCCGGAGTATCAAGGCGCACGCCGATGGTACACGTAAGGCTGTCAAAACAGCAAGACACCACTGTTTGAGAAAATGCCACTTATTCACCTTCGCAACGGTAGTTAAAATCGCTGTCAGCTTAAAGGGTAAGATATAGCAAAAGAATAAAAGACATCTGAACTGCCTAAGTAACTGTTGTCTTTAAGTTTTAATAACCAATCTTGAAGGCCACGCTTTTTCACGCTGACTACGTCACCTGCAAACAAGATCACGTCATAGCCGTCTTGTTACGCGCGCGTTTTGAAAGTCGACCGGTGGTGGTGCATCGAGCGCTATTGCGCGGCAAAGAAGCGGGAACTTGCACAGCAGACGACGACTGAAACAGCAGACCGTCAAGAAGGCCAGACATGAGTTCTCAGGGCAAGGTAACCGTAATTATTAGCTGTACAAGTATAGCTAACGTAGAACTCGTAATATTGTCTAGTCACGGCGTAGCAGTTGGACAGCAGCGTGCGTTGAGGAGCCTAGCCGTGGCATCGCAGAACTCAGAGCGTAATTTTTTGGCGCGTGCTCTAAAGGCGCGCAAGTAGTCTTCGGCCTTCAGGCCTGCGATTGTCTAATTGCTCTGATGCGGTGTCGTTGTGATCTTACAGCGTAGGAGCGGCGCAACTACATACGGCAACGACCGGAGCAGCCGTATTGAGAAGAACTCACGAGAAAAGTAAGTAGGAAAAAAAAAATGGTCAACACACGGCTCCCGCTGCGATGTGCGTAGGAGTGACTCTAGTGGCCCTAATAATTTGTTAAGCGCTCTGTAACGAAATACTGCTCTGTTAATCGCCAAGACAAGACATGGATGAGCATCATTTTATGGAATACACTCTACGAATGGGATCATTACCAGTTATTAATTGATTTGTATCCACATTCGCCCTCTTGTCCTTGCAGATCACGTCACAGAGCTCTGATGCGGTGCCTTGATGAGCTCGTGGACGAGTTGCCGATAGATAAAAGAATCTTCAAAACCAGGGTAACGCGTTGTATTCATTCCTGACGTGTGTATATATATATATATATATATATATATATATATATATATATATATATATATATATATATATATATATATATATAAGCGAAAGAAGTGTATACCTAAAGGCTCGTTTTTCCGTGTTTTAACACAATATTAATGAGATCTAACCGACAGTAATGCCAAGGAATGTACAGGGGAAGTTATTAGAACCATTGGATTGTAAATAAGAAGAAAGAAAAGTGGATGAAAAAATAACCAGCCGTGGGCCTGCCCACGAATGGTTATTTTTTCATCCACTTTTTTTTCTTATTTACATTCCATTGGTTCTAATAACTTCCCCTGTACATTATATATATATATATATATATATATATATATATATATATATATATATATATATATATATATATATATATATATATATATATATATATATATATATATATATGAGATCTAACAGACAGTAATGCCAAAGAATGTACAGGGGAAGTTATTAGAACCAACGGAATGTAAATAAGGAGAAAGAAAAGGGGGTGAAAAAATAACCAGCCGTGAGCACGGCTGGTTATTGTTTTTTCACCCACTTTTCTTTCTCCTTATTTATATTCCGTTGGTTCTAATAACTTCCCCTGTACATTCTTTGGCATTACTGTCTGTTAGATCTCATTAGTGTTGTGTCAAAAACACGGAAAAACGAGTCCTTAGGTATACACTGCTTTCCCTTACATATACATAAATAAATAAATATATATATATATATATATATATATATATATATATATATATATATATATATATATATATATATATATATATATATATATATATATATATATATATATATGTGTGTGTGTGTGTGTGTGTGTGTGTGTGTGTGTGTGTGTGTGTGTAACAAACTTTTCTAGTGCACTTTGGAGCTAGTATCTGCCATCTTTCTGTTTTTTAATCAACCAATATTTATTTCAAGTTCTTATTAGTGCATTAAAATACACACGGTGCTGATTAAACCCATAGCCACTGGCTAGTCGGGGGTCTATTGTGCATTTCAAGAAACACGTTTAAACAAAGAAGATGTAAGGACAGAGTACATTTCAATCATAACAAGAAAAAAAATGGAGCAAAACAAAAACAAAAATATATTTATGATAGGGTAATAGCAGTACCGTGCAATACGGTACATATATGCATGCAACATATTGTTTGAATACTGTACATCAAATGCAAATACGTAGAGGTGTATAAAAAATGTCAAGTACGATATACAATCAATATGTCATGAAGCAGAAATTGCAGTGAAAGTGCTTGCTAGTGTAACTGTTTTCATTTTTTGAACAAAATTATTTTTTTTTAATGCACAGGAAAGATTTTTGCTTTCTTTTATTTCGTACGGTTATATCATTTCATATCTCGACACTCCCAAACTGTTCTAGTCATTTTCCACGAATATTGTTTAGAAGATTTAAATTGTGTAGTGCAGCACGTCTGCTAAAGCGAGAGGAAGATGAAAAATTGATATGTGAAAGGGCAGTTTGCAATGAATGACATGGACGATGAGTGCAGTGCCGTCTTTTGGTGTCATAAATAATCTAATGGTACTATTTCCATTTTATGAAGCAATGGCACACTGGGTTAATCATATCTAGTATTGCTTATTATTCAAAGTGCTTGCTTTAGTAGAATACGTATGGGTTCCAGATATATATTTAAAGTCCACCCCCGTAAATCTGTGCAATATGATGCATGACAATGAAAAGAAAACAGAAATAGAGCATTCAGCGAATATTACTTTAAAAATAATTTTTAGCATTTAATAGTATACTGCATCCAGGTCCTACTTTAGCGCATACTGGGGTAATATGGTTTTGCCGGTCTGAATGGCTCTAAAAAGTTACTCCCAAATATTTAAAATCTTTTTGCATTAATTCAAGTGTGCATTGATTCGTTGCAATGCAAAGGGGTTTACTGCTAGCAGGAGTACCTTCATGCAGCTTGTCTAAGGTGCGTCAAAGTAGCTGATTTTCGGGGTCCTGTCATTGTTCGTCGCGCCAGAAGCTACGAGTATGTCGGTCTTTCATGGAGTGCCTTGAAGTGGGTGCCTCTTTCAGAGCAAGTCCCATCACCTTTAGAGTAATAAGGGTACCAAATGCAACATTTCTTCACTGATATTTTTCACAGGTGGTGCCACATTTAAGTAGACTAAGGGCACAGCAACTTTTGTTTTGATCGCACCCTGCTCCTTGTCAGGATTACGCAAAATATCATTACATGAACTATTGTTATCCTTACATGGAATATTGCTATAGAGTATCACGCTGTAATCTTCACCTCATTTAATTTGCAACAATGATCGACACTTTGAAACAAGGCCACCACAGCATCGTAAGCTTCCATTTAACCACGTTAGAAATTATCAGTACAGTGTGGTGTCTCTTTAATCCCGTAGAGTGTGATAGACTAAACAAACGATAAAAATGCCAGGATTCCTGAGTGATCGAGTTAATATGATGAATTAACCTCCGGTCTTGAACCCCTCACCGGAGTCACGAGGAAATGGTGCTTGCTGGGCTATAAATCTATTTAAAATATATTGAAACAAAGAGACCTATTGTAACCAACAACAGTCTTTTTTTCCCCCCTCTTCAGTACAGTCATATTGCGGTGACTATTCTTTGTCGATATAAGTAACAGATACACGAAATTAGTTCATTCTGCTGGCAGGGTGCTCCAAAACCTATTTGGCTTTATATATATATATATATATAGCATACAAGATTTTTTTCTAAAATAGCAAACTCGATAAATATTGTTTTCTAATGTTGCCTCAATCGTAATATGCACTGAAGCAAACATCCAAGAAGGCGATACGCAGTCACCAAGTTTACTCCCTTGCATTTACGTTAGTCATGCGTACACCAAAAATACCAGGTACGACGGCCCCAATTATTGGCTTTTAAAATTTATGCACATTAACGATCAAACACCCCCCTGTCCTGTAGGACTCCACATGTTTGTGATATTGAAACCATGAAATATGCTGTTCTTCTCTGCAGATATCGCAACTCAACAGGATCATAGCATACTTCTATTACTTGGAGGACACCGTCCAAGCCATCTGCAAGCAGCAAGGCATTCCCTTGCCCGCGGACTACCAGCGTTTGTTGGCCAATCGAAGCTGCCAGTCAAAGGGGAACTGCAAGTGTCGCATAGCCCTCGCGAGAAGGGCGGCCGCTTTCATAGTAATACCTCTCTTTCTTGACTCTTTCATTTTGTTCTGGCTTGCTGGCACCGTAACATTCCCATATGCTGTGTGTATGTCTGAGGCAAGAAAGACTGAACGGAACCGGAGAAGTATTTTTTGCCGCCTCGTATCTGCCGTTAGACGCAATCTGACGAATTCCTCTTACAGTAAAGCCAAGAAAAGTACGGGGGATGTTACTTGTTTGTTTTGACTGCAGTGTAGTAATTATGACATAATCGTGGAAAGAAATTAGAGTGGACAATAACCTAACTCGCCGCACGTGGCGAGCGAACCTACAATATTTGCCCAACGCGTAGAGCAGTGGTGGAGCACTGGACGTGCTATACGAACGTTGCATACTCACTTCCTAGCTGCGGCGACTTGATCTTTCGTCCACTTCTACTGCTCCCCGTTTGTGTCGTAATCACTATGCCATGCAGTTAAAACATACACGTAATGTCCCCTATGCCTTTCTTGGCTTCACTGTCTATTGGTATCATGAGGCAAGAATTATTAAGCATGTTAGTGTTGTCATGCCTGCTAAAAAGGAACAGCATCGACTATATTTCAATTCACTGTGTTTCTCATCTTTTGGGTCAGGAGCAGTGCCAGGACTTTATTCTAAGGGAAGGGGAAGGGGGGCACCCAAAAAAAGTGAGTTTCTTGCATGGGGCAGCGACGTAGAAGCTTTGTGTAGTGTTTTATTTGTTTGCTAAAGAAGGGGGGAGACAAACCTCTCCCCCCCTGGCACCACCCCTGTTAGAGGGGATGCCGGAAGTGTGGTCGGAAAGGCAACGATCCTCTTGGGCAATTACGTACCTAGTTAAAATTCAAAAAAACTAAAAAATTTGATACGGCATTTATTCTGTCTTAATGTAGTGAATCAATTTTATACAAGAGTCTTTTTTTTTTAAGCAGCCGTGTAAGTTCATAAAATAGAAATACAGGGACTGCATTAGACAGTTCAGAGTAATCATCTGCTGATGCTGGTCAACGTGCGAGTAATCGTTAAAAACATCTCGACTTTTTTTTTTTTCTAAACTGAACCTATGTTTTTGAGAGAATGTTAGGTTGTGGTCCACATTTAAAACTTCTAGAGGAGCGAAAACACGTTGGTGGGCTAGTTGGCTTACGTCCCTGAATTGTTAGTTAACGCGACAGACAATGTTCTTCGGCGGCCTTCTCGGTCACAGTTGCAGAAGAGGTTCTGTGTGGGAGGTGGGGAGGGGTGAGACCTGGCCAGATAAAGATTACATAAATCTAGTCTCGCAGGCGCGTAGCCAGAAATTTGTTTTGGGGTGGGGGGGAGGGCACCATTTTGATATCGGGAGGAGCACCCGCCTTAAAATGGCCTTTTTTCTCTCTCTATGCCATGGCGAAAAAAAAATTTTCTGGGGGAGGGGGGGGGGGGGGGGGGCATGTGCTCGGTGTGTTACCCCCTGGGTACGCCCCTGCAGTGTAGTAACTCAAATCGTTTCGCACACAGCACATCGGAGCACGTGTTTCTCAGTTGAAAACGACGACGTAGAGTTCTTAAATCGTTAAATGAAATTCGCAGACAATACTACGAAGAGGAGGAAAGGTACAAGTTGGGTGCTTTCGTGTGACTTTTTAACTCTTTCACTGTTTTTACGAAAGTGCTCTATTGTAACGAATGCGTATGTCACTGCATTGAGTAGCAGAAAAATAGCAATAGTTATAGCACAAGTTTTGTTGGAAACAATTTGTGCAGTTAGTGCAAATCAGCCTTTTTTTGTTGCGCACGTGTGTAACAGTCGATGAAGTTGTCTAGCAATGTTCGTAGTCGCCGGTTACGGAGTTCTCCTCTACGTGGATCATTGACTATAAGCAATATTGGAAGAACATAAAAACTCTTTTGAAGATTGGGCTTTTTTTTTTAACTAAACATGCCTGCAAAATTTGGCATTGTCAAAAGGGATTAGTTATGCACACAATGTTGTAAGTAACCTTTCATAAAACAGCCATAGAACTGGCGTATACATGTGATAAACGAGGAAAACAACACGATCGATATGAAGCGTGAAACATTTAAAAATGACTCGCGTAAAGTTTTTATGTGGCAGGAAAAAAATTGGGTGCAGACACTATCTCATTGGGAAGTAAGTTCCGCCCTTCAGTTGAAAGAATGAAAACTTGAGAACATTATTGAGACATGGGTAGGACCTTATATTCTTGGAATTCCAAAGTCTGACTTGGACTGGTAATGAAATTGCTTTTATTGTACGTTCTTACCAGTTCCTGGGTTAATGCTGCAGATGTCATGCAAAAGCTTTAACCTGACTATTTTGCTGCAAGCGTATCGTAACCTAGTAGAACCCTGTCGGAGGCCATGGGTACGAGCTGGGCTGGTTTTGTCTGGTTTACCCAGGAGTGCAACTACGCTCAGTCGACGGCTGGTGAAGGCCAAGACGCCGTCGTCCCGGACATCGAGTTCCCGCCAGACATGCCCAGCAGCCGCGAGCGGGAAACGGGAGAGTGGGAACGATACGTGAGTGTGTGGGGACTCCCCATCATGGAGGGAGCGTTTTGGCATCCCGTTCTGTACATGCGTTTTGACGCAACCCTAGGGTTGGCGAATTCGCTCTGACATCAGTATAACAAAGCTGACCTGACTTACTTGTACAAAAAAAATTTTTAATTGGAATAGGTCGTATGCAAATGTCCTTATCTTTAGTTCAGAGGAAGTGAAAACAACTTTGAATAGTAGCAGGATCTTACTTACAGTCGACTGCAAGCGATAACTTGCAACATACGTTACGTTCTTAAATTTACTATACTTAGAGCATATAAGCTGGGATAACAAGCTTTCAAATTTAAGAAATTGTTAGTCGATGTGATGGTGTCGTGTTTATTTAACCTCGAAGTGGGGCTTCTCGGCAGGGCAGATTTTTTTTTGATAAGTATATGAACCATACATCACCCCTCCACTGCAGTGGAACCATTTCTACAGGGTCGATACATGCACAGTAATATACACCTCTTCGTTTTTGTTGAAAACTTCGAAATTTACCAATAATTTAATTCAAATAAGAGCAAATACGAACACTGTAACATTTGTGCGAATATTCAAAGTGCTAAAATATTCGTACCAGCCTACACAATACTTTTCAGCGACAATGCATCAACGCTATCACGGTGAAATGACTTGCGCGCTGATCGTTATAAAACGGGCGGTCGCAGCTCTGTGTGTCGTATTCCCAGTGGGTCAACATTATTGATTATATATAGGTTCGCTCCTGCCTACAGCAAGTTAAGTTTTTGCCCACTTTTCTCTTTCACAATTACATTATAATTACTTTTAATAACATCCCTATGCTTTCCTCGGCATGATTGTCTGTTGATCTCATTGGCATTGTGTTTAACGAAGAGAACAAGCCCTTAAGGGAGCAGACGAGTCTTTGGGACCAAAAAGTGACAACAAGAAAGTCATGTTTTAAAATTACATATTTGGTTTCTGTGAGTATGTTTCTATCTCTCTGCAAATTTTCACACTCCAGGAAGTAGTAATTTTTTTGTAATGTTATTTGAACTGTCCAGAATTTTGGTGCTGTTAACATGCAGAACCTGCAATAAAATGGAGCCAACTTCGAGGCTTCTTTATCATTGACCGGCACCTGCGTTAGAAGCTCTGTGAACATGTTTATGAGCACCTTTATTAGGATTGCAAAACATGCACACCACTGATTGTTGCTTTTTGAAGAAGCTGTGTGTTTTCAGTTTTTACCATTTTTCTCAAAAATGTAAATTTACGACAGTTCAATTTAGAGGCCTCAATATCGCTGCAGCTAGGGCTGGTACAACAATAATTCTTATTGCAACGGAAACCTGTATATGTGTAGAATGCAAGTATGGCAGCAGAATTTAGAGCCCAAGCCTCTTTAAGTATTTACTCATCGAAAGTTGTAACACAATCCCAACTGCTATTGAAAATGGATAGTTCATTTTGCTGTAAAATAACCAAGAAAGGCCTAAAACAAAAGAAACTCTTGCATACTTTTAATCTAGAGTCATTAGTACTATGTTGGCATATCTTAAGTAGCACTTTTAATTACGCACTTTTTTTTTCTATGGCGGCCTTAAAGAAGAGGGGGCGAACTTAAGTTATCTAATGAACAAGATGCGTTACACGAACACTTATAAATATTTGAATTAAGCACAAAAACTGCATAATCCTGTGCAGTTTGATCAAGATCACTGAAGAAATGAACAAAAAAATGTCTAAGACCAGTCTGCCCCCTTAAGTGGACACTCCTTTCCAGCGTTATTGATGGCCACACATGGCAAGGAAGAACCATTATTCCTGACAAGTGTTTGGTCGAAGACGCTCACACAAGTTGCTCTGCTCAAAGCACTGCTGATAGCGCTGCAGTACGGTAGTGCACGAGCGTGGTTGCATGGTTTTATTTCATATTTCACAGGCTTTCACTAAATTCTAGAAAAAATCACCACGTGGCATGTAAGTTGCTACGAAAAATCGGATTCGTCATTCTGAAATACCCTCTACAATGCATGCTTAGCCTTAAAAGACTAATTGCATAAATATTTCATTATTGTTCTTAGTTAATTAACTAATGAAGCTTTATATATGTTGCCCTAACAAGTGCCACATAAGAGCCAGCCATATGCCATCGGTTTCATGAATTTCTTGTTAATCATTAGCAGCTGCAGTAATTTCGACAAACCACGGCTGTTAGTGCTGTGCTATTTGCATCTGCTTTTACTGTTCAATTGCAATGGCAGAGTGAAGGCGAGAGCTTAAATATTTATTTTTTATTCCTTGGTTATACTTACATGAGATTCCCTGTACGTGTATGTATGCATAACTAATAACAATAACAATTGCTGGGCACTCTAATGTCTCGTAACCACGAATTATGATTACGAGGGACGCTGTAGTGGACAGCTTTGGCAATTTGGACTGGCCGAGGCTGTTTAATGTGCACCTAAGTACAAGTATACAAGCATTTTCACCTCCATCAAAAATGCGGCCGCCAGATCCAGGATACGATCCCGTGACCTTCAGGTCAGCAGTCGAGTGCCATAACCGGTAGACCACCCTGACGGGTGCACGCATGTAACTCAAACCTCAGTGTAAAAAATTGGCACCGTACGTGAAAGTAAGTTTACTATATCCGAAAATTCGTTATAAATGGGCATATTCCTAAGACCATATCTCTTTGTCAGAATGGTTGATTGGGTGAGTGAGTGTCCATGTCATCCTTGCCTACCTATCGTGCTCGTATTTCAAATCAAGTTCTGTCTAACGCAAGGCTATCTTTCATTTACTTTGTTATAACCAATATTTTGTTATATCCGGGTTCGTTATATCGAGTTATGAGTATAACTAAATGCGTTGTTTCAAAAACAGACAAAATTAAGAAATGAATTTTATGTTGGCGACCGTTTCTTCAGGGCATATCCAAGGAGGACTGGATGGCCGCGGGGTCTTCACAGCAGAACACCCCGCAGTCGCCGAATTGGTCAGCTAATATGTGGCCAGAGAAGACCTTCGTGGACGTCATGTGCAGTAGCTCAACTGCAACTCCCTTGAAAGGAAGCGCCCGAATATTTCATCGTCTCCCCGAACGGAGATGTGACATCCTTGGGAACATTGTCCTCGTTGCCTGAACATCAAGGCACGGAACGAAGTTTCCCGTGAAGCTCAATCAATCTTGCACTTTGGCCACCAAAATGTATGCTGACAGACGTTCGAACTGCTTTTAACCTTCCTTCATGATGTTTGGCCAGTATATATGCATTTCGGTGTTTCTAATCGTCCTTTCTGTGCCTTGTGTTTGTTTTTTTCTAACAGTTTTACACAATGTATATACTTAACATATCACTGCTTCGTTTTGTTCCTATTGAGATTTTGGGATGGGAGCTGACCTTTCTTTTGTGCATCGGGAAATAAATAAGAATTTGTTGAAATAGTTAATAGCCTTCACTATTCGTTAAGTCAAATGATTGCCTGATTCATATGGGTTCTAACTTTTACACAGGCAGAGACGCCAACACACATTCTTGCAATAACCTCACATTTTTGGAATGATTTTTCTCGTAATCTCGAGCAATGCTGTGAGGTGCTCTTTACTGAGAGATGTGAACGAACATACGCAATAACGGTGTCAGGAATGTTTTCTTACAAAAAACCAAGTACGTATGTGTGTTTGTTAAATTGCATTTTGTAGATTATAAAACAGAAAACACAGTTCACTGTAAAGCATTCCAGCGTATAGGCTAAGTGCACTGAAAAAGTCACTCCCTATGTATCAGATAAAGCAGCTGTGCCATCTGTAAAACTGTCCACCACAAACTTTTACTGTTTTAGTTAGTGAGCTGGCCACATGTGTATCTTATTGTTATTGCTGAGCAAACTTTACTTTTCATCAATACTTTAAACATTTTGTTGCAGAGATTTTATGTAGAATGTTTTTTATCTTTAGATTGTTATACCGTTTATTGGATTTTAGCTGTATTTTAGTATTTTAGATTTTATTGACATAGTTGTTTCTCATGTTCAAGTTAGTCCTGAGATGAACATTTGCAATGCCTAGTGAGTCACATGTATTTTAATGCCCAGTAGCAAGGTGCAAACCTGTACCATGCTTAATTCCGTAATATATCGTGGCACGTATTCTCCCCAAGTGGCATGTCTCGTGTCACTTTAACTGAAAGAGGCAACGGGACTTTTGTTGAAGCGTTTGTTGAGCTGTACATATTGTACAAGTAGGCAACTGAAAAGCCACTGCCGGTACAGCAGGGCAGTGGTGTAATATACGTCATTGTGCAACCTTTCCGCTGTTGCAACTGTGTTTAACTGTTGTATATTTATTATTGCTTTTTGTGGGACTATTTGTGTTTTATTTTTGACGAACATTCCCAACCTGATAGTTGAAAGTGTGCTCATTTTAAGCCATTCTTTGTTGGTTAATAATTGCACATTTCCTCAAGACAATATTCTAAATGTTCTTTGTATTTCAAGTCTATTTAGGCATTGCAACTGTGTTTGCTTTTGTTTGTTCACTGCTTATCCATTGTTGTTTAAAACATTATTTATATAGATTGTTGAGAGCGCTAGACATCTTTGAAGCTGCCATCTTCTGGTAAACGTATTTCTAGTCAAGAGTCACTGGAAGCCTTTCGTTATTCTTTGCAAAGTTTACTCTCACGACATCCTGTTTCTCAAAGTGCATAAAATGCAGTTTGAGGTTACTACAGTGTTCTAACGTTGTACAAACAGCGTGTGTTACTCTAAATCTGTTTGGCAGAATTGCTGGAAATTGATGAACTGCTACCTCACTTTTCGGCAGCAAAACAAACAACTGTTATGTTTGCTCAGTTTTCTTTCCGGGATAATTTATCAATTGTTACTACTATTTATAGTATACTGTATAATTTATTTATTAGGAATAAAGTCTTCTCTGCTTCAAGCCATTCTTTCTTCTCTTCTTTCTACTGCTATGCAAGTACAACGAGTATGACAATTTAATTTGAATTGTGTAAAATAGAGAAAGATGCATCTGCAACGGTGAAAAAGATTCTGTGTTTGGAACAAAGCAGGGTGTATATACCATGTGCACAGTCCAGGAGAAACCTCTGTGAGGTAACAAAAGCAAAAATGGCAGGCAAAAGTTCTTATTTGAATTTGCTGCCCAAACACCCTTTCTGCACCTTGTGATGAGCCCATTTGGTTCCTGCTTGTGGGTCAGCAATGAACGCATATGAAATGGGCATTCATGCGTAAAATCGCAGAAGAATGGAATGATGGGTAAATGGAAGACTTCTGCGAATAAGGAATTAGGCTCGAAGCGAATAGTGATTTTGGTTGAATAATTTCCAATCGAATTCGAATAGTAAAAAAAAAATGGGCACAGTCGTTGAACCTGCACATTTCTTAATTGAGACAAGGCCTGTGCAAATGACTTTTTTTTTTTTTCAGTTCAAAGAAAGGGGAAAGCAGGATTTCATTTCCGGTAGAATGTGAGTGATAACTTGTAAAATATAATAATTTGTAAAATTTACTATACTTAAAGCACATAAGCCGATATAACAAGCTTTTAAACTTAAAAAAAAATGAATCATTGTGAGGGTAATATTTTCATTTAACCTTGAAGTGGGGCTTCACAGTAGTATGCATTTCTCCTCAATATGTGTTGTCACAGCTTAGCATCCCTTCACTGCAACAAAGCTACCTTTACAAGAAGTTATTTAATTTATTTGTTCATTTCGAATACTTCAAAATTTTCAATAACTTTAATTCGAATCGAAGTGAATTCGAATACTGTAATATTCACTCAAATATTCGAAGCATATTCGCGCAAGTGGTCGCACGACAACATGAGGGAGAAAAGGGATACAGAATTCCAATACATGAGATTATTCTGATCAGCACCAAATGGCTGATAGGAATTGAGTGTGGTTTCGAAAGTCATTTGTGGGAGACATATGTAATCATGAAGACAATTCGAGTGGAAGACTGATGTGATGAAAAGTTGCTTCATGGAAGCAAAATGTTGCTAAAGCCAAGTTTCAACAAGAGTTATGGCAAGTCCTTTTCATGCCTTTTTGTCTGTTGTCCTCTTGACAAGGCAGTGCCTGTCGTTCTATACCCTGTCATTTGCGGCATTTAACATCCTAAACCAGCACCAACTTGCTGCAGCTTTCCACTTTAATTAAAGGGACACTGAAGCGCAAAACTATTTCTCGCGTATTAATAATTCCAGTCCTGAAAATAACACTCTTACCGCGACAAGCTTGGTAAACGGGAAAACGCGCAAAAAAAAATTGCCGGTGGAGACGCCACATCAAGATTTCCGCACCGTGAAGTCACAGATTTGAAGGCGTCTACTGCGTCCTACGCAGCGCCTAATTGATAAAAATGAAGTGCGTTATTATCCGTGGGTGCCATAGACTTAGCATACAACTTTTTATAAAATTTCATCGAGCCAATGTCGCGAAAATACGGAAAACAAACTTTGAAACATTCTTCCTCTGGGTTTTGACATTTCTGATTTCACGCACAAACGCTAAAGCACGAAATTTAAAAATGAAACTTCGATTTTTCGTCACAAATGTGGTAGTGAAACATATATAATAGGCAGTTCTCAGAGTGCCGTATGTCAATCTAAACCGAGTCATTGTTTCTCTTTGGCGTCCCTTGCCTTGTCGAAGAGAATAGGGAGGCAAGCTACGAGCGCGCCACTCAGTGCCGCTCTGAAATAGTGTTTAAGCGGTCGCGCCGCGTCACGCGCTGCTGTAACCGGAGCCTGCCCACACTCAGGCATCCTCTTTCCGGGAGAGCAATAAATAAAACTCATTTATCGTTTGTGATTCGTGGCTTTCGAGTGAATATTGATCCTCACCTGCGCTAGCGTACCCTTGGCTACCCTGGTGAGGGTAATTCACTCGTCAAACTCGGGCTCCAGCGACCTTCCCTGTTCAACAGTTTTTGAAGAACAATAATGAAGGCTCCTTTCACACTGCACTGCTGTCCCGCCAGGACAGTGTGCGTCTAATAAATGAAGGGCTATCAGCCACTGCAAAGACGAATAAATCCCTTTCATGCAGATGCGTTGACCAAAAATGACTTGGCATTTATTATTTTTATCATTGCAGCCAGACGGCCCTCCGTCACGTGTGAACGATTTGGACGCATCAAGGTTTTAAGTGAATGATCATACATAAAATAGGGAAAAAAAAGTTGCGTCACTTCTCAACTACCTACTGCAAAAGTGAGACCTGGTAAAACTTAAAGGGGCCCTGCAACACTTTTGAGCTTGGTCAGAAAGCGCTGCCAATCGCTAGTAGAGGCTCCCGACAACACGCGGGCCAAATATTATAGCGCAGCACGCGGCCTGCAATTCACAATAAATTACCAAAGTCAGCTAGAGATTGCTTTCTCTTCTCTCGACAAATGACGGAATAAGCCCAAAAATCACTCGTAGTAAGCCCATCCATCAGCCATTGGCTGATTTGAACATGGCGCGCTCGGTCGTTACAGAGTTGCCGCCGGAGGCCTTCAGTTGTCCGCGCGTGATCGCACGGAAAAAGCTACGTGTTCAACAAAAAAAAAAAAAAAATCGCAAGGTCACGAGGCATGCGTGACGTTTTCCGTTTGCCCCTCGCATCCCTCTCTGCTTAGCTTCCAGCGCTTTCGTCGGAATGAGAGGAGAGAGAATGCGATTGCAGCGTGTGACAAATGTTTGTGTAACTCCGCTCATATGAACGGATTCTTAGATTTTTTGCGGTGTTGAATTCGTGAGTAAATAAGCTCTTCCAGTGAATTATTTCCATGGTTACTCAAGAAAGTGTTTCAGGGCCCTTTTAAAGCAAAACAAACAAACTTGAACGTCGCTTTAATAGTCCCCGTTTCTTTGTGTGATGTCAGAAATTATTTGTTGTGTTGTAATTGTTTTAATATACTTGCTTAATATCAAGGTCAAGCGTTAAGATTTTTTTCTTCTTTTTCTTTTTTTACATTCATGCCATCACACATGTGAGTAGTGTTACAACCCCAAGGATTTCGCAACGAAAATGATTGAGGTGTGCGTTTGCAGGCGAAGCGCACGTCTTGAATAAAACTTCTGTTGGGCCTAGCTGGTACATAGCAAGTCGAAAACTTGAGCGTAAACTATGACGACGGTCCACAAAGAATAGATGAGACAAACAAGTTAGCTGCTTCATTCTTCTCGCCTAAAGCGCATATAAGTGCCCCAACCACAAAACCTTGCATGCACACGCGTAGCATGACTACATAAGAAGATATTAATGAAGCTGTGCACGCATGAATTCATATCACTGACACAGTCAGCTCCAATTTTTCTTTGTGCACGCTTGGAAGGCAAGCTGACCGTGCCGATAATCCATAACCAAGGCGGTGCGTCTTGTATCGCCTTTATTCGGCATTACGGGAGCCGCGCAACCGTGCCATGCGCCGCGAAGGTTGTAAAAGGCGGCGCGCGCCTTGTCAAATGATCAGTGGCTCATGGTTCCAGAAAACTTGGCTAGCCGAGACAACTGGCTCCTTCGTGTCTCCTATCCCAAAGAGATGCAACACAGTGTATTCCCTTTAAATCTGTTAAAGCTGATTTAATAATAATATTTGCGGGGTTTTGCGTCCCCAAACCAAGGCATGATTATAAGAGATGCCGTAGCAGAGGGTTCCGGAAATTCCGACCATCATGGTGTTCGTGCACTGACATCACACAGTACCCGGGCCTCTACCATCTCACCTAAATCGAAATGCGACCGCCGGGATCGAACCCGCGACCTTGGGCCAGCAGCCGAGCATGGAATATGTGTGCGTCCATGTGAGCACGCCACGCGTGATCGTTCATTTATATTTCAGGTGAATTCGCTAGCTGCAATTTTAGGCACGAAACAGCAACGTTGAAACTGCAATCGCCTTTCGTGCAAATTAGAGTGACCTAATTGTTGGGCGAGTTGGTCCATTCTTACGGTAGTTTTTAGCGCGAAATAAAGACGAGAAACGGACAAGCTTTTGCCCGTATTTCGTCTTTATTTCGAGCAGAACTGTGGCATTTTTATTTTGTGCAGCAATACGCCCAGCGACGTGGACACGATGGTCCTTGAAGTCCGCTGTGAGCTAGATCTGCTCCCTCTGCAAACAAGCATCAAAACAATCTTCATTTCTCCCTGAAACAATCAGACATGTTGCTTTGAGTTACATTGACCTCTTGAAGCTTCTCTGTCGAATTTCAAGTCCTAAAGCGCACCTCTCATGAAAAAGAAAAAAAAAACGCGAGATGGATGAAAAACTTTTATTGGGGTCCTGAAGGATTCCACCCCCGTTTTAAAGGGGTAGGATCGCGGGCCACTCCCACATTGGGACGGGGAGGCCCAGCCTCACCGCCGCATCGTGGGCCTTCCTTGACAGCCTTGAGTTGTTGTATGAGAACCGGACTCGTGAGCATTAAATGAAAGGAGTTCTCAGAAAATTCTTCACTTTTTCTTTGTAAAGAGGGACACCTCCAGAGCATGTGGTTAAAATCACTGCGATTCTGGCAGTCTGGACAAAGTTCTGAAATATCGGAGTTATGGCTATAGGTTACGAGGCTAGGGTATGTTCCCGTCTGAAGCATGCGAAGAGAGATTGCCTGTGGCCTACACAACTTTTCGTGTGGCAATGGAAATGACCTACGGCCTAATTGATAATGCTTCGTGATCTCGTTGAAGGTAGTCAAAATCTCCCTAAAATGAAGGCTGGTGGCTGACTCCTCTGTCTGAGAAGCACAAGTCCCGGCGCGGTAAGTGAAGCCTCGCGCCTTGG
This sequence comes from Rhipicephalus microplus, assembly GCF_013339725.1. Classification (NCBI taxonomy): domain Eukaryota; kingdom Metazoa; phylum Arthropoda; class Arachnida; order Ixodida; family Ixodidae; genus Rhipicephalus; species Rhipicephalus microplus. The sequence continues at coordinate 112,985,531 of NC_051168.1, read as the reverse complement.
AGTGGGCTAGCTCGTTTACATTGGGAAGGCCTCCAACCCTCAAGCCAAGGTGAGCAGGGAACCAAATAATTGTGTGGTGGGTGAGTTCCTTGTGAGCGAGAATTCTCAAAACTTCCTTGCAAACGCAACCAGAATCGAAGGCCCTAGCAGCGGATTTAGAGTCCGTATAAATATCAGTCCTTTGTGGATCAAGGAGTGCTAGTGCAATGGCCATCTGTTCTGCTTTGTGAGAAGAAGGGGTTCGAACCGACGCCGAGGATAAAATCTGACCCTTAGTATCTACGGATACTACCGCAAAGCGAGCGGAAACGCCATACTGGGCGGCATCAACAAAGCATGAAACAGACGATTGTTTGTGAGCTTGAACTAAAAGAGAGGAGGCTCGAGCGACACGCCTGCCCGCATTGTACTGTGGATGCATATTTCGTGGAAGGGGGCATACTTTGATGCAAGAGCGTATATAATCATCGAGTGGCGTATTTTGCACTTCGAGCGTCAGGGGGTTGACTCCAGTGTCAATCAGAATCTTTCTCCCCGCTGGTGTGATCGAAAGCCTGGCAACCTGTGCCGTTTGTTGAGCCTCGATAACTTCTTCAAGCGTGTTGTGGACTCCAAGTTTCATAAGGTTCTCAGTGCTTGTGCGCATAGGAATGCCAAGAACTTTCTTGATGCTTTTCCTTATGAGGATGTTCAATTTATTTCTTTCATGGAGTTGCCACCTGTGCATAGATGCGACATAGCTTATGTGGCTCATCAAGAATGCATGGAATAGTCTGAGGAGGTTGTGCTCTCGAAGACCACCCCGACTGTTGGAAATGCGTAAGATTAGTCGGATGACCCCTTCCGCCTTATAAGTCAGACGGTCGATCGTGCGGCCGTTCTGTCCATTAGCCTCGATAATCATGCCCAGAACGCGTATGAAGTCTACCCTTGATTACGCTGCCCCGATGCCGTGTGCAGCCTAATGTCGATGTCAGCCAGTGGTTGCCAGTTTTTGGGTTTGGGTCCCCGTCTCGTGGGTCGATATAAGAGAAATTCGAACTTTGCTGGCGAGAGCTTGAGGCCCATTTCATTTATGTAGATTTCAACACAGTCTACGGCCTCTTGAAGAGAGCTCTCCACAGAGCCCTCCGAGCCACCGACACTCCATATGGTGATGTCGTCCGCGTAGATGGCGAACTTGATGCCCTCTTGGTTTGAGAGCTTTGCAGCAAGGCCGCACATTGCAATGTTAAAAAGCAGTGGGGAGACGACTGAGCCCTGCGGGGTGCCGAAGGAACCGAGATCGTAGGGCTCAGACTTGAGATCCCCAAGCTGTATAGTGGCTTTTCTATTCCTGAGGAACGAGCTGGTGAACTTGTGAAAGTTGGCTCCTAAGTTGAGAGAAGAGATGGAGGCAAGTATGTGGGAGTGCGAGACATTGTCAAAGGCCTTTTCAAGATCCAGACCGAGAATAGCTCTAACGTCTTTTGTCTCCTGATCTATGTATGATGTGGTGCTTCAGCATTTTCATGACGTCCTGAGTAGATAGGTGTGGTCTAAAACCTACCATGTTGTACGGAAACAGGTTAGTCTTCTCTATGTGCTTTGATATTCGATCGTTGATGACATGCTCGGCGACCTTGCCTATACAGGACGTCAGTGAAATGGGTCGTAAGTTGCTAAAACTGGGACTCCGGCCAGGTTTAGGTATGAGAATAACCGACGCCCTTTTCCATTGCTCAGGGAAAGTCCCCGTCTCCCAAATAAGATTGATTTCTTTGGTGAGGTAGGTGACAGAGTCATCGTCTAAATTGCGTAGTGTCTTGTTTGTAATGTCATCCGGGCCCGGGCTGGAGTTCCCATTAAGATTGTTTAAGATGGCGCGGACCTCTTCTTCCTGGAAGGGCTTGTCCAATTCGAAGGCTGGTGATCCCGTGTATTGCGCATAGCCAGAAGGAGGCCGGGTTGTGTCCAAAGGGAGGTATCTCTGTGCCAGACACTTCGTTATTTCCGTGTCGGATTTAACCTTCCTTTCTGAGTGCAGTATTCGGTCTACCAAGCGCGTCTGGTTAGAGTTAGATTTGGTCTCCTGCAGCAGGTGTTTGAGGAGGTTCCATTTTCCCCCAACTTTCATCTGACCATCCACCTTGTTGCAAATCTCGTCCCAATGCTGTTTTTCCAGCGTCTGACAGTAAGTTGGTATTTCTTGGTTAAGACTTGCGATGCGTTTTCGCAGTCTTCGATTTATACGGTGTGCTTTCCACCTCGCTAGGAGGGCGCTTTTAGCCTCAAGAAGATGAGCAAGCCTACTATCCATTTTATTGACCGGTAGATCAGTCTCTATCGTTTTGGTGGCCGACTTGACGTCTTCGACCAGCTGAGACAGCCACTTGTCGAAATTCGGTGAGTCATTAATCTCTTCTGCGCTCTTCGCTCTGATCTTACGGAAGAGGTCCCAATCTGTAAATTTGAAAGCTTTAGGGGGTTTTGCTTGAATTTGTAATGTCGTACTCAAAATACAATGGTCACTCCCCAAGTTTTCTCCTAAGTTTAACCATGATACCTCCCCCGTGGTTGTGACAAAGGTGAGGTCTGTGGTAGTATCCCTAGAGCAAGAATTTCCAGTGCGGGTAGGAAACGTGGGGTCAGTGACCAAAGTAAGATTCAGATCCGATACCGCTTGCCAGAGTTCGGCTCCTTTGGCAGTGGTGCGAGGGTAGCCCCAAGCTTGATGGGGTGCGTTGAAATCTCCCGCTATAACTATGGGTGCGTCCACTTTCCTAGCGATCGTAACGGCTTTTGATAACAATGAGAAACGCGAGAAACACACGGGAAATAGGGCGCAAATTGTGCACGTGCTCTTTTATTCGCATTTACGACCGGTAATTTACAATTTAGCGCACGAGTACTACAGCGTAATTATAAAATGAAAATGATTCTTAGTATGCACGCTGACGTTGAAGCATTGAGTCATTGAAGAACGTTTATGACACGTGGATTTGATTGATTTGTATGAAAGTCTATGGACACGTGCACTTCAGCCCGACGGTGAATCAATCTATCCGCGAAAGATACCCGCCTTGGGCAACATTGGCACCAGCAAAATGGCCGCCTCTAGTTGCGAAATTAGGACGATCTCGCATCAACGCGTACTGAAAACGTTTGCTGCTGGAGTTGTGCGTCCGGAGCAACGATCTGAGCGGCTTGACTTCGCGATGAAAGTTTGAGCGCCAAGTGCTGCACTTGATCGCAGGGCTATCGACGCCAAGGTGTGAAAGATATTTCGCAATGGACTCCGAAGTGTCAACAACGACCGAGTCCTCACAACTAGAGCACGCCGACGAAGAGGCAGCGGCGGTCGCGGACAGCAGTAGCGCGCCGACACAGGGCGACAATGGAGCCGTCAGTTCCTCGTCAGCGAGTGACAACAACCCGGAGCCTATGCAAACGGACGGCGAAGCCACTGATGGGTCCGAGGTGTCGTCGTCCAAAACGGACTCTTCACGCGCGCCGTTCAAAATGCCGCTGATCGGACCCAGGCCCGGAAAGCAGAAAGTGCTGAAGACGGGCATCAAGCCTTTGACGCAGTGCATCGAACTGCTGACGCCTTCGTCGCCTGCAGGAAGCGGGGAACGTCAGGAGACCGCAGAGTCCGCGACGTCGAGTTCGAAATCGACACCGACGGATGTACAGTACAACGTGTGTTTGTTTACCTTTTCTCTCCTCCTGCTTGGTTGGCTATGTTACCCCTAGAAGCACCACGATCCAGTTCACACACGCAAAACGCGACTAAAGGCAAAATGGTAATGCTCGGTGCAAACTTTAAGCATGTTCGGTGCTTACATGGCGATCTCAAACTCTAGGAAATCGAGGTGGCCCTAAGTGCGTGCAACGTTGTTGATAAAGAATGTGTGCACTTTTACAGGCGCTTGAAATGCGGTTTTCAGTTGATGAGGTACGTCCAATGTGCTTGGAAGGTTGGTAGAAAAATGTGTCACATTTGCCAGCTTTGAGTGATATGCTCAGTAAACTGCACCTGTACTGACGCTGGTGCTTGTGCATTGTGCTGCACGTCACACGCAAAACCAGCAGCACTGATCGTTTTGGCAACTCTGCTAAATATAACATTTATTCGAAAATAGCTACAAGGCAGTGATGGCAAATGAAAGAGGTTAATTTCCAAACATGTATAAGCTTTCTGTAGGTTCACGACATCATTGTGTGGATAGCAGTCACTTTCAATCATGTTGCTCAAGTCTTGTGCTTCATCAGTGGGCACTTGCTTCAAAATAACTGTGCCATCTACAGTAGGTTTCATGCAGCAAGTAATATATACACTGGATCCTTGAACATCCTCTGTCGCATCCTCAAAAAACAGCATAATTTTACCTATGCCCTGTTACTTGTCATAAGTGAAGTGGGTTTGAGTGAATAGATGACTTGCAAAACTCTGCAACAAGACTTTTCTGCAAGGATTATTCTTTTTGTTTTTTCAAAACAAGCACTCATTTGCATGCTGCTTTTTTTGCTCGTGCTTGAGCTGCTCCCACTCCTATTGACATTTCATCTCCCGAGCGACAGGTTCCTCATTAACAATGTGCAAGCTAAGGGTCGGCAATTAAACAACACAATCTCATGGTGACTTTTTGAAAGGCATTTGTACTGTTCCAATACCTCCACTGGAAAAGCACAAAAAGCGAGTAAAGCAGTCTGTGAAGAAGAGGGCTTCGTTGAAAGAAAACCTTGCCGGGGCAGCTGTCTTGCAGATTCTAGCAAACAGTTCCTTCGGGACACTCGCAAGTTCCTGTAGACCTTGCTTCGCTTCCAGCAACATTTTGTTGCTATCATTTAGAATATGTTTTGCACCAGACATACTCTTCAAAACCCTTAAGCTTTGCTTTTAAGAGTTCAATGTGATAGCAATATCCTTTGCCTAGTGGGTACGTCAAACACTTAGTGCATGAAATCTTTTCAAACTTGCTATGCATTCACTGCATGCCTTAAGGGAATTGGTGCAGTAACGTGTGTTTGAAGTGGGTGACTGGCTTTAAACTATGAAGTCATTATGATGATCGCATGTTCCGACGGCCGTTTGGAATTTGCTCAATGACTTGGAACATTTTTGTCTGCTCGAAGCAGTTTTGTGCTATCTTTATTCCTTTTCCAGGAGCCTCCTTGGAGTGGTGTTCCAGATCGGGAATACAACTTCCAAGTACTCAAGGCTGGCGTCATCGTTTCAAACTTTCCGTTGGACAAACCTTACATTGTCATTGGTCGCAAGGATGATTGTGATATTGTTCTCGAGCACCCGTCTATATCGCGATACCATGCTGTGGTGCAGTTCAGGACTGGGGAGCCGGGAACATCAGGTTTGTAAGTTGTCATTCAGATTGAATAGAAGGATGCTAGCGTTTGGCCCTGTCCTTTCTGTTTCTGTTCTAGAGTTGCGCTGTTCTTTAGCAACAGTATCTCATCTTTTGTTGCATGCAAATATGTAATGGTGTCATTTTCTTCGATGTGGTCATAACCTGTCAGTGGCTAGACTAACGTACATTTTTGTTACTATTTGTGTACCAAGTGCTCAATAGATTTACACCTGCTTTGTTGAACTCTCTGTTTTGTGTCACAATGCAATTGCTACTTCAAGCTTTGTTGTTTACTGATGTATTGTATATCCTTTAATAGAACCAGCACAAAGAAATACACTTAACTCAGTACTCAGGCTGCGGTGTTGTATACTAAATTAGGTGCTTACGATGGCTTCATGGCAATGCTCAAGAGCACTGCAAGGAATGCCGCTTTATTGCATTACGCGGTGCTCATGTCTAAACATTTTTTCATCGGTTGTAGTGGCAAGTGCAAGTTATATGCAGCTAAGGGTTACGTTTGTATGTGAGAAAATACAGCAGGTTGCAAAGATGACTTTACACTAGTGACGATTTTACTAAACAAAGCGATGTGTGCGAACACATGTTTGCGCTTCAAAGGACTTGTTGCATACCGGCACAGTATAAAATCGTCGCAATGGATTTGCTTATAACAGACATTCAGATACTACATACCATTTGGAGTCATTATGCTGACCTTCCTATTTGTTTTATTGATCGAACTTCATTTACTGTGGATTTTGGTACAATAGACATTCAAATATAATTGACATCATACAGTGGACTTCTTTACCATGAATATTCGAATTTCAATAACCTTTTACTTCTTCCGGCTGGGAACAGCGTGTTGCGGATATCAACACACCGATTTAAGAATGAAGGCCACCAATTTCTGGTTCCTTAATGATCAGTTACCCCTTATTTACAGCGACAGAAAAATGACGCACATCGTGCTTGGTCTCTCGTTTTGGGGTGCTGACGCGCTAGCTGCGACCATCGCTGCTCCGAGCGGTCCCTGTGTGGTCACCTTTGGTCGCTACCAAGGCGTAGAATGCCCATCCGCTGCTTGGAGGAGCCAGCAAGTGACATAATTCATCACTTTCGACGAAGCACTGTGACATCTTCTTCGCTTTCACTTGTCCGCTGTCCCGATCGTCTTGTCCGCAGTGTTCTGAGCAAAGTTAGGCCTAGCCGCGACTTTGAGCAGAAAGCTTGGTTGCGATGTGTGTGGTGGCGGTGCCCGATGTTTCAAAGTACGTCATGCTTGATTGCGAGTGTAAAGAGTTGTCCGTAGTAGTCGCAGTGGTCTCCATTACGGGGTCAGAATTGCTGATAAGTAGCGCCTTCAAGGGGGGGTCCAGTGAAACAATGCTATTACAGTGGGTCCGAGATTGGCGTCTGCGCTGTCACACTTTCAACGAGTGTGATGCTCTATCATAATCTGATGACTAAACTTGCACGTGCAGCTGCCTTGACTAAATCGCGAGCTGTGAATTCAGAATGAATGTGAGAACATCACTAAGTAGCAAGATTTATGACGGTTGTGTTTGAAAAATACCATTTTTTTGCAACTTCTGCAATAATTTTTGTCACTTCGGCAAGTGTAGAATTTTTTTTTCAGCACTTCGACATTGTTTTCAGTGAAGATATTTTAGAAACAGATAGAAAAATGGCTACAGAAACTGAAAATGTGATTTTCAAAAAAAAATCATTTCTTTTAAAAGCCCCCATTGAGAATAAAATCCATTTATGACTCGTAATTTTCTCTGGTTATAACTGACCAATTGAGAGTTTACATAAAGTCTGTTGTAACAGCACTCGTATTGTCACGGTAATAAAATAAGTGCAAGTAACAGTGTAGCAAACAGCAGAACAGCTTCGATCGAGCAGCGCAAGTTCGTCATCGTCTTTTCAAGTTCGTCATCGTCAGCGCAAGTTCGTCATCGACCAAATCCTTTGACACGCACAAGTAATGATGACACTAGCCATGCAACAGCCAGAAACCCACTACATGCTCGTGTCATTACTCCCCCTCTCGAAAAGCAGTGACTTGATGCTTTCAAATGTATGAAGGCAAGAGGAAGTCTTCAGCGTGAGTAAAAAGGCTTCATCCTAGCCACGTGGACGATGTCCGGCTGGGCACCATGACGGGAGGACTGCACGCTGGGCTCTGCGATAACTTCTTAGTTTACATCGCTGACGCGCTGAAGAACCCGGTAAGGGCTGAAATAACCACGCAAAAGCTTCTCAGAGCGGCCGCGTTGGCGTACGGGACTCCAGAACCGTACTTTTTCTCCGGGGTGGTAGGTTACTTCTCTGTGCTGAAGGTTGTACCTATGAGCATCGTGTTGTTGCTGAGAGCAAATGCGCAAGCGAGCTAGTTGCCGAGCTTCTTCGGCGCGCTGCGTATGCTGGTCAGCATTTTCAGTGGTGGTCATAAATGCGTCAGGTAATAGCATGGCGTCTAACATCCTAGTAACTTCGCGGCCGTGAAGCAGGCGGAAAGGTGTAAATCCTGTAGTTTCTTGCACGGCGGTGTTATATTCGAAAGTTACGAAAGGGAGGACACTGTCCCAGTTCCTATGGTCTACGTCGACATACATGGAAATCATGTCTGTGATGGTCTTATTGAGCCGGTCTATTAATCCGTTAGCTTGTGGATGGTAAGCTGTCGTTCGGCGATGTACGGTACCGCTGAGTGTCATCACTTCTTCCAGTAGTTGGGCAGTGAAGGCCGTGCTTCTGTCTGTTAGAACCAGGGCTGGTGCACCATGGCGGAGGACGACAGCGTGAATGAAGAAATCCGCGATATCGCTTGCTGTACCGCACTGGAGTGCTCGTGTTTCACAATAATGGGTAAAATAGTCAGTCGCAATTATTATCCAGCGATTTCCCGCTGAAGATTTCGGAAATGGACCTAGCAAGTCCATGCCAACTTGTTGAAATGGTCCTCGAGGTGGCTCCACAAGGTGTGAAAGACCAGCAGGTTTTATGGGCGGAGTTTTACGACGCTGACAGTCTCGGCAGGTTTTCACGGGACGAAACTGTGTCCATCATTCGTTGAAAAGTCGCGGAAGCAGAGCACAGTCCAAAAGGAAGCACCTTGAATTCGAAGAGCCCGTCAGGAGTAATGAAGGCGGTCTTTTCCCGGTCACGCTCATCGACCTCAATTTGCCAGTAACCACTGCGTAGATCCATGGATGAAAAATATCGGGTGTTTCTAAGGCGGTCAAGTGAGTCGTCGATGCAAGAAAGCAGGTAAATGTCTTTCTTTGTCACGGTGTTCAGTTTGCGATAATCAATACAGAAACGCAATGTGCCGTCTTTCTTTTTCACCAACACAACCGGTGATGCCCATGGGCTTGTAGATGGCTGAATGATGTCATCAGCAAGCATTTGTTGTACTTGGTCGTGGATGGCGTCTTGTTCTCTGCGGGAAACTCGATACGCATGTTGTCGAATAGGCCTTTCGCTGGGCTCTGTTATGATTCTGTGCTTTGCGAAGGGTGTCTGTTTGATTTTGGACGTCGTGGCAAAGCAGTCACTGAAGGAAAACAGGAGGGAGCGAAGACTCTCTTGCTGTGAAGTCGACAGTGCGCAGTTCACATCAAGCTTAACCAGAGACTGCTGTCGCGAGGACCGGAAGAGAGTTGCGCGAGTGAGAAGCTGGCTTTCGAGTCTCTGATTTCTTCGAAGTAAGTGATGACACACTGCTTCATGAAGTGCTGGTATTCATAACTGAAATTTGTTAGTAGAATTTTCGCAGGCTCTTGGGTAAATTCTATGAGACCACGGGCGACGCAGTACTTGACGAGACAAGAGCACGGACACATTGCCTTCCACAACTCCGAGAGCCGTTCGGTTGATGTCACTCAGCACGTTAACCAGAACACTGGAACCAGGGCGGTACTGTCACTGAATCGTCGGATACACGCAACGCCATCATATGCGATTCACAATCGTGAGAATGTTGGTTGCGTGAAAACGTCACCAGCGATTCTCGGAGGTATATAATAGTCCTATATTCTCGAGGGAACTCTAATCCCAAGATGACCTGCCTGGAGCATTCTCGCAGTACGACGAAATTCCCGATGAAGGTCGAAGCGCCAATATGTACTCGGGCAGTGCACCTCCCAACCGGCATTACTAGACGACTACCCGCGGTACGGAGCTGCGGGCCGTTCCATGGCCTCACTACTTTTCGGAGAGCAGCCGCGAAGTCACCACTCATAACGAAGTAATCGGCGCCAGTATCCACGAGTGCGGTGGTCGAGTGATTGTCGATGGTTATAAAAATATCGGCGGAAATTGCTGCGTCACGTTCCGAAAATTTTGTGACAGAAATATCGGCGTCGTCAACTTGTCGTGGCGGAGGATGTTTTTCAGTTCGGTCAACAGCGGCCCTATCCCCAGAGGTCGCTGGCCTCAGTTTTCCTGGCGTGGGCCAGGACTTAGGGACTTGTTTCGTACACCAAAGAACATGGCGTAACGACTAGGCGAGCCGGGGCATCGAGTAGAAGGGGAGTGTGGCCGGTGGCTTTGTGCAGGAGGAAATGGCTGCTGCGCTGCTAGGTATTGCTGAACCTCGCGAGGACGCTCCCCGTTGCTGGGCCGACACGCGTTAGGGTGAAACTCCTGAAGGCCCATCCTGCGATACGCACACTGGCGGTACAGATGGCCCGCTTCGCCGCAGTGGTAGCAAAGAGGCCTGTTGTCAGAGGTGCGCCATACGTCAGATTTACGGGTTACTTCACGCGGAACGTCATACTGGAAAGTGCTCTCGTAGTTATTTGCAGGTGCGAATTGACGGGGCGATGGTGAGAAAGTAGTGGGTGGCTGGCGTCCGGTAGAAGGTTGAGGGCTCCTCAATGCTTCGATGTAAGACAGAGCAGGAGCTTCCGCACGCATTGGGAGCAATGGTTTGGTCACATTCCTGAGTTTACCGCGAATAATGTCTCCCAGAATCGTTGCACTTGGGTGAGCAGAAGTGGGACGGACTTTTTCGAGCTCCTCCCGGACCACGCTCCGCACAAGCTCGCGGAGTCCTGATAAGTCCTGTTCACAGGTGAAAGGTGACATCGCGGCAACAGAAGCTTGGCAATCGTACTGTAGAGAGCATTGCTGAAGTGCCCGTTCCATGGTAGTAGCTTCCGTCATGAACTCATCGATAGTGGTTGGGGGCTTGTGTATGAGTCCAGCAAAAAGTTGCTCCTTGACACCCCGCAGGAGGAGTCGAACTTTTTTTGTTTCATCCAACCCTGGTTCAGTGCGCTTAAACAAGCGTGACATGTCTTCGACAAACATAGCCACGTTTTTATTTGGCTTCTGAACCCGGCTCTACAGAGCCTGCTCGGCCTTTTCTTTCCTTTCGGGATTTCTGAATGCCTGGCATAGCTGTCGCTGAAATTCTTGCCAGTTGGTGATAGACGGCTCATTGTTCTCATACCAGATGCGAGCGTAGTCTTCAAGTGCGAAATAAACGTAGCGAAGCTTCTTGGTGTCGTTCCATTTGTTGGCGGCTGCGACCCGATCGAAGTAGTCTAGCCAGTCATCTACGTCATCGAATACATCACCATGAAACGGCTTCGGGGTGTGTGCTGTGTAGACGACGCTTGGGGTGAATGCGAGTTCCTCTACATTGCTCTCTTGCGTCTGACTTGCCATTGTGGTGGTCATTATTTCCGAGCTCAAGGGACAAAATTCAGGAGGTAGTCCTAGCAAGCGTCGGCTGAGGCGAAGTGCCAGGTTTTCTTCGGGAATTGTTGAAATGGTGGCAGAAGCTTGAAGCGGCTTGAGTTAAAACTAGCGAATTGGGATTGTACCCAGCATGTCCACCAGTTTGTCACGGTAATAAAATAGTGCAAGTAACAGTGTAGCAAACAGCAGAACAGCTTCGATCGAGCAGCGCAAGTTCGTCGTCGTGTTTTCTGCCGACCAAATCCTTCGACACGCACAAGTAAAGATGACACTAGCCATGCAACAGCCAGAAACCCACTACATGCTCGTGTCAGTATGTTACACACTCCTTTTACAACAGACAGAAGTCCCTGTCACCATGGAGGTCTGTTTTAAGGAGGATATACTGCAGGTGTGTATCACTGCTCACCCACTCTCACTTTTTGTCTTCCTTATTTTCTTAGGCTTCTACCTCTACGACCTCGACAGCACGCACGGAACATGTGTGAACAAGGAGCAAGTGCGAGCTCGCTCTTACAAGCGGCTCCGAGTTGGGTACATGGTCAAGTTCGGAGGCAGCTCAAGAAACTTCATACTCGAGGTGTGGAAGCAAGATTTTCTTGTGTGTCTTCTATAAGTGCTAAACACTACCAAAAAATTTACCATTTAGGGAGTATTTCTGCCAGACAACTATATTTGCCATCTACCTCGCATACTTTTCTTGTGTCATCGCCGCATTCCTGGCACTTCGCGGTCACAAACTATGTGTGAGCTACCCGTGGGACATAACATTTCTCACGGGAAAGCAGGGGGAGCTTGGTTTACAAGAAATGAAAAGGGAGCGAGCTAGGTGACTGTTATAGTTGTGCGACAGAAGGAAACCTCAAATACTTGACGTTTCTTAGAGCGTAGAACTTTAGAAGTAGAACATCAAAGCTTTGCTGTTATGTGCACAGTCTACATAAGGGAGTATGGCTGTGTTACCGTTGCTTTTGGGTAACGACAAAGCTTACCTGTTCCAGGGGCCAGATGATGATCAGGAGGACGAATCCGACCTGACGGTCACGGAGATAAAAGAACTGCGCAAGAAGCAGGAAGAGGAGGCTCGGCAGAGAGAAGCTGAAGCTAAGGCTAAAGCTGAGGCCGACAGGGCTAAAGAAGACGAAGGTGGTGTTGACTGGGGATTGGGTACGTACGCTCATATAAAAACGTGAAAATGGCAATCGGCTGCTTGAAACAGGAACATATAACGAGGCTCTAGCTTTTATCTTCTGTAGAAAGATGCTTTAGAGGCACAAAAATGCTCCTCGAAAAGTGTCGTGGCGTCAGTTTGAGTGGAACCCGGTGCAGTTTCGCAAGTTATCTATTCTAGTAAGTTTTTGTCCTCTACATTAATTTTATCAGTTGAAATGCTTATCAGCAGTATCTTTTTTATATTTCTTGGGAGCACTTTTGTCATGAAGCTGTGTACTAATATTTGGTTGTCACACAGAAATGTCCTTGCATTAAGAGAGCTGCTTATTGAGTGAATTGGAAATGGGTTTCGGTAATGTTACACTTTGAAAGGTAGCAATAAAGTAAGGCACACAGGAAAAACGAACAAAACCTGTCTAGCAACAGATGCTTGAAAGACTTCCTTTCATGTATAGTAAATTTATTGTGAACACTCACACGATTCGATGCGATGCCTGTCAATAATTGCTGTTATGGACTTGCAGGAGATGATGCGGAGGACGAAGATCCGTCGTCCGAGAACCCATTCGCACTGGCAGGCAACAACGAAGACTTGTACATAGATGACCCCAAGAAAACTCTTCGGGGTTGGTTTGAACGCGAAGGTAAGATGGCTCTCAATGGCATTCGGTACACACTGAGTGCAGTATTTGCATGGTCCTTTTTCAGAGTTTACCAGTAATTAGTATTTTCTATTTGAGCTCTTTTTTGTCTCTTTAAATAATTTTTTCTAGTCTGTGGAATGGCACGTTATTATTTTTTTTTCATAGTTTCTCTTACAGTTGTTGAGCATTAGGACTTGTGGCTTTAATGAATTGTATCTCACATGGACACATGATTAATACTTTATAAGCTTCAAAATTATGAAATAATTCAACTACTATCGTGTAATAATTTTTATAAAAGATGCGTATTTTTCTTGGGGCACTGTTATCACCCGTTTGATCACACGATATATCGTGCTGATGAAAATGAAACTAATTAGCAGTGACAATGCTGACAGTGTTTTTATCACATGGTGAGAGTGTCCCCTTGTCCCTTCAGTATATCGCTTTAGAAACCCACCCCAACAGCAACATCGTGATATTTCTTTCTTTTTTAAATTCGCAGGTTATGAGTTGCAGTACAATGTGGAAGAGAAAGGCTACAGCCACTTCGTCTGCACAGTCGAGTAAGTGCGTGTTGAAAGTTCCTTTAGCTGCAATTGAGAACGTAGATAACCATGTCCACGTCATTCTTGTGTTTTTAGTGCTTTCTTCGAGGCAGAGCAATAAGTTAAGTCATGGGATAAATACATAGTTTCAACTGCTGGCCAGAGGCTGCATTTTTTATTAGAGCATCTAATTTTTTTTACTGCTCCCTCGGGAAATTCGGAGCAATTTCTATGGAAGTTTTTCTGCCCCATTCCGAAGCAAGTCTGTTTTATTGACAGATTGAGGGTGCTCTCTGTTGCTTTGGCAGATCTAGAGCAGCTCAGCTGCCGGATTCGCTCTACAGAGCAGCTTTCTCTACGCTGTGAAAAGCAATGGATTTCACTGGGTGTTGCAATTGCCCCGCACGTGCACAGTGCAGCGCACCACGTGACCAACGAAACATGCTGCCTGAGTATACCCGCTTTTTTCTTGGGTGCCTGTGGAGGTGAAGATGATGTAAATGCGAATAATGCAGGGGGATTCTGGAACCAAATGTGTGCCAGATCTGCCAGACAAATGGTGGTATTTTGAGCGCGTAAATAGACAATTAACGAAAGACAGAGGTAGACAGACGCTCCACTCTGCCAGAGTGGAGTGCTCCGGCACTGAGTTTGTTGGCGGCTGTGGATCTGCCTTTGGAATTTACTTTTGCCAGTGCTGGACAGTAAATTGTTGGTGGGTGGACGAGTGCAGAACATTATTGTGGATGCAAACTTCATTGAGTGAATTGTTGGTGATAACATGCTACCTGTAACCACTTTCCTTTTCACATGTCCACTTGATGCTCTTTTTCCAGGCTGCCCATTGACACAGCAACTGGAGCCCCCGCCATAGCCGAGGCATCGGTCAAAGGCAAGAAGAAAGAGGCTGTCATCGCTTGTGCACTCGAGGCATGTCGGATTCTGGATCAGCACGGAGAGCTCCGGAAATCTTGTCACGGTGTGTTCTTGCACTCCGTACTTTTTTTAATCTATTTTTTCCACGGCTCTTACAAGCCTGACAAGTAACGTTAACTCGGCATATCAAGCAGCCTTTGTCACAACCCCTTGTGAGATGGGATGGGTCGGAACCGTGAAACGGTCCATTAGGCTGTCACTGAGGCCTCTTCAGCAGCTGCCCTTCTAAAGTCTTGTGAAAAAACAACGATGCGTTTTTCCATACACTAGTGGATCTCTCTAACCATAAAATGCTTTGATATTTCACTCCCCGGCTTCCCTGAATGCTTTGCTTAATTTTTGTGGAACAAAAGTTTGCGAAACAGCAGCACCTCTGTGGGCACTTTGCGGAAATCAGCTCTACATGAACACTAGTGCTAGTCTTGGAATCCTTAAATGCCTTGAATTTAGACCACTTTTAACTTTTTGTCTGCCTTAATTTCTTCTTATTTATATTATAGCTACTGCAAATAAATTGAAATAATGTCCCCAATTCTTGCCTAGCATGGTTATCTCTTGCTTCTTGTTAAAAGTGGTGTCTAACAATGCAAAATAAGCCCTAAAATTCTTTTGTTTAGACTGTTGATAACACACTTTTGAAACAGATATCTAACCTTGCATGATGGAGCATGATGAGAGATTACTGCAGATGGTGTTATCATCAATATGGTGCAATACACTACAGTGAATAGATCTATTGATTGCAGAGGCTCGCAAAAGGAAAGAGAAGAACTGGGAGGAGAATGACTTCTACGACAGCGACGAGGACACCTTCCTCGACCGGACCGGCACGATCGAGAAGAAGCGCGAGATGCGGAGGAAGATGATGAAAAAAGAGGCCACGGAGGTCGACACGTACGACACCCTGGTGAGGCATGGCTTCGCCCAGTGTGCGCCACTTTCTTTGAGAGATATCACCCGATTAATCAGTTTCTTTGTCTTAATTCTTGCATTCCCACAGATATCTCAGTCTGTGAACGTGTCTCGGCATTTGTGACTCTCATACTTCAATCATAAATTGAAGGTGATAGTGCATCCCGTGATGATGCTTCTCGAGATTCTCGGGACAAGAGTTGAATGCTGTGCAAGCTTGAAGCTGTGTCACGTGAATGTCGCTTGATTTCTTGTGCAAGAGAGGCAACTTCCACAAGAACACAATTCTTGTTGATGCCGGATGTTTCATATGCAGGTATAAGAACTATTTTTTATATCAAACAGCTATAATGTTTCCTTGAAGTATCATGAAAATGTACTCCACTGCACTTCAAATTACGTATTGTCACGTGAAAAAGACGAAGGCGACAACGTATATGCGCATCTGCACGCTTTTATGCAGAACGCAACAACGAGAAATGCGAGGAACTCTCTCGCACGCGCAGTTAATAAAAAGACCGACCCGCTGCTGTTTTCTCAGCGTCTTCAAATACGACCTCTGTCTTCACGTCGCGACACTGGTGGAGGTGCTGGGGCCTGCAACCTGATGCAAGAAAGCGTTGTTCGGGACCGTACACCCTGTCCGGAGCCTCAATATCTTGTTAAGACTCCAGTGCACCGATTCAGCCGGTG
Source organism: Rhipicephalus microplus (assembly GCF_013339725.1). NCBI lineage: Eukaryota > Metazoa > Arthropoda > Arachnida > Ixodida > Ixodidae > Rhipicephalus > Rhipicephalus microplus. Next base: position 112,969,559 of record NC_051168.1, on the reverse strand, counting down.
CCTACTAGGCCCAAGTCCAGAACTCTTGACGGCATCTCCTGTTACCAATGTGGCGGCCCCTTCAAGACTGCAAATGTTCCTCCGGCCCAGACGAGTCATCCTTACCAGGTAACTTTTGAGACTCCTCGTGTTCCCGAAGTCTTCCGTGGAGAACCATATGAAAATGTCGAGGACTGGCTCGACCAGTTCGAGCCGACCGCTGTGGTAAATTGTTGGAGCGTGCAAGAAAAACTTGGTCGTGCCTACTTCGCAATGGAAAATAGCGCTCGCACATGGTACGAGAACAGGGAGCCTACTTTCCAAACCTGGGACAATTTCCGCCAAAAGCTTCTTGAGAGGTTCTTGAGTGCGGACCGACGTGATCTCACACAACAGATGATTGAATCCCGCGTGCAAAAGCCGAACAAAAGTGTCGCCATGTTCGCTGAGGATATGGCCCGTCTATTTCGCCACACTGACCCTGACATGCCCGAGGCAAGGAAAGTTCGTCACCTGATGCGGGGAGTTAAGGAACCGCTTTTCGCCGGCCTTGTACGAAATCCGCCAACAACAGTGGATGAATTCATCAAAGAGGCGACTGTTATTGAGCGGGCGCTTCGGCAACGATGCCTTCACTTTGACCGCCTGCCCGACCAAACGCCTGTTGGTGCCGCCGCTCAAAATGCTGCCATTTCCGAAAACTCTTTACGGCAAATGATTAGACAAATCCTGCGGGAAGAGCTGCGGGCCCTCGGCCTTTCGTATACCGAGCCCCCAGTTGCTTCTGTTGCAGAAATCGTGCGCCAGGAACTACGGCAAGCCTTTCCATCACCGGCGCCATGACCCGAACCACGTCTACTGACCTATGCTGATGCTGTCCGCCATCATCCACCTGCCCCAGAAGAAGCACCCTTTCAGCCACGGCCCGTTACCTTGCTGTGGTGGCAGCAGGAACCTGTGCGGCGACCACCAGTACGTCGGACCGACTTGTGGCGCACTGCCGACCGTCGACCCCTTTGTTTCCACTGCGGCGAACCAGGCCACATCTCGCGCTACTGCCGTCATCAAGAAGCTCGGTTTGGAAACTTTTCTCAGCCCGCTTCATTTTATTTTGAAGACCTTCGTGACCATGGTGCTGATCACCTGCCGACCAACCAAGTGTCTTCACCAAGTCATCGCTGGTGGTCTCCCTCACCTGCACGAGGTCAGAATTCCCCGAATCGCCAAAGATAAGCTGACGGCGTCAGAAACCGCTACCCAAGCCCGTGCCAGGGAAGCTAACTGCCGCGACCTCCGGGAGCAAGTTTGCCAATCGGCGAGACGCCAAAAAGACCCCCTTGCCTCTACACAAAGACGACGTGACGACGAAGATGACGACAACCACGAGTACTAATTCCAATGAATTTGTACGTGCCGACCTCAGCGTTATTATAGACGGACACTACGTAGCAGCACTGGTTGACACTGGTGCTGACTTCTCTATTATGAGACAAGAGCTCGCCGACCGCCTAAAGAAGGTCAAGACGCCGTAGAGTGGGCCAAGCATAAGGAGTGCTGGTGGACAGCTAATGATGCCAACCGGTAAATGCCCCGCTCGGCTCGTAATCGGTGATTCAAACTTCGTCGCCACTTTTGTCATTTTACCGGACTGTTGTAAAGAGTTGATTTTGGGTATGGATTTTCTGCGAGAGTACGGTGCTGTCATCAACATTTCAGAACGTATCGTCACCTTTTCCGCCTATCCTTACGTCGACGCCACCACCGAAGAACAACTGCAACGTTTACATGTAGCCGATGATGTGATGCTCCTGCCGAGATCTTGCTGCCTTGTGTCGGTGTTACGTGAACGGCTGTGCCGTAATGAGGTGATAGCAGAGCGAATAGACGCGCTATTGCTTTTGCAAGGTGTTTCAATAGCGATAGGCGTTCTCGCACTAATTGATGGGCGGGCAGAAGTGCTCCTGACCAACTTCAGCAACGAGCGTCGTCACATCCAGAAGGGCACCGCGATTGCCTACTACGACGACGTGGACCAAGTCAGGGATTGCTTCGCTTTGCAACCGGACGACGCGGCCATCCCAGCCTCGACACCTTTGTCTGTCAACATTTGCTCAACCCTGTCATCCACGGATAAAGAGCGCCTACTAGAGCTGATACACCAGTTCAAAAATTGTTTTTCGTGTACGTCGAAAGTCAACCAAACACCACTGACCTGGCACCGAATCATCGTTGAAGAAAATACGTACGAGACCGATCCGTCAAAACCCATACCGTGTGGCTCCAAAAGATCGTGAGGAAATCGAAAAGCAAGTTCAGAAGATGCTCCAAGATGACATAATACAGCCTTCCAAGAGTCCCTGGGCATCCCCCGTGGTATTGGTTAAAAAGAAAGATGGCAGCTTGCGTTTCTGTATAGATTACCGCAAGTTAAACCAAGTAACGAAGAAAGACGTCTACCCACTGCTCCGCATAGATGACTCTCTTGATCAGCTGCGGCATGCACGCTATTTCATCGATGGACTTGCGAAGTGGCTATTGGCAAATAGAGGTCGACGAGAGAGACCGCGAGAAAACTGCTTTCGTGACGCCCGACGGTCTTTATGAATTTAAAATGCTTCTATTCGGGTTATGCTCAGCGCCAGCCACTTTTCAGTGCTTAATGGACACTGTGCTATCAGGACTAAAGTGGCAGACATGCTTGGTATATCTAGACGACGTTATCCTCTTTTCAGCTACATTCAAGGAACACCTAAGTTGATTATTCGCAGTTCTACAAGCTTTACGTTCGGCTGGCCTGACTTTAAAACCTGAGAAGTGCCACTTCGGTTTCAGCGAACTGTGCTTCTTAGGCCACGTGGTCAGCCACGAAGATGTTCGACCTGACCCGGGCAAAATTGATGCTGTCGCCAAGTTTCCCGCACCGCATGACAAAAGAGCAGTGAGACGCTTCTTAGGCCTCTGCGCTTATTACCGACGATTCATTGCCAACTTTCCGTCTATTGCGGCGCCTTTGACGTGGCTCACACGAGAGGATGTCCCCTTTCTTTGTAGTGAAAAGGAACAAACAGCGTTCAACAAATTACGCCAACACCTCCAAATACCTCCGGTTTTTGCGCACTTTGACCAGGAAGCGCCAGCAGCACTTCACACCGACGCAAGCAATGTAGGCCTGGGCGCCGTACTGATACAATGGCAAGATAACTCCGAGAAAGTGATAGCCTATGCCAGCAGAGCTCTCTCTCGCACGGAAGAGAACTACTCGACTACCGAGAGTGAGTGAGTGAGTAACAACTTTATTAATCGAAGGGGTGAGGGGTAAGGGAGGCTAAGCCACGAAGGCTGCCAGGCTGTGCTTCTCGATGACTTCTTCCGCTCGTTTCAGGACCCGTGTCTGGATGTCTATGTCGTTGCTGGAGAGAAGGGCCTCCCATTGTCCCTCGGTGGGGGGTGAGCAAAGGAGGTCGGCGGGCGGGGGATCCTCCGGGCAGCCCCAGAGGATGTGGTTCAACGAGGCAACGTTGCCGCACAGGCAGCAGCGTGGATCGATGGCACCTGGGTGCATGTATGAAAACACGAGGGGGCACGGGAAGGTGCGGGTCTGTAGGCGACGCCAGGCGCCGTGGTTTGGGCGGTTCTCAAATTTCGACCGTATCTGTACGGCCGCTCATTCAAGGTCGTCAGTGATCACCACTCGCTTTGCTGGCTCACTAGCTTGAAAGACCCATCCGGCCGTTTAGCACGCTGGAGCCTTTGGCTTCAGGAGTTTGATATGACCATTATTTATAAATCAGGGAAGAAGCACACCGACGCAGATTGTCTCTCGCGGTCACCCGTTGAGCCTGCCGCTATTAATGACGAGTCTATGGACGCCGCATTCTTGGGAGTCATCAACGCGACCACTATTTCATAAGAGCAGCGCAGTGACCCTGACCCGCTTCCGCTTATCGACTTCTTAGAAGGACGACGTGAAGACGTGCCGCGAGTTTTTGAGAGAGGAGTGCCATCTTTTTGTTTAAGGAACGACGTCCTATACAAGAAAAGCTTTTCTCCCACCGGCAGCCCATACTTGCTCGTCGTCCCTGCATCACAGCGAAAAGAAATTCTGGAAGCCTGCCATGACGAAGTCACCTCCGGTCATCTTGGTTACACTCGAACTTTGTCCCGTCTGCAAAACAGTTACTACTGGCCGAACCTACCTGCTGCTGTGAAACATCACGTCCAAACATGTACCGACTGTCAAAGACGCAAAGCACCACCCGGCAGGCCGGCAGGCCTATTACGTTCCGTTCAAGTACCAGCAAAGCCATTCGCCCAAATCGCAATGGATTTCCTGGGCCCATTCCCAACTTCTACCACAGAGAACAGATGGATCATTGTCGCCACAGATTACTTGTCTCGCTACGCAGAAACTAAAGCCATGCCGAGGGCTACAGCAGCAGAAGCGGCTCATTTCTTTATAGAAAACGTCGTCCTTCGACACGGCGCTCCAACAGGTCTCATCACCGATAGAGGAACTGCGTTCGTGGCAGAACTTTTGGAGTCGGTTCTCAGGTTCAGCGGTACAGCTCACCGGAGAACAACGGCGTACCACCCACAAACGAACGGACTAACAGAGTGGCTTAATAAGACCCTCGCAGACATGCTCTGCATGTATGTCGACACAGAACACAAGAACTGGGACGAAATCTTGCCTTATGTGACCTTCGCCTATAATACTGCCCGGCAGGAAACTACCGGAATGACGCCATTTTGTTTAATACACGGGCGCGAAGTCACTACAACGTTGGACGCTATGCTGCCGCACGAGTGTGACGACACTCACGCTGACGCCGAAGAAGCCCGACAGCTAGCCCGCGTGCGTATTTGTCACCAGCAACGCAAAGATGCGAAACGGTACGACCTACGACATAAATTGATAACCTACAAACCAGGCGACAAGGTATGGGTCTGGACCCCAATACGTCGACGCGGACTTTCAGAAAAGCTATTACGTCGATACTTCGGCCCATATCGAGTCACCCGACGATTGAACGATATCAACTACGAAGTTATTCCCGATGGTGATTGCAGTTCCAGTCGCCGAAACCGCTCACCTGAGACCGTGCATGTCATCCGGATGAAACCCTACTTGTCCAGCTAACTCTCGTTTGTCCTGTGGGTGCCGGTGCATATGTGCGTTTTTATAAGTAGAGCGCTTTGGCTGCGCATCGGGACGGTGCCATTTTTGAAGGGAGGCAAATGTCACGTGCGTCCCGCGAAAAAGACGAAAGCGCATACGCGCATCTGCACGCTTTTATGCAGAACGCAACAACGAGAAAGACGAGGAACTCTTGCGCGCGCGCGGCTAATAAAAAGACCGACCCGCTGCTGTTTTCTCAGCGTCTTCAAATACGACCTCTGTCTTCACGTCGCGACAGTATGTTAAACTCTCATTGAGGTCAACATTAGATATATCAAATGTTTCATTACATCATGTCGCTACAAGTGCACTTCTCTGACTGACCTTCATTCACTATCCTCATTCAAAATGCTAATGTCAACAGTATAGCAATGTTTTGGCAGATTCTGCCAAACCGGCTAATTGAATCTAAAGGGCACTGCAAGGAATGGAAAAAGTTACACAATCTCCCGCTAAACCGAACCTTGTGTAGATGCGAAATAGCTGGCGCTAACGCTTAACACTGGTGGCGGCATTGACACTGGTGCTCATCGCGGCATTCCGCAGGAGAGAAACCTGGGATGGCGAAAAGCACGTAATGATGGACCGATGTTTCCTACTGGAACATGCTAATCGCTGCTAATGGGCAGTGAGAGACGGAAGACTCTTACTGCACACAGAGACCCGCAGTCCGCTTTTAGTTGATGCACACACTGCGAATTTTTATTTTTCAACAATTGCATAGAAGAATTCTCCCACCGGCACCATCTTAGAGGTCAAGATCTAGTACATATATAAAGAGGTTGGCCAGTGAACGGTTGTGCAGCTCGAGTAGTCGTTTTTTTTTTTTTTTTTCAATAAAGAAACTTGCTAGCAGATGCTGCTTCCATCGGCGTTGCGAGGGGAGAGATTGGGGAGCATAGGAGAGTAGAGAAAGGGGGAGAGGACGCGCATGCACAGTAAGGGTGGTTACGCGGCACACCGCTGGACTGTGCTCGACCATAAGACGATTCACATCTAAAAACTAGCCATATTTGCGTTATAATACGAATGGTTGGTGAAGCAGGCATTCTATGCTCCAAAAAATTGATTTTGCTTTTGTGAGCTTCGCTACAGCACAGCCGTGTAATGTGGTGAAGAAGTCAACATTGGAGGGATCCAGCACTATGCAGTGAAGCATACTAACTGTGGCTGTTCTTTGTTGGAAAGGAGGCTGTGACGTCGCTTCAAAAACGCAAATGGATTGCTGGTGCACATGCTCCACAAAAAGGCATGGATGGAAAGTGATAAGTAAACTTTTATGCCTTCAGTGTGGTCTTAGAGCAATATTTCGATAAATTTTTTTTTTCTTGATATTAAGAAGCTGTCCGAAATGTCTGAGTTTACAGATATGATTCAGATATGCGCGCTTTGCATTTAAAATTATGCATCAGCGTGCCGGGTTATATCGAGATTAACTTAGAGAGTTTGCCATATCCTGGTTAGACTCTATTGGCATTGACTTCTTGCTGCTGTGCGCATTTGTGTCCACCTGCAGTTGGAGAAACTGCGGATTGTTGAAGAGCGGATTGGACAAGTGCAGGCCAAGCTGGAAGAGAGCAAGAGGGCGTGTGAGTAGCGTTTGGATATCCAGTCTGCCATCGAGACGTTGAGCTTTTTCCGCACTTGCACTGCGTCCATCTTTGTCTTTGCAGGTTGTTAATATTTGGTGCTTTACCGTGAATTGTTATCGGAAGCAATGTAGCTGTTATAGATAGTTTTAACACCCGCGCATGTATAAATGCAGAGATGGCTTCTGCTTTGTGTTGGCTTATGACTGGAGAGCTTTAAACAAGAAGCCTCAAAAATTTTGGGGATCCAAAAAAGCTGTTCCAGTGCTAATCTGTGTGCACGAAGTGCAAAATGCATCTGGGTTTTGCTCTTTCTTGAATCGGATGGGAAACCCGTTAGCAGCGCAAAAGCATTGCGTCACCATCATGTTGGCACTCGTTGAAGTAATGGTTGTCGTCTATGATCAGATTGACATGATTTCTGCATCGCCAACCACACTCTCAGTTGATAAATGTCAGCGTTGGTTATCACTTAATCACATGCATGTAAGGAAAGATTCATCAATTAAGTCACAGTTGTTTTTATTATTTGTTGTCGATTAAAAAGCTCATAACTTAAAGTGGCTAGCATTTGGATTTGCTCTTCTTATGGTGATAAAGAAAATAGATGCACTCAACTGTTGTTCACCAGCAAGTTAATTACCAGTCAGATATCGTATTAAGATTGTGGATGGTAGAGCTGGAGTTCTTAATAATTCTTCACCATAGCTTTCCCCTGTATCAGCTGCTGCATCACAGGCACAAAGCACTCAAAAGGTGAGCACAAAACTGTATTCTGAAATTCATGCCTGCTGTATGACCAAAAGCCAACACACAGAAAACTCTTAGGGTACCCAGACTATGGTTGTGTCTATTCTAAATCTCTTTATTCCACATTTAGTTATGATACGGCTTTTAATCAAGAAATTAATGTTTGCTTATTGCTTACTAATTAATTGATGTCCACCTTGTGATGTGTGTACAGCCGAGCGTGCCGAGAACGAGGCTGACGACTCGCTGGAGGCATTCATGAACGCGCTGAAGTCTCGTTCGCTGGAGGACAAGACGCAGAGGTCGAGATGGCGGCAAGAACTAGCTGGCCTGCTGCAAGAGCGGCTCAGGCTCACGCGCGTCGCCAACATCGCCAAGCCTGCCCACTTGCCACCACTCACTGGGTGAGTCAATTGATAGAGATGAAGCGAAAATGTAATGATGATCACAGTAGTAACACAGATTGGTTGTATGGTACTTTATGTACAGTATTCGTGGATTGAATTGTGTTTTTCAGTGTGATGACTTCTGTGAGCAATTTCTTGCAATAACGTCATCATGTTGTTAGGAATCTTGCCTCTAAAGACATGGGCTCTGATGCCAAAGTTTGAGTTGAAAGACTACTTAAAAGAAATCTTAATATTTTCGGCTTATTGCTCTAAATAGAAGCAAAGGTGTCGAGAACACAAAAATGAGTGCCTTAGTGCTTGGGAATGTATTGTATATATTTTAAATAGCACTACCTTAAAAAAAAGCAATTTTGGTTTCCATACTAAAGGAGTGGCTTTGTAGTGAGGTGTTGACACAAGTCTGACATTGTGGCAATACCGCAACTCGCAAAATACTTGCACCAGCTTCCTCATTTGCTGTCAGTTGCACTTACGTGTGGTTCATGTAAAAACTATGGTGAGTGTATTGTTGTGATAATTTACGTCGTGGTAGGGGTGGCGTGAAAATGCGGGGTGACGAAGATTTTAAAGTGGAAATAAAATATTTTATATTGTTATGGCATTTATTAGCTGGCACACAGCGAGTGTACACAATGGCGCCAGTAACAGGGAAGCACGGACTCTCCGCGTGAGCGGCGTTCTTTTTGGGCAGACCCACTAGAAAGCACTTGAGAGTTCGACCCATTTCAGTGTTCGGCGGCTTCTCTACAATTACCCCGGGGTTGAAGAGGGAGCCGCCTGGCGACCTAACAGCTTGTCACTACGAGCGGGTCATATTAAGCCTTCAGGCGCTCCACATTGACTATGTCGCGCCCGCTGCGGCGCATGTCCAAAGATTGTTCAATTGGCTCGATAAGATAGTTGACCGGATATGTGCACTCGATCACACGGTAGGGACCTTCATATTTCAGGAGTAGTTTGGAAGAAAGGCCAGCTACACAGGTGGGGATTGAGAGCCATACAAGGGGACCAGGAAGGAACATGGGCTCAAAAGTGGCGGAGCCATCACGAATACTCTTCTGCCGCTCTTGCTCATGCGTCGTAAAGGTCTTCGCAAGCTCGCGACACTCTTCAGCAAGCCTGGCGGTCTCGGAAATAGGTGTACACTCAGATGGATCCGGCGTGTACGGGAGTATCGTGTCGATGGTGTGTGACGGGTGCCTTCCGTACAGCAAAAAGAAAAGTGAAAAACCAGTCGTGCTCTGAGGGGCGGTGTTGTAGGCGTAGGTGACGAAGGGAAGTATGGTATCCCAATTCATGTGGTTGGCGGCGACGTACATCGACAGCATGTAGCCGAGGGTGCGGTTAAAGGGTTCGGTCAGGCCATTCGTCTGCGGGTGGTAAGCAGTAGTTTTGCGATGGACAGAATGGCACTCAGTGAGAATGGCGTCGACGACTTCTGACAAGAAGACACGGCCTCGATTGCTGAGAAGCTCCTGGGGTGGACCGTGGCGCAGTACGAATCGATGTAGTAGGAAGGACGCAACATCACGCGCAGTAGCCGCAGGGAGAGCGGCGGTTTCGGCGTATCACGTTAAATGATCTACGGCGACGATGGCCCAGCGGTTGCCAGTGGACGTCAGAGGGAGTGGTCCATACAAATCAATACCTATGCGCCCAAACGGACAGTCAGGGCAAGGTAACGGTTGCAGACCGGCTGGTGACGTGTGTGGACGGTTTGCGGCGTTGGCAAGCGAGACAGGAGCGAACGAACTGCTGGACGTAGCGGTACATCCCGCACCAGAAGTAGCGTTGTCTAATGCGATAGTAGGTTTTGAATACCCCAGAGTGCGCGCACTGTGGATCAGAATGGCAGGATTCACATATCTCCGACCGCAGACTGCAGGGTATCACGAGTAGCCACTGCCGGCCATCGGCGTCGTAATTGCGCTGGTGTAGGATGCCGTCACGAATGGCGAAATGGTGAGCTCGACGACGCAAGGCACGCGTGGATGGCGTTGCGGACGGATCAGAGAGCAAGTCGATCAGTTGGGCGATATAATTATCCTTTCGCTGTTCGGTAGCGATGATGTCAACATCAATGGCAGAAACAGCAACCGAGGATACTGAGCAGAGCACGTCAGCTTCAGGAAGAGGGGAGCGCGAGAGGGCGTCGGCGTCAGCATGCTGGCGTCCGTTGCGGTAGAGCACGTAGATGTCGTAGTCTTGTAAGTGAAGAGCCCAACGGGCGAGGCGGCCTGAGAGATCCTTCAACGATGACAGCCAGCATAGTGGATGATGGTCGGTGACAACATCGAATGGGCGACCATACAAATAAGGTCGAAACTTTGTAAGAGCCCAGACGATCGCCAGGCACTCTTTTTCCGTGACGGTGTAGTTTGTCTCGGCTCTCGTGAGCGTACGGCTTGCATATGCCACAACCTAATCAGGGAACCCGGGTTTGCGCTGCGCCAGGACAGTGCCGAGGCCTACACCACTGGCGTCCGTGTGCACCTCTGTTGGGGCCGTAGGGTCGTAGTGGCGGAGAATGGGAGGAGATGTCAACAAATGGTGGAGCTTCAAGAAGGCGTTGTCGCACTCTGACAACCACGAATTGAGGGGCCCGTTACTTCCAAGAAGCTTAGTCAGCGGTGATATAATCGTGGCGAAGTTTCGTATGAAGCGTCGGAAGTATGAGCACAGGCCCACGAAACTACGCAGTTCTTTGACGGACGCAGGTTTTGGGAATTCGGCCACGGCCCGAAGCTTGGCTGGGTCAGGAAGACTGCCATCCTTGGACACGACGTACCCTAGGATGGCGACGTACCCTAGGATGGTGAGAAAGCGGCACTTCTTCAGATTTAGTTGCAAGCCGGCATTGCTCACACATGCAAAAACTTCTTTTAGACGTTGGAGATGGGTGCAGAAATCTGGAGCGAAGACAACGTCATCGAGGTAACACAAGCACGTGTGCCATTTCAAGTTGCGCAGAACGGTGTCCATCATGCGCTCAAATGTCGCAGGTGCATTACACAGACCAAACGGCATGACGTTGAATTCGTACAAGCCGTCGGGTGTGATGAAGGCAGTCTTCGGTCGAGCGTCATCAGCCAGGGGTACTTGCCAGTGCCCCGAGCGCAGATCGAGAAAAGAAAAAAATTGGGCTCCGTGAAGGCTGTCGATTGCGTCGTCGATGCGCGGCAGTGGGTAGACATCCTTGCGAGTGATCTTATTGAGCCGTCTGTAGTCCACACAGAACCGCACATAACCATCTTTCTTCGCAACAAGAACAACAGGAGACGCCCATGGACTGTCCGAGGGCCGAATGACGTCGCGTCGGAGCATATCGTCAACCTGCTCGTTAATTTCCCGGCGTTCAGCAGGCGACACACGGTATGGACGTTGCCGTAATGGTGGATGGGCACCAGTGTCAATACGATGCGTAACAGTGGACGCGCGACCGAGAGAACTTTGCCCGACATCGAAAGAAGAACGGTATTCTTGCAACGGGTCTAGAAGCTGGGAACGCTGTACTGACGTTAGGTCGTCATTAATGTATGGGCCAAATACATCAGGAGATGATGGGTCAGAAGTACAAACAGCACTGATGGTACGCAAATCGGGACAACGCGAGTCTTCGGGTGCGTCCAGGACTTGTGCGTCGTCGACTGGTTCCACTCTGCCGAGACATTCCCCTCGAACCAAGGTAACAGTGTACGGGGATGGGTTGGTCACGAAAATAGCGGCGTCGCCCTGGGTGATTTGCACGGTCGCGAAAGGTACTAGCAACCCTCTCCTTCTGGAAGCACGGTAGGATGGCGAAATGAGTGCAATTGTGTCGGAGAGACCGGTGCAGTAGATCGATACACCCATCGTCGAGCTTGGAGGCACTATAGTATCGTCTTTTACAAGAATCTTGCTCAGTGTCGAGGGACCGTCTTCTGGCGTCAAATGCAAGAAGGGCGAGAGTTTAATTTCCGCGGCGGCACAATGAATGACAGCGTCGTTGCGGGAGAGAAAATCCCATCCCAGGATGACGTCATGAGAGCATGCAGGAATGATGATGAATTGGGCGACATACAGAACGTCCTGAACGACAACGCGAGCTGTGCAGCCTGCTGTAGGATTAATACGATGTGAGCTAGCGGTACGAAGGGACAGTCCAGAAATCGGTGTCGTCACTTTTCGAAGCAAGCGGCAAAGGTTTTCGCTCATAACTGATACCGCAGCTCCAGTGTCAATAACAGCAGATGCATGAACACCGTCCACAAGCACGTCAATGACATTAGGTGGGCGGCTCTGAGGGCTTTCACAATGCGATAGCGTCACAGTCCTTGCGTCTGGGACAGTGACGACTAGTGTTCCCGCTCATGAGCAGCTGAACTTGGCCGCATGGTGGACAGGGACCGACGTCGTGGTGACAGCGACCTTCGAGGAGACGGACCTGGGCGAGACACTGGCACAGACAGCAGTTCGTCGTTATACGGATGGCAAAGGTGGCCAGCAACAGGAGAAGAAATGAGAGCCGGCTGTACTCGAGAGCAATAGCGGGCTACGTGACCGGCGTAACCGCAAGCAAAGCAGATGGGCCGGTTGTCAGGTGTGCGCCATCGGTTTGCCGGGGTGGGTCTCGCCCGGAACAGTGGCTGGAAAGGCTGCATGGTGGGCTGAAAATGAGGCTGAGGGGTTGCGCCAACATACGCAGCCGGCATACCCGCTGCAAAGGACGAAGGTTGTGCGGCAGCTTCGGCGTAAGTCAGTGGTGCAGGCGCTTGAACGACTGGAAGCGGCCTTGCGACCACTTGGGCGTAACTTGGAGGCGCAGGGGCCAGAAGTTGTTGTGGGTTACGCAGGTGTTGTTGTTGTTACGCAGGCATGACCGCCGCTATTTCCTTCTCAGTCGCTCAGCGGAGGGTGGAAGAATAGTAGTTGCCGATTGTTGAACAGCCGGTGGGTGGGCAAAGAAAAGGAGAGAGAACTGGCGCGCGATTTCCTCACGGATGAAGGACTTTAGGTCTGCCAGCAGCGCCACCTGATCACATCTCGCCTCCAAGCCAGCAAGCCCTGCTTCTCGTGGTGCAGAGCGACGGGTCATCGAACGCTGCCGGCGGAGCTCCTCGTAGCTCTGGCACAGCGTGATGACCTCAGCTACTGTGCCTGGGTTTTTGGCTAGCAGCATCGTTAAGGCATCATCGTCAATGCCCTTCATGACGTTCCGGATCTTGTCTGATTCGGACATGCTGTCGTTGGATTTCTGGCACAGGTCCAGGACATCTTCAATGTAACTAGTGAATGATTCACCGGCCTGCTGAGCTCGTTCGCGTAAGCGCTGCTCGGCTTGCAGCTTGCGGACGGCAGGGCGGCCAAAAACGTTGGTGATAGCAGTCTTGAAATCGGACCAGGTTGCGAACTCGGACGCGTGGTTGGTGTACCACAATTTGCAACGTCCGCAAGGTAGAACACCAAGTTTGTCAACTTGCCGTCCTCGTCCCATTTGTTGGGGACGCTCACGCGCTCGTAAATGGCGAGCCAGTCCTCCACGTTAGTGCCATCAGCGCCAGTGAAGATGGGTGGATCGCGGATCCTGGGGACGCCGGGACAAGGGGGTGGCATGGGAGGAGGCGTTTGCTGAGTGGCGTCGTGGGACATGGTAGATTGCAGGGTACATGAGCGAAGTTCCAAGGGCATCGAAGGAAATCGTAGCACTCTCCACCAATTTGTTATGGCGTTTATTAGCCGGCACACAACGAGGCTACACAATGGCGACAGTAACAGCCAAGCACGGACTCTCCGCATGAGCGGGGTTCTTTTTGGGCAGACCCACTAAAAAGCACTTGAGAGTTCGACCCATTTCAGTGTTCGGCGGCTTCTCTACAATGTGCGTTGTCTGGCTACAGTGTGTCAAGAGCGGTGCTTGTGCATATCATGGAAAGGAAAAATATCCCTATTGGGGTGCCTGAAAATCGTCTCAGGACTCCTTTAAAGTTACATTGATACGACGTGACCTGTAGATTGCCGAAATGATAGCGCATCCTTTATCCTAAATTTTCAAGTTTCAATCAGGCAAGTAGCGTACATGTTACTGCATATGTTACCTTGTTTGGGTAATATGTCTTTCGATTTAGGGACCTTCGTGCATTGTTCACTAATGAGACAGAAGCCACCATCACGAAAACCTCGTTGAGATGAGGGGCATATATTCTACAGAAACATCGTCCAACAAGGAATGTTGTCGGAGCCAATGTTTCGTTGAGAATACTAATGTCTCTGTCAAGCCTCGTATTCTGAGAGTGAAGCAAGTATGCACACAGGGGCCGGACAAAAAAACAAATTCATTTGTTGAAAGAATGGCTCCAGCACCGTTATTTGTTTCGAGATTTCTCTTCTCTTGAAGCCTCCTTTTATTGAACATGTGTCAAGTTCGCACTCCACAAGTCATTCACAAAAATATCAATTGCAGTGGCTTCGGATCTAGAAAGAAGCTTTTTTTATCTTCACGGCTGGCTCACTTTTGACTTGAATTCACTTGCAGAGCATTGCTAAAGCCACTAGCCAAAGGCGAGGCGCAAGGTTCGAAGAAGGTTCTCCCAATGACAGGGTCCCTCAAGAACAGGAAAAAATTGGTAAGAAAATTTGCCTACTCATGTGCTTTTTGAAAAAGAAGTGGAACCAGGAACAGAACCTTACGTGTGCTATACAAAAAATAATTATTACCAGTCTCAAGTTTAGTTAGGCATGACGGTACATGTTATCATGCAAGCAAATAGATAACTCGCGGATTCCTACAGTGACTGGAGATATTGAATGGCAACACTGTCAGCCTGTGATATGCCATCTGGAACAGAGGTTACAGCAGTCAGTTGGCATGGGCTCTTTCAACTGATGTTTAGAATGGTGCATCTGCTACCTACACAGCTTCTTTAGCAGAAAACCACGAATAACGTACTATTCTGCCTTGTTGTGCTTCCATGTGTAGTCAACGAATATTTTTTTTATTAACCTTATAAATGGGAAGCAAGTTCTTTGGTATTTAGTGCTTTCAATACTATTTGTGCAATGCCCACTGCCGCAAGAAGAAATTGCGTGAAGCGTGGAAATGTAATTTAATGAAAAATTCACATCACAGGTCATGCCCGAGCCCGAGAGAAGAGTTGTTGCATGCTCGTCTAGTCAGGACGGTGAGGAGGAAGAGGAGGAAGACGAAGAACAAGAAGGAAATGAAGATGGAGCCAAGGCCAGCGCAGCTGCCAGAAATGATGTCGAATCCAGCAGCCACAGCACGGATGTAGTCATGGATGAGACGTCGGATGACAATGAAAGGCGACAGAGTCAAACGACAGATGAGCACGACGAGAAGGACGTGGCCAAATTCAAAGACAAGGCCCCATCTGAAGATAAGATGGAGGAAGTGGAGAAGAAGCCAGTCATCATTGGTAAGCTGAACATTTGTTGACGCGACCGCAGGCGCACTTAATGTCGTTTACAGCCATCTACTTGACAGGGTAGATGGCTGTAACACTGGTTAAATACACACTAAAGAGCAAAACGATTTTTCGTGTACCAGTAGAGTACACTATTTAAATTCGAAAACACCAATCGTACCGTGACAGGACGCTTAGTAAGTGATAAAACATGCGAAAAAAAAAGGTGGGTGGAGATGGCAGCGTCTCCACCCACCTTAGGCGTCTACTGGGTCCTGCGTAGCTTGTACCTGATAAAAATTAAGTACTTTGTCATCTGGTGGTGCCATAGGCCTGGCATAGGAAGATTCAGAAAATTTCATTGAGCCAATGTTGCAAAAACACTAAGAATACATTTTGCAGTTTGTTTCATTACACGTAGAGGTTTTGGCGTGAAATTTAAAAATGAAACTTCAACCTTGATTTTCTCCACTAATAATGAACTTATGACAGTGAGACTTATGGTGTTACATTTCTCAGAGTGCCACTGTAGCTCACTTGGTAGAGCATCAGATGCATTATCCAAAGGTAAAAGTTGATTCTTTCATCTGCTTTAAGTTTTTCATTTGTCTCTTGTTTGCTATACTGCAATCAAAACATATGTGTCAGGTCTCTTATACATTCTTTATATTAATTGTTCGTTAGTTAAGTTTCATTAGGTCGTGTCTAACAAAATAAATGAGCGCTCAATCAATCCTCCCCGCTTTCGTAAATGCAATTTATGTTCACATGCGCATTTTTGCACGCAAATAAATTGACTGTATATCGAATCCTAAATCTATAGTACCTTGCATACTTTTATTTCTGCTGCCACTGCTTCGAGTAACAGTGCGATCTCATAATGTGGACATACCTTGAAGTTCATCTTAACAAGGGGCTGTGGCATACCGGAACTAGCCTGCTTAGTTCATGACGTTCCGGTGTACATATAATATAACTTTAAATTGCCTTTCTCCAGGATGGACACATTGTTCCGTACGTGTTCAAGATTCGACACTGTCTGGTCTCGGTGTGTCTTAACAGAGGACAGTGGTGAAATGACACATGACAAATGTTTGCTTGAATAGTTTGTGCAGTTGTACTGAGAAGGAAAAAAAAAAGCTATAAACAGTGCTTGCCCACGTGACGTCACAGAATATTGCCTTCTAGGTCCAGAGAGGCCCCCCATGGTGCTGGAGTTTGTCAAGAAGACGCCTAAGATTATCCGGGGGCCTGAGAAGAAGGCAAGTTTGACGATTCTTCTTCTTCTTCTTTTTTTTTTTTTTTGAAGCTACGAAGTGTCTTAGTGTAGTCTATGCTTTTTACAGCCTTTGAAATTTCGAGTTTTTATTGATGCTCGCTTTCCCAATCATTATAAAGAACATTGTCTTATTTTTATGTAGTTACCTCATTTGAGTTTGAATGTAATTCATGCTTATTATATTACCTCAATGTCAAGTCGCTTTGTGATGCCAAAGGGCCCTTTATAGTGTGGCGTAGCGTTCGCATAAACCAACGGCGGTGGAGGTCAGCGAGGCCAGATTTATCGCGTTACGCTGATGTAAAAACTGTGCACATTGCAATCCCACTTGGGCACCGAGCTATGCTGCCTTGACGTGTGCATGTTTGAATGCATTTAGCATCACTTCGTGATGAAGAGACGCAGATGCGGTGTAGTCTGGGTAATGTCGCTGGCGTAAAAATGCAGCATGTTGCATCTCGCGTCAGTTGCAGCTGGCGTGTGCCTATGGACGCCGAATGCGTCCATGTACTACCTTGCCTCGGCTGCACATTTGCTAGTGTAGCGTTAATGTGCCAAGCGTGCACCTGCATCAACGTTATGGCGGATCATAAAGGGGCCCTTAGAACCCCACAAACCAATCGACGAACCAGTTTATCTCGATGTTGCCACGAACTTTGCAGAATATGTTCGGTCCACAAAAACATTATTGGCAAAAGAGCTCTTCTGCTTCAGTGTAGAAAAACTGTCCACCATAATTGAGACAGTGAGGTGATGTGTTGCGATTTTCATCACTTCAACACATTCAACACATGTCACTAAGCTCAATCTATACTAACAAAAATGCGAATTTCCATGCTTAATCTCCTTGACAGCACCTTCACGAGTAAGGACCAGAGCATTCTAGTTTTTCCGTTTGTAAAGCTTCCTCAAAATGAAAATCATTGCTTCAGTGAAAATCATTGCTGTCTGTTACCCACTGACACTGCATTACATTATCTATATGCAGCTGTCAAAAAGCATAGGACCCATCTTACATTCATGTCACACAGGCAGATAAAAAAAGTAATGAGAGATGTGCAATGTGATTGAAACCAGAGTGCACAAAAGGTTTTAATGTTACGGACGGAAGAAAATAACTTTGTTAAAAAAAAGCACCTACAAAATTGCTGGTGAGGGCTCAGGCCACTCAAGCGTTACGTGTGATGAGGCATTGCCTGTCCACCGCTGTCCAGGCCCGCTGGATTGCCCACAGTTGGTCGTGTAGATCTGAGCTAGCTAGAGCGCTTAGCTGTCACTCCTCGAGGAGAATTTTACGTAGCGCGAGGTGAAATACGGAAACAGGAAAGGTATAGATGAACAGGACAGAACGCTCACTGCATCACCAACAAGCCGACATTGCAACTCTTGTACACTACATTTCTCAAGGAGGTCGATTCCTGTGTTGTCCGCACTGTATATTATCCCAATCTGGGGGCATTTTTGTGAATACCTGCCATATCTGAGTGTTCATGCCTTCAGAGCTTACAGCTCGTTTCTGAGTATTGTCTGGAATTTATTTTGTTTAAGTGTTCTGGATTTTGGAAGGTTCTGGTATGCAATCTTTTTCAGTCTATTTCTTGAGATGTCTAGTTGTAGTGTGGCGGGGGTATGCTTCATGTTGTTGCTTATAGTGTGCCACTATGCCATGGTACGTGACCAATCTGTTTCTCTCGTCTTGTATTACTATTTCCTAGTGGTCGCCTCCTCCACCTACCCCATTACCTCTGCCACAGTCATGCTAATATATGCTTCAGGGTTATAATGATGATTTTAGGTAGCTGCGTACCATATTTTGGAGGGATCAGGGTTCTCTGCAGGTGCGGCATTGCAAAGAGCATTGTGTTTGGGCCGTATGGCGATTTATTGTTGGGTGTGGAAGAATGTGTTTACCTGTAGAGCCCAGAGTAATTTGTCCAACTCTTTACCGTGTGGCTACTGAAAATGATGAAGCACCACTTTTCTGGTGTCAGCATGAAAAAAGAAAGAAGAAAAAAAGATGTTTACTGTTTTTCAGTTGTGATTACCTAAATCCAGATTTGTTCTTCTGAACATGTTTACGTAACTGGTGACTACACCACAAAGTTTATTTTCACTTTTACATGCGAAGCAGCTCTTTGACTAGCCTGTGGAACGCTGTCCATCCATGTCTCCATGCCAACGTGCTGCACCGCGCTCCCCTCGCCGCAGGTGTTGGGACGGTGCCAAGTAGGTTATGCCTTCCCTCGCAGTGGTCGGTGACGTCGCTCTCCCTCGCCTGCCACGCGCTTGTCACGTGTCACCTCTCTCTTGCGTCACCCTCTTCACCACTCGCAACATGAGCGCATATCGAGTGAACGCTCTTTCGGCTAGTTTATCTGCGAGGGAGAGAATGCTGGAAAGCGAAGCTCCTTTGTCCCCTGAAACATGTGCCGAAGCAATTTGGCCTAAACCGGTCATTGCCAGCGTTGCGAGCGTTGGCAGAGCCCATCGCATTTGCAAATGGCAACATCACGCCTGCAACACCTACGAGGCGCGAGCCAGGAAAGCCGAACGCAAGCGTTGGCAGCGGAAGACCAACGACACCTACGAGGCGCGAGCCAGAAACACCGATCGCGTCCATGCGCAACCCTGCTGCTTTGCATCCCATCAGGGTTCCCATTGGGAAGATGTTAATTTTTCCTCACTGCTGGTGCTTAAAGCTATTATCATAACTTTCACATAATGACACCATAATGAGCATGCCTGTACTTTTGAAACTGGTGTGATTGACTTAATCGGTTGCAGCAACATCCTTGAATCATCGTTGCATGGTGAACTGAGTGGCTTGCTTTCTTTGCAGAATAAAGAGGGCCAGAAAAAGAAGCACTCATTTGAGAGTTCAGATGACTACGTTGGGTGGCTTCCTCCCGAAGGTAAGCTTGCCTGCATTGCCTGCAACAATTTCAGTGAGGAGAACGCGCTGGTTACAAAAATGTCGCCAAATAATAGTAGACTTAGTAATCAGACTTTGGAAATCATGATTAACTGGAATGCCTTTTTACAAGCAAGAAAGAAATATAAATGTATTCAAAATGCGAGGCCTATCGCGTGGCATGCGGCGAGACGCGGTCCAGCTAGGTGGCATAACCAGTAACATTAGTAGCACTGCAACAGCATTGCCGTAGCGCTTACTTTTCTGTCAGTGTCATAGGCATGCTGGAATTTCGGGAGAGGTGGAGAATGCAACCCTATTAAGATCATTGACATGAATTTGCAATCAAATGATGCCAGCAGTTTATCTGCGAGTTTTTGGCTAATTACTTGCACAAACTGAATAGTGCTTGTGTTGTTAAAAAAGTGAAACGATGAAAAGGACTAGTAGCAACGCTCGAAGCTGGATCGTTCACTCTATAGGCACTGTGCACTGAAGTTATCTGGAGTGACTGCATTGCCAGTATGCATATCCTAGCGAATAAAAAAAAAACAGTGCATTGAAATAAGCCCGGACAAGATCAAACGCGATGGGCACATTTCATTTTGATAACATCATTCCGCACTTTTTATGTTCTCCATAACAGCATAAGTGTTAGCTTTTCTGATGAGCATGGCTGAAACGGGCAATAATCGAGCGAGCCATTGGCATTGCACGGTGGATGCATGCAGTAACGTCATTCTGCCCGCTATGCCAGCCATCAACGGCTTGTCAAGCAGAGAGCAAACACCCTGCTCATCTGTGGTTGGGTGGAGGAGGCCTGAAAGGAGAGAGAAGGGGGGGTGGAGGGGGCTGCGTCGCTTCAGCAGCAACTTGTTAAGGGTGCAGTTGTGAGCAATACCTCGACAAATATCGGTAGGCAACTCGTACATTCTTGAGCAGGTCGTGCTTTCATTACTTCGTGTTGTTTCATTACTCTGCGTCATTACCTCGAAAACCATTTCACTTTTTGGAGCGATTGTATTCCCTCATGCGAGAGGCTTGTGAAGTTACACGAGATCAGATGTAGAAGGGTCAGCTGCTAGCCTTACTTCATATAACACTTCAGTTCGTTGCTGTCACACTAATAGCTTTGCCCTTGCAGTGAAGCCGAGTTTTTTATTGCCAAGCTTCTTGTTGCCGACGCAACGTGGGAGCTTCCATCGGCATAGTTCAGCGAGCTGAAAATCCCGTAGTATAACTCGCCATTCCTTAACCAATAGTTGAATAGTGCAAACCCGAATATTGACCAAAGCAATGTTACACTTAACGACTATTTCTTCATTTAAAACTTTCTGCACTGCTCTTCAAAACACTTCACTGATCACCCTACTCTTGCTGCGCAGGGCAATCCGGGGACGGCAAGACGCACCTCAACGCCAAGTATGGCTACTAAGCGAAGCCAGCGTGGTCAAGTCATGGCTGCTTTGTCGTCCTGCACGTCCATTTCGCATCACCACTTTTCACAAAGTTGCCAGTGTACATAAGCAGCACGAAGGAAACACCTAGTATCAAGAATAAAGACATCCTTGTTGGTCAAAAGTCTCTTGTTTTCCATCCAGCATGAAACGTCACTTTAAAAAGCCAGTGGGCACAAGGTCTGATTGCATGGCCAGGCTTGGCTGTGTAAGTGTAATTTAAAGAACACACAGCATAGAAGCACTACAAGGGCACAAAATCTAATCTTTTATCACACATCTGGAAAAGAAAAATAGACCTAGTAGCAAAACTTACAGGTGTATACAAGATTTACGATAGCATAACTTATCTAAACTGTAAAATTCGTGCTTCTGGGTACCATGCACAAGAACACTGAACACATCAACTGTGGTTTGTGTACATTGTGTTCCTGGGTGAAGCGTTCAGGAGTCACTACAACATGACTGGTGTTAACTCAGGCACATGAACAGGAAAACTACACTGCACAGCTACACCGCATGAACAGAATGATTGTGTGCATTGGTGTTTCTAGTAATGTCTAGAAAGTTCTCTTTTTTTCTCACGAGTCCAGTTTCTTCACTAGATTATTTGGAACCAAGTGCGGGACATGACCATAGTGAGAGGCTCTAGAGAATAACGGTCTATTGACTTGATACTTCACGTGCATTAGAACAATACAGCAATGGTGCGCCATTATTTCTGACTTGTCACTGGTTTAAGCAATGGCCAAACAAATACAATCCCCAGAATTGGAAAGATGAGGAGCGCAAACAATAAGAACAGTGAAAGAAATTCAATACACTGCAATCTTCATTTGAAGTTCTGGCAATATTGAATAAAACATTTAAAAAGCATGTAAAGGCAAACCTCGAAACATAATTATGCCTATCAAGTGCATTGAAAAATAACCCAGCATTGGCAATTCGACAAGGCATGTCTTGTTCAGTCAAGGTGGGGCAAAACATGATTATTTTATATGTATTGATTGATTGATATGTGGGGTTTAACATCCCTACACCACCATAAGATTATGAGAGACACCGAAGTGGAGGGCTCCAAGAATTACGACCGACGAGGGTTTTACTATGTATATTACACAGATTTAGTATAATGAATAAAGAAATCCAGTAAACTATAAAATAATAGGTCCAAATTGACAATGTGTAGACTGCCATGAAGAACTTTGTAGGTTACGTATGCACGCTAACCTCTGGATTTAATGTTGCAGGTTTGCACGGCTAATGCAGCAATGGTGGCTCTAAGGCCACCCTCATTTAACCTAATTTGGACTAATGATATGTCATTTGTCATAGCAGCACAACATAAATGGCAACATTCACTTTTACTTAGACTTCTCTCTCAACGAGGAACAAGTATTGGTGACGTTTTATCATCATTCATGAGATCACCTGTTTGTCTCGATGTTGCTAAGTCTAATGAGAGATGGTGCCGTGGCTCCACGAATACTTTGGCTTTAGGTGACAGGTGGTACTAGTAAACGCAGCATCTTCAATGTGACATACGCTCATTTGACACCCGTCGTCTCGTCCTGCTTCTTCTTACAGCTTGCTTATTCTCCCATAGTGCCGTCGGCTTTTGCTTCGGGTCATCGGGCTTGAATAACGTGGGCTATAGACAATGACGTATTGTCTTCAGTATAGATTCTTGGTTGAGGGGGTGATGGTTCGTGCTTTAAACGGCGTTTTTTATGTGCAGTTTCAAAATTGATGTATCATAGATGTAGCACTATCAAAATTGATGTATCAAAAGCATAGCCCTTTGCGTGGGAGGCTAAAACTCGCAATGTGGTAATACAGAAACTAGACACCAGCTAGTTTATGGCAAGTCAGGGTCGGCACATCCAATTGGCACCTTCAGCATGAGTTCTGCACTACTATTCGCTGTTCTAAAATGCTGCGAATTCATTCTTGCACAAAGCGTGTCTGAAGTGAAACAAGATGCCACACGCAGATGACATCATACTGTACCGCCACAATGAACACCAAGGTGCAGCAACTTCTGAAGGTGCCAGAAAATGCAAGCGAAGTGAGTAAGCATTGAAGCTACACAGTGGTTACGCAAGCACGAATGCGTACTAGCTTGAGAAGCTGAGAGCACTAGATCCCCACAACGCATATGCAAACTCATTACTGCATTCCCTAGAAGAGATCTTAAAAGGCCATTTAACAAACAGGGGGCAGTTCCTTTGAGCCCAAAAACTATCGCCAGCTTGTCAACTGGTACAGTTAATCATAAGTTGCACATTGCAAGTCATTGTTACCATTGCTCTAAGCGCCATCAGGCAGCGGTAAAGAAAACTAGTGATCATAAACAATGTGGTGGCAAGTTGATTCCGAACAATATATGCTTTCTTCACCTAACAGTGAGCAAAACTAGGACTGACCGCGAGCAGTTATGCAAGTTACCTGCAAGATGGAAGTTTTGCATTGAATGCGAGCAGAATTAAATATGAGAAAAGGTAATGTCCCAATCAGCACCATGTAGTGGAGCAAACGCACCGTGTATGCGCCTTCGGAAGAGAACAAAAAGCCCCGCGCTCTGATTGCACAAGAACCTGGGCGGCCTTTGCCATACTTGCCCTATGGCCATTTTTCGTTGTGAAAAGAAGGCACCATTCAATTTTGCATGGACTATCGCCGCATAAACAAGATTACAAGGAAAGATGTCTACCCGCTACCACGAATAGAGGATGCTCTTGACTGTTTACAAGGCGCCGAGTACTTTACATCCTTGGATCTGCATTCTGGGTATTGGCAGGTGCCAATGGCTGAATGTGATCGCCCTAAAACAGCCTTTGTAACGGCGGATGGCCTATATGAGTTTAAAGTCATGCCATTTGGGCTCTGCAACGCGCCTGCAACATTTGAGCGCATGATCGATACCATATTGCATTCCCACAAGTGGAAAACTTGCTTGTGTTACCTGGATGACATCGTAGTCTTTTCAGCTGATTTCCCGACACATCTTGGTCGTCTCCACGAGATTCTAACGTGTCTAACTTCTGCAGGCCTACAACTTAACACCAAGAAGTGCCACTTTGCAGCACGAAAACTTACCATCTTGGGACATGTCATCACAAGAGACGGTGTTCTTCCGGATCCCGACAAGCTTCGGGCTGTCGCTGACTTCCCGTTGCCCACATCACTGAAAGCCCCAAAAAGTTTCGTTGGTCTCTGCTCCTACTTTTGTCGCTTCGTGCGCAACTTCACGTCCATCATCGCACCTCTGACGAGTCTGCTTTCCAACAGAAAAGGTATATCTGCATAGTCACCTGCATGTGACGTTGCATTTCGCCAGCTGCGCCGCCTGCTGACCTCACCACCTATTCTTCGCCACTACGACCCCACTGCTGCCACAGAAATTCACGGCCCTGCCGCGGTGGTCTAGTGGCTAAGGTACTCGGCTGCTGACCCGCAGGTTGCGGGATCGAATCTCGGCTGCGGTGGTTGCATTTCCGTTGGAGGCAGAAATGTTGTAGGCCCGTGTGCTCAGATTTCGGCGCACGTTAAAGAACCCCAGGTGGTCGAAATTTCTAGAGCCCTCCACTACGGCGTCTCTCATAATCATATGGTGGCTTTGGGACGTTAAACATCACATATCAATCACAGAAATTCACACCGATGCAAGTGACGTCGGTCTTGGCGCAGTTTTGGCACAACGGAAAAGCACCCAAACCGAATACGTAGTCGCTTATGCAAGTCGCGCTCTCAAGAAGGCTGAATTTAATTACTCTGTGACAGAGAAGGAGTGTTTGGGCGTAATCTGGGCGCTCACGAAGTTTCGCTTGTATTATTACGGCCGTCCTTTCGACGTGGTCATAAACCACCACGCTCTATGTTGGCTGTTTACCTTGAAAGACCCCCTCCGGACGTCTGGAGCATTGGGCACTTCGATTGCAGGAATACGACATCCGTGTCGTATATCGTTCTGGTCACAAGCATGCGGATGCCAATGCACTTTCCCGATCGCCATTAACACCAGATGCGGCTTCTCTGTCACCCCTTTTTACCACCTTGCCACCACTCGTCACCACTGACATGCTTTCGGAGCAGCGTAAAGACCCATACCTCGCCTTGTTACTCGGCTACCTCACCGATCCGTCTGCTGTCCCTTCCACGAGAGCGCTACGCCGACAAGCAGCCCACTTTTCCATGCGAGACAACATTCTGTACCGCCGTAACTACATGCCTGGTGGTCGAAAGTGGCTCCTTGCTGTCCCTACTCATATGACTCTGACATCTGCATGAATTTCCATGCAGATCTCCAAAGTGCTCACGCAGGTGTCTTGAAAACTTAAGAAAGGCTGCGCCAACAATATTACTGGCGAGGAATGTATCGCTTTGTGCAGAAATACGTTCAGTCTTGCACCACTTGCCAACAGAACAAGACACCTTTGCGGCACCTTACTGGCATGTTACAGCCGCTCCCGTGCCCGGCTCGCCCATTCGACCGCGTGGGTATCGACCTCTACGGCCCCCTCCCATATGGTGGCTCTGGAAACCGGTGGATTATTGTCGGCGTCGATCATCTGACATGCTACGCTGAGACTGCAGCTCTACCGGCAGCGACCGCCCACGAAGTTGCACTTTCCATTCTCCGCAGCTTCATTCTACGCCATGGTGCTCCACGGGAATCGCTCAGTGATAGGAATCGAGTGTTCCTGTCGGAGGTCATCAAAGCTATCCTCGCTGAATGCAACATCATCCACCAGAAATCTACCGCATACCATCCACAGACAAATGGTCTCACTGAGCGGTTCAACCGCACACTTGGTGACATGATGAGGATGTACACCTCCTCCAACCACACTAACTGGGACGCTGCATTACCTTTTGTTACCTTCACTTATAACAACGCGACGCAAGCGACTACGGGTTTTTTCCCGTTCTTTCTGTTGTAAGGCCGCGAACTTTCCCACCCACTCGACACAATACTCCCGTACCACCCTGATGCATCTGAGTGCTCCCCGCTTTCGGATGTCGCCAGACACGCTGAAGACTGCCGTCAGTTGGCTCGGTCTCTGACAAGTGAGGCTCAAGGTATACAAAAGACTCGACATGACGACGTTCACCACATAGCTTCTACGTTTCGTGCTGGCTCCCTTGTGTGGCTTTGGGTGCCCCCGCACGTTCCTGGCCTGTCTTCTAAAACTTCTGGGCCGTTACCATGGTCGGTACCGTGTCATTGACGCGACCTCCTCAGTGAATGACATCATCGAGCCACTAACACTATCACCAGATTTGCGCCGTCGAGGACGCGAGACCGCACACGTCGACCGTCTCAAGCCCTACTACGACCCCCTCATTGTGCCTACTCCCTGAGTCGCCAGGATGGCTACTCTTCACACCAGGGGGTATTGTATTGGAGCATACGCACCAACACGTATGCGCCTTCGAAACAGAACAAAGAGCCCCGCGCTCTGATTGCACGAGAACCTGGGTCGCCTTTGCCAGACTTGCCCTACGGCCATTTTTCGTTGCGACCTCGTTGCGACTTCTCTGGTTCAATAAACATCATCACAACCAGCACAATCGGGTTAAATGCCTAAAAGAGAAAAAAAAAACATATCCAAAAGATGCAAAACAATCTATTGATGCACCTTAGTGCACTGAAAGATAGCGCCATGACGATATTGTACATGATGCTGCTTAACATGACAATTATTCAAGGCCCGTCCACTTCAACGCAATACTTCCCAAGCCTTATGAACATGTGTCCTCGTTAGTCCTCATGCACTAATGTTGATGTTGCTGGAATAAAATGCAGGATTTCTATGCTGGAACAGAGTTAAGATTAATTAGGCGTGTTAGCTCCCTCAGTGTCGACAATTGATGCCACGCTGCTAGAATGACGGACATCACTTCGATTCCCAGCCACAGTGACGGTATTTCTATAGTAGTGTAACGCAAAAACAACACATAGTACTTGGATTTAAGTGCATGTTAAATAACTTCAGGTGGTCAAAATTAATACAGAGTAGCTGACTACAGAGTGTTTGATAATCACATCATGACTTTAACATACAAAACTCCAAAAATTACCGTTTTTCTGGGCTATGCAAAGACGGCGGCAGAAGGCAGTATAAGTGCAGAATTTGTTGGGACCTTCTTTCTAAGTTGCGACAGCGATATTAGGGCATAGCTGATCTTATTTCAAAATTCAAAATCAAAACTTGGGGATCCTTAAGCTTTGCTTTTTAGAGTTGAATGCGGTAGTGATATATCCTGTCTCTAGTGCGTAGACTTCAAACACTAAATACATGCTTTTTATTGTATTATGTTACTTGAGAAGTTTAAATAGTAGTGGATTTTGAGCCCTACGGCATAAATACGTCACATTGTCGACTACTACAACGTAATAGATAAAGTTGAAAGTGGCTTGTGCCAATAAAGCTTTCCCACATAGCTGCATTCTGTGTAATGGGTAGCATGCCTTAAACCACGAGCTATCATGGAATGTCGGAAATGTCAGAAAGTTTGAAATGTTTTCAAACTTTCTATGCACCCACTGTGTGGTCATAATACGCGTAGTAACGTGTGCACCATTTGTAATAGGTGGCCAGCTTTAAACCACAAAGTCCTTATGATACTCATCTATTTGACACCCAATGGCAATGTACGCTTGTGCACGCAATATTACTGCGATATTAGATCTTGTAATGCGAAGCCTGCATAGAGGATGCGTGTGCTTCTAAAATATTAGCTATAACACTGCATTTCCAAACACATACGTGGCTGTGTGGTAGAACAACTGCTTGCCACCCAAACGGCCTGGGATCGATCCTCATTCAGACCAAGAAATTTTTATCCTTTATTTTATTGCCAACTTTATCGATTTTTCAGTCACGGAATAAGATTTCTTGCTCCCAACCAACAACGCCGAAATTTCTGCCAAACAAGCTCTTTAATGCTATCCCATTAAATGTTACATGCTCAGCTACAGTGAAAACAAGCAATGTTCTTCTTGCAACCGCCGATGAATCCAGCACACAGTATGACCTCACCTCTGCCTGGTTGTGTGTTCTCACGAGCATTACAAGGACAGAGCACTGACAGTATCGACGATTTTCCCACCTTGTTAACCCACATGTGCAAACCCATGGGCACTTTGCTAGACACTTGTTGCAGTCTATCATCAATGACTTCAGCATCTACCATAACACCTCTGCCCTCGAGACTTGGGCAGGGAACCTTGGCCAGTGTCCAACTTCCATGATCAACTAAGGCTAATTGTGAGCGCCCAGGATGGTACTTGAGCTCAAGGCGTCCTAAACTAAGGAGGCTTCTTCTTGGCTATTTCGTAAATATAGGTGTTTATTCTCTCTTCTGCCCACATGAAACCGGCTCATCTTGAATGTTAACAACTCGTCCTTGCAGCA
Organism: Rhipicephalus microplus; assembly: GCF_013339725.1. Taxonomy (NCBI): domain Eukaryota; kingdom Metazoa; phylum Arthropoda; class Arachnida; order Ixodida; family Ixodidae; genus Rhipicephalus; species Rhipicephalus microplus. The sequence goes on along the minus strand of NC_051168.1, from coordinate 112,941,184 downwards.
ATCGTTTGAGACTTCTCCTTTTCAGATCAGCAATGCACCCATCGATGAACCTTTCTTCTAGCGATTCACAACAAAACTCATCTCTACAAGAGCCCCTTCTCTTCACCTTGGGATTGTTATGTCTTACCCGTTATTTGGCATCAAGGCAGCTCTGCACTCGGATACTTCTACAGCCAATCGGCAAAGCTGTTTTTAGTTCTGCGAGAAACCATATCACAATAACGTATCGTAGGAGGCTTGCCGAAAATTTTCGTTCAGATTCCCCTCCAAACCTTCACCACATTCACAGGCATTGGACAAAGCCTTGGCTAGCTCCAACCTCACTGAGCAGCCAAGGCTCGTCGCAATGGCTCAGGACGTATCGCAAACTGAAGGCACCCTGGGTTAAGGGTGCCCCTCCTTAGCCACATTGTAAATAAAGATGTTTATTCTCTTTCTTTCGTTTACATGAGGCATTCAGAAATGGTGAAAAGCAGCCACAGGAAACGAAATCGGAGAACATGTAGTTACTCGGACCACACTGCTACTGCACACATGTCTTAAGTATGAGAGTGTCACGATTTGCGAATGTCTCAGATCTCTAATATCTTGCATGCATCGCATGCATTTACATTGATATAACGTTCATCAGGGTAACAAAACCTCTATTTGCAAGCATAGCAACGGTCTCCTTTTTTCCCACTCAGCGCAGCATTTTGTTTATAAGTGCAGAGTGAAAATGCCGGGCTAAGTAGAAATTTTGCTCCATAACTCAAATGCCAACAGACTAAAAATGTAATACTATCTTCCGTGTCATGGCCACACTTTACACAGAAACGCTTGTGAGAACATTAACACTGGGAAATTTGCACACAGCACACTACAGAAAGAATGCGATAAACAAGACGAAATCTACTGTGACTTCAAACACACTCCAAATGCTTTTATAAAACTTCCACGACCGCTAGCCGAAGTCCATTCTAACAGATCTTTCAGCTAATTCATCATCGGTCTATTTTTATCTCCGCCAACTGCTGATGCACTGAAGAGTGTGAGTGCAGGGTATGAAAAACAGCTAAAAACTTGAAAAAACTTTGACACTACACCACATTGCGACATAAAAAAGTAGCAGTGAGTAACTTCTCGAAGACGCAACGAGCTTTACCCGACTTTCCGCTGAGGCACGCATGTACACACACTGGTGTTGAGCGGCTGAATGTCTTTTTTCTGCCATTGGCAACGCTCTTGACATTCTTCAAAGGCAAAACTTTTCTGATTTACCTACAAAAGCTGATATGAATTTCATGTCTTACTGCAGAGCACACTGGAAACAAGGGAAATGCACAACATAATAGGGTAATGTGTTTCTTGGCTATGATGTGTGCTTCCATGAGTAATCGCGGTTAACTGGGTGACCCACCGGTACGTCCTAAGCAGTATCTATGAGGAACTGCAGGTGCCCTTGCACCTCGGCCTGATGATTGCAGTAGATGCCTTTATTTTTTCATTGTTAGACAATATAAGAGTTTTGTACACCGACAGAAAACATGTGCAACTTTATTGCAAGTTTGTGCCAGCATAGTCAATTCCTTGCTAACGAGTATTGTTGACCTAAAGCGCAGTGAGTCTCGTTATGTGTTAATACCTTCTGAGTGTATAGCTGAAACTGCTTTCATTCCGGTCATTTTCTTTTGTTCTTACTCAAGCTTCCTTAACCTACAGCTTGGTGTAATCACATTTAAATACTTGAAAATCGTATTGTAAACGTCTACCGCTGTAATAAATCCCTGTAACAGCCTGAAGATAGCAATGTACGAGGCTACAGCATGCACTGAAACATGCGTAGATACAGTGGACTGTGAACTATGGCCAATGCCTCAAAAGACAAAGACTGAATCCACGCACAATGAGTCGCCATTATGAAACTAGTACCAGCTACGACACACACAGTGGACTGGCCACCCCCTTTCCTTGAAAAGCAAGCCCGCCTCTTTCAATAAAACCTTAATGTGCTGGCTCAATATGAGCATACCATCACAACATTTTTCACACCACTTTAAAACACAATGAAAAAAAAAAATGCCATGCAATTCACACACTACCACTTGAAAGACATGTCCGACCCCACACAGTTCCTTCAGAAAAACTTCAGTCTTAGTCTCTCGCACTTTGATCCACACCGCTTCCGACACACTCCCACACAGTCCGTCCACTTTCACTCACAAAGGCTTGTATGCACAGGTGAGTTCAAAGCCAACATTGCAGGTGCAGTGTGCAGTTTCTCACACTTTGGCTTTTGCAGATGAGGCCACAGCTGGACGCAGTGTCTTTAGCCACCGCAAGCCATCGGCCATGCAACCTTTCAGCAATGCCCGTTGCGGGAAGGCTTCTTTGCAGCATCTAATAATGCCCTTCAACGATGCACACGGTCACACAGGATAGTTTCATTGCGTCACAGGCACCGTTGCTCCACCACCGCTCTGTCATTTCTTACACAACAGGCTAGTGCGACGGCTACGTAAGCACTGCTCGACTCGGTCACTACAAGCCTTTTACACTTTACGCCTTCTGTTCAAAACCACACTACGAAACCCTCTCCTGCGAGCTTGCGAGACAAGGGCAGTCTGCCTGCAGACATGTGCTTTAAACCAAGTATTACGACCCACCAATACCAAACCTTTGTTAGCCTTTCATAGCCGATCCTCTATATAGCAGCACCCAGACACTCGCAGCTACTTCCAAGTCCGTCACGAAATTCAGCCTCTTTGGCGAGCTAAAAGTCTTACACGCTTGGAGTCAGCCGGCTACCTTTTCTTTTCCAGCACCGTTCCTTCAGATCGCCCCCTTTCCACTTCCGTTGTGTGCGTCATAAGCATGAACCCAATCCCCCAACCCTCTGCGTATGAACGCTTCTCCGTCTCATACTCCCCTCCCACCTACCCTCCCCTTCCCAGTCACCCCCTCCTTTGCCACGGCCTCACTCGTGCTTTTTGACCCCGTTGGAGCCATTCATGTCGGAGAACGTGACATCCGAGATGGGTTTGATCACGTCGCCAGAGCCGTCGAGTACGGGCATGGCAGCCCCTTTCCTCTTGATGCGGGCGTAGGGACCGATGTCGGGGTCCATGATAAAGTCGTACAGGACCTTGACCCAAGAGTTGTGCTGGGGCAGGTCGTCGTAAAACTCTGCGGCGATCTTTTTAACCTGGAAGAAAATGGGAAGATTGTGTGATGCAGAGACGTGATCAAAATCTGATTACAAAAGCTAAACTAGATTGAAGCCCAAGAAAAAAGAAAAAAAAATATATGTAGTGTTGGCATAGTTTCACAGTGGCTTCACCACTGTAAAACCTTGGTAAGTGTGTAGGACGTCCCACTACTCTATTTACCAAACTGCCAATGACATTCATGTTTGAAGAACGTGTGCATGGTTTCTCTGGCATGTTGAAAATTCTGGTAGGAAGATTCAGAAACTTGGTGTGCGACATGTGCACTATTTTTTGCTGCGCTTTATCAACTTCCTGCTTGTTAGAGCAGCAGAGATATATAAGGTCTCCAACGAGTTCCGTCAGGTTGTTTCATCTTTCAGATGTAGCACCAGAACTGGAAGGAGCAATCAAGTGCTTGGCAAGGCAGTGGTGCCCTCTCCTGTGTGGTGCAGAAGTCATCTGCATCTTTCCGAAGTATTTCTGGCAATTTTTACTTAAGTATTGCGATTAGCTGAAAGTAATTTCTGTTAGTTACATACATAGGTCCCCCTGCCCCCTTGTGAACACGCATGTGGTTATATATATTTATATCTTGATAGTTTATTTGAACCCAGTTTTGAGCATTGCCAGCCTTGTTTTAGGCCTGTATTGAGCACTTGAGCACAATCAGGTATTGAGCACAATCAGGTAATAGAGAAATGCTCAGAGTATAACCAACCACTATACATAGCCTTCATAGATTACGAGAAGGCGTTTGATTCAGTAGAAATATCAGCCGTCATGCAGACACTGTGGAATCAGGGCGTAGATGAAGTATATATAAACATTCTGGAAGAAATCTACAGGGGATCAACTGCTACCATAGTGCTTCATAAAGAAAGCAACAGAATACCAATCAAGAAGGGTGTAAGGCAGGGGGACACAATCTCCCCAATGCTATTTACCGCGTGCTTACAGGAGGTTTTCAGAAGCCTAGAATGGGAACAGTTAGGGATAAGAGTTAATGGAGAATGACTTAGTAACTTGCGCTTCGCCGATGACATCGCATTGCTGAGTAACTCAGGGGACGAATTGCAACTCATGATTACGGAGTTAGACAAGGAGAGCAGAAAGGTGGGTCTCAAAATTAATCTGCAGAAAACGAAAGTAATGTACAACAACCTCGGAAAGGAGCAGCGCTTCGAGATAGGTAATAGTGCACTTGAAGTTGTAAAAGACTATGTCTACTTAGGGGAGGTAATAACCGCAGAGCCGAACCACGAGATTGAAGTAACTAGAAGAATAAGAATGGGGTGGAGCACATTCGGCAAGCACTCTCAAATTATGACAGGTAGATTGCCACTATCCCTCAAGAGGAAGGTATATAACAGCTGTATCTTGCCGGTACTTAGCTACGGAGCAGAAACTTGGAGACTTACAAAGAGGGTTCAGCTTAAATTGAGGACGACGCAGCGAGCAATGGAAAGAAAAATGGTAGGTGTAACCTTAAGAGACAAGAAGAGAGCAGAGTGGATTAGGGGACAAACGGGGGTTAAAGATATCATAGTTGAAATAAAGAAGAGGAAATGGACATGGGCCGGGCATGTAGCGCGTAGACAGGATAACCGCTGGTCATTAAGGGTAACTAACTGGATTCCCAGAGAAGGGAAGCGGGTTAGGGGGAGACAGAAGGTTAGGTGGGCAGATGAGATTAAAAAGTTTGCGGGTATAAATTGGCAGCAGCAAGCACAGGACCGGGTTAACTGGCGGAACATGGGAGAGGCCTTTGTCCTGCAGTGGACGTAGTCAGGCTGATGATGATGATGAGCACTTGATTGAGAGTGTTATAATTCCATGTGAAATCTATAGACGAGAAGCTGGGCCCCTAGAGTGCTTTGCACTTAAAAACGGGACAGAGTGCTTACTAGCCACAGAAAGTTTACTACTCGGTGGAGCTGTTTAAAACCGAGGTAGATCCCTGGGATCCGTACTTTCTAGCGCAACTGCAAGAGTGAAGCCTAATGAGGGGGAGAGCATGGGTAAAGGTAAAGTGTAGTGAGCTGAGCCTGATGAAAGACAGCGGCGTGTGAGACTGGGTAGATAGGAGGCGGGCAAAGGCGAAGCTATGGTGGGAGCAGAGCGGGTAGTGTGGCGACAAGGAGAATGAGGACAAAGTAGCGCGACTGGTCGTGCTGGTGAAAATAACTGACCAATGGTAGCACATGCTTGAGCACAGGTGTTGATGGTGAGGGAGAAGGGTACAACAAGCATTGGCGAAAGCAGAGGAGAGGCATGCTGGTGCTACCAGCAGTACGCTTGAATCACATATTTTATATTTCGACAGAAACATTCTTATACATGTGTGGAACTATAGAATAAATGTTAGTCACTATAAAGCAGAGCATAATTCAATGAATAACAACAAAAAAGAAACAATTACATAAAACCTTGAGAATTGGAACTTTTGAAAATTAAGACTACTCAATCATATGACAAAAAAATATGCAAACAAGGAATTGTACGGCATTACACACGAGTGGCTGACATGTTATATATTCCAGTTGCACATCTCTAATCACTAACTTATACAAACATGCCCAAATGGCAGTCATCAGTAAAAACAAAAATCTTGTGGCCACACACTCTGTGCACTCACCAGTGGCAACTTGGAGCCCGGCACGGCGGGGAAGTCGTGGTGCTCCATGTGGTAGCCGACATTGAAGGTGAGCCAGTTGAGGCAGCCGTAGTAGGAGTACGTCTCGAAGCCCTTCTTGAACATGTAGTGCTCGGAAATAAAATGGCCGGCCACCGGGTGCAGGCCCATGGCCAGCAGGGACCCACCAATCATGTAGAAGAGAACTTTGCCTCCTGCACATTGTGAGAGGGCCTCAGCAGAGGGCCGAGTTTGCTTCAATAAAAAATATGGAACCTTTCACAGGCTGTTGATGTATTCTTACAAACTGATTGAATCTTAGCTTTTATATTTAACAAGGATGCTTAATCAAGGGAAAGTTATATTAACATTCAATAGTGAACCACGAAAAGCACGTCGATGTGCGATCATTTAGACATATTTCCCGAATTTGCACAAACTTGTTTGCTAATCCTCGTCTTTCTTTAATGCAACACTGCACAGCTGTGGTTCGACAGCCATCTCAGTGTAAGCCGACACGTTCCGGAATACATGCACCTATGGCTTAACAAAAGACTTTTGGCGCCAACACAAATCAAGAAAAAACATCAAGGCAAGATAGCATGATGCCAACCTCCTTTTCAAACAATGTCCAATGACCCTTGCATGGCTTACAGCACAAGCGATGATGCTAACTAGGGTGGTGCTGGGTTGAAACAGAAATGGAAAACACAAAAGGGACAAAAAATAGTATGCACTACTTTGCCTGAAGAAAGGTCTGGCGCTCAATCCTGTCTTCCTCTTCTCGTTTCCTTAGTTTTCAGGTTTGACCACTTCATGTACGCGACGCACCAACTTCCCCAACATTGCTAAAGCACGTCGGGCTACAAGCGAGAGTGATGAACTACATCGTTTGCCGGCTTTACAGACAATGTGCCTGGGTGCGATATAACGAGGAATACTGTTCGAGCTCTGCTCACCAAAGACACCCAACATGCAGTACACTCTGCGAAAAGTTGTTGAGCTCACCGCAGAAATAGTAGACGAGGCAGTCGAACGAGATCTGAATCACGCTGTTGAGCACCTCCAGACCAGTGACAGGCTTGGGAAAGGCAAACACAGGCCTGAGCGCGTAGAAGAGTGGCTGTAGAATCACCCAGAGCAGCTTCGTGCCTGTGTGGCAGAAAAGCTTGGCCTCCAGCTCGGTGGGGAGGTCGGCGTCGATTGTGTCGATGCCCTGTGCACAGACAGAAAGACGAAAGTATATGTAAGTAGAGGACATAGAAGATGAAGTTACACATGATTGATTGATTGATTTGTGGAGTTTAACGTCCCAAAACCAGCATATGATTATGAGAGATGCCGTAGTGGAGGGCTCCGGGAATTTCGACCACCTGGGGTTCTTTAACGTGCACCCAAATCTGAGTACACGGGCCTCCAACATTTCCACCTCCGTCGGAGTTACGCATGGCGGATGACAGACGAGTTACCGCACACCCTTGTGTAACGGCCGCACTTTTTTTTTTTCCGCGATGTTAATGAGGCGGGGCCCTTCCACGAAAGTGTGAAATTTGTGTTCAATTTTTTATCCATATACAAAAAACCTATTTAAATGTGCCATATAGACCCCACGATGAGACATCTGGTGTCTTACAGTAGACATCCTCACTAGATGTCTTCATCGGTATGTGCCTTATAAGAAATGCGCCGTATGGGATATGCCACGATGCGAACATTTGCTGGAGAGAATTTTTTTCTCAAAATTTGTTCTGTTAAGTTGGGGGGAGCGGCCCTTACACGAGCAAAGCCCTTAGCCGAGTGTATACGGTATGTTTGCACGCTACAGATGCTTGTATACCGTGGCTGTACTTTTATGATGCAAGCAACATCGATGGCTACCGACCATGATGTCAGTAAAAACAGCCTTAGTGAGTGGCTGGTTGTAACCTGCATGTCAATGTGCCGTAGCTTCCGTAACACAGCAGGAAGTGCACAGCCACTTCCTTTTTGTGTATGATTTGATGCCAATGTACAGAAACGTGACTTTGATAAATCAGGTGACAATATGTGTTCCAGTAAGTGTGCTGTAGATGGAGAGTCTGCCACATGCCAGATGAATAGGCCAATCTTGTAAACACACCGTGCCATGACGAATTGCTTTCCTGCTGTGCTATAAGGGGCAGCTCCAGAATTTTCCGCCGTGGAGGCACCCATTAGTCCAGCCACTGTGGGCAGGAGGATATTTTCGGGGATAGTGAATGCCTCCCATGCATCCCCTGGTGCTGCTGCTTAATCCTATGCACATTAAACCCAGCCAGGGTTCTCCCCGCTGGTGGTCACGGTGGTTTCGCCACCCACTACTCAAGCAGATCAGCCATCGTTTCGACTACCCACCCACCACCGCCCACTTCTTCGAATTCAAGTTTACAGTACCTGAGAAAAACCTTCTGTTGCCACAGAGTACAGCTGACATGATTTTCAGACTCTGTAGGCCTCTGAAATATCGCCCGAGGTGTCGAATAGTATGAAAAAGACTAATGCATTCTTTGGATTGACACAGTATACAAGCCACTGCAGCGCATTCACCACTACATTAGGCTTTATGTAGAATGCATAAAAGATTCATCATTACAAAGTTTGAACGATTAATTTATTTCAAGCGGGTATAAGTTGCCGCTGTTTTACTGCCAGACACTGTGGGCGCTAACCTGCATAATTGTGTCTTGTGACAGTGGCCCCCTTCCAGTGCTTCCGTGCGTAGCAAACCTGCATTGCGGCAAAACCGACTTTTGGGAACTGCTGAAAAAGCGAAATAGCACACGAGAGCGCCGACTCTAAGCTGAAATATACCTCATACGGCAGCGGCTGTGAATTCAAATAATGCACTCTCATGTCCTGCAATTAGAGCAAAAAGCGCGAAAAGCCACGTATACCAAAAAGCTTCAGTGGAAATTTCAGACGTGCCGCGCGTTGTCATAGCGACGGGCATGCGCCGTGTCGGTTCGTCCTCCTCCCCCTTGAACCCCTCTCCATCGCTTGAAGATAGGCGCGAGCCAGCGGCCACGAGCCCTCAAATATTGACACATGACCCCAGCGCTGACGATATGATCATGAGGGACGCCATAGTGGAGGGCTCCAAGAATTTCGAACATCTGGCATCCTTCAATGTGCACCGACGTCGCACAGTGCGCGGGCCTCTAGCATTCCGCCCCCATCGAAATGCATCTGCCGCGGCCGAGATCGAACGCGCGACCTTCGGTTCAACCGCCGAGCCGGCGATACGAAGACATGACCTCCGAGACTGCGCGCGACACCTGCCGGCACGCAATATTGGAGGCCATGACCAGCGTCGCTGGACGAAAGAGCGCGCGCTTTTTCATCCAGCGGCCGTGCCATGACGAAGATAACTGCTTGCCGTGCGGCGGCGACCCACTCGTGGGACAAGTTACGGTCCCTAGACGAAAGTTGTTTCATCTAGGAACCCTAGGGACAGTGCGTGTGCTTTCTTCAGGGTGTTGCCATTCTTTTGAAGGGGCTGATGCCGCCGGGACACCATTTTTTTTGTCCTCCCCCCACACCTCTCAGCGGAGCCGTCATAGCGGTGAGATGCCGTAAAGACGCCATGGGCTCAAACATGACAGCCGCGCAGCAGTAGACGCTGCAGATGTCCTCACCCAGCAAACCGCACACCAACACACCCTAGGACACGGTAGGACACTGCAGCGTGCCTCGATGCCAGCGCTCTGGCATAGACTACCCAAGGACATCGCCGCGCAGCATGCTTTCCACAGCAGCTTCTTGGCTTAAGCTTAACGCGCCCGGTTTAACAGCGCTCAATCATGGCATTTATTTCACAATTGCTCAAGCCACCCACAAGTTTCCTTGATTCTGGACACTTAAGCGCCACATGCGACATACCCTCGCTGCCTTTCCTTTTACACATATCAGGCAACTGAAGGCGGCACAGCCGTTTCCGCGTGTCCTTAAAAGCTAGTGGGACACGATTGCAAAGGGCAAAAAATATGTTTTATTCCATTAAATTTTATTTGCGCAAGGGCATTTAAGGAAAAAGATATGCCATTTCAGGAATCTGAAAATAAAACAAATGCTGTGCAGGGGGCGCATTTATCAAATATACAAAAGTGCAGTACGTCTAAAATGAACGTCACTCTATTACAAGGCCTTCAATTCGGTGGTTGGAGTCTCCCATGCTAAATGAGTAAACAAGGTGCGAAACCCTCACTGCCCAAGTTCTCGCTTGCGGAAGAACTGCGAGGGCCCAGACATACTTTTTTTTTTGCAACAGGCGGTAACCTTACACGTGAGACCCGCAAGGGAAAAAAAAAACAACGTGAAATCAAAGCGAAAACAAGCGGGAAGGCAGAGAGCCTCACCTGGTACCTGTGGTGCTCCAAGTGGTACTTCCGGAACGATATCGAGGCCGGTATACCGACTGGCAGGTTTGTGAACATGCCGAACAGCCGGTTGGGCAGCCCCTTGCCCTGGCCGAACGCCTGGTTGTGCGCGATCTCGTGAATGCCCAGCATGAGCGCGTGGTTGATGACGCCGCCGAAGCAGTAGGCGAGCACGACGATGGTGAACCACGAGGCGTCGCGCAGAAGCCAGAACATGATCAGCTGGAGTGTGACCATGCCCACAATCTGCCACTTGAACCACGGATCCGTCACCATGAGCTCCTTGATCTGGGGGTACTTTTCTGCGACGCGGTTAAGAAGGAGAGGGTAGACATAAGTTCCGTAACCGAGAAATCTTTATTAATGCGAAGGCCTTAAAGGGGCCCTGAAACACTTTTTCAAGAAACCATGGAACGAATTCACTGGAAGAGCTTATTGCCTCACGAATTCAACGCGGCAAAAAGTTTTAGGAACCCGTCCAGTGCGAGTGGAGTTACGGAGGTTTGTCGCAAGCTGCAGTTGCATTCACCCTTCTCTCGTCCCGACGAAAGCGCTGGAAGCTGAGCAGGGAGGGATTGCAGGCCCACAGAAAAACGTCACGCACGCTTCCCGACCTTGAGCACTTTTTTTCTTTTCTTTTCTTCGAATGCGCGGCTTTTTCAGTGTGATTACGCACGCAGGCGCGGAAGTAGCGGCCTCCCGCGGCGATCTCCTTCGAGAGAGCGCACCATGTTCGAATCAGCCAATGGCTGATAAATGGGTCGTTGACGTGTGATTTTTGAGCATATTAACGTGATTTGTCGAGAGACGAGAAAGCAATTTTTAGCTGACTTTGATAATTTATTGTGGATTCCAGGCCGCGTGCTGTGCTATAACATTTGGCTCGCGTGTTCTCTGGAGTCTCTACTACCGATCGGCAGCGTTTTACGACCATGCTCAAAAAATTGCCCGCAGCTTCTTTCGGGGGAACACTGAGGAGGATGCGGACCATATAATTGGTTAACGGGGTGTTAAAGTGCGACTTACTTGGGTCGATGGCTAAATTGGTTAACGTGGTTGTGAAATGGGGTGTTAAATTGCGACTTACTTGGGTCGATGGCTAAATTGGTTAACGTGGTTGTAGGAGGGGGTGTTAAATGAGTGAACACGTACACACGTATGCGAAAGGGCGGCGCTGGTCGAAGGGACGTCGATCATTGTGTTTGTGGATTCGTTGGAATTCATTTCACCGCGACCTTGGACGTCGACGCGCCGTACAAACCAACCGACGAGCGGCAACTGAGCGAGCGAGCGCCGACCTTGAGTATATATACAGCACGACGGCGCATGCACTGTCAGCTGTTGAATGTTCTCGAAGCGCGACGCCACATGCGCGTCCACTGGAAAATCAGGAGAATTGTAGATGTCGAACGCGGTGTGTAGAGGAGGAAGGGTGCACAGATGGTGGAGGAGTGAAGCGCGCGCGGTGTGTAGAGGAGGAAGGGATGCACAGATGGTGGAAGAGTGGGCGACGGCGCGACGGCGCATGCGCGCGCGTCAGCTGTCGAATGTTCGAGAAGCGGTGTGGACGGCGCGGACGACGCGGACGGCGCACTACAAGGCGCGAGTATAAGATGCTCCGCATCTAAAAGTTTTGCAAGGCCCCTTCAAGGTCTGGCCACATGCACGCGTTGCAGCACGGCTTTCTGACGCGGTGGCGCGCCCCTCTCCCTGCGAGGAGAGAGGGCACACGACTACGTGCCCTTTCTCTTTATAGGGAAAGGGCGCTGTGCCGCCTCAAGAAGCCTTCAGATGCCCAATCAAGCGCGAAAAGTGACCGTGGGCGTCTGCAACATCATGAGCGAAGCAAACATATAATCGTCATCGCCGCATATGGTAACTGCGGAAAGTGTGCGGAAACGGACATGGCAATAGCAATTATAATAATTGTTCAAGGTTTACGTTTAAAACCTCGATATATTTATAAGAGACGAAGTTGTGGACGACTTGGGAAATTTTCTGAAATTTCTACTACCTGGTGTTCTTCAGCAGCGTGTGTTTAAATCGAAACACACGAGCCTCGAGCGTTTTGCCACCGCCGAAATGCGGTCGAAAAGGACACGACAAAGGAGAAAATCGAGTAGTTAGGAAATTATTGCCACTATTTTATTAACCGCGGCCTGTAAAGCCGAAGTGTCTGGCTCGTGCCGCTAGCCGACATACAGGGCCACTTTGCAACCTGGGCGTGCGGTAAAGCCAGCTTTACAGTCTTGCGTGAGCTTTCGGAGGTGACGCGGCAGTCAACAGTACGGCTTGCATTGATAGCATAATACCCATCTCGCCAAGTGTTCAGTCGCAAGAACCATCGTTTCCGCTGAAACTCAGACAGAGAGAGAGAGAGATTACGGTCGGCATACCATTTAAGTGGAGCGCAAAATAAGACTAATTATTCACGCAAGAGATATCGGTAATTCCGTACCCAGAAGAACCATGCGTGCCACTGTATAAGCGTCAAATCAAACACAAACAGCGGCGGGCATCAGCAAGTGCCCTCCAGTCATCACCACTGATATGCGAGCGCGTCAGATACGGCAGCACCGCGCAGAGCGCACATGCACGTCTGTCCATGGCGAGGGCTTCCTTGGTTCGCGTGTCACCTGGCGCCGACAGTATACAGCTCGCGAAGCTGCTCAATTTAGTCTATAACATCATGAAACCAGTCGAGAACTTTAAAAGCATCTGGGCAGCTCGACAGAGTAGATGTTGTTAGCGCGTTCTAAACTAGGCCAGCGCTATACATACAAGGCTGCCTGCCGAAGCATCAGGCAAGTGTATCTCTTCCCCCCCCCCCCCTCTCTCTCTCTCTCTCTCTCTCTCTATATATATATATATATATATATATATATATATATATATATATATATATATATATATATATATATATATATATAATGAGTTTACATTGTTCTCTAATCGCGGCGTGCGTGAAGTGGGCAGATTCGATATGATGCGAGCGCACAGCCAAACCCGTTTCCACATGTGCATGTGAACAAAAAAAAAGTTTGAAATGTCTGGGCTACATTGTATATTATTATACGTCCCATCGTGCGATATGGTGCGGTATACTTGTACGTGAGACGAGGCGGCAAAATGAGGGCGACAGCGATCGTACAGTTTTGTTGAAGCGGTCACGACACGGTTACCCAAGTGGTTTTCAGCGAAAACTAGAAGCAGAGCGTCTATTATGCCGGCACAGGTCCCATCACTGATGGTGAGCTGTTTAGAGTGATCGATTGATTGATATGTGGGGTTAAACGTCCCAAAAGCATCATACGAATTTGAGAGACGCCGTAGTGGAGGGCTCCTGAAATTTTGACCACGTGTGGTTCTTTAAGCTGCACCTAAATCTGAGCACACTGGCCTACAACATTTCCGCCGCAGCCGGGATTCGGTCCCGCGACCAGCGGGTCAGCAGCCGAGTACTTTAGCCACTACAGACCACCCCAGCGGGGAACAGAGAAGGGAATAAAGACAGATAGAAACGGACACAATAGAATAGAAAAAAAACAATAGAGATAGAAAAAAGCGTGAATAGAGAAAGAAAGAAAGGGGACAATAAAGAAAACCAGGCTTGGCACCAGCAGAGCGAAGCTGGCTTTTTTCTATGCGTTTTGTTCCTTTTAATTGATGTATAGTAACTCCCCGCGCGATATCGACTTTCATTAAATAAAGAAAAATAACAAAGAAAAACTCCGAACTTTGCTGAATTTTTTATCGCAGCCGATAAACAGAAACAGCGATTGACTTTGCCGCACACATCAAACCGACGGGCAGCCACCCTGAGACTTCATGACATTCCCGCAGCGAACGCATTTAGCGTTAATACTAGAGGAGATACTACGCCGGCGGTGCGTGGCGGGATGCACGTATACACCCTCGACATTGAATCGCACTCAACAGCGTAGGCGGAGTGCACAGTGTTATCAGCTCGGCGCCGCTATATGTACTGCAATGTGCTGTGTGTTTATCACTTGCAAGGATGCGAGCAATTCCCTCCCACTGCAGGCAGGAAACGGCCTGTGATATGCACCTATACCTTTCCATTACCCGTATGGGCCGCCGTGCAAACGCGGACACAAGAGAGATCGAAAAAACACGAACGCCCCTTGTGTTAGCGCGAAAGCAGTTGCGTCGTCCCGACTTCTTGCGCTCGTGTTTGCAAGACAACCTTCATTAATCATGACATACCATCAGCCGCTTATACTCTTTGTAGTTCTGAGATTTCCATTGCAAACAATTCGCCCAATATCTCCCGGCATAACGAAGGTGTGAAGTGCACAAACTTGTTCGTTGCCGAAATTTTATTTTTTTCTATAGGCTGCTCTAACAAATTGTACCCCTAGTCGAGTGTATGCAGATAACCATGGTTGTATAACCAAACCAAACAAGACTTAGTTAATTGTAGGTAAAGTTTGCTTCAGATAACGCGCACTCGCACGCACACACGCACGCACACACGCACGCACACACACTGTTCGGAAAACAGAGGTAGTTCTATACATCAGCCTTCAACAGGATTAAACTAATATCAAACACGCCATTTTAGCATGTTACACATTACAAATGCTATTAGGTGGTTGCAATTGACAGCCAAAGCTGTGCCATAAAGGCGTCCGCATATATATACATATATATATATATATATATATATATATATATATATATATATATATATATATATATATATATACATATATACACGTGGCTTTCACGTGAAGTTAAGGACAAAAAAAAAAAAAAACTACCACCGACAATTACGATATTCCCTAATGTGAGTTCAAAGCGCAACTTCCAGTTTGGGCATGGTCAACTGAGTTAAAGTTTTGGCTTTGTGCAAGGTATCGACTACACCACACATTATTTTTTGTGAAGTAGGACAGCACGCGCTGCGCTATTATTGGTCTCTCTGCGGATAAGCGAGGTACCCGCTACAGATCTATACAAGCACATTGTTGGTGCTGTACGGCTGGTGACGATGGAATATGGCTGAATCCTTTACAGCGGGTGGGACGCAGTGAAACAGCCAGTCGTTGCGCATTTAGCATTGCGAGATGACTGGTTGTAACTTTACACTTCTTAGAAGTGTGGCAGCTTGGGCTAGTTGCTATGGCATGACGATAGTTATAGCGCGAGAACAAAACGACGACACAGAGACAAGAAGGACTTTCGTGTCCAAGAAGGTCTTTCGTGTCCTTCTTGTCTCTGTGTCGTCGTTTTCTTCTCGCGCTATAACTATCTTTACACTTCTGACGCGCTATATCATCAAGTCTAACGCGATTACTTAAGCGACATAACGCCTGCATAGGGTTTTTTTTAGGAAATGAGTTTCAAGGAGCTGAGTAGCTCTGTGGTAGGATATTTGACCACCACGCAGAAGTCTCGCGTTCAAATCTCATCCGATCACGAGTATTTTTTAATTTTTTTTAGGGGGCGAATTCACTCGAGTCACTTCCGCCGTCCATCGCGACACGCCATGACTAGTTTGTCCTAAAATATGGGCAGGTCAAAATCGCCGTCTCCCCCGACGGCCTTCTGCTGTGAACCGCCACGCCGCTGCTGGAGCACATACAGTAAAGACCCCAGGGGCTTTAACATACACTTCCTCTAACGATGGATGGATGTATGCATACGACTGTATCCTTTAGATCGGGCGGTGGCTAGAGCCACCAAGCCGTAATACTTAATGAACCCAAAACTACATTTTTTTTCCTTTAAACAGTGAGTTTGAGGATTCGTACTTTGCAGTGAAGAGTTTAATTTTCACTCGTGCCTTGACTTTAGCCACCAATCAGATAACCTCATTCTAGTTAATTCTACCCGCTTAAAGTCTATTTTGCCCTCCCTGTCCCTAAACCCCAGTGCTTTGAAAAACTCTGCGCCATCATCCTGAACTATAGGGTGAAGCCTTTTACAGAACATTATCAAGTGTTCGGCAGTTTCTTCTTCCTCTCTGCACGCACTGTATACCGTGTCTAACCCCTTCGTATTTGGCCCGATATGCCTGGGTTCGCAATACTCCCGTCCTGACCTCAAACAGTAGAGAACTACCCCGAGTATTATCATAGATCCTTTCCTTGGAGATTTCCTGCTTAAAAAGTTCGATAGATCTCTAGTGCGGACTTCTTAATCATGCCAATTCTCCACATATCGGTCTCAGCTTCCTTCACTTTCTTCTTAACCGATAATTCTTTTTGGTTTGGCCACCTGCTGTTTTCTAAGTATTTACCAGTCAACTTCCTGGTTCGCTTCCTCCATTCTGTATCGACATTCTTCATGTACAAGTAGCTGAACGGGTCCGGCACGGCAGCGCCGCGGCGCGGGAGTTCACCGCGAAAGGCGCTCACTCTTCCCGTGTATTCGCGCGGCGCTTTGGATTCTAGGTCACTCTATCCATGACGATGACGCCGATGACGATGAAAAACAAGCGCGTTCCAGAAAACACATATTCTTCCTGACATGGAGAAAAAACGATCGTGAAGGCGCTCTCACGCGCGAAACTCCCTCGCGGAGTTGACACTTATGACGACCAGCTAAACGATGTTGTATGCACACCCGCCGGTAGCGGGATCGAATCCCGGCCGCGGCGGCCACATTTTCTATGGAAGAAAGATTTCTCGAAACCCGTGTGCTTAGATTTAGGTGCTCTGTCGAAATTTGCGGAGTTCTCCACTACGGCGTCTCTCGTCATCAAAATGGCGGTTTAGGGACGTTAAACACCCAACAGTCAGAGATTGTATGCACAGCACACACGTGTTGTCGCTCATTTGAATTGTTCGAGTGGCCAACGTGCGGGGGGGGGAATTCACGGTTACCCGAATGATTCCCCCCCACTTCACTCATCATCGTTCATTTGTGATAATTTCACTCAATGTCTGTCGGTGACGTCACCGATAGAGACGCCGCTCATCGCCGGAACGGACGCCTCAGAACTGCGCACTCAAAACACAAAGAAAAACCGAAGAGAAAGGAAACACGATGAGCCACCAGATTATCGGCGGGGACAGCAGCTTCGGCCGCGACGCAGTCGGGCGAATCAAGAAATCCGACGCAATGGTCCGTATACATTAAGAAATCTCTCTCACGCGTGCGTTTACGGATATATAGATATGTGCTATTGAGGCAGAAGAGAGAGTCGGTGAAGACACGTATCAGCAGCGAAGCGCGAAAAAGTGCACAATTGTGAAGCTAGTGGAACTAATTCCAGGTCGCGACTGGGAGCATTTGTGCGACGGGGACAAATTATTTAGGAAGCGAATGACGCAGGCGCTCCGAACAGTCGGCAAGTCGCGAAAGAAGTGGTCTTACAAAAATAAAAGTTATACGATATTCCAAGTCAAGCAAAGACAATATTTTTTCTCAGAAAACGCACTTCACTTGTCGTTCAAAAAACTTTAATTATAACATTGGTTAAATCGATTTAAGTATTTAGCATTTTTTCAGAAAGAGCGAAAAAATGCTAAAAAATATTTAACACGTTTGCTAAGGGATCGAACGAGCAGCTTTAAAAGGTGGTGACAGCAAAGTAGATCGGGGAACAAACCGACGTTAAGGATATTATAGTTTAAATCAAGAAGAGGAAACGGACATGGGCCGGGCATGTAGCCCCTAGGTATTACGATGACCGCTGGTCATTAAGGGTAACTGACTGGACTCCCAGAGAAGGCAAACGGGTTATGGGGAGACAGTAAATTAGATGGACAGATGCGATTAAGAATTTTGCGGGCATAAAGTGGCAGCAGCCCGAGTTGACTGGCGGAACATAGGAGAGGCCTTTGTCCTACAGTGGACGTATAGTCAGGATGATGATGATGATGATGATAGCAGACACAGTATACAGCTTTGCTTTATAATTTTTTTTCATAAGGTGTTTCACATATTGCACTCTACTGGACTATCTAAATTGATTTCATTTATTCTAGCTTTTCCGCAGTTCTCAATATCAGCCTACATTGCTTTGGCGTAGTATATTAACTATCGCTCCAACGAGCCCTATTCTATATTACCCTAACCCATGCTTTCGCGTCACCTTGCATGTGGCTGCCTCTAGACACTATACAATTCAACATACAGCGTCCCTCCTCCTCCCCGTCCTTTCTGTTCTCGCACGCACCGCTGTGATCGTTGCGTATACAGTGAGACAATCGAATCAGTCGCATACGTCACGCAAGCATAAACAATAACATGAAGTGCCGACATCACGAGTATCGACTGCAGACATATCCGAAGCAGACTCCGCGGCGAAGATTGCGCGTCCGCCGCACACGTGTCGCGAACAAAAGCAAGGGCTGCACAACCCGAGAGAGCTTACAGCAGCAGGCGAGGCGCGCCTGAACAATGCCGCCAGCGCCGAGTGAGACGCGGCCGTAAAAGTATACAGGCACACGGGCACAGGGCTCTGGGGAAACAATAATGACAGACAGAGATCGCACAATCCTCAGTCAATCGAGTTAGCCACGTAATGATGTAGAGCGGGATCGGAGTGACCGCACAAACCACGCGACTGCTGTTAAAGGGGCGCTTAAGAGAATCGACGGCTTCATTTAAATTGACAAACTGCACCGTGAGAACTTTAGTGCCACATGTTTCAATGTCATAAGTTCCTTATTGGCGGAGAAAATAATGATTGATATGTAGAGTTTAACGTCCCAAAACCATTATATGATTATGAGAGACGCCGTAGTGGAGGGCTCCGGAAATTTAGACCACCTGGGGTTCTTTAACGTGCACCCAAATCTGAGCACACGGGGGCGGAGAAAAATAAAGGCAAGCTTAAGTTCCGTTTTCAAATTTCGGGTTGAAATCGCGCCTGACGCCAAAAATTTCCAAAACGTACTTTTCGTATTTTCGCGACAGCGTCTCGATAACTTTTTTTTTTTTTCCCGAAACTTTGTATAGGAGGGTTGCACGTGACGTCATCCGCTTGAGGCGCTAGCGGCGTTTGCCTCTACCGCCATGTCAGTGGTCTAAGCGCGCCCTTTTTGAAGCGGCGAGCGGCAGTGAGAGGTTGTGTGCGTGCCGCTACGTACGGTACCAACGTGGTGAAATTCCACTGAGTGCTTACGCGCGTGACTTCCGAAGTCCGGCGAAACTTCGCTACGAACATAAGGTTCACATTTGCGGCGGATATCGACCCGTTCGACTTCAGCCGCGATGAAGCTGTGTGGGATGTGAAGTGTTATTCCCGCATCAAGCTCACGGACATTAAGGACAACCTCGTTGGCGGCACAAGCTTTGCAACAAGGGACAAGCTTAAAGCCTACAAATCGATGGACGCCAACAACTATGTGACTTGCAGATGGGTCCAACAGCACCGAGATCGCGACCTCGAAGACGGCCGCCGCGTCGTCGTCGGAAACGTGACTGGTTCCCCTTGCTCAGTGTTCGGACAATTTTTTTTTTTTCACCGCGGTGGTGTCGTTTATCGAATTCTTTGTGTGGAAGGGCTTCACCATTTGCAAGAGCATGCGAGGTGACACAATTGACATAGTCCGTTCGTGGTTCAGCCCAAGCCACTTGCGATCAAAAATGCTCTTTGCTGCAGGGTCCAACCACGCGCGTTGGGCAGTTGCGCACCCAGAAATCACATACAGTCTCGATTGTAACTGATCGACGTTAATGTGCTCAGCTCTTTAAAGCATGGGTAAACGAGAACGCACTGCGTCGCTGACTGTTTACTAACACAGATAAATCAGTAACACGTAGCACCTACCTGAATGATACCGCTGATAAGCAGCGATCGCGGTCGTAGTGCGCGCGCTCGTATCCTGCTGCGTAAACAAAGCTTCATAGCGCACGTCGCGAAAACCGAAGTTTTTCACTACAAAATCGAGCCTCTATGATGTTGCATAGGTTCTGAACACTTACCGGAAATGAAATGAAATGTTTAACGCACACGCGGCATAGTGTGTGGCTGAACCATTCAAACCTTTTCGATCGGTCTACAATCATTTTAGGCATGAAAAAAAAAAAAAGCCGACATCAGACGCATTGTCATGACCAGCCTTCTTACTCGAGTGATTGTAGGAACCAAATAAGGCACAGTTCACCATTATGAGCACAGGAATCTTGCACAGGCGCGCAGCCGTGAGTGTACCTAGTGTACGTTCTGCGACTGCTTGCCCGCGGCGGCAGGGAGGGAGACCACAAAGATGGATGCGCTGCCTCTTCGACGCTGGCGCCATCTCGTGGGCCACACCCCTGTGCAACCCTCCTATACGCTAGGTCACCCACTGACGACAGTCCGTTTCAATTTTAACGATTATAAGCTACGTAGGACCCAGTAGATGCCGTCATAATCTATGACGTCACGGTGCTTGGTGCGAAAATCCCAAGGTGGCGTCTATCTATGCTTTTTAAAAACTTTTTTTTCTTTTCACGAGTTTTTTTTTTTTTCGCTTACAGATCGTTGTGTCGCGGTAGGACTGGTGTATTCGGCGTCGGAAAATTGTGCTCCAAGAAAACGCGATAAATCGTTTTGTCCTGTGCTCGTCACACATGCGTGGTACATGTGACCGTCATCAATACCTGACAAACACAATGATCAAGAGATCGACCGAGAAAAAGAAAAAAAACAACATTGCTTTCGCTTCTTTCGAATCGTCTCAAGGCAACGCATAAGTTATCCTGCGAGTTTTAGTTGGAACATACAATAATGGCAAGGAGAAGTACGAGTATAGAAGATGTTATCTTATAATAATTGGGTTGTTCATTCAATAAAAAAATGAAGTGAAAGAAAAGATAACTTAGTTATCTTCTTGCTCACATTGCTTTTTTCACAATTTCAATTTTTACATCACAATTTTTACAGATAACATCAACTATACACAATTACAACAGAATTGTCTGTTTTCTGTCTGTTTTCGTGCGCTTTAACTGGTAGTTATACTATACACAATTACTTTTGTGTAACAAAAAAAAACACGAGCTCTTAAATTCCCCTTGCTTTGCGTTTTTTTTTTTTTGTAAGAGGGGGCCACTCAAGATACACTGCTTGTGCCAGCAATAGCGTGTAGATAGTTTATCCTTACGCCACCCGTATCGCCTAGCCGATTCTCACAATGCCCAACCAACACGATGAATCGCATTGCTCGATCGGTCGTGCCGGCGGCGAGTTGTAAATAGCAAACGCGAGCTGTGGCCTATCTTCGTATCTCTGCCGAGTAAATATACGCACCCGAACGTAGTGAATAGTTTGGTTATCAGGAGCAGATTACCGCACGTTTGTTGTCTGGGACCTCGTTTCCTTGTTTGTCGTCGATATCGTTTACTAGAACTAGAGATAACTTCTGTACAACTCGTTGGAAGTGTACATAACATAACAGCGCAGTATTGGCAATACGTAAAAAATTCATAAAAAATACCCGAAAGGCGATCACCACATTCCCCAGATTTTTGAAACAAGGGGAACAAATATAGAAAGTTTAGTCAATTCCTTTCGTTAACCCCTGCACCACCGCTTCAGTGCACGTTTCCTATGCAGACATGGTATATAACTGCGTCCTCGCATCGTAAACAAAATATTTTTTTTCCTCGAAAACAGTGCAAAGCAATAACCGACACAACTCGACCGCAGGGCCTCGAAGTTGAACACACATATTTGCGCAGCTGTTGGCGAATGACGCGAAAACAATCTAATAATAATTTTTGGAGTTTTACGTCCCCTTAAAAAAATCACGATATTCTTGTCAGGGATGCCGCCGTGGAGGGCTCCGAAAATTTCCATAACCTCGTGTTCCTCAACATGGATTGACATTGCACAGGACACGGGCACCATTTCGCTTCAATCGAAATGCGAGCACTGTGGCCGCGGGATCGAACCCGCCACCTTTGGGTCAGCAGTCAAGCCGCTGCGCCACCACGACCAACACGCGATTAACTATCAGCAATAACAAAAAACAACAACTATAGCAAGGTTAAAAAAACAGCATTTGAGCAAGACATCTCTCAAAAACCCGTGCGGACGCCTTTTTGGCCAGGCGCATGCTACTATACACTCAGTGCCACCGTGCGCTTTGTTTCACCGATCGACTGTCAACGCGAACCCGTCCTTCGAACAGCTGTCACCGCGCCGATGATGGATCGACCCCAAATTCAGGCGCACGCCAGACTAACACAGCTATTCCCGGACGGCTTTAGCAATCTTTTTTTTTCCCTCCCAAGGTCATCCGTAAAAGCCATTTCAGACAGTCTACTTTCTGGCAGCATCAAGTAACGAATTACATGCGCGGCGTAATATATACGGAACTGCAATTAACGAGCCTCGCGAAATTTGCCATTCATCGAACGTTGAAAAAGAGAACGGCCGCTGCGCGATCGTTATAAAGCGGCCCTGCGTACACTTTTTCAACATGGTCAGAAAACCCTTCTGCGGTGGTGACGTATCGCGCTGTAAATATGGAAGCTAAAACCAACTCGCCAAACATACTGCATCGTGGAGTTGAAACATTATGACGCAGCACGTACGCGGTCTGGAAATTACTATTCTTGAGGTGAGCTAAATATCACTCGCTCTCCTCGCCATATACCAGGTGTCCCAGCTATCTTTAGCCGAGGGTCATAGCGTAAACATAAGAGACAACGGGCGGAAACGGTGTGCCCCACAGAAGTTGTGTAAGCACGGTAAACATTCCTCGAACAGGCCGGCCAATACTTCCGTCGCTTATTAAAACCACTGTTCAAAACCACCAGTCTTACACGATTGCACGGAGAAACTCAATGCATTCCGTTTTATAAGGTTAATGCAACGACTTAAACAGTTATCCTATACCATACGAAATAGCTTGCTATACCTTGAATCTTTTCGAGTTGATCTTGCTGACCTGTTGATTTTTTTTATCTCTATGGCAATACCTAAAACATGTCCGATGTATTTTTTGCTTGCATTCTGTCTGAATATTATTCATAATTTTCGTATGACTATCACTGTGACTGAACAAACACTATGCATTGTGTTACTCGTATAGTGGTGCGAGATTGTTAAGCTGAACTTGGCGTCACAAGAGAGAAAAACCTCTTTCGGGCCCTTCCCTTCCTGCTGTACGAGTGGCAAGAGCCGAGCCAAGCTATACGATAAAGCAAGTTTCTTTTTTTTTTTTCTTCCGCCACACATTTCTTTTTGTTGTTGTATCACGTGTACACGTCAAGAAGGAAATAAACACACCGAGTGACGAGAAACACGCGGGGGAAGAGATGCTGTCTGAGTGAATGTTTGCCGAGAGAAAAGACGACGACGAAGCTAAACACATGAAATGGCAAAACGCAGCAAGAGAGAAATGCTGGAAGAAACGACGCCAAGATGGACCTCTGCACTCTCCTTATCTCACTCAAGCGAGAGAGAGAGAGAGAGAGAGAGAGAGAGAGAAACGGCAAGGACGCAATCTTGAATGGCTGCTGCCTCTTATCCAGCAGCCACAATCACGAGCGAAGGCTTCGCTTCGGCTCGACGCTTCGGGTTTCCACTCCAGCCACGCGTATCAGACTCACCGCACGACGCCACAACGGGTTACACGCAGGTTGCGCCCAGGGTACAAGTGCGCCTCGAAAGCTGCTCCCCGATCAGTTCGAGAAGGCGTACAGCTGAGGCTACCGAACTTCACACGCTCGAAATCATTGCCACTTCTAACAGCTTCTCTTCAAACTTATAAAGCTAAGTCGCGTTAACGCTCACAAACACTCCTTTTTTTCCCCCGTCAGCTACCTCCGAGCGGAACAAATTAAGTCACGATGATGTTTGTTACAAGACGACTGACGCTTTCGTGAACCTGATTCAACGTTTCGAATTTTCACCCCCCCCCCCCCTTATTTTTTTGGCAATTGCATGCACTTTGTTTTCGAGTACTCACCCACTACCGCGCGGGCATTTTGTATTACGTGACGTGAATGGATGACGAAGATATACGACACAGACATGATATTCATGACATGCGTGTCATGTGAGAACATGATGACTACATATGCCGCGCTCATGATGCGCTCGCGGCCGTTTCGCTAGCTGCACGTATACCAAATTTGGTATTACGCGACGTGAATGGATGACGAAAGCTATACGATTGATTGATATGTGGGGTTTAACGTCCCAAAACCACAATATGATTATGAGAGACGCCGTAGTGGAAAGCTCCGGAAATTTCGACCACCTGGGGTTCTTTAACGTGCGCCCAAATCTGAGCACACGGGCCTACAACATTTCCGCCTCCATCGGAAATGCAGCCGCCGCAGCCGGGATGCGAACCCGCGACCTGCGGGAAGAAGGTATACGACACAGACATGATATTCATGACATGCGTGTCACGTGATGCCTACATATGCCACGCTCATGATACACTCGCGGCCATTTCACTAGCTTCACATATACCAAGTTTGGTATGATGTGAATGGACGACGAAGGTGAATTACACGTCCAAACATGATAATTATGACATGTGTGCCATGTAAAACATGACTACATGCTACGCTCGTAGCGCACTCGCAGCCGTTTCGCTAGCTCCACATATCCGACATTTAGTATCACGCGACATCAAAAGACGACGAAGGTAAATGACACGTCCAAACATGATAAGCATGGCATGGAAGACTTGTACGGCATAATTTACATCCGCCTCGTTACGTTGTGCTTATTTTAAAGTGACATATCAACCTTTCATGCTTGGGATATCAACTATTCCCACTGTATGTGGGATCTGCCAATTTTTTAGTAGTGATTAAGTTCATATTTTTATATAAGTTTTCTAAAGCCTCCAGAGCGCTCGAAAACAGCCAGTGGAGTGTACCACAAGTCTACTTTAAAGGTCTTTCTTGGGATTCTTGAACGCAGAAATTTTGCTGTGTCTGTCTATCACACGATTCAGCGACCCGGCTAAAGTTCAAGCACTTGCTGAACGCCCGGCCTTCGTCAACTGGTGGCAGCGTTCATACTTGTGAACATCGTCGATCAAAATGCAAATTTTAAATGCGAAGCACTTCTTAGCGAACTTCGGCTACTTTGAGCGTATCTATCCATCCATCCATCTATCTAGCCGCCTACGACTTTTAGCTCTCCTGGCCGTTTCGATAATGGTATCGATACCAAACTCGTCATGGCATAACATGACTGTATGATGTAGTCATAACATGAAAATCATGACATGTATGTCATGAATTACAATTAATGGCCCTGCAGCTCTTGCGATGCTTTCGTTCACATGGCATGTTGCAAAACTGGTATGGTAAGACATGGTTGCATGGCGAACACAAGCGACAGACCCTAACGTGAAAATCGTGACATGCGTGTCGTGTAACAACATGACTACATGCCACGCTCATGATGCACTCGCGGCCGTTTCGCTACCGTCACTTATATCAAATTTGGTATTACAGTACGTGAATGGATGACGAAGGTATGATACTGGTGCAAACATGATAATCATGAGATGCGTGTCATGTGATAACGTGATTACCCGCCACGCTCATGATGCGCTGGTGGCCGTTTCGCTAGCTTTACATATGCCAAATTTGGTATTACGTGACGCCAATAGATGATGAAGGTATGTGACAGGTGCAAACATAATAATCACGAGATGCGTGTCATCTGAGAACATGGCTACATGCCACAGTCAAGGCCCCAATACATTTCGACGTGACGCGGTGCGCGTGCTCGCCGGCGTTCATTTCGTCGCGTCACGCCGGCGTTGCCACGTCAGGCGTCGGTGTTGCCATATACTCGAAGGCGTGCGCAGCACTGCGTTGCTTTGACGCATGCGCGTTTCAGCGCGCCCAGCGTCCCTCCGTCACGAAAAGAGGGAGACGCAGTGTTGTCTGGGTAACACATCGGCGCGAAATGCAGCATGTCGCATTTCGCGCCGGTTGCCATCGGGCCGCGCTGAAGGACGCTGGTCGCGCCTGGCGTCAGACTATACAGTGCTCGCGTTTTGCTAACGTAGCGTCACTGTGACCAACGTACGCGCGCGTCAACGCTACATTGGAGTACATTGGGCCCTTAATGATGCGCTCCCGGCCGTTTTGCTAGCTCCACATATACCAAATTTGGTGTTACGTGACGTCAGTGCATGACGAAATATATGACCGGTGCAAACATGGTCATCCTGACACACGGTTCATCTAATTGATTGATATGCGGGGTTTAACGTCCCAAAGCCACCATATATGGTCATGAGAGACGCCGTAGTGGAGGCCTCCGAAAATTTCGACCACCTGGGGTTCTTTAACGTGCACCCAAATCTGAGCACACGGGCCTACAACATGTACGCCTCCATCGTAAATGCAGCCGCCGCAGCCGGGATTCGAGCCCGCGACCTGCGGGTCAGCAGCCGAGTACCTGGGCCACTAGACCACCGCGGCGGGGCACGCGGTTCACCTAAAAACATGACAACATACCACGCTCGTAGCGTGCTCTCGGCCGTTTCGCTAGCTCCACATATTCACCTTTTCATAAACGCCTCCCTGGGCGCCGCCATAGCCCTCCTTGGGCTGTGCAAAATGGCGCGTCCGCTCGAAAATGCACTGACAACGCTGCGCCCTTAGCCTTTGTACTCCCGCGCACAGCCCATCATGGCGGTGTTTTTTTCCTTCCTGCGAAAAGGTGTATACTAAATTTGGTATCACGTGACGTGAATAGATGAGCAAGGTAAACGACACATCCAAACATGATAATCATGACACGGAAGTCATATGCGGCATCATTCACCTCCACCTAGTAACGTTGTGCTGATTTTAAAGTGACATACCAAGATTTCTCACTCCTGCTTCGCATATCACAGATTCCCTATAACGTAGATTCGCACTGTACGTGGGATTTGCCAATTTTTCGTAGAGGAGGACTCAACCGGCCAACCGAGTGGGGCAGAGTACGACGCGAGCTGCGCCGGCGCGTCAAGTTCACTTTCTTGTTGTCGGAAGTCCCGTGCGGCGGCGACCTTCGCAGCATCCGGCTGTCGAACCGGCATTGGATGCGTCGTCTATACGCAATGGCCACGCCTCGGCTGCCCGCGAACTCGACCGCTTCGGTCAAGGAAGCGGCAGCGTGACACCACTCAATGCCCGCAGTTACCCGAAGCCAAAGCGGAAAACAAACAAAAAATAAATAAAAAGAACCGATCTGCCACTACCACTCCATTTGTGACAATGAATGACCGTTTCCGGTTCACAGGCAACCGACACACGTAGCGTGCCAACAAAACGAGCGTATAAGGATTCATTCCGAAGCGAGCCAGAAGTATAATTCCTCGCGGTCGTGAAAAAAAACACGGTTCTTACTCTCCGTAAAAAGAAAGTGGCGCGTTGGCACAGTGCACACAGCTGCCACAATTTAAGCGCACTTTCCTTCAAGGTTTTGCCGTATATACGTCGCCCAATGTTGGCTCTATACGCGAGGTTGATGCGCACTGCTCTATTCCGAGCAAATTGACAATCGTAGACCGCCGGCAAAAAAGTGCAACGTACAAAAGAGTACAACGCTGCTTCGTTTCTAGGTTAGATGCAGTGCATTTTGTCTCGAGAAAGAAAAAAAGCAGGAGTTTCGCTATTCTTTTTTTAAACTTCTGCTGGTAAACTTCACGTATAAGACGCGGCTTTACGAGCCAGAACAACGACAGTTCCTCTTTCTTTAGCGGGGAGAGATCGAAGGTTCTTCGCGCTACCCGCCCCCCTCTTTCCTACCACGTGAATCTATAGGGGCTGACTTCAGTGATCTGGACGACGATTGTGAAATGCAATTTTCTTTTTTCCCAGTTACGTTTAGAAACAAGGTGGATACAAGGGATCCCTCGCGGAGCAATGTCTTAAACCAGTCAAGCATGTGTAGCCCGCGAACATACCTAATAAGAAACAAAATAAAACAAAAGTGGAGAGAATAGAGCCGTGTGCGGGCGGTATGTTTGATACGTCCCTGCCATATAAGATACAAGTAAGAAACGCTACACAGAGGTTTTATAGTCAAGCGCTTTGCTAAGTTGGTTTACATCTAACGCAGCTGCACGCACGTACACACAAACTGTGTCACAAAAGGCAACCAACAGACGCGTTTCCCACCGGCTGCACCACTTGTGCAATGTCGCACTCTGAACAATGTAGGTATATTTGTGCTACACAAAAAGGACTCCGATGTCGTGCACACACCCTCCATTTCGGTCCTCCTCACAATCCAGAGCAAACAGCGGAATGCATTTAGCGTTGAAATAAAGCTAGATATTTTACAATGATCCACGTGCCGATTGAAGTACACTGTAACGAAAACGAACTTTCTTTATTATTTTTTTAACGGCGCGACGGTAACTTATGTAGGACGACACGCGACTCACAGAGGTGGGGGGGGGGGGGGGGGCGCTTGCTTGCTCGCCACTTTACGGTATCTGTACCGACTTGGCGCGCGTGCCCACGCAGCGCTGTGTACACCGCTATTTCGATAACCTTGTCACTCGGGTGCTTGTATACCCACCTTATCGAGCTCACTCACTACGGCCGGAGTAACGCACAAAAAAAAGTAAAATAAAACATAACGTAGAAAGTAAACTAACGCATCGGGTAATTTGTGGAAGTTATCGTACACATCTAACAAACAATAATGCCAAGAAAGTATAGGGGACGTTATTACACCTAACTGTAATGAAATGTGAAGAAATAAAAGTGGGTGAAAAGATAACTCGCCGTGGGCAGGAACCGAACCTGCAACCTTCGAACTTGAAGGTCCCAAAGGTCACAGGTGCTCGTCGAGACGAGAAAACAATAATAACCAGGGTTTAGCGCTATATAATACTTTCTTATCGCATTTTTTCAGCTCAGTAAGGCCGCGTTCACACTGAGCATTCCGGCCGCCGAAAGTGCTCCGAATCCGGTTCGGCGGCGGCGAGATCCGCCGAAAGGGCCCTCTCCGCGCCGATCGCTCTCGGACCGATTTTTGCGGCGTCTGCCGCCGAATCGGTCTCCGCGGACCAATAGGAGTGCTAGTCAAGGAATTTTGAAAAATGGCGGCCAAGCCCTACTCACTTGTTATGCTGCAGTGCACGTAACTGAATGTTGAAACCAATGGGAGTTTAACCTACTCTGTGCCTACTTCGCCTCCGTATATCGTGAAAGAGGTGACCGAACTTGCTGTTGGCGTGACCAAGCTTGTTGCGGTCTTGCAGAACAAAACGAACCCACCAACGCCGCTGGCGTCGGTGGTTTTTCTGCTCTTCGTGCATTACAAGACAGCCACTTGCCAGCAAAGTAAGCAGTACTGTCTTTTCTTGCTTCTTGCGTACGAGAATCGTCGAAGTATACACCACCGGATAGCGTAGTAGCGTTTGCGAGCCGCGACAACAACCGGGTGACAGCGTATCCATCCCGCGTTAGCCCCGTAGTAGATGGCATATTCGGCGGCGCGGGGCGCGTCCAGTGCGAACGACGCTGCGTTTCGGCGGCAGGGGAATTTCGGTCGCTGTAGAAAGCGGATGTTTCAGTGTGAACTAGGCATTAAGGTTTCGGTATTTCTTTAACGCGGGCGTTTAAAGAGCACGCCTGACACCCCAGTTCCGCATGACGAGAAAACGCTGCTGATCGGTTCGGTAGTCGAGGCTCCTGAAATTAAGGTAGACAAATATTATAGTGCAGCGCATGGCCTGGAATTGACCATTAATTCTCAAAGTTAGCTAACGTATCGGTCAACGAATTTTTTGAACCTCCTTGCACTCGAATCATCTCTCTCCAAATGATGACATACACTCAAATGACAACGCCATATATATGCGCAAATTCGCAGTCATTGGCTGGTATCTGAGCATCGCGGGCAGCATAGTTACCACGCTCGCCGCGGGATAGCGCCAGGTGTCCACGCTTGCGATCACACTGAAAGTAATCAGCGCGTACGAAGCAAAAAAAAGGTAGTGCTCGAAATCATGACTACCGTGTGACGCACCTCAGTACCCCCGAGCCGTCCTTCCCTGTTTAGCTTTCACCGTGTTCATCGGAACGAGATAGATAGATAACTTTATTCGGGTCCGGAAGAATCTTCACCCCGTTTTTATAGGGGCAAGACTGCGGGCCGCTCCCACGTTGGGACAGGGAGGCCAAGCCTCACCGCCATCGGAAAGAGAGAACAATAGCAACTGGGGTTCCGCGTCCCAAAAACCAGCGTGTGATTGTGAGGAACGCCGTAGTCGAGGGCTCCGGAAATTGCGACCGTCTGGGATTCTTTAACGCGCACTGACACGCATTTCGCCTCTATCGAAATGCGACCGCCGGAATCGAACCCGCGACCTTCGGGCCAGCAGCCGAGCACCTGGTCCACATTGGAGGACGGGACGTGAGAAAACAATTACAACGTGCGACAAATGTCTCTAGTTTCACTCGTATACTTCACAGATTATAAATACAAAACAAAAAATGTCTACCGCGGTTGATTTGTGAGGCAATTAATTCATACAGTGAACCCGTTCAATGGGTATGCTTACAAAAGTGTTGAAGGGCCCCTTAATAAATTCTCTCGTATTAGTCAATTAATCTTTTTCTGTACAGAAATCAGCAAGCTCACAAAAGAAGGCACTCAATTAGCGAAAAAACGCTATAGAAAGAGAGTGCGAGAGGCAACGCCATCGTGGAATTGCGGCATCAATCACTGCGCGGTGATTTATCTGAGTTATTCCAGATCGGTATAACTGCCCCCGAGCACCTCTGAGAAGTCCAGAAACTTAATCTACCATGTTTAAGAAAATATTCCGGGGCCAATTTCCCGAAATTGAAAAAAAAAGAGCCCATTATGGAATCCATGAGGAGATATGCTCGAATTTAAGAGCGAAATTTGAAAATGAAACTTTGAGCGTGATTTCGTCCTCCATCAATCATTCTTGATTCCTAATAAGATTAAATTAACAATCGCATAGTTCTCGGAGTACAATTCATCAGTATAAGCCGATTCACTGTCTGAGACAAGAAAAAAAATATAAGAAAACGCGACGATGGGCATCGTCCATTCGTCACTACGGGACATTGCACTGGTCTATATACGACTCAACGTTCGTTCGGTTACACGCGCAATGAAACACACAAAACAAATGAAAGCAAACACACAAAACAAACTCAGAAATGCCACGTCGGAACAATTGTGCGAACGCCATTCGCTTGCCATGCCCGGTCTCATCCGTCCGCAGCGTATATGCGTGTGAATGACGTGTACAGCTTTCATTCACAGCATTACGCGACAGCGCTATTTCTTACTACAGCCTTAATGAAACGTCGGTCGCGCGTGTCACAGCATGAGGAAGAAAAAAAAAAGGGGGAGGGGTACGTTCGAACGACCAGATGGGATGAACATGCAATACGATCGAAAAATGAACAATGATTGCGTTTTACACGCAATCAGAGTTCAGGCGCTTCATTTTTCATAGAAGTATATGGCCGGGTGATCGGCAGGAGTGAAGGAAGACGTGACAGATGTTCACTTACAGTTGATGTTCGATATATTGGCTGCTGACCCGCAGGTCGCGAGATGGAATCCCGGCTGCGGCGGCTTCGTTTCCGATGGAGGCGGAAATGTTGTAGGCCCGTGTGCTCAGATTTGGGTGCAGATTAACGAACCCCAGGTGGTCGAAATTTCCGGAGCCTTTCAATACGGCGTCTCTCATAATCATATAGTGATTTTGGGACGTTAAACCCCACATATCAATCAATCAATCAATCAATCAATCAATCAATCAATGATGTTTGATATAGAAAAGTAGTTCACGAAAGCATCGACTCAGCGCACGGCAATGCTTTTGTGGATAATTTTCCAATCAACATCAGTTGCAAGCAGGTGTCTGCCTTTACACCTATTCATTCCTGCGATCAAACCGCCGATGTACTGCAACAATAGAGTTTTAGTGCCGGGGTTAGGTACCCAAGTTCTTCCGTTACTTCTTACTCTGACGATAGTTATAGCGCGAGAACAAAACGACGACACAGAGACAAGAAGGACACGAAAGACACGAGCGCTTGTCTTTCGTGTCCTTCTTGTCTCTGTGTCGTCGTTTTGTTCTCGCGCTATAACTATCGTCATGCCATACCAACTAGCCCAAGCTGCCACACTTCGTACTCTGCTTGAGGGCAGCTGGCAAACAGAAGAAAGCGGGCAGCTACACGGTTAAGCGTCTTCGGCACTGCAACAACTGGCGCAGAATCGTAACTTTCCTTATCGCTGCGAAACTTTGAAAACTGGCAAACAAAAGTCACTCGAACATTCCATAAGAACCACGCGAAGGAGCAAGGTTTATAGCTTTCAGTACCGGGTTGTCGACGGCGCAATGCGGACAGAAATCTGCATAGTGACAGAAATCCTTTGTTCAGTTGTACTGTATAGTGGCAGTCGCACATTGGCATTCGTGAGCACCTGCAATGGTTCCTTTTATTTCTTGGTTCGCAAGCAGTAGAAACGGATCCCAAAGGCCACTTGAAAGTAAGCGCGTGATTCAGATATGCTCCGCCAGGCGCCGCGCTATCCCAGTTACTTACAACTATAGTGAACTATACTAACAACCATAGAGTTTTTCAAAATTAAATAGAGGGCACTCTGGCGCTGCGATCGTTCAGCGACCATGGGAATGATGGGTAGTACACACATTTGCCTATAGTCTTCGTACTTGCGGCTTCGTTTATTGCTGTGTTTTGATTTTGTTTTGAAAGAAAGATTCAACCCTTTTGAACTTCGTGACCCAATTTGGAAAGGTAATTGAAAAAAAAATAGGGTGGTGAAGCGCAATCGCTGAACATTTGCCGATTTTTGTTTCGTGAGAAAACAGCTTCAAGCCACACGAACACACACGGAGCCAAAAGCAGGCCAGAAGTACGAAGTTTAGACAAATGTGTGTACTACCCATCATTCTCATGCTCGCTAAAGCGCCGTGCATTGCAGCTCCCATAGACACAGCGCCAGAGTTCCCTCTAGTGTATATTGGGAAACTCTATGCTAACAACTAAACCATCCGCTTTTTCAATAAACTCATTCAATTTTCATTGATTATAGACAGTTACGTGACTTCAATTTTAAGTAGACTAATGTTCTCTAACTAAAATACCTAATATAATTTTTAACTTGCACCAAAACCATTTCTCACAAGTTTTGCCTTATTAAGCTTGTTATTTAGCTATAGACTCCCCGCTTTCTGTATTTTGCTCCGCGCTCACAAACCACAGGAGCGACACAGAAAACGTAACACGGAATTTGTGCGTGATGTGGTTTAATTAGGCACATCCTCATTGAGGAATGCAGTTTCGTTGCATGGCTAGTAAAACTATGGGCGCGAAACCACGACACATCCTTGCGCCTCGCAGAGTCCTTGCGAGGCATATATATACGAAGTCGCGCATGTACTGCGTCGAAAGGAACGTCTTAGAAACCCGACTTTGGCAAATAAAAAACAAAAAGCGCGCGTGTCGACACACAGCGATGCTGTAAGTTGTAGAGCAAGAGCGGCCGACGCATTTTAAGATATTTTTAAAGTTCCAAGAGGATAAACTATGGGGTTGTGGCTGCATATATGTGACATATACATGTCCACATCAATGTTTCGTTATAGGTGCATGTATATACACTGCTACCAAACACACATGACATATCAAGCACCGTACAGTGCCCTTACTTTGCTTCATTTACGTACAAAATAAATAACAGTCGCAACTGTACGGTAATGCGCGACGCGAAAATTTCTACCTGATTATATACCAAGAATATTTTCATTTCGAGTTAAAAAACGCCCAGGCAAAAACACCTCGTAGAATTTCGAACGTTCTTTTATACTCCCGTTGGACCAACAACGAGTCGGCTAAGGCCTTTTCATGTCCTCTTCCAAGCGTCTACGTCCCCACGCTACGACGGCATTTCTTAGTCCAACAACATGTCGGCGCTTTTGGGAAACTGGAGATTGCACGGGACGAGTGTATTTCTGAGAAGTTGGGTGCGGCTGGCGAACAAAAAAGC
This sequence comes from Rhipicephalus microplus, assembly GCF_013339725.1. Lineage (NCBI taxonomy): Eukaryota > Metazoa > Arthropoda > Arachnida > Ixodida > Ixodidae > Rhipicephalus > Rhipicephalus microplus. The sequence goes on along the minus strand of NC_051168.1, from coordinate 112,907,008 downwards.
GGGGTCAGAAAAAAAAAATCGCAGCCAACATATCCGTTGAGTGAATGATGATGAGCGGGGCGAAGCGTCCATCTAGTGAACACGCCAAGTACCGTCATTTCACATCTCTTCATTATATATTCATATACAAGTACCGCCATCTAGCATCTAGCGGACATTCCAAGGACTAAACGAGAAGCGGCTACTTGCTACTACTACTCATACATCGGGGACGCACGACCCACGGGTTAAGAAGCTTCGCCCTTTAAAAAAAGAAAAAAAAAAAAAACATGCAGAACCTACGGTACGCAAACCGCTTAGGGTCCCCGGCATTGAAACCTTTCGAATCTGTTTATTAAAGCCCGAGAATGTACGAAGTCCCGTTTATTACGCCAACACTTCACGCACCTTCGCTGGATTCCTTTCCCGCCGACACGATTTACAGGGTGAATGAAACAGCTTTATTGTGAAATCCGGCTAGTTGCTGGTCCGGGCCAGACTGCTCAGATGGAGGATGGAATACCTTGTCTCCCAATAGCCTCCGTGGCCTGCTGGATAGCCCAGGTCAGTCCTTCTAGTTCGTAGCTGAGCAGCATTGTACGCCATCGCAGAGGTTCTGGTGAGTCTGCTTCTTGGAACACTCCCAGCGCAGTTGGCTTAGGGAGGCCATTTCTACTTTACAGGCTGTACAAATCGAGTCTGTGTAAACTGCTGGAGACATTCTGTGTAGCTGAGCAGGGCTAGGGAAAGAATGAGTTCGTAACTTGCGCCAGTCTGTGGCCTGTTTTCGATCTAATTTTGGGTGTAGTGGAGGGAGAATACGCCTCAAGTCACGATGATACTTGGTATGTTCTGTGTAGCTGGAGATTCTGTCTTTTAATACGGGCTCGATTCCGGCAGCGGCGTCTTCCGACGAGGGTACCCCTGATTCACAATTTTTACTTTTAACACGACTTTTTTCCCTCTCTCTTTGCGGAGATTGCTAGGGATGGAGTGTGCAAGGAAATCATTCTAGCTTAAGTCAGTGGGGAAAAAAAAACGTACCCCAGCCATTAGCAGGACATATTCCATGTTTTTCAAAATTATACTCCACGAAATTATACAACCAATCTGCAGAACTGAGCCAAAAAGTGACTCAGTACGACGTGTAAAGGTGAGCATATTCGGCAGAGATCTCTCTGGCTGGGGTAAAAATTACGTTCTGTACATACCGAGGGGGGTTCCTCGTTTCAGACCGTTTTACGCTCCTTGTTTAGGAGCGTAAAAAAAAAAAAAACATGAATATTGTCAGCTTAAAAGCTAACGCAGGGTCCTGTTCTAACATGAACCGTCCAAGACCTCCCCAACAAAAGCGATGTTTGCAAGCCCTGCTTGGACCAGACTGTTCGAGAAATAAAATATAGACAATATATTCGTCAGAGAAAAATTCTTCATAACCGAATGGTAAGGAGGTTTGGGCCGAAGTTCACTTTTGCAATGACAAATTCGTGACACCTATGGTGGATCCACGATCGTCATTAAAAGATGCCGCGTTATTTCGTAACGCCGGATGAACTTTATGGGTTTAATGTTTATTTAGACCTCACATAGCCTGAAAGAGCACAATTTCACACGACTAAATAATAATAACATTCGTTTGAGAGTTATGTCGCACAACCACGATATTATGAGGTACGCTGTAGTTGAGGCACGACCATTATCACACTGGCGCGATCAAGCACCAGAATTCACATGACAGTAAATTAAAGCATTTTTTTTCACACCCTTTCTTGCCGATGAGTATTGTCATATAAAAATGAAAAAATAAAATGAGCAATATTAAATATAAAACCGCACTAATGTGATTCGAAAACTAGTTAGTTCGATGGACTATCCACAACTGAAATTCAGCTAATCGAAAAATGATACAATTTGCTTGAAAAAAAAAAAAAGATGCCGGAGATCACATAAGCTCACGCAATGTTCCCAGTACAGAAACATGACAAGTAATTAATTAATGTTAAATAGGTAAATGATTGTCTCAGCCAAGTGAGAAGAGATAAGAGACATTATCGCACTGACAGTTGCCGAGGGAAATCGGCAACGAGAAACGAACATCAACAACTCACCGCTGTAGTTTAGAGCACTGCGGTATATGTACTCTAAAAAAACATCCATGACAAACCGAGCACCTATACGTAGAAGGCAAACCTTAACGAAAGAACGCGAGCGCTATGCAGTCAACAGAGAACACCACCGCGATCGTTTTTAAGTCTACACGGGCACACAAACTGCGGCGTTCAACGAAACCAAAAAAAAAAAAAACGATTAAGAGAACACGCCAGAACAATCGAAAGTGGTGCCCCGCCATTAACACGCTCCCATGTTTCTTCGATTATTTGAAGAGAAGATTGAGGTATGAAAACGTTTACGCACAATTTCTCAATTCAGAAAACATGAGCGTGGATTACTAAGCTACAATAACCTTCCAAAAACGGCGACAAAAAGAACGCAATGACTCCGAGAATACATACATACAAATCAATGGGCGGCTACGGCGTTTAAGCGATTGCAGAGACAACACACCACGCTCCCTCCAAGGTCAACCTCTGTCCTACTTAAAATGACGCGTATGCAGACGCCTTGGTTTTATTTATTTTTCGAAACCCGAAACTTCCGCCACCCACAGTTGATCTAGCACATCAGCGACCAAAAAGACGTCGGCGACAGTAACGGGAACACCAATAAAATTTAAACACCGGAAGCACCGCGGAATGCGCAATAATGTCACGTCAGCGACCCGCTGATTAAAACATACCGCTTTTCGTGCGACAGCTACTTAAGTCAGGCGATTCAACGTAATTTGCGCTTTGTAAAATAAATTAGCACCAGGAGCGGCTGGTGGCCGCGCACCGTCATCGTCCAATGCGGCCTTCTCAAAAGGCAAGCGCTGTAGAATCTAGGCTAAAAAGGCGTGAAGCGCCGCATGACAAATCCATTCACTCCCGAGCAAGACCGCCAGGGAAACACACAACTCGCACAGCTCCCTGAGGAGGCGCCGATCAGCGAAATCGGCAGCCCGGGGTGAAGATCGAGAATCGCTACGTCGACGGGAAGGGGCTCACCGGTGAATAAAAATAAAACCTCTTCCAAAACCCCGTAGTACGTCGTCTACGGCAACCCGTCACTGCTAAGGCAGCCGGCGATCTTTTTTGACTAGCGAGTGAATCGGCGTTGACAACGGAGACAAAACGGTGTGACCCACATTTTTTCGTGACGCAGGGATAGGGGTGCGGCGAGCGTGAAGAATTTAGGGGATCAGGTGATGCCGCCGGCGTGGAGGAGGTTGACTGCCTGACACGCCCGGCCATTCAACCGATCCCCGCCGAGATACCGCGGCGGAATACCGGTGGCATCCGATGATCGGATTGAGGTGGTGGAGCGAGTTAGACACTTACTGAGGATCACTTTCCGGCGAGTGGCATGTGGTTCGTCGCTGTAAACCCACTCGAAGTCGGTCCTCGATACGTGAGCACCCATGGCGAGAAAGATTCACACGGTTCCGGTTCGCAGGGCACGACTGACCACACGCCGCCACCGGCTACTGCCGTAGAATGAGTGGTGCACCCGAACGGCCGCAAGAGGGCGCGTCAAATTTCACGGCAATTCGTCATCTACATATCGCTTTACTACTTAAAGTGCAGTCTTCGCGAACTAACTTTTACGTTAAGACAAACTAAGATTTTTGAGAAATTTTGTCAATATAGTGCTAAAGTTGGTGCACCAAGCGGGGCAATCACACAAATAAAAACGCACAAATAAACCTAACACTTGTTACTCAAAGTTGGTGACGTCACGTGAACAAGCGCTATCACGTGGTTTCTTCCTCCATCTTAGCAGATGGGCAAGATGGCGTCCTCGGATGTGGTTACCGAGGTTGAGATTCAGCCCGAAATTCAGGAGGTGGAAATCGAGGCGATTCCCGTGGAGTTGCCCGTCGAAACGGTGGTGACGACAGTCGAAGCGGTCGAAGGTCAACCCATGATCGCGTTGCAGCCGCTGCCAGAGCCCGGAAGGGAAGAGATCATCCTGCAAACCCAGGAGGAGATCGTCGGAAGCATAGACGCCGATCACGAAGCGCTCGCGGGATACGACAACATCCCGGTGCCGACGCCCGAAGTGCTCATCGAGACTAGTCCCAGCACGTCGGGCAAACGTGGCAGGAAAGGCAAGCGCGGCGGCAAGGGACGCAGCTTCGGCGGCGAACTGACGTTTGAGACGGACCGCAGTACGCGCAAGTGGGAACAGAAACAGGTGCAGATCAAGACGCTCGAAGGGGAATTCTCGGTCACCATGTGGGCCTCGGGCACGGAGGACGGTAGGTGCACGCCTCACGTACTGTATTGTTTGCCTCTTTTCTCTCCGCGCGCCGTAAACAAACGCTTATCGTCGCGAATGCGACCGCGGACCCGTCGTGCAGAACGCCGAGTATGCCTTGAAAAAACTCCTGTCGCGTCTCGACTGCGTCGGCCAAATGTGGCTCTTCACGCGGCGCGGGTCCAGGTGACCTCCGCTGTGCCCGTTGGATCTCGTGTGTCGAGTTTGGACGCTTCGGCGGCTGTGTTTTGAATGAAAAACCGGCCATGAAAGCCTCCATGGGCGCCGCCATGTTCCTCGAAGCGACAATATGGCGTCTTTTTGAGTATGGCGGAGGTCGGCCATCTTTGGATGGCACGGAGCTCGCGAGTGCGGCGCTTTTTTGGCCGTAACGCCCGGTTTTCGGACCGCGGGGGTTCGTTTCGCGACTCGAGTCCGACGACGGTAACTGTACGCCGACCCGGCGCGTCCAGGTTGCCCGGACGCGTTCGGGGTGCGAGCCGGGCGGGCGTTTTTTATCGTTCAAGGTCGCGGGAGAGCTGCCGTGGAAACAAGCTGGCCCAGTGTCGCTCGGCGCACCGGTGGTCGTCTGCGCGCCGTTTGCTCTCAGTCGATAAAAATAAAGAAAACAAAACGCGGTGTTTGTCTCGTGGCGATCTTGTCGTCGCCTGTTCAGGCGATTCGTGCGTCTACATATCCGGCGCGGTGGCTAAGTAGTGCGCGAGCGGGGAGAAAAAATACAAAAAAGGTCGGCTTCGGCACAGTTACGAAGCAAACAATCGCAAAAGATCACGCAACGCGCGGCTTTAACTGCGAGAGGGGAGAACGAGTTAAGCGGGCCGTTCAAGCCTAGCGTGCGCTTGATTACGCTGTTGTAGCGCTTAGCGATCGGTGAATAGCGGTCAATAAAATGTTGATATTGTAGTTGCAGCGCAAGCACGAAAGGCAACGAGGGACAGACAACACGAACGCCTTTCGACACAAAAGGGACAACATGGGCAACTGTTTGCTTTTCGTTTCCCGCCTTCCGTACGACGCTTTTCTTCCGGCAGTTTCGTGCTTGAGTTGCAGCCACTATTAACATGGAATTCAACCATTTAGCCCAAATAGCGGTGAATAGAAGAGTTTAGCCGCCGAAACGGCTCGCGACTGTAGTTTTTCCGTGCCGCCGTACTTTTTTTTTCTTTCTTCGAGTTTACCGCGTATTTTTTGTGCGGCGTTTTGAAACAAGGCTTGATTGGCTTCCTCAGACACGTTCTGTTAACTGTATACGTTGGGGCGTCTCGGGTTGCACACTTTGTCTCGGGGAGCCGCGTTTCGTTTGCAGGCGCACATTGCTCGAAGCGTTTGCCAAGTCGGGCTGCGCTTCGCACCAGAAGCGTTTTTCTGCGTCGAGATTGCGTCACCGCGGAACGGTATTACAATTCTCGAAATCGCCTCGCGTCGTGAGACATTGCGTCATGCCCGGCAAGCCGCGCGTAGCGACTGGAGAAGTGTGCGAGTCGTTGCAAACGTGCCGGAAGCGGAAGAAGGCAGATTTTAAATGGGGATCACTTTATAGTCTAAACTACTCGCAAATCCGGTCGGTGTCTTCGGCACCCCCGCTGCGCATGCTAGCGTCCCGTGCCAACTGTCGCCTTATTTACCGCATACAGTTTTTGCAGAAGTAAGTGGTTAGAACAGGGAAAAGAAGCTGCATTAAAACAGCATGACAATCCTCGTATTCCCAGATGCATCGCGTCAACAGGACAGGAAGAACAAAATACATCTCAAGACAATAGAGAGTTTTAGTACTGCTGAATGGTGCTACGTACGCATCACGCAAGCGCCTTGCGTTACGTGGTGTCGTTTGCCACTAATCGGCTTTTAGTACGCCGTAGTACCCGCGTACGTAACGTGCGTGAGGCGTGTTGCGTCATCTGGTAGATCAAAATAGAAGCACGTGTTGTTGACAGCCAATGTGAGCCAATCCAAGTGTTATAGCGGGATTATGGCCATATTTTAAGCCACAGAGCCCGTCGGTGCTTGCCTTCGATGCCGTCATTTTGCAAAACGAAGTTTCGCGCTGTCGCGAACTTGTTCGAGAGCGGCGCGATCAGCTCATACGTACGCACGCACGCATCTCATGCGTGCGTACGTAACGCGATACGTGCGCGTTGCGGTCTGCGCATGCGCACTACGCAGAACGTGGCGTCCTTACGTACGCAACGCCGCCACATACGCAGCGTACGCAGTACTAAAACTCCCTAATAGAAACAAACATGCAGTACCCTGAAAAAAAATGATACAAGAGCTTTTATACCAAGAGAGAAACCTTACAATGGATATATTCAATAAAGTATGCTCAAAATAGCAATATTAGAAGAGTACGTGCATTTTCAGAGGTAATTTTGAATTTATTTAGTGTGTTTGGCAAGCTGTAACTCAGTGCTTGAAAAAAAAAAAGGCTCATATTATATACATCTTCCAAAATTAACATGCTGTGCACACTTTTTGTAATCCTCTATTTGCGGTAATAAATTCCTAGAGATTACTTCCGTAGCCCTGCTAACATATTGTACAATTTTGGTAACTTTACCTACTAATGCTGAGGGTTTAGAAAAGAAACGGTATCAGTTGCGGAGGTGATGCTTGAGGCATTATGGCTACAGCTTGCAAATAAAGTTTGAGGTGCTCATCGACTCTGAAAGAGATTTTTGCAGAGCCCAATAGACAATATTTGTCAAGGTGTATACATCTGTGTGTGCCTGCGTGTGCATAAAAATACAAATAAAAAATGAACGTACACATGTCTAAAAAAAAAAACAGAACAATTAGTTGACATGTGTTGGGACCAGTCGAGTGGCACTGATATTTTCAGAGCAGCGGTCATTGTAAACAGCAGCAGAGCTTTCTTGGGAAAATATGCAATGCTATTTTCCTAATACTCTAAACCTCGATATAAAGAACATGGATATAATGAAATATTGTTTATAACAATGTAAGTGAAAAATAGTCTTGCAATAGATACAGTGTTTGAAATAGCCTTTGTAACACATTTTTAGATATAACGAATCTATTTTTTTTGTAAGATGCAACTTTGTTATAAAGAGGTTTGAGTGTATTGCGTAATTTCTGTTTTATAGTAGTTATACTGTGTAGAAGTGCAGAGAAAAGTACTGCAGTTGGGTTGGCATGAAAGATGACAAGGCAGAGCGCGCAGAATTATTACGTGTTCATACATTGAAGAAAAAGGATTGTGTGGGAATTCGTATTCGCATTCTCCTGCTGAAAGCAGGCTGCTCGTAGGCCCGCTATGTAGAAATGCAGTGTTATTAGAGCCTATCCAAATACTGCAAAAGAATTCTTGGTGCTTTATTGTTTTTTCTAAGGCTTTGATAGCAGTGAACAATAGCTAATTATGTCAAACTGGATTCGGTGCTTTAAATGCTGTATTTTTTAGGCAGTGGAAACCATCACATCGACAGTTTCCAACATGTGCCATTGGGCTTGGGGCTTAAATTCTAGTATGGAACGAATTAGTAGTCCACTGCAAAACATTTTTTTTTTTTCAAGAAATAAGTTTAGGCAGAGTTGAATACTTTTACTGGTCATGAAACTTCCGCAAAAGTTTGATTTAGGGACAGGAGCTGCCACTAGAGGTGTGCCCTAGCCCATGTGTGGGCACCTGCGGTACAGTTCTACAGGACCCGTTGGATTGCAAAATTAGAATTTACACCTGTAAATGTACCTTCAGAGTCATATTTCCTTCAAGAAAATTCTGGGTACTCTAATACAGTACAATTTAGCCTCGATTGAGGCCAAGGAGTTGGAAGCTCGATGGCGACAAATGCATGCTGCTTCCACTGTGCGATGTACTACTGCTATAAAAGAACACTTCTAAGTCCTTCCATTTCCCTAAAGCATCTAGTTGCAATGTGTTGATGATACACAGTCCTTGAAGGACTCTGGCTGATATTAATGTGTCGTGGAACAGCAGTGGTCACAGCTCTTGACAACAGATTCAAATATTTCAGGCCATACCTACACCTTATTTGTGATAATGATGATATCTTAAAATAGCCTCAAATTTATCGAACCAACAGTCAGCTTCAGCTTGAATAAACTATTGCTTTAGAATTAAGCAATTGACGAAAGTCAAGGAATACTTCATACAGCTTTTCCTTGGTTTTTGTGTTTTAGTTTGAATTGATTTGTTATTACTATGGTACTCTGCCACATTTAAGGTTAGGTTGCTCATGCAATGCTGCATTGTTTTCAATGTACTTCTGTATTACTATTGAAAGGATACTGGCACAAAATTTCGCGACCGAGATAGTATATAGGATCGATTCCCGAGAACATGCATATATTATCTGCGAAATATCAGCAGCCAATATAGCTTGGAAGGTATTTTAAATTAATTTTGAAGTTTGCATGAGTGATCGACTCCATCGTGCTATTGACACCCCCAAAGGAAACTTATGGGGACCCCCTGCTTCTTTCACGGGACCACACTGTCACAAGTTGTGACGACATCATAGCCGCCATTTTTCTTTGGTCACATTTGCTCCAGCACACTATTGGTCTGCAGCTGCTCACAATGTCGGTGGCAGCGGCGCTCCGGTTCAAAGTTTTGTGTTGGATGACATTGCTGTCCCGTTTCCTGTTCGCAAAAAATTTCTTGATGTGAACTACGCAGAAGTGGGTCGTAGTTCTGTGTGCTGTCATGGTCGAGCATTGCACCCGCTAGGTGGGAACAGTTGTACCCGGTGGCTTGTCGTTTATGAAACCGAAACTGACACCTATCGGTAATAACAAGACTGTAGTTAATTATTCGTCGTGCACTGCAGAAAACAATGTGTCGTGTTACAACTGACAGGCTCTCAGGAATACATTGCAGCAAAACAATACGAGGACAAAACTTTTGTGTCAGTATACCTTTAAGGTGAAAGCCTCAAATTAATCATCAAATGCAAAAATTGATCGTCAGCATCCCTCTTCGAGGACGTCAACACGATGGATGCAAAAAAACCATTGAAATGATGACGTCACGGATTGTCAAAATTTGTGACGTCACACGATGAGGCCATCACATAACATTGCCCTTTTGCATTGCCTCTGTGATCGGCCAACGATCACGGAGGCAATGCTGAAGCGTGCAATATACCTGCCCTAGACCCAGTGCAAAATTACCTTAAGGTGCAGACATCTTTTGGAGGGCATGGGAGGGACATCAGTACATCGACTGGAGGAAGAGGAGGATATGATAGCTTTACGTTGTCTTAGGCGAGTGCCTGAGAGACCGACCCCGTGAGCTTGTTTTGCTCTTCAGTTACAAGTTTCACAAAGCAATTTTTCGAATATTTCCAGCATATTAAGTGCCTAGATCTTAATCAGTTGTCATCGTTATAGTTGGCATGTCAGAATCAGGCTCGTTCTGGAAGACAGTCAGGAATCGATGATTGCCCCACCAAATTCCAACCCTATATGACCACTGCCAAATGTTTTCTAAATTTAGTTCAGACATTTGCCCGTGCGCAGTACATACCTTGTGTGCATATTTTACAATTTTGCTGTGTATGCGGGCAAGCTCCAGACATTATTGCACTAGACAAGTATGTACACCAGGAGGCTGTCGTTAATCATCGGCACAGCACCTGCAAAAAGTTTTGGAGCATCGCACTGCGGTGTCACGTCCGCACCTCTGACTGGCCAATAGTGCGCACAAACACCGTTGCTTTCGTCGAAGTGCTTTTCGCAGGCAGGCACATGCAGGCACATGCAGGAAAGTGAAATGTGAAACCACCCCTTTCTTGCCAAGGTATGCAACGTCCACTTTTCTCGCCGGTTGCCATCTCTCGGCCACAAGGACATCGACACTTTTTCGGCATTTGCCTTGTATGCTGATTGATACCTGGGCGTGCAGCAAGTACGCGGCATCCTTTTCGACCATCAGGCACAATACAGGACATGAGCTGAAAACTGTGAGTGGACTTGTTGCCATGTTTCGCACTGACACCAGCAGCCGTCTGCCTGGTGCAAACAGACTGGGTGCAGCGCCACCCTGCCCCTCCACTTGCAGCTAACAAAGCTCACCATAAAGTCACAATGAGGCTTCATGACCAGTAAATGTATTCAAGGACTCTTGTATATGTTTTCTTATCAGCTTTATGCTTGCAAAACGCGTACGTTGAAATCTTGTTTTGAAGACCGAAGTGTTCAGCACGCCTGTTTTTTAATTTCTTTCGAAATTTCATTTTTACGGCTATGCTGAGCACAAGTGTACGTGTTTGAGTGGCCCTTTTGTGTCAGCTGCAGAGGAGTCGACACCCGAGCCAGGACCCCGATTACACAGAGTACATGACTGGAAAGAAGATAGCACCAGGCGGCATTCCCGGCGTGGACCTGAGTGACCCCAAGCAGCTGGCAGAGTTTGCGAAGTGAGTGTACGGCTGCAGTGCGCCTCTTGCAGAAGTTGAAAGTGGTGGAAAATTTGATAAACGTCGTGGCTTCTTTCACTGAGTCGGTAATTGTGGTGTTATGGAGACGACGGCAGGTTATTTTGTTGTCATCGCTGCTTTCTGCTGTCGTTCCCAGAATGAGGCAAGTGTGACGAGGGCTGCGATTACACAAGCAGTTAGCATTGGTTGCATAGTGCTAAGCAAGGCACTAAGAGAAGGTAGCCAACCTCTTTTCAACGTAGAGAATTATACTCCCCAACAGAGGAGTAGCTACTAAGTGCTCCTGTGTGTCTAAGTACTCATTCTGCTATGCGGGAACCCGCTATGCAGTTCTTATTGCGTAGTGTAGATTGTACTAGAACAGCGGGAGTGCTCAGAATGGCCACAGCACCCACGCACAGAAAGGGAAGCCAAAAGAAGGTCAAGATACTTACGGCTCTGCGGTCGGTAGCCTGTAATGTGTCTAAGAGTTTGGCGTGGCTTGACCATAGTGGCGCAGAAGTAGAATGCCCATTTCACCTTTAAAAGGCCGGGTTCAAGTTGCAGCTGTAAATGGTGGCTTTTAACTTTTAGCGCAATTTGATACTGCATTCGTTTTCTGTTATTTTGTTTCTTAAAACTAGTTTCACTTGCTACGCATTTTAACAAGAAGTAGCATGAAATGCGAAGGAAAGTAGAATGCGTTTGACAGTGAGTGTGAAATTCAGCAGTAGCACCACATGAGATTCAAGAAAAACATGACTGAAAAGGGTGACCCCTGAGATTTTTGCCCGTACGAAGCTTGGCCTGCATTTGTTCAATATGCTGCTCTTGCTTGCCAGCCGCTGGCTCGCTGCTAAAGCAAAACTGAAAGTAGTTGACATTCGATCAGTAGAAAAACAGCATTCATTTTGGTAGTGATATGTAGCAACTGAAGCAAGCCTTTGAAAATAGCAAAAATAAATAAAAAAAAAACTGATACAGCTGTTACAAGTCACACCGAAAGTAAATATTAATCATCTACAGCTACACTTCGGACACAGTAAGTCGGAAGTCGGCATTATACCTCTGCGCCACTTTGGTGGAGCCACGCACAGTTCCTAAAATCACTCACTGCAGGCTAAACACCGCAGTGCCATAACCAGCTTGACCACGCGTGGCCGTCAGTTTTTTAAGCTCATTTCAAGCACTCTCCTGTCCTAGTAGACCCTAATTGTGCCCTCTGGAGCTACAACTGTTTTGTTGTATCAGTCAGTAAAATATTAATTCAGCTTTGAGCTCTAATTGATGTGCATTGATAATTGGTCTACATTTTCTACACTGATCAGTAAAATGAACTGTGGGACAAGATGGTGAATTGCATCAATGATGACATTGGCCAGCAGTGATGAATTTAGTATTGTACAGAATCTTCTTCGGTGCTTTCTGCATTGGTGCCTAGTACCACTATGCACATTACAAAGGTACAACGTACGAAGTTATAAGGATATGCATCTGGTTTAGCACAATATCCTTTGATAAAGTGTTCCAGAGTGGATTGTTCTTTTTAAATACGCATAGTGGAGCAGCTGACTGCTGCTTACTGCAGACATGGGCACGACTGAATGCCATCTTGCGTTGCGATTAGATTGAGTCTGTCGGCTTCTTCTATGGCCATGCCTATCCCCAGCACTCTTTGGGTGGGCGTGTTTTGTACACCCAAGCAGCTGCTGCACTAGCTTCTAGCAATGCGTGTGCAAGATCCACAGAGCTTGTTCCTGTCCGTAGCCCTAGTAAGGATGCTATTGATGCACTGGCGCATGTTCACTATCACGGTCATAGATGCAGCCATTGGTGACTTCAGCACGTTACGTAGCTCTAGTTAGCTCCACGGACTGCTGGCCAGAACACGAGTCCGTGATTGTTTTTCCAGAGGGTTCAAACCAGCATTTCGGGCAGCTTTCTGATGCAGTAACAATGGGAAATCTATGGAGGTAAAGCACCTCTTCTGAAGAAAGTAGTCCTTTCACCTCTGGAAAAAGAACATCTTATCTAGTACATACAGTGCTCATAATAAGGATTAAACTTGCAGTACGCTATGTTACCGTCTACTTTAACTTGTTTACCTTTTTGCGTTCTGGCGAATATGGGATTGCTGCAAGTGTCATGTTGCATTGATCCTACTATCTGCCTTCAGAAAATTGATACAATGACTAGGCTTGTGCAGATATTGAACAATAATGCAGTATTTAAATTCTCATCGAGTTGAATTTAAGTTATTTAAAATTTTGAATTATTAGATACAGAACAAATGGATGCATATCAGTGTGCATGTATTTAACCCCCTGTAAAAATAACTGTAACTTCCTGTAAAAACAACTGGCGTTTTTGATGTCTCGGTATATCCGTACTATAGTTTCTTAGCGCACGGACAAACACGGACAGTGAAAGACATGACACACAGAGGCACTAACTTTCAACTATGTTTGTTTCGAAAGAATGTTTATTCCTGTAAAAGTGTTTTCACTGCAGTGAAATGTTGCCTGAGCCATGAAAACTCATATGCCAGGAGAAATTTGCACTGCGTGAAGTCCCACTTTGAGGTTAAATGACGATATTACCCTCACATCGGTTTATTTTTTTTCAGCTTAAAAGCTCGTCGTACTGACTTGTGTGCTCTATTTATAGCAAATTTTGAAACATGACATATTTTACAGGCTATCACTTGCATTCTATCAAAAGTTGAAACCTGCTATTATTCAAAGTTGTTTCTATTTCTTTTAATGTAAAAAATAAGCCATTTGCGCAGGCCTTGTTTAAATTAAAAAATATATACAGTCGAAACACTTTATAAGAGGCATTGATATAAGAGACAAATGGGTACAAGAAACAACAGTGTGCCCAGAGTAAAATACGGGTTGATAAGGAAATGCATGCAAGGTATCCTGCGTATAAGAGACATCTCATATAAAAGACTAGAATTTCTACCCGCAACATGCCTCTTATAAAGGGTTTATATATATATATATATATAATATATATATATATATATATATATATATATATATTGTTATCACATGTGTAGTTAAGGTATGTGCACCTGTGTAGCGGAAAACATGATGGTAGCAGAAGAAGACGACGTTCGGTTGGTGGCAAGAGCTCACTGCTGCGCTTTCACTGCGTTATACCGTCGAGTCGACCATTACGTCTGCTTCGAATAAACCCCTCGTAGACGTAACAGAGTGGTGGAGGTGCTGGGTTCGACATGTCGACGTATTACGGAGCCACAGCTGTTCGGAGTTCGCCAGAGCCGTCGTCTTGCTGGTCTGCCGCCGACAACAGTCGTCATGGCCCAGAGCGAAGGTCAGCAATCAACCGCCCTCACTTTGCGCCAATCTACACTGGCTACACCTAGGCATCACTACATGGAACCCCGCCCGTTTGCAGGAATGGCAGGAGAAGATGTGGACGCGTGGCTAACGCACTACAAAAGGGTGAGCTGGTACAACCACTGGAACTCTATCGATCAGCTGGAAAACGTCGCGCTGTTTCTCACGGACGCTGCCCTGATGTGGTATGAAAACCACGAAGAGTCCTTGACAACATGGGCTCTTATTGCTCAAGAACTCAAGAAGTGTTTTGGTCACTCCGCTTCAAAAAAGAAAATCGCGGAGCGGACTCTTGCTGGAAGAGCCCAGACTCCTGGAGAAACCTGCACTGCTTATATAGAGGACGTTCTTAAGCTTTGCAAGATTATAAACCCGCAGATGTCTGAAGAAGACAGGGTCGGACACCTATTTAAAGGCATAGCGGAAGGCGTTTACAATTTTCTGATAGGCAGGGATCGACCTCCTTGGACCCTTTCCCCGGTCTTCTGATGGACATCGCTGGATAGTCGTTTGCACCGACCATTTAACACGGTACTGCGAGACAGCTGCCATACCATCGGCAACTGCAGCCGATGTGTCTTCCTTCATGCTACGTTTTGTAATTCTTCGACATGGACCTCCCAAAATCGTAATCAGCGACCGTGGCCGACAATTCACAGCAGACGCGATGGAAGAGATGCTTCTTGTCTGTGCTTCAAGGTTTCGGCACTCTACGCCATACCATCCCCGAACGAACGGTCTAACTGAAAGAACAGAACTCTCTCGAACATGCTGTCTATGTATGTTGCATCCGATCACAAGGACTGGGACAGTATTCTACCCTTTATCACATATGCATTCAACGCCGCTCAGCATGAAACTACCGGCTACAGTCCTTTCTTTCTTCTATATGCTCGACCACCTCGTCATACCCTGAATATTATCTTCCCGTGTTGCACCACCATGATCCCTGCATATCCGAGATCATCTGTCGGGCAGAAGAAGCTAGACGCCTTGCTTATTTGCGCACTCTTGCTTCGCAAGACCGCTCGAAGGCACATTTTGACTGCCGACGCCGGCACGTGACGTACAATCGCGGCGACCTAGTGTTGCTGTGGACACCAACTAGAAAACGCGGTTTGAGCGAGAAACTGCTAGCGCACTGTGCGGGACCTTATCTTGTTGTAGACCGTATCAGTGATTTAGTTTACCGCATAGCGCGTCTCCATTCAAACGGCCGACGGTCTGCAAAAAACTGAACTTGTCCCTGTTGCACGTTTCAAGCGCTTTATTCCTCGAGAGACTGTTTAACTCGCCCAGTGGGCTTCGTCTGCGCGGAGGGAAATGTTACCACATGTGTAATTTAGGTATGTGCACCTGTGTAGCGGGAAACATGGTGGTAGCAGAAGAAGAGGACGTTCGGTTGATGGCTAGAGCTCGCTGCTGCGCGTTCACTCTGGTATACCGTCGAGTCGACCGTCACGCCTGCTTCGAATAAACCCCTCGTAGACGTAACAATATATATATATATATATATATATATATATATTGTTGAGACGTTTATTGGCGGACACTTGTCGATGATGTTTGACAGCGACAGTCAATGCGGGTACTGACTCTCTGCACGAGCTGCTCTTCTTTTTGCTAAAAGGGCGACCCACTAGAAGCCACAACTACCCCGGGTACAAAGAGGGAGCCGCCTGGCGACCTAACAGCTGGTTACTATGAGCGGCTCGTGGTAGGCTTGGAGGCGCTCCACGTTGACAATGTCGCGCCCTCGACGGCGCATGTTCGAAGATGGTTCGATCAAGTAATTTACAGGGGAAGTGCGTTCGACGACACGGTAGGGGCCTTCGTATTTGGGCAATAGTTTTAAAGATAGGCCAGTTGAAGTGGTAGGGATCGAGAGCCAGACAAGCGCTCCAGGGAGGAACTTGTGCGCAGTAATGCTGGTGTCAGTGCGAATGCCTTTTTGCCGCTTTTGATCATGGGCTGTAAAGGTTCTTGCAAGCTCTCGACACTCTTCAGCAAGTTTGGCTGTAGCAGAAATAGGCGCCCACTCGGACGGATCTGGCTTGTACGGGAGTATAGTGTCGATGGTGTCCGACGGGTGCCTTCCATATAATAAAAAGAAAGGTGAAAAGCCAGTAGTGCTCCGAGGGGCAGTGTTATAAGGGTAGAATGGCATCCCAATTTGTTTGATCGGCGGCGGCGTACTTGGAGAGCATGTCGCCGAGCGTACGGTTGAAGCGTTCAGTGAGGCCATTCGTATGCGGGTGGTAAGCAGCAGTTTTGCGGTGAACATGTTGCACTCTTTGAGAATGGCGTCGACTACTTCAGACAGGAAGACGCGGCCTCGATCACTGAGCAGTTCCTGAGGTGGGCTGTGTCGCAGCATGAATCATTGGAGCAGGAAGGAGGCCACATCGCTCGCTGTAGCCGCGGGGAGAGTTGCAGTTTCGGCGTATCGTGTGAGGTGGTCCACAGCAACAGTGGCCCAGCGGTTACCAGCCGACGTTAGTGGAAGTGGCCCATACAAATCGATGCCAATGCGCCCAAACGGCCTGGCAGGGCAAGGTAGAGGTTGCAGACCTACCGGCGACAGGTGCGTTGAAGTTTTGCGGGGCTGACATTCTATACAGGAGTGAACGAATTTCTGCCCGTAGCGGTACATGCCGCGCCAAAAGTATTGTTGGCGAATGCGGTGGTAAGTCTTCGATACCCCAGAGTGCGCACATTGCGGATCAGAATGAAATAATTCGCATATGTCAGAGCGCAGACTGCGGGGTATGACTAGTAGCCACTGGCGGCCGTCACCGTTGTAATTGCGTCGGTGGAGGAGGTCTTCGCGAACGGCGAAATGGTGGGCTTGACGACGCAACGCGCGAGTGGATGGAGTAGATGGATCAGTCAGCAAGTCTATCAGTGAGGCAATCCATTGATCCTTGCGCTGTTCAGTAGCAATGGCATGAATGCTAATGGAAGAAACGGCAAGGATAGACGCTGAGTCGGGGTCATTGTCGTCAGGCAAGGGAGAGCGCGACAGGGCGTCGGCATGTTGCCTTCCGTTGCGGTACAGCACGCGGATGTCGTAGTCTTGCAGGCGAAGTGCCCACCGGGCGAGACGGCCTGAGGGATCTTTCAATGACGACAACCAGCGTAGTGCGTGATGGTCGGTGACTACATCAAATGGGCGACCATACAAATAAGGTCGGAACTTGGTAAGGGCCCAGATGATTGCGAGACATTCTTTTTCAGTGACGGTGTAATTAGTCTCTGCTTTTGTAAGCGTACGGCTTGCATACGCCACGACATATTCCGGGAACCCTAGTTTGCGCTGCGCAAGGACAGCGCTGAGACCGACACCACTGGCGTCCGTGTGTACCTCTGTAGAGGCCGTATGGTCGTAGTGGCGGAGTATGCGAGGTGACGTCAACAAACGACGGAGCGTTGTGATTGCGTCGTCACACTGTGATTACCACGAATGGAGAGGCCCATTACTTCCGAGGAGCTTCATCAGCGGCGATACGATAGACGCGAAGTTTCGGATGAAGCGCCGAAAGTAGGGACACAGTTCCACGAAACTGCGCAGTTCCTTGACAGATGTCGGCTTGGAGAACTCGGTCACGGCCCGAAGTTTGGCTGGATCGGGGAGAATTCCGTCCTTGGACACGACGTAGCCGAGTATTGTCAACTGCCGAGCTGCAAATCGGCACTTCTTTAGGTTCAGTTGCAGACTGGCGTCACTCAGACGCGTTAAAACATGCCGCAGGCGTTGAAGATGCGTGGAGAAGTCCGGAGCGAAAACGACGATGTCATCGAAGTAGCACAAGCACGTGTGCCATTTCCGGTCACGCAGAACGGTATCCATCATGCGCTCAAAGGTGGCGGGCGCATTGCACAGCCCAAACGACATGACGTTGAATTCGTACAAACCGTCGGGAGTGACAAAAGCGGTCTTCGGTCGAGCGTCCTCAGCCATAGGTACTTGCCAGTACCCTGAGCGCAAATCGAGAGATGAAAAGAATTCGGCTCCTTGCAGGCTGTCAATCGCATCATCTATACTCGGTAGTGGGTACACGTCCTTACGAGTGATCTTGTTGAGACGCCGGTAGTCCACACAGAACCGCACAGAACCGTCCTTCTTCGCGACGAGAACGACAGGAGACGCCCAGGGGCTGTTAGAGGGTCGAATAACATCGCGGCGAAGCATGTCGTCCACTTGCTCGTTGATTACACGGCGTTTTGTGGGAGATATGCGACATGGACGTTGCCGTAGTGGTGGTTGTGCGCCTGTGCCGATGCGATGCGTAACAGCGGATATGCGGCCAAGAGAAGGTTGAGCGACATCGAAAGAAGAGCGGAATTCTTCCAACAAGGGCCAGAAGCTGGGAGCGCTGGACCGGCGTAAGGTTGTCGGCAATGGAAGGACCGAATACATCAGCAGATGATGAAACAGATGTAGAAACAGGACTAAGCGTATTGGAACTTCGGCAGTGCGAGTCATCAGGTTGATCCATGACTTGTGCGTCTTCGATGGGTTCCACGCTGCCAAGACATTCCCCTCGCACCAACGTAACACTGTACGGGGATGAGTTCAGAACAAAGATAGTGGTGCTGCCGTGAGTGAGTTGCACGGTCGCGAAAGGAACCAGCAAGCCTTTTCTGGTGAAAACACGATGAGATGGCGAGAAGAGTGCAGCGGTGTCGGAAAGACTTGCGCAGTAGACCGACACCGCCGCGGACAAGTTTGCAGGCACTTGCGTATCGTGCCTGATGAGTAACTTGCTTGCAGCAGATGGACTGTTGGTTGCCGTCAAAGAAGAGAATTGTGTCAGCTCTATTTCTGCTGGTGCGCAATGAATGACAGGGTCGTGGCGGGATAGAAAATCCCATCCTAGGATGACGTCGTGAGAGCATGAAGGAATTATTATGAATTCGACGGCATACATCACGTCCTGAATCATGAGGCGGGCTGTACACATCGCTGTAGGGTGAATGCTTTGGGCGCTGGCTGTACGGAGGGAGAGCCCGGAAAGGGGCGTGGTCACTTTGCGCAGTAATCGGCTAAGTTTGGCGTCCATGACGGATACGGCGGCTCCAGTATCTACAACGGCAGATGCACGAACACCATCCACAAGCACGTCTATCACGTTCGATGGGCTTTCCTGAGGGCTTCCGCAGTTCGACAGCGTCGCAGCCCTTGCCTCGTGGACTGCGACGACTAGTTTTCCTGGTCACCCTCTAGTGTACGTGGCCGCATCGGTGACAGTGAGCGACGTCGCGGAGAATGTGAACGGCGGGTAGATGGAGCAAGGCGGGACGACGGTGACGTAGGCGCCGGTTGGTCATAAAAGCGACTCGATTGGCTTGGAAAATTTGAGGCGACCTGCGGTTGCTGCACACGATTGCAATAGCGTGCTACGTGACCGACGCAACCACAAGCAAAGCAGATGGGGCGATTGTCAGCAGTGCGCCATCGTTTCGCGGGTCCCATCCATGTCGCAGAACGCGATGGGCGAGCCGGCTGTTGATATAACTGCATAGTAGGCGGCCCACGGGGCACGTGGTTGACGTCAGCATATGTAGGCGGCACAGTTTCTCCGAAGGCCTGGGGCCTGGCGATGGTTTCGTTGTAACCAAGCGGGCCAGTCACAGGAATCGGTGGGGTGGCCTGGCGACAACTTGGGCGTAACTCAGTGGTGTAGATACTGTAGGCGGCTGGTGGTATTCAGGAACGACTTCCGCGATTTCCTGCTGAATGGCTCGGCAGAGGGGAGGCAGAAGTGAGCTTGACGGCTGTTAAGCACGTTGCGGGGAAGCAAAAGCCAGTAAAGACACCTGGCGGGCAACTTCCTCATGCACGAATGACTTGATTTCAGCGAGCAAGGAGGTGTGGTCAGGAAGTGTGGACAAGGCCGAGAGATCAGCGTCACGTGATGGTGGTCGACGGGTCATCGAGCGCTGTCGCCGCAGCTCCTCGTAACTTTGGCATAGTGTAATGATCTCTGCCATAGTGCTAGAGTACTTGGCCAGGAGCATGGTGAAGGCATCGTCGGCAATGCCTTTTAGAACATGGGTAATTCTGTCAGCCTCTGACATGCTCGCGTCCACTTTCTTGCACAAGTCAAGGATGTCCTCTATGTAACTTGAGAAGGACTCACCGGTCTGCCGTGCTCGTTCACGTAACCGCTGTTCGGCTTGCAGCTTACGAACGGCAGGACGGCCGAACACGGCGCCGACGGCGGTTTTAAAAGCGGACCAAGTGGGGAAATCGGATGCGTGGTTGTTATACCACATGCCGGCCACACCCGCGAGGTAGAAAACCAGATTGCCGAGTTTACCTGCCTCGTCCCAATGATTGGGGACGCTGACGCGTTCGTACATAGCGAGCCAGTCCTCGACGTTGGTGCCATCCGCGCCGGTGAAGACAGGAGGGTCGCGGATGCGGGGGACACCGCAACATGGTGTCGGCGCAGGAGGAAGCGTTTGCTGAGCGGCGTCTTGGTGCATGGTAGAAGGCACGGTACGGGATCTAAGCTCCAAGGGCATCGAATATTAACCGAAGGTGTTAGAAGGGCACAGCACTTTCCACCAAATTGTTGAGGCGTTTATTGGTGGACACTTGTCGATGATGCTTGACAGCGACAGTCAATGCGGGTACCGACTCTCTGCACGAGCTGCTCTTCTTTTTGCTAAAAGGGCGACCCAATAGAAGGCGCTGGAGAGGACGACCCACTGTTCGAAGGTTTCGCCACAATATATATATATATAGTGGGAGTAATAATTCAATGGGCCAGTTAGCCTTCGTGAAGGTATGGGATATGGCACAATGGGAGCGTTGTCAACAAGGATAAATATATTTCCCAACAGTTTTGGGAGGGGTCCTCCCTTCATCAGGGGATGAGTTATACTGACATGCACTTCCAAACTTTGTTGCTGCCGCGTCCCTCTCGCCTTGAAAGTTGTTTGCGAGAGCGAGAAGGAAATAAAAAAGAAAAAAAAAAACAAAAAAGGTGGGGGAGAAAAAAGACGAAAAAGAAAAAGAAAGAAAAGAAAGAAAGTAAAAAAGAGGAAGAACCACTGTCAACACTGAGAACGAAACCAACTGTCCGTGTACGTCCACATTGAAAAGCGGGTGCAATACGAATAACACGCGGAACAACTAACCAAATATCTATCTCACGAAATTGCACCTAAGGGCCTCCGCCTAGCCTGCAACCCCTCAATGTCTACACTAAGTGAAGCAGAAAGGGGGAAGTGGGAAAAAATATTACTAGAAGCGTCCTTGCAACGGACTCGGGTCATTGCAGACCATAGTGAGCGTAAGGTCGCCGAATACAGTGTCACGGAGGCCACGCAGAAATTGGTATCTAATCTCGGAGAGCATGAGGCAAGAGAACCGGAAAGATATGAACTCAAGAAGAGAGGCGAAATTTCAGTAGTAAAAGATAGAAAATTCAAGCGGGACTGGAGTAGCTCCACTGCTCTGCAACAAGAAAATAGGAATGAGGCCGTACAAGAACGCCAGGGACCACCCGTACCACAACCTAACTTTGAGGAGAAAAATGGGAACTCGAAACTACAGTGCAATCCTAATCAAAACATCCTTACTCTCGAATATGACACTGACACTCTTGTGCCACGTGATAGCCAAGAGCAGCCGAAAACTTATGAGAAAAATGTCCTCAATCTGTCAAACACAACACTCACACCCGCTCAGCTTCAACTTTTGTCGAGAGGCTTAACCTTTTGTCCATCATCCAGTAGATTCAATGAATTTGAACTGTACCAAGACCTCGATAACTTTGCGCATAATCTCCGCCTCCGTGAATACTTTCATGATCGCAAGGACTGTACGAACGAGAATAGAGTGATTGGTGGTGACAGATCATGGTGTCCGGGTGAGCAGAGGGACAAACACCTCGATATGTATATATCAGCAGTTCAAAAAGATATCATCAGAGCGTATGAAAAAAAAATCGGCCATTTCGAAACAACATATCAAAGTCAGAACGAAGGGCACTTGATGAACTACAAAAAAACACTGGAATTACTATCAAACCGGCTGATAAAGGGGGCTGCATAGTAATTCTAAACACGTCGGACTACTTAAAGGAAGGGGAACGACAGCTGTCAGACACAAAATTCTACAAAGAACTTCCAACGGACCCACTCCCGAATTTGAAAGGAAGATAAAAGCAACCCTAAACAATCTCCGCCGGGACGAGAAAATTACCGGCAAAATGTTAAAAGCAATGTTACCGGCCCATTCTGTTCCCGGTCGATTCTATTTGCTCCCCAAAATACACAAGGCAGGTAATCCGGGACGTCCGATAGTATCCAGTAACAGCACATCAACAGAAAATATATCAGAATTCATCAATTCCTTAATAAAAAAACATCCCCCCAAATTTTCCCTATTGGACATAGGACACAAACCACTTCATCTGCGAAACTTCAAGTCTCGACATCCCCGGCGGCAGTTTTCTGGTGACCATGGACGTCTGCTCACTGTACACCAACATACCCCACCATGACGGAATAGCGGCTATGGTTTCTGAATATGTAAAATCTGACTCATCAACTAGTGTAAGTGGCGAGGTACTGTTTACACTTCTTGAACTTGTACTAAATTATAACCATTTTGAGTTCAATGGCAAGCATTTCCTTCAGGTCAGTGGCACTGCAATGGGCACGAAAATGGCCCCAAACTTCGCGAGCACCTTTTTCACTTGAAATCATATTCATTGAGCGACGCACCTTGAAACCTTTCTACTACAGAAGATACTTAGACGATATTTTTATGATATAGAACCATGATGAGGGAAGTCTTTTCCGCTTCATAGAGGATTTTAACAAGTGCCACCCGTCAATAAAATTTACGCACGAAATTTCCAAAACTAGCATTAACTTTTTGGACGTCACTGTCACGGTCGAAAATGACTGCTTGTCAACAAACCTTTACAAAAAGTCTACAGACCGTCAAATGTACCTACATTTCAACAGCAGCCACCCAAAGCATTGCGAAACGGGTATTCCACATTCTCAGGCCTACCGGTACCAAAGAATATGCACCGATATGCGGGAATTTGACAGACACGCGAAACACCTAAAGCATTCCTTATTGAAACAAAATTATCCGGAAGACATTATTGACGATGCCATACTACGTGCTCGCAACGTGAACAGGAATGATATAATTGAGGGACCAAACAGAGTATCTAAAAAGACTTCCCAAACGAACCTTGTACTAACTTACTCCTCATCAGCGCCACGAATCAACAACATACTTTCCCGCCATTTCAACATAATCAGGCAAAGCAAACGACTAACTTCTATTTTCGCGAAGCCACCTCACGTGGTGTACCGCCGGGATAAAAATCTGAAGGACATTCTTGTCAAAGCAAAAACAAACACCCCCAAATTTCAATCAGGGTGCCATCCCTGTGGAAAAGCTCGATGCTAGGTATGCCCACAGATGGTCACAACACGGGAATCCAAAGCGAACTTCTCGAATTTCAAATTCTGCATAACTGAAAGCCTTAATTGTGACTCCAGTAACGTAATATACATGCTACATTGCAACATCTGCGGACAAGAATATATCGGCCAAACAGACACGCCATTTCGGCTGCGGTTCAATAATCACCGGTACCACGCCACTTCACTGCCGAAGCTACCTTTATCTAGACATCTGCGCCTGCCAAACCACAGTTTTCAAAATATCAGCGGAACTCTTTTGCAGTCCGATTTCTCAAACAGACGCGAGCGCGAACAGCGTGAGGCATATTTTATTTTCAAATTTCGAACATTAGTAGCCGGCATCAACGAGGACCCCGAAAAACTCAATTGCCTACGAGAAGTAAGCCAGGAGGAAATTGGTGACAAAGATTGATAGCTGGAGACCATGCTTTTTTTCTGACTGACTCGTACGTGTACACTTTCCCTTCTTGTTTTTTGTTTCTCTTTTTTTTCCTTTTTTTCTTCCTTTTTTTTCCACATGCACATACAAAGTGTTTACGTTCGCCTAGCACTTGATGACCATTGAAGGGAAACGGACGAAGATTAAAGGTAAAGAGCCGACCAACCCATTAACGGGAAATCCTTCCTTTACGCATGCGGCACGGCACGCCGACCGACTACGGGGAAACCTTTTCTTTGGTGGCCCGACACACGTCCAGAACTGAACAGCACTTGATAAGAACCGTATGTGGACGTACACGGACAGTTGGTTTCGTTCTCAGTGTTGACAGTGGTTCTTCCTCTTTTTTACTTTCTTTCTTTTCTTTTTCTTTTTCGTCTTTTTCTCCCCTTTTTTGTTTTTTTCTTTTTTTTAATTCCCTCTCAATCTCGCAAACATCTTTAAAGGCGAGAGGGACGCGGGAGCAACGAAGTTTGGAAGTTCATGTCAGTATAACTCATCCCCTGATGAAGGGAGGACCCCTCCCGAAACTGTTGGGAAATATATATATTTATCCTTGTTGACAACGCTCCCGTTGTGCCATATCCCATATATATATATATATATATATATATATATATATATATATATATATATTCTTTACTGTAAGGCTGTCTGGAGACAGTCCTGTAATATTTTGGCACAGCACAATGCTTCCATGTACTGCACTGGTCCTGCAGACAGTGCTGCCAAATTTCTTTTTAATTGCGTATGTGTGTGTGTCAGTTTTCTTGAGTCTTTCACGCAATGCTACCGTTTTGACATGTGTATTGCAGCTTTTCAAATTGCCCTTATGTTTCTGCATCAGTGTCATGCGCATTACATGCTACCCGTGACCATTTAAGTTGGTGTTCAGTTTAAGGTCAAGTTCCCTCTTTGCAGAAAGTCGGGAGTCTTTAGTGTTGTAGCTTTGCTTGGTGCTGCAAGAAGCTTTGCAACAGCAAGGCTGCTGAATCTTGTTGCCACGACTCAATGTCTTATAAAGCCCGTTTATAACATAGTAATATTATGCTGCTTTAATTTTTAGTTAAATATCGGCTTTCCTTTTATTAGCTGCTGCAGATATCGGCTGTGCTTGTGGACAGGACACAGGCAGAATCAAAACAAAGCACGAACGTTATGTTGAGTGATGTCTTTGCTGACAACCCTGGGAAAGTTTTGTAGCACAGTTGGCATCAGCTCGCGACCTGAACAATGTAAAACTGCGGTCTAGGTGCGTAACCTGAAATCTTGTAAAATGCCTAGCTTACTCTTCAGCTTCATCAGCATTCGCTGTCATTTGTTCACATCATACAGATGTTAGGGCGCATTATCTGGCACGCATTGTTGTTAAGATGTGTATGTGCGTGCATGTGTCTGTGAGCTGTGCCATCGTCAGCCACTTTGGTCTAACTTCACTTGCCCTGCTCTGCCCCATCTTGCTTCCTCTCTCGCTGCTGCTCCCGTGGTGTGGCGGGGTGCCTGCAGTTCCACACCGGACAATGGCATGAAGCAGTGGTGGGAGCAAGTGCAGTGCACCAGTGTCTACTCCCCCGACAAAAGCAAGAGTGGCGCCGGCCAGAGGTCAGTGGCCTCTTGCTCTCTTCCCCCTCTCTTCTTTCTGTCTCCTCCACCTCCAGACTCCTGCCTTCCACAGTGCCACCACCCTCTCTGTCTCAACCTGAACGGCACCTTTGGCCTGGTGAAGCTGTGCGAGTTCCTTTATCTATAGCTGAAGTTCTTAGCGGTGCAAGAAAGAAGCTGAAGTAGCTTTACACTAGCACAACCCGTGCAAGATAAAAGTAGGAGCTGTTCAACAAAGTGGATAATTGGGCCAGTTGGTGATTCATGATTGATGTATGCTGTGTGTTGAGAAACACGGACGACAAGCAGACAAGAACCTTGTCTGCTTGTTGTACATGTTTTCTATTGTGCAGTATGCATTGACAATGAGTAGGTGCTGCATTCACTTTTGCATCTCGCGAATAAGCTGGAACCTTTCCCAGCCTAATATTTGGCTGGATCGCTCGGCTGTTAGACCAGGAAAGCTGCTTGTGGGAGGGGTTTACTTTTTTGGTAAGGCCTAGCTGACGAATCAAGTGCTGTGGAGCAACATAGCGACAGCTTGCCAGTTTGGGTGGGATGGTTGCCAAAGCAAACATTTACGGTGCAGGACAGTCGAGCTAGTGCGTGGGTATTCATCTACGGAAAAGTTTACAAGTGGGAAAGAGACCCCACAAATGCGGACTGTCAGCTGAAATTTCGCTGAGTGCGGAAGAGAAGGTACGCTCATCTGTGCATTGTCAGGTGTGGAAGCACCTTCATTAGATTGGGACACGAATTTTCCTTGTTGACGGGGGGCACTTTACACCTGTGCCAGCACAGATGGGTTTTGCACCTTTCCTTCTCTTCTGTCACAGCACGGCATTTCAGTTAGTTGACAGTTGGCATTTACATGGTCTCTTTTCCTTCTGTTGCATGCCTAACCTTTTCCAGAAGAACGACTTAACTTGCGTTTAAATTGGGGACATCCATTGTTAAGTGCTGTTGCACTTAACAGAATACCAATCAAGAAGGGTGTAAGGCAGGGGGACACAATCTCCCCAATGCTATTTACCGCATGCTTACAGGAGGTTTTCAGAAGCTTAGAATGGGAACAGTTAAGGATAAGAGTTAATGGAGAATACCTTAGTAACCTGCGATTCGCCGATGACGTTGCATTGCTGAGTAACTCAGGGGACGAATTGCAACTCATGATTACGGAGTTAGACAAGGAGAGCAGAAAGGTAAAAAAAATTGCCCGCAGCTTCCCTCGGGGGAACACTGAGGAGGATGCGGACCATATAATTGGTTAACGGGGTGTTAAAGTGCGACTTACTTGGGTCGATGGCTAAATTGGTTAACGTGGTTGTGAAATGGGGTGTTAAATTGCGACTTACTTGGGTCGATGGCTAAATTGGTTAACGTGGTTGTAGGAGGGGGTGTTAAATGAGTGAACACGTACACACGTATGCGAAAGGGCGGCGCTGGTCGAAGGGACGTCGATCATTGTGTTTGTGGATTCGTTGGAATTCATTTCACCGCGACCTTGGACGTCGACGCGCCGTACAAACCAACCGACGAGCGGCAACTGAGCGAGCGAGCGCCGACCTTGAGTATATATACAGCACGACGGCGCATGCACTGTCAGCTGTTGAATGTTCTCGAAGCGCGACGCCACATGCGCGTCCACTGGAGAATCAGGAGAATTGTAGATGTCGAACGCGGTGTGTAGAGGAGGAAGGGTGAACAGATGGTGGAGGAGTGAAGCGCGCGCGGTGTGTAGAGGAGGAAGGGATGCACAGATGGTGGAAGAGTGGGCGACGGCGCATGCGCGCGCGTCAGCTGTCGAATGTTCGAGAAGCGGTGTGGACGGCGCGGATGACGCGGACGGCGCACTATAAGGCGCGAGTATAAGATGCTCCGCATCTAAAAAACGAAAGTAATGTACAACAACCTTGGAAAGGAGCAGCATTTCGAGATAGGTAATAGTGCACTTGAAGTTGTAAAAGACTATGTCTACTTAGGGCAGGTAATAACCGCAGAGCCGAACTTCAGCTTAAATTGAGGACGACGCAGCGAGCAATGGAAAGAAAAATGGTAGGTGTAACCTTAAGAGACAAGAAGAGAGCAGAGTGGATTAGGGGACAAACGGGGGTTAAGGATATCATAGTTGAAATAAAGAAGAGGAAATGGACATGGGCCGGGCATGCAGCGCGTAGACAGGATAACCGCTGGTCATTAAGAGTAACTAACTGGATTCCCAGAGAAGGGAAGCAGATTAGGGGGAGATAGAAGGTTAGGTGGGCAGAGAAGATTAAGAAGTTTGCGGGTATAAATTGGCAGCAGCAAGCACAGGACCGGTTTAACTGGCGGAACATGGGAGAGGCCTTTGTCCTGCAGTGGACGTAGTCAGGCTGATGATGATGATGATGATTGTTAAGTGCAATCTTCTTAGTAGCAAAAGAAATGTTAGCATTGTTCTTGGTCATAAAGTGACAATTTTATAAATGATTTTCCTTGTCTTCTGCTGTAGTCGAGTTAGCCATCTTGCTGAAGGCACGTTCACCTTGTCAAAGGCACCGCTGCCCACGTGATTACCTTCCTCTGATGCTCAGGCTAGAGCCTCTGGGAGCTTTCTGGGTGCCTGCCTTGTTGGCAACAGGTCTTTGAGCAAAAGAACACTTATCAACAGAGTTGGCTGTGCCTTGCTTGAAGCGAGCTCTTGACAGCCAAGGCTGTCGACATCATTGATTGCCCCCTGCTTGTTGGGTACTCTGTCAAATTTTAGCTCGATTCACTGTAACTGAGCAAATTTGGTTCTTACTAATGTTTCAAGTGCTCACCTCAACGTGTTTCAACTTGTGCATCGTGACAGAGGCAAGCTATTGCAGCAGAGCTTCTGACGGGAGGCGGGCCTGTGGGGTCACATTGGGAACCATGCATGCATTTTCAGCTCAGATAGTATTAATGCGAACATAAGTGTTTGGGTATTTCGAGCAGTGGCAAATACTTATGTTATGTAGGCGAACACAACCAGCGTTATTAGAACCTTTATTAGCACTAGGAAAGGTTAGTGTGGTGACATACAGTCAAAGTGACAGGGAACATCGAAACTGAGTTTTGAAGTGTTAGTTCAAGGTAGAGCCCGAGTGCAGAGAAAACCCTTCACAGTGCTCAATAATGCAGTTTTTGTAACCTGGTAGTGAAGTTACACGAGAAATTATTCAAAATAACATCTTTGCAGTTGAGCAATGGTGCACGATGTTATGCAGTTACAGAAAGCAGGATAGCTTGCATAACTCTGACTGATCGCCATCAGTGTTAACCACAGTCGCCCAAGTGGAACCCCCATTAATGAAGTGCAGCTGCAATAACCTTAATTAGCTTTGTCACTGCACCATCCACCGGTGGTTCTGCCAGATTCATGACAATAAAATAAGCACCTGCCATGTCTTTTGATCGGTCACTGTTGATATGAAGTGTTTCGCTGGCTGCGACCTTCTCGAGCTGGCCATCGTTGGTGCCTGCCAGCGTCCTGCCATTTTCTGTTGAAAAAAAAAAAAAGAAATGCACTGCAGTGCTTGGCATTCTGCACAGCCCACAAGCACTAACGTTATCAATAGTCCCTGCTAATGCAATACAGATCATCATCATATCTTCATCACGTATGCCTGTGTGTGGTGTATGCTTGCTTGTCTTGAAATGCAAATGGCATGCACAAATAATTTTTAGAGGCGTTTCGATGGCTGTGTGTTGAAAAAAAAAACACATTAACAGACTGACTCATTGCTGAAGAATGTTTAGAGAGCACGGTACGGTAGCCAGCATGCTCTAGCAAAGGGCCATCATAGTTTAAAAGTGATCCAACATTGGCTTTTTTTCCCCTGCTGGCATGTTGCAACAGAAGCAATTTAATAGTGGGGCTACGATGCTTCATTGGTGCTGGCCGCACCACCCATTCTCGCAATCAAGGGTGAAAAGTACCAGCGCTCCAAATTGTTCCGAAACGGCCAGCCCCATTCGCCGTTAGTTGTCTCGATCCCTGTTTATGCTTCTATTCTTTGGCATTAGGTGAAGTTGATGCAGGGACGAATAAAAGCAAGTTTTCTGAGGGGATCGTTTCTTTGTCGACGCAACCAAACGAATTAAGGCATTTCATTGGGAGTACCGCTTTGTGTTTTGACTAGTGTGTTGTACCCCAGTGCTGTTCGGTGTCCT
Organism: Rhipicephalus microplus; assembly: GCF_013339725.1. Taxonomy (NCBI): domain Eukaryota; kingdom Metazoa; phylum Arthropoda; class Arachnida; order Ixodida; family Ixodidae; genus Rhipicephalus; species Rhipicephalus microplus. Next base: position 112,877,201 of record NC_051168.1, on the reverse strand, counting down.
GAGCCAGTTTGTTTGAGGTTGTGTTGTAATTAGAACACCTCCTTCATTTGTTATGGCTTCTTTTCTCATTAATGTTTCATGTCTGCAAGTGGCCAACACGCACAGTGGAACTCTTAGCTTGTACTACAGTGTGTAACTAACGCTGCTTGCCCATGTGTCTGCTCTCCCGACTGGAACAGGATGAAGGCCAGGAAGCAGAGCGACGATGTAGCAAGGACGATAGCATGTCCACACAAAGTGAGTAGACACATGAAAAGAGCATATCCTTGGGCACGGCATTACGTGCTGTCAGTTTGCTAAGCAGCACGAAACGAAAGGTGCACAAACACGACGTTGTGCAGAATTGCGTGACATCCGTGCGCGTTTCGTGTCGAGTTCTTCAGTGCTTTAGAGAAGTTGCCACAGTCAAGCGTCTTGATAACGAAGTTGGATATGAGAAGAAAAATTTGCCTTATTACACTTAAATCTTATTATAACAAGGTTACACCTGCCATAAAATACTTTGGTACTTCCAAACATTTATTATAAGCATGTGTTTGTAGCACTGTATTTGTTTCAAAACTATTCTTAAATTACTTCGTTATAACTGATAATTTGTTATACCATATTAACTTGCATAATCCTCACTTCTTCTGGCAAAAAATCAATGCAAAGTTGGGGGCTGCCAGAATTACATGGTGAAAACTTTTGGTGAAACTGTAGAAAGAGAAAACAAAGTGGCCTTAAATCGGGATTCTCACATTAGCAACTAACTGCAAGTTTTGAGAACTGCTAATTAAGACTTGCATCAACAATAAAACCGCAGGTTCAACACAAGGCAAGATTTATTTTGGGCACAAAAGGCGTAAGCAAATAGTCGAGAAATAAAATATCGTACGCAAACTTGTGGGCGTTGTGGGCATAGCGGTAGCATTCGTCACTCAACAGGAGCCCCCAAAAGGTTAGCATACACAACAGTATTGGGCTGATGGCCATTTAACACAGAATCATCCGCAGTTGCCTTCTAAATAAAGTTTACCATCCATCCCAGTCTTAGGCACACGGAAGGCCCAACGCACCTTGGTGGCTTTCAGCTGCCGTCACTAGCAGCGAACACAAAACACATAGATTCCGAAGGGCCTACTGGTGGCCGTGTTGCCATTGTTTAGTGTGTGATCAATCACTTTCAACTTGAAAGCAGCCATGTAGCTTTCGTATCGCCCCATAACCGCAAAGCGAAATCCAACATTACGGACACAACGTACAAAACATGCCGCAACACGCACTTGCCATTTTGGCTTGGCTTGGATCAAATTGAATCTTCGTAGTACGCTTTATGCTTAAGAGATAGCGCCAGATGGTGTGCGCTATGCTAATCAGTGGCTGCAGATGGCAGCAATTTTCGGGTGTGCGAAAATTACTCGTGGAAAAAAAGATCGGTGTTTTTGTTGGACAATGGGCAAGGTGGGGTGGAAGGGGGTGCGAGAATTATGCGATTGCGCGAGTAAATACAGTACTCTCAAACCTGAATATAACAAACCCAAATGTAACAAAATACTTGTGATAACAAAGCAAATGAATAGTGGTCTTCCAATAGGTACAGTGTTAGAAATATATCTTTAGAACGAATTTTATTTTCGTACAAGATGCAATTTCATTATAGTGAGCTTTGAGTGCATTCGTGTTTGTTAATGTTGGGGTATGAGTGTATATTTAGGAAATCTATGGCTTATCCGCTCTGTAAAGATGGTTGTACAGTAAAGTCTGTGCGCGATGATCACCTTTGCGAGCTTCCCTGTGGTGGCCCTTAGTGGCCTCTGTAATGTCAAGAATTCTTCATTGCTATGTTTCTTGAGCTTTGTGAGCTTGCACTTTGAAGTCCTTGTCTTTTTGCCAGCACTTCACCTCCGCTTTACGAGCTCAAAACGCTGTGTCTTTGGAATTGTCATGGTCAAGTTTATGCGATTGGCTTGTGAGGTCACGTAGGGTAAGGAAAATGTGTCATGTCATGTTAAGAATCCGCCGCTACGTTTGAAATGCGGGCGCTTACGCCTAATTGGTCAAAGTGAGATCTCCTGGTTCGTTCCAGCCACTGATGATCGTAGCGCACGCCATCTGGCGCTATCTCTCAAGCATAAAGCATGCGACGAAGATTCAATCCAACCCAAACCACAATGGCAAGTGCACGTTGCGGCATGTTTTGTACATTGTGTCCGTAATGTTGTTATGCTCCAAGGCATCCACTGAGCCAATGATGTCTCAATGGATGCCTCATGATGTGATGTCGCGAATATGTCACTATACGGTATTTACTCGCGTAATGAACACACTTGCATAATAAACGCACGCCCAACTTCAGTCGTCAAAATTTTAATTTTTTTTTCTCCCGCGTAATCTATGCGCCACAGCAGGGCTCACGAATGATGCAAGTGTAGAGACATCGCAGCTGACAAGCACACAGTGAGTGAAGGGCACAATACTGCCCGCGCCAACCCACGGTCGTTTCCTGTATATACGAAACATTAAGGCCCAACCACATGCACGCGATATTCGAGCGGCAACGACGAGATTCGCTGTTGACATGGTTGTTGTGAAGGACCATTCATCCCCATCACGTTGCGGGTTTCTGGAAAACCAGAATTAAATCGTTTGTCGCCCAGGAAAGATCGTGAGTATGACCGCCGTAACATGATAGCACCCCCTATTCTTTCTTCGGTTGCAATGTCCTCTTCGTGCTTGTTATCTGCATGTACTTCAAGGAACGCAAGATATAGGCTTCCTTTTCTACAGTTATTTCTCACGTGGACAACGAGGCGGCGGCTGTATTTTGTCATTAATTTTGTTATCAGCGGTTTGTTTTGATGCTTTGGTGGTAGCTTGCTGCGATGTTGGTTACTTACTGCAATGTCAACAGCGGCGGCGTGGTCGTCGTGTGAGGTTGCCGTGAAGTTGGCTAAGTGCATCGTAGCACATGTTTCTGGGCACTCTTTCATATCATGTCAGATACCACTGTTGCAGTTAAATGATTGCGAGAAAAGATAGGTGCGAAATCGCTTTTTTGGCATGTGCAGGCGGCGCAGGGACAGCTTACAGAAGATAGCGTCATCAACCACCGAAGATGAGTGAAGTGCAACAAAGAAGCTGTTTCCAAACAGCGTACTCACATGTCAGTTGTGAAAGGCTAAGCAACTTAGCTTTCTTTTTTTTTTGCATTGCCGCATTTTTGCTCATCCTGAAAAAGTTTTCATAAAATTTGCCTGGCATAACAAACGCACCCCCAACGTTGCCGCGATTTTTCACGAAAAAGTGTGGACATTACGCGAGTAAATATAGTATTTGAAATTTGCGCGTTTACACCTGATTAGTCTGCAAGATCACCCGACTTCCCGGCTCGGCCAATAGCATACGCACCAGGTACCGATAGCTACTGTGGCGCTAGGCAAACTTGGACAGCTCGGCTGTAAAAATGAATTATAGGCATCTATTTCCAAACATTCATTGAGAGATTGCCTGTGAAAGCCTTGTCTTCCTTGTGTTTGACGAACTGCAGGGCTGCACCAAGATGTTCCGAGACAACTCTGCCATGCGGAAGCACTTGCACACGCACGGGCCCCGGGTCCACGTGTGCGCCGAGTGTGGCAAGGCCTTCGTCGAAAGCTCCAAGCTCAAACGGCACCAACTGGTCCACACGGGGGAAAAGCCCTTCCAGGTGCGTGTCACTCTTGAATTGACCAGCTCGAATCTAAAAGTGGGTAAGCTGCGTTGGCTGAACGTTCCATTAACTGTCCCAGTTTACTGAAGCCGGAGTTCCGTGAACTCTCCGTATGTGTGAGGTTGTGGAAATACTTCGTGGAAGTTTGATAGGACCGACAGTTGGGCGATTTGCCAACTGGATAAGCTTCAAGTTGAAAAAGAAAAACATGGCAAGCAACACATGGCCAAAGAAATAAATACAAGTTTTTACCTATCCTGCTTGCCCCCCTTCGTCCGGGTGTGTCTTTTTGTTTTCTTTTTTCTGTTTTTAAGATGAAGAATGAATACCTCATGCTCCAGAATGAAATGCGCAGCTGTATACTATGGAATTTCGTATTTCTCAAGTAAATGGCAGGAGAACAGCAAAGAATGTAGTTTCGGGAGCAGTACTACGAAGAACACTGGAATTACCTTCTGATGGTCATAGCGGCTAAACACGGTTGGCTAACAAAAAAGTGCTAATAACACTGACTGCCCTAGTGATAATGTATAATTTTCGATTCTGTGTGTCACATTCGTGTCAAAAGATTACCAGTGATGCATAATTTATTACTTCGTTATTTTGGTGTGTTTCCTCTCGTATTCCTCACAGCTGTACATGCACTTATTTGGTGCATTGTAAAAAGATTTTCGTGGCTCTTGGCTTTGCGTGGGACTGTGCCGAATGCTTTTTGTTCACTCATAGTACCATGAGTAGCGGTTTTACGAGCCCTAAATGTCGTCTCGTCCTTTCGTGCAGTGCACATTTGAAGGATGTGGCAAGCGGTTCTCTCTGGACTTTAACCTGCGGACACACGTGCGCATACACACGGGTGACCGGCCGTACGTCTGCCCTTTCGACGGCTGCAACAAGAAGTTTGCGCAGTCCACAAACCTCAAGTCACACATTCTCACCCATGCCAAGGCCAAGTGAGTGTTTAGTCAAAAACGCTTAACCCCTAGCTTTCTTCCTTTCTCATCGCCTGCAATATCTGTCTGTACCCTATTTGTGGCAAAATGCTTTGTTGCTCTCATAAACTGGAGTTATGTAACATGCAGGAGTGCGCTGAGCTGTGTCGCAAAATAGTAGGTCCAGGCATTCGAGGTTCTTACAGTGTCACGTAGAAGGAATATCTAGCATATCTAGCACCGTCATCTCTCAATGCGTGCCTCTCTAAACTTCGGAGTGTCGGGATACGAAGGTTTTGAGCTTGTCTCAGTGTAACTGGCAGAGACGTGTTCGCAGCTTTGAGAATAGAGTGGTTTTTCGAGTGAATGAAACCATCGTGTTAAAAAGAAATGGTCTCGGTTCTCCCGTAACACGTCTTTCGTTAATGTTTACTTACATATGCTAGCTCGACGAGCAAGCGAAGGAAATGGAAAACTGCGATTGAAACTGACGATGCACAGTTGAGCGCAGACCTCGTCTTTCCTGATGATATGTAAGTGACCCGTCATTACTGTTCACGTTTCGTACGACCCTTACTACATCCCAGCATGAGTGCTTTTTTTTTTGTCGACCATTTTTTTACATAGTACAGTGTTCCAGCGTAATATTCTAACGTCTTACTGTTGCCGATACGAGCTGCCTTGAATATGTGTGTGCAGCTTACAGAGATGGGTTTGACCAGTTACGGAGGTTATGTATGAGTTTTGTTAAGCATAGGCTGCCAGTTGCTACGAAAGGTTTAGAATCACATTTAATATATTCGTTACTCCTACATGTTATAATTACAGAGTGTTAAATACATGAGGAGCCTCAAAAGTGATAAGGTTGAAAGTGGGTGGTCCCGATTCAATCCTTTATAGGGTGACCCTGATTTACCAATTTTGCTTGCTGTTTGTATACAAGCAAGAAATTAATTCTGAAAGTCTGTCATCTTGTGTGCTCGGGGCTTAGTCGGTGTATTGTAGTTGTTATTGTGGAGCTGTGTTGCTTGGCATTCGAATTGCAAAGCCTTGCACCTAGAAAGACTACTGATGTGGGAGCGTGTGTTCGCTTGTGGGCAATACTGTTTGGTGTTGGACCAACTGTGCAATGTTTTGGCATCATCCGTGAAGTGGAAATTGGTGCAAATATTTTACCTTGGCGCTGTGTTCATCAGCCCAGCGAACAGAGCTTCAGAATGACTGCAAATTATTGCTTGAAAGCATTTCTTCACCCAGCTTGAAACGAGAACTAGTGATGCCTCGTTCTACTATTTATTCTCCTGCTTTTACGATCGTGTTGAAGTAACACAGTTAAACAAAGACTGAAGTAGGTCGCCCATGCACCGCAGTATTCTTACGCAATGACAATAACTAATGGTAGTGATTTTGCTGAAGCCTGGTAAACTCTGCCGACCGGTTTCTTGGCATCCAGTATCGATAATGGTTAAACAGTAATACTGAAATATAACTGAATCAGAAAAAAAACTTAAGTTGCTTAGTCATTGCTCTGTTTTATTCGAGGTCACTGACTCTGTTCTGGCCACGACAGCTGCAATTCCAATGGAATGTGGAAATGCGGAGGTGCATATTAAAGAAAGGTTACATGGTCAAAAAGTTAGTCCTCCTACTAATCATGCTTTGTAATCAGATGGTTGTTTGATATGTGAAACAAAAAAAAATCAAATAAAGGCTGTTATAACACATTGAGCCAGCTGCACCTCAAGGTGCCCTCGTTCTCCAATAAAGACACCAGTGCAGATCCTTCTAAGTGACTGTAAGAAGCTCTGTGGTGGCAGCGGTGCTGCTGTCTAGTTGAGGATCTGCGATAAACCTGAAACCTGAAATGCTTGACATTGCTAGTTTCGGAACATGTTCAAAACGTAAATTGCAGTGTGTTCTTGTTCAATGCTTCAGAAACGACGTGGCTCAGCGGCATTTTCTGCATGTTGCTTGACTCTTGCTTCCTTCTGCTCACAACTTTCTGAGTTTACAATTGGCACGGGTGTGCACCTCGTTTAAGCCTCGCTTTGGCAAAGTTATAATGCGCTTTGTGTTAAGTGTGATGACCAGTAGATTCCTTGGTGCCCGTGTGCTGGAGGTGGGACTACCGTATTTACTCGATTCTACCGCGCCCTCGATTGTAACGCGCACCCGATTTCCACCGCGGAAAAAAAACAAAAAAACGTAAGACATCAATTGCAACGCGCACCCATTTTTCTCGCCGGCCCGCACGATCACACCACTCGAAAAAACTACCGTAATTACTCGAATCTAACGCGCACCTTTTTTCCGGTTAAGCGAGTTCATAAATCGCATGCGCGTTAGAATCGAGTACGAACAAAAAAATTGCGGTCAATCTATTGCCATCGGCAAATCCAAAATGGCCGCCCCCTATGTGCGTCGGCATGGAGCGTCGGCCATTTCTGCCTATGTGTTTCTCATGTGCGGCACTTCGTACGAGTGCTGAGGAGTTCGTCATCTAGTAGTGCATTAGCATCGACGGCGTGGAAGGGCCGACTCCAAAAACTCGAGTGCACCTCGATGCCGCCTTTAAAAGAAAAGTCATCGCGTGTGCAGAAACGGACGGAAATCGGGCCGCATCGCGGTCCTTCTGAGTTCGCGAAACGTGAGTGCGGGACCGGCGGAAACAAAAGCAGAAGATTGTCGACAGCAAAGCTTCACGCAAAGGCTTCAGTGGACCACATCAGGGTCGGTTTCCGCAAATTAATGAGCTGCTCGGCGAGTATGTGCTTGGGCAGCGAGCGGCACAGCGGCCCGTGACGACAGAACTGCTCCAAGTGCGGGCTATGCAATTAGTCTTAGAAAAAGGTCTAATGCGGAGCCAGTTTAAAGCGAGCAGGTGCTGGCTAACTACTTTATAAAGAGGAAAGGTTTTTCCCTCCGAAGGGGAACATGCATATGCGAAAAAAAGATTTGCGGAGGAGTACGATGAAAAGCTTCACAGTTTTCAGAGGTTCGTCCTAAACTTGCGGCGCAACAACGGCTACCTGCTTGGGCAAATCGGGAATGCCGATCAGACGCCTCTTTACTTCGACATGCCTGGCCCCACAACCGTCGAGAAGAAGGGGGCGAAGCAAGTTCGCGTGCTGACATCGGTCCACGGTAAAACTACAGTGACGGCAATGCTCTGTTACACGTCAGATAGGCACAAGCTTTGCCCGTACCTGATATTTAAATGGAAGACGCTCCCGAAAGTAGTAGTTTTTTCGAGTGGTGTGATCGTGCGGGCCAGCGAGAAAAGTGGGTGCGCGTTACAATCGATGTCTTACGTTTTTTTTTTTTTTTCGCGGTGGAAATCGGGTGCGCGTTACAATCGAGGGCGCGGTAGAATCGAGTAAATACGGTACTCCTTTCGGGAGCGTATTCTATTTAAATATGAGGTACGGGCGAAGCTTGTGCCCATCTGACGTGTAACAGAGCTTCCGTCACGGTAGTTTTACCGTGGACCGATGTCAACACGCGAACTTGCTTCGCGCCCTTCCTCTCGACGGTTGTGGTGCCAGGCATGTCGAAGTAAAGAGGCGTCTGATCGGCATTCCCGATTTGCCCAAGCAGGTAGCCGTTGTTGCGCCGCAAGTTTAGGACGAACCTCTGAAAACTGTGAAGCTTTTCATCGTACTCCTCCGCAAAACTTTTCGCATATGCATGTTCCCCTTCGGAGGGAAAAGCCTTTCCTCTAAATAAAGTTAGTTAGCCAGCACCTGCTCGCTTTAAACTGGCTCTGCATTAGACCTTTTTCCAAGACTAATTGCATAGCCCGCACTTGGAGCAGTTCTGTCGTCACGGGCCGCTGTGCTGCTCGCTGCTCAAGCACATACTTGCCGAGCAGCTCTTAAATTTGCGGAAACCGACCCTGCTGTGGTCCACTGAAGCCTTTGCGTGAAGCTTTGCTGTCGAGAATCTTCTGCTTTTGTTTCCGCCGGTCCCGCACGCACGTTTCGGGAACTCCGAACGACCGCGATGCGGCCCGATTTCCGTCCGTTTCTGCACACGCCATAACTTTTCTTTTAAAAGCGGCATCGTGGTGCTATCGAGTTTTTGGAGTCGGCCCTTCCACGCCGTCGATGCTAATGCACTACTAGATGACGAACTCCTCAGCACACGTACGAAGTGCCGCACATGGGAAAGACATAGGCAGAAATGGCCGACGCGCCATGCCGACGCACGTAGGGGGCGGCCATTTTGGGTTTGCCGATGGCAATAGATTGACTGTAATTTTTTTGTTCGTACTCGATTCTAACGCGCATGCAATTTATAAACTCGCTTAACCGGAAAAAAGGTGCGCGTTAGATTCGAGTAATTACGGTACGTCCTGTCAGAATAGCGGAGTTTGACAAGCTTAATGTTTTTTGTCAGCTTACTGTTGTCATATGAAAAATCCAAGGTTGTGAAGCGAGAGAAGGGATAAAGGAAATCGAAGCCTACCAACAATTTTCTGGAATGCAAATCGGTAATCAACGAGAGCACAACTTCTTCAATGTTGTAGCTGCAGTATCTGCATCTTGGGCGTTCGTCTACAGTGCTACAGTTAAACCTCGTTATAACGAAATTGGAGGGCCGCCACTATTTGCTCGTTATAAGCAATGTTTCGCTATAGCCATAGCGGGCATTTACCACAAATAATATGCGCTGTACTTACCCAAAAAAAATAGCGGGCGAAATAGCATCCCGCGGCACGGTGGTATGCAACAAAATAACTGCATTCCCAAATAAAAAGGAAGAAGTCATGCACCTGTTTTAATGCACTTCAAAATACACAGCTTGCATTTCAGGCAGACTTAGCTGCAAAGAAGTCCGTAATTGGACGTTGATGCATCTTCCTGATGCGAACGATGGCTCGCTCAGCTGCGGCCGCAATGTTCAAGCCATCTTCACCGCCCTCGTGAGCGCCGAAGTAGCGGCGCAGTACGTCCACCGCGTCTAATGCCTCCGACGTTGTCGGCACGTTTGTCTCCTGTTCGTCGACAGAGACATCATCACTGGTTTCGTTACGGTCACTGACAGCGCGCACAATATTGTCATCCAGGAGCTGCTCTGTTGTCACCACTTCCGAGTCCCCACTCACATAGTCGCAAAACGACTCGCTGTCAGGCACGACACTGGCGTCACGAAGTGCCGTCCATAATGCAGCGACTTCGTCTGATGTGGCAAAATCGTCCGGCACAGTGGGCCCGTCTGATGGCTCATCGCTGGCGTCTGGTGCGGTGGCAAATGAGGCGTGTCGAAAGCAGTTTGCGATCGTCGTCGCCGTCACACTCATCTACGCCGCCTGGAGCATTTCGAGCGCAGCGTACAAGTCAACATCGGTGTCTCACTTCATCCTCATGTTGAGCAGGAGCTTGTCTATCACACGCTTGCGGTAACCTGTCTTCAGCGACATAATCACGCCTTGGTCAAGCGGCTGTATTTTTGCTGTGCAGTTGGCAGGAAGAAACAGCAGCTCGATGTTTTGAAGTACACGGCAGCGGTATGGTGGGCGGTGCAGTTATCTAAAACAAGGCACACCTTGCGGTTCGCCTTTGCCAACTTCTCGTCCCATTCGCAAAGCCATTTTGAAAAAATCTCCCTGGTCATCCAGGCTTTGCGACTGGCTACATACTTGACTGGGAGCTGCCTCTTCCCCTTAAAGCAGCGAGGGGGTGCACTTTTGCCAATTACGAAAATTGGCAGCTTCTCAGAGCCGGTCATGTTTGCACAAAGTAGTGCAGTGATCCGCAGCTTACTTTGTTTGCCGCCATGGCACGGCTCGCCTTTGAGGGCTAACGTCTTGTGCGGCAACATCTTGAAAAAGAGAGTGGTTTCGTCCGCGTTAAAAATATCCTCCGCGCTGTATTTTTCTAGCAGCCGCACGATGTTTTCTTTCGCCCACTTGGTAGCCTCTGCTTCGTCGACAGATTGCGATTCGCCGCAGACCGCTCTCCCGACAATGTCGTGGCGCTCCTTGAAGCGTTGGAGCCAACCCGAACTTGCTACGAAGTTGTCATAGCCCATGATGCAGGCAAAGTTTCTCGCTTTTCTTTGCAGCAAGGCGCCGCTCACCGGCAGATTCACGGCCCGCGTGTCCAAGAACCATTTAAAAACGGCCCTTTCGACCGCTTCAAAGGCAGGTGCCCTCATCCTCTTAGCGCTTCCTTTCACGCCACGTGCAACATCGTCGATGATGGACTCCTGCTTGCTCAAGATGGTTGACAGTGTGCTCGTCGATACGCCAAAGTCTCTTGCCACGTTGCCTATCTTGGTCCCTGATTCGACGGCTCTTATCATAGCTGTGACGCTTCACAAGTGAATGTGGGGAAGAAAGAGGAGGAAGACGAAGGGTCAGAATAAACTGGTGTTCTGACTGACGCCATGTCTCATCCGTTACACTAAGTCGACAGGATCTACCGCAGCAACATCATGAGCCCACCAAAGAAGATGATCAGCCTGCCGAAATACACCGGAGCTGAAGACGACGTCCCCGTTGACAAGTGGTTGCACCTCTTCGAAACGAAGGCGAGCAACGTCAGCTGGTCCGAACGAGATTGCATCGACTGCATCAGCGAGTACCTGGAAGGTGAGGCATTCCGCTGGTACCTCACCGAGATTTTCGACGCAGAAGATACGTGGGAAGGCATCAAAACAAGCATGATATCACGATTTTCTACACCTGTTAGCGAGCCTTTCCGCCAATTCATACACTGCAGGCTCAAAGAGAACAGCGCATCAGGCACTACTACGAAGAGAAGACACACCTTGGTCGCCTCGCAGACTTAAAAGACGTTCACATAGTATCAGGATTGACTGATGGTGTACCTGAAGAGATCGAAAGGCGCCTCGCTGGATTGACGCTCACCACCCCAGCCAAGTGGCTTACTGCTGCGCTTCAAGCGGAAGACTCTGTCCACAGAGATGCTTCCCAACACTCGTCAAAACGGCAGCTCATGCGTCGAGAGCCTCATTCTACGCGACCATGGCTCCCTACAAGATTGATGCGCACCCCTCACAGTGAGTGCCGACATTGTGCATCTGCTGGTTTGCCGAATCAGTTTCACTGGCACAATGAGTGCCCTCGTCGTGAAATGGTGTCTGCTCTAACTGACAACCAGGGAAACGAAGAGGGCGGCCCAAAGGCTCATTAATACGTTTTGGTGCACTTGTGAACGGACACATGGTGAACGCAACTCTGGATACAGGAGCGACTATTACCTGTATCAATGAAGTTGTGTTCAAAAAACTCAAGCTGCAGTTGCTCAAGGATTCATGCATTAGTGTCCAACAAGTCACCTCAACCACAAAAACTTTGGGCCGCGTACGCATACAGTTGGAAATAGGGAAGTTAAAGCGGGCAGTCCAAGCACACGTTCTACCAGGCATGAAGACTGAATTCTTGCTAGGCCTGGACAACGCCTCCTTTTTCAACCTATCACTGGATTTAAACACAATGACTTTGTTTCAAGACAACAAAGCTTTGCAGAATTCCTTTCAAACACAAAAGTGTGTCTTCAGCGCCGATACAACCCCTTTCCAAGCCGTTGATGTCACGCACCTTCCACCATCGCAACAAGCTGCTTTGAGAGAGGTGCTTCACAATTACGAAGACATTTTCTCAAAGTCTCAGGTGGACTTCGGATGTATCGCGGAGGAACGACACTGCATTGCCCTCAGCAACAACGTGCCTATCCACAGACCACCGTATCGATGCTCCCTGGCAGACAAAGAGGAAATTGTCAAGCAAGTGGACTTACTTCTCAAGCAAGGTGTAGTGCGTCCATCTTTTTCCCCATACGCGGCTCCAGTCATTCTTGCAGAGAAAAAAGGTGAAGGACGCACACGTTTATGCATTGATTATCGAAAGCTTAACTCTGTCACTGTGCCTGACTACCAACCTCTTCCGCGTATAGACGATGTTCTAGACTACCTGGGAAAATCAAAATATTTTTCGACATTGGATATCACATCAGGCTATTGGCATGTCAAAATGAACCCAGAGGACATCCCAAAAACAGCTTTTGTCACGCCGAATGGCCATTATGAGTGGCTTGTTATGCCTTTCGGTTTGAGAAATGCTCCTGCTACATTCGAAAGAGCTGTGAAATCAGTTATCAGAAAACATAACTTAAAGAATGTCGTTAATTATTTTGATGATATCGTAGTCTTCTCCGACACATTTACTGAGCACCTACAGCACCTCCAAGCTCTCTTGCATGCCCTAAAAATGGAGAATATAAAACTTAAATTGAAGAAATGCCATTTTGCCCAAGATTCTATTGAATATCTGGGTCACAGAGTGTCGCACGGTACAGTGTCGCCTATACGAAGAAACATAGAAGCTGTTTTGCGATTCCCAAGACCGAAATCCCCGAAAGAGCTTCAGCGTTTTTTAGGCACCACCAACGTTTACCGCCAGTTTATACCGCACTTCAGTGACATAGTTTTCCCACTTACGAAGCTGTTGAAGAAGGACACACCATGGGAATGGGATTCCTCATGTGAACAAGCCTTTGAGAACATGAAAAACTGTCTGACCAAAGAACCCATTTTACGAATTTTTTCTTGCGAGAAACCATGCATTCTTTATTGCGACGCATCTAACGTAGGCGTAGGTGCAGTTCTGAAGCAAAGAGATCATGATGGTAAAGAACACCCCGTTGCCTATCACTCGCGTAAGCTACTCGCGCACGAATTAAATTATGCCATTACAAAGCTCGAATGCCTCGCTATAATTGACGCTGTTGACAAGTGGCACTGCTACTTACATGGACGACCATTCACTGTTGTCACCGATCATGCTGCTTTACAATGGCTCAGAAACATAAAAAACCCACATGGCCGGCTCTTTCGATGGTCTTTGAAGCTGTCGATGTATGAAGTTAACATTCGACATCAAAAAGGCAGCGAAAACATCGAGGCGGACGCATTTTCGCGAAGCCCTATGGTTCAACTCCTTTCATTACCAGAACTTCAAACTTACCAGGATGACCACCCTCGCTGCAAGTACACAACGGAAAACGGGGTCACTATCGTGACACGTAAGGGAATTCGCAAAGTGTACGTTCCTCTCAAGCTTCGACTGGGCCTGCTGCAGAAAGCACACTGTCAGTTCGGACACGTCGGAGTAAAGAAAACTCTGGGCTTGTTGTCATCATCCTACTATTGGCCGGAAATCACCACAGACGTTTCGTCCTACGTCCGCCACTGTGACATATGTCAGCGTTGCAAGAAGCCGAAAACCAAGAGATTCGGATCTCTCGAGTCACTACCACCTGCAGAACAACCCTTCGATCTTTTAGCAATGGACACTATAGGTGGCTTTTCAGGATATGGCTCGACAAAGAAGTTTATTCACTTGGCGATCGACCACGCTACGCGGTATGTCTGGGCGTTTCCCCACAAGAACGAAACTTGTGACGCATACATTTCGTGCATCACCGCCATCTTTGCAGCAGGAAAACCCAAGAAGTTCCTATCTGATCGTGGACCAGCTTTCACAGCTGGAAAATTCAAGCAGTTTCTAAAACCCAATGGTGTCCACCAATTGTTCACATCCTCCCAACACCCTCAATGTAATGGCATGAACGAACGTACAAATCAGACTATTGTAACCCGGCTAAAATGCAAAATGAATGAGCAGCCACAGAAGTCTTGGGTCAAACATCTTTCGGATGTTGTCGATGAATACAACAGAACCCCACATGAAGTAACACGATATCCACCATCGTACCTAATGTATGGAATTCCTTCATACGACACAATTTTAGACGCACCAATGGAGAGTGTGCAAGAAGCAAGGAAAAGTGCAATCAAGAACACGCTTGCCTATCATGAGAAGAACAAGATAATCTACGACAAAAAATTCCTACCACAAGATCTCCAACCAGGTGAATTGGTCCTCTACGAAACACCTTGGCACCCGAACAAAGGAAAGCTCAGTTCAGTCATGGAAGGACCTTACACAATTCTTTGCAGAGTCTCTCCTGTGAACTATGAGATCGACCGATGTGTAGCTCCGTTAAGCAGAACTACTGATATTGTGCACGTCAACAAACTGCGTCGCTACTATTGTCCCAATAAGTTGACGCTCTCTCGGGGGGAGGGGGAAACGTGTGACGCGCTTCACAAGTGAATGTGGGGAAGAAAGAGGAGGAAGACGAAGGGTCAGAATAAACTGGTGTTCTGACTGACGCCATGTCTCATCCGTTACATAGCCGCTTTCTGATCTAGCATTATGCGCTTTCGCTTCCCGCCTGGCGTATTCGTGTTGCTAGGATCACGAGCGCAGCACGATAAAAGATAAGGCGGAAGCGGTCGAAAAAGAGAAGAAACACGCACGCAAAAGCAACGCGGCTCACGTCGGCGAGCGACAACACTTGCAGAGAAAGTGACTGTGAAGAGGAAGGGGCAGAAGGGGCGCTCTTTTGCGCTGCCCTTTAGGAACCGGTCATTCAAGGGGAAGGGGGTATGTAAGATTAGGAAGCGCGCCTCAGTGCCATGAGAAAGGGGAGAGGGAGAATATAAAGAAGACACAGAAGAAAAGAAAAGGGCGAGACGTTAGCGGAGCTGCGGAGCGCTCCGCCCTCGGTGGTAGTCAAGCGGCGCACATGCAGCGACCTCTCCTCCGGAAACAGCGCGTGCCGTCTGCTTTGCGCGCATTGCTAAAGGGCGCGTGGCGGGAGTTTTGAACTGCTAAATACAGTTCTCGCGTTGCGCGCCGTCTCAAATTCGCGTTGTGCACTGTCGTGACATCGGCTCAAAATTTTACTTCCTAACAAAATGTGTTCGTTATATCCCATAACAGCCAAATTTTGCCTCGTTAAAACGAGGTTTTGAATACATTGGTTTGCATGGGGACTTTCAAAGGGAATTAGGATTTGCTCGTTATATCCATTATTTCGTTATAGCCCGTCTCATTATAACGAGGTTTAACTGTATATCATTTACCAATGGCAATGGCCACCCTGCACGCTGTTTTTTATTTCATGTCAGAGTTAGCGTAGAAAGTCCCAGCAAGTGCTGCTCAAGGTGTAGATGCAAAATATCCATGTAGGCGCTAGCATCACATATCGCATGAACGTAGGAGCAGGCATGCTGGCTTCAATGCGAATTAACTTTATGGAGAGACGGCAATGCCTAACCTTGCAAGGACCAGCACCACAAACCTGGTGTACATTGCTTCCTTTGGCAACTTTGTCTGGTGCACGCCTTCTCTAATTACTGTACACTCAAGCCTCATTGTAAAAAAGTTGCATATTATAAGGAAATAAGTTCGTTATATCCGAAAATTTGGTATGAAGGTTAACACTGTATCGGCTACGAGACTATTTTTCATTTACTTTGTTGCGACCGATATTTCGTTATATCCGTGCCTGTTACTTTGAGGTTTCGGTGTAGTTTGATTAGACAGGAGAGGCCCTGCCCCGGTGTTCAAAGCACAGCAGCCAGTTGTCTTGACGACTAAATTATAGTCCCACAATAGCACCCTGCAGTGTTCTCCGAAATTGGGGTCACTGACCAGCTGGGCTCATGACGGCAGTGTCATGACGGCACTCACTGCTGCAGGCTTGTGTGCATCTGTGTTTGACGCGGGAATGCCACTACCCTGTGCAGTTGTCTTCGATTGTAGTTACTAGACTTGTGCGAATAGTGAGTGAACAAAACAGTAATTTTGGTCGAATAATTTCAAATCGAATAGGAATAGTATATATCACATATTATGAAGAAAAAATGGACATGTTTTTCATGACCCAATCAATGTGCACAATGCTTTTGTTTAATTGAAGCAAGGCCTGTGCAAATGCCATTCTTTTTTGTTCAAAGTAAGATAAAACAACTTTGAATAGTTGCAGGATTTGACTTTTGGTATATACAAGTGACAGCCTGTAAAATAAAAGACGTTTCAGTATTTACTATACTTAGAGCATATCATTCACCAAGGGGGACGACACCTGGGCCTGTTTGTAATCCGTGTTTAAGAATGGTAAAAGTGCAGTGAGGACGAAGGCACACATAGTGCTGTGTGTGTTTGTGTGTGTGTGTGCCTTCTTCGTGTCTTCGTTGTCAGTGTGTTTTACCGTTTTTAAACATATAAGCCATTATGATAAGCTTTTAAACGTAAAAAATTACCAGTCAATGTTAATTTAATCTTCAAGTGGGGCTTCATGGCAGTGTGGATTTCCCATAAATTGGTGTTTTGATGAGTTGGCACACCTTTACCGTAGTGAAATCACCACATGTGGACTAACATCTAAATAAGTACTTTCACCATTCAGCACATTTCCACTGCAGTGAAACCACATTTACAGGCGTTATATGTGCGCAAACACACATCTGTTCGTTCATTTCGAATACTTTGAAATTTTTCAACAATTCAAATTGGAATCGAAGCAAATTCACATACAGTAATATTCATTGTAATATTCGCAGCATTCGAATATTCGCACAAGTCTAGTAGTCCCCATCGGTTTTTTCTCTCATTCTTGGCACACAAGATGTCTCTTCATAAAAGTTTATCCACTTCTGTTTGTTTAGAAAAGCCGCAAACTCTCTCTGGACACTGATATGAGAAATTACGGATCACTTTGGCAGCATTCACCTTTCACAGTGAAAGCTGTTATAAGATCACAACTCTGGTTACGCGCAGTTGTACACCGCCTCCGCAGGTGTCTGTAACCACATCGCACAAAATTGGAAAAAAAAAAAAAAAAACCTAGTACGAGTGACACAGTGGGGCTCAAACCCGGGTTTGCTGGGTGCCAGCCCACTATTCTGCCATTGAGCTATGCCGGTGCTAGTGACTTGTTAGCAAACTTGCCTTAGGCAGGCTTGATGTCGGGAAAACTATCGCGTTAATACAACTTATAAAGCGTTTGAAAACAGTGAAAGAACAACCAGTCGTTGCACTATGCGAATAGCGTAACGGATGGGCCGTCCAATGCTTTAACCCCTCGCAAAAGTTTGTTCTTGTTCCCCTATTAACTGTGGCGCATACCCACTTCAGCCATAATTCCTCATCGTCGTCAATCACTGCATCAACAATTGGCACAAAATTTCTAGCAAATGTTTAGCAGATGCCACGCTTCTCAGAAGAATAACCAAAAATAGCATAGCGAATTCCAGCCTACTACCCAAAAAATTTCTTATTAAGGGGAGATGCTACTCGAAAAATGATTTTCTTTAATAAGAGTCTGAATTTAATACAAATTGGCATGCTAATAGAGTTTTTTCTCCTCTTTTCAAATATGTCATTTATTTTCATGTAGATTGCTTGGTTTTCTTTCTGCAGATCACATACTGCAAAATTATGGCCATTGTTATGCAACAATTCTGACCTATAAAAATTTGAGATAAAGCATGCAGATATAGCTGACTATGATCCTTTGGAACTGTAGAGTGCAAAAAAACTATATAAATTTTGTGTGTAAAAAGGTGAAATACAATAATAAAATAGAAAAATTTACTATGGTTCTAGTTACCAAGGGCTTTAAATGTTATGTAATTTTTGAAAAACATAATCAAGCATCACTGACAATCTGAATAGATACTTGCACTCTATGGGCCTTCATCATGCTATGTGCAAAATTTCATAGAGGTATGACAATTCTAAGTATACAAACTAGCGTGTATAAGAAGCACAGATCACACAAAACTGCAAAAGGAGAAAAACGCATTTGAAAGTTTGAAACCTTTTTTTTTTATCACAGAGTTGTTAGAAATGCGTAATCTTTCGCCATAATGTTCAACAGAACTTTGAAAAGCACTGCAAGTTACTAGAACTGTCCTGCAGCATAGGTTGTGCCCTCACGGTCCTTGCGAGCACTCTCTTCTAGCCGTGCCCTTTTCACTCCACGACGATGGTGGGCCCTTGCTTCTGCTGTCAGATGCTCGGACATTCTCTTGATGCGCCTCGCATCAACAGAACTTTGAAAAGCACTGCAAGTTACTAGAACTCTCCTGCAGCATAGGTTGTGCCCTCATGGTCCTTGCGAGCACTCTCTTCTATCCGTGCCCTTTTCACTCCACGACGACGGTGGGCCCTTGCTTCTGCTGTCAGACGCTCGGACATTCTCTTGATGCGCCTCGCATCGCGGGAATCACTGAAAGTAACTAGATCTCTAGATGGTAGTATGTTGAGCTCTTCCAAGATGTGCTCGAAAGTAGCATGACCCTTGTTGAACCACAGGATTGCCATAGCTGCGGCAGTCTCGACAACCGTTCGGGAGACAAACTTAGTCTTGGGGCAAAGTAGCCAAATTTTGCTGTTCAGGGATTCCGATGCGTTCTGGGTTTTCCCTTTGATGCATCGAGCAAGGAGCTTCTCATCCGTTAGCCGCTTATAAATGGGCAAAACAGCCAATCTCTGTGCTTTTGTCAGGAGAGGTGTGTGGCGTGGTGCAGGTTCACCAAGTGCTTCAGCGCGTTGATGTTTGCACCACGACTCTGTTCCTGCAGGGCAAAACTTGTGGCTGCCAGCATTGTCAGTAGAGCATGAGTGGAAGTACGAAGCCCATACTGCAGTGTACATATCCCGTACACTCCCCCTGTTGCTTGTTATGGCAATCTGATAGTATGTTTGGAGCTTCTGAATGGCTGGCTCTTTCATTTTCTGCCCTCGTGGTAATGGCACATGCAGCTTCCGTAGCGCGGTGCCAAGTCTTTTGGCCACATGATCAGTGCAGTCTTCTTCTTCTATATTGACAGCACCATAGACTTTTGACTCTGCAACTGCACTATATGCTTTGCTGTCACCGTCACTCAAGAATGTCATGAAATGCAGTGGGGTGTCATAAGTCAATGTTCTCTGCCAAATGCGCATTGCAGCCTCCGTTTCTATGGCATGGGAGGAACAGTCTGCATTTTTTTCACAGACTGGGCCATGGAATGCCTGCCACACTTTTTCGTCTGGGCCCATATCCTTGTGCCTACTGCATGTCAGGCAGTAATTTGATATGACCTCGAAGTCTAAGCAGAGGCCAGTATCTAAGGAGATAACTGCGCCAATCCCATTGTGGCTTTTGTGGCCCCTCTTCTGTCATGTGCCGTCGAACATTACAGCCACATCAGTTTCGCCTGCTACTTCTTTCGTCAACTCTCTGGATCGGCGCAAGTTTTCACTCACAGCTGCCATGGCAGCGGTGTGCACCTTCTTTGCTATCGAAAAAAAATTCTCGGTGGTGCATTGGCTTTGGGAGTCCAATAATGGAGCAAAATCTCGACAATTGCTCATGCCCAATGCCGACAGCGCGTGCAGCCACCACTGCCTTCACATTTACAGCGAAACTATCTCGGGAGCTCCCACTGTCGTACCGTTGGCTCACTCGGCTGCTGCCGTCCGCCGTAACACGCAGTGACGTATAGGAGCACGAAAGAACAGTCGCTGAGCATTCGCTGTTTTTGCAATGAAGTTCGAGGAGCGACGAAAGTCCCTTGCGCTTTTCTGCCGGCTCCCGAACGGCAAGTTTTTGAATACCGCAAGCAGGGCATGCCGCACCTGCCACAAGTGCCGTCAGCAAGAGGGTGTCGCACAAAACTGTCGTTGCACAAACCTCATCGCGCTGTCTTTCGTCTTTTTTGAAGAAGCTGAGCTTCTTTTCCGAAGCACTGACGAAAGAAAGCGCAGCGTCAATCCCTTCATCGCAGCCACTGTCACTCGTGCATTCGTCGATGCCGCCGTCAGGCCTAGCACATGTAGGCGCGTTCTCGTTCGTCGCCGTCGTTCGGGGCGCTTTACGCCGCCTTCCCTTGAACTTGTGCTTCGTTCGAAACTTCTGCGGTCTCACGTTGCACTTTTTCGGGCTTGTCATTGCGGAAATATGCGTAGACGCGCAGAAAAGCAGACGGACCAAATGCCGATGGCCGCCACCAACACAGCTGACAATGACTCGGTAGCCAATGGCGATGCGGCTTAGGGTGCCGCGCGTTTCAAACCGCTCAAACCGCGTGATAAAAAAGCCTCGTTTTTTATTTTTTTTGCCCATGTACGAAACTGGCGGTCGTCGGAGCTGTAAGAAGAAGGCCGGACGCAACTTTCCCAACCGATCGCGATGGCGGGCGGCACTGCGAGGGGGAGCAGCGCGCAGTCAAAGATGGCCAATATCGGCGCAAATTCACGAAATTTTGAGCCACCGCGATGCCTTCATACACATTTTTTTGCATTTTGCGGTTCGAATTTAGTTTTGAAATTTTCACACATGAAAGAAGAAGGTTTGAAGATTACAATGCAATAAAAATCAGAAATATGAGAAATTTTGCTAAAAATGCGATTTTTCGACTCGCATCTCCCCTTAATGTAACAAACAAGCATGCTTGCAATAGTTACCAAATGAGTGTTTTGAAAAGGCTCTGAAAGACTGCTCTTCTAGCTTTTGCTGTGACTGGGCTGTGCCCTCTGCGCAGGCCTGGCATTTTTTTGTGCCATCAGAGCACTACTGAAAAAATTTTATCCTCATATTTATGGCTCGTTAAGTACTTGTCACAATCTCCAGCAAATCGCTTCAACCAGCAGCCAACGGTTGGCTGTAGTTGTGCAGTCTCCAAGCTCACTTGGTGTTCTGCATCCCATAACCCGTTTTGCCAATGTATGAAATTTGTTCCTACTGGGCAATGTGGTGTGCAGAAATGTGTTGCTTGTAATTTATGAACATACAGTCAAACGAAATTGTGGTAAAAAAATTAAGTTTGCACTTACCTTGTTTTTCAACACTTGGCGTGCATTTTTGACATGTTTTGGCTTGCTGCTTGCCAACTACTGGGCTGACTGTCTCTCTCTTCCCCTGCTCTTTCCCTCTCCCCTTATGTCCTCTCTTCTCTCTCTCTTTCATCCCTGGCTGATAGCGGATCCCAGGGAGACTATCAGTGATGAGGATGATGATGTCCCATCAGCCCTCTCTTCATCTTTTATAGATCCGGTTGTTCTATCTCTCACTTTCCCTGCCCTGTTGTCCATGTCTTGCTTTCCACTTGACCTGTCTTTTTCAGCTACAGTGCACAGGAATGGAGTTGATATAACGAGGACCTTGAGTGTAGTCTGAGCACAGTCATCTTGACTGCACATGCGGCTAGTTGCTACTGCATTGCATCTTACTTCACAAAAGTGTGGAGTCGGCTCAAGCTTGAAGACATACAAGGCAGGTTTTGGTCGAGTGTATGGCCTCTTGCAGGAGTACTCAGAAGTTGGAAGTGGGAACAGAGAGCCTAGTGCTACAGTAGGAAGAATAGCGGGGCAGAATAGATGCGTCTATCCGGTGCTGTCGGCAGCGGCAGGCACATTGCCAGCAACAGAGGTTGATTTGATTGATATGTGAGATTTAACCTCCTCAAACCACTGTATGATTATGAAAGATGCCGCAGTGGAGGGCTTCAGAAATTTCGACCACCTGGGGTTCTTTAACGTGCACACAGGCTTCAGCATTTTCGCCTCCATCGAAATTGCAGCCCCCACAGCCAGGATTCGATCCCGTGACCTGCGGGTCAGCAGCCAAGTACCTTGGCCACTAGACCAACTCGGCGGGGCAGCAACAGAGGTTTGCAGCAAATGTGTGTGTTTTAAAATTTGCTCTCGTGGCATTAGCACTACCAGGTCAAGTGTGTCTCTGAGCACTCTTTAAAGAACTAAGCAGATGTGTTCGAAATGCTCGATTTTGATGAGAAAGATCTAGGCCATTCTAGTGTACTGAAAAGGTAACCACCAACTACACCATTAAAGCGCTAGATCCCTCTCTCTATGTCATCATGCTGGAATGTTTAGTGCAATCACAGTGGATTGAAGGAACACTTGGACCCTGGATATATGATGCTAGGGTGCCGAAACACTGGAGCCTGCTTTGAGGAATGCTCTGCGCTGAACTGTGGGGCAAGCTAGTTGCTTTTTCTCACGAAATATTTTTTGAAGTGTGGGAAATTGCTATTGCCAAATTCGATCAGGTGTAAATAATGTTGCTTCATGTCTTACACTCGTTGAAAAGACCATTCCTGTGTACTGTGGCCTGTTTCCCTGGGTGCTGCTTTCCGAACAATCGCAGTTCACTCTGTTCCGCCCTTGGCGTGAAAACGCTCAGCCCACATTGGTTTGCAGCCATCGAGTTTCCTGCCAGTGCTGAACGAGAGTAACCATTTCAAAAGGCGGTGAAAGAGAGATGTGGCAATCGCATCTGTGCTTGTGTGAGCGTCACAGCTTGAACTCCGTGCATTGACAATCAAATCGTCGCAGTTGCTTGGGTAGGTCGAAGATGTAATTTTTATTTGGTACTCTGTGACCTCTCGACATTCTCTTGGCACGACGAATTCTATGTTTACAGCATTAAAGGCCAGCTCCGGCAAATTTGTAACCATGTCTAGGTGATGGTAATGTCTAGGTATGCAAGAAAACGTGAAACATAAACCGAAACGACTGAGCAACACTATCCTTGCTACACAGGCTCAAACCAAGATTTGTGCAAGGCGTGTTGGCTCGGCCAGTGTAGGGGCGGATGAAATTGATTATAATTGGAACCAGGCCACACCAATCATGCAGTGTCTCATTGCAAAAGATCTTTTGGCTGTTCTGGTTTACCATAGGCAAACTCTTTCCATAAGATATGCCAGGTCTACCCACGTGTGTTAAGCTGTGCACCCTGTAAAAGGTGGCTCGTACTATACTTTCGTTATATTTTATCAATCCTATTGCTAGGTGTCAAATGCTACTGTGCACAAACTTGTGCATTCTTTTCATAACAGTATAAGAAAGCTTTAAACTGAACTTCTTCCACCAGCTTCGTGCTTTAGCTAATAGCATGGCCATAGTTACCTGGACATGTAGTGCCATCTGACTGGAGAGAGATAAACCAGATAAGCACATAGCGTAAACAAATAGATTCCACTTCATCGATGGTGTAAATTTTCGAGGCTGACATGATTCAGAATAGCTGATTTGAAAGCTTTACCCTCTAGGACACCGGTGAGACACGTGCAAAATACACATGATCATTGCTTTCTTGATGCTACAGTAGTTAATAATACGCTGTATTACGAAACTCCGCTGGCGCTTCCGTCTCGAGCAATGCTGTGTCCTGGCTGACATCACATGCAGTGTGGCCAGCACGGTGTAAGAAAAACAATTTAGGTGTGGACACTCCGCCCAACGGTGCGTCCGGATAATGTTCGGCTCTTTCGCCTCTTCTTGGCCCCCATGTCGCAGCGCCCCCCCACGCAACTGCAGCTGGTGCATGTACTACAGAAGACGAGCTGCGTGTGTAGAATCCGCAACTTTTTTTTTTTCGTTTCGTATGTGAGAACTCTGTTAGAATCTTTTCTTACGCCGTGCAGCCAGTTGTGGTGCATTCCACACGCAGCGTTTTTTAGTCTCAAAAAATTTGGGATGCGTTTCTACCTCTAATTGCTAACGTGCACAGTTTTAACTAAAAAGAAATATGATAAGGTGGAAAAAGAAAGTAAAACACGCGTTGACCTTGTCTTGCTCTGTTTCTTAAGCCCTCATGTTGCAGCACGCCCCAAGAAACTGTGGCCGGTGCGTGAAATAAAGCCCAACATTGTCTGGGTGCGCTCTCCATGACAGCGGGCAGAGAGTGTCCACACCGAAATCATTTTCCTTACACCGTGGTGGCCAGTAATGAAAATTGTGGGAAGGCAGGCGAGTAATTCGAGGTATTCAATGAAATACTGTTGCAAGCAACCTGTGCAGGGTTAAAGCCTGCGACTCTGCATAAGTTAACGTAAGGGTGCTAAGAAATGTACACAGTGAATTTTATCAAGATCCACAGGCCTCTGCCAGAGTTGGCTTTCAAGTGATGATCGCGTTACCCAACTGTACGAACCTGAATGAACAGCTGGGACTAATGAGGAGCTTTGTGCCAATACCTGTGGTTTGGCTTGCTGGTTTGCATTGTCGTATGATCCTTCATTCTTTTGAAGTACCTTGGAAACTCGGTGGTTGCTGCCATCAGCCCATGAACTGCATGTACTGCCATTTCGTTATGCAAGTCCTGGTTTCGAGTGACGCTCTTGATAAGCGATGCAATGCATTGCTTGTGGCTTGTGTCAGTTGGGCTTGCTGGTAGCTCTAGCGCTGTTAGTGTCAGGTTTGAATGCAGTCTGCAGTTGTAAAACTGTAGAACTTCGAAGTCACTTGATGTTGACTAAGCGGAACTGTGCAAGAAAGCTTGTTTTATGTGCTGTTGTTTTGTGTGTATGTGGTTATCATAACAGCCGAGAAGGAACATAGATGACTAGTACAACCGTTCAAACTACATGCAAACCTCAATGTAACGAACTTGGATATTACGAAATATCGGTTATAACGAAGTAAATGAGAAATAGTCTTGCAATAGATAAGATGTTAAAAATAAACCTTTATAACAAATTTTTGGATATAACAAACTTATTTTCATGTAAGATGCAACTTTGTTATAATGAGGTTTGGGTGTAGTACGGTTCGGCCTGCTTGTAAAACCACCCTGCGCCTATTCCTTTCTTGAAAATTTATGAGAGGTTTGCCAAGAAAGAGCCAGCGATGTGAATGGAAGGGAATCCGGTTGTTAGTTTAATGGGACATGCTTGACGATGTAAACGTTTCATTTTATGAACTGTGAAAGAATTTCTTCAATGCAACAGTGTAGTTTACTAATTTAGTTGCCTAACGCTGTTGTTCTTTAGCCATTACTATTTGCATTTGAACTCGATGGTGGTTAATCATATTTTGTCTTGGAGAAGGCATCCAAATACCCAGAGTATTCAGAACTGCTTTTGGGTTGTGGGTCTTAAGCCAATTTTGCAAACTGATGCACACACTGATGCAAACAAACCGGTTTCACAATACTTGGGGGTTTTATTTCTTTTTACTTTTGAACTTGTCTTCAGTTCTTTTTGGGAGTGCGGAATATATGTGGGGACGTGTTATACCCTTGAGGCATTTTACCAGACGTGTTACAGTTTGCTTAGTGCTAAAGTTAGTTCTTAGGGCTAAGCAAGTTGTGGCTAAGGCTGCCAAGTAAGGTGTCCGATACGCATGGTCTTTTGGGCAACTTAAGGCTATTGCGTACTTTTTCGCCGGGCCATTATATCTCGCCTCACGAAACCATTCACTATTACTAGGCTCACGCATACAGATCAGAGGCATCTATTCCCCCCCCCCCCCCCTCTAAAAGAGTGCTGTTTGTTTTGTGCCTTCAGTGTGTTAGCCTCCATTTTGCTGGCGTAGTATTTGGCTTGAGGGGGTACAGTTCGATTTGTGTTGAAACAGTCAAGTGATTGTGAGCAGCCTCAATTGTACTGCTTAGATAGTCAGGCATGTAGCAAATGCTTAGTATAGTTTCTAATGGTAGCCGTCTCAGCCCACCAACAAAATGTTCCGTGGCACATTTGCTGCGAAAACGCGTTTGCTGCGTGTGCTTGTGTGATTGTCCTAGGAAAACAAGCCCGCCTGTTTGTTCTTGCCTCGATTTGAGCGTCAAAATGTTAAACTCTGCCCAGCAATGGGTTTGCAGGAATTAGTAATCAGTTGTGCGTTCAAGTGTGGTACACATTGTGTGCCGCCGCTCTAGTAGGTTTTTATTTTATTTTTTTTACAAGCAACACGTTTTCGCCGGTGCTGGTTGCTTACAAGAGAAACGAAATTCTTCTCATTCTTTTTTGACCATGATGCTGCCAATGTGCATCGGCGCCAATACGTGAGATACACATTCAAAGATTCAAGAGAGAGGGTGCCTTACTTTACTGTGATTGGTATTTCATTTACTTTGCATTTATTTACTGCATGTGCAGTTGCCTCTGATTGATTTTGCAGTTTTTTGTAAAAGACAGATTATAAATCGATTTGGTACGACATTTGAAACCTCTTTAGCCTGTTTGTTATGCATTCAGTCGGTTATGAGCCAGAAGATGCGGTCGTATTTTCAGGCCTTGTACACAAGTTTCGCTTGTGAATTTCTAATGGGAAGCAGCTGTACAGTGCGTGCACGTGGAGAACCAACTGAACCGAATGTTTTCATTCTCTCCTTTTCTTTTTCTGTTCACCTTCTTCATCACCTAATTCTTTCCTCCCCCTCCTGCTCATTCCTGTTTTTTTTATTCTTATTTTTTCTTCGATTCTCTCTTTTTTTATTTTGCAGAAACGGCACGGGACAGAGGCTGTCGGATGTTGAGTCGCAGAAGGTCACGTTCACCTTTGACCAGGATTAAACACACACAAACGAAACATGTACACAGACAAGAGAAAAGAGGAACGTAATGTTCCTTTCTTTTTATGTTGTTTATTATTATTTTTTTTACAAGGAAGGCGGGCAGCAAAGTAGCACAGAGCCACCGTGGCTAGTTTAGTCTCAGCCATTCCAAGTTAAAGAGAAAAGAACCCAACTTGATTCTGCTGTGTGTGCCCATGCCTGCAGCTATTGTTGTTAAGTCAGGTGTTGCATGTTGTCTTGTTTGTATGTTTTTTGTATTTGATTGTAATTCTTTTTTGACAGCTTTGGAAGCGTGCGCAAGAGTGTGATTTGTGTGAAACATATGGAATTTCACCTGTTTTTGCTTGTTTCATAAAGCAGGGTGTCATTTTTCATCAGTCAGCCTTTTCTTGTTTTCTTTTCAACTTGCATATTTTTTTTTTGTTACCTTGCTGCTGCTGCTTTGCCTTAAACAGCAGCTGGTAGACTTTCATTCATATCTTCTAGAATGCAGTAGGATGACCTTGCGGGGCATCATAGTACCATGCTGTTGGTAGATATAGAAGGCCGTTCTGAATACAGTTGCCGACCGATTTTTCGGACCTGGCGGAGACCGAAAAAAAGTTTGAAAAACTGAACACTCCGAAAAATTTGTTTTTGTCAGAAATATGAACTTTATTGCATCAAACAGGCTTAAAAAAAGTCCATGATTCTGCCTTGCCTCACACTATGCTTGGAAGCAATTTGGTTCACCCATATTTGCGCCAAGGTGACATCGTCACCGTAAATGCTCGACAAAAGTGGCAGCGCGATGGTGATCTCCGCTGCCGACAGCTGCGGGCGGTCATCGTCGACATCATCCGAACCAATCTCCGGCTGCGGCACAACGTGGCGAATAATTTCTTCGTGTGTGGGCTCCGCACACGAAATTCTCATCGTCCGCAAGAGCGAAGTCTTTAAATAGAGAATTATAGAATAACGTTTGCAGGCGCTGCGGGCGTTAAGGGAACTTAACGCTGCGGGCGTTAAGTTCTAGTATAGCGTTTGCTCCTCCTAGGGAAAGGTCTAGAAACATTCACTCCGATCGCAAACTCAAATGCACGGAAGCTACACACAACACTTCGCGGGCTTTGCGAGGCGGAATCGCCGCACGCTATTTCGGATTTTCTGCGGACAGGGTGCGAACGGCGACTCGCGTTACGACACATGCGCAGTGGCAGCGACTGCACCGCCAAGAGCTGACAGTGCGCTATTCTAGAACTCCCTAATGTCATTGTGGCAGGCACATTCACTCCACAACTGCGCAGATCCGCTTCTTCCCTGTACTGTGTGATGACAGTGCTGACCACTACGGCTGACTGAAGACGAGAAAATGGTCCCGTGCCGCGTTTTCTAAAGCAGACATGGCCTCCGAAACTTGAAATATGATGTTTGCTTTCCAATCTTGGAGGCAGGAAAGCCATTTTAAAATTAAGCCACTAAGCTTAGTCAAGCCGGCAGAAAATCCAACATGGCGGCGTCCATACAGGTTTATGGCACGGCTCAAAACAAGCGATATAGTCTGAAAAATCCAACTTTATGTGGCGAATTCGTACAAAAAACGGTTGAAAAAATGCACTAGCCCTATGGGAACCCTGACAGTGCACTTTTAAAGTCCGAAATATCCAACAAGTCTGAATTTTTGAGGTCCGAAAAATCGGTCGGCGACTGTATGTAACATCGCAATTATTGTTCGGTTTGTGGCTGGTGCCATGTAGCTTCAATCATTGTGCAGCTGCTGAGTTAACTGTTCTAGTGGTGGCGCAGTCGTGCGTACTGGGAACAGACACACGGAGTGCATGCAACTTCAGGAGGAAGCCCATGCTTTGTGTACCTGGATTAAAAATCCAGGGAGTTGACGTCTTGTATGCAGCTTGAATAAGAATACGGAAACGTTAGTGTGGGGCCTTTTTTATTTGATTTGTGCATCCGTTTGTCGAACTGCGCTTAGCGCCGCTATTGTGTTCAGAAACCCTCGGTGTGTGCACTTTTAAAAGTGGTCAGACTTTTACAAACCACGCAAGCCATTGCCAGGAAAACAGTGTTGTAGGTTTTATCAACACTGGGTTGCATCTGTTGCTTATTTATGTGGATGTTGTTGGCATCAAATGCACCGTGAAAGGCTTGAGCCAAGATGATGATATAAAGAAAGAAAATGCAAGGTTATGTTGTCATGTGCGCAAGCTATGCTGTTGGGTCGTGGCGCGGCATTCTAGTTCGCAAGAGGTGCTGGCACAGGTTTAAAAAAGCATTTTGTTTAATGCTCAGAGATATTGTCTTGGCAGTCAGTAAGTCTGCTTTGCCCCGGCTCCACCTGTGAAAGATGTTTCTGCGAAATGTTTGCTGCTCGCCTTTCTCTCGCGCCTCGGCATGTGCTCGCTACGCTTACATATATTTTGTTCCATGTGAATATAGAAAGTGTGCTGCTTCCTGACGTGTGTTGGCTCACTCGCCAGTCGTCGGTCATATTTAGCGCATCTCACTGTACATAGTACTCATGGTTTTTGACACCGGTAGTTTGCAGTACCCCTGCCCGCTCTGCCATTTCGTTTGTCGTCCACTGTAGGGGACGGTAGCGTTTATAATTCTTCTTCTATAGGCGTGAGACAGTCCTTTGAGACATCGCTTTTCTTTGTTGCTCCTGTAGTCGATTATCAGATTTCGTTTGTCCCCAGCCTCTCTTATTTTACAAAATCGAGACGCGCACCTTACTCAACATTGTCACCAACACCTTCAGCGACGAGGGTTGCACTGGCTGCGGCCATTGCCAAGAGGGCTGCAATGTTTGGGCGCACAGTACAGTCAGCGTTGTCACGCCAAGGTGTACAGGGAGCTCGCGCGTGATTGTTCAAGAAAGCTTTGTGAATCGAGATGTGCATGTTGAATCGTCCAAGATGGCTCTTCACGGGCGGTCGGCGAGCCGGGTTTGCATTGTCGCCGGCATTGTCGACTTTTGTAGCAGAGAGGGGAATATTTTCAGACGGCTTCGTTCGCCGGAGAAGCGTGTACATAATCGTGTAAACAATTCCTGAATGGGCATTGACAGTGTCTATCTATACAGGTGGTGAAATATCGCCAGTTTTTTGAAGAATGCATGTTCTTGCTTTTGCTTCGGTTGATTGTTTTTTAAGTCTTTTTTTGCTCCGGTGGATCTAGAATTCACCTATCGTAGAAAAACGTTTCAAATTTTGTGTTTCACAGCCGAGACCTCACCACTGGAATATCTGTACGAAATGGCCATAAATATATGTCCATAAATAACTTTACGCATATATATTGCACAAAAATTTTTTCCACTTGAATGACCAACATGTACCCAGCAAGGCAAATTGGAGTTTGCTTTTGTAAAATCGCTCTCGTTTTGAGTGGTAAATTTGGCAAATAGCAATAGCGAGCATTGGTTCAATCTGGTGCGCTGTTTCGTCCAATCATCGAAATGCCTGGGCATCCCGGTGTGCATCACTGCAGTTTGTCGAGGCGGCAAGAAGACGTAACCCCCCTTTCTTTACTGTAGTTGCCTTAACCCATGTTGACAGCGAATAGTGTTGTCACAATGTCACTGGAATGGAATTGTGAGTACCAAATCAGGTGTGCATTATTTCTCTTATGAATTCGTTAATAAATGGCAGCCTGTCACAGTTTTAGTACTAAAGTTCAAATAATCATTTCACTGAATGCTGTGCTTCGAGATTTGCTGTTGGATTTGCATTGAACTGCTTATGAATCATATTCCTGCAAAATGTACCCAGGGCTGCTGTTTTGTAGTGGTGCTGTTTTTGATGCCATTGCATACTGGTCAGAGGGTGTTATCACGTTATCAGCATCACCAGCCATCAGCAAGTGGCAAGTTGTAAAACCTGCACAGAATTCAGCCAAAAGAATTGTTGCAAAATAGCAGCCCAGTAATATGCTGCCCTTGTAGCCTCACAGGGCTTTCTCTTCAGCATTTGAATATTTAACATTTAGCTACTTTATCTAGTGCACATTTGGGTTGAGGCAAAACAAGATGTTTAGGGAGGCTTGCTGTGCGACAACTGTCATGTAAATAAATACATTGTTTTGTGTCCAGTGCTGGGTCTCTCTTCTTGCCTGTGTATTTTGCTTTTTTCACGTAGCAAATTGCTTTTTTGTTGATGAGTAGGTGTATATTGTGGGAAATTCAGATACGAGAGCCTTTGTATTGAGCTTGAGAGAAAAAAAAAGTGTATTATTGGATATATGTACATACCATGCACGTGTAGTCATAGTAAAACTCATCACACATTTTGTTTCCCTTCGATTTCCTTGTCTATTTCTACTGACTGCACACTGCTCGTTAGCAGGGTGTCTGATGCTGTGCTATTTTCTCGTTCGGCGCGTTCCGGAACTTTCTTTAGTTTGGTGTGTGTGTGTGTGAAGAGGCACGTTTGTCTTTTTCTGTACAGATTGCTTTGTGCAACAGTAAGTAATGAGGATAATAAAAAACGACTTTCTATTGTGACTGAGTGCTTGGGTGGCCACTTAGCTCTTAATAGAGCAGTTGCTTAAGGTTAGTAAACACCGTAACGACAACAACAACAACAAAAAAACACTTTATCTGCCTTCTGTGAGCTATTCTTCTAAGCGTCGAGATATTTGTTCCACTTACTCGGCAATTCTTTCTACAGTCAAACCCCATTGCTACTGTGTATCATAGCTCACAGGAAAATATATTCATAACACTACATGGTGAGGCAAAGCTTCACTTATATATTTCGTTATGATGTAACCGATTGTTACACTCATATATATTGTCCGACGTGAAGACAGAGGTCGTATTTGAAGAAGCTGAGAAAACAGCAGTGGGTAAGTCTTTTTATTTACCCCACCCCAGAGAGTTCCTCGTCTTTCTCGTTGTTGCTTTCTGCATAAAAGAGTGCAGGCAGATGCACTTATTCCTTTGTTTGTAGCCTCTAATCCATGGCTCATACCCAATCTTGGGGATTGGCCAAGAGAACATATAGTCCCATATAGAAAAGTTGTAAAATGAAGACACTATATTAAAAAAAAAAAAAAAACGAAGATTCAGAGAGTGAGAAAAAAAAACAAGAAAATGGACACTAATAACTATACCTCGATTTTGGGAGCCGACCAGACGGCTGGTTTTGCCAAACACGATTAATTTGGTATGTCGCGGATTTATCCACCTTTCGAAATTTACTTCTCGACCCGCTATTTCTTTGTATTTGTTAATGTGGGCTTTATGTTGTAAAACGTTTAGAGTATTGAATTGAATTACAGACCGCATCGAATGCATCTCTCTGGCAATTTCCAAAAACAGAGGCACCAAAATTTTGAACATTATCTGTGGTTAAATTTATACCTAGCTTTGCAAATGGAATAGCTAGACGTCGTTTCCTAATTATTGCATAGTTCCGACATCAGTAAAAATAACGTTCAATAGTTTCTGATTCTTCGCAGAACGGACAAAAAGGGGAAAGTGTCAGACCAGCTCTATGTAAATAAAAAATGGGAGAACACGGCACCGGAATCTGGAGATCATAATTTCAAGTTTTTTTGACTCGCTCCACTGGGCTTTCCATGGAAATTCGAGGTGCTGATAATCTGTCCATTTTGTGATATTTT
Organism: Rhipicephalus microplus; assembly: GCF_013339725.1. Lineage (NCBI taxonomy): Eukaryota > Metazoa > Arthropoda > Arachnida > Ixodida > Ixodidae > Rhipicephalus > Rhipicephalus microplus. The sequence goes on along the minus strand of NC_051168.1, from coordinate 112,844,769 downwards.
CCAAAGTATCTGTAAAAGCAGCGAATTTCTTATATCTAACCCCTGATAAGTATTCTAACTCGGGAAGTACCGAAATTACTGGTCCATCAAGTGATGCTCGCGCCAAGGCATCTGCCAATTCATTTAATTGTAATCTGCAGTGACCTGGGATCCACACTAATTTCAGGAGTTTTGAATGCGGCGGTGCTAATGTGTGAAAGGCTGCTAGGGCACGAGATTGTTCTGAAGTTGTCAGAGCTGCACACACCGAAAGTTAGTCTGTTAGGATGATTGCATTAGTTTCGGTCGTAGAAATTTTTCGAAGAGCTAAAATAATAGCTACTAGCTCGGCTTCAAATATAGCAGTGAAATCTGGAATCCTCACTGAAAAAGACCAGCCGAGGAAATCAGACGCAATTCTTACGCCTGCCTTTTCATTGTTGACAGAAGCATCTGTAGCTATTGCATTCTTTGTTTCTGCATGTACCAAGTAATCTTTTAATGTAGTGGTCAAAAATCTAAGAGATTGCAACTTGGCTTGTGGGGGGAAGATTTCATCGTACTCTATCCTAATGTTGAGGGTTGAGGAATTAGTTTCAATTACCGTGCTAATGTCTACATTTATGCAATCCAGTTTCTTTTAACAAAAATTATCTGAGGGGTATGAAATCGAGGTTAATGTGCAAGAAAGAAAGAGCCAGGGTCGCTGATAAGTGCGTACTCTGATCTTCGCAATAAACAATTGTATCGGGCCAGTTGGTAAGGATCCATCTTGCTATAGGAAGCGCAGCCACTATTACAAAGAACACACAACACAAGCGCTTACTTCAACTAAACGTTTATTGCAAACGTCAGAGTTTATAAAGGGGGTGAAAAGAGAAAAAGAATAAAAAATGAAAAATGGTAGACAACAAAAAGCACACGTGCCAGTCCCGTGCATTACTATCCGTTATTGTCTATCACCCCATCCAAAAAACATAGTTCTTTGCGCGTGAGCGAGATAGAGGGTGCACTAACACAATCAAAATCATCGCGTGTCATTTCAGCCGCTTCTACTATCAAACGGGCTAACAAATCCCTGTCCCGATACAGCACGCACGTGTTATCGAAATAAGGCACGTAACCGCACTCCTTACAGTGGATCGCCAAGTGACCATCGGTACCCTTCTGCACTTTATTGTGGTGCTCTTTTAGCCTTTCATTAATGCATCTTTCAGTTGTTGCCACATAAACAAGACCACATGACAAGGGCACTCTGTAAACAACCGACTGCGCTCACTCAACGTATTTATTGCGATGCTTAATTTGGCAACCTTTCTTTGTGTTGTGTGTTCTTTGTAATAGTGGCTGCGCTTCCTATAGCAAGACTGATCTTCGCGCCGGTAAACTGTAGAACTTTAAGAAGGTTTGAACCGTTAGGATGCGGAATCGACAGAGGAGTGATGGCAATCGGGCTTCTTGATACAATACATTATTCGCCACGAACCTGGAAAGCACCAGGCATATTCGCAGGGCTTCTCACTTTAACATTACTAGCGGTTTGATATTATAACTAGCGACCACCGAAAATAATACACACCCGAATTCCAATATTGGTCGCACATTCATTTTATATATTGTTGAGACGTTAATTGGCGGACACTTGTCGATGATGCTTGACAGCGACAGTCAATGCGGGTACTGACTCTCTGCACGAGCTGGTCTTCTTTTTCCTAAAAAGGGCGACCCACTAGAAGGCGCTGGAGAGGACGACCCACTGTACGAAGACTTCGCCACAACTACCCCGGGTACGAAGAGGGAGCCGCCTGGCGACCTAACAGCTGGTTACTATGAGCGGGTCGTGGTAGGCTTTGAGGCGCTCCACGTTGACAATGTCGCGCCCTCGACGGCGCATGTCCGAAGATGGTTCGATGGGTTAGATCAAGTAATTTACAGGGGAAGTGCGTTCGACGACATGGTAGGGGCCTTCGTATTTGGGCAATAGTTTTGAAGATAGGCCAGTTGAAGTGGTAGGGATCGAGAGCCAGACGAGCGCTCCAGGGAGGAATGTGGGCGCAGTAGTGATTGTGTCAGCGCGAATGCCTTTTTGCCGCTCTTGATCATGCGCTGTAAAGGTCCTTGCAAGCTCTCGACACTCTTCAGCAAGCTTGGCTGTAGCAGAAATAGGCGCCCACTCGGACAGATCTGGCTTGTACGGAAGTATAGTGTCGATGGTGTGCGACGGGTGCCTTCCATATAATAAAAAGAAAGGTGAAAAGCCGGTAGTGCTCTGAGGGGTGGTGTTATATGCGTAGGTGACGAAGGGTAGAATGGCATCCCAATTTGTGTGATCGGCGGCGACGTACTTGGAGAGCATGTCGCCGAGCGTACGGTTGAAGCGTTCAGTGTGGCAATTCGTCTGCGGTTGGTAAGCAGCAGTTTTGCGGTGAACAACGTTGCACTCTTTGGGAATGGCTTCGACGACTTCAGACAGGAAGACGCGGCCTCGATCACTGAGCAGTTCCTGAGGTGGACCGTGTCGCAGCATGAATCGTTGGAGCAGGAAGGAGGCCACATCGCTCGCTGTAGCCGCGGGAAGAGCGGTAGTTTCGGCGTATCGCGTGAGGTGGTCCACAGCAACAATGGCCCAGCGGTTACCAGCCGACGTTAGTGGAAGTTGCCCACACAAATCGATGCCAATGCGCCCAAACGGCCTGGAAGGGCAAGGTAGAGGTTGCAGACCAACCGGCGACAGGTGCGTTGAAGTTTTGCGGCGCTGACATTCTATGCAGAAGCGAAAGTATTTCTGCACGTAGCGGTACATGTCGCGCCAAAAGTACCGTTGGCGAATGCGGTGGTAAGTCTTCGATACCCCGGAGTGTGTACATTGCGGATCATAATGAAAGAATTCGCATATGTCAGAGCGCAGACTGCGGGGTATGACTAGTAGCCACTGGCGGCCGTCACCGTTGTAATTGCGTCGGTGGAGGAGGTCGTCGCGAACGGTGAAATGGTGGGCTTGACGACGCAACGCGCGAGTGGATGGAGTGGATGGATCAGTCAGCAAGTCTATAGGTGAGGCAATCCATTGATCCTTGCGCTGTTCAGTAGCAACGACATGAATGCTAATAGAAGAAACGGAAAATTGGGATGCTGAGTCGTGGGCATTGTCGTCAGGCAAGGGAGAGCGCGACAGGGCGTCGGCGTCAGCATGTTGCCTTCCGTTGCGGTACAGCACGCGGATGTCGTATAGTCTTGCAGGCGAAGTGCCCACCGGGCGAGACGGCCTGAGGGATCTTTTAATGACGACAACCAGCATAGTGCGTGATGGTCGGTGACTACATCAAATGGGCGACCATACAAATAAGGTCGGAACTTGGTAAGGGCCCAGACGATTGCGAGACATTCTTTCTCAGTGACGGTGTAATTAGTCTCGGCTTTTGTAAGCGTACGGCTTGCATACGCCACGACATATTCCGGGAACCCTAGTTTGCGCTGCGCAAGGACAGCGCTGAGACCGACACCACTGGTGTCCGTGTGTACCTCTGTAGGGGCCATAGGGTCTTAGTGGCGGAGTATGGGAGGCGACGTCAACAAACGACGGAGCGTTGTGAATACGTCGTCACACTGTGATGACCACGAATGGAGAGGCCCGTTACTTCCGAGGAGCTTCGTCAGCGGCGATACGATAGACGCGAAGTTTCGGGTGAAGAGCCGAAAGTAGGAACACAGTCCTACGAAACTGCGCAGTTCCTTGACGGATGTCGGCTTGGGGAACTCGGTCACGGCCCGAAGTTTGGCTGGATCGGGGAGAATTCCGTCCTTGGACACGACGTAGCCGAGTATTGTCAACTGCCGAGCTGCAAATCGGCACTTCTTTAGGTTCAGTTGCAGACTGGCGTCACTCAGACGCGTTAAAACATGCCGCAGGCGTTGAAGATGCGTGGAAAAGTCAGGAGCGAAAACGACGATGTCATCAAGGTAGCACAGACACGTGTGCCATTTCAGGTCACGCAGAACGGTATCCATCATGCGCTCAAAGGTGGCGGGCGCACTGCACAGCCCAAACGGCATGACGTTGAATTCGTACAAGCCGTCGGGAGTGACAAACGCGGTCTTCGGTCGAGCGTCCTCAGCCATAGGTACTTGCCAGTACCCTGAGCGCAAATCGAGAGATGAAAAGAATTCGGCTCCTTGCAGGCTGTCAATCGTGTCATCTACACGCGGTAGCGGGTACACGTCCTTACGAGTGATCTTGTTCAGGCGCCGGTAGTCCACACAGAACCGCACGGAACCGTCCTTCTTCGCGACGAGAACGATAGGAGACGCCCAGGGGCTGTTAGATGGTCGAATAACATCGCGGCGAAGCATGTCGTCCACTTGCTCGTTGATTACACGGCGTTCTGTGGGAGATACGCGATATGGGACGTTGCCGTAGTGGTGGTTGTGGCGCCTGTGTCGCTGCGATGCGTAACAGCGGATGTGCGGCCAAGAGAAGGCTTGAGCGACATCGAAAGAAAGAGCGGAATTCTTCCAACAGGCCAGAAGCTGGGAGCGCTGGACCGGCGTAAGGTTGTCGGAAATGGAAGGACCGAATACATTAGCGGATGATGAAACAGACGTAGAAACAGCACTAAGCGTATTGGAACTTTGGCAGTGCGTGTCATCAGGTTGATCCATGACTTGTGCGTCTTCGATGGGTTCCACGCTGCCGAGACACTCCCCTCGCACCAACGTAACACTCACTGTACGGGGATGAGTTCAGAACAAAAATAGTGGTGCTGCCGTGAGTGAGTTGCACGGTCGCGAAAGTAACCAGCAAGCCTTTTCTGGTGAAAACACGATGAGATGGCGACGGAGGTGTGCAGCGGTGTCGGAAAGACTTGCGCAGTAGACCGACACCGCCGCGGACGAGTTTGCAGGCACTTGCCGTGTCGTCCCTGACGAGTAACTTGCTTGCAGCCGGTGGACTGTCGGCCGGCCGTCAAAGAAGAGATTGTGTCAGCCTATTTCTGCTGGTGAGAAATGAATGACGGCGTCGTGGCGGGAGAGAAAATCCCATCCTAGGAGACGTCGTAGAGCATGAAGGAATTATTCTGAATTCGACGGCATACATCACGTCCTGAATCATGAGGCGGGCTGTACACATCGCTGTAGGGTGAATGCTTTGGGCGCTGGCTGTACGGAGGGAGAGCCCGGAAAGTGGCGTGGTCACTTTGCGCAGTAATCGGCTAAGTTTTGCGTCCATAACGGATACGGCGGCTCCAGTATCTACAAGGGCAGATGCACGAACACCATCCACAAGCACGTCTATCACGTTCGATGGTCTTTCCTGAGGGCTTCCGCAGTTCGACAGCGTCGCAGCCCTTGCCTCGTGGACTGCGACGACTAGTTTTCCTGGTCACCCTCTAGTGGACGTGGCCGCATCGGTGACAGTGAGCGACGTCGTGGAGAATGTGAACGGCGAGTAGATGGAGCGGGGCGGGAGGACGGTGACGTAGGCGCCGGTTGTTCATAAAAGCGGCTCGATTGGCTCGGAAAATTGGAGGCGACCTGCGGTTGCTGCACACGATTGCAATAGCGTGCTACGTGACCGACGCAACCACAAGCAAAGCAGATGGGGCGATTGTCAGCAGTGCGCCATCGGTTCGCGGGTCCCATCCATGTCGCAGAACGCGATGGGCGAGCCGGCTGTTGATATACCTGCATAGTAGGCGGCCCACGGGGCACGTGGATGACGTCAGCATATGTAGGCGGCACAGTTTCTCCGAAGGCCTGGGGCCTGATGATGGTTTCTGTGTAACCAAGGGGGCCAGTCACAGGAATCGGTGGGGGTGGCCTGGCGACAACTTGGGCGTAACTTAGTGGTGCAGATACTGGAGGCGGCTGGTGGTATTCAGGAACGACCTCCGCGATTTCCTGCTGAATGGCTCGGCGGAGGGGAGGCAGAAGAGTGCTTGACGGCTGTTGAGCACGTTGCGGGGAAGCAAAAGCCAGTAAAGAGACCTGGCGGGCAACTTCCTCACGCACGAATGACTTGATTTCAGCGAGCAAGGAGGTGTGGTCAGGAAGTGTTGACAAGGCCGAGAGATCAGCGTCACGTGAAGGTGGTCGACGGGTCATCGAGCGCTGCCGCCGCAGCTCGTCGTAACTTTGGCATAGTGTAATGATCTCTGCCATAGTGCTAGAGTTCTTGGCCAGGAGCATGGTGAAGGCATCGTCGGCGATGCCTTTTAGAACATGGGTAATTCTGTCAGCCTCTGACATGCTCGCGTCCACTTTCTTGCACAAGTCAAGGATGTCCTCTATGTAACTTGTGAAGGACTCACCGGTCTGCTGTGCTCGTTCACGTAACCGCTGTTCGGCTTGCAGCTTACGAACGGCAGGACGGCCGAACACGCCGACAACGGCAGTTTTAAAAGCGGACCAAGTGGGGAAATCGGATGCGTGGTTGTTGTACCACATGCCGGCCACACCCGTGAGGTAGAAAACCAGGTTGCCGAGCTTACCTGCCTCGTCCCAATGATTGGGGACGCTGACGCGTTCGTACATAGCGAGCCAGTCCTCGACGTCGGTGCCATCCGCGCCGGTGAAAACAGGAGGGTCGCGGATGCGGGGGACACCGGAACATGGCGTCGGCGCAGGAGGAAGCGTTTGCTGAGCGGCGTCTTGGTGCATGGTAGAAGGCACGGTACGGGATCTAAGCTCCAAGGGCATCTAATGCGAACCGAAGGTGTTTGAAGGGCACAGCACTCTCCACCAAATTGTTGAGACGTTTATTGGCGGACACTTGTCGATGATGCTTGACAGCGACAGTCTCGTCTCCTAGGAGATCTTGGCTCATACCCACATGGGGGATTGGCCACACTGTACCTCATAATAGATAATTTTTTACAACGCTTGCTAAAAAAATTAAGAGAAATTAGATAGGAACAATAATAATGTTCCTTTGAAAAAACGTGAAAAATTGCAGAAGAATGCGATAAACCAGAATATATAAAACAAATTAACAAGAATGAGGAAGGGGGAGAAAAAATTGGATATATCTGACAGTACCACTAGCAGCGTATCCTTCCGCTTGCCTGAATGAATTTATGTAGCGCTGACAGAAGAGCACTGCGGCCCACACCCAACTGACTGGCTCCAAACGATAATAGGGTGGATGTATTGACTGGCAATCCGAGCATACCCATCGGTCTTTCAAGAATTATTCGGCGCAGTGAGGCGAAGCGGCGGCATGTGAGAAGAAAGTGATCTATTGTTTCCCGGTTCATTGCAAACTACACATTGGTTAGTTAATGAAAATCCTGATTTGTTGAGATAAAAATTTAACAGAGGAACTCTACAGTGAAAGCTTGTGAGGGTCACCTCACATTGATGGGAGAGGCATTTTGCGGTGTTCCATGAGAATTGCAAGTGCCGAAATTCTTCAGATTGTAGAAGCGACGTTTCGTTCGGCAGTAATAAAAAGGAAACTGTGGAGCTTCTAGCACCACCGGAAAATTTAAAGATGCCGAAGCGAGCGAATCAGCAATTTCATTTAGTTCAATTGCAGCATGCCCGGGGACCCAAATAAACCGAACTTCTGATAAGCTATGCGGTGCGACAGTCAATGCGGGTACTGACTCTCTGCACGAGCTGGTCTTCTTTTTCCTAAAAAGGGCGACCCACTAGAAGGCGCTGGAGAGGACGACCCACTGTACGAAGGCTTCGCCACAATATCTTTTTACATCGTGCCTCTTCGCAGCCCGTATTTTCTGTTGCTTAGCCTGCATAATAAACCTAACGCCCGTCGTGCCTTTGCTGTTATATATTCTATGTGTGGGCTCCAATTTAGCTTTTCTGTATAAATCATTCTCAATACTTGACTGAACCTACTTGTGGAATGGGTTCCCGATTATATAATACAGAAATTGAAACTGAATCTCCTGTAGGAAACACCAAGAGCGCACTTTTACTGATGTTCAATGACATTGAAATGGATTGCAACCAAGTTTCTAACGTGTTAATATATCTGCGATTTCGTGAGTAAATATCACTCTCTGCAGCGAAGAACGCGATATTATATCTGCATAAATGTAGACACTGACATCCTGAACAACTGGAATAGAGCTCATCAGTATAATGCTGGAGATAGGACGGGCCCTTGGGGAACACCACGTTTCTGTTTGAATTTATGCGAGCAACATCCATCCTTCACGCAGTAAGATTCCCTTGATTTTAAGAATTCTGCTATCCTCTCAATAACATAATGAGGAAACTTTAGGCTCTGCAAGTTGTTCAGTAGAATAGAATGCTCGACACTGTCATACGCTTTAGCTATGTCGAGATTTACTAATGCGGCGTATTGTTTCCTTTTACGAGCAAGCTGTATTCGACTCTCTATATCCGCATGGGCGCACCAAATTGAGCATTCACGGCGAAAACCAATTTGGTGTGGCTTTAATATTAACTTATTCGTCATCCAGAAGATGCGCGTATGCACTGTCGCCTTCGTCTTTCTCGCAGGACGCGCGTGACATTTGCCTCCCTTCGAAAATGGCATCGTCCCGCGCAGCCAAGGCGCTCTACTTATAAAAACGCACATATGCACTGGCACCCACAGGACAAGTGAGAGTTAGCTGGACAAGTAGGGTTTCATCCGGGTGACATGCACTATCTCGAGTGAGCGGTTTCGGTGACTGGAACTGCAGTTGCCGTCGGGAATAACTTCGTAGTTCATGTCGTTCAGTCGTCGGGTGACTCGATATGGGCCGACGTATTGGGATCCAGACCCATACCTTGTCGCCTTGTGTGTAGGTCGTACCGTTTCGCATTTTTGTGTTGCTGGTGACAAATACGCACGAGGGCTAGCTGTCGGGCTTCTTCGGCGTGCTGACCAAATTCTTGGGCGTCAGCATGAGTGTCGTCACACTCGTGCGGCAGCATAGCGTCCAACGTTGTAGTGACTTCGTCGCCCGTGTATTAAATGAAACGGCGTCATTCCGGGAGTTTCCTGCCGGGCGGTATTATAGGCGAAGTTCACATAAGGCGAGATTTCGTGCCAGTTCTTGTGTTCTGTGCCGACATGCATGCAGAGCATGTCTGCGAGGGTCTTATTAAGCCACTCTGTTAGTCCGTTTGTGGATGGTATGCTGTTGTTCTCCGGTGAGCTGTACCGCTGAAACTGAGGACCGACTCCAAACGTTCTGCCATGAGCGCAGTTCGTCTATCCGTGATGAGAACTGTTGGAGCACCGTGCCGAAGGACGTTGTTTTCTATGAAATGAGACGCTTCTGCTGCTGTGGCCCTCGGCATGGCTTTAGTTTCTGCGTAGCGATACAAGTAATCGGTGGCGTTAATGATCCATCTGTTTTCTGTGATAGAAGTTGGGAACGGGCCCAGGAAATCCATTCCGATTTGGGCGAACGGCTTTGCTGGTACTTGGACGGAATGTAATAAGCGTGCCTGCTTGCCGGGGGGTGCCTTGCGTCTTTGGCAGTCGGCACAGGTTTGGACGTGATGTTTTACAGCATCAGGTAGGTTCGGCCAGTAGTAACTGTTTTGCAGTTGGGACAATGTTCGAGTGTAGCGAGATGACGGAGGTGACTTATCATGGCAGGCTTCCAGAATTTCTTTTCTCTCTCCCTCTCCTCCTCGACACACCCACACACACACACACACACACACACACACACACACACACACACACACACACACACACACACCACAACATATATATATATATATATATATACTATCTATATCTAATAGAATATATACTATATACATATATTATATATATATACTATATATCTAATCTATATATATATCGATATATACTCGTATGTGTGGTGGTGTGTGTGTGTGTGGTGTGTGTGTGGTGTGTGTGTATATATATATATATCTATTATATATATATATATATATGGTGTGTGTGTGTGTGTGTGTGTGTGTGCGTGTGTGTGTGTGGTGTGTGTGTGGTGTGTGTGTGTGTGGTGTGTGTGTGTGTGTGTGTGTGTGTGTGACGCTATGATGACTGGGTGACGTGGCCTGGCTCATACCCCCATGTTAATTCCTTTCTGCTTCTTCTCCTCTACTTCTACCAACCATCACTTCATACGTCACACGATTCCCCCCTCCCCCGAAAGAAAGCGTGGATTACGAACAATAAAAAGTAAACAAGGAGAGGTTAAAAAGTCTCAAATGTCATAGTTCACGATTGGTTCTGTGCTCCAGGGAAGTTCCGTAAACTTTCAGACTTCAGGGGAGAGTGCAGCAGTCCGGTTAACGCAGGAGTTCTGGTGGGCGAGGCTGGTGGTTGCGTCCTGAATAACACAAAAATGCTTTGGACGTGGAGATAAGGGTAATCACAGCTGGCATCCTTGGGAAGAACGAACGAGATTCGAACATCTTGCAGAATTGACAGTTCCAATATTTTAGGCATCGAATTCCTCGTCGTGGGTGATACACAGGTCGTACAAGCAGCTTGCGTGAGCGTTGATCGAGGTTGATTGGCCGCTGCCTGTGTTCCTGCCGGGTAAAAAGGGTGCTTTTGCGGCTTTTGTGGCTTTTGGAGATTTTTCTATAGCGATGTCGCAGATGTTTTAATCGAAGGCGCATTTTCAATCTCTGGTGGAGATTGTATCCACAACGATGGGCCTTTTCGCAATGTTCTTTGAGCCTTACGAGTGGTTTCGATGAAATTTTCTTTTGTCGCTGACAATGTTGAAGTATACGTTGACGTTGTAGTTTCTTGGTTTCGTCGACTTGCGTGTGGTGTGACATTGATCGTGGTGTGCCAGCATTCTTAGCAAGTCCTCCGCAGGCTTCTACAACGCCAACCAATGCAGCTGTCTCTGGCGCAAGACAATGTGGGAGGTTCGTGCACTTGAATCTTCTGTATTTATAAACCGCTCATTGTTGGTGGTTGCCTGAATAGCACTTGTGTCATCAGAAGTCGCACCTGCGCTTTTGTTTTCAGTGTTGGCAGTGAGGTTGTATGCTGGATTGCCGTCGCGTCGATCTTGTGATTGATGAACACTAGACGTTTTTGCAAAATACTTTTCTTCACAAGATGCTGATTGTGGATGCTTCTGTCTTTGTGGAACTGCTGAGCTGAATACCAAGTCAGTTTGCAAAGTACGCATGTGCCACGAAGTATTGAACTCATCTGGGTCATCAACAGTGGATTGCATTCTTTTATGCAGCGGAGGGTTGAGCACTGGCGATATTTGCTCGGGTGAGGAGCCAGGTGGAAGGTTGGGAAAACGACCGCGTGGTCTTTCCGTGAGCATGTGGCTAACTTCACCTGACGGGAATGGTAAATTCATGCTGTGTGCTCGAATGCTTGAAGGCTGCTTATGACTGCGATGACTGAGTTCGAATGCACTGAGAGTGTGTGTTCTAATCGAATCTTCCTTATAGTCTTGAAACCAGATGATCATTTCTTCTTTTATCTTTTGCCAAGACTCGTCGTTGTCGAATATGTGGGTGAGGTAAAATTTAAAAGCCTCACCAGTGACGTAGTCGGTAAAGTTGGCGACCATCTCCCGTTCCGACCATGATGCAGCGGTAGCGTGGAGCTCGAACAGGTCGAACCAGTCCTGTACAGGTCCATCGTCCGCTGCTCCGGTGTACTTGGGGATGGGAAGGTCGGTCGATGATTCCGTCATGATGCTCGTCGATGTGTACTGCTAGATGCTGGTTTGGTAGTTCACTTATGGTCAGGGTGTCTTGCGGAGAACCTTGTCGATGATGTGCGACTGATGAAGGGGCTGCCAGGTCTTCATCTTGTCGACTCGTGTGACGCTATGATGACTGGGTGACGTGGCCTGGCTCATACCCCATGTTAATTCCTTTCTGCTTCTTCCTCCTCTACTTCTACCAACCATCAATTCATACGTCATATATATATATATATATATATATATATATATAGATATATATATATATATATATATATATATATATATATATATATATATATATATATATATATATATATTGTAACGAGGAGAAATAAGACAAAGAGACAACGCCTTTGCTGCAGGCCGGCTGTTCTTTATCTGCCTCCTCTTCCTCGTCTTCCTTCTCTTCCAGGTATGCGCCGAGCACGATCGCCGCTTTGTCATCATTACACTCGGCCACGCTGCAGCTGGTCTACTCCTGTAAGAAAAACACAAACCAATGTCACGTTTGCCGCCGTATGCAGTTCTTCATCCGCGACACATGCACCGTAAAGTTATTCCGTTTTCTCTTGTCTCTTGCGCGTATCAGAAGCTGTGGATCGTACTCGCCAAGTGTTATCTCCCAAGCGCTCAGAAATAATGTAAGGGCCGTCGTACTTTGGGTGCAGTTTGTTTGAAGACGATGGCGCACCTCGCTGTAGCCACACCTCATCACCTACACTGTATTTCGGCGCGGGACGGTGGCGTCGGTCGTAGTATCGCTTTGTGCCTGTTGAGCATGCACAATCCTCCTACGCGCCTCCACACGGATATCGCGACAAAGTGTCTGGCGTGCAGCGGAACGCCCTACTTTAACGGGAGTGTCCAAACCGAACGTAGCATTCAGTTGCGGGAGCTGACCATAGACAATCTCGTAGGGGCAAATTCCTGTGGAGCTGTGTGCCGCCGTGTTCACTGCGTACGCAGCTGCTTGGAGATGATCATCCCAGTCGGCCTCACCTCGTTTGTGATTCTTACAGTACGGTGCGAGTCTAGCCTGGATAGTCTGGTTCGACCTTTCGGTCAGTCCGTTCGCCTGTGGATGGTATGCCGACGCGAAGTGATGGTCCACTCCAGCTTGTTGTAGGTAAGTGCGGAGCTCGCGACTGCGAAAGGTGGTCGACCGGTCTGAGATCAACTTGTTAGGAAGACCGTGTCGCCATTCGAAGCGATCTTTCAGGAATCGGATGACATGGCTAGCAGCAAGCGAAGGCACGGCCGCGACCTCTACGAACTTGGACAAGTAGTCCACAGCGAGTATAATGTAACGATTGCCCGCTGTCGTCATTGGAAGAGGCCCGATGTGATCTATGCCCAACGTGTGGAAAATTGTCTCTGGAGGCTTGATCGGCGTAAGAAGTCCATGTCGAGCTCCAGGACGTCGTTTGTGTTGCTGACAAATCTCGCAACTGGCAACGTATGAACGCACGCTTTTATCCATTTTCGGCCACCAAAAACGTTCTTGTGCCTTGCGTAAGGTGGCTCTGTAGCCAACATGGCCTCCCTCGGGAGTGTCATGGATGGCGCGTAGTACGCTCGATCTTAAGGTGTCAGGAATGACCAGGAGATGACACTCGGTGCTTTTATCGGCCCAGTGACGCCGATACAGCGTTCCATTACGTAAGACAAACTTGGCATTGCGTCCCGCATCGCCAATGGAGTCTATAACGGATGCGAGTCTTCCATCGGCTTGCTGAGCCTTGGTCACGTCCTGTTGCGAAAACAGGATCCAGGTTTCTCGATTTCGTGTGGAGAATTCCTCGATCGGATTTCGCGATAAAGCGTCCGCAAGCTGATTTTGTGCTCCAGCACGGTGACGGATGTCGTACGTATAGTCTTGGAGCCGAACAATCCATCGGGCAAACTTGTGCTTGAGGTGCTGCTTCTGGAACATCCACGCAATCGCGGAGTTGTCTGTTACTACCGTGAAGTGTCGGCCAAACAAGTAGTGGCGGAACTTTTCATCCACACTCCATACTACAGCCAAACACTCCAGTTCATTCGAATGATAATGCCGTTCTGCGTCCGATAGTTTACGACTGGCGTAGCAGATGACGTGCCCACGCCCACTCGAGTCACGTTGAAGTAAAACCGCCCCCAGGCCAATCTGACTCGCATCAGTATGGACTTCTGTCATCCAATCTTCATTAAAGTGGCAGAGCACCGGGCTATGTGTAAGCTGGTGTTTGAGGGTTTGGAAGGCGTTATCCTGCAAAGGACCCCACTGAAATTGGGCGTTTTTCTTCAGTAAGTCCGTGAGTGGAGCAGCAGTTGACGCAAAGCTCGGTACAAACTTGCGCAAGTATGACGCCATTCCTAGGAATACCTGGAGCTGTTTTATAGATGTTGGTGCAGGGTATTTGGCAACGGCGTCTATGCGTTCAGGCAAGGGTCGTACGCCATTATGAGATATCTGATAACCAAGATAAGATATTGTCGTCAACCCAAACTGGCACTTCTCGCGGTTAAGTCGAAAGCCGGTGTTGTGTAGCCTCTGCAGAACCGTGTCGAGATTTTGTAGATGTTGTTTTTCTGTTTCCCCGATGACTAGAACGTCATCGAGGTACACGACGCAGGCACGGTCTATCAGTGTGCCTAACACTGTGTTCATGGCACGCTGAAAGGTGCTTGGAGCAGTTCGCAGACCGAACGGCATCCGATTAAACTCGTACAAGCCAGATGGTGTTCGGAAGGCCGTCTTAAACTTATCTTCTTCAGCCACGTTGATCTGCCAATACCCTGCTTTTAAATCTAGCGACGAAAAGAACCTCGCTTTTCGTACGGCGTCAATAGCGTCGTCAATGCGTGGCAGCGGGTACGAGTCTGGTATGGTGTGCTTGTTCAGCTCTCGGTAGTCAACACAGAATCGGAGATTGCCGTCCTTTTTACGGACTAGGACAACAGGTGCTGCCCACGGGCTAGAAGATGGCCTGATTATGCTTGCGGCAAGCATTTCTTGCACCTGCTGGTCAATTAATATCCGCTCTCGTTCGGCATATCTACGTAACGGTATGGACACCGGCGGATGATTGTCGGTAGTAATATGGTGCACTAGCACGCTAGTTCCGGGAAGCTGAGTAGTAGTATCAGCGAAGAGCGATGCGTGCCTCTCGAGTATTGCGGGAAGTGTAAGTGGCGTCGTCAGCTCACCTTGGGATTGCGCCGGAGGCACACTTGGAGCCACAGGATGGAGGTTGACGGTACTTCCTTCCACCGTGAGGCGCACTTCCCCGGAGAGCAGGTAGTCGGCCCCTAAAACCATGTCTGTGGGCAGGTCGTCGAAGACGGGCACCGAGGACAAAAACTTGCTGCCGGCCTCGGTGTTGAGTTGCAGGTTTAGGGCACCGACCGGTAGTACGTCGCCACCGAGACCCCGCAGTGGTGCTCAGTCCAAGGCTGGAGAGGTTCGGAGGCGTGGCGGCGAAGCAACGCCGTACGTTGAGCTCCGGTATCAACGAGAGCTGTCAGTTCTCCGATGCCGTCGACGCGGACCTTGAGGGTTGGAAGTGGGCGTGATTGATATTGCATCGCTTGAGGTTGGCTTTGTGGGCAGCTTTTATACCCATGCCCGATGCGGCCACACGTATAGCATCCGCGTCTCGGTGAAGCTGACTCCTTTGGGCCAACTGCAGCCGCCCGGCGATGAGACGTGTCCTGCAACTCCATTGCCTGGCGTACGAAAGTGGAGATGTGGACTGGGTGGTTGTAGGCGGACAAGACGGCTGCGTGCGTCGAGTCATGGATCCCGTCGATGATGTACTGCCTGGCTGCGGAGGAGGTCCACTGTATATCGCAAGCTTGTAAAAGGTCCAGCTTGTCGTAGATGTAAGTCGCGACGTCCTCGGTTGCACCTTGCCGGCGTGACCGCATGGTCATGAAACGGTCGTCGTAAGCGCTCGGAAGCGGCGCAAACGCGGATATCAGGGCCGCGCTCCATGTTTGCCATGTAGCGTATGTACTGCCTTGGAAACGATGCCACGCTTGGGCAGATCCTCGCAAACGTCCTTCAGCGACCGACTTCTTAATCGTGTCGCTCCACGAGTATTTAAGGGCAACCGAGTTTATCACGCTTACCCAGTTGGTAGGGTCATCCTTGAATCCATGAAAATATGGAATTTCGTTCTCGTTGAACGATCCAAAAGAGGCGCAGCCAAACCCGGATGTCTTGAGCTCTTGGGCGAACAGAGAGAAGCCTCGAGAAATGGCCTCGCTGCAGTCATGATGCGGTGCCGCCGTGGAGGCTTGGACGCCGTCCGTGATCGGTGGGGAGTTCGAGAGCACTCGTCCACTTCGAAGTGTAGTGGACGCAGGGATATCGGGGTCAGTAGTTCGCGGCTGCGCCATTGTAACGAGGAGAAATAAGACAAAGAGACAACGCCTTTGCTGCAGGCCGGCTGTTCTTTTTCTGCCTCCTCTTCCTCGTCTTCCTTCTCTTCCAGGTATGCGCCGAGCACGATCGCCGCTTTGTCATCATTACAATATATATATATATATATATATATATATATATATAATATATATATTATATATATATATATATATATATATATATATATATATAGAGAGAGAGAGAGAGAGAGAGAGAGAGAGAGAGAATGTTAATAAGATCTAACAGGCAATAGTGCAAGGAAAGTTTGCGGGGAGTTATTAGACCTAATTGTAATATGTAAATGTAAAGAAAAGTGGATGAACTTGAAGATAACTTGCCGTGGGCGGGAACCGAACCTGCGACCTCTGAATAACGTGTTCAATGCTCTACCATGCAGGTTGGCCCTAGAGAAGCGCCGAGAATCACAGAACTGGTAAAAAGCCAAACGTCAGAACAACAGAAAACTGAAAATCCTGAAAAGCGAAATGCCGGAAACTTCAAACGCAGTAGAGACACAACTCGGATACCACGTTCAAACAAAAAGACACGCCTTGCGACTCGTTCGTTTTCCTCTGTGTGACTGTCCTCTGACACGAACTTGTAATTCATTATGCGAAGCTCCGGTATCAGAATATTAATTAAACTTATGTAAACTCCCGTTTTTATTCTGTTGTAAAGGAAGGCGTATCGGTTAGACAGTAAAGCTCTTGGGTGTCTGAAAAAAAAAAAAAACAACTGCGCTGCCCATGTTCGGAGTAAGATCAGCAGTAGAGTGTACTTGAATAGAGGAGTGCCCGCAACGAGCTTGATTAAAAAAAAAAAACATGGCCGCCAAAATTACGGCCTGCATGGCCTGCAATCTCGGAGGCCATGCAAAAAGTGAAGCCCAAACAGGGTCAGCCGCTTGTGGCGCTGGGACCGGTACCCTGTCGTCTTTCAAGAGTTGCGCGCAGCATGGCTCCTGTGAAGCAGTGCGGAGGTGGAATCCCCTCTTCCCACTCGAAAGGTGCGAGTTCGAATTTCGTTTATAATAGTTAACGTTTCATTTTTTTTATTCTTACAGCTATGCCGCGGCTTAATTTTTTGCTTAAACTGGCTTCATACGTTACGTATTGCGACAAAAAGTAACGTGACACGTTATCTAGGAATAGAATATTGACTGCGATGCGTAATAATTTTTGCGCCTCTACACGACATTCAACAAAAACGCACAAACCCTTGATGACATCCGGTTTCGTCCACCGATGAGCCTCAAAAGCGTCGATGGGCAAGAAAAGCTTTAGAAAATAGCCCATTCATTTTCTACACTTTCCTTCCATCATTTGGCAAAATATACATAAATAAAATTCTTTTGAGCTACATAAAAATTACAAGAACTTTACGTACGTTCCTTTTATCTGAATAACTAAAAAAAAAAAGACTTTCTTTACTTTTAAAAAAAAAGAAAACAAACAAACTTGAGAACGTGCTTTCAGTTTCGAAATTTTAAGAGTAGGTAAGTGAGGTGATCGGAAGCTTTTTTTTCGGGCACAACGCTTGTGACCTTCAAACCTTCAGTATGACTCCGAGCGGAGGCCATACTCAACGTTTTCGTTGATTGTCATGCGGCAGCGCTGCAAATAATCACGCTCACTGTCAAACGTCTTATGTTTTATTTCACATTTCAAGTTACCGCAGCCGTGGCCTCGTGGTTGAGTGTCCGCTTCGGCTGCGGGAGGTCGTGGGTTCGAACTTACGTGCAGACCCACCGGTTCCACAGAAATGGGCACAGGTGACCCCTGGCTTGACACTCGGCTCTTTTCAGGGGTGAACCACCTGGGAAAGGAAGTCTACGCCATTCAAATCCCGTTGAAAAGTGTGGGCACAAAACGATCCCTGAAAAGGGGAGGAGACAGAGTTCAACTCGGCACATTTCATGTTACCTTTTGCGGCAATAGCTACCAACTGAAGCTAGTTTTAAGAAAAAAAGAAACACAATAAAAGTTACACTGAACAAAAACCGATTAGCGATTCGAGCCCTGGCTTTTCGAGTGGGAAGCGTGCATTCCACGTCTGCACCACTTTAGTGGACCGTCGCGGAACTCTTAAAACGGGGACAGATTGCAGGCTAGCGATCGCAGCGCCAAATGGCGTGATCCCGTTTGGGCTTAACTTTCTGTACATTGGTGCTGCATGCGGCCGTTCCGAGTACTTCTCTGCTTTAGTACACTCTAGCAGCAGCAATGTTTGGCAGTTATTTCAATGGACAAAAAAACAAGGCGCTGTTGTAATGTGCTCCCGGAAGGGAAAAGCAAAACTTAGCTGCAAAGACGGCTATGTTGCGTGCTTCACAAGCATAGGCTCTCGACACTATTGGGAGTGCAATAAGGGAGGTGAATGGGGTGCTAGCGTGATTGCCGACCTTTCTGGAGGAGCTCATCTCGAAGAAAGTGACCAAGGCAAGCCATGCTCCGGATGTCTGCAGTGTGACAGCTCTTCGTACTCAAGAACGGATCAAAGCTCTAGCGACGGCTCTGGGCGAGGCCCCCGTGCGACAAGTCACGGATAACACGTAAGCATCTTTCGCCTAATTACCAGCATGAAAAGGGAGCAGGCTAGAGTCGAAGATGACATCGAGGCAGGGGCGACGCTAGCGGGGGGTGCAATTCAGTCCCCCCCCCCCCCGAATTTTCGGCTGCCCCCTGAAGAGAATGCGAGAGTTGGCTTTTCTGCCGCCCTGGATGAAATCACATGTCGGAGGTGATTTCATCCCAGCGATTGCACTGTCACCAGCGATTGCACTGTCATGGCCGCTGATTGAAAAAACAAAAAAGTTTCCAACGAGTGGTCATATTAGCAGTGAAGGGGTGGTGCCAGCGGGGGGTATAGGGGAGGGGCTGGAGCTGGAGTTCCCCTCTTTAGGCCCTACCCCCAATAGCAAGCATTCTCAAAGCACAACGCATGTGTTCCCAGTTCCCATCTGTCCGTCTGATGGAACTCACTTGCAGAGAGTGCACCCCCCCCCCCCCACCTCCCGGAAAAAATGCTGGTGTCACCTGTGTCAACTCTCCATCGGCATTGCTTCGTGTGATTGTGAGGTGTGCTGTGGATTACAGCACGCATCGCGCATGCGCGTAAGGAATGTAAAACGCCATCGTAATCGTAGTTGTGAACAGCGACGTCATTCTGGCCGCCTGCCAGTATAGTGCTCAGATTAGATTTCGTTTCACCAGTGGACTTGGTTCCGCAGTAATCACCAGAGGCCGCCTTTTCGAGATCTCGAAACAGGAATAGGTTGTTCGCCGAAAGGGTTTCAAATCTCTCGTTAGGCATGACCGCCTGTCTTGGCTAATTAAATATTTAATTTATTTTGATTATTTCTCCCGCCCTTAATTACTGTCGCAGTTTATGTATCGAACCATTCTAAGATGTCTAGCTGTCACTACAGAAAACGTAATTATTAGAAATAGTAATTAGAAAGAAAAAATGACAGGACGAGCGCTAGTCCTGTCGTCTCTATACAGTGTGTGTGTGTGTGTGTGTGTGTGTGTGTGTGTGTGGTTAGCATTATGCCTCTTTTCAAAGCAAACAACCAACTAGCCCAAAACGGAACGTTGACAAACAAAGAAAAATTATCATCAGAAGGGCCATTACATTCCAATGACGAAAATTGACCGTGTCCACCCAAACTGAGCTCAAGTATAGGCAGCTGGTGGACTGGGCTACTTCGTTGACGTGACGGTGACTCTGACAGTAATAATAAATACAGAAATATCGGAACTCCGGGAACAGATACCCATTCGACAGAAAGTGCTATCAGGTATCTGCCGTAGAATTTAGGCGAGCCGCAAAATCACCAAGAGTCCACTAAAGATAGAAAGAAAAAAAGAAATAAATGGATAAAAACAATTACGTAAATGGATAAGTGAATAAATAAATAATTTGCGCTCTGCACTTCTAGAGCTCGGAAATTGAGGGGTAAGTAGCCTATAGAGAAGCATAAGAAAAATTTGAAAAGGAAATGGTAAACAAATTTATTGATAAATAAATGAAATAACTAAAAATGTGCTACACAGCTTCACTGGTCCTCCACCTTGAGTGTGTGCAATGGCTTACGATTTTTCCCCTTTTTTTTAGTGTCGTCCGTCTGACTTTCTTTCGAATTTCTACCTGCGGATATCGCGAAACTTGAATGATAAATCTGCGTAATGCCTTCCGGACTGTGTCCAATGCCTGTGCATTGTGGGGGTCTCGAAATAAGGCACGCTCCCGGAACACACTGATACAGGAGACGCGGTCGAAGCAAACCAAACAAGACATTTATTGAAGGACTCTTACATGGACGATATCTTTAGCGGAATCGAGTACATCACTAGCGATCAACACGCTAAAACACAACCTCATAAAATATTCCAATGCGCTCAATCAACATAACAGAAGGTAACGCGAAGGCGGCGTCGCCGATGTTCGACGCACTGCTAGGGAACCCACCGTCGCCGCATCCAGCGGGACTCCGTCAGGAGACAGTCATCCATACCAACCGCCCCGATCGTGATCAAAAGTTAGCCTGTGACACAGTAATTAAAGCTAGAAGAAGAAGAAGAAGAAGCGTTTTCCTTGCGCGAGCAGCTGAATTGTCCACAGTGCTCACACTAGGTCGTCGGGCTGTCCCCAAGTCAACATCCTCCCAGTGACCTTATACTATCCTACCTCTCCCATAAGTTCTCACTGACCGTGAACTGACAAGAATAGGCCATGAGTTCCTCCGGTGAGCCGGACTGGTTTGAGGAGGAAGAGTCCCCAGCTGTCCAGCCCGCAGCTGTCGGAGGTGCCGTTCCGACGCTCGACAAGACTAACGCGAGTGCCGCCCAGCGCCTGAAAATGGACGCGAGCCGAGTGCATCAACGCAAGATGAGCTTGCTCGTGGGAGCCGGGGTGCTGATCACACTGTGCACGATCCTGGGCGTCACCTGGACGGCGCTGTTCTCCGGCGCCGATCCGTACATCCCGTTCACGCCGGCTACCAGCCGCTTCACCCCCACGGAGAACGCGAGCCGCTTCGTCGACAACGAGACCGTCGCGTATCGACAGGCGGCTCCCGACGAAGTCTACGATTACCAGGGGGAGAGTTCGCTAATCGACGAAGACGCCCCGAACGCCACCGAGACTTTCTGCGGGACCGCGGCTTGCCAGGACGTGGTTCGCTTCCTGCAGCGCCAGCTGAATGCGAGCCACGACCCTTGCAGCAGCCTTTACGACCACGTTTGTTCCCGCTGGCAGCGGCAGTACAATGACCAGGCAAGCGACGACGGCAGAATCTCCGTGGATGACGTCGTCGCTGGTGAGTACCGGGACAGATTGGCTGCCCTGCTGTTGGGTAAAGGTGACGCCTTTCCGAAAGCGCGTAGCCTGTTTTCCAAGTGCGTGCGTGAAGGCGTGGCTACAGAACAAGACGTGTCGCGCGTCCTCCACAGGATTCAGTCGATTGGCAACGACTCATCGGATGAAGGGTTCGCCAGAGGTATTGCTGGAATGGCGTCATTGGGCGTGTCTCCGTTCTTCGACGTCGTCGCCAACGTCACAAACGACACCGCGTACGTCAGGATTCTCGCGCCGTCGTCAATGAACGGGAAAATGCCGAACTACGACGTCCCTAAAACGAGAAATGGCACACAAAAACGTGCGTTAAGTGTCGGTTCTAGACGCTCCGTCTTTCTGAGTGCCTTTAGGCGCCAGCTATGTTTCGAAGTCAAGCAGATGGCCAGTGACGTCAAACATTGCGTGCTCACGCTATCTCCGGACGTCACTGTCAATTGGAACCGGCGCTGGTTCGAAACGACTGGTGCACAACGCTTGCGCGAAAGCGCCGTGTCACTGCTTCAGCCAGTTTCACATCACGCAGAAGGGGCTGACATGGTAGACCCCCAAACACCGTTGCGCGTTAAAATGAAGAAGGAGCGGTCACTGGCCTGCTTGCGCTTGACGGACGCTTACGACAGTGGCTCTCTAGCATCTCTTGCCGCAAATACCGTTCCTTCAGCATTCAAAGCAGTGGCCGAACGTTCACTGAGCGTTCTGAAGGCGTCTTTGGAGGGGATATTCCCTGAGGCGCCTTCAATTTCCTTCAAACTGGGCCCGCCACCGCCGCACGCATCCGGAAATGAGATGGCGATAACCGATCGTAACGATGTAAATTACGGCAATGTTCAACAAATGAAGACTCAAAGCTGGAGAAGCTCCTGCGTGGAGCCACCTGGAAGCAGTGGTTGAACTATGGCACCAAGGAACCAGCGGCACTGTCTACGGTTTCGAGCTTCGGGGAAAGTTCATCCACACTGCACGTCCCTCTGCCAGTGTTCAACTGGTCGACTGGTCAAGATAAATGGCTGCAAAGTCTAAGCATGGCCAGGGTAGGGCCTCGAGCGTTGAGGGCTCTCTTTAGAGGCAGGCTCGCCGCGGAGATCAACGACTCCCAGTTAGCACGCTGCGTCTCGAGGCGTCAGACTGAAGGCCTCCTTAAGGTCGGGACGAGCGGAGACTTGGACGTCGAAGAAGTGGCCTCCTTCTACACGTCTCTGCGGGCATACCGTGGGCAGGTTGGAGACGCGGTGCCGAATATAGACTCCAACCTGAACAGCGACTCGCTATTTCTGCTCTTTTACGCTTTCAACAACTGCGAGGCTGTTGCGACTAGACCTGGCGCCAACGAGGCAACGATGGGCAACCGTGCTAGGCGGCGGGTCGACTCTGTCGCGGCGGTGTTCTCCAGTGCCCTGTTAGCGCGGTGCGAGGGACCACCGGAGGTTGAGCACTGTGACGCGTAACTTCAGACGCCGATACTTCTCGCTGCGAGAAGCCAGAATAGCAATTAACACGCTTAATAGCACTTTATACAACACGACTAACATATACTAATTACTGTTTTTCTATGATAAAGTTTTCGAAACCAATAACAACGTTGCTAACTTTGATAAAGGCTTCTTTAGTATGGGTATATCTAGAGATTTCGTTTGTTGCTTTCATAAAATTACTGAATTATGAAGGGTTGCACTCATTAGGTAAAAAAACACATCAAAATCATTCATATTGCAGCCAGTGGGAGATTTACATAAAACATCTCCCAAAACACTGTATGCTTCACCAGCCCCAACTCGCTTGCTGGATGCCAAGTAATCAGTACGATAGCAGCGAATTGTAATTTACACGAAGTAAATTTAACCTTTAGGGTCCAATGTGGCCTAAGCCTGGAGAATACGGGCGTAACGAATACGGTCGCTCCAACTATATAGCGCAATAGTTTTCGTGCCGTCACCGACACGAAGTGAGCGGTGAAATGGCGAGAGTGCAACCCGTACGAAGGGATAATCGCGTATTGATTTCCCCAGGAGACTTATGGAGCACACGGTCACAGGCCACAACGTCCTGCAACAAGTACAATTGCTCATTTCTATCGGAAAGCACGCAGCCATCACCCCAGCTCCTATACACCCGGGCTGGGCGTTTCCTCTTTGCTGGAGAAGCTGTCGACAGCAGCACCACCCGTATAAGGCAATAACTTTGGCGATGTTGTTGCTGCTGATGATGATTAGTTGTGCCGGAGTCTTGAATAACGAGTGCGCTTTTAAACCATCTCACGTTGCGCAATTATTGCACAGATTTAGTTAGGGCGTCCGCACCAGCTCGGCGGACGCTGCTTGCCATCCATTTCCCATGACAGGCTGCGTCCGCAAAGCTGTTGCGGATTCTCATCTAAATCTGTCAGTTATGCCAGAGGTTTAACGTCCCAAGACCACGATATGATTGATAGGCACCTCAGCGGAGGGCTCCTGGAATTTCGATTATCTGGTGTTATTTTTACTTTGCGTTCCCTGGCATTTGTGCAGTGACATTTCGTTGCGTATTTTATGCGATTTGCTGTCTGGTGTAATTCTACCATGCCGCGAAATACTGAACGCGTTAATGACACTCCTCGCATACCTAACGCCTGCACAGGGTCTCTTTCCGAAGCAATTTCAAGAATTAGCGTAACTCTGAGGTTGCTACACCTAGCCACACGGAAGACCCGTGTTTGAATACCGCTTTGAGGGGGCCCTGGCCAGGCAGAGAAGAACGGGAACTCGTGACCCGCAAGCGCGGGGCGCCTGAACCCTAGTATCTTCTGTCGGGTCAGGTTCAACCCTCGAGTTCTTGGCCCAGTGTTTCTAGGACTGCATATAACAATACAGAACATTAGAAAGGTAGACTGCGCCTAGCGAGGCCGGAACCTACCTCAGACAGGATCCTGTGAATAAAGTCTTTTCTCTCTCTTTCTGGAACCGAAACATGCGGTGTACCCAACTGCGTACAGCGGTTCTTGCCCGTGGTGCAGAAGACAGCCAACGCTTGCCCACATTACATGGGGATGTGACTTAA
Source organism: Rhipicephalus microplus (assembly GCF_013339725.1). Lineage (NCBI taxonomy): Eukaryota > Metazoa > Arthropoda > Arachnida > Ixodida > Ixodidae > Rhipicephalus > Rhipicephalus microplus. The sequence goes on along the minus strand of NC_051168.1, from coordinate 112,820,343 downwards.
GATCAGGGAAAATTAATACGCCTCGGATTCCGGTGAAAAAAAGAAATCACGACGGAGCATTGGGAGACCTTGCTCGCCAACGAGGAAAAGGAGGCCCAAGTGGCGCTTCTGGACCAGGCGCGGTGGGTGTACAGACCAGGCGCGGCAGGCCAGTGTAGCCCTGTACTAGGGGCCCCGCCCACCTGCTTCTAACCTTTACTTCAATATTTTTTTTTGTAAAAAACGTTTTTTTTTTTCATTTCATTATGGAACCACACGGCCGTCGCTGGGCAGCGCTGATTCTTCGCTCAAAAGCAACGACTCTGACGCCGACATCGAAATTTTCGTGGCGTGGGCTTGTTTTGCGTAACAAAACGAGTGTTAAAAGAAGCGAAAGCTATGCGAAAGCTAGTGAAAGCATATAACTCTACATAGGCATCAAAACGATCAAAGCGAATGTCAGTGACTAGTGGGCTAATCAGAGCGATTGAATTGGTGCAAGTTAAAAAAAGAAAACAATGGATGACAAGTATATGTTGCTAAAGCTAACGGAGCACCGAGTCACTTAGCGGGATATTAATCAGTAATTAGCATTTGTGGGTTACATTTATATATTCAACGCCGACCTTAAGCGCACGATAAAGTGGCCACGGGGATGTAGATTGAGGACGAAGCGGTTAACAATGCAAGTGTGTAACCTTAAGGGACGAGGAGACAGTGGAGTGGGTGAGGGGCCGACAGCTGGCCAGAACACGTGATTAGACTCTAGTAAAAATTAAAACAGAGTGAATTATTGTGACATATATGAACACCTTTTTCGCATTGTGATTAGGGTATTTATTTATTAATCGTGCTTAAAAGCAACAAAAAATCGGGAACCTTTAAGCTTCGCTTTTAAGAGTTGGACGCGATAGCGATATCCTGTCCCTAGGGTGCACTTCGAGCACTTAGTGAATGAAATCTTCCCGAACTTGTGCACCCACTACGCGGCTTTAATAGGGCCCTGCAACACTTTTTGAGCATGGTCAGAAAACACAGCCGATCGGTAGTAAAAGCTCCCGAGAACACGCGAGCTAAATATTACAGTGCAGCACGCGGCCTGGAATTGACAATAAATTATTAAAGTCTTCTAGAAATTACTTTCTCTTCTCTCGAAAAATGACGGAAGCCACCTAAAAATCACTCGTAAAAACCTCTCTATCAGCCATTGGCTGATTTTAACATGGCGCGCTCGGTAGTTACAGAGGTCGCCGTGGGATGCCACGACTTGTCCACGCGTGCTTATCATAAAAAGTCGCGTATTCGAAGAAAATGAGCTCGAGGTCACTAGGCGCGCATGACGTATTTTCTTTCCCCCTGCCATCACATCCTGCTTAACTTCAGGTGCTTTCGTCGGGACGAGAAAAGGAAGAATGCAATTACAGCATGCGACAAATCTTTGTAACCCCACTCGCACTAAACGAATTCTTCAAATTATTGCGGCGTTGAATTCGTGATTGATTGATTTGTGGGGTTTAACGTCCCAAAACCACCATATGAATATGAGAGACCCCGTAGTGGAGGGCTCCGAAAATTCCTACCTCCTGGGGTTCTTTAACATGCTACCAAATCTGAGTACACCAGCCTACAGTATTTTCGCCTCCATTGAAACTGCAGCCGGGATTCGATCCCGTGACCTCTGGCCTAACCTTAGCATCAGCAGCCGAGTAACTTAGCCACTAGACCACCATGGCGGGGCGTGGAACGCGTGACACAATAAGCTTTTCAAGTGATTTCATTCCGTGGTTACTTGAAAAGTGTTTCAGGGCCCCTTTAAAAAAAATAAGCGCAATAACGTGTGTGCCTTTTGTAGTGCTTGATTGGTTCTAAAAATGAAGTCATTATGATAATCACATGTCCTGACGCGCCCGCCGCGGTGGTCTAGTGGTTAAGGTACTCGGCTGCTGACCTGCAGGTCGCGGGATCGAATCCCGGCTGCGGCGGCTGCTTTTCCGATGGAGGCGGAAATTTTGTAGGTCCGTGTGCTCAGATTTGGGTGGGTGCACGTTAAAGAACCCCAGGTGGTCGAAATTTCCAGAGCCCTCCACTACGGCGTCTCTTATAATCATATGATGGTTTCGGGACGTTAAACCTCCCATATCAATCAACATGTCCTGACGCCCGATGGCAGTGTACGGTTAATACCACGTCTTATTGCGGCAATATTTCATGTTTCATTGTCAAGAATGTTATACGTGTGTTTGTAAAGCATTAAAGTTACTTTCACTGCTTTTCCAAGAAGAGGCAGTTACTTTCACATTGTTCACAGGCAGGCGACTGGGGTTTATCTCAGATTCGGAGCGTTTTACCATTTATTTGCATTTTTCTAAATTTTTGATCCCGCACAAGATGACTTTTCTCTAACAACCACAGACCCCAACGCAAGAATTTCTGCGAAACGAGCTCTTTAACGCTCTCGCGTCCAAACGGGTATATATACAGTAGGCGAAATGTTTAGCTATCTGGCATGAGTTTCAGTTTTAGGGGCGAAGCTCCTTAAAACGGCACCCGTTCGTCCCTCGTCGTAGTCGTAGTGCGTAACCAGTCTTACGTTTTTACCTGCAAGGTGGCGCCAGTGGGAGATTTCTCCTATGCGTTGTTGAACAATAAAAAATCCGCAGCGTGCGCGTTAACTAAAAGCCGAATTCTCGCATCTTTCATTCCCCCATTAGCAGCCATTGGCATGTACATTGAGCACTATCTGACAAAAAAGGGTTGCTACCTTATACTCGCTGGGCGCAACCTCCTAGGTTTGAGAAAGCTTTAGCGAGCGTTGGGCCGCAGTGCCATGAATACAGTGAACTAGTATATACCATGAACTCGAGGTGGTTAAAGGCCGGAAGTAGACAAGAAGCGCAAGCCGTAAGAAAGTGTGCGTGTGCCACCTCTCGTTGAGTACTGGGAATATCCGCTGGATGGGGGTGCTTCTATATGCGGAATATATGATGAAAAGATGCGAGATGGTGGTACTTGGAGTGTTTAATAGACGGACGAACGGACACACAGACAGATGCATGCTCGAACAACAACCGCTCTCACGCTTACACTGTTTGCAGCATGCGTTGTAACTTGCGTGTATTTCATATTCGCCGGCGATCGAAAGATAATGCAAATATTTCGTGGTGTTTTCCACGTGGCGATTTCTTGATTGGTCACTGTCACCGGTAAGCTTTCCGTGGCGCTAAATAAAATGGCCTCCATGAAAATTGGTTGGTTTCTTAATCAATAAGAAGAAATGCGCACGGGGAGGGTGTGTATCGTCTTTTACGAAGTTCTAGCTTGACAACTGAAGAATACATTGGGAACGCCATGAAAATTTTATACAATCGATAACGGATGAAATCGAGAAGAACGTGGAGCACGTATTTATTGTTGCATTTGGTAGAATCAACTTCGTAGTACAAAGACACAACGAGGAAACGCAAAAATATGTATCAACGTTACGTAGACCTTATAAACTCTGGTAGACAAGTCACAGCCCCACGATAACTGAATAAATGATAAGAAAAACAGCTCATTTTTAAATGCGAAGCATTTCTTATCGAACTTCGGCGACTTTGAGCGTATCTATCTATCTATCTATCTATCTATCTATCTATCTATCTATCTATCTATCTATCTATCTATCTATCTATCTATCTATCTATCTATCTATCTATCTATCTATCTATCTATCTATCTATCTATCTATCTATCTATCTATCTATCTATCTATCTATCTATCTATCTGTCTGTCTGTCTGTCTGTCTGTCTGTCTGTCTGTCTGTCTGTCTGTCTGTCTGTCTGTCTGTCTGTCTGTCCTGTCTGTCTGTCTGTCTGTCTGTCTGTCTGTCTGTCTGTCTGTCTGTCTGTCTGTCTGTCTATCTATCTATCTATCTATCTATCTATCTATCTATCTATCTATCTATCTATCTATCTATCTATCTATCTATCTATCTATCTATCTATCTATCTATCTATCTATCTATCTATCTATCTATCTATCTATCTATCTATCTATCTATCTATCTATCTATCTATCTATCTATCTATCTATCTATCTATCTATCTATCTATCTATCTATCTATCTCATCTATCTATCTATCTATCTATCTACTATCTATCTATCTATCTATCTATCTATCTATCTATCTATCTATCTAGAGAGGCGCTACGGTCGCCAGTGGGAGCAAACGCATGTCACATCGGCTCCGTCGATTTGTGAATGTTTCCGGATGTTTTTCGAACTCTACCCTTGAAAGTGGCACACCATCGGACAGATCAAGTCATCGCGAACCCACGAATACCAGCTTTTTGGGTGAGCGTGAGCTTTACGAGCTTTAAGGCTCGTAAACTGCAAGAACTATACGAGTGAGCGTCTAGGCCTAACGGTGGTTGGGCCTGGCGCATACCGTGTCTAACTCGAAGACTGAAAGAACAGCCGAGATGGATGTAAACGAGGCAGGGACAGGGGAAGCCACGGACCACAGAACTGAACAAACAAGAAGCGTTTCCACGAGTGAAGACGAAGACGCTGACAGCGTTGCAGATGACTGGATTGAAGTTACACGAAGAAAGAGAGGACGCGCGAGCCAAAATAAGGTGGTGAGACAAGAAGACACCCGTTCACCAAGCCCGATGCGCCAAGGCCACCGAAGCATTGTCAGCAAGGTTCTACGAGCAAGCAAGATGCCCAGGCTGCCCAGGGACGATATCAAGGTAATTGTTCGACCGAGGGACGGGCTGAATATAAGGAGCACGTGCGGTGCGAGTCTTGATGAGGCGATACGCAATGGAGCAGGAGTGTGCGACGACGAGATGATCACAATCTGCCCCAACCCCACGCAAAACATTTTGGTGATAAGCACACCGGAGGAAAGCACAGCGACGAAAATCGCCAAGATGAAGGTTTTGACTATCACCGGAAAGAGGTACGAAACGAACGCATATGTTTCGGCGCCTGAGAATATGACAAAAGGAATTATACGCAATGTACCTCTTAAATGTAATCAAGATCAGCTCGTGGAAGCACTGGTGAACACAAGAAACCCCTCTCTAACGTATGCGAAGAGGCTCGGTAGTACGACAAACGTGATACTGCTCTATGAAGGAAACCGAGTTCCTTCGTGGGTTTACTTCAACAGCGTTATGATAAGAGTATCTCTGTACCGGAAACAGATAGACTTCTGCAAGGAATGTGGCAGGCTCGGCCACAGACCTGACGTGTGCCCAAGACCAGATATCAAACTGTGCCCAATTTGTGGATTAAAAAACCCCATCAACGGACACGAGTGTATGCCCCAGTGCCGAATATGTGGTGAGGCGCACCCCACGGCTGACCGGATGTGCAAGGCCAAATACAAGGTGCCGCACATAGTGAAGCAGAGAAGGTGGAAGGCCGGGTTCAGAGACTTTCAAGAGCGAACCCCGTCACCATCGGATAGCAATGCTGGTGCGGTGGAAGGAGGCCGCCCTAGTCGCTCGAGATCCAGAACCCGCTCCCAGCAGGTCATGGGTCATTCAACCAGATCCGGATCCCCCTCGCCGGTAAAAAGACGGAGCAAAAGTTGTAGTACGAGCAGAAGTCGGAGTCGGAGCAGAAGCCGCAGCGAAAACCGACATTACCCCCAACAAGACATAGGAGGAGCCACACCTGGCGGGAAACAGAAAGGGCCGCGCAAAATCACCTGGCGTGGCATAGTCACGGGAACAAAGGCGGACTCCGCACAGGGGCACGCTCTCTCCGGCCGCCCGTGGGCAGCCGCCGACCCCGGCCTGGCAGCGAGGATGGAGATCATGGAGAAAGAGAATAGGGAGCTTAGACAAGAGTTGGCCAAGGCCAGAAAGCAGAATAAAAAATCAACGCGGAAAATTGAGGAGCTACAACAGACACTAAACGAAATCGTCAAGCGAATGGTAGGACACCCCGCAGAGACCCCCTCCTCTGGCGCCTCCTCGTCCCACGGAGCTGCCGATGAACGCGACACAACTTCACCAGTAGGAGACGGGGACACGGACAAGGGCTGTGGAGGTGAATATGAAGCGCCGGTGGCGGTGGGCTTTAAGCGTAAGAGCCCAAGCGATTCTCAACAGTTTGAAGGCGCTGAAAATCACACGCAAGAACCGAAGCGGGCACGACCGGCAGGCGGAAAAATAGACGTGATCGAAGAAATAGTAAACAAACTAACCAACAAGACAGAGCGACTGTTTGGTGGTGGTGGTAAAAAACATTTATTTCAGAAAAAGTCTACTAGAGAGTGCCGACGTGGCCCATCGGCGTGCTAGAGTGGCAAGACCCTATTCCGGGACGCCAGTGGAGCTGGAAGCTGCCCGTGCGCGCTCCACCAAGGAGCGTTGTGAAGCCAAGGTAGAGCAGCCGAGCAGGTGCTCCTCCCAAGCCTCTCTAGTTGGGATAGAAAAAGGGGATGAGAAAGGGACGGGATTAACTGGGCACGATGCTACGACGTGATATGTGTCGGCGAGGACATGACAGGTCGAGCAGGTGCCATTGATTTCCGGCAAAAAGTGCCTGGCGACCGCCGGACTGATAAAGGTGTTCGTCTGCAGGCGGCGTAGCAGTCGTTCGTCCGCTTTCTCCAAACCGCGTGCGGGGTCCGGATAGAGGCGGCGCGAAGCCCGGTAATAAGCCAAAATTTCGCGAAAGCGCGTCAGGTTGGTATTGCCAGATTCCGTCTCGGGACATGGAGGGGCAACGGCCCGGACAGGAGAAGCGCGGGCAGCGGCATTTGCCGCCTCGTTGCCGGGCAGGCCCGAGTGGCCTGGGGTGCAGACTATACGAGTGGGATGAGGGTTAAAGCGCCAAGAGGCTGCCTGTAGTAGGCTAGCCGCCAGCGGGGCAATGGAACCCTGAAGGTACTGAGAACAGGCCGAGCGCGAGTCCGTCAGGATGGTGCGTGAGGCAGGGTGAGAGGCGGCCAAAGCTATGGCAACCTCTTCAGCGTGCGTTACTGTGTCTGCTCGAAAGGAGAGGCCATCGACGTGTTTGCCCTCTGTAATCACGGCAGCCGTGAAGTACCCGAGGGGGAGGAACCCGAGACGTCCACGTAGAAAACACCAGGACGATCGGAGTGTCGCGTATGAAGGGCCGCGGCGCGTGCTAGTCTACGGCCAAGATGGAGGTCGGGGTTCATATTACGGGGTAGAGGTTCCACCCATAGCTTTTGACGCCAGAGCTCTGGTACCGGCTGCAGAGGGTCTTGGTCAGATATCGGGTTAAGGCCAAGTCTATGTAGAAGACGGCGCCCTGAAGGCGTCTGCGACAGTCGATTGATTTGGTTAACGCAATGAGCTTCGCGCATCTCTGCAAAGGTGTTGTGTACCCCCAGAGCCGCGAATCGGCTGTTGGAAGTTGCAATAGGTAGGTCCAGAGCACGTTTGTATACTGAACAAAGAAGGACGTCCAGCTGGTGCTCGTGTCGACGACGCAGGCGAAGGTAAGGCAAGGCGTAGAGGACGCGACTGGTCACAAACGCGTGGGCCAATCGGAGGGACTGAGACCCGCGGAGGCCGCCGCGCTTGGTAGAAACTCGCCGTATCATGCGGCTCACCTGTTCGCTGGTGCGTCTGAGGCCTGCTATTGTGCTCTTTGGATCCAAGGACGATGTGAGGTGAAGGCCAAGAACCCGAATATTTTGCACTGACGGGACGGGCCCGGACGGAAGAGAAATTTGAGGCGGCGGTAGCGGAGAGACTGAAAGAAGAGCCGATTTAGCTGGAGAGCACTCCAGGCCGCATGAACCAGCGTAGGTGTCCACCAGAAGGGCAGCCCTTTGCAGGCGTTCTTCAATTTGCGCTAAGGAGCCGGTGTTGGTCCAGATCGTGATATTGTCCGCATATAGTGCGTGTTGTATTCCCTCGACCTCACTTAGAAGAGAGGGGAGGTTCATCATCGCCAGGTTAAAAAGCAGATGAGACAGGACTGCCCCTTGAGGTGTACCCCGCGTGCCTAATAAGTACGGGCCGTGTTCGGTAGAATTAAGGCGAATGAAGGCGGTGCGATGTGATAGAAAGGCGCGAATGTAGTTAAAAGTATTCTGCCCGCAGTTTGTGGTAGACAGGTTAGTGAGTATAGTGCTGTGTTTGACGTTGTCGAACGCCCCGCGGAGATCGAGAGCGAGCACGGCTTTATCGTTATGGCGCATAGTAGTCGGCTCTATGATATCGTGTTGAAGCTGGAGCAGGACGTCCTGCGTCGACAGATGCGGGCGAAAGCCAAACATCGTGTCGGCAAAGGTCCTCCTGGCTTCCAAGTAGGCGGAAAGGCGTTCGCGAACCATGGTTTCCATGAGTTTGCCTGCGCAAGACGTAAGTGAGATGGGTCTCAGTGCCTTAATACTAACGGACTTAGCCGATTTGGGTATGAATGTCACGACCGATGTGGTCCATTCCGTTGGAAGCGGAGAGCCGTCCCATATCGAATTTATAAGGTGGAGTAGCGAGAGGTGTGCTTGGTCGGGAAGATTTGCCAGGAGCGATACTGTGATTCCGTCGCGTCCAGGGGCCGTGCCCCGTCGCATTTTCGTAAGTGCAAATCGTAAATCGGAAAGCGTGTATGGGGCGTCGAGGTCGGTGTTAGGGGCACCGGAATACGTATATGCTGGGCCTGCGGGATCAATTGTGCGGCAGATGTAGCGGTCACAAAGTTCTCGCGCGAGTTCATCCGTAGTGCCCTGAAAGGCATGCAGAGCACGGTGGAGCTGGCGTTGCGTTTCTCCCCTGGTGGTGGAGGGATCGAGAAGGCTTCTAAAGAGTCGCCACACACTTTTAGAGCTCATCCGGTTTGCAGCCTTCGAACAGGTGTCTGCCCAGTTAGCATCGGAAAGTTGTGCAGAGTATGCGGCCGCCTCTGCAGTGAGTGCCTCAATGCAAGCGCGAAGTTTCCGATTAAGTTTGTCGCGTTTCCAGCGCCTTACGAGCCCGCGGCGAGCGTGCCAAAAATGTAGGAGGTGTGGATCGATTGCAGGAGTCAAATTAGAGGTTGCAAGGGTGCGAGTGTTCGCTTGTTTCAAATGGAGGGCGTATGATGCCCACGCTGCATATTCGGTCGAGGAGAGGACGGCGGGGAATGGTTGCATTCTGAACTGAGTCCAATCGATGAGACGGGCTTGGCCCCAGTGTTGGCGCATTTTCTGCCGCGGTGTGAACGAAATGCGGAGTAAAAAGTAATCGCTGCCTAGTGTTTCGCCTAAATTTTCCTATGTAGCATCGCGGATGGGACGGGTGAGGGAGAGGTCGGGGCATGTGTCTCGCGTGACCGAGTTGTCGGAACGTGTGGGTTGTGCCGGATCGGTAAGAAGTGTCAGGCTCAGCGAGGAAATGGGCTCCTTGAGCTCTCTGCCCCGGGCCTTCTCGTAGTGGTAACCCCAGTGAGGGCTGGGGACATTAAAGTACCCGACAATCACCAGTGGTTGTCGGGCCGCTATACGCAGCGCCCGATGAAAGAGATGCGCAAACGAAGCCCTCGCAAGGCGAGGGGGACAGTACACGTTTAAGATATCTATTTATGGTTGGCCCCTCCGCTGAGACAGCACTGATACCATGCAGTAGTCGTAAGGAAGATCCAGATCGAGGTCAATCTGTAACGCCGTGTAAGCTTTATGCACGAGGAGGCATGTGGTGGTGCCGCCTACATAGGAGCAGTATCCAGAAAGGGATGGAGCAGGGCCAGATTCTTGGAGCGCCAAGACGGCCGGCTGAGAGCCAAGTGAGCTGAGGAAAAGGGAAAGATGTGAACGCTTTCGCCTGTTCCCGAAGCCTCCAGGGTTCCACTGTATGATCTCGAATTTAGACGCAATGTTTGAACGGGACGTACGATTGGTAGCCATCGTGACTGTCTTAGGTTTTATATTTGGTCCTCCATGTCCCGCTCGGAATCCTCAGAGGCAGGGAGGGTCACGGAGGCCGGATTGTCCGACGGCGGGGTGGTGGTAGCCACCTTATGACGATGCCGTGGAGCTGTACCCTCACTGCTCACCTAGCAGGAGCGGGAACGCGATGCCTTGGGTTGAAACTGGGTGATTGCCCAGGCTTGAATAAATAGCCTGGGTAACCTCTACTACTATGCGTTGGACCGAGAAGCTGGTGAGGAGGTGATTAATCGAAGCTTCGACGCGCGTGAGGCGTTCCTCTATGCGTGGGGCGCGCTCTTCGCTAGGGAGAGTTTGGTTAGCGGGCAAGAGAACCTGAGGGGCCCCAGAAGCCTCAAGAGCTTCTGGAGTAGATGCGGCACCGGTTCCGAGTGTGTGAGTACACATGGCTGCTTGAACTGGCGGTTTAATGGGAGTGGACTTAGCGCGAGGACTAAGCTTGGACGTAGCTGGCGTAGCCGCCTGTACAGAGGAGGCAATACCGGATGGCCTTGCAGTACACTGTTGTTGGGGTTGAAGTCGCTTATTTAAGGGTTCGAGTTGTTTAGTTAAAAGAGAATTTTGCTTTTGAAGCGCCGCAACTCTCTGGCGAAGGGCCGCAAGTTCGGGAGAAGGAGGATCGACAGAAGGTGGTGAGAGAGGCTTAGAAGCAGCATTCCCTGCCCAACTGCTCACCTGAGGTACCGCCGCTGGTGCTTCGAGCGGTGGGAATGCCTGAGTGTCGGCGTGGAGTGGTGGAGCCGAATGATGCAGGTTGGTGCCGCTGTCTGGCTTTGACGAACATGAGGTGGTCCCTCGAGGAGATGTTGAGGGCTGCTTGCGTTGGCACTTGGGGTGGCAGTCGTGGGTATTGAGACCTGCAGGTGCGAGGGTTCCACATTTGGCACACTGGGTTGGAGCGGGGTGAGGACACAGGTGGTCGATGACCGATGGTACCGCACTTGGTGGGTAGAGGAGGCACTTGGGGTGGCAGTCGTGGGTATTGAGACCTGCAGGTGCGAGGGTTCCACATTTGGCACACTGGGTTGGAGCGGGGTGAGGACACTGAGGTGGTCGATGACCGATGGTACCGCACTTGGTGCAAACAGGGACCGTTTTCTTGTAGGCGCGGATATACGTCGCCACGCAGTGGTAGAAGAGGAAGCGGGGTAACTTCGTGCCCTCGAAAGTCGCCACCGCTGCCGCGGAATCTCCGAGTTTGCGGACCGTGAGGATAGTACCTCGAGGCCAATGCATTTTTACTTTATCTTCTCCGGACTTTTAGCAGGGTTTATGTTGATGACGCCCTTGCATGTATCTCCTGGTGCCTTGGCGTGGCCCCGAAAGGGCAGCTGCTGATCCCCCACTTGCAGCTGAAAGTCCCCGAGGAGTCGCTGTGCCATAGGCAAAATGGTGGTGCTACAGACCAAGACGTTTTTTCCCAGATCGGCCACACTTAAATTTGCGTGGTAGTCCGGTCGCCGAGGTAGCTGCGGATGGCATCGCCCGCGCGATCGGCCGGGACGAATTTGCGTAGCTCGCAGGGAACGCGAGATTTCACTACTACGATGTAGTCGTCGCGAGAGAGGCGAGGAGTTTGACGCGGACGCCACTTGCGTTGCTTCGCTGGCTGCGAGGACGGAGCAGAGGTAGGCACACCACCGAAGGGATGGCGTGCCGGCGTTCCTTGCAAGGCTGGGGAATGGTGGCCCGCTGTGGCGTCTCGTTGTTGTTGAGACGCAGACTTCGATTTCGCTTGCTTGCGTTGCCACAGTCTCACCATGTCGTCGAGGTATTCGTCTTCTGATGGCATAGTGTTTACGGAGGATGAAATATCCATGGACTGCACATGGCTTGAGGTAGGATCATAGCCCGTAACCACGTTAGCGGCCGCCATCGCCGGGCTGAGAGCCCTTAGCGAGGCGGCGTTGTAGCCGGGAGTGAAGGACGTCCCTCAAGTTGTCAAAACTGGACCCACCTGGACGAAGGTGTTGTCTAGGCGAAGCGGAGAACTTGGCGGTGACGATAAACCCAAGTTTCAGGGGTACCAAGGTGGATGTCAGCAGAAATAGCAGAAAATCTATGGAGGCGATGTGGAGTGCGTCCGTCACCATCGAGCGCTCGCAGCGCCCCCTCCACTGTTTGAGACGCTCCTCATTCGGCTGAACGAGTCTTACGCCGAAAGGAACGCACAGTATGCCGCGGTCAATAACCAACTTGCGGTTGTGAATAAGCGCATCGAATATCTGGAACGCGGGACGGCGCAGTTGCGGCAACAGAGAGAAGGCCGCGACGAATTGGGAGGAGATGCATCGACCATTCTCAACAGAAGCAGCAATGTTAACACCACCCACACTGAAAAAGGAGGGATGCACGGACAGTCGCGTTCCCCCAACGCCTTTGAATAGCAACCATGGCTGCGTCCCGCAAGTTTGTTGGCAGACGCACCGTCTGGCAATGGAACCGTAGGGGCTTCAAAAACAAAAAAGCTACAATGGTGCAATATATGAAAACTCTCTCGAAAAGCAAACTTCCCGACGAGATTGCTTTGCAAGAACCTTTCTACCGGGCTCAGCTACCAGGCTATGTGGCTGTGGCTTTCCGTGTGAATGCACGCGGAAGGACATAAAGGTATGTACCCTAGTTAAGAGAGAGACGGCCTTTATCGACCATTCACTTGATATCAGCGAGGAGTCGGACATAGACCACAACCTGATTGAGGTCGTGCCCTGCATTGGAAACCGGAAGACCGGCCTATTTGTGCTTAACGTGTACAGCCCTCCTTCAAAAAGGGGCATCACACACAACCTTGGCGCCCTTTTTCGTGAAGCGATGGCGAAGGCCGCCTCCAGTCCCCTCTTAATCTGCGGAGACTTCAATGCACCCCACACGCAATGGGGATATGGAGCCGACTCGCCCAAAGGGAAGAGGCTAGCCGAACTGATGGAAGAGCTTGGCTTGGTTCTACTCAATGAACCGGCATCGCACACCCGGATTGGACAGGGCGCGTGCCGCGACACGTCCCCTGATCTCTCCATTTGGTCAGACGCGGGCGCGATCACCCAGTCGAACACCTTTGAGGATCTGGGGGCGACCACAAAGTCCTGTGCATGACAATGGGAGAGAATAGAGGCAAAATGGACGGCTACCAAAAAGCTAGAGTCGTGGACTGGGACAAGTTTCAAGAGCAAAGAAAACGAGAGAAGCAGGAAGGGCCTATCGAGGATATCGGGGAATGGTGCAGGCAACTAGTCGCGGACGTAGAAAAAGCTACAAAAGAAATAGAATGGCCAGACAGGCGAAAATAGCCTGAAGGTGGCGACAGGCCCTGCGGAAGCGTCGACGACAGCGTTCCCGGGCCGTCCAGGGTGGACAGCCGACTTGCGCATCTTGTAGAGGCCAAGAAATTTATGCAGCGAAGAGCGAGTCAGCAGAAACTGAACAGGAAGAACGCAAAATGATTGCCGAGATCAACCGAGAGATTGAGGCCCACTGCGTTCGACTGTGCGAACAGGAATGGCAGGAGCTGTGCGATACGATGGACGGAAACATAAGTGCAGGGCGCACATGGAAGATTCTCAGGCACCTGCTGGATCCAACCAGCACGAGAACGGCGACTCGTGTCCAGATGGCCAAGCTGCGACACAAGTACAAAGATGACCCGCAGGCCTTCGTTGAGGAGATCATGCAGACGCACCTCACTCGCCCGGCAGGCGAGAGTCGCATGGAATACTTTGGGGCTCCCAACGAGGAACTAGACGCCGAATTTTCCATGCAGTAAATTAGAGCAGTTTTCCAGCTACTGAAGACTAAATCGGTGCCCGGTCCTGCCAAGATCACCAACCGAATTCTGAGGAACCTGAATGATGACGCCATCGAGAAGCTACGTCAGTATATCAACGCATGCTAGAAGGAAGGCCGTATTCCACAAGAATGGAAGACAGTGGATGCCATACTAATACCCAAGCCAGGTAAACCGCTTGAGGTTCGGAATATGAGGCCGATATCTCTGACGTCCTGCGTCGGGAAAGTCATGGAGCACGCCTGCCTCAACAGGGTGACGACGATTCTCGAGAAGCGGGATGCCTTCGGCACTCACATCATCGGCTTCCGCAGAGGACTTTCAGCACAGGATGCTATGCTGCAAATCAAGGAACAGGTCATTAACGCACCAAGCCCGCACGTGCGCGCCCTGCTCGGGTTAGACCTCAAAAGCGCCTTCGATACAGTAAAACATGCTGCCATTTTGGACAAGATCAGCCAACTAGGTCTTGGTTCAAGGTTCCACCGGTACATCAGCAGCTTCCTGACCAGACGCAAGGCGACGGTGAAGGTCGACGGTGCCCCACCACAAACAGTTGACATGGGGGGTGCGGGTACGCCACAGGGCTCGGTGCTCTCTCCCATGCTTTTCAACCTCATCATGATCGGACTACCGTACCGTCTCGACGCAATAGAGGGCATCAATCACACGATCTACGCAGACGACGTGACCGTGTGGACCACAGCGAATACGAGCGTTGGTGAAATGCAAGAGAGAATGCAGCAGGCCGTCCGGGCCGTGGAGCGGCACCTCGAAGGCACGGGACTCGTCTGCTCTCCCGATAAATCGGAAATACTCCTGCATAGACCACGCAAGAAAGGACCTCACCCGCAGGCTGTACTGGACGCCCGTCGCTTGGGCATCCACGTCATGACGAAGGAGGGGATCCAAATACCAACGGTGTCCAAAATACGAGTGCTCGGCCTGTGGCTGGAGGAGAACGGTGCGAACCACGAGCTGGTAGCATGACTGCAAAATAAAGTGGCCGCCGCAACGCACCTTGTGCGTCGGGTAGCGAAAAAAAGAAAATGGCTAAAGGAACACAACGTGACGAAGTTAATACATGCGTACGCGCTGAGCCACATAGCGTATGTCGCCGCGTATGCCGACTGGAACAGAAGTGAAACCGAGAAGCTGAACGCGGTGAATCGTCGAGCGTTCAAGGTAGCCCTGGGTGTGCCCCAGTACACGGAAACCCGTAGGCTTCTGGAGCTGGGTGTGCACAACACCCTCGACGACATAGCAGAAACGCAAAGGATCGCGCAGCTCGAGAGGTTGTCTGGCACAAGAACGGGGAGACGCATTCTCGATCTGCTCGGGATTCGATATCATGAGGTGCGTGGACTGAAGGAAGCATTGCTACCGGAAGTCAGGGATGCCATACTGACAGAAAACATCCCCAGGAACATGCACCCCGTTCACGACTTGCAACGACGCAAATGCAGAGCTGCAGCAATCCTGAAGGCGCATGGAAGCCAAGAGGGTGTCCTCTTCGTCGATGCGGCCAGGTATCCACTGTCAGCCGGCGGTGGCGATGGGGGACGCTCGGAACCCCAGCCGCTACCTGTGAACGAGCGAGGCGAAGTCGAGGCGCTAACACTACCACCACTGCTACTGCTACGACAACAACGACTGCAGCGACAGCGGCAACATCAACAGCGAGTCCGGTCAGCGGCGGCGGGACCTGCTTTCTCTATGGCGGTCCTGGATACAACAGGAAAGGTTCGGGTCACGGCACCAGCACGGCTGCCATCATCCGAAGCTGCAGAAGAAATGACCATAGCTTTAGCGGTACTCCACAGAGGTGCAGACGACAGACTGATTATTAGCGATTCTAAATCAGCGATTCGGAGCTATATTAAAGGCTGGGTGTCCGAGGAGGTGGCACGCATGCTTAACGCCAGAGCTGGGGACTTCGCGTCAAACAAGATTACTGACAAGGCCCTCAAGTGGTTTCCCGCTCACACGGGGGACAGTGGAACTATCAACAACAGCAGCCGTAAAACTAGCAGCAACAACGCTAACAGCCAAAGACTAACCAGCATCCCACCCAACCATAACGAGAGCGCCCACATCGTCGCAAGGCAACTTACCCGCCGCGACGCAGCCACCCAGGGAGCAGCCGCCACCGTGGTTGGGAGGAGCACCGACCGAGGCACGGTGGTGGCCACAGGCACTGGCAATACCGAAATTACCACCCCCACCACGTCCGTTGCTGCAGTAACTGAAGTTGGTGCAGAAGAGGCGAGACAACAGAGGTGCGCCGACTGCTATGGAGAAGAATTTCCTGCCACGTACCACGACGTGCTTGCGCACTATAGGAAAGACCGGAAGAAATTGCTGCAACCCAACGTGCGCCTGGACAGGTCGCAGGCGGTGGACCTGAGAAGGATGCAGACGGCCACTTTCACCAACCGCTACCATCTGCACCGCTTATGGACCACGCTGCAACCGTCGCCTGGCTGCCCGTGGTGCGCGCACGAACGAGCCGATATGGTACATATACTTTGGCAATGCGAAAGAGATAAAGATAGGCCACGAGAAAGGATGACGTAAACTGAGGAACCCACCGAAATGGGGCACCTTGCTGAGCTTTGGCAAGCCGCCCTTCTCAGCGAGGCCCTCGAAGACCAGGTGTGGGCCGTCCAGCGGGCCAGGGCCGTTGCCGAGGACCTCGAAAGATGTTCCTCGAACGATGTGTCCCTGGCAGCCTAGCCCCGGGCACAGCAACAACCGTTGGGCAAATAAAGTTTATTCAACTCAACTCAACTCAACTCAACTATCTATCTATCTATCTATCTATCTATCTATCTATCTATCTATCTATCTATCTATCTATCTATCTATCTATCTATCTATCTATCTATCTATCTATCTATCTATCTATCTATCTATCTATCTATCTATCTATCTATCTATCTATCTATCTATCTATCTATCTATCTATCTATCTATCTATCTATCCATATGTCTATCTATCCATATGTCTATCTATCTATCTATCTATCTATCTATCTATCTATCTATCTATCTATCTATCTATCTATCTATCTATCTATCTATCTATCTATCTATCTATCTATCTATCTATCTATCTATCTATCTATCTATCTATATGTCTGTCTATCTATCTATCTATCTATCTATCTATCTATCTATCTATCTATCTATCTATCTATCTATCTATCTATCTATCTATCTATCTATCTATCTATCTATTCCTTCCTTTCGTACGTCCGTCTCCTGTAGCAGAAGTATATTTTTGGAGTCATTTCCTGACAAATTTTAGTTTCTTTCACCAAATTATCACCAAATCTCGGCAGAATCGCCAGAGGAAAATAGAGAGGATAGATTGAAGGAACGCAAACTTGTATGAAATCTTTATTGAGCGCACAAAATATTCACCACAATGGGGAAGTCGGTGTGGGAAGATCTGTCGAATCCATCACAACTTGGCGTCTGTTACACACTTGTACAGCCCGGCTAGCAGGTATATTTTATACTTTGAGAAGCAGCAATGGATTGCGTTGGCATCGATGAGGCTGACTTCTCGAATAGCGTGTATGCAGGAGAGAATAACGAAACGTCCTTCCCTTAACATGCACCAGATAGCCCAAAAAGAGTTGGGCGCGAACAAAGTTTTGTACTACTTGTCAGAGGGCTTCGTAACTACCTTAGTGTTTCATAATCAATAGAAGGGTGTAATCCACAGTTTCTCATAAGCCCCTCACAGTTGGCAAACAGAAAAGGAACCTGTATACGTATCCGTGCCCTTCTCCTGGGAACTGTATGTGGCGTCAAAGACGGACTCTTCATTTACAAAATGTAATATTTTAGCTGAAGACAGCCATCCCTCCAAAAACAAACGTGACAAAGCCATGCGTTTGTGACTGTGAGAGTCTTCGTTGCAGTAGGCTACGTCTGCAAACGTCACGTTTCCCGACGCGTACCCGCACTAAAAAACAACAACAACAACAAAAAAAAACAAGCTACATATACATTTTAAATATAGAGCAAGACATGGAATAGGATAAAACTGGAAGCTTAAGCTCAACACATGCCTCGCACACACACAAAAAAAGCCCTTACTTTAGGATTTTTTTTTGAAAAAGAGAACTTCAAACAGTCTTTGTGCTGGGCATATTAGTGGAGGGGCAAGCGGATATCAAAGAGCACTTAAGTATAAAAATCCCCGTGAATTTAACCCCTTGTCTGTGCACAACAGGGTTCGATCACTTGGCAAAATAATTATATATATAGCCAGTATAACGCAATGATTCCTTTCGCTATATTCTATTCCTTTCTTATGACCCTCAATTAACCAGCGTTATCTTCACCGATGATAACTTACGCGGAGGGTCACTCTGACCAATGACGAAAAGGTAAAAGAAAGTGAAGTTTGAGAAAACAGAATCGTTACATTATTCCGGCATTGTACACAACACTGAGGGTGAGGCAAGAAGCCCCATATCTTATATATTGCAGATAGAGCTTAAGCTCAGAAATGATAGTGCATGTCGTCCCACGCCATGGCCACGACTCTGCTGACGTAAAGCTCGGGGTCGAAGTGCATGACATGAGGATGAAAGTGATGGTGGTGGGGCGTCATGGCCAGATGGGTGACGGGCTCCATGGCGGGCCTGGTGTTCGGGTCGCACAGCCGGAGCACCCACGTGACCACGGTGAACGTGGCGGCGTTGGTGGGAAAGGCCCGCAGAAGGGTGGAGTTCAGGCCACGGGTGAACACTCGCAGGCCTTCTTGGCGGTAGCTCTGGACGGCGCAGTCCCAGAGACCCTTGTATCTGCAGGGTGGTAAACCTGGGTGGTTATCTTTTTTACCCGGACTAGAACGAGGAAGGAAAAGGAAAGACAGGAAGTTCGACCAGATGCGCTTTTGGTTTGCTGTTCTAGGCCGGAGGAAAGAAATTACCAGACAGAATGATGAAAAGAAGTGAGAATATGACTAGAAAACGCTCAACACTACTCTGTTCCACGCACTTCGAAGAGGATTGGTTCGTTTGCATCCCGTAAATTTGATACTTCTTGATAGGATCTCCGTCATATCGCGCTCGAGCTGTAGATATTGATACAAGTCTGGCCTTATTATTATAGACAGTGTTGGTCAGCTCATGGTGCCTATTCAAGAGTTTCAAGGACGAGACACATAAAACAGTATAGTACCTGTTGTACGAACCGAGATCATGGTGATTATAGCTTGCTGATGAACACCAGAAGTACATCTAAGAATGATTGCAGCACTGTGACCATGGGTTTGTGTTCTTCAGATAGCTTTTCCTCTGGAAGTCCGGAGTTCGATTTTGCCATGACGCAACTCAATTTGTTAAGCGTGGAAATTTTTCTGACATTCATTCGCCGAGAACCAGACAAGTTTGCTTTCTTGCCGTTGCGGCAACGAACATGCTCACACATTCAGTTCTACAAGTGTGCAGAAGAACTGTCTTCAAGCTTCAAAGACTTCGACGATAGTGCTTCTCCCCCCCCCCCCCCTTGTCGGGAGGCGTTATATTTGAGGGTGCACGTACCTTCGCGGTCCTCTCATGCCGTCCACCTGGATCCTGGATTTGAGGACGTCCATCGGGTAACATGCCATCCAGGAGAACACGCCAGCGAGCCCACCGGCAGCCATCAAAGCGGCGGTACCTTTGGCACCGGTGAAGGTACCGTCGCCACCTAAGCGCACCATCTGCTCGTAGCTGGCGAAGTAGACGGCGAAGCCCGGTGCGTCCCTCAGTAATGTCGGTCCGAATCCTCGGAATGCACCTCGGAGGCCTTCCACTCTGAGTATCTGCCGCAGGCAGTCCACGGGACCCTTGTAGAGGGCGCGAGCTCCGCTCTGGCCTTGGATCTGCGTTGACGTTGACGCGAAGCGAGCCTATAGTTTGCGAACTACAGGAAGCGCAGGTGCCACTTTACGTCAGTAAAAAAAAAAGAACTAGTTCGCTCTTGATTTTTTTATCATTATTATTACGTTATTACGAAAAAGAGAAAGTTACAGTGAAATGTTACTGGAGCTACACGTAATTATTGGTGCACATAATAAGTTACGCATTATATTTAAGACAGAAGTTAAGAGAAAAATGGAAGCTTGAAATTGTGAAAAATTCTTGGACACAGAGCATCGCTGGACCGGACGTGTATAAAGGTGGCTCCAGTGATGGGCCCACAAGCATATATTTTTTTCGGCATTATTTTATGAGTTTGTTAGGTAATTATTCGTGTTCTAAAAACACGCACAATCGAATTAAACGTCGAACATTGTACACTCGAGTAATGCTCCGGTGTACAGGGTTGAATTAAGCAGGAACTCCGGTATACAGGGTTGAATTAAGCAGGAATCTTCGGCGCCGCTTAAGCGCCCGGATAAGTTCTCCGGGATTGCATGGAATCGCTATACATAGCAAAGTCTATAAAATTTGCTGTGTATATGTTAACACGGTGACAATTGTCTTGACTGGCCCGGGCTTTCAACAAGCCTTGTCATCTCTTATTAGCCAACCCTTTTGCCATAACGGGTTAAGAAGCGTTAGTGGGTCCGCTGTTTTCATGAACTATAAATTTTTGCCTACTTTGAATGTAAATAGGCCCTAGTGCTTCTCTAGATGGAGCTATCTCCTCCTCGTTACTTTCCTCTGAGTTCTAGTCATCAAGCGACCTCCATGTTCACAAACATGGAGCGACCTGGTATACCAAAAAAAGCCTACGCAAGCGACGGGGGCTTTGATGTGCTATATTATTTAGTAGTCATTTCAATTTATTAAATATTGCGAACTCATGGTTCAAAAAAGATAATAAAAAAGATAATCAATACAAACACAAAAGCAGTAGCAATAGCAGAGCAACAATGAAGGCCGAAAGCTGCTATTTTGCTGTCATCTACATAGGCAAGGCATTTCCACTCACTAGGGGTCCTCGGGAAATATGGAAATGTAAATAGGCCAGTGATATCAAACTATAAGGTTAGGACGTTATGTTTGCTGTGTCGGGTGGATCTGCTATTTAGGGGTATCAAATACGGAGGTTGATCTAGAGTTCGTTTGTTATTTAAAAGCTGATAAAAATGCTAATCTAGATTATCCATTTCATGCCCGTAATGTTCCAAGGTAAAAATAACTTGTCCGTAAATGGACCTATATAATTGCTTTATGTATAGTGCATAAACGGTCCTTAAATGGTCTATAAAGGGCCACGAATGGTGCGTGATCGCTGGAGCAGTGCACGTTCGCATTATCGGCCACCGCACGCAGCCCGTATACGCACTTGTAACCGGGTCTTGGCCAGCTCTACGGGGCTGCTGATGACGCTCTGCACGGCTCCGGCCAGGACGCCCGAGGCTGCGTGAGCCCAGATGCTGTCACCGAGGCGCTTCTGGGTGGTGCCGTACACGCCGAACACCACGGCGTTCACCAGCGCCACGCCAGCCATGGGAGATGACATGCCTCGGTAGAGGCCCGCCATCTGCAACAGGACAGACAAGAATGAGAGGCTAAGAAAAGCCGTCAGCGACCATATCAATGAGAAATAACATACAATGATGCAAAGCGAATCACAGAAGATGTTCGTAGAAGTAATGCAAATGGGAAGGAAGAAAAGTTTACTTGCCACTGACAGGATCTGCGGCCTTCGAATAACGCATGCCGGTGATGATGATCCGACGTGTTATTCGAAGGTCGCAGGTTCAGATCCCTGCCGGTGCCAAGTTATCTTTTCGTACACTCTTCTTTTTTCTCATTTCACATTACTTCTAACAACAACCTCTATACTGTCTCTTGGCGTCAATGTTAGTTCTTCAATAATATTGTGCCTAACACTAGAAAATGAGCCCTTAAACATACACTTCTTCATCACCTGCATGGGGAGTAGTTGACCGTGTGCCTTGCAATACGACTCGCTGTTCGGCATAGGCTTTGTTTTAGTGCACTCTAATAAGCGCCGTACAGCGTCCCCGAACTGAGACGTGTAAAATTTAGGGCTACGCAATGCTCGTACTTTCGTTCGAGCGTTTTCAGTTCGTGTCATAACGGCGTATTTTTTACTCGAACGCACACATCAAAGCCGGCACTTCTTGCAGCGTACCCATATACAGCGATATGACGTGGGTTTCACGAGAAATAGCTTACAGCAGTTGTCGTACCTAAACAAACAAACAAACAAACAAACAAACAAACAAACAAACAAACAAACAAACAAACAAACAAACGAACGAACGAACGAATAAAAATGCTTGCGACAGCTTCGCAGTCGCACTATAGTGGTGCCAAACCTGAACGAACGGTGGAGCTGGGTGGACTCGCTTCTTTATTTTTCGTTTCTTTCTTTCTCTCATTGTTTCTCTTTCTCTGTGTTTTTTCAATTTCTTTATCGCCTTTTTTCCTTTCCATTTTCTTCTTTCACGTTTTTCTCACGCTTTCTATCTTTCGTTTGGGTTTCTTCTCTTTTCCCTTTCTCTCTTTTTCTGTTGCTATTTTTTCTATCGTTTAATTTTCTTTCTGTGATATGTTTTCTTCACTCCTCACCCTCATTTTCACTTTCCTTTTTCGCACCCTTGCTATGGAATACTGTACAACGCTGTGTTGTGCTTTGTTTGCCTGCCCGCATAACCGAGTGGTTACAAGGCTCGCCTTCGCATCGTGGTCACGTGGGTTCCTATTCCGCCTCGTCAAGAAGTTCTTTCTACGCTAATTTCTCTTTTACTCTTTGTTTCTCTCTTCCTCCCGCTTTCTCTATCCACTTCTCTCTCTCTCTCCCTCTCTCTCTGTGCGTGTGCGTACTCGCTTTTCTCACCCATCGAGTCTTCAGAATCGTGCACCGGATAAAACGAGAACAGCTCTTGCACTGTCTGTGGCTACTTTGTCTCATATGCTTCGGTAATGCGGGTCGTTGGGCCCGAATTTGACCAAGGGAGGGTGGTCACACCTAAGTCCATGTGTGAAGACCAAATCATGGCTGGCTGTTTGGCATGCCCGTGGTAAGACCAGCCGGCTAGACCTGTCGGTCCCGTCGTGGGATTAGCCAGGTGCTTATATTATCGCGTTTTGCTGGACCCAACAAATGTTCGCTCACTCACTCACTCACTCACTCACTTGCTTACTCTTTGAGTGAAGCGGAAAAGAACGCGTGAGTCGGTTCATTATGCTGATAGTCCTTGTTCACAGATCACGGATTGACGGTCGTTTTAAATAGCTCAGCTGTTGAAAAGACATCCTATGTGAATTCGTCTTCTTCGGAGCCGAACAACTCACAGAAATTGACTATTTGCACAGACGATCCGTTCTACTGCAATCCCGGCATGATAATGAAAACTCCATTGCGCAATACTGCATGCACTCTGTTACTCAGCGGTCGCGGAATCGAATCCCGGCTGCGGCGGCTGCATTTCCGGTGGAGGCGGAAACGGTGCAGGCCTATGTGTTAAGATTTGGGTGCACGCTAATGAACCCCAGGTGGTCAAAATTTCCAGAGCTTTACGGCGTCTCTCATAATCATATGGTGGTTTTAGGACGTTAAACCCCACATATCAGTCAAATCAATCTTTTACTCAGTCTCAACAATATACTGAACAACAATTGGACAATCTTGCGCGCATGTACACTGAAAATAATAGCGAACCAACATTGGCCTGAGGAAAAAAAAAAGACCTTTGTAGCGCCTTCAACGTGACTTCACCAGCGAATGGATGGCATTATAGCACACTTATGACCAAATATCGGAGGACATGGGACAATTCGTGTGGCTCAAGGCCTCCCCTGCGTCTTCGCTGGACCAAAATAAAGTCTTCATCATCATCATGATCATTATGCTTGAGCTTCTCAATCAAAAGTAGAGCGTGATAGCATAGTCGGGGCCCCGTGCACATCGGGTTCTGAATTATTAGCCTGGTTTCGGTTCCCGGTGCATGCTTTGATCGCGCCACACTTGATCGCCATCCTAGAATGCCTACTGTAAGTACAGTTAAGTGCCCACGACGCCGTAATTCTTTCTTTCGCGAGTCACCGAAGAGCCCAGCACGCGGACCTACGCAACTGCTCCTTACGTGATATTGCTTTGGCGGCTGATTAAGAAGAAAATCACAGCATATTCACGGAGTGAATGATAATGAGTGGGGCGAAGCGTCCATCAGTCCGTCCGTGCTTCCGTCCTTCCATTTGTTCTTCCTTCCGTCCATCCGTCCGTCCCCGCGTGCGTCCCTGCGTTCGTCCATGCGTCCGTATCCGTGCTGGCGTCTGCCCATCCATCCATCCGTCAAGCAGACAGGCAGACAGACAGACGACGTACGGACACGGCCAGCGGATGTTTCATGTTTGCAGATAGAACCCTCCGAAGCTTCGCCCCCCTCATCATCATTCACTCAATAGATATGCTGTGAAGTGTTTACATACATGCATACATACAGGTGACGACCGACCCTCGCAGCTTCGCCCTCAAAATTTGGCCGGACGCTTTGCAGTGGGTCGGTATTTAACAGAACCACTCACTGCAATTAACATTTTCCGACGTTTCGCGCTCATAGCCAACGACGGCGACACCAATAGTGACGCCAGAATTTCTGCGAAACAAGTTCTCTGCCTGTTTGTCAGCTCTTCAACGCTATCACATTAATAATTCCGCGATACGGGGAAAACAAAATTGCTAATTCCAAAATATCGTACGCTAGTAGAGCAAGAGCCACTTTCAAACTCGCCTCTTTCGAATAAAATACGAATAGTTTATTTCGCCTATATTTATCTATAGGTCTGTGTAGCTCGGTCATCCATGACTGAAGCTTTGACTCTAACGATGGCTTCACCCGTCTTCTACTTCCTCTCGAACCACTTGGGAGCATTATTGACTCTTGTGCACTTCCCGTGTCCACGTAGCGTGCTGTTAGAAGTCTTCTTCGTCATCGCGCGCCTTCCACCGTGGCTCTAAGAGGCTCGGCTATGGGGCCGGGCGACGCTTCTCAGCACGCTTCGAGTTCTCGCACGGGGTCGAGGAAGAGCGCCTGTAGAGGCCGGGCACGGTGGTGGTGCTTGCTGCGCCTTTTGTTTCTTCCGCGGCTCCGACTGGACGAGCTTTCACGGAGGGCAATAAGCGCGCGTCCGCTAAGGCGACTGCGCGATGAGTGCCATGATCCGCAGCGGCTCACCTTCCTACTGGGCACTGCGACGCTTCGGAGCCTCGCTAGCCGCGTCGTCGGTGCTGCTTGCGGAGGAGCTCCTCGAGCGCTTCCTGCGGCTCGCTCTCGGGCCGTTGGTCGCGACAGCCTTGCTGGTGGAAGTGTTTCCACTCCTGGGCTGCGCCGCAACCGCTGTCTTCCGCAACCTCCGCGCCGCCGTGGTAGTGATCGGCTTCGGTGCTTGCGGATCTCCCGACGCACCCTTGGGTGGTCTAGCGCGTGACCGCTTGGCAGCCGGAGCCTCGTTGGAAGGGCCACTGGCATTGTCAGCAGCAGCTGCCTGGCGCTGCGCTCGCCCGGCCTTTGGCGGACCGTGGTTGGCCTCTTCCTGTTTCTGCACCATGGCACCGTCGCTTCGAGTCACGTCAACCTTCGATCCCGAAGAGATCGCTGTACTCGTGAGCGTTGTCCCTGGCCGACAAGACGGGCCCCAGGCTTTGGTAGAACAGCGGCTAGAGTCCGAAATAAACAATGAGCTGAACTGGCTGAGTATACTAGACAGAGCAGAACCTTGGAACTGCGGCACACAGCCAAAAATGAAGGATTGGCAAAGAACCAAACGGCCGCGTTCGGTTCTCGTGCGCCGCGTGCGTGGATTTCTTCTTCCTTGTTTCGTGGAGATCTTCAGAGCATTTCAATCCGCGGAGGTGCAACGTGCAATGTGAATAAAAACGTCGCGAAGTTGACTTATCAAAATTAGTGCTATTTATATAACCGACGGCATTTCATTAGCCGAAAACTTGATTTTTGATGCCCAAATCTTGAGATAAGTGGTTCCGGGCTTTTGGTAATCACTGACTGTAGATTATGCAAGTAATTCCAACGCAAACAACTAAACATGGAACAACCTGAACATTCATGGAAGTAGGACAGGACAGAGTGGCTAACATGGACATATAAGAGCCCGACGAGAAAAAAAAATTAAGACAGCTTCGATTTAGTGATACCAAGCATGAGGGAAGTTCCGAGCCAGGTGGCTTTTCTTCTCCGCATTTTTCTCTTTCTTTCTCACCTTCTTCCTTTCTTCTCTCTATATTTCTCTGCAAATATTTGCTTCTCTTTATCTCTCTCTATATATACTTCATTTCTTTCTATTCCTAATTCTTTATTTCTACCTCTATCTAATTATTGATTCTCATGCCTTTTGCTTTGTTTGCTCCTCTTATTTCTGTATTTATTCGCATTATTTCTCTCCACTCTTTCTCTTTATTTCTACGTTTTGCTTTACTCTCCCCTCCAATTTTCTCACCTATTCACCCTCACATCTTTCCCCCTCGCCCACTCACAACACAGGCTGTGTTTTTTCTCTGCTAGCGCACCTGGATTAGCCGAGGGCGGGTTATGATGCTCTCCTTCGGATAATGGATTTGCGGGTTCCGACCACGCGTCAGCGGGGATTAATTTTTTCTGGGGATTCCTTTTTCTCCTATTGATTCATGTACATCCAGCTCAGACTCTACAAGCGTCTCTACCCTCCCCCCTCATCCATCACTCGCAGTGCTAGAAACACGAACTTTACGGCACACATCAATTGAATAGCCTGATCGCCCTCTCTCGCTTTTTTCTCTGAAATTATAAACATGACCCCTGCAGCCCCGAGTGTCCATCTACATATGCCGACCTGTCACACTGCTTTTTTTTTCTACTACTCAACTGTTCAGCAATACAGCTTCTACTCTGCCCCTTCCCTCTCTATCACCACCTGAGATCCACGCTGAATGGAAAGAACAGCGGCCACTGGTCGCGAAGCGATCTAAAACCTCGTGGTTTGGTTTGGGGCTGTAATAAATACTACTACTACTACTACTACTACTACTACTACTACTACTACTACTACTACTACTACTACTACTACTACTACTGTCGCAAGTTGTTTCTGTCTTTTGTTCTCGCTACAACGCGACAATGCGGTGCCTTGTAGAGTGTTGCTGCGAGGGGTGAACTCTGGGGGGAGGCTTCGCGAGCGACGACTGAAACGATGCACGGGAGTGTCGACAAGTGCGTCCGGGTTAGATGAACGGCTCCCCGTGGGAGTGTGAAGCATCAGGCGTGGTTGCGGGCCAGCACCTCCATTAGTGTTGCGGTGTAGCGAGAACAAAAGACAAAAACAACTTGCGACAGTGAAACAGCGTGTTCCAGAATCAAGTCAAGTCAAGATCCTTGACGTTGGGGCACATGCCCACGCTGGAGGATTGACCAAGAACCGGATAGTTTTCATGAATTTCTTCTTTATTAACAGGTTAAAATTAATCTATTTACGAGAAATAAAAGAAAGATGTAACAAGACGAGTTTGATGGTTGAATTTTAAAAAAATATGTAGTGTAATGAAATAAAGCGTCGTATTTGTTTTATTATGAATTTGGAAATTTCAAAATATACCGAAGAATGTTTTCAACACTTAAACCTCTTTGAACTTTTGACGAACTCCTGCAATGCGTCAACAATCTTCCCGTCGCTGTGGCCTAGAGGCAAAGCCCCGAAAGAAAGCACATTTTGAGCATTTAAATCTATTCAGAGAAGGTGGCAAACGGCACCTACAGTGTTTTTACGTAAGGCAGAGAATCTATTACAATAAATGAGGTAATGTTCAGTTGACTCATTTATTCCACAAATAGGAGAATGAGGGGAGGCTGCCAGACCAGCCCTGTGTAAATATAAATT
This sequence comes from Rhipicephalus microplus, assembly GCF_013339725.1. Lineage (NCBI taxonomy): Eukaryota > Metazoa > Arthropoda > Arachnida > Ixodida > Ixodidae > Rhipicephalus > Rhipicephalus microplus. The sequence goes on along the minus strand of NC_051168.1, from coordinate 112,792,821 downwards.
TAGCTGGGGAATTTGACAGCGCTGTCTAGTGAAACTGTTGAGATGATGACGATGATGATGATGATGATGATGATTCCACAGACATGGCTCGTACCCACTCAGGGGGATTGGCCAAGAATCGATGACCTAATTAGGTAAGATTTTTTTTAATGATCGAAACCACCCACAAGAAAAAAGAAAGAAAAAAGAAAAGACACCCTAGGCAGAATGAAAGGAGTGCAATAGTTGCTTGTCACTCGTTCAGATAAGACAAATATTCATTACCTTGAATAAGAATCAGCATGGTTAAACACAAGAGCTTTGTTCGTTGGATTTTTTTTGCACGAATAATAATCACGAAATTAAAAGCCTAATTCTTTTACTTTCATTAAGGTACTTGCAAACTGCGTAGAAAACGTTCTCGTGGCTGAAGCCCAGATCGTAAGCACCGAAGGAAAGTATGTTTTCTATAGTGAAATTCAGCCCCAGGCTAGCGAACGGGAGGACTAAGAATGTTTTCCTGAGCAATTTGTATTAGCGACATGATAAAAAATAGTGCTCTATTGTTTCCAATTCTGAACAAAAGTTGCATAGTGGTGATATCGCCAGACCAGCCCAATGTGAATAGAAATTTAACGGGGGGACACGACATCGAAATATGGTTATTATGATTTCCAACTGTCTTGTAGGACACCAATGAATTTTCCATGGAAATCTTAAGTGAGTAAATTCTGGTGTTGACAATATTGCTTCCATAGTGTCTGCACTGAGCGCAAGCTTTCTGTATCTTGTCGCAGTTATAGTGGCCACTTCGGGAAGGACTGATAGTACTGGCCCTTCCAATGCTGCTCGTGCTAGAGAGTCGGCGATTTCGTTTACTTATAGGCCGCAATGACCGGGTGCCCATACTAATTTCAGTAGCTGCAGCTGAGGAGGAACTAGCATAAGGAGCGTCTTTAAGGCCATCGAATTTGTTGACGCCGTAATCGACGTACATACTGACAAGAAATCCGTTATTATGATCGCGTTAGCGGCATTCAAAGGTAGCTTTCGCAGCGCTAGAACTATTGCCAACAGCTCAGCTTCAAAAACTGGGGTGAAATCCGGTAATCTTAATGAAAAAGACCAGTCAAGCGAATGGTAGTATATACCTGCACCTGTCTTTTCATCCAATCCTGAAGCATCTGTGGCTATAATATTATTCGTTTCTGCGTGTGCAAGATAATCCTGCAGTCGGCTATTTAAGACCCTATAGGATTGTAATTTGGGCTTAGAGGGAAAAATTTCATCGAATTCGATCTTAAGAATTTGATTTGTAACTTGTGCCGCAATCACATCTCGAATTTTTACATTTAAATTATCTAGTTGTTTCTGGACAAAAGCAATTTGAGGTGTTCGAAAGCGTGGCCAATGGGCAAGAAAAAGGCTATATGGGTCATTTATAAAATCATATTCAGATCGTCTTGGCGCATAGCTATAAAATTTCAGAAACGTCTGAACCGTTCGGATACGAAAACGGCAAGGCAATGTAGGTAATCGTGCTTCCTGATACAAAACATTGTTTGTTACAAACCTTGGAAGTCCTAGACACAATCTCAAGGCTTCTCGTTCTAGCATAACCAGAGGCTTTATTTTATAAGCTGGGCCACCTGAGCGTACCCGAATTCTAGGATTGGTCGCATATACATTTTATAGATCATCACCATTGTGCTTCTGCGTAGACCATATCGGTGGCTGCTCAGTCTACGAAGGATTCCTAAGGCGCGTTGTGCTTTAGATGCCATGCTTTCTATGTGGGGAGTCCAGTTTAGGTTGGCATTATAAATTACTCCCAAATATTTAAGAGATTCTACCTGTGGAATGGGCTCTTGTTTATAACATATTGAAATTGAGATTGGATCGGATAACGGGAATATCAATCATCATCATCATCATCATCATCATGATCATCATCATCATCATCATCAGCTTGACTACGTCCACTGCAAGACAAAGGCCTCTCCCATGTTCCACCAGTTAAGCCGGTCCTGTGCTTGCTGCTGCCAATTTATACCCGCAAACTTCTTAATCTCATCTGCCCACCTAACCTTCTGTCTCCCCCTAACCCGCTTCCCTTCTCTGGGAATCCAGTTAGTTACCCTTAATGACCAGCGGTTATCCTGTCTACGCGCTACATGCCCGGCCCATGTCCATTTCCTCTTCTTTATTTCAACTATGATATCCTTAACTCCCGTTTGTCCCCTAATCCACTTTGCTCTCTTCTTGTCTGTTAAGGTTACACCTACCATTTTTCTTTCCATTGCTCGCTGCGTCGTCCTCAATTTAAGTTGAACCCTCTTTGTAAGTCTCCAGGTTTCTGCTCCGTAGCTAAGTACCAGCAAGATACAGCTGTTATATACCTTCCTCTTGAGGGATAGTGGCAATCTACCTGTCATAGTTTGAGAGTGCTTGCCGAATGTGCTCCACCCCATTCTTATTCTTCTAGTTACTTCAATCTCGTGGTTAGGCTCTGCGGTTATTACCTGCCCTAAGTAGACATAGTCTTTTAGAACTTCAAGTGCACTATTACCTATCTCGAAGCGCTGCTCCTTTCCGAGGTTGTTGTACATTACTTTCGTTTTCTGCAGATTAATTTTAAGACCCACCTTTCTGCTCTCCTTGTCTAACTCCGTAATCATGAGTTGCAATTCGTCCCCTGAGTTACTCAGCTATGCAATGTCATCGGCGAAGCGCAAGTTACTAAGGTATTCTCCATTAACTCTTATTCCTAACTGTTCCCATTCTAGGCTTCTGAAAACCTCCTGTAAGCACGCGGTAAATAGCATTGGGGAGATTGTGTCCCCCTGCCTTACACCCTTCTTGATTGGTATTCTGTTGCTTTCTTTATGAAGCACTATGGTAGCAGTTGATCCCCTGTAGATTTCTTCCAGAATGTTTACATATACTTCATCTACGCCCTGATTCCGCAGTGTCTGCATGACGGCTGATATTTCTACTGAATCAAACGACTTCTCGTAATCTATGAAGGCTATGTATAGTGGTTGGTTATACTCTGAGCATTTCTCTATTACCTGATTGATAGTATGAATGTGGTCAATTGTTGAGTAGCCTGTTCTAAATCCTGCTTGTTCTTTTGGTTGATTGAATTGTAATGTTTTCTTTACTCTGTTAGCAATTACCTTTGTATATAGCTTGTATACTACAGAGAGCAAGCTGATCGGGAATATCAATAGTGCACTCTTATTTACATTTAAGGACATGCAGACTGCATCTAGCCATCTCTCCAGCATATTGACATATCTCGTAGATTTTGATATAAAGAATATATGTCACTATGTGCCGTGAAAAATGCAATATCATCAGCATATGCAAACACCTTCACGTCCTGGAAATGCGTATAGTGCTCATTAAGATGTTAAATAGAACTGGCGATAATACAGCGCCTTGGGGGACACCACGTGTTTGTTTGCACTTTGACGATGCGCAACCATCCTTAAAGCAATGGAACTCTCTTCTTCTCAAAAATTCCCTCACCCACGCCAATATATATTTTGGGAGATTGTGGCTCTCTAATATGTCTAATAAAACTGAATGTTCTACACTATCGTATGCCTTAGCTATATCCAATGTCACTAGTGCCGCATGTTGTCTTATTTTGCGAGCAAGCTGAATGCGGCTTTCTAAATCTGCGTGTGCACACCAGATTGAACAATCTGTTCTGAAGCCAATTTGATTTGGATTTAATATCGAATTTTTCTCCATCCATATTAGAATTCGTTTATTGAGCACTCTTTCGATGAGCTTCAACATGCTAGATGTAAGAGAAATGGGTCGAATGTTTTCTATGACATATTCGAATCCTTGTCTTTTTTGTATCGGCACTATTTTAGCTAATTTCCACTCATACGGAATCCAGGCATACTTTAACAAATAATTTACAGTAGTTTAGTAGTTCACATGGTGATATTTTGAATAATATTTGTATCATAGCAGTTGTGATTCCATCCGGACCAGGAGCTGACGAAGGCAAACCTTGTATCACTTGTGCTGACTCTTCCTCTGCAACTTCAGTAACTTCAATCGTTAACGCTGGTTTTTGTGGATCGTAAGGCTTAGTTGATCTAAATCTACACTCCAGGCCTTTAGCCATGGCTTCTAAGAATTTCTTTGTTTCTTACAAGGACATAGTCTCAAACCCTATATTACTTGGAGATGGCATCATTTTACGTGATCTCATGAACCTAAACAGCGCCTTTTTGTTACAAGCCTTTGAAAGGTGATCATAATGTTTTCTATCATATTGTTCTTTAGCTAAAGAGACTGTGCTTTTAAAACTTGCAGCGTGATGCTTGTAATCAGACCAGTTTTGGGGGCACTGGTTATACATAAGTTTTTTCCAAGTTGCCTTTCTTCGTCGGAAATCGCGGGCACAGTCCGAGTCCACCACGGACTATGGGTTGTGCTCTTTGCGGATTCCACAACAAATTCTGCATTTTTTGAGCAAAGGCCTTCTTCGTCTTTCTTTTTCGTGCCTCCTGTCCCGCTACCAGGAGTCTGCGAAACACCTCCATCGTCATCCTCTTCTACGTATATACACTAAAACAAATTTAATGCCCCCTCTTTAGTTTGTGGCCGAGTCTCTTCAGTAAATGCAACTTCGAGGTACGGTGGTCATTGCTCTGTACATCGCATTCTCCGAAAGGCTCTGGCCATAAAACGTTGAAGGCTTTCGGATGACGCAGTCCAACATATCTTCAGACAACAAAGTTTGTCCGTAACAGTGTTTTGCTGGCCTACATTGATGGCTGTGTTTGTTGACAGACAACGCGATCTGGTGACAACAGGGCCATCAATGCGGGGAAAGTGGGTGGCCTCCGGTTATCCGTCTTTGTTATCAGGGACATTTTGCTTCCCCGAACGATAACTGCCACCGTGACGGCTGACTTGGCGTTTAGAAGTAGCAGCCGATCGTTTTTTTGCAGAACACACACATCGCATTTAAGTTAAAGAAAGTGCTGCAGCCCTTTAGAGCATGATTGCACTTAGCTCCTGTGCATTGATTTGGTATCCTGTCACAGTTATCCTCATTCTAGCGCTACCATAGTATCCCATCCTCAACCCCCTGGTCGAGTCCGAAAGACAACATGCTTCGTAATAACAAAAAAAAAATGAATAAAACAAAGCAATGATTTGCTTCCCGTTATGGGCTGCCCCTGGTCATTGGTTTTCCAGCAGTAAAGACGGGAACCGTTATTTCGGCCGCCACAATTTCCGAAATCAGCGTGGCTTTATACGTACAATATAAAAAATAACAGGACAGGTCCGACAGAGTAAAAGTGTCGGGCAGAGTTTGCCCCCTTCCCCATCATAGGGAATTAGGGGAATAGTGGGCAACCAGTGACTATGCCCCCAGGCTCCTTCATCCTCATTTCTCTTGCACGCGCCTATGCCTTCTCTTGCATATGGGCTGTTCGGAAGATCTATGGAAACATGATTTGCCCTAGCTGTGATTCTTCTACACTCACACAAGAATCCTTGATGAATACAGAGTTCATGGGTAAGACAGATACACAACAGGGCTCTGATCGGTAACTTCGATAAATGTCTGTCTAAAGGAATTAACTGAGTCTGTCGTAACGCATCTAGATCCGATGTCTTACCGCAAATTCAACTGGGACACAGCATAATTTGTGTAGCGCCGTCTCGAGCATAAAACTAATAATAATTGGGGTTGAACATCCCGAAACAACGATATCACTATTAGAGACGCCCTAGTGGAGGGCTCCGGAAATTTTGACCACTGGGGTACCTGTAACGTCCACCTAAACTTTATGTACACGGGCCTCAAACATTTTGGCCTCCAGCGAAATTGAAGCCGCCGCATTCAGGATTTGATCCTGTGACCTTGGGGTCAGCAGTCCAGTGCCATAACCACTTACCCTTACAGCCACAGTATGGCCCTTCGGTGCCATACTTCGGCTGGACAGTATGGCACCAAAGCGTTACGTGGAACAACCTAGTTTTCCATATATCCGACACAATATCAGGCGTCACACCTGTGCTTGATATGCTTGCTGATGCCAGTGTGAATGATGTAAAAACTAAAGGAAATATATGAGCGTCAACATCAGTTTTGTTGAAATTGGCACAGTGCGCTGACAAGAGGAGGAATCAATTCACTGATTGATTGATTGATTGATATGGGGGTTTAACGTCTCAAAACCACCATATGATTACGGGAGACGCCGTAGTGGAGGGCTCCGGAAATTTCGACGACCTGGGGTTGTTTAACATGCACACAAATCTGAGCACACGGGCCTACAGCATTTTCTCCTTCATCGAAAATGCAGCCGCCGCAGCCGGGATTTGATCCCGGGGCCTGCGGGTCACCAGCCGAGTACAGCCAATAGACTACCGCGGCGGGGCCACAAGAGAAGGGAGCAGCTCGAAACCTTTCGATAGGAAGGCGAACACTTGTCCTTGCCTTTGTATATAGGGATGTCTACTGGACTTCCATCGAATCGACAAACACAATAGTTTGGATACACACAGACATTCATGGTAAAGTGGCTTGAGCCCGCTATACCACCTTCTGGTGCGGGCTACCCCCGTTGTCCTTTTAGAATTATTTATACATGTGGGAACGACACACACACACACACACACACACAACCACACACACACACACACACACACACACACACACACACACTTGCACACACACACACACACACACACACACACGCACTCGCACACACGCACACACGCACACACACACGCACACACACACACGCACACACACACACTCGCACACACACTCGCACACACACACACACACACACAAACACACACACACACACACACACACACACACACACACACACACACACACACACACACACACTCGAGCACGTCCATTGAAAATAAAGTTGTACTCGTTCTGAGAGTGTTTGGAAAATATGTGTGCGTGTCTGTGCCTCATGGCCTCGGGATAAAAGAGCTGCTACATTGGTGGGGTTTCAAGAAACCTATAGAGGATACGTTATCTGTTAGGATTGCTGGCCTGAATAGTGCAAGAAAACTATCTCCAACACTTGCATATCACTGTGTAAGCATTTAGTTATCGTAAAATTTATCTATTTCATTAATTCTATCAAAGCAAGACACCCTTGCCTCATTATAAAGGTATCACTATGTAATAAAGACGAATACGCACGACGTCGACTAGCTCATATCTTTTGCGACCAGAATGAAAGCTCTCCCCGCGACTTAACTAGGGAGTCTTATAAGAAAATAGCAATAGTATAAAGCATGTGAAATTAAGTACATGGTGAAAAACATGATGTCGCTATTAATCACACTGGTATACTTGAATGATACACCCCATTTGTGTACAACGCTATTTTATAAAAGATAGCTGCTGAAATATTTCAGCTCCGAGGAAAACAAACAACTTTTATAACAATTTAAAAATAAATGAGAAGATATAACACGTTACAAGTTTAGAATGCTACAATGAAATCCGCAATATTATTTATACCCCTGTTCTTGCTCCTTGAACTTCACACATGGAAAGGGAAACATGAAAAAGTAAATAAAACTCAAGGTATTTCAGTAAGGAAGAAAACACTCACCTTTTCTGTTTTTATAATGCTCCTGAAGCAGTCGATGCTCCCTTTGTACCTATGAGATAAACCATCTTGGGTCTGTAAGCGGACCTGCAGTAAAAAAGGCGAGATGCTATAGAAACGACAAAAAAGGTTATGGAAATATTATTGTGTTAACTAAGGATCTAGCCGGTATGATGGATCTCTCAATTGCGCTTTCTCAATTAGCGTAAATTAGGGTAAATGAAGTATGCCACCAAACGATTCCAGCATGAACACTCGCAAAAAGAGGTAAAATAGCATTAGAACGGTTAAAACACACCAACAGTATGTTATCGAAAAGCCTGCACTTCGAAGGAACGCTGAAGAAATATTGAAGGGACAAGGCAAGGTGCTTAACCAGGCATCAGTCCGGTTGGCTACTCTATACTGGCAGAAAAGGGAAAGAGGGAGGAGGAGCAGAAAAAAAGGAAAAACAGAGAGATTAGCCATGTTCTCAGGCTGGCTGGCTACCCTGTGAAAAAGAGAAAGGGGAAAGGTTTTGCGTGTAGGTATGTGAGTGATGTGTGGTCATGTGATGAAAGTTCCTGCGAAAATTTCGTGCACAATTTGATCAGAGCTCGCTTAGTGTAAACAGCACGAGAACGAGAAAGAGTGCGGGCAGCTTCGGCTAAGCTATACGATTTACTCCGACACCAGGCCGATTTCTGGTTTCTGAAATGTCGCTATGTGGTCAAGTCTGACGCACAACAAATTTAGACGAAGATAGGACGAAAAGATACCTGGACAGTCAGTGCGAAGGAGTTATGGTTAATGCCATAGCTGATAAGTAGTAATAATAAAATGCGAGCTGAACACAGAGGTCTTGGAAACCACTAGGGCTCCGAGATGTATATCGGTTCCTTTCTGAAGCATAGTCTTGAATCATCTCTTGGACCTCCTTTGCAGGCCTCCCGAGCTTTAAGGTCGCGTAGGTTCGATATGTGCTCATGTCGCAATTACAGACCGAGACACAGTGATACAAGGGAGATGCGAAAAAAAAATAGCGTAGTTGAAAGCAGTGTAACCACATTTGTCGAGTGGTAGCTCGGCGCCCCTTGCTTTGGGAAATGATGAGACCAATGGTTTGTGGAAATCCAACTTTGTTGTATGTCTCGGTTTAGACAAGGAACACGAAAGGTCTACACGCCTCGACACACGCGTCATCGCCGATCTTGGCTCGAACGTGCGTAAGCGTGGATGCAGCCAGCGTCTCTGGTGGTTAGGCTAGGTAAGGTTAGGTTAACAACTACTAAACGCTACTACTTGCAAACGACTATGACACTCCTATGCTTGAGTGTGTTCGTTTAAAAATATTCTTTTGAAACCTTTCTCATTTTTTCTTCCTTACTGTTCTGCACCCCCATACCTCTTTTCTGGTGCAGTGTAGCAGAGTGGAAATTCTTTTTTTCTGCTTGACCTCGTTGCATTTCACTTAACCTTTTTTTTCCCTCTCTCTAGTCGATGAATTCTATATGACTCATATTTAAACAAAGGGTGAAGAAGCACGACTAGAAGGTGACACGAAGCAATAGGATGCAAAAAAAAAAGAAGGACCTAGTGTATTTTAATTCTCGGTTAGGTTAGGTTAGACTTTTTAAAAGTACTGAATAGCTGTAGGCCTTCTTCAGGGACGTCGTGGAGTGAAAACCTGCCCACATGATCGAGGGGCACGCGAATGCCCTCGGGGACACACGGGAGGACGTGGCCTGCGAACGAGTGCCAGGAAAGGTGGCATAAAATCATTCCGCTCGCACGTCGGTCCCAGCGTCACCGCATGCTTTGGGCGATAAGGAAGCTCGCCTCGCAAGAAAGGATAGACCTCCACCAGGTTGGTAATTGCTTCACTTCGAGGGCATGGCCCCTCGCATTTATCGCGAGCTGCGGGAATGCGATAAGGTGATAACGGACGCCCGGACAACAAAGGACGCGATGTGTGCTGCGCGAAAGAGTATGGAACGATCGTCGTCACCGTATAGGCTCAACGGCCTAGCCACGAGAGGCAAGAGGTATTATTGCGCGCTACCAGGAAAAGATTGTGAACACGACTTTGAACTTGCGGGGTATGCGTAAGTTTACGCAGAGTACAGGACAGGAGCATCGACAGATATGAACATACGATATGCAGCAACTCGATATTTAGGACCTCCGAAGGTGCTTCTTGAGTGGTGGGCCCCTGGCAGCCAATCTGCAGCCTCTACTTGCAGTATCCGTAGGGCAAATAAAGTTCATTCTGCTCGAGTACTCTCTTGTGCTATCTTCAAGGTTGATTTATAACATAGGACGAAAGATACCTGGACAGTCAGTGCGAAGGAGTTATGGTTAATGCCATAGCTGATAAGTAGTAATAATAAAAGCGAGCTGAACACAGAGGTCTTGGAAACCACTAGGGCTCCGAGATGTATATCGGTTCCTTTCTGAAGCATAGTCTTGAATCATCTCTTGGACCTCCTTTGCAGGCCGCCCGAGCTTTAAGGTCGCGGTAGGTTCGATAGGTGCTCATGTCGCAATTACCGACCGAGACACAGTGATACAAGGAGATGCGAAAAAAAAATAGCGTAGTTGAAAGCAGTGTAACCACATTTGTCGAGTGGTAGCTCGGCGCCCCTTGCTTTGGGAAATGATGAGACAATGTTTGTGGAATCCAACTTTGTGTATGTCTCGGTTTAGACAAGGAACACGAAAGGTTCTACACGCCTCGACAAGGGAGCAAACATGTTGCACGCCAAGACAACAACACACGCGTCATCGCCGATCTTGGCTCGAACGTGCGTAAGCGTGGATGCAGCCAGCGTCTCTGGTGGTTAGGCTAGGTAAGGTTAGGTTAACAACTACTAAACGCTACTACTTGCAAACCGACTATGACACTCCTATGCTTGAGTGTTGTTCGTTTTAAAAATATCTATTTGAAACCTTCTCATTTTTTTCTTCCTTACTGTTCTGCACCCCATACCTCTTTTCTGGTGCAGTGTAGCAGAGTGGAAATTCTTTTTTTCTGCTTGACCTCGTTGCATTTCACTTAACCTTTTTTTTCCCTCTCTCTAGTCGATGAATTCTATATGACTCATATTTAAACAAAGGGTGAAGAAGCACGACTAGAAGGTGACACGAAGCAATAGGATGCAAAAAAAAACAAGGACCTTCGGTATTTTCATTCTCGGTTAGGTTAGGTTAGACTTTTTAAAAAGTACTGAATAGCTGTAGGCCTTCTTCAGGGACGTCGTGGAGTGAAAACCTGCCCACATGATCGAGGGGCACGCGAATGCCCTCGGGGACACACGGGAGGACGTGGCCTGCGAACGAGTGCCAGGAAAGGTGGCATAAAATCATTCCGCTCGCACGTCGGTCCCAGCGTCACCGCATGCTTTGGGCGATAAGGAAGCTCGCCTCGCAAGAAAGGATAGACCTCCACCAGGTTGGTAATTGCTTCACTTCGAGGGCATGGCCCCTCGCATTTATCGCGAGCTGCGGGAATGCGATAAGGTGATAACGGACGCCCGGACAACAAAGGACGCGATGTGTGCTGCGCGAAAGAGTATGGAACGATCGTCGTCACCGTATAGGCTCAACGGCCTAGCCACGAGAGGCAAGAGGTATTATTGCGCGCTACCAGGAAAAGATTGTGAACACGACTTTGAACTTGCGGGGTATGCGTAAGTTTACGCAGAGTACAGGACAGGAGCATCGACAGATATGAACATATGATATGCAGCAATTCGATATTTAGGACCTCCGAAGGTGCTTCTTGAGTGGTGGGCCCCTGGCAGCCAGTCTGCAGCCTCTACTTGCAGTATCCGTAGGGCAAATAAAGTTCATTCTGCTCGAGTACTCTCTTGTGCTATCTTCAAGGTTGATTTATAACATAGGACAAGCCTGGCACTCCGGGATCCACTTGCAGTAACCATTGGATAAATGAAGTTCATTCTGCTGGAGTACTCTCTTCTGCTATATTCAAGGTCGGTTTATAACATGGGAAAAGCCTGGGAGCCTGTCCCCGGGCTCCACTTGCAGTAACCGTTGCACAAATAAGGTTCATTTTGCTCGCGTACTCTCTTCTGCTATCTTCAAGGTCAATTTATACCATGGGACAACCCTGGCAGCCAGCCTCCAGGCTCCATATGCAGTACACGTAGGAAAAAGACAGTTCATTCTGCTCGAGTACTCTTTTCTGCGGACGTTAAACCCCACATATCAATCATCATCAACCCTTTCTGCTATCTTCAAGGTCGATTTATAACATGGGACAAGCCTGGCACTCCGGGATCCACTTGCAGTAACCATTGGATAAATAAAGTTCATTCTGCTGGAGTACTCTCTTCTGCTATATTCAAGGTCGATTTATACCATGGTACAAGCCTGGCAGCCTGTCTCCAGGCTCCACTTGCAGTAAACGTTGGACAAATAAAGTTCCTTCTGCTCGAGAACTTTCTTCTGATATCTTCAAGGTTTACTTATAACTCAATGCAAGTTAGACGTGATAAAAAGCAAGAAAAAGGCGACAGCCAAATATTCACCAGTAAGGCAGGTCTACGATCATTGCTTACAATAAAGATAATGGGATGAAATACTTTGAATGTTCATTAACGTTCCATTTCACATTTTGCGTTCCAATCACTTTTGCGTTTCACTTTTGCGTTCCATTCCAACGATTTTGAAAATAATGCAAGAAACGTGTTCGACTTGTTTATAAAATGGCGGTGGTGGAAGGATTTTATTAGTGTACGTCAGGACATCTTGGTAGCGTTTCTGCTTTGACTGTGCAATAATGCGTAATACCTTAGTCGTTGGGCGGGTCGTGAAATGATGGACGTGAAATGCGGGAGGCCCGTGTGCTGTGCGGGGGTCGTGTATACTAAGAGCATCACGTGTTGCAAACTTGCAGAAACCTCCGATGTGGTGTGCTTCTTAATCACATCGTGTTGCTGGCAGGTAAAAGCACAGGCATTATTATCTTTAGTTCGCCGTCTCCTACCTTGCTACCTTGTACTACTCTACGCTACGCTGATTGATGATCTCTGTGACCCTCTTCGATAGTTCGACGCTGCATAACGCCGGGAAAGCACTCTACTCTCCTCTAACTTGTTCCCTTTCCATATTATGTGACTGTACGACCCGTGTTATCGTGTCACAGTGCGATACTGCGGTGCAAGCGTCTGCTTTTTCGCAATGACTATACTGATAAGATCTATTGTGTCTTACTGGAGGTGGAACCTATACTATGAGGAACCTTCCGTGCACTACGGTTGGGAGCAATTGGAGAGCACTTACTTTAGAGAAATTCCTAAGCAGCACATCGAGCATTTTGTCGCGATCTTATGGGGTAGAATCGACGAAATTAAATGTAAATTGGGCGTTTAAGCACAGGTGAGAACTTCAGCAGCAGGTGCATTATGCGAAGGCGGATGATGAGCGAATCTGTTTAGCATATCACACGTTTAGTTACTTGATTCGAATTTTTGTGATGACCAACATATATCTGTACTTTATTATGTTTGCATTCCTTCTCTCCCTTTTGTATTGTGCTTTAGAATCGGTTGTAGCAGTGCTCTATTCTATTCATTGTGTGTGTGTTTTTTTCTCATTCACTGCTATGTACTGTTATGCCAGCGAGTCCTCGTCAAACGTCCGTGCCTCTGAAAAAGGCAATCTGGGTCAAGGCCAGCCCGCAGTCCGCCCGGACGCGAACATCTCAACGGCGTGAACACGCGCGGCGCCTCCCTGGCCCACGTGCATTGAGTCAGCTGCGCGCGTGACAGCGAGCCGGCGTCCGCGTGTCTGGTGGTCTGACGCATGGCGCGGCGACCCCCATTGGCGGAATCTGCCCTGACGACCAGCGGCGCTTCTGATTGGACATTTTGGTTGGACCCGGTGTAAATAAAAGAAGCCCTGCGGCGCGTCGCGATCGGAGGTCCTACGAGAGAGGAGTCCCCATGTCGGAGAGCCGACATGTGTGTGAGTCAGCGGTCTTAGGCGAAAGGCTGACCTATGTGTTAGAGAGGAGAGCTCGGCTCTTCGAGTCTCTGTCGGCCCCAGTGCCGAAATTGTAACGCCTCTGTATATATGCTGTACATAAACCTTGTTTAACTCACCGTCGTCTCGTCCGCTCGTCTTATCAGCTCTGCGCAGAAGCAGTCGCGAGCTGAGATACATACGCTACCAAACGGCTGGTGACCTTCCCGGCGGAGTTGAAAGCAGTGGCGCCTTCGAGGCCGTGTTGGCGTCGCCGTCTTGCGCAACAGTGGTGGCTTCGGCGGGATCGGTCCGCCTTCTCAACAGTGGTTGGCAGCTGCGGGATCGGCCGGCGTCAGCGACATCGATGCGGTGAGTGCCTGATGTTTTCCCCTCAGTTCACCAGACTGCTCTAGCTCAGGTTGTAGTAGTTTAGAGAAGGGCTGTGTGAAGCATTAGAGTGAGCTTTGATCGTTTCAAGCGAAGTCGAAGTGCTTTGAAACCAAAGTTAATGCGGAGGGGGTAAACACGGGAGAGTGAAAAATTGCTTGCGCGTCTTGCTAGTTGACTTATAGTGGGTACGGCAAGTAAATTGTTAACAGGGGCAAACAGCAAGAGGCTAGTGTGAACGATGGAGAACCTTAAAGTGAAGGAACTCATCGAAATTTGTGAGGAACTCGGCATTACTTTGGGCCGTGCGAAACGAAAGCAAGCGATCCTTGAGATCATGAAGGATGAGGGAGTGTCGGCTGAGGAAGTCGATGAGGCCTGGGTGGATATTAAAGCACGCCGTGAGGAGGCTGAAAGGCGAGAAGTAGAAGCTCGCGAAGAAGCTGAAAGGCGCGAAGCTCGCGAAGAAGCTGAAAGGCGCGAAGCTCGCGAAGAAGCTGAAAGGCGCGAACGTCGCGAGGAGGCCGAGAGACAGGAGCGTCTCGAGTTGAAACGACTAGAATTGGCAATCCTACAGTGTTCGCAGGCGCCTAGCGTAGCTTCTCCAGCAGTTCAGGTCAGCGGTTTTAGAATTCGGGACCAACTGCCACCGTTCGTAGTAGACGAGGACATGGCGAAGTACCTCGTCAAGTTTGAACACGTCTGTGAGCGAAACGCTTTGGAGCGGTCTCTTTGGGCGCAGAACCTGTTAGCTCTTCTTCCCGGCGAAGTGTCCGACGCATTAACTTGCTTGTCTAGGGAAGCGTTTGAGAGCTATGACGAGGTTAAGGAAGTGCTCTTGAGACGTTACAAGTTGTCACCCGAGGCTTTCAGGCAAAGGTTCCGGTATGCTGAAAAGGGGAATGAGTCACACGTTGACTTCGCGTTTCGTCTTAAAGCCGATTTAATTGAATGGCTCAAGGGCGAAGGTGTTTATGACGACCGCGATAAAGTGGTGGAATGCGTTGCATTGGAGCAATTCTACCGCTGCATCGAGGATAATGTCAGGCTTTGGCTGCAGGACAGACTTGGTGAAGTACAGCTAAACAAGGCAGCAGAGTTAGCTGAGGAGTATTATACTCGTCGAAAGTTGCACAGCAGGGCAGTGCGCGTTGAAAAGAATGAGAGAAAAGAGGGCTTTTCAAAGAAACCTGATCAACGGAGACCCGCTCCGCACCGTAATTTCAAGAAGGACCCGTCTCTTACGAAGGACAGTGTAGGGGAAGGGCAAACAGAAGCGGAGAAATCGAGTGAGGTTTCTACCACACAAGCATTTGAATCGGAAAACAAACGGAAGCCGCTAATCTGCTACAACTGCAAAAAGGAAGGACACATCGCGAGAAACTGTCAGGAAAAATTTGCCTTCGCAACAATCCGAGAATTCAGAAAAAAACATGCGGTTGTTGGAGCCGTATCTCCAAGAAATTAGGGTCAATGAGAAAACGTGCCGAGCACTTAGAGACTCAGCGGCAACCATGGACGTTGTCCATCCTTCATTGGTGTCTCCGGATGACTTCACAGGAGAATGCG
Source organism: Rhipicephalus microplus (assembly GCF_013339725.1). NCBI lineage: Eukaryota > Metazoa > Arthropoda > Arachnida > Ixodida > Ixodidae > Rhipicephalus > Rhipicephalus microplus. The sequence continues at coordinate 112,777,288 of NC_051168.1, read as the reverse complement.
CGTGGATCAGGCAAGTCGCCGAGGTGCAGAGTGTTCGCTTACCAATCGCCACGGTTGTCATTGAAGGCCCGTTCGGTAAGCTTCGCACCGAAGCAGCTGTGTCTGCCGCGCTAAATGATCGTTTTCCATATCTTTTCTCCAACAACTCAGAGCAGCTTCTCAAAGAGCAGGGCAAATCGTTCTTCCCCAACTTAGCGTGCATGGCCCTCACGCGATCGCAAGCGCGAAAGCTTTCGCAGGAGCTTGATCTGGTTCAATGCGGTGAACGCTCAAGTGACCTTGTCGGCGGGTCGACGGAACCTCAGAGAGGAAATTTTCCGCGTGAGTCATGTGAGCAGTCACGCGAGCGGCCCGTCGCGGAAGCGGCCGGCGCGGTATGCGTTGGGGGAGACGACATGGCGCCATTGAATCAGAGCGAGGGGGCTGCAACGCTCTCGCCTGTAGCGGAAAGTTGGAGCGAGCTGCCGAGAGTTGATCGAGAGACGCTCATTCGAGAGCAGCGTGAGGACCTCTCGATTGAAGCGCTAGTGGAAAGCCAGGTTGAAACGCTAGTGGAAAGCCAGATTGAAGCGCTAGTGGAAAGCCAGGTTGAAACGCTAGTGGGAAGCCAGATTGAAGCGCTAGTGGAAAGCCAGAAAAACGCGGCAAAAGTGCTGTCGAAGGAGCACTACGAGGAATCGGTGAAGAAGCGCGCTTTTGAAGTTGATAATCAGGTAATGCTGCTGCAGCCATCCAAAAGGAACAAGCTTGAGGTTGATTGGGAAGGGCCCGCCAAAGTATTATCGAAGCCTTGCGATACAATTATGAGGTGCAAGTAGGAAGGCGGCAGAACAAAATTTACAACTTGATGAAACCCAATGTTCAACATCAAGCGGTTGTAAATCAGCTGTTGAATGCTTCAGAGGAAGAGGAAGCAGAACATTTGAGTTCTAGTGAGGTATCGAAGGGGGATCGAAAGTAATCCGGGAGCAGATAAACCTAGAGCCTAGCTTAAGTGAAGGAGGACCTGAGAAAGAGGACCTGAGAAAGATTGGTTTCCGAGTTTGGAGTACTGTGTTTTCGGACCGCCCCGGAAACACGAGGGTGATCGAACACGATATCGAGCTAAGCGGTGAGGAGTCAATCCGTAGCAAGCCGTATCGTTGTTCCCATGTGCAACGTCGAAAGTGTGAGCCGCTCTTGGTGCCGCATAGGTATCGTCGCCTAAAGTGGCCGGTTACTGAAGTGGAGCATGTTGCTCCACAGCGCAACTTTGACGTTCGCTAAAGAAAAAAAGGAAAGGTAAACGCTAATGCAGGTGCATTGAGCAGTGCGTTCAGCTAGTAACTTCTCAACCTTTCGGTTTCTCGCTGGCGATTCGGGGCAAAATTTTGACCTCATCACGACCTGGGCTGAGCGCTCTCGTTCAGAGTGATCTCAAGGGGCCAACTTTATGTGGTATTCTAATCCGTTACGTTGTTGTACGTGGGAAAAAAAATTGAGTTGTCATTTTAAGGGTCTTTTGTCCCACATGTGCCTCTTGATGTAGAGGGAACAAAATTCCTGATAGACACGTAGATAGGTATATGTTGTACTATACTTTGTCTGGTGTTCTGTCGGGTGACCGAAGGCACTTGCTTGTGTCGTGTGTTGTCTGTTGTCGATCCGTTCTTGGCAAGTTGCAGAACCATCGACAAGTGCTGAAACCGAAGATGGTCAGAAGAGACGAGTGAAGCTGGTCGACAAGTTGTGGCGACAAGCCAGTGGAGCTGGGATCCGTCGTCAAAAATGGGATGTGTTCCCGGAACAGTTGGAGCTGTATTCTCCCCTATGGCCCTGGAGGCGAACCTGGAGGGACCTGGCGAACGAGCGCACCTGACATCCGAGCCCCGTGGAAGCAGCTCGTCTTTCCGGTGCATTGTCTGGCGGCGGGGGTGCTGTTATGCCAGCGAGTCCTCGTCAAACGTCCGTGCCTCTGAAAAAGGCAATCTGGGTCAAGGCCAGCCCGCAGTCCGCCCGGACGCGATCACTCGACGGCGTGAACACGCGCGGCGCCTCCCTGGCCCACGTGCAGTGAGTCAGCTGCGCGCGTGACAGCGAGCCGGCGTCCGCGTGTCTGGTGGTCTGACGCATGGCGCGGCGACCCCCATTGGCGGAATCTGCCCTGACGACCAGCGGCGCTTCTGATTGGACATTTTGGTTGGACCCGGTGTAAATAAAAGAAGCCCTGCGGCGCGTCGCGATCGGAGGTCCTACGAGAGAGGAGTCCCCATGTCGGAGAGCCGACATGTGTGTGAGTCAGCGGTCTTAGGCGAAAGGCTGACCTATGTGTTAGAGAGGAGAGCTCGGCTCTTCGAGTCTCTGTCGGCCCCAGTGCCGAAATTGTAACGCCTCTGTATATATGCTGTACATAAACCTTGTTTAACTCACCGTCGTCTCGTCCGCTCGTCTTATCAGCTCTGCGCAGAAGCAGTCGCGAGCTGAGATACATACGCTACCAAACGGCTGGTGACCTTCCCGGCGGAGTTGAAAGCAGTGGCGCCTCGAGGCCGTGTTGGCGTCGCCGTCTTGCGCAACAGTGGTGGCTTCGGCGGGATCGGTCCGCCTTCGCAACAGTGGAGGTCAGCGGTGGGATTCGGAGGTGGCTTCTCAACAGTACATACCTCTGCCATTACTTTTTTTCATTTACTAACTTATTTAAAGGGTTTGAATGTAGAGCACTGTCATGTGCACATTTTGCCTCTCTGCACTTAGTACGTCATGTTTGCCAAGCCTGATCTAGGGCTTTTTTTGTCTGTACCCGCCAAGCTCCATTCACTGCCTTTGAAGCTGAAAATAAATTCTGCTTCATTCATTGCATGATTGATCGACTGATTCGAAGAGGACACAGAATTACGAACCACCACCGATCCCACAGCTTGCAGCTGACCCGAAGTGTCTTCCAAAAAGTCTATTTAGAGTTTCGTGCATACTGAAGCTTTGAGGGTTTTCCGTGTGGGCAGCAGCGCCTGTTTTCCATGATTCTCCTTTGGTGGCCTCAGCACACTACGGCATTGGTGTCAGCAGCAGAAAATAGAGAAGACTTTCTTGCAATACTGCTTGCTATATCCACCCGAAAACTTTGCAGATGAAATCGTTACACAACTCCTCACGAGCACAATAGCATATTTAGTCGAAAACTCGCGTTTCCCACTCGTGGAAGGACCACGGCAGCGACACAGCGGCCTTGAGAGTATCACTTGATCAGGCGCGTAACCAGAATGTTTTTTCTTCAAGGGGTGGGGGGGTGCACCTATAATGGATTTCGGAACCTCAAGATCGCCATGGCGAAAAAAATTTTGGGGGGGGAGGGGGCCGTGCTTTGTAACGGTAGAGTACATTTCGTTGCGACCGTCGCCAATAGGCGAGGGCATGCCGGCCGTGCGCCAGCGAAGGCAGTCGGAAGTCGAATGAGTGGCATCTAACATTCCGTGGTGATGATATGATGATGTGAGGTTTAACGTCCCAAAATCACCACACCACATGATTTTGAAAGACACCATAGTAGAGGGCTCCGGAAATTTCAACCACCTGGGATTCTTTAACGTGCACCCAAATCTGAGCACACGGGCCTACAACATTTTTTCCTCCGTTGAAAATGCAGCCGCCTCAGCCTGCGGGACAGCAGCCGAGTACCTTAGCCACTAGACCACTGCGATGGGGCATACATTCTGCGAGCTAGTTCAGCGCTGAAATGTTACGCTAGTGAACAGCACATAAGGAAATAAACTGGGGAAGGTACGCAAGAAACTATACCACGCATAAGTGACTCATGCCTCGTTGACTCACTACGCGTCCAACTGAACACAAGCTCTGATTGCAGATTTCATGGATATTCCCCCCCCCCCCCCCCTTTATGGCAAGCAACCAACAAATGTGGCTATCAACCATTCAGCCAAGAGTCAGATAAATAAAAGATAAAGTTATAGTTAACTTTCACATATTGAAAATTACGACTATCTGAAAAAAGAATATTTAGTTATTTACCCCTTCTCCCTTATAGTTGCGCTTCAATTGTCGGCCAGCGTCGATGCATGTGACAATAGGTTTTCGACACCTTTCGTTCCAAGTTTCGCGACTCGTATAATTTAACCACGGCCATGTCCAACACATATAGAGCTTCGCATTTAAGGAAGTACAACAGAAACAAGCTAACAGCGATGGTCAGGTCAGACGGAGTCAATTAAATGTATTTCAAGGTTTGCGCCCTTATTATTATTCGAGTCGACCTTCGGTCAGTGTTGTTAAAGCCTGTACCGACGCACCTTCTTGCACCGTGACCTCCGCCAAAGCGCCCTGTCGGAGGTAAACGAAGAAGCCACGATTTCACGATGGAAGTTCTACAGATTGTTCAATTTCGCCTCATGAAGTGCGAGTTTTTGGCAGAGTGGTGCGAGTGTTAGGCTTCCGTAATGAAGGCCCGGCGTTCAAAGAAGTTTTTTTTTTTCAACAGTTTCGTTTATATTTGACCGTTGTCAAACCGTTTATATTTGACCGTTGTCAGCTCTGCGCTGGTGTCCCCCCCCCCCCTTTTTTTTGGGTGTGCTCGCGTACTTCGGGTCCCTACTCGGGGCTAGGCAGCCTGTTGACTGCTAAAAATTGCTGAAGGGTAGGTAAATAAATGCTACATGCGTTAAAAACTACATCGCTTCGAAGGGGTCAGTGAAAATGCAGTAAAACTTCCCGAAGTTTTACGTGCCAAAACCAAGAAATGGTCATGCGTACAGAAATAGCACTCCGACAGAGCCGCTCAAATGACTCCGACTGGGCGAACACAACAACGTTGCTGTTGTGGGGATGAGTCTGGGTCGCCCTTGTTGCCTTGTAGGAAACTGCTGTTGTATGAACTTTCGAAACCTTCCCTAATGGTCACATCGGAATTCAAACACTTCATCTATCACTAGAATAGCAAAGTATGTCAAATTTGAGCAATGGAAGTCGCAATTACCAGACTGCGTTGTTAGACTCTGCCACTAAATTTATATTTACACAGAGCTGGTCTGGCAGCCTCCCCTCATTTTTTCTATCTAATAAATGTTTTTTTTAGTAAATGATTCAACTGAAAAATACTGTAATAGATACTCTGCTTTACGCAAAAACACTTCAGGCGCCGTTTTCCACCTCCCTAGAATAGATTTGAATGCGCAAAATGTGCTTTTTATAGAGCGATTTGTCTCTCGGCCACAGTGACGGGAAGATAGCTGATGCATTGCAGGAGCTCGTCGAAAGTTCAGAGAGGTTTAAGTTTTGACATCAATTTTCACTAGATCTTTTGCTTTTCCAAATTCAATTTTAATTCAAATGCGCCACTTCATTGTATTCCATTTTATTTTTTATTCCATTATAAAATTCGTCTTGTTTCATCGTTTTTTTCCTTTCTTGTAAATATACCAATCCTAACTTTTATTAAAGAAGTCTTTCATGAACACTACCGCGTTTCATTATCAAGGAACATATTCAAGGAACTTGACTTGTATTCTGTGGGCTCTATGCAGCGTCCTACATTCCTACTTTCCATCGATCATTCAACTATGGAATAACCTCCCACGTGGTTTAGTGTCCTCAGAATCTGCTCACTAATTCGCTGCCGATATTGAGATATATTTTGACCAGTAAGTAGCGACGTCGTATACAACGGCGCAACTGTTCGCGGAATGTACTTCTTTGATTCTATGCCATGCGCAGTTTTCATTCGCAGAGTCGTGAAATGTGTGATTTCCCCTTTCATATAGTCTCTGCAGTGTTTTTTTTTTCGTTTTTTTTCAATATGTAGTCAGACCCATCTAGTAGTCTGTGTATAGTTATCTTTTCTTGTTTTTACATTTACTGCCTTTTGTTATTAATATTATTATTGTTTTTTTGGTAGATGTGTACATATATACTACCACTCTGTATCCTTTTGGACCCACACCTGCAAGAGCCTGTTAAGGCTTACAGTATGAATAAATAAATAATCCTGACTGACGACCCCTACAGAAATATTGCCCACAACAATATCGTTACGAAATCGCCTGAGGAGGGATCTAGAAATTCAAATTACCCAGGGTGCTTTGATGTGCACCTAAGTATGCAACTAAGCATGGATGAAGGAAAAACATAGGGAGGAGCACAACATCACGCACCCAGCCTTGGCAAGCCAACCCGGTTTGAAGCCATCAAAGTCGGCCCTTTTGCCGTGAGATCGCGCAATAAACGAGACTTGCCGAGATGTTCTTGCTTGGTTCTCGGTAGTTTTTAGTGGGAGAGTGGAAGTTTGGCCGCTTCACGGACGCTCAGCAGATCCATACGCTGCTCGGAGTGGACTTCCGATCGTGGTGCCGTTACGTTTTTCTCAGTGATTGTTGCGCTTCGTTCGTTCCGTGCAAGCGAGAAATTCGGGCGAGCCGTGACAGGATTCCAAACCGATGGTAGACTTGCACTTCAGTCGAATTAGCGAGAATATTGTGAGCATAGGACGCATATATTCCTCACACTTTTGTGATGAATAATATCATTGTGTATCCTTCCCGGGAGTGGATAATCGCCCGGCAGCCGGCAGTTACCATGACCATTCTTTGCTCTAGCTCTAGCGCTGCTTGTACATACGGGCAATCAAAACCGGCGTAGCGTTCCGCAACGAACTGCCTTCCAGGCGAAACCAGGTGTTTCGCACGCTAGCTTCAGATCTCTTGTGAGTACTGGTCTCCACTGTTCCCAGCAGTGGTTTCACTGACAACAGTAACAAGCGGTAGGTCATCGAAAGGAAACGATCCTCATTGCAAAGCCTGCAACATGCATCGGTGATTGATGGGGAAAAATACATACCAACTCAAGATTCTGTTCGTCGCTACTAAAGGGAGGCTTAAAAACCGCGGTGTTTACCCTCGCTTAACAAGTTAAGAGTTTAGCTTTTGAAATGGCAACGTACACCACGTACAGAAACACGAGCCACAGCGCAACGTTACCGAAGGAACAACCCCACCTGCAACAGGGCACAGCCACGTAGTAAGACTTTCGCTCTTCAACTTCTCGCAATAATCTTGTGTCTACATAAGATCAAAGAAACCGAAAATTTTTTTAGCTTCAAGGAAACACTGCGAATCCATGTCAAAGTACAGAAACGTGAGCACAGCATTCACGGTAGTGCTTCTGTGCTACGAGCAATGAAGCACTTTTCAAAACAAAACGAAACCGCGAGAACTAAAACCCACCACGCGCGCTGACGTTTTGGTCACGTGTTGGGCCGACTTGGTGGGCTTCAGTCGCGTTGCGCAACGCTCCCTCTTAAATTTTTCCTTCCTCCATGCAACTAAGGTTGCATTGCTGAAAGTTAGCGCTGTGTTTTGTGTTATATGTCGTCTTCTCTGTCCCGTCCTGAATTCGCTATACCTCAGATACTAAGTACGCGAGCCCGTATCATTTGCCTCCGTCGAAACTCGACCACCGCTGCTGCGATCAAAGCTGAGACTTTCGGGTCAACAGCCGAGCGCAGCATTGATAAGAGTGCGTACCCAACTCAGCTACTTGGCGGCCGGGCTGACTCGGTTTACACAAAGTGTTGACACGAAGCTGAGGTACGATAACCACTGGAAAAACAATTAGTGATAGCAAACTGCAGGATAACACGCAAGCAACGAAATTATGACTCGACTACATGTCATCCATCTTGTCTACAGTAGAAAATTTTCCTTTGACGCGATTGGCTGCGGTACAAAAGCAAGTCGTCTGACTCACCCGAATCATTATCTTATCGCTTATGCGGTGGAAGTGAAAATGCGCTTGATAGAGGAGCAGATGGAGTCACGCTATACGTGATTACAGCCCACCAGCCGTAACCACAACAGCCTCAGGATGCAAAGTCTCTTTTTAGAAAGACATAAAGCCCTACGGATAAGTGATCGTCAGCTAGAGTGACAGAATAGATATCGAGGGATTGGAACCGTAAGTCACAAGATGTGGAGTGCTGGATGAGTTGATGAAAGAAGTTTTCATAATTAAAAGGCAACCGACTGGTACAAGGCCGATCACATTCGATATTTTTGGGATAGACCTTCGTCTGCTAGTGTACGTAGAGTACGACGACGACGGCGATGATCATGATGATGATGATTATGACATCTAGGTCTGCAAGTTTTTAAGTTTCAAACTTTCGACCGGGAACAGTGCCACGTGGGAAACATAAGTTCATCAGTTTCCAGACAAGATCACATATATGTTTTTGATAAAATCTAAAGAAATTTCAGAAATCATCCGAGTGCATCCGCTTTTTCGTGAAAACTGATGCATAAAAATTTCGGTGTGAAATATTTCTCACTCACCTTTATGGTGTCGAAAGGATGTCCAACTATAACACCAGCACACCCTGCAATTGAGAAATGACAATAACCAAAGAACACAACGGGCATAAACGATTTTCAAAAGTGCCACGAACTTTGTAATTCATCGCAAAGAGCCAAAAATGTGATGCCGTTAAAGCGACACTAAATACGAACGATGACTTGGTTTGGATTGATAAACTGCACTCGTGAGAACTTCAATACCATAGTTTTCTCTGTCATAAGTTCATTACTATCGGAGAAAAAGCAAGGCTGAATTTTTCGTTTCGAATTTCGTGCAGAAATCTTCGCATGACGTCGAAATTTCGGAAGCGAAGGACCACCAGTTTTGATTTCGACAATCTCCACTGGATATGCTGTTTGGACGCAGAAAAGGCTCATTACTGTAAATTTCTTGAGTGTTCAGTGATGCTTTATTTGCGGACAGCGCAGATGACTACAGCCATAACGTGTAACTGTACAGGAATCTCTAAGCTACTATAACACTGTCAAAGTGCAGTACATGAAAGTTTGTTCAAATAATTCTCGTTAATTAAGCATTTTCGGCATAATCCTTGTTGGTGTTAGATGTTTTATGTGAAGCACAAATTTGTAATTTAAAAAAGTTCTTATGTGGGTTGCTTCAACAAAAACGCATCGATTAAAACTTATCTATGCGGAGTAACGACAGAGGTAACGTCCATTACTCTTTTTCGGTAACTGTAAAAGTTTAACGCTTTACTTTTTTTCAAGTAACGTAGGGCGGTAACGCGTTCCTTTTTTGTTAGAGTAACGAGTGACGTATTTAGTTCCTTTTTTTTCGTTAACGCGTGCCCCGCCGCGGTGGTCTAGTGGTTAAGGTATTCGGCTGCTGACCCGCAGGTCGCGGGTTCGAATCACGGCTGCGGCAGCTGCGTTTCCGATTGAGGCGGAAATGTTGTAGGCCCGTGTGCTGAGATTTAGGTGCACGTTAAAGAACCCCAGGTGGTCTAAATTTCCGGAGCCCTCCACTACGGCGTCTCTCATAATCATATAGTGGTTTTGGGACGTTAAACCCCACATATCTATCTATTTATCTTTTCATTAACGCGTAAAATACTATATGTCTGCTACACAGTGTTCCCTACTGACTTTTTCTGTCCTCAGTCGCAGGAATCAAACATTAATCCATTCACTTAGCAGCGCGACACTTCCGCTGTTACAGGCAACAACAGCATTGATGCGTTCGCAGTCAATAATGAAATGTGTCGACGTAAAGTGAGAAGGCACCTAGATGAAATGTCAAATTGCCGTGTCAGATCGCCGACAAGCCCGAGGTGGAGAACATATGAATGGTCCGAAAATGACGCATACGGGGCGTGAACATGACCGGATCACCTTGGACGTCTCTATGGAGTCGGTGGCATAGAGTTCCCTATAAGTACAAAAGACGTAACTAAGGGCGGTATAGTGCTGCAACGCACGGTGCTTCAGCCAGCAAGGGAGTGATGGGTAGTACATATATTTGTCTAATTTTCTTTGTTTCGGCTCCGTGTGGCTTCATGCGGCTTGGAGCTTACTTGTCACCAGGTGAGAATCTCCAAATTTTCAGCAGTTGCAGTTCACTACCTTGATCTATTAAGCCCACCGATTCTAATCGGCTCATGCCCCACCGCAGTGGCCTAGTGGCTAAGGTACTCAGCTGCTGACCCGCAGGTAGCGGGATCGAATCCTGGCTGCGGTGGCTGCATTTTCGACAAAGTCGAAAATGCTGTAGGCACATGTGCACAGATTTGGGTGCACGTTAAAGAGCACCACGTAAGCGAAATTTCCGGAGCCCTTCACTACAGCGTCTCTCATAATCATATGGTGCGTTTGGGACATTAAACTCCACATATCAATCAATAAAATCAAATTGGGTCATGAAGCTCACAACGGCCTTTTGTGCGAAAGAAAACTAAGTCAAGCATAAAACGAAGCCACCAGTGCGGTCGAAGCCTGCAAGCACGAAAACTAGGCAAATTTTAGTACTACCCATCTCAAGGCGGTTTAACAATCGTAGTGCGAGAGTCCCCTCTAGTTAATTTTAGAAAATTTTGTGCTCTTCAGCACATATCGAAGACATGCCCCTTCCATACAAATGGCGGTCATGTTTGTATGGGAATAACTTCACTCTAGATGCATGATTTCCACGCCAACCCTTCTTTTTCAAAACTGCTTGGTTTAGGCCAGGGGTCGGCAGCCCTTTCAGGAGAAGAGCCAAATTTCATGACGCCGATACAGCGGAGGGCCCGATGGCAATCCAGGGGCCGGAAGGAGGTCTTTGCAGACAAAGCGCAGAAGTTATGTGAACCGACAATAATTTGCAAAACTAGTTTGATGCTACAATTATTTTCAGCATACATGTCACAGAGTTGCACTGAAACATAATTTATAAAAGAAAATCCCATTTTGGGTCAAAACTGCCATGTTGACGCTCAGATAGAAAGTGACAAGAAAAAAAAAAGGAGGGACGGGGGGTTACGTCGTTTCGGCGTTCTCACAATGTATTCTGACCGCGGGCCGCACGTTGGCGACCCCTGGTTTAGGCCAACTCGATTGCGATTATGAGTGTGGCTGTGAGTACGCTGTGCACACAGGAATATGCAAGTGATTAAGAGGCTTATGAACTGAATACTTATCAATTGTGTCACTGCCCACATGGAAGTTTATTACGTGTTCGTAACAGCCGTTCAGGCGAGTACAAGTGCAATGGGTAACAAACGACTTCGACGGCACGTGCACACAGGGAAAAGACACCGGTACAATGTAAGTTATGGCACTGCGACACTATCGCAGATAACTGATAAAAAACAAAGAGAACGCGAGAATATCCCTGCATATCCACGAAGTGAATGACGACGAGTGGGCGTAGCTCACGAGGCATTCAAGAAAACCGCAAATCCTCCGTACAATTTGCCCACTCGATCATCGTACAAAGGCAATACGGACTAAAATATTTTGAAGAGCGAAAAACAGATTGGAAGAAAAGGAGACAAAAAAGGTATGGGTGGAGGAAGTCGACACTAGTCGCGTAAAGCCTATAAAAAAGCGAAGTTGGTTCATCGAAATCCTTCTAGGGATGGTCGCATCTACTGCAAGAAGGACTCGCTAGCCTCGTCATAGTGGCACCTGACGTCCGCCAAAAATTTTTCAGGAGCTTGCTCCTTTTTCTGGAGGGCTGTCTCTTGTTGTTGCGCCGGTGTGTACGATAGTGCTCGTTGCTCTCGCTAGAGGCGCAACTCTGCTTTTCGTTTCAAGAGCGCTTACTAGATGGCGCGTGCTCTAGTTTGGTACGAAACCGCTAGGTGGCTGCTCCTACATATAGCGCCAATTCTCGCCGCCGCGCTATACCTTTCTCTTTCGGCGGACATAACTCAGTGCGCGTGGATACCGCTACTCACTATGAACACCACAGAACCTAAGGGGGTGGCGCAGAGGGCTCGAATCCAGCTACAGCGTGGGCCCACCGCTAGGACCTTTCTCGAACTTTCCGATACATCCTATAACTGAAATTTCTGGCTTTGTACTTTGCAGATCACAAAGCCATTATACTACAAGGAAAACGTTGCCCCGTGCTTATGTGATCCATGAATAAACTATTGATGAAAATGTATATACTGCATCAGTATGCGAATATCTGTATATAGTACATTGATATGTAAACAATAAACATTGTCCATATAACATCACACCACAAGAACTCTCGTGTCACGTCTTGATATGATGATGATTGAGCATAGGTACAGGGTATTCATGGTTTAAGGTGTGTTCGCACGAGGAAACGGAGGAGGAATGTTTGCAGTGGACGGCGCATCACGTGACGTGCGCGTCATCGAAACGTGCCGTCCTCGCTTCATTTGTTCGCGGCACGGATGGAAACGTGTCGCCGCTATTTTTATTCCTCCGCTTGACGGTCGTCTGCCTTCGATCGAAAGGATTCAGCGTCAAATCTGTCAACATTGGTCGGATTGGCGTGGCTAAGAAGCAGGCAGCCGGCTTAAAAGCCACGTGTTTTACACTCGGCGACAACTTTTCTTCGCACTGAAGGGAAACCTATGGAGGCGGAGCTCCTCGACATGCAGCACTACGCGAAGTAGTCCGTTTTGGCACGCTTCTCGAAAAAGGCGGGACTTTCTCACGCTCTCATAAATGCGAAGTCACGACAGATAAATTAACAGAAATACAAATATTTTACTGTTGTCAGCTGCGTCTTGTCTCAAATAGCTTCACGTAGAAAATAAAGGAAAACAAGCGCGCTGCATAATCATAGGAGTCGAGAGTATGCACGAGGATTCCGTGAGCGTAGCTCCGGCTGTGTGCATGCAACGTGTTCTCTACCGAGCACGATTAAACTAATCACGTGACTATTCGGTCCGCATAACAGCGGGATTTCGCCCTCGCTTGTGAATCTCTCTTCACGGATTTAAACTCTGGAGGAAGCTCCTTCATATTCATTCACTATGTGGAGGAGGAGAAGAAATAAACTTTATTATCAGAAACTAGCAGGTTTAGGCGGCCGGGCTTGGACCTTCGATGAGAAGATGCCAAGGGCTTGCCTCAACGCTGCCTCGCAGGCGTGCTGTATCCGCATTTCGTGGATATGCGGGATTTTTCTTTTCTCCCGCACCGCTCCTTCCTTGTGATACTCCTGCGCTTCTTCGTTTTCCAAGTCCTCCTCCTGCCAGAAAGACTTCTGGTGTCACAAGTTATTTTTCCTTTTCACGTTGTTTATTTTTTGCAGTCTCAACAGCACTATGGAGACTTCGCCGTTGTCGTCTTCACTTTATCATCGCACGCGTCACGTACCATTGGTAATGTACAGAAATGGGATGCGAAAGGTATGGAGGAGGAAAAGAGAGAGCAAAGGATGACGTAGAGAGAAAGAAAGAAATGTACACAGAGAACAGAAAAGAAGAGTACAGAGAAGAAAGAAACACAGAAAGAGAGATAATCAAAGAGGGCGAGAGATATATCGACGGAAAGATAGAGAAAGAGAAATCGAGAAATAAAGTGTGGGAAAGAGAAAAAAGACAACAACAAAAAAATCACAGCATATCCCCAGAGTGAATGATGATAAGCAGGGCGAAACGTCCGTGCTTGCGAAGTCCGTTCGTTCTTGCTTCCGTCCGTTCGCGCGACCATCCGTGCGTCCATCCATGCGTCTATCCGTGAGTCCATTTATCCGTCCGTTCGCGCGTCCATCCACTTTCTAGTCTGTCTGTCCGTCCATCCGTGCGTCCATCTAGTGAACAGTAGAAGTACAGCCATCTTGAATCCCCTGTAGCACATATCTGCTCCGTGCGTCCGTCCATCCCTCCGTCCGTCTGCTAGTCTGTCTGTCTGTTCATCCATGCGTCTGTCCATGCGTCCATCTCGTGAACACTCCAATTATTACCGCTGTCTCGCATAACCTGTGGCACATACCCGCTCTAGAACGGGTATGTGCCACTGGTGGCTACACACATTAACGGAGGATGGCTAGACCCACGCCGTAAGGAGCTTCGCCCCTAAAAAAACACATATGTATCAGGGTGTAAATCAACACAACAATACAGACGGCCTTCCTCTTCCAACGTGGTGCGGCCCATTGCTGACCCGCCCTCTTGAGGGGATTCGCTCCTCAGGACAGTATATGAATGAAGTTTATTGACCGACGTATCCAAAAAAGAGGCGAAGAATAAAAGAAAAGAGAGAAAAGAAACGAAAGAGAGCAAAAAATAAAAATATACAGAGCCGAACAAGGGCAACTGGGAACAAGGGCTGTAAACTTCTTATGGGCCTTTCTTATTTTTGCTTTCTTCGAGCTCTTTTAAGAGCGTGTTAAGCGCTCATTCATGCACCTCTCTGCTTCAATGTTGATTCGAATCGTTGGATAAAAAATTGTTTGCACAAGAATTGCTTACGTTAGGTACAATACCTAATGCCCGAGAGCAATTATCTGCGTTTAGGACATAAGAAATTCAAAACGCCGGAAACTTCTTTAAAAAAAAACGTCCATAAAAAAATAACAATATTCTTGATGAATCAAAATGGCTCTGCTCTTATTCAATTGTACGTTGCGCTGAGGGTTAATTCTCGAGATCTACCGCAGAAGAGGAAGAAGAAATGAAAGCACGTGCTGCAAACGCTGTGCAAGCACCTTAATGAAACTAAAATAATTAAGCTTTTATTTACGTGATCATTCCTCCTGCAAAAATATTCCAACATAAGCAGGAGCTTTGTTTAACCACGCTAATTTCTATTCAAGGTAATTATTACATTGTCTGTTCTGAATAAGTGCCAAACAAACATTGCACTCCTTTCATTGTACCTAAGGTGTCTTTTCTTTTTTTTTCTGGTGGGGGGTATCGATACTGAATATAAAAAAGTCTCACTGAATTAAGTCATCGATTCTTGGCCGATCCCCCTGAGTGGGTACGAGCCATGGCTGTGGAATCATCATCATCAACGCGGTGCACGAGCACCGAACGGGAGTACCAGCTTCTTGGCCAATCCCGCATGCCTGCGCATGTACCACGGTTCCAAGGTTCCCTTTGGTCTACTCGCTCACTTCAGCTCATTGTTCAATCTGAGTACTCAACGCTGGTCCCCCAAAGCCTGGAGCCCTTCTGGCCCGCGAGCGGCAACGCTGAGGAGCACAACGATTTCTTCGGAATTGAAGACTGACGTGGCATCGACATCCGGAGCGACGACGCCATGGCGAAGAAACGGGTGAAGGCTAACCACTGTCTGCCAAAGGCCGGGCGATCGAAGCGCCAGGTAGCTGCTTCTGACGATGCCGTCGGCTCTTTCAACGAGGCTTCAGCTGCTAAGCGGCCACGCGGTCAACCACCCAAGGGCGTGTCGGTAGAGCCTCTAGCAACGAAGCCCATCGCCACCACGGCGGCTCGGAGGTTGCGGAAGGCAGTGGTTGCGACGCAGCCCGTGACTGAAAACATTTCCACAAGGAAGGCTGTCGCGACCAACGCCGCGAGAGCGAGCCGAAGGAAGCGTTCGATGTGCTCCTTTCCAAGCAGCGCCAGCGATGCGGCTAGCGAGGCTCCCAAGCGTCGCAGCGCCAGCACGAAGGTGAGCCGCGGTCGATCAAGGTATTCATTCCACAGCCGCCATGGCGGATCCACGCGTAAAGCCCGAGGCCGCGAAAGTTTGGCCCCGCGGTTGGAATAAAGCCACGGGAGAAAGAAGAGGCGCAGCAGGGTCCGGCTCCATGCCCGGTATGGGAGCTCTTCCTTGGAGCATGCGCTCGAAGTGCGGCAAGAGGCGTCGCCATACTTATTGTCTCACGTCCTCGAGGCACGGAGGAAGGCGCATGAAAGCGAGGAAGGCTCCAAACAGCGCCTCTTCAACGTTGCATGGCAGGCGCTCGAGGGTACGCAAGACCCCAAGGCTCATGGAGAGAATGTGGAGGACACGTGCAAGCATGCTCACAAGCTTCGGTCACGGCTGACCGAGCAACGCAGCGTTACGCAATATGGACAATTTGCGGATATCTCGAACTTTCTCGATAAAGTGGCAAGTGCCTGTTACTGTGGTGTAGGGTGATATTGCGTAATAAATTTCCATCGTCGCTTCTATATTGCCGAATGATTGTGTAGAGTAGGCTATAACGTGAATCGTTCGATGGTGAAACTTCGGGGAAGACTTGAGTGTGGTCTAATAGCACCAATTATGGTTTATCGTTAAACCAATAATCATGTACATATGATTGTCCAGTTATTACAGAGTACATTTGTCTGGTGCCGTGAGGTAGTGCGTGCTGTATTACGCAGTTTCATAATCGTGCTGATGTTGCACAAGGCTTGCCAACGTAAATAGTAATTTAGTGTGTGGGTCGGAAGAAAGTGGCTCGCTTATACACAATGTTCCTTTTAAATGCGAAGCATTTCTTAGCGAACTTCGGCGACTTTGAGCGTATCTATCTAGCCCCCTACGACTTATAGCTCTCTTGGCCGTTTCGATAGTGGTATCGATTCCAAAATTGGTATGGCATAAAATATCTGCATGAAAAACATATTTGACTAGTTATAACATGAAAATCATGACATATATGCCATGAATACCATGACTTACATTTCATGGTCGCGCAGTTCTTGCGGTGGTTTCGTTCACATGGCATGTTGCAAAACTGGTATGGTATGGCATGATTGCATGGCGAACACAAGCGACAGACCCTAAGATGAAAATATTGACATGTGTGTCATGTAACAACATGACTGCATACCACGCTCATGATGCGTTCGCGGATGTTTCGCAAGCGTCACATATACCAAGTTTGCTATTACAGTACGTGAATGGATGACGAAGGTATGTAACTGGAGCGAACGCGATAATCATTAGATGCGTGTCACGTAGCATCATCACTACATGCTACGCTCATGATGCACTCGCGGCCATTTCGCTAGCTTCACATGTACCAAACTCGATATTAAGTGACGCGAACGGACGACATAGGTAAATGACACATCCGATCATGATAATCCCGACATGTGTGTCATGTAACATGACACATGCCAGACTGGTGATGCGCTCGCTGCCGTTTCGATGGCTTCACATATGCCAAATTTGGCATTACGTGACGCCAATAGATGATAAAGGTATGTGACTGGTGCAGATACGATAATCATGAGATGTGTGTCATCTGGGAACATGACTACATTTCATAGTCAAGGCGCCAATAGATTTCGACGTGACGCAGGGCACGTGCTTCCCGGCGTTCATTTCGTCACGTCACGCCGGCGTTGCCACGTCAGGCGTCGGTGCTGCCATACACTCGCAGGCGCGCGCAGCACTGCGTTGCTTTAACGCATGGGCGTTTCAGCGCTTCCAGTGTCCCTCCGTCAAAACAGAGGGACACGCAGTGTTGTCTGGGTAACGCATCGGCGCGCATGTCGCATTTCGCGCCGGTTTCCATCGGGCCATGCCGACGGACGCTGGTGACGCCTGGCGTCAAACTATAGAGTGCTCGCGTTTTGCTAACGTTGCGTCGCTGTGTCCAGCGTGCGGGTTCGTCAACGCTACATTGAAGTATATTGGGCCCTTCATGATGCGCTCGCAGCCGTTTTGCTAGCTCCACATATACGAAGTTTGGTGTTACGTGACGTCAATGGATGACGAAATATATGAGTGGTGAAAACATGATAATCCTGACACGCGTGTCATGTAATAACATGACAACATACCATGCTTATGGCGCGCTCACGGCCGTTTCGCTAGCTCCACGTATACTAAATTTGGTATCACGTGATGTGAATAGATAACGAAGGTAAACCACACATCCAAACATAATAATCATTACACGGAAGTCATGTACGGCATCATTTACCTCCACCTCGTAACGTTGTGCTGATTTTAAAGTGACATATCAACATCTTCTACGTGCTTCGCAGATCATCGATTCCCGCTGTACGTGGGATCTGCCTTTTTTTTATAAAAAGTCAATTTGTTCAAGCCGAGCATCCTAACTCGCACGCACTCACTTCCGAAGCACCTTAGGGCCTTGTATAGTAGCTTGTCCGTTGTGTGGTGGCTATGCTCAGGGCACAACACCGTGTAAAGTTGACTGATTGATTAAAACTTTATTTTTGTCCTGAGAAGACGTAGGGGAGACCCCGCGCTACCCGGCTAATCCCACGTTGGGATCGTCAAGCCGAGCTTGGCGGCCCGTTTACGGGCACTCTGGACGGCCAGGGTTTGATCCTTAAGTTCGGGGCTGCGTAAGAGCGCAGCCCACCTGTTCTCGCTGAAGGCGGGGCCAATGGCTTCACATTCCCACAACACATGTTTCTAACAGTCCACAAGCGGGGCAATCTGCACTTGGATACCGTTCAGGGTACATGGCATGAAGAACCGCAGGCTTAGGATACGTACTGGCTTGCAATAGTCTTAGGGTGACTGCCTGCGCCCTGCACAAGGCCGGGTGTGGGAGAGGGAATACCCTTCTTGACAGATAGAAGTGCTTTGTTATTTCGTTGAACGTAAGTAAGGGTTCCCAGCGGGGCAGAGGGACTGTTGAGGCAGCGCGGTCAGTGAGTCCTCGCGCGGCCTCGAGTGCGCCCTCATTCGGGTTACAGGTAGTGCCCTCAATCGACCCCAGGTGAGTGGGAAACCAAGTGAGAGAATGGGCGTGATACTCTTGACGCTTTGGAGAATGCGGAGGGCCTGAGGGGCTACCATCCCGGTTTCGTAGGTTTTGATAGCCACCTTGGAATCGCTGTATATTGACTCTCTGCGACTATCTAGCATAGCCAGCGCGATTGCAACCAGTTCGGCTATCACGGGCTTCGATGTGCGTACTGTGGCGGAGCAAATGAGCCTGGAATTTGAGTCGACGATGGAAACAGCGAATGCCTCTTGTTGGACATATGGCGCAGCATCCACAAATCTTGCATCGGTGGGATTGCTACGGACGTGCTCGAGCAGAGCTCTACCCCTGGCCCTACGCCGACCGACGTTGTGCGCAGGGTGCATATTGCGGGGAATGGGTGCGAAGCGCAGTTTAGACCTGATGTTTCTGGGAATCTGCATGGAATCGGGGCACTGGTCAATAGAGTTGAGGCCCAAATCATCGAGTATCTTGCGGCCCGATTTGGTTCCAGAAAACCTGAGAAGCTGTGAGCGCTCTTGCGCCTCGATTATCTCTTGAAGTGTATTGTGAACACCGAGCTTGAAAAGGTTTTCAGTGCGAGTGCTTACAGGCAAGTCGAGCGCGAGCTTGAAGACCTTTCTTATGAGGGAATTGAGCTTACTTTTTTCTGCAACATGCCAATTATACATGGCCGCCGAGTACGAAAGGTGGCAGAGCACAAACGCATGTATGATGCGGATGAGATTGTCTTCCTTGATTCCGCGGTGTCTGTTGGTGATCCTCTGGATGAGGCCGAGAGCACTTTCCGTTTTGGTGGTGATCTGTCTCAGTGCAGCTCCGTTAGCGCCGTTGGACTCGATATACATTTCCAATATTCGGAGCGAATCCACTCTGGGCACTGGGGACCCGTCACTAGTGAAAAGCCGTATTTCACTTTGAGACGCAGGTTTCCAGTTACGGTGGCCGCCGCCTCGGGGTCTTTTCTCTTAGAGCAGAAGTTCAGATTTCGATGGGGAGCACCTGAGACCGGTGGGATGGAGGAAACGTTCGGTCACGTCGATTGCGTGCTGCATGGCTTCCTCAACTTGACCATCGCTCCCGCCGGTGCACCAGATGGTTATATCATCTGCGTAGATGGTATAATTGATTCCTTGAATCTTCGCGAGTTCCTTGGAGAGCCCGATCATCACGATGTTAGTGTTGGTGAAATAACTGAGCCCTGAGGCGTGCCGCGTGAACCGAAGTTGATCTCTCGTGAGAAGTACCCTTCGATCTTGAGCTTGGTAGTTCTCTGGTAAGGAAAGGATCTCACGAAGTTGTATACCCTCTTCCCTAGCCCTAGGCGGGCAATAGACTGGAGAATGAATTCGTGAAAAACGTTGTCGAAAGCCTTCTCCAGTTCTAATCCAAGGATGGCTCTGGTATCTCCTGTGATCCGGTCGATGATCTGATGCTTTATCAGCTTCATGGCATACTGTGTCGAGAGACCAGCTCTGAAACCAATCATATTGTGGCTGTACATGTCATTGGTCACGAGGTGCACCTTGAGTCGGTTCAGAAGGGCTTGCTCTGCGACCTTACCGACACAGGAAGTTAAGGAAATCGGTCTTAGATTATCTATTCCTGGTGCTTTACCAGGTTTCGGGATTAGAACTGTGTAGGCCGTCTTCTATTGTGCGGAAACCTCCCCACTGCGCCACACCTCATTAATCTTTTCCGTAAGGAATTCGATGAAGTCATCATCAAGGTTCTTGAGCATCCTATTGGTTATGCCATCAGGGCCAGGGGCGGATTGGGCATTTAGGGAAAAGAGAGCCTGCCGTATCTCGGCCACAGTATAGTCCTGGTCCAACTCCGGCATCTCGCACCCCGCGTAGTCCGGAAACTGTGTGGGTGCAGAGCTATCCGCGACTCGCAGATACCTGTCTATAAGCTTGTTGACAACCAATTCGTCCGGGGTAGAGTCAGTAGCAAGATGGATGGCTCGCGCGAGGGATCGCCTCTGACTGGACCTGGTGCTGCCCTGATCGAGAAGGTGTCTGAGCTGATCCACGATGTTCTCACAGAGCTCATGTCATTGTTGTTTACACAAGGTTTTGCAGTGCTCCTCGATCGCCCTGTTAACCTCGGAAACCTTCTTGCGGAGCCTCCTGTTATGCTTCTGTCCCTTCCACCTCGTGAGTACGGCTTGCTTGGCTTCTAGTAGGTGTGCCAACCTGCTCTCCATGTTTTCAACATCGAGGTCAGTGACGACCTCCTTGGTCGCTGCCGTGGCGTCATCTCTGATTCCTTTGTACCATCCTTCAAAGTCTATCCCAGCCGTCGGTGCTCTCTCAGCTATGACTTCGCGAAAAACGTCCCAGTCGACCACCTTGAATTTTTTCGTCCTAAAGCGGGCAATCGCGAAGTATATATACCTCGATGATGTAGTGGTCACTTCCGAGGTCTAGAGCCGTGTTGACTCATTTAACCCCATCTGTATTCTTCAGAAAAGTCAGGTCCAGGGTGGTATCCCGACATATGGAGTTACCTCTCCTAGTGGGGAAATCCTTGTCAGTTATAAGCGTCAAGTCGGCTTCTGTCGCAGTCTGCCATAGCTCGCGTCCCTTGGGGGTATCATACAAGTATCCCCACACGCTGTGTGGGGCGTTGAAATTCCCTACGACTACAAGGGGGTAACTACTGGCCGTGCTCACAGCCCTTTTGAGGAGAGAGTTTGCTCTCGCCCTGCGATAACTGGGACTGGAGTATACGTTAAGAATAAAAAGGCTATTTCTTCGAAGACCCTTCTTGGGTGAGTTCATTATAATTTCAGTCATTACGTACTCAATGCCATCGGCAACTGCACCGAGGTCACGCGATAGGTAATTGTACCTTTTGCTGATAAGTGTGGCAACTCCCCTACCATTTGAATGTGATGACGCTACTAGGTAACCCGGGAGTTTGATGGGGGTGCCAGACGCAACTTCCTGAACAGCGATGATTTGCGGCTTAACATCGAGAGTTCTTAAATATTGCTGTAGAATGGGCTTTTAGTGAGTAAACCCGCCACAGTTTCAATGCCAGATTCTGAAGTTTTCGTCCACACTATCCATGTTTAGGCTGAGGAGATGGTTGAGCAGCTATAGCGGCCCGGAGGATCGCGCCCTCAGTCGGTGGCGCTAGTACATTGCCTTGTGCTGGGACCTGCAAAGGAGTCGGACCGGGGTTTCTCCTCGCATCGACCTCTTTTAACTTGCTTATGCGTTCACTCAGTGCTCCTAATCTCATCTTGGGGTGCGCCACGGCTTCTTGAATTTTCGCTAAGGTAGCCTGCATGTTTACAAAGGAAACCTTGAGTTCCGACAGAAAGTTTACCGCCTCTTCTTCTTCTGTGTTCTCAGCCGCTCGGCGCTTGGTTCCGCAAGGCCTATGAAGTGCCTCAGACGTATCCATGGCGACCGGGGTTGGTGTGGGCGGCGCCGAAGAAGGCGAGGACGCGAGCTTTCTAATCTCCCCCATCTCCGCTGCTAGCCTGCTCATTTATTGCTTAAGCTGCGCGTTTCTTTCCTCAGCTGCTCGTTAGCTCGTCGCATCTCGTCGAGCTCACTCGCGTGGGGAGAACCGCGATTTGATTCGTCGCCTCTAGGAGACTCACGTCTTCCTGGGGCCTTGTCGGCCCAGGAGAGCGTCGGCTTCTTGCTGTTAGAGGTGGTGGGCGTGCGGGAGCGGGATCTGGTCAGCCCCGACGAAACGTGCCCCGGCTTTGAGTTGGAGTGAGGCTGAGAAGTGGAACTTCCCCGGGCACGTTCTGTCGACCTGGAGCGCAAGCCGGAACATCCCTTGGAGGCACCACGGCGCCTGGATCCGGAGCGGCCTCCCGAGCACCCCCTGGAACGGGGGCGTCCTCTGCGCTGAGCATCCGTGGTGGGTAATGAAGACTGGAACTCGTCCGCAGTGTCGAAGTGACGTTGCGGGGACGGTGACGCAGCACCAGCCATTCTGGCACGCTCACTGCGACGACGACGCACAATGTACGGGATCTTCAACCTTTGAGCACAGTCTTTGCTAGCCGTGAGATGCTGGCCACCACAGAGTTTGCACTTGGGAGTACACATATGTTGCTTGTGAGGGCTTGCGGCACCACAGCCTCGGCAAATCGTGTCACCAGGAGTGGGGCACACGTCAGCGCGATGACCAAGACGGCCGCACGCATAACACACGTCGATTTGCTTGCGCTAGAGTGAGCACTGCATCAGCACTGGTCCATACCTGACAAAGTTCGGTACACGATACCCGTCGAAAGCGATGATGACCGTGCCAGTTTGGGCTATTCTCTTGGCTGCTAAGGCGAGTGAATTATTTGTGTTGACAATCTTCGCATCGATGACGTCAGGGCCGTCTTGAAGTGGGACGTTGCGAATCACCCCTTTGCAAGCGGAGTGTGGGGCAGTCTCATAGGCACCTAGCTCGTGCACCTTGCCTGAAATGAGTATTTGCTTCTTCCGAACGTATCGTATCGGCATCTTTCCCACCCGTATTACTTTGGACTTCAGCGCAGCGCCTCCCGATTTGCCGCGGCGTGCGCTCGGCTGCGACGATGGCGCGTTAAAGTCAGCAGTGCGTGTTTTGGCGCCAGCTCATCTGGCCCTAGTGGACTGCCAACCTTTATCTTGAGTAAACTCTTCTTTCTGAAATATCCTCTCCGTGCACTTCATACTCCATCGTGAGCAAATAATTCCGCGCATCGGGCCTCCGAAGGGCCGGCCGCAGACGAGAACGAGTCCAGCAAAAGCGCTCGTCTCCGGAGCCACTCGTTAGGGTTAAAGAGGGCACCGCTCCACAGGAAAAGAAATTGTTCCTAACTTGACAAAAACTCACTCACTGTGGTCAAATATGGTATCGGTAGGATCCTGATGACTTCTCGGAACCGATGCGAGCAACAGTTCATAAACACTTGAAGAAAAAACTCTAGAAAAACAGATCAGTTGCGCGTCCACAGGAGCCATACGGACGCAGCCTACCATTCCGCGTCTCCTCCACCGTGTAACATCCCATAAAAAGTACTGTCAAATATAATTGTGGGAGGATTTAACGTATTTCCAAGCACCAGCCCTTAATAATAGCCGGTAACATGACAACATATCCACAGAGTCAATGATTACGAATGGGATGAAGCATCCGTCCGTTTATGTGTGCGTCTGCCTGTCAGTCCATCGATCCGTCCTTCCATCAACCATATGAAATCGTCGACAATAGGAAAACAACTAACGCCAACTAGTGCTATTACTTCCAAGGACATATACACGCAAGGCCATCTACTGAGCAATTCACAAAATAGAGGTTGCTACATATCACTACTGCTACTACTATTGCTACTACTACTACTACTACTACTACTACTACTACTACCACTACTACTACTACTACTACTACTACTACCACCACTACTACTATTACTACTACTACTACTACTACTACTACTACTACTACTACTACTACTACTACTACCCTACTGCAGATGAGGGAATGATCCACAGCCTAGGAAGCTTCGCCTTTAAAAAATTTTACGATAGATGAACAACAATTAAAATTGTAAAAAAACGACATAAATTAGCTAGAAGCACACGCTGTACTAGTCAGTGACTTCAACGTAGACATTATGCATGTTAGGAGCGACCTTTGTCGTCGATCCTTGGACAATCAGTTTACATTATACAAGAAAATGATCGAGTAACACATGTGATACACAAAGAAAGAGATTGAACAGTACATTATTATCAATTATAGTTGTTATAGAACAATATAAATCTCATACAAGGACAAACCGTTTGTACTAGTAGATGACTCCAATGTAGACCTTAGGAACCTTAGGACCTAGCTTCGCCCTCTCAGAATCATTCAATTCGTGAACATGCGTGAATTTTTTGCGTCTTCTGTGTCACTCACGGAACACGTGCGCAGATTTGTGCGGTGCACGATTATTTTCAGTCTGACGGGTGAGGAACCAGTACAGAGAGAGAAAGAGAAAGATAGAGGAAAAGAGAAAGAAAGACATGGAAAGGTGTAGCACAAAAAAAAAAAACACTATTGACACGAGAGTTGCGATGCGGGCTTGTTGGTAGTTCATCTTCAGTAAGTTTTCTTGTAGCGCACGTAAAGAACACAAAAAATTGAGGGCACATGCAGACAGACAGAGCACTCTATCTGTCTGCATGTGCCCCTATTTCTTCCTGTTGTTTACGTGCGCTACAAGGAAACACACTGAACCCTATTGGTATACCATTGCTAGGTATGGCGGGATTCGAAGCCGCGTGGACACAATGAGAAGGCGAGTATGGTAACCAGTCAGCCGGCCAGACACGCTAGCAGAGCGTATATTATATTGTGTAGCAAAGTATAATAAGGTACTGGGGAAGGGAATGAGCACGTAAAGGAGTGATGCGAGGCGAGAAAGGTGGAGTAGGCATATCATAAAAGGAAAGAGTGATCAGTGAGCACGACAGAAAGTGAAAGAAAGAGATACAACCAAGAAAAGAGATAAAAATAAAGGTGCATAGAGAGAATTGAAAGAAAGACTAAGAGAAATAAAGAGCGAGAATAGATAGAAAAAAAGCAGATAAGCAGATAGAAAAAAGGTGTGGATGGAGGAAATCAACACTAGCCGCGTAAAGCGAAGCTGGTTCATCGATCTCCTTCTAGGTGAGCACGCATCTACTGCAAGAAGCAATCGCTAGCCTCGTTATTATCGCGGTACCTGACGTCAGCCAAAAATATTTTAGGAGATTGGTCCTTTTGCTGGGTGGATGTCCCTCGTCGTGGCACCGGTGTGTACACTAGTACTCATTGCTCCCGCTAGAGCTGCAGCTATGCTCTTCGTTTCAAGAGCGCTCGCTAGGTGGCGCGCCGCCGCTCAGCCGACACTCGCACTACTCTCGGCGTGTGCTCTAGTTTGGTAGGAGGCCGCTAGTTGGCCACGCCTGTAAAGAGCATTCGCTCTCACCGCGCTTGATTCCTCTTTCGTCTGACATCACTCAGTGCGCATCGACACCGCTACCCACCATGAAGACTGCAGAAGCCAAGTTGGTGGCGTGGAGGGCTCGCAATACGGCTGCAGCACTGGCTCGCCGTCAGGACCCTTCTAGAAGTTTCCACTACATCCTGCAATTGGAGATCGATCCTCTGGCTTTGTACTTTATGGATCACAAAGCCATTATACTAAAGAGAAAACGTTCCTCCGAGTTTATGTGTTCCGCAAGCAAGCTCTTGACCAAAACGTATAATATATATACTGCATTGGTATGTAGATATCTGTATGTAGTACATTGATATGTAATTAAGAAATATTGTGTATATAACGTGTATATACAATCACGCCACAAGAACACTCGTGCCACGCCTTTATATAACGTTGATTGAGCGTATGCACAGAGGACCCATGGTTTACCGGATTTAACCTCTGGAGCAAGCTCATTCACTTCGTGGATATTTTTCTCGCGTGCCACTCATTCCTCGCGCTCATCCTCCGCTTCTTCGCTTTTTCATGTCTTCCTCCTGCCACGAAGCTTTCAGACGTCGACCGTCACCTTTGTCTTTCTTGCATCGCTTACCTCAAAAACTTTCTACAGACTTCGCCTTTGTCGTCTCCACTTTACCATCACACGTCTTTTCTTTATCGTAGCACAGCAATTGGGTGCGAAAGGTAAGTTAGGAGGAGGAGGAAAGAAGAAAGTAATGGATAGCATAGAAAAAAAGAGAAAGAGAGGAATGCCGAGAGAAAAACTAAAAGAAAAAGAGAAAGAAAGAAAGAGAAAGAGAGAGATAATCAAATAGTGTGAGAGATATGGACGTAAAGATACAGAAAAAGGAAGCGAGAAGTAGAGCGCGCAAATAGAAAAAGGACAAGAAACAAAAAAAAAACAGACGTAACAAGGTATAAATCCACACAAAAATTCAGACGGCCTTCCTCTTTTAACGTGGGTGCGGCCTGCTGGTGACCCACGCTTTTTGAGGGGATTCGGCTCCTGAGGACAGTTTTTGAATAAGGTTCATTGACTGACGGATCCAAAACAGAGAAGAAAAATCAAAAAGAGGTAAAAGGAAAGCAAGAAATAAAAATCGATGTTACCGAGCCGAACAAAGACATCCAGCTCCAAACTTTCTATGGGCCTTACTTTTTTTTCTTCGGGCTTTTATAAAAGCACACTAAGCGCTCATTCCTGCACCTATTTGCTTCCTTGTTGATTCGAATTGTTAAATATGAAATTGTCTAATTGTCTGCGTAAAAATTTCTTACGTTAGGAACACCATCAAATGCCCTAAACCAATTATCTGCGTTTAAGAAATAAGGAATTCGAAACGCCGGAAATGTTTAAAAACGTTTACTAGATTAGTAACATTGTTCTTGATAGATAAAATTGTCTCTGAGCTTATTGAATTTTACATTGCGCTGTGGGCTAATAATGCTCGAGACGTACAGTAGACGAGGAAGAAGAACTATAAGCACGCGGTGCACGAGCAACGAACACTGCTATTCGATTCTTGGCCAATGCCGCATGCTTGCGTCTGTGCCACGGATCCAGGGTTCCGTTTGTTCTACTCCGTCAGTTCAGCTCATTGTTCAATCTGAGCTCTCAACACTGGTCCCCCAAAGCTTTGAGTCCTTCTTGCTTGCGAGCGGCAACGCTGAGGTGCACAACGATTTCTTCGGAATCGAAGACTGACGTGGCATCGACACCCGGAGCGACGACGCCATGGCGAAGAAACAAGTGGAGGCCCACCACGGTCTGCCAAAGGCCGGGCGTCGAAGCGCCAGGTAGCTGCTTCTGACGATGCTGTCGGCTCTTTCAACGAGGCTTCAGCTGCCAAGCGGCCACGCGGTCGACCACCCAAGGGCGTGTCGGTGGAGCCTCTAGCAACGAAGCCCATCGCCACCACGGCGGCTCGGAGGTTGCGGAAGGCAGTGGTTGCGACGCAGCCCGTGACTGAAAACATTTCCACAAGGAAGGCTGTCGCGACCAACGCCGCGAGAGCGAGCCGAAGGAAGCGTTCGAGGTGCTCCTTTCCAAGCAGCGCCAGCGATGCGGCTAGCGAGGCTCCCAAGCGTCGCAGCGCCAGCAGGAAGGTGAGCCGCGGTCGATCAAGGTATTCATCCCACAGCCGCCATGGCGGATCCACGCGTAAAGCCCGAGGCCGCGAAAGCTTGGCCCCGCGGTTGGAATAAAGCCACGGGAGAAAGAAGAGGCGCAGCAGGGTCCGGCTCCATGCCCGGTATGGGAGCTCTTGCTTGGAGCATGCGCTCGAAGTGCGGCAAGAAGCGTCGCCACACCCATTGTCTCACGTCCTCGAGGCACAGAGGAAGGCGCGTGAAGGTGAGGAAGGCTCCAAACAGCGCCTCTTCAACGTTGCATGGCAGGCGCTCGAGGGTACGCAAGACCCCAAGGCTCATGGAGAGAATGTGGAGGACACGTGCAAGCATGCTCACAAGCTTCGGTCACGGCTGACCGAGCCGCGCAGCGTTACGCAATATGGACAATTTGCGGATCTCTTGAACTTTCCCGATAAAGTGGCAAGTGCCTGTTACTGTGGTGTAGGGTGATATTGCGTAATAAATTTCCATCGTCACTTCTATATTGCCGAATGATTGTGGAAAGTAGGCTATAACTTGAATTGTTCGATGGTGAAACTTACGGGAAGACGTGAGAGTGGTCTATTAGCACCAATTCTGGTTTATTGGTAAACCAATATTCATGTACATATGATTGTCCAGTTAATATTTGTTACATCGTGCATAATGAATAGCACAGCATAAACGGAGACATCTTGTTTATTTCATCTTCTTCCTTCTCCCCCGTGGCGGCCACCGAGCGCGTGCCACCGCACAGCGCTGTAGTCGGTAGCGACGCCTTATACCACATATCCCCTCTTGCAAAAAAAAAAAATAAAATAAAATAAAAATAAATGGTAGAAACACACAAAACTGTTTTTGTCTACTTCCTAACGAAGTCCTTCAATTTCTTTGGGGTCTTCTTTTTACGCTTGCTTTTCCTTGCAGGCGCATTAAATCCTGGACTGGTCAAAGCTTGCGTGCCGTCTGGTGGAGATGATACGGGGTCTGCCCTTTCATGACCATCCGCTCTTGATGTGTCCCATTGGGGCGCACTAGATGACCGATCAGATGCAGGGGACCAGTTCATAAGGGCAGCGGTTTCAGGCTGTAATGCATGAGAAGACCGATTAAATGCAGGTGTCCAGTTCATAACAGCAGGGGTGCCCGATTTCATTTTGTTGACCGCTCCGGAGTGAACTGCGATTAACTTAGATGCGTTCCACACACGCCCATCGTCCAAAAGGTACGAGGCCGGTCCCCGTTTTCCAATGATCTTCTTGGGCGCGGAAAATTGTGAAGACAGCTTACCGTGAGCTGCAGTTGTCTTAACGCGCACGTAATCACCAACGACGAAACTGGGTTCCTTGGCTCCACGTTTTTCATCGGTGTAGCTCTTCGAGATCATTTGCTTCTTTTTGACATGCTCTCGTAGCTGTTCAATCGCCCTTGACGGGTCCGTGCTGAAGCATCTGTCGGGCAATCCCAATATGTCAAGTCTGGTGCGAGGTTGGCGTCGATGAAGAAGAACAGCGGGTGTCGCACCAGTAGTCGCGTGAGGCGTACAGCGATATACTTGCAGGTAATCAAGCATGGCTGTTCGTACGTCACGACGTTCAAGCAGGGCTAGTTGAATGTACGACTTCAGCACCCTATTGAATCTCTCCACCAAGCCGTTAGCTTGTGGGTAATACACGGAAGAGTTGTAGTGCGTTATTCCACGCTCCGTGAGAAACTCGTCAAAGCTTGCTGAAGAGAACTGTGGTCCATGGTCGGATACAATACTACGTGGGTAGCCTTCTCGCGCAAAAAGTTCAAGTAAAAACTTCTTCACTGTAGACGTGGTCGCATCTCGCACGAACGCCACTTCAGGCCACTTGCTATAATAGTCAATAACAGTAATCGCAAACGGCAGTCGGCCGAAGCTTGCGTGAAAGGTCCCACAATGTCGATGGCAATTTTTTCCCACGCCGCGTCAGGAAGAGGAACAGGTTGCAGTGGCGCTGGAAAGGTACGTGCGGACTTGTCACAAGACTGGCAAATCACGCATGTGCGCACCAGTTCTTCAATGTGACTATCCATGCATGGCCACCAATAGGACTCTCTCAGGCGAGCTTTGGTACGACTAATGCCTGGATGTGACTCGTGGGCCAGATCCATAAGGCGGCGTGTCAACGTTGCAGGCACGACAATCCTGTCACCCCGGCATAGGATATCACTTACAACAGAGAGTTCAGCCTTCACGTAAAAGTAAGGTAGCAATTCTTTTGACAGTGATTTCTTGTCAGGCCAAGAAGTAGTCGTGAAGTGCTTAACTTCACAGATAATCTGATCATTGGCACTTGCTTCTTGAAGTTCTGGCATGGTAACTACGGGAGACAACAAACAGATAAATTCCTCTTCTGGTGCATCGCGGATTAAACTCTGGACGGGTAGCCTGGAGAGAGCGTCAGCCACGACGTTTTCGCTACCTTTCCTGTATTCGACGGTATAGTTGTAGCAGAGCAACCGTGAGGACCAGCGCGCAATCCTTAATGGTCGGTGACCGGTGCCTTTCGTCGAAAGAAGCGTAACCAGCGCTGCGTGATCCGTTCGTAAGATGAAAGGTCGTCCCCATAGATAAACGTGCCAGTGTTCGCAAGCCCAAACACAGGCAAGGGCCTCACGTTCGCCGACTGAGTATTTCCGCTCATGCGGTTGAAGTGTGCGGGAGGCGAATGCGACAGTTTGCAGTGAGGTCCCGTTGTCTTGCTGAAGTACTGCACCTAATCCATATCCTGAAGCATCAGTTGTAACGAACACAGGCAAGTGAGGATCGAAAAGATGAAGCACTTCGCAAGATGTGAGCAGAGATTTCAGGCGCTCCAAACTGCTCTGTGCTGCCGCACTCCAAACGAAAGAGGCTTGTCCTCGTAGCAAGGCGCGCATTGGCTCGACAACATCCGAAAAATGAGGAATGAACTTGGAATAGAAGCCTGCAAGCCCCAGTAGCGAGCGGAGTTCGTTAATATTTGTAGGTGATGGTGCCTTTGTTATCGCCTCAATGGATGACATCAACGGAAATAATCCTTTGGCGCTCACAACGTGACCTAGAAAAGTCAACTCTGCCACGTCAAAGACACACTTGTTGTTGAGCCGGAGGCCAGCATCAGAAAGACGTTGCAATACAGCGCGCAAGTTTCCCAAATGGTCCTCTCGGGATCGCCCATACACGATGATGTCATCACTGTAAAATAGGACACATTTGCACCCTTTCAAGATCATGTGCATCATTTTCTGGAACGCTGATGGCGCCGACGCCAGTCCGAAGCAAACCCTCTTGAAGCGAAATAGTCCATCGTGAGTGATGAACGTGGTAAGGTCACGGCTCTCTAAACTGAGCGGTAACTGGTGATATGCAGAAGCTAAGTCTAGCTTCGAGAAACGCTGTGCCCCAGCCAGGCTGTTCAGGAGCTCCTCAGTTTGTGGCAAAGGAAAACTGTCTACTACCACAGCTTTGTTTGGCTCCCGTAAGTCAACACACATGCGAATCGAGCCGTCTTTTTTTCTGGCTACGACAATAGGGGAGACCCACTCAGAAGAGTCGACACGCTCAATGATGCCCTGAGCTTCTAATTTCTGAACTTCTGCCGAGACTTGCTCGCGAATGACAAGTGGCAGTCGTCTCAGTTTGCTGGCCACCGGTTGTACAGACGCGCGAACTCTGACCTTGTGAGTGAAACCTCTCACAGTTCCCAGCTCTTTTGCAAATAGGTGCTCAAACTCAGAACGTAATTCTGGAGGTAGCACCGGAGTTTCTTGCGTCATTAGAAGACACCTGAGCGGTGACCCTTGGATCTTCATATCCAGAGCAGCGATGCCGTCTAATCCCAGAATGGTCGTTCCCCCAGGCACAACGTATAGTAGAACAGAAGTGCATCGGCCGTGAAATGAGGCAGTAGCAATGAAGCATCCTTGTATAGGAACTGCTGCCTTTGAATAATCGAGAAGCTGGACGGATGTAGACTTCAGTGGATACGCTTTAGAAAAATAGCGTTGGTAAAGTTCTTCGGCCAGGATCGAAACCGATGATCCTGTATCGATCAAAAATGGTACAGAAATTCCTTCTATTTCCAACGCTGCGTAAATTCCCTTCTTACGGCTCCAGATCTGACAAACACTTAAATGGTCGTCTGGATCAGCTGTATCGTTACCTTCCGCTACATGCTGAACATTCTTCTCAAACTTCCGCAATGACTTGCACACCTTTTCAAGATGGCCAATTTTCTCACATTGTCGACACCTATGTGCTTTGGCCTTGCACAGAGAGCTATTTGCAAGGTGTGCCGTAGAACCACAACGATAACATACTTGCTCTTTCGGAGATATGCGACTTTGACCGTGCATGTTATAGCAAGTACATGTGCTACAATGCCGTTCTCTGTGATTTGAAGTATCTTTTACACGATGAACTTGCAAGTCATTTTGTGCAAGTTCTCTTGCTTCATTAGTCGCTTGATCATGCTGTTTGGCAATGGTAAGAGCCTTAGAAAGCGTGAGAGACTCTTCCAGCAGAAGGCGTTCACGTAAGTATCCACTTGTGGTTTTCTCTATGAGCTGGTCGCGTATCATGTCGTCCGTTAGATCACCGAAATTGCATGCTCCTACAAGACTTCTCAGCGCGGTGACGTAATCAGCCGCAGTCTCACCTGGGGCCTGCGTACGTTGACGGAAACGGTGACGCGCTGCAGTGACGTTCAACGTGGTTTTGAAGTGACCTTCCAGCGTCGCGATGGCGCGGTCGAACACATCAGTACTAGGGGACGTTAGTGTACCTGCCGCAGCGCTCGCAGGCACGAGGCACGGGTCGTCAGTAGTCGTCAGAGTCTGGAAGATACGTTGTCCTTCCAAGCCCAAGCAGTTGAGCAGGATCGCCTTCCGACGAATGGCAGGTAGGTCGAAGGCGCCCGAAGCAACCATGTAATTCTTGAAAGCCTGGATCCATTGCTCCCATGGAATGTCCGGGTGTCCAGGTGACGACAGGAACGGAGGTGGCGGCTGTAGCCCCGAAATACTCATCGTAGAAGATGGTAGGCAATAAACGAGGGCACAGATGAGGTTCAGGCCGGTAGCACATGGGCTGGTGAATCCTCGTCGCCAAAATATGTTACATCGTGCATAATGAATAGCACAGCATAAACGGAGACATCTTGTTTATTTCATCTTCTTCCTTCTCCCCCGTGGCGGCCACCGAGCGCGTGCCACCGCACAGCGCTGTAGTCGGTAGCGACGCCTTATACCACAATATTGAGTACATTTCTCTGGTGCCGTGAAGTAGTGCATGCCGTATTACATGGTTTTCATAATTGTGGTGATGATGCACAAGGCTCGCTACGTAAATAGTAATTTAGTGTGTGGGTCAGAAGAAAGTGGCTCACTCATACACAATCTTCCTTTTGAATGCGAAGCATTTCTTAGCGAACTTTGGCGACTTTGAGCGTATCTATCTAGCCCCCTACGACTTATAGCTCTCCCTGCCGTTTCGATAGTGGTAACGATTCGGAAATCGGTATGACATAACATGACTGCACGAATGACATATTTGACTAGTTATAACATGTAAAACATGACATATTTGTCATTAATATCTCGATTTACTTTTCATGATCCTGCAGCTCTTGCGGTGGTTTCGTTCACATGGCATGTTGCGAAACTGCTATGGTATGGCATGATTGCATGGGGAAACATGCGACAGACCCTAACGTGAAAATCATGACATGTGTGTCGTGTAACAACATGACTACATACCACGCTCATGATGTGCTGTCGGCCGTTTTGCTAGCTTCACGTATACCAAATTTGGTATTAGCGGATGTAAATGGATGACGAAAATATGATACTGGTGAAACATGATAAATATGAGATGCGTGTCACGTAGCATCATCACTACATGCTACGCTTATGATGCACTCGCAGCCATTTCGCTAGCTTCACATTTACCAAACTCGGTATTAAGTGACGCGAACGGACGCATAGGCAAATGACACATCCGATCATGATAATCACGAAATGCGTGTCATGTAACAACCTAACTACATGCCACACTGATGAAGCGCTCGCTGCCGTTTCGATAGCTTCACATATGCCAAATTTGGTATTACGTGACGCCAATAGATGACGAAGGTATGTGACTAATGCAGATACGATAATCATGAGATGTGTGTCATCTGAGAACATGACTACATGTCATAGTCAAGGCGCCAATACATTTCGACCTGACGCGGTGCGCGTGCTTCCCGGCGTTCATTTCGTCGCGTCACGCCGGCTTTGCCACGTCAGGCGTCGGTGCTGCCATATACTCGCAGGCGCGCGCAGCACTGCGTTGCTTTGACGCATTAGCGTTTCAGCGCGTCCAGTGTCCCTCCGTCACAAAAGAGGGACACGCAGTGTTATCTGGGTAATGCATCGGCGCGCATGTCGCATTTCGCGCCGGTTTCCATCGGGCCGTGCCGACGGACGCTGGTGGCGCCTGGCGTCAAACTATAGAGTGCTCGCGTTTTGCCAACGTTGCGTCGCTGTGTCCAGAGTGCGCGTGCGTCAACGCTACATTGAAGTATATTGGGCCCTTCATGATGCGCTCGCAGCCGTTTTGCTAGCTCCACATATACGAAGTTTGGTGTTACGCGACATCAATGGATGCCGAAATATATGACTGGTGAAAACATGATAATCCTGACATGCGTGTCATGTAAGAACATGACAACATACCATGCTTATGGCGCTTGCGTTTGTGTCGCTAGCTCCACATATACTAAATTTGGTATCACATGACGTGAATACATAACGAAGGTAAACGATACGTCCAAACATGATAATCATCACACGGAAGTCATGTACGGCATCATTTACTTCCAACTCGCAACGTTGTGCTGACTTGAAGTTACATATCAACATTGCTTATACGTACTTCGCATATCATCGATTCTCACTGTACGTGGGATCTGCCTTTTTTTTTTTTTTGAAAAGTCGAGTTGTTCAAGCCGAGCATCCTAATTCGCGCGCACTCTCTTCCGAAGCACCTTAGGGCCTAGTAAAGTAGCTTGTCCGTTGTGTGGTGTCCATGCTCAGTGCACAACACCGCGTAAAATCCCATAAAAAGTAACATTAGGCTACTGTCAAACATAATTGTGGGAGGATATAACGTATTTCCAAGCACCAGCCCTTAATACTAGCCGGTAACTTCACAGCATATCCACAGAGTGAATGATTACGAATGGGACGAAGCATCTGTCCATCCGTGCGTGCGTCTGTCTGTGTGTCCATCGATCCGTCCTTCCATCAACTATATAAAATCGTCGACAATAGGGAAACCACTAACGCGCCAACTAGTGCTATTACTTCCAAGGACATATACACGCAAAGCCGTCTACTGAGCAATTCACAAAATAGAGGTTGCTACATATCAGTACTACAATTACTACTACTACTACTACTACTACTACTACTACTACTACTACTACTACTACTATGAACAACAATTATAATTGTAAGAAAACGACATAAATTAGCTAGAAGCACACACTGTACTAGTCGGTGACTTCAACGTAGACATTATGCATCTTAGGAGCGACCTTTGTCGTCGATCCTTGGACAATCAGTTTACATTATACAAGAAAATGATCGAGTAACACATGTGATACACAAAGAAAGAGATTGAACAGTACATTATTATCAATTATAGTTTTACAAAACAATATAAAACTCCTACAAGGACAAACCGTTTGTACTAGTCAATGACTTCAATGTAGACCTCAGGAACTTTAGGACATAGCTTCTCCCAATCAGCATCATTCACTGCGTGGACATGCGTGGATTTTTTGCGTCTTCTGTGTCACTCACAGAACACGTTGGCAGATTTGTCCAGCGCACGATTATTGCATGTCGGACGGGTGAGAGAACCAGAATAGAGAGAGAGAAAGATAGAGGGAAATAGAAAGATTGATATGTGAGGTTTAACGTCCAAAAACCAACATATGAATTAGAGAAAGAAAGGCATGGGAAAGTATAGCTGGAAAAAAATTATTGTAACGGGAGTTGCGATGCGGGCTTGTTGGTAGTTCATCTTCAGTAAGCTTTCTTGTAGCGCACGTAAACAACAGGAAGAAAGGGGGGCACATGCAAACGGATAGAGCACTCTGTCTGTCTGCATGGGCTCCCATTTCTTCCTGTTGTTTACGTACGCTACAAGGAAACACACTGAACCCTATTGGTATACCATTGCTAGGTATGGCGGGATTCGAAGCCGCGTGGACACAATGAGAAGGCGAGTATGGTAACCAGTCAGCCGGCCAGACACGCTAGCAGAGCGTATATTATATTGTGTAGCAAAGTATAATAAGGTACTGGGGAAGGGAATGAGCACGTAAAGGAGTGATGCGAGGCGAGAAAGGTGGAGTAGGCATATCATAAAAGGAAAGAGTGATCAGTGAGCACGACAGAAAGTGAAAGAAAGAGATACAACCAAGAAAAGAGATAAAAATAAAGGTGCATAGAGAGAATTGAAAGAAAGACTAAAAGAAATAAAGAGCGAGAATAGATAGAAAAAAAGCAGATAGAAAAAAGGTGTGGATGGAGGAAATCAACACTAGCCGCGTAAAGCGAAGCTGGTTCATCGATCTCCTTCTAGGTGAGCACGCATCTACTGCAAGAAGCAATCGCTAGCCTCGTTATTATCGCGGTACCTGACGTCAGCCAAAAATATTTTAGGAGATTGGTCCTTTTGCTGGGCGGATGTCCCTCGTCGTGGCACCGGTGTGTACACTAGTACTCATTGCTCCCGCTAGAGCTGCAGCTATGCTCTTCGTTTCAAGAGCGCTCACTAGACGGCGCGCCACCGCACAGGGGCTTCAGGATATTCAGTTCAGGCTATCAAGGTGGATGGACGTGTTTTTTCAGCGCTCCGGATCGACTGCGCAGATAAGTGTTGTTGCATGTTTTGAGCTTGTCTCTATAATTATAAGGCAGCGGTTGAAATCTCCGTAGCACTTATTTTATGGTACGGCTTTTTCGGGGGCCAGTCACCAAGTATTTATTAGTTAGTGCGGGTGTGTGTGTTTGAATTTTTGTTGTTGTTTTATTTCTTTTGCCACCCCGTTGGGGAGGTGCGCGTACATTGAACACGCAAATTTTTGTAGTAGAGCTTGGACTTTCTTTTTTTTTTCGTAGTGCAGGGCTCGAGTTTAGTAATTATCGAGTATAGGGTCAATTGGTGTCAGAAAGGCATGGTTAAAAAGACTCTAAAATGTTCAGGATGTGGAGTGGGTTTGAAAGTGGACCGAAGCGTAGAAGCGGATGGAGAAGAGGCTGACTGGAAGTGTAGGCAATGTGAGGTCGAGGAAAAAATGGAGAAAATGATGGTTGCCCAGAGTGAACTGCTGATGAGAATCGCCAAACTCGAGACTGCGTTGGCGACAGAGCAAGAAAAAACGAGGGCAATGGGAGAAAGACTGAAGTCCACCGAGGAAGTGCTAGCGAAGCTGAACAAAGAAGCGACCTACCGAGAGAACAGTAGGGAACCGGCAACCAGAACGGTGGAGAAGGAAAAGCAAGCAAGCTTGTAAAAAACAGGTTTAGCCGGTTCAACTGTTGCAAGGCCCAGCTTCAGCGAGGTAGTGGTGGGGCAGGAAAGGAACAAAAGAGCCGGCGTCACAGTGCAAGTAGCCTCCAGGTGCAGAACGCTCCAGCGGAAAAGTCACAGCATGTGATAATCGCCGGGGACTCAAATTTAAATCGATGCACAGAAGCCATCAAAGAGGGGGTAAGAGGTGACAAGAGGGTTGCAGTAGTGGCGTTCCCAGAACGCAAGCTTGAAGCAGTCATGAAGCAAGCGAGCGCAAAGCTCAAAACGACAGCTGATAGACGCAACCTCGTGATAATTTCAGGCGGTTTAAACGATGTCCTAAATGAAGATGCAGCAGGACTAGCAGCCACACTGGCGAAAGGCGTCGATGACATGCGCGCCACTTCTCCTAAGGTGCAGGTAGTGATATGCACGATACCGGAGG
Organism: Rhipicephalus microplus; assembly: GCF_013339725.1. NCBI lineage: Eukaryota > Metazoa > Arthropoda > Arachnida > Ixodida > Ixodidae > Rhipicephalus > Rhipicephalus microplus. The sequence goes on along the minus strand of NC_051168.1, from coordinate 112,739,743 downwards.
TACCGGTGCGTGATAGAAACTTGCAAAGAGCGGTGGTCAACGCAAACCAAGAGATATAGCGGATGAGTCGAGAGAAAGGCTTTGAGGTGGTGGAAATAAACAGAGAGGTGCATAGGTGGGGGGGTTTTCAACGAGACAGAATTCACTTCGATGGGCGGCTAGGTCATGAGGTGGGTTGGCGACTTGCAGGACGCGCAGTAGCTTTTTTGGGGGGCAAGCGAGCCCTTCTGGGTGCAGGATAGCTAGTGACGAGAAAACCAACCAGGGAGACTCTTCGACAGGTGGTATGAACAGATACGATTCCAAAGTGGCACCAATATCTAAGATACGTAGAGTCCGGGGCATAAATAGACGTAGCCACGAGCGCCGAGCCAATTCAGACATAGGGTATATTAACATGCAGGGTGGTAGGAACAGGCTGAAGTGGGAAGAGATAGAAAAACAGCTAAGGGAAGAGAGGCCGATGGTATACGGTTTTGTAGAAACACATCTCAGGGACATGGAACAACCTCCGAACAATCCGGACTACGCGTGGGAGTATTGTAATAGAACAGAAGGCAGCAGAAAGGGGGGTGGTATTGGGGCATTCATTCATAAAAGTACAGACTGGCAAAGGGTCAAGCAGGAGTGCAAGGAACAGTTATGGCTAAAAGGGAAAGTGGCAGGTCAAATGACACTCCTTGGTTTCGTGTACTTGTGGACGGGAGCAAAGGCCAGAGAGGAAAACCAGGCAATGGTAGAGTGTATATCAAAGGACATTCAGGAATTAGGAAGAGAGTGCGAGATAATTATACTAGGAGACATGAATGCGCACATAGAAGATATAGATGGGTATACCGACCCGACAGGCAAAATGATCATGGATATGTGTGAAAGGCTTGATTTGATCATTTGCAACAGTACCGAGAAGTGTGAAGGGCAAATAACATGGGAGGCAGGAAAGCTTCAGTCGACGATAGATTATGCACTGATGTCACATAGGATGTATGATAAGCTTCGGGAAATGCACATAGATGAAGGTGGCTCCAGAAGTCTGGGTAGCGATCAGAAACGTATCAAGCTAAGTTTTGGAAGAGCAGTGAAAGTGGGAAGGAGACAAGATGAGCAACTACAGGAAAATTTTTATCCAGAAAGGCAAATTGAAATAGCCACTAAACAAATTGAGAAAGTAATCACGGAGGATAATAAGACAGTGTGGACATACACGAATCTAATTAGACTCTTTGAGATAGAGCTTGCTAAGACGCGTGACAAGTCACCACGGAAAAGAAGACACAAACCCAAAAGTTGGTGGGATGAGGAAGTTAAGAGAGCCATAGCAAAACGTCAGGAAGCCTCTAGGGAACACAGACATGCTAAGCAGCGGGGTGAACCGACAGATGATGTGGAAAGAAAATGGGCAACTTTTCTAAGCTGTAGAAGGGATGCATCCCTTCTGATCAATGAAAAGATTAGAAGGAAGGAAGCTCAGTGGCTTGCAGAAGTACATAAAAAAGATAGAAGGGCAGCTGCAAAATTTTGGAACCATCTAAACTCCCTAAGAGATGAGACGAGCCTAGAGCAGAACTTTATAACTACAGCCCAAGGTGCTAGGCTAGAAGGGGACGAAGCTATTGAATATATAAGAACAAGGGTGACAGAAAAATTTCAACAAAGAAGTACTTTATGCACCACAATAGACAAAGACGAATCAAGTGGTGCAATGGCTCCATTTTCACAACAAGAGTGGGAAAGGGCTGAGAAAAGGGTTCCTAGTAGTACATCAACAGGCCCAGATGGCATTCCAATTAGGCTGATAAAAACATTAGGTCCGAAGTCTAAGCAGGCTTTGAGAGAGGCAGTGAGTACAATAATAATCGATGGTGAAGTTCCCGATGGATGGAAACTTAGCAGGATGAGCATGATCTATAAAAGAAAGGGGGACAAAGCTGACATAAACAACTACCGTCCTATAACAGTGACATCAGTGGTCTACAGGCTGGCGATGCAGATTATAAAGGAAAGACTGCAGCCATGGATAGAGGATGAGGGGGTGCTGGGGGAACTGCAGAATGGGTTTCGGAAACACAGGAGGTTGGAAGACAATCTGTTCTCACTGACGCAGTGCATCGAAATAGCAGAAAAAGAACACAGGCCCCTGTGGCTAGCATTTTTGGATATCAAGGGAGCGTACGATAGCGTGGTTCAAGAGGAATTGTGGGGAATACTGGACACACTAGGCGTGGAACATGTAGTCACTAATCTTTTAAAGGGTGTCTATAAAGGTAACAAGGTAGTTATAAAGTGGGAAAAACAGGTATCCAAGCCTGCAGAGGTAAAACGGGGGCTTAGGCAGGGGTGCCCCCTGTCACCCTTATTATTCATGATGTACCTACAAGGATTAGAGGCAAAATTAGAGGGAAGTGAACTGGGCTTCAACCTCTCTTTAGTCAAACAAGGAAAACATATTGATCAGGCACTACCAGCATTAATGTACGCAGATGATATAGTGGTAATGGCCAACAACAAGGAAGATTTGCAGAGATTGATGGACATCTGCGGTAATGAGGGAGATAGGTTAGATTTTAGATTCAGTAGGGAAAAATCAGCAGTCATGATTTTCAATGCCAACGAAGGTAGTGAGCTTAGAATACAGGAGGTCACGCTAGAGATAAGAGATAAATACAAATATCTGGGCGTATGGAAAAGCAATGGGACCGAGTATCTGAGGGAACACGAAATGTACGTGACGACTAAAGGTAACAGGAATGCAGCAGTCATGAAAAATAGGGCACTGTGGAATTACAATAGGTATGATGTTGTGAGAGGAATATGGAAAGGGGTCATGGTTCCTGGGATGGACATCATTTTAGGACATCATATCACAAGATGATATGGGATGGACATCATTTGAGGGCAGGGAAGCTAGCAGCAAGATAAAATTTGAGAAGCGATTGAGAGAAAGGGGGGAAGAGCGTTGGGCTAGGATGGTTTTCAGCTACTTGTACATGAAGAATGCCGATACAAAATGGAGGAAGCGAACCAGGAAGTTGACTGGTAAATACTTAGAAAACAGCAGGTGGCCAAACCAAAAAGAACTATTGGTTAAGAAAAAAGTGAAGGAAACGGAGACTGACATTTGGAGAATGGGCATGATTAAGAAGTGCGCACTAGAGATCTATCGAACTTTTAAGCAGGAAATTGCCAAGGAAAGGATCTATGATAATACTCGGGGTAGTTCTCTACTGCTTGAGGCCAGGACGGGAGTACTGCGAACCAAGACATATCGGGCCAAATACGAAGGGGTCGACACAATATGCAGTGCGTGTGGAGAGGAAGAAGAAACTGCCGAACACTTGATAATGTTCTGTAAAGGGCTTCACCCTATAGTTCAATATGATGGCGCAGAGTTTTTCAAAGCACTGGGATTTAGGGACAGCGAGGGCAAAATAGACTTTAAGCGGGTAGACTTAACTAGAAGGAGGTTATCTGATTGGTGGCTAAAGTCAAGGCACGAGTGAAAATTAAACCCATCACTGCGAAGTACGAATCCTCGACTTCAATATTTAAAGGAAAAAAAAAGATAAATGTAATGGTTAGTTCACTAAGCATTTCGGCTAGGTGGCGTTAGCCGCCGCCCGATCTAAAGGGTACAGCCACATCCATCCATCCATCCATCCATCCATCCATCCATCCATCCATCCATCCATCCATCCATCCATCCATCCATCCATCCATCCATCCATCCATCCATCCATCCATCCAGCTTTACAGCCGACACTCGCACTACTCTCGGTGCGTGCTCTAGTTTGGTTGGAGACCGCTAGTTGGTCACGCCTGTAAAGAGCACTCGCTCTCAGCGCGCTTCCTTCCTCTTTCGTCTGATATCACTCAGTGCGTGTCGACACCTCTACCCACTGTAAAGGTTGGAGTAGAAGGAAGTTGCAGGTGATGACATCCCACCGCTGCCACCAGTTGTTAAGTTCGAGTCGAAGGAAGTTGCAGGTGATGGCAGCCCACCGCTGCCACCAGTTGTTGCAGTCGACGAAGGAGGAGGTCCGCTGGAGGATACGGAAAGAAAACATGGTTTTATGTTATTATTTACACATATTTACAGAAAAGAAGGGTTAGTGGTTTCACAACCCACGAGCGTGGTGGTTGAACGTTACATAGTTCAGAGCGACGTCCAGCACTCTCCGGCGTCGTTTTAAGCCCTGTCGGGCTCCCCCTCTCCGAGTGGAGCACCAATCACACACACACAACAGGTGAGGGGGACAAGCATGCACGGTCCACATGAAAACTGCACTGTGGTGGCGCCAGCTGGGCTCTTCCTCGTCGTGTGTGCGCCGCTATTCGAGAGTTCCCACGATCCTGGCAGCATATATCAAAGGGTCCGCCGCACAACTCGCCCAACTAGCGGGGCGATCTGCGGTGGCCATTGCAGTCTCTTTCAGGAAGACGTCGTGCCTGTTGCCCTCTTTCGTCGTGGCGTCGCGGCGACACGACGTCTCCTCCTCCGGCCAGCAGGGACAATGCCTGGCGGGCATAGGCAGTCGGCCGGTCGGCTACTTGACTGAGGATTAAAGAAGCGCCGCTCCGCCGTCAGCTCTGTCGCCGGTCACGCCAGCTTTTCCGTTGCCCGATGAGTCGCCGAGTCCATTAGTGACCGCTTCTGCTTGAAGGGACGACAAAAGGGTCTGCATTTGAAGGACGGGAACTCGCCTTTGCTTGTCGCATGGTCTGGGTAATTACTCAAATCTTCGACAGCGTCTGGAAGACTGGCCGCCGAAGGGATTGAGAGCCTTTCCATAGGACCAGCTTACTCACAACGGCGACTGCCCAGATGATTTTCCAGGCCAAACTTAACTCCACCATGAAGACCGCAGAAGCCAAGTTGGCGGCGTGGAGGGCTCGCAATACTGCTGCAGCGCTGATTTGCCGTCAGGACCCTTCTAGAAGTTTCCACTACATCCTGCAATTGGAGATCGATCCTCTGGCTTTGTACTTTACGTATCACAAAGCCATTATACTAAAGAGAAAACGTTCCTCTGAGCTTATGTGATCCACAAGCAAGCTCTTGACCAAAACGTATAATATATATACTGCATTGGTATGTAGATATCTGTATGTAGTACATTGATATGTAATTAAGAAATATTGTGTATATAACGTGTATATAATATCACGCCACAAGAACACTCGTGCCACGCCCTTATATAAAGTTGATTGAGCGTACGCACAGAGGACTCATGGTTTACTGGATTTAACCTCTGGAGCAAGCTCATTCACTTCGTGGATATTTTTCTCGCGCGCCACTCCTTCCTCGCGCTATTCCTCCGCTTCTCCGCTTTTTCATGTCCTCCTCCTGCCTCGAAGCTTTCAAACGTCGATCGTCACCTTTGTCTTTCTTTCATCGCTTACCTCAAAAACTTTCTACAGACTTCGCCTTTGTCGTCTTCACTTTACCATCACACGTCTTTTCTTTATCGTAGCACAGGAGTTGGGCGCGAAAGGTAAGTTAGGAGGAGGAGGAAAGGAGAAAGGAATGGATAGCATAGAAAAAAAGAGAAAGAGAGGAATGCAGAGAGAAAAACGAAAAGAAGAACAGAAAGAAAAAGATACAGATTCAGAGAGAGAATCAAGGATGGTGAGAGATATGGACGGAAAAATACAGAAAAAGGAAGCGAGAAGTATAGTGTGGGAAAGAGAAAAAAGACAAGAAACAAAGAAAAAAAACAGATGTAACAAGGTATGAATGAATACAAAAATTCAGACGGCCTTCCTCTTCTAACGTGGGTGCGGCCTGCTGGTGACCCACGCTTTTGAGAAGCTTCGGCTCCTGAGGGCAGTTTTTGAATAAGGTTCATTGACTGAGGGATCCAAAACAAAGAAGAAAAATAAAAAAAGAGGTAAAAGGAAGGCAAGAAATAAAAATCAAAATGACAGAGCCGAACAAAGATCTTCAGCTCCAAACTTTCTATGGGCCTTACTTTTTTTTTTCTCCGGGCTTTTATAAAAGCACCCTAAGCGCTCATTCCTTCACCTCTCTGATTCCTTGTTGATTCAAATTGTTAAATATGTAATTGTCTGCGTAAAACTTACTTACGTTAGGAACACTATCAAATGCACTAAACCATTTATATGCGTTTAGGACATAAGGAATTCAAAACGCCGGAAATGTCTAAGAAACCGTTTATTAAATTAGTAACAATAATCTTGATAAATAAAATTTTCTCTGAGGTTATTGAATTTTACATTGCGCTGTGGGCTAATAATGCTCGAGAGATACAGCGGACGAAGAAGAACTATAAGCACGCGGTGCACGAGCACCGAACTGCTCCCCGTTTCTTGGCCAATCCCGCATGCTTGCGCCTGTGCCACGGTTCCAGGGTTCTGTTTGGTCTACTCGGTCAGTTCAGCTCATTGTTCAATCTGAGTACTCAACGCTAATCCCCCAAAGCCTGGAGCCCTTCTGGCCCGCGAGCGGCAACGCTGAGGAGCACAACGATTTCTTCGGAATTGAAGACTGACGTGGCATCGACATCCAGAGCGACGACGCCATGGCGAAGAAACGGGTGAAGGCGAACCACTGTCTGCCAAAGGCCGGGCGATCGAAGCGCCAGGTAGCTGCTTCTGACGATGCTGTCGGCTCTTTCAACGAGGCTTCAGCTGCCAAGCGGCCACGCGGTCGACCATCGAAGGGCGTGTCGGTGGAGCCTCTAGCAACGAAGCCCATCGCCACCACGGCGGCTCGGAGGTTGCGGAAGGCAGTGGTTGCGACGCAGACCGTGACTGAAAACATTTCCACAAGGAAGGGTGTCGCGACCAACACCCCGAGAGCGAGCCGAAGGAAGCGATCGAGGGGCTCCTCTCCAAGCAGCGCCAGCGATGCGGCTAGCGAGTCTCCGAAGCGTCGAAGTTCCAAGGGTAAGCTCAGCCACGGCCGATCAAGGCACTAATCCCGCAGCCGCCATGACGGACCCGCTCGTAAAGCCCGAGGTCGCGAACGTTGGGCCACGTGTTCGGAATGAAGCCGCGGGAGAAGAGGCGCCGCGCCGGAGGGAAGCAAGAGCCGTCACCACGCCGGTAGTCTCACGTCCTCGAGCCATGGACGAAGTCGCAAGAAGGCGATGAGGGCTCCGAGCAGCGCCTCCTCAGCTAGACACGGCAGACTCTCGAGGGTCTGCAAGTCCTCTACGAGTGCAAGCATCGTTAGAAGCTAGGTGGGATCGGCCCGAGCTACGCTCTTTTACGAAGAAATGGACGGTTTGTGTATGCCTCGAACAGTCCCGATAACCTCGCAAGTTTGAAGGTGGCTTTCGTTCCCCCAGAGCGTGATATTTTGGAAAAAATTTACTTATTCGCTCCTGTATTACCGAATTGTCTGAAGTGTGCTACAATGTAGTTCACTTGCCGGTAAATGTGCGGGGCAGACGCGGTAATGGTTTCATTTTCAGCCCACCAAGAATGGTTCATTAGTATTGTCAACATCCACGTGCGCAAGATTGTCTAACTATAGAACATCGAGGCTGTGTAAGCGGCGCATACAGTTGCGTACATATTTCAGAATCGTGCCGAGATATCAGAACAACAAGTTGCCAGCAGAAATAAAGTTAACACAATTGGGCGGGTTGAAAGAAAACGAAAAAAAAAACTAAAATGGGTTCGTTTTTCTTCAAGTTACGGAGCTGTTTAACGGAGCTGTTTTAGCCATGTTTCAGTGCGCAATCTTTAATAGCTTTCGCCATCATAAAACGGCACCCGCTCGCTGCTGTTTATTCTTTTTCGCTAACCCAACACGTGCGCCGATTTGTTTGGCGTACGGTTCTGTCAACTCTGCTGAGTGAGGGTGAAGTGTTCAATGAGAATTGAAGGGTAAAAGTAAGAAAGAAATGAATAGAGAGATTGGAGTAGAAAGAGTAATAACCACTTCGCTAGAATATGCTTTCTTGGCCAGTCCCCCAGAGTGGATAAGTGCCGTGGTATTCAGGCTACAAACAAACAAAGTTGTTTGACAAGGTGTGATTCCAACCCTCGAAGCCATGATCAGAAGGCGAGCATCGTAACGCCTCCTCATTTAAAGCACGGTAGCTGCGCATAACATGGGTGGCGTAAAATAGCGAGGAGCTGGGAAAGGTAAGTGACCTTGAAAAATAGGGAGAGTGAAGCATAGAGTTCTAAAATTAACCAGCGGGGAATCTGGCCCTGTGATTGTTCAGCAACTATGGGAATGATGGACAGTACACAAATTTGCCTTGTCTCTCGTATAGTTTTCGTGCTTGCGGGTTTCGAACGCACCCGTGGCTGTGTTTATTGCTGTGCTTAAGTTTCGTTTCGAGTAAAAGAACGGACTGTTTGCGGCTTCGTGACCCGATTTGTATTCCAGTAAAAGAATGAACTGTGAACGTCGTGAACCGATTTCAATCCGTTAGCCTAAAAAGTTCAAAGAGGTGAAGCGTAACTGCTGAACCTTAGCTGAACTTTGTGTTACGGCAAAGCAGATTCAGGCAACATACAGCCAAATGTAACCGAAAAAATGAAGCTAGGCAAATCTGTGTACTACGCATCATTCCTATACTGCGGCTGGCTGAAGCGCCGCGCGTTGCAGTTTGCATATACTAGCGCCAGACTATTCACTGTATTCATATGAAACTCTGTGGAGTAAAACATACGACAAAACAAGAGAATTAAAAAGAGAGAAAGTTAGACAGAAGGAGCAAAATAGTAAGTGAAAAAAAAGAGAGAAAAAATAAAGATAGCGAGAAAGAAGGAGGAAACGAGAAATAAATAGCGATGAAAATCAAGAAAGAATAGATGGCAAAAACATCCTTATCCCCTCCCTCAGCAGAATAGACATAACAGGAAAGTGAAAGGCAGCTTACTGTGCATTGACTTAAGAGGACTGGCACCATTTTTATTGGTGTTAGGCGATTATAGTACCGCATGCACCCACGCTGAGGCTTGGTTGTAGACCTCCAAGCCGACGACTAACGTCCATAATAAATCACTAAGCAAACCATTCGTGTAGCTGTAGTGAACGGTGAGAGCGTAACCGGAGAAAGTGGTGAGACTGTCAGACGAGCGTCTCTGATTGGATCCAGAACTGGGGATGAGGTCACCTTGAAGCCAGAGTTCTAACTCTGCCTTGCAGCGGCATGTTGAAAATCTCCATTGATAATCGCATCCATACACTCCCAAAAAAGTTAGAAAAAAGGTAGCAACTGCAAGCAAATAGGTAGTAACTGCCTTTCTTCGACCGTTACTACCCTTTGGCACCTGTTTACTACCTACGTTAGTAAAGTTACTAGCTGCAACTGTTACTAACTTTTTGCGACCTGTTCACTACCTACGTAAACAGTTAGAAATGAAAGAGGTAGTAACTGTAGCCGTTACTACCTTTCTTGCCCCGTTAATACCTCTTTGCTACTCGGCTATTGAGTATCTAATCTAAAATAGTGTGTGAATGAGATTCTGATAATCGAGAGGAATTGTCCCGACGTAATATCATTAAACGGAATAATGACGCAGAAGGTATCCAGAGATCAAGAAATAGATTTTGTTTTAAATTATGCAATCGAGATATGTAAACGTCATTATAATATTGTTGAAACGGCGAAGTACAAGTTAACAAACCATAAGGAAGTGCTACACGCGTCGTAATAGACAATTACAACAAACTAAGTAAATTACAGCACACATTAACAAGATTGCCAGATGGTAGCAATTAGCCCCGAGGACAGTCACCGTTAATCCACTGCGGCATGTCTCTAAATATTATCGTTGTTTTGGCGCATCGAACCCCCAAACGATTATTACCTTTTAAACGCTGATATATTAGTAGTGTGAAGCATTCAAATGCACTGAGAATGAATTCAGTACCATTTTTTGGCCACTGTTCATAATCCCTTTTTGTTGCCATTTTTAAATAAATAAACAAAACATATAATTTCTTATAAGTAAGGCTGATTAAATGTCTTGCAAAGTAAGGGTTATATATACCCCATGCTTACTTCTTACTACATGTATACGTAAAAAATAGTGAACTTGTTTGGTCTATGCATTCTTCGAATTCATGGCGCAACACCCGAATTTGTCTAGTAATAAGACAATGATTAGCCAACATTAGCAGTGGAGAAATAATATGCCGAGCCAGGTGGTCAAAATTTCCGGAGCCCTCCACTACGGCGTCTCTCATAATCATATAGTGGTTTTGGGACGTTAAACCCCACAAATCAATCAATCAATCAACTAATATGCCGAAATGTATGGACTAGGTAGTATCGGTTACTACTTCTAAACCATTAGAAGTTACTACCCATTGTTGGTAACGGCTAGGGTAATAACAGTTACTAACTGCTGGTAGTAACATCAGAGGTAGTAAGTGTTAACGTCTTCGCCATTACTAACCGCGCTTACTACCAGTGTTGTAAAGTATGTGACATACCATTACTACCCCAAAGTTAGCAAGTACTACCACGTTTTTTAAAGACGATAGTCGTTCCTTCTTAGGAACCACTGACGCACAAAAACTTGTCTGTCTGTTTATTTGTCTGTTTGTCCTTCCTAATGGCACCGGACACTTCAAACGGCACCACCGGACACCCCAAAGGGTCGACCTGATCCGCAGCGCCCACCAATGTTGCTCAAGGTTCAGCGTTCGTACTTGTGCAATTGTCAATTAAAATCAATTATCGCGCATATCCGAGGCACTATAACAACACGTATATATTCTGGGTGTGCCATCTTTTACTAGAAAAGGCATACATAAGTTAATCTAAGGACCATAGCATTTATTCGCGGCGCTGACTACGCAACGCTTGCACGATAAGGGAAGTGTTTCCAACGCTTTTCTACGACGACACCTACCCGTCGCCTTGCGTTCTACACCTTAGTGCCTCTTAGACGGGCCCGTTTCACAGACGCGCGTTTCGTTTTCCAAGATAACTCCCAGATATCACTCATGTCTCACATGTGACGTGCCTCGATGCGCTCGTTCACCTCCGCTGCACGCTCGAGGCACTCGATGCAGCGCCTCCAGAATACCATTCGCCCATTTTCTTGTGCAGAACATCAAATAAACGTTCCGTTGGATCCAGACGCAAGGCTATCATATTGTTACGGAAAAGAAGAGACGCCGTAACGACGAGGCTGGGGATTAGATATATTCCAAACCTGCGGTAATGGCGTGCCCGGTTCACCAGCGATCGAGCGGAGACAACCCTTCGTCTTCCTCGTCAGGCACACACGCGCGTCGCCCCCTAAAATATCAGTATACATGCATGTAGCATAACCCCCGGCGACGCAAGCGCCGTCTCGGGGCATTTAGATGTCAACGTCACTAGGAGAGTTGTAGGGCTTCAAGCGCGCAACATGTACAATATCGGTAGCCTGTTGGGCACATGAAGGCAATGGGGTGGCAGGACCAATTTCATATGTTACAGGCGTAACCACACGGAGGACACGGTATGGGCCTGTGTAGCGAGTAAGCAGTTTTTCTGACAAGCCAACTTGACGGGTCGGAGACCAGAGCAGTACCAAAGAACCGGGTGGAAAGTGTACGTCGCAGTGTCGTTGGTCATACAAGCGCCGTTGCTTCTCTTGAGAGGTCAGAAGGCGAGTACGGGTGATTTCGCGTGCGTGAGCGGCCCGAGTGATAGCGTCCATGGCATATTTACTGGTCGGTACTCCAGGAGACGGTATGACGGTGTCTAGAGGCAATGTTGGTTCTCGGCCAAACAGCAGAAAAAATGGAGAGTAACCGGCAGTGTCATGGCGCGAAGAATTGTAGGAAAATGTGACGTACGGCAACGCGAGATCCCAGTCGGTGTGGTTGGTAGAAACATACTTAGCGAGCATGTCTGTAAGAGTTCGATTTAGACGCTCCGTGAGTCCATTGGTTTGCGGGTGGTATGACGTAGTCAGCTTGTGTCTCGTTTTACAGGACTGCAAGATGTCGGCTATGACCTTCGACAAAAAGGTGCGGCCACGATCTGTAAGCAGCTGCCGTGGGGCTCCGTGTTGCAAAATCACGTCCTTGAGGAGGAAGTCGGCGACATCTGTGGCGCAGCTTGTTGGGAGAGCTCGTGTGATGGCATAACGCGTGGCGTAGTCGGTGGCCACGGCTATCCACTTGTTACCCGAAGAAAAGAAGGGAAACGGGCCAAGTAGGTCCAAGCCAACGCGGAGGAACGGTTCTGACGGAATATCGAGTGGTTGAAGGCGTCCGGCGGGAAGTGTCGATGGCGTTTTGCGGCGCTGACATTTCTCACAAGCCGCAACGTACCTCCTGACTGAGCGTGCAAGCCCTGGCCAGTAGAAGCGTCGGCGTATTCGGTCGTAAGTGCGTGACACACAAAGGTGACCAGCAGTCGGAAGGTCATGAAGTTCATGTAGAACTTCCGAGCGAAGGTGTTTCGGAATGACAAGCAGCAGAGCCGGTCCATCCGGCTCAAAACTTTGGCGGTATAATACACCATCGTGGAGCACGAACGAGCGATAGGACTGACTGGAAGATGGTGATTCGAGGCTCTCAATGATAGCACGCAAGGACGCATCATAGCGCTGCTCGTCACCGATGCATGTCACTTGCGAAAGGGAAAAGACGCAAGGCTCGGTGTCGGTGTCATGCATAGAGCTCGACTCAGCGACCGGGTAGCGCGACAGGCAGTCTGCGTCCTGATGTAGGCGTCCGGACTTGTACGTCACCGTAAATGTATACTCTTGGAGTCGCAGAGCCCAGCGCCCGAGCCGGCCAGTAGGATCCTTCAGTGACGTAAGCCAACATAGCGTATGATGGTCAGTTATCACAGTGAAATTAGTGCCATATAAATATGGGCGGAACTTTGAGACTACCCAAACAAGAGCAAGACATTCACGCTCCGTAATAGAATAGTTGCGCTCAGCAGCTGTGAGGAGGCGGCTAGCGTAGGCGACAACTCGGTCGTGTCCCCGTTGGCGCTGGGCTAACACGGCTCCGATTCCGTGACCACTAGCATCGGTTCGAACTTCCGTCGGAGTGAATGGGTCAAAGTGAGCCAATATGGGTGGAGTCGTCAGTAGCGTGATTAGGTGAGAGAAAGCAGCAGCTTGGTCGGTACCCCACGTAAATGTGACGTCTTTCTTTAGAAGGTCTGTGAGGGGTCGAGCGATGGTTGCGAAATCTTTCACAAACCTTCTAAAATAGGAGCAAAGTCCTACGAAACTCCGGACGTTTTTGGCTGACTGGGGTACAGGAAAACTGGTGACTGCACGAATTTTCTCGGGGTCCGGCTGCACACCAGAGGCGTCGACAAGGTGGCCCAACACTGTAATTTGCCGGCGTCCGAAGCGGCACTTCGACGAGTTCAATTGGAGGCCTGCAGTGCGGAATATGTCGAGAATAGCTGACAAACGCTGAAGGTGGGTCTCAAATGTTGGGGAATATACAACGACATCGTCAAGATAACAAAGACATGTTGACCATTTGAACCCTTGTTGCAGAGAGTCCATCATGCGCTCAAACGTGGCTGGGGCGTTGCATAGCCCAAATGGCATAACCTTGAACTGATATAGGCCGTCTGGAGTTACAAATGCAGTCTTCTTTTGGTCTTTTTCGTCGACAGCAATCTGCCAGTATCCGGAACGTAGGTCTATTGTGGAAAAGTATCGGTCGCCGTGGAGACAATCGAGAGCGTCATCGATGCGGGGTAAAGGGTAAACGTCCTTTTTCATGATTCTATTCAGATGATGGTAATCCACGCAGAAGCGCCACGTGCCATCTTTCTTTTTAACGAGCACAACGGGGGATGCCCATGGGCTCGAAGAGGGTTCAATAATTCCTTTGGCTAACATCTTGGTGACTTCTTGTTGAATTATTTTACGCTCGGTGGCAGACACCCGGTATGGTCGCCGATGAATGGGATGAGAATCACCTGTGTTAATGCGGTGCTTGACGAGTGAAGTCTGGCCGAGTGGACGGTGGTCGACGTCGAATATGTCGCGGTATGAAGCCAGGAGGCGGCATAGCGCGGTTGACTTCTCAGGTTTGAGGTCCGGGGCCATCATGGAGCGTAAGGTCGCATCGAGGCACGTGACATCCTGCGAGTGATGTGGGTGCTCGGGACATGCGTCTGCCGTAAAACAGGTGACGTGGTCGTCAATTAAGGGCCTTAGTGTGGCGACCGAAATTCCTTGGGGTAGCACTTGTTTTATGAAACCAAAATTGATAACAGGTAAATATGTTCGGTTAGAGGCCATGCTTACGACAGAGTGTGGGACAGTAATGTCACGCGCCAGGAGAACATCAGTAATCGGCGTCACAATATAATCACCGTCAAGCACGGGAGAGGGTGTTGCCAATTCGATGAATGTGAGAGCTTTAGGTGGTATCCGGAAGAAGTCAGTGGTGCACAAGCTGTTCGGGGGTTCAGGGTTAGAATCCGGGAGAAGAGGAAGTTCTAGGCAGAGAGTACCGGCGGCACAATCGATGAGGGCAGAATGCGTCGATAGGAAGTCCATGCCGAAGATTAGGTCGTGGGGGCAATTTTCAAGGACCATAAATAAAACGGGAACATGGCGGCCGGCAATACTAACACGAGCGGTACACATTCCAGTGATGGCCAGAGTTCCACCATCAGCGACACGGAGGGCTTTAGTTGCTGCAGGCGTGAGGACTTTTTTGAGCAGGCGACACAGATGAGCACTCATTATAGACACTTGAGCTCCGGTATCGACTAACGCCGTCAAGGAAATACCGTCCACATACACCTCAATCAAGTTCGTATCAGTGGGGAGCGTCAATGGAGGATTTGGATCATTCGCAAGCGATGCAGCACTACCTCCCGGAGCTGCATGATCTAGTTTTCCGTCCGAGAGGATCCACAGTTGACCGGCGACGGATAGCGGCGTGGTTGGGGCGATGGGGAACGGCGACGTTGTGGTGGCGGCGAACGAGCAGTGGAGCGGCTGTTGGGGATGTCGGAAGAAAGATACACACGACTGGGCGAATACCGAAGGGAGTCCTCGTATGGTCGATTAGAGGAAAATTGACTCCAGTTTGAGGGCGTCCAAGTGCTGCGGCAGTAGCGGGAGATATGGCCAACTCGGTGGCAGCGGAAGCACATCGGCTTGTCGTCTGCAGTTCTCCATCCCGCCGGATTGCGGGATCGCGGAATAAAATGTAAGTCATGGCGTGGTGCATTTGTTGTCATTGGTCTGGAGACGGGTCGGGACACAGAGCAGGCCACAGGAAAACCAAGCTTTGCAATTTCCTGCCTCACGACGGCTTGAATAACGGAGACCGGCGGAGGCGTTTCTGCGGCGCCATGATCGAGCGGATGTGGAGGAAATGGTGCCGGACTTGACGCCTCAAGCTCCCGTCGAACTATTCGTGTCACGCTGTCCTGCATGGGTGGTGCGGCACCGAGATCGGTGCAAGTGGATGTAACAGCCGTGTTTGGTAGCCTCGTAAATTGAGGCAGAACACGGCGGCTTTTGGCCATTTCGAAGCGACGGCATTCCTTGATAGTCGTATCTACGGTCGTGACGTTATTGTAGACGAGCAAATTGAAGGCGTCGTCCGCGATGCCCTTAAGTATGTGGCCCACCTTGTCACTCTCTGTCATTTGCTCGTCGACTTTTCGGCACAACGCGAGCACATCCTGTATGTACGAGACATACGACTCTGTTGACGACTGCACACGAGTGGCGAGTTCTTTTCGCGCTTCCATTTGGCGACCGGGCGGGTCCCCAAAAATGTCGCGTAGTCGCTCCTTGAAGGTATCCCAGCTGGTGAGCTCGGTCTCATGGGCGTCAAACCAGACCCGTGGGGTGCCGTCCAAGTAAAATGTTACGTTGGCGAGCATCATGGTAGGGTCCCATCGGTGTGTGTGGCTAACACGCTCGTACATACGGAGCCAGTAGTCGACGTTCAGCCCAGGTTGTGCGGAGAATGTACCGGGATCACGGGGGGTGGGCATCGTCAGGTATGTAGTGGCTGGAGCTACAGATGTAGACGCTGAGAGGCTGTTGTCATTGGTAGCCATGGCCGGAGACTGAATGGTGCGGCCACTGCGAAGCTTCGTGGTGAAGACGGGGAACGTTCCACCTCCACCAAATATGTTACGGAAAAGAAGAGACGCCGTAACGACGAGGCTGGGGATTAGATATATTCCAAACCTGCGGTAATGGCGTGCCCGGTTCACCAGCGATCGAGCGGAGACAACCCTTCGTCTTCCTCGTCAGGCACACACGCGCGTCGCCTCCTAGAATATCAGTATACATGCATGTAGCAATATTTCGACGACATTTGCAGAATAACATGCAGATACGGGGCCAATTTTTTAAAGAGTGTACTAGAGGGAAACGCGATGCGAGTCGTCTCTTTCTTTTTCGACAATTCCAGCGACTATAGCCGGCGCAACGGTACATCAAAACGGTGGACGAAACAGTGATGTCGCGAGCGTTCACGTAAGCGTCGCAGAGCGTGAAGGCGCGTTCATTGGTTCATTACTAGTGAGAGACCGAACTGCGTCGCAGATTATCACCGTGTGACAGCTTCGGAGCACGGCTGCATGGCACCGCTTGAGTCGCTGGAATGACCGATTAGTCTGGCCGAGATTTTTCTCGGGGTGAGCATAAGAGGGGAATGCGGTGTTACAGCCAGTGGAGGCAGGCGCGCGTCACAGAGATATTTTTGGTATCAATAGACGCCATGAGCGTGGTCGCGTTTGGGCTGTGCCCTTAAAGCCCAAACTCCATAAGCGCGAAAATGCACGCGACAGCGACGAGCGACGCTATGAGCGACGAAACAGGGCGTTCGCGCGACGTGTCGCGTGCTCGTTTTCGCGTGATCGCTCGGTTCTCCAGATTTGGAAACCGTCGCTCATCGCCCGCAAGTGCTGGGCTCAAGCAGCCAATAGGGAATAACCGGAAAAGACGAAGACTACATAGGTGCACGTGACCCTGCCCGAGTCACGTATGCGCAACAAGAAATAACGCAATGTTTATTACGCATGCGCATATAAAAAAATGCTGCAAGGCAATAATAAACACTTTCCGTTCCATTACACAACAATATATCTTATTTTTAAATTAGAAACCGCTCGCTACGCGGTTTTCTTGGTGCGAGTTGACGGCCTCATGCCAGCAACAGTGGAATTCGCTCGCCGAAGTCGTCGCGTGAATGAGGTTTGCCTGCGCTAGCGACTGATCGCGCGACGCCGATCTACGTCGCGTCGCTCGTCGCTGTCGCGTGCATTTTCGCGCGTATGGAGTTTGGGCTTAACGCAACGCCTTTTCGCGATGTGTTAAGGCGTTGTCAAAATTGTACTTAACCATTGCGAATGCGATGCTTTTGATGAATGCGTAGCAACGACACGTTGCAGAAGCTGATTGGGCTACTATCAAATATATTGCATTATTTTATCGCTGCCAAAGGGCGATGAGGCCCGGCCGACAAAGAACGCCGTGAGAGAAAAGTGTAGACATAAGAGGCGCTATCTTGTTGTCCGGAAAGCGTGTGGCCGGAGCGCAGTGACTGGCGTGCCGTGCATATGTTGTCGTGAACCATGCGGTATTGAAATCGAACCCAAGGTACGTAAAATATTTTTCCTGATTATCTGACCGTGTCCATATTTTCAACGTCGTTTCCTTGGTGAATATGCGTCGCAGAAGTCTTGTTGAACACCTGGATAAAACACTTTAGTGTTAAAAAGGACGCGTAAAAAACCAAGAGGGAAAAAAAATTACTGCAGGTTCATCAAGTGAGAGCTGATGATAAAGTTAAGCTACGTCCTGATGTCCGTAATGTCTACGCTGAAGCCATCGACTAGTATGGAGGATAGACAGATGCACGCACGGATGGACAGATACATGCATACGGATGGACGGACACATACAGACGGACATATGCATGGCTGGTGGTCGTTCGTACTGATGTACGGGCAGAGTACAGTCTATTCTTAAACCATAAACGCTCTATGTATTATATATTCAACACCCGGGCTCAGTTCGACAGGAAGCTTCGACAACGGCGCCAATGGACATCGTGGAAACCTAAGGAGCTTCAGTGAGCTAGCGCAAACTAGGAAAAACAGAGATGAGAGAAAACCAAAAAAAAATGGCAGCAAATGATGGAGAGTGGGGCGAAGCATCCGTCCGTCCACTCATTCTTGCTTCCGTCCGTCCATGCATCCGTCTGTGTGACCGTCCGTGCGTCCATTCGTCCATCCGTGCGTGCGTAGATCTCTTCGTGCGTCCGCACGTCCATCTGTGCGTACGTCCCTGCGTCCGTCCATGCATCCACCCCTGGGTCCGTCCATGCGTCCATCCGTTGCTGCCATCCGTCGGTGAAGCCATCCGTGAGTCCGTCCATGCATCTATCTGTCTGTGTGTCCGTTGGTTCATCTATTCAACACTCCATGTGCCACCATCTTGGATCTTTTCATCATATATTCCCGATATAGAAGCACTGCCATCCAGCGGACATTCTAAGGACTAAACAAGAGGTGGCACAGGCACACTTTCTTACGGCTTGCGCTTCGTGTCTACTTCCCACCTTTAACCACCTCGAGTTCATGGTATATACTAGTTCACTGTATTCATGGCACTGCGGTCCAACAATCGCTAAACCTTTCTAAAACGAAGGAGGTTACGCCCGGCGAGTATAACGTAGCAACCCTATCTTGCCAGATGTTTCTCAATGTACATGCCAATGGCTGCTAATGGGGATTGAGAGACAGGAGAATTCGGCATTTACTTTCTTACGGCTTGCGTTTCGTACGTACTTCCCACCTTTAACCACCTTGTGTCCATGGCATATACTACTTCACTGTATTCATGGCACTGTGGCTCAACGCTCGCTAAACCTTTTTAAAACCAAGAAGGTTACGCCCATCGAGTATAACGTAGAAACCCTTTCTTGTCAGATAGAGCTCAATGTAGATGCATACGGCTGCTAATGGGGAATGGGAGACAGGAGAATTTGGCTTTGAAGTAACACGCACGCTGCGAATTTTTTATTGTTCAACAATGCACAGGACAAATTTTGCACCGGCACAACCTTGCAGGTCAAAGCGTAAGACATGTTACGTATTACGACGAAGGACGAAGGGGTGCCGCTTTAAGGAGCTTCGCCCCTAAGGAATCACAGCACATTCACGGAGTGAATGATGATGAGTGGGACGAGACTATTTGGGTTTTATCGGTAAAGCATGAATCTACCCGGCAATTTTTAATCGTGCCGAAATTGTATCGTATATAAGTAATTAGGGTGCGTTGCTTTGTGGAATACACAGTCAGCAGCCCCTACTCTATTTTAATGCTTTTAGTGGGCTCCAGTCTCAACCCCAATGGCAATATTTATCGAGCTGATATTTCGCGATTTTTTTAAACAGACAGGGGCCTGAGTTGGACAGCAATGCGACGCCACATGGCGATAGGTCTGTTCCGTCCTGAACAAGATAAAACACGCTGTCGCAACATGCACGCACAAGGGCAGCGGCGTGATTCTTCTTTGATCAGTCAACACAGAAAGGACAAAGGGTTTTATCGATTATCACTTCCGACCGCGATAAATCGATCGATTGCAAACGCGCCGTCAGCATGCGTAGAACTCTTGCGAGCGGCCACAAAAGCGTCATGTTTAAAGTTGGCTATGCTATAATGAGGTATGATGAGGCACACGTACTGGAGTGCAAGGGGAAGGTCTCCGCCCCCCCCCCCCCCCACTACTCCCCGTTCCTGATTATCGAAGGGGGCACTACGTCGGCCCAGCGCCTTTAATCACTCTAAAGTGTCACATCTTTGCTTAAAATGCTTGTTTATAACTCAGGTTTAACGCAGTACCGTTGAAGAGCTCGTTTCATAGAAATTGAGGTCATAATCGACGGTGTTGGCAGTGGTGTCCTTGGTTATGAGACCAAACGAAGCTTTAGCCGAGAGCGAAAATTCGAGAGAGATGCGATTGGGAATTTTATAGCGTGTGTGCGTGTGCGTGCGTGTGTGTGTGTGTGTGTGTGTGTGTGTGTGTGTGTGTGCGTGCGTGCGTGCGTGCGTGCGTGCATATCACCATCACGTTCGACTCTCGTGATTCATATGTAGGGTTTAATATTCCAAAACCACGATATGATTATGAGAGATGCCATAGTGGAGGGCTTCGGAAATTTTGACCGCCTGAGGTGCGACCAAATATGAGCACACGGGCCTACAGCATTTTCATCTTCATTAAAAATGCAGCCGCCGCTGCCGGGATTCGATCCTGCGACCTGCGGGTCAGAAGCTGAGTACTTTAGCCACTAGACCACCGCAGCAGGGCCGTTAGACTCTTAAAAAAAAAAGCTTAAGCCCCCCCCCCCCCCGCCCCAAACTTTTTTTGCACTAAGGGTGGCAGAGTGCTCTGGATGTTAATGGCATTGCAAGGGCTATTCACATAGTTCTACTCGTAAAGCCGGGGACCAATAGGACGTCGTTTTCACATACGTCATTGTTTCATTTTTATTGTTGCATGTATTGCAAAGCTCCTTTTAGGGGCGAAGCTCCTCCTGCTCGGGACGAGGTCCTAGGCGCGGCACGCCTACTAGTTCTCGAGAGCAGCGTTAACGTTGCTCAAGAGAGAGTGAAGACGGTTGGATGGGTGGAGTTCCTGTTTCGGTACCAGTGATTGCTTTTGGCGAGCTTCCTTTCGCATCGCCGGGAGCTTAGTTAGGGCACATCTCCAGGCTGCTACTTATCAAGAACACATTGGAAGGCAGCGGCGTGCACAGCTCGAAATTGCGACTTTCATGCGAACCCGCCGCCAAGACACCGCGGTGAGAGCTCGTGAGACCGAAGAAGGGCGCCAGCGTCGGCAGCATTCGCAATCCAGCACCAGCGTCGATCCAGAGGCGGCGGCAGCGGAAATTGTTCGCGCAGATGAAGCTAAGCGGACTCGTCGACAAGCGGATCATTAAGTGAGAGCTCGCGAAGCAGAGGCGGCACGCAAGCAGCGGCAAGAGAACCTCGAGTAGGAGTGGGCGTAAGAGACAGCGGTCAAGCTCCGAAAGCGGTCGATATGTACATGACCTTAGTGGCACCAACGCGTGCTTCAAGCACAGCGTTATCCTTCTCTCGGTCGGCCACAGCTGTAAGGTATGTGGCCACTTGTGGTTTGAGTAGATCTTCACCATTATCACCTTCATTCGCAATGACCAGTTCCGCGCTAACCCTACAACCTCCCAGATAATCTCTCCACGTACTTGTAATCTTAAAGAAAAACGCGTCCCCTAGCTTAGCATTCACCAATGCGATCCTTGTATATATAATTTTATCGATATGTAAATAATAAGAATTGTTTATATATATATATATGTATATACAATCACCCCTACAACATCTCGAGTCTTTATATGATCTGTCGGCTATTGTATCACGGCTTTACCGATAAGCATTGCAGTTTCACCCCACTCATCGTTCAGTTCGCGGAGATGGCAGGATTTTTTTAGGCCTTGACCACTATGAAATGGTAGGGGATGTTTGCCTCGGTTCCACATGACAGCATCAGGGCTGCCAGAGTCAAAAGCCACGTGCAGGTCACTCTAGCCACGTGTCACTCCTCCATTGACGTCATGCGTGGCGTTTCCGCCGTGGTCACGTGACGCCGGAATGTTGAGGTATAAGCAGACTCTTCACTGAATCAGTGCCGATGATAAGCTATAGTTGGGTAGCAAATTAGACGATTTCAAAAACACCCCTGACGGCCAGCGGACACGGAACACGGCACGAGCAATGGAAAGGATGACACAGGCACTTTGTCGTCCTTTCTCAAAATACTTCACAATGCGACTTAGCGCCTGTATTTCATGAAAGTGACGCACTATCCGTCCACCGAAATCAGATCACCACAGAAGTCAATGAGGTGTTCAACTTCACACAAAGGGGCGCGCGGAGCAGTAGCTCCCCTTCCATTGTCTTAAATGAAAGCAGATACCTATATAGTCATTTTTTTATTTGGCCGTACACGTGGAAGTGACCAAGATTATTATGCCTATTTTTTGTTCCCCCTTTTTATTCGGCATGTGGATTTCTCACGTCCTTTGGTCGGATTGGTCAAATGGCTAATAGGTTGTCAGTATTTAGGTGAGCATGCAGCGCTAAAGAAAACACTGTCTGGAGTCAGCGCTGTGAAATATACTTAAATTTTATCTTTTCTTTAATTAAATGTATATTTAATTGAAAAATTGTGAACACTGTGGTTTACTCACCTCATGCTGCTTTAAGGGGCTCAAAAGCTATTACCATCTAATATAGCTGGCCAATCCCGAACGTTTCGGACGGCATCGTCCCACGTGTTGTGTTACGACGCCGTTCGAAACGATGATGTCGGCTGTAGCATTTAAATGGCTTTTTTGCGCAAAAAGCCGGGCAAGATTAGAAAGAAAAAAAAAACGACGCACTTCGCTCAAACGCCTTGACGTTCCAGCTAACATTTTCTACCCTGCACGCAAGTGCAATCATCCCACCAGGCAGTGCACCTTAGCCGTTTTGAACAACACCGTCAGAAAACTTAGCATGAAACGAAACGTGTCTCATGCTGCGTTAATAATAAGCGTCGAAATGACAGTAGTCCAGTTATCAATGAGATCACCGATGTGAAGACTGTAAATAAATAAATAAATAAATAAATAAATAAATAAATAAATAAATAAATAAATAAATAAAATAGTATAAATCCTAACCAGAGTAGCGAAGGCAGAATGTTTTTTGGAGAGGGTGGCAATACTTGATCTAAAGCATGGTCACCCTCAAGCAAATGTTCTTTTATGCCATGGCGAAAAACGATTTCGGGCTAGGAATTGGTCCAGTATGCCAACAGTAGGATACGCCACTTCTTAACCATGCCCATAAGTGTCAAGAATTCTCCATGAAATCCGCTGTTTGAAAAGCAATCAATTGGTTCACACAAGGAAAGAAAAACATTTCGAGTCAACCATGGAGAAAAGTGATAATGCATTGAAGTACACTGAAAGATACTTCGCAGGAATATCACGAGCACGAAATGTGGACAGCAACAGCAGCTACATTTCCACGAAAACTCTATTACAAACGCTTTACAGATGTGACGATTGAGAAACCACTGGACGATCCCTCTGTTTAACGTTGGCTGATGTTTGCCTAACTAGTGCTAATAATTTTGACTAGAGGTCACTACTGTTCGATAACACTGACTAGAAGCAATAAGGAGTAACGCCCTTGTTCGCTAGCCACTTTTAATTAGTGTTGAATAGCGCAAAGAAAACCTTGGGGAGACATAGGGCTCTATTTGAAGAATTTTTCATCACTCTTTCACTCTCCAGTCACCCTTCCCCAGTAGGCCAGAGCAAACTGTAGCTCAGACCGACCTCTCCGCCTTTCTGTAAATAAATTATCTTTCGCTATCGCTGTTCTAGTAAGACAAAGCTTTGGAGATGTCGCCTAAGGTGCGCGCTGATGGACTGGTTAACAAGAAAGGCAGACAATTATTCGTTCCAATTTGGCGTTATCGGAGAACAAGATGACGCGTCATGCGCAGTGGTTACCCGCTCGACACTGTCACAGAAAGTGATCGTTTGATAGTACGGTCTACAGACGATGACTCGGTGTCATCTTTTCATCGAGTCATCTTCCTCGTGTCTACGCATACTCATGTTTCTCCACACGTTATCATGTTGGCTGCAGAGCTGATTCATAGTTCACTAAGCGATATGCCTGCAAGCTAAAAAAAAAAAAAGACACCAGATGGTCGAAACTTCCGCAGCCCTTCACTACGGCGTCTCTCATAATCACATCGCGGTTCTCAGACGCAAAACCTCAGATATTATCATTCTCAATTTTGTTGGTGATTCACAACTGCTTACTGACATGATTTGGCCGCAAATAATACACACACAAAGTAAAGAAACACTCAACGACAAGCACAAGCGGGTTACCAACTATGCCAACAATCAGTATTGATTCACAACTGGCCGTGCAGCACAAAATGCACCGTGCTGATGCACCGCGAGTGGCGAACTGCCCAACTATAGTTTTCGAGTTTTCACCGTTTATGAGCAACGAGTTGATAAAACAACTACAACTCGCCCGACTGGCAGTACTGTTTCGTTAAGTAACGGAAACTGTGGCCGGTTAGTTGAACGGGAACAGCTCAAGTTATAGGCGCACACGACATCATTTGCGGAAAGCCTCGCATGCCGGGACCGTGGAGAGCGGTGCGTCATAGAGGCAATTTGTGACGTAAAAGGGTAGCGTAAAATGATGGCCTAGATCTCTATCTCGTGAATTTACAACGTAGAAAGATAAACAGAGATCCCGACTCCGATGGAGTCATATTTCAGAGAAGTGTGTCGTCACCGAAAGTTGAGTGCACTGATAATAATAAAGCAATGTTAACAATAATTTCACAGGCGACCTCTAGATTTACAGGTGAAACTTCTGCAAAGAAGGAAGAGATATACAGTCGCACTCAATATGAATTGCAACATGTTGGCTCGAACCGTGAGCAATATAGCCTACAAACGTTAAATTGTTTCAGAAACCGCAACTAATTGAGAGAGCATAAGTCACCAATATTTTTTGTGTAGGTACCACTTTGTGGTCTCAGTGCCATTTTGAGTATAGCAGCATGTTGCACCTCCATATTGAGCGGGGCTGCAGTAAGCAACAAGCATGACTTGCATTGAGTTTATTCTACAACTCTGAGGTTGAGAGGATGACCACGCAAAAAAGCTTCGTTGAGCAGCTTGCGGAGAACGTGGCCACCTAATACCCTGGGAGACTTCATAGCGGTTAAACAAAAGCACATAGTGTACATAATGCATAGAAGAGAACAACGGAACGTAATAGCGGAAAGGAAACATTATTACACAAGTATCGCAGAAAAACCCTTCCGTTGGTAAACAATGTTATCATCATCATCATCATCATCATCATCATCATCATCAGCCTGACTACGTCCACTGCAGGACAAAGGCCTCTCCCATGTTCCGCCAGTTAACCCGGTCCTGTGCTTGCTGCTGCCAATTTATACCCGCAAACTTCTTAATCTCATCTGCCCACCTAACCTTCTGTCTCCCCCTAACCCACTTGCCTTCTCTGGAAATCCAGTTAGTTACCCTTAACGACCAGCTGTTATCCTGTCTACGCGCTACATGCCCGGCCCATGTCCATTTCTTCTTCTTCATTTCAGCTATGATATCCTTAACCCCCGTTTGTTCCCTAATCCACTCTGCTCTCTTCTTGTCTCTTAAGGTTACACCTACCATTTTTCTTTCCTTTGCTCGCTGCGTCGTCCTCAATATAAGCTGAACCCTCTTTGTAAGTCTCCAGGTTTCTGCTCCGTAGCTAAGTACCGGCAAGATACAGCTGTTATATACCTTCCTCTTGAGGGATAGTAGCAATCTACCTGTCATAATTTGAGAGTGATTGCCAAATGTGCTCCACCCCATTCTTGTTCTTCTAGTTACTTCAATCTCGTGGTTCGGCTCCGCGGTTATTACCTGCCCTAAGTAGACATAGTCTTTTACAACTTGAAGTGCACTATTACCTATCTCGAAGCGCTGCTCTTTTCCGAGGTTGTTGTACATTACTTTCGTTTTCTGCAGATTCATTTTAAGACCCACCTTTCTGCTCGCCTTGTCTAACTCCGTAATCATGAGTTGCAATTCGTCCCCTGAGTTACTCGGCAATGCAATGCCATCGGCGAAGCGTAGGTTACTAAGGTACTCTCCATTAATTCTTATCCCAAACTGTTCCAATTCTAGGCTTCTGAAAACTTTTTGCAAGCACGCGGTAAATAGCATTGGGGAGATTGTGTGTCCCTGCCTTACACCCTTCTTGATTGTTATCCTGTTGCTTTCTTTATGAAGCACTATGGTAGCAGTTGATCCTTTGTAGACTTCTTCCAGGATGTTTATATATACTTCATCGACGCCCTGATTCAGCAGTGTCTGCATGACGGCTGATATTTCTACTGAGTCAAACGCGTTCTCGTAATCTATGAAGGCTATGTATAGTGGTTGGTTATATTCTGAGCATTTCTATATTACCTGATTGATAGTATGAATGTGGTCGATTGTTGAGTAGCCTGTTCGAAATCCTGCTTGTTCCTTTGGTTGATTTAATTCTAATGTTTTCTTTACTCTGTTAGCAATTACCTTTGTAAATAGCTTGTATACTACAGTGAGCAAGCTAATGGGTCTGTAATTCTTCAAGTCCTTGTCATCTCCTTTCTTATGTATTAAGATGATGTTAGCGTTCTTCCAAGACTCTACTCTTCCCGTCAGGAGACACCTCGTAAACAGGGTGGCTAGTTTTCCTAACACAATCTGTCCTCCATCTTTCAGCAGATGTGATGTTACCTGATCCTCACCAGCAGCTTTGCCTCTTTGCATGCTCTGCAAAGCCTTTCTGACTTCTTCTATCATTACTGGTGGTGTGTCGTCTGGGTTACTGCTAGTTCTTATAGTATTAAAGTCGTGGTTGTCCCGGCTACTGTACATATCTCTGTAAAACTCCTCTGCTTTTTTAACTATCCTATCCATATTGGTAGTTATTTTGCCTTCTTTGTCACTTAGTGCATACATCCGGTTTTTGCCTATCCCAAGTTTCCTCTTCACTGCTTTGACGCTTCCTCCGTTTTTCAGAGCGTGTTCAATTCTCTCCATGTTATACCTTCTTACATCGGATACCTTACGCCTATTAATCAACTTCGAAAGCTCTGTCAGTTCTATTTTGTCTGTCGTACTTGAGACTTTCAAGATTTGACGCTTCTGGTAAACAATATACGCTATTAAAAATAGAGGTGTAGACACTGGGGCTTCCCAACGAGGCCTACACTGCATGCGCAAAGCGCCAGGATTGAATTGGTTACAACATACTTCATCTGCATACTGACCCCTATTTTCTAATCTCACTCAAGTCCGCCAGATAGATCTTCAGTAGGGACAGCTCTGAGCAAGTTCGATGCTTAAAAATGCTGGCAGGCTATTTTAGCTTGATATTAAAATAAAATTTCTCACGGTGCACCTACTGGCATCAACACGGGCATGAAGTCGGGCTGGAGTATCAATTGTGGTGATTTCATGCAATTGTATGACTATAGCTGTGATGACGTCAGGAATCTAAATATGCAAATGGTGCCTTGCGCGCCACCTTCTAAGCCTCTGAGTACATCTTGTGCGCGAATTCAATCTTGTGCACGGAGTCCATCTTATGCACGGAGTCCATCTTGTGCACGGAAACCCTCTTGTGCACGGAGCCCATCCTGCGCACGGAGTCCATCTTGTGCACGGACGTGACCAGAGTCTCATACCGTGACGTGACGTCAGGGTCCATTATGAACAGAAGCCAGTTTTTGAACATACATGCCATTAATAACTTCGGGACGCACTCGCACTTACATGTACTTTTTCTAAACCCTTCGACCTTTTGTCCGAACAAAAAAAAAGAAATTAAAATTTTTGTATAATCGCCTTTTCGTGTCAGAAGCATAGGTCGGTGAACTCACTCATGAGGCGATAAAACCATGAGTCTGAGCCTGAGTGAGTTCGGTTGAAGAAAATTCTGATGAGTGTGAGTCCGAGTGAGTTCTGCTCAGAAAAAAGTTTGGTGACTGTGAGTTCGAGTGAGTCCAAAGCGCAAAATGCATTTCTTGAGTGAGTCTGATTGAGTTTCACTTTCTTAAAGTCACTGAATAGAGTCTATCCAGTGATCTCCAGCCCTCCTATCATCCTTACCTGAATTCACGTTTATACTGACGCCTACTTACAGGTATTCCACAGCAGTGTTCTTCTCACACCTTTTCAATATTTATTATTTAAATGCATGGATTACGTAGGGGGGGTGCCTTTACGTGCCCCCACCTACTCCTTTAGGAAATTTCTTCATTATTATATCTCACGATGTCATCTCTTTCAAGAAAAATGACCTTACCGGTTCGGATGCTCTGAGTAGTCTCGTTGGAAAATTATATGCCAAACGAAACCAAAAAGAGCACCGCTTACGAGAGATATTGGTGCAACAGAGCATTGACATCATGATCGAAGAAGCTACTTTTCGGCTTGTGGAAGAACTTCTTGTTGAGCTAGTTGGTACAACACTTGAATAAATCAATTTGAGCGTGAACACGCGACACAGTCACACACACACACACACACACACACACACACACACACACACACACACACACACACACACACACACACACACACACACACAAACACACACACACACACACACACACCCCGGGCATCAAACACGCCGATCGTTGTGCGTTTTTGATGCCTGGGTGTGTGTGTGTGCGTGAATATGACGTGTGTTCGCGCTCGAATGAATTTTTTTGTAATTATTGGCTTACGTAATAACGAGTCCACTCACCCGGACCCACTCAGACTCAGATCGAGCCGTGAGTCTGAGTCTGAGTGAGTCCGGGTGAGTAATGTTTTGGTGAGTTGGAGCCCGAGTCAGTCCGAATAAAGAAAATTTTCGTGAGCCTAAGTCCGAGTGAATTCAAAGCTTAAAATACATTTCGTGAGTGATTCTGAGTGAGCTCCACAAGTTTTGCCGACCTGTGATCAGGATTGAAAGCTTTCCATTTGTTGTAGCTCATATGACCAAATTTGTTTTCGGATTTATTGAGCTTAGAAGGATGGTGTGTCACTGGATTCTTTCAGATGCCAAACTGCGCTCGCATTGCCCCTTTCATCGTATGGTTTTCACCGTGAAGTCACGAGCCAGAGAAATATTCTTACACTGTGGTCAAAGCGCATGCTTCTAGCGAGCAATCAGCGAAGGACACAAACATATCCCCCCCCCCCCCCCTAGAAATGCGAACACTACCCAAGCATCCGTTGGTTTCATATGTCTGCTATCATTTATTTGCGTAATCTTCTGTATTTGTTATGTTCGTGTCACCTACACAAAGATTAACGTTATCAGGTAGCACATAGCGGTTCGACTTGTCGCCGCTGTGCGACAAAAAACGTGCTATGCAGACCCCAAATCGTGCAAGGCGCCGCGCCCTGATAAACATTTTACCAGAAATGTATTGCAGTTTTTATCTGGTGTTTAGAAACGCACTGCAACACATCTCAATAGCTGGCGTGTTATGTTTTGGAAATGTCACCTATGTGCGCGCTGATGGGCTGATTGACAAAAAAGACACTTTTCTTGGTAATTGAAATGGTAGCTGAAATGTGCTAAGTTCAAAAGGAATGCTACAACATCGGGCATTTAAATACCTAAACGTG
The DNA here is from genome assembly GCF_013339725.1 of Rhipicephalus microplus. Lineage (NCBI taxonomy): Eukaryota > Metazoa > Arthropoda > Arachnida > Ixodida > Ixodidae > Rhipicephalus > Rhipicephalus microplus. The sequence continues at coordinate 112,710,527 of NC_051168.1, read as the reverse complement.
ACGTACATACCGTGCGATCACGACATGAACTCAAATGCGATAAGCAATGCGAGATAACCAGTTGGAAAACTTGAATGTGCTATACCTTGGTCGAGCGAGTACGAAGTACTTCCCGGCAGTTAAACTTTATCATAACTACCAACGCTTAGAAAGATACTTTTAATAAATTTCCCATGGATGGTTTTCGTCGTTTTTGCGTTTTTCAAGTTCACTGAACCACGTGTCATGCATTGTACTCGAAATAGTACTGAGGTATAAACAATGTTCACAGTCACCAGCGTGTGTGGTTCACTAGTATACTTTGTCATTATTCACGCAATGATTGACGCACACACAATAATTACTACACACCAGTAACATTGGTGTACCAGCATCTGCCTCCACCCCACGTATTGATACAAAAATTCCTTAAGATAGGCAAAGAGGAGGGCAAAACACCTCACAACACGCGCTACGTGCCAGTACGACGCCAAACGCCCCCAACCTTTATACGATATCGTATAGCAGACGTTGCTGCACATAGGCTCACCTCCTAAGCATCCTGCTGCAAAGTCCAAAGCCATGGGTCCTGAGGTTCTGGAACTGGCCAGAGGGCGACGTCTTGACAAGATCCCCGATACGGGGTGCAGGCCTTGTGACAGAAACCTCTTGTAGCGTCGAAGTTTGAGGGTCCGAGGTCTCCTGAAAGTTCTGGACAACTAGTAGGCCTAGCAGGTCACAGCAGACGACGCGAACGAAATGAAACAGACGAACGCCGTTTAGAAAACAAGAACGGCCACTCCGGTTCAACTGACAGTGACGACGAATAACCGAACTCACGAACGGACAAATTGTTCGAACCGACTGAACCCTCTAATGGAGATTTCACAAAGCCTCCAAGCACCTCCTCCGCAAAGAAAAAATCGCGCGAGGAGGAACTAAACTGCGATTACACAGCGCTCTCGATAACGCACTAATCTGTTTTGTTTCCTTTGTGGAACAGCCCGCCTTCGGCGCCTACTGACAAAGAAGAATTGACTGCTGTCTGGAGCGCTCGCGTTGTCAGACAAGTGAGAGCAGACGGCAGCTGCAGAAACAAGGGGTCGCGGCACGTCGTCTGCTAACGAGGACGGAGCCGATTGCAGCGCTCTGGGAATTGTACGTTATCGCATGCCCGTACCTTATCCTAACTCATAAAGGCTCTTATCTATCTGCATGCGAGTTCCCCTCTTCCCTTCGTCCAGTACGCTTAATTCGCGCAACCGCTCGCTGCTTCGCTCACCTTTCTTTTATGGCCGCCATGGACAAAAGGTGAAAATATTCCGAAACAACTGCTTGGGCCAATGGTATAACCAGAAGTTGCTAGATGCTGGACAAGCAGGGGGGAGGGAGAGGAGGGAAAGCCTCGGTTTTGTTATCAGATAGAAATGTCAGCTTTTATGACCCTCCTGCGGGGTTCACAACAGGCGGAAGCCCGCCTTTTAATCACCTGTTTGTCCCGGGAGCTGTAGAGGATAGCGTTCGCGACACCAAATTCACACCTGCGGCACGACAGCCGCAACTAGTCGACCGATGCCATGGCATGTTGTCAAGTGTCCTAGCGGTGAAACACTGAAACCATTTGACTCTCTCTCTCTCTCCCTGTCTTTAGCTCGCAGCGCGCGAAAACGTGTACACCTCTGCGGGGTTCTCTAAATGGCGACATTTATGGTGTAATGCTCGCGTGATGCGACTGGAGGATGTGAAAACACCCTGGAGTTGATGGTCGCGTGGAATAAACGGATGTATGCTTGTCTGGTTTCAAGCGGAGAAAGCCTAGCTTCCCACATGGCCTGCAGAACAAGGGGAGAAATGGGCTCTCATGCTCATAGGCGAGCGCATGGTTGGAGCCGTGGCAGAGGGGCGGGGAGGCACAACCGGAGACCAAAGACAGGCTTTTGTGAATATTTGCGAAATAAATCAGCGCGAAAGATGGGACGAAAGACGAACTACAACATCACGAGTTCTGAAAACAATACGAGAGGTGAATAGCCCATCATTTGACATATGCCTCGACAATTTCACCTTCATCAGAATTCGTCTGCCACGACTGGATTCAAACCCGTGACCTTTGGGTCAGCAGTCGAGGACCGTAACTTTTGGTTGTGGGTGACTGGAAGCATTGTCCAAACATAACAAGCGTGCTATATGTAGAACATATCTCTCTTAAAAATCTGAGCGCACATTCAAAACAATATGCACCGATGCAGGGATAAAACTGTTTTCCGATGGCCACGAAAAATGATTCCAAAAGCACACTATCCACAATGATGGTAAAGATGAAAAATATAAAAATATCTCATAATTCTTGATAGAAAAATGCTTCATTGAAAAACTGTACGGCCCAGAATACAAGACAGTCACTATGTCTAGAGGTGATCCACTGTTTCAACTGCGAGACGGTAGACATTGTTAAAACTTGATCAACTATCTGGTTAACCTCCCGGCCTTCATTTCTCTCTCTATCTCTATCATCAACCATACGTTTATTGGAAGTGCTTTAAGTCGCAGTCACCCCACATCTATGCGTGAGCATCAATCTTGGTGTCGTTCTTGAAGGTAGTGAAACCTGGCCATGCTATAAGATGCGGCGTAGATAATATTCTATTGGTGGACTTGCAATATTCCGCACCTTATATGCACGCTGGGCGCCACAGTATCACTTGAGGACCACGCTGGCGTTTGTTAGAAGTCTTAATTACCGTGTTACTTTTTTTAGGGGCGAAGCTCCTTAAGGCCTCACCCGATCATCCTCTGTGGTAACCACCTCTCTGATACAGGAGAGTTTAGTTCTTGGAATTTCCACTAGATGGCAGTACTTGTATATAATCAATATATGGTGAAAAGATGCGAGATAGCGGTACTTGGAGTGTTCACTAGATGGACGGACATGTAGAAAGACGGACGGACAGACGCGCGGACGGACAGATCGACCCACGGTTGGACGGACGGATGAATGCACGAGCGAACAGATCTACGCTTCGCCCATGCACTGATCATCAGTCCGTGGATATGCTGTGATTATTTTATTTATGTGCCATCATCCCAGAAACAAGGTAAAAAGAGATTATGAAACAGGCAGATGTTTCGAGGGCAGCCTTAAATTAAGGCTCTCTCAGAACGACTTCCACACGTCATAAAGGTAAGTGCATCTTGTCAGGTATTACGTTCAGTTTCCTATGCGACAATGTACTCTCGATAATCTGGTCTCTTCGCAGTGAGCATGATGTCCGAACAAGCAATTCATGTGAAGCCATCATCACGACCCTAATGTGATGTTCAGTTTAGTTTTTATTTACTTTTTGACGAAACCAAAAAGCACAGATACAACAATGTTCAAGGCACAGATATGGAAACGCGACGCATCGTACAGATCGTGGTGGTGGTGGTGGTGGTGGTGGTGGTGGTGGTGGTGGTGGTGGTGGTGGTGGTGGTGGTGGTGGTGGTGGTGGTGGTGGGGGTGGTGGGGGTGGTGGTGATATCACCACACATTTCCTGCCGGCTAGAATTCTATCAAGATGGTTGTGCAGTGCAGGCCTTGACAGCTGGAGCTTGTTCGCACCCATTTCCTGCGGTGTCCTCTTGATGGTGTCGGGCGTAATATTTTAATGAACTTGGTGTTGAGCCTCGAAACTACGATATGATTGTGAGGAACGTCGTAGCGGAGGCTGGCTGTCAAATGTTCCGCCAGAGCGTCTCTTTCCATGTGGTACGTCTCCTCATGCATACCTTAAACCTGTCTCTCGTAGAAAACGTAAGCGTATAGTAGCCCCTTCTTTTCGCATCAACCACGCATTCGGGATACACAATCTCTTCACAGCATTCGGGGGGAAGGGGGTCTCTCTTTTTACCACTGTGCCCATTGTATTCAATCCTTTTCGGAGCAAGAGCGCTCACCGGACCAGGTGTAGTGATGTATATACCCAACTTCATTGCACTAAGTGCATAAAGGGGATGGAGCACCTTTTATTTTGAACCAGGAGTCAGCAACGTTTTCCGGAGGAGAGCCAAGTTGCACAAAGCCGACACAGCAAGGGGCCGTACAAAAAATTGGGACGGGAAGGTGCGATAGCCTTTGCATACAACTCGTAAAAATTCGGCAAATCGGCACTATATTGTGTAACTGGATTAAAAATCGTTTTCAATGTCAGCACGCGCGTCACAAAGTTACATTGTGAAGTATGTTGAAACCGAAAATCGGGTCAAAACTGCCGCGTCCACCTTCAGATGGCAAGTGGCAAGGGTAAGATGGAGGAGGGCTTGATGTCGTGCCAAGCGCTGCATAACACTGCCACGCGGGCCGCACTCAGCCCGCAGGCCGTAAGGTGCCGATCCCCGCTTTAAACAACCGCACGAGAGTGAAGGCCTATCGTGTTCTTGCTCTATGCAGAAGCGTTGCGTGACCATGCCCTGTTGTCAATTCCATAAAGAGCGTTAAACGTCAGATTGTCTCTTCTTGTAGCTCAGTACTGATTCACAAGAGCTATCACTGTCGGTTGTCTTGAAAGTGCTTCGTTGGCTACAGGGCATCTGCTCTTTCATTGTAGATGCCACCAATACGGATATGCAATTCGTCGATATGTGGTAATTTTGTTAGTGTTTAATTTCATGCACCAATTTTTGCACCATAGAGACAAGAGCGTACGAATATGATGGTGAGATAGTGAAGTCGTGAAGGCTGGTTATTTCTCGAAATTATACACAGCCATCTGCGAACAAATTAATGTGGGACGAGACACAAGAAGGTAAAACCTTACCGTTGACTAAAACGAGGAGAGGACCGAGTACCGATCCTTGTGGCACATCCATGGAGTAAATGATTATGAGGGAAGCGAAGCGTCCGTCCGTCTGTCCATCCGTCCGTCCGTCCATCTAGTGAACACTCGAAGTACCACCATCTCGTATCTTTTCATCATATATTCATCATATACAAGTACCACCACCCAGCAGATATTCCAAGGACTAAAGAGAGGTGGCTACGGCATAAACACTGGGCGTACAACCCATGGCCTAAGGAGTTTCACCCCTAAGACATTCGAGCCATGCAAGAAGTTTAGAATCCAAATTTAGCAACTGTAACTTATAGAAGTGCACGTTATGAGACATTTTGTCGAAGGCTTTCGAAAAATCGAAAGATATACAGTCGGAGATGAACAATCATGGACTGGAAGATGATTGGTAAAACATACAAGTGGTGTTTCGCACAGGAATGTCTTGTGGAAACCTTGTTGCAAAGAGGAAGAATAAAGTAATTTGATTAAAGAAAAGATACAAGATTCGATAGTAAAATACGCTCTATGAATTTACATAGAATACTAGTAAGGTAAGGGAAAGGGGGCGGTAGTTTATTGGCGAGTGCTTGTTACTAGACTTGTGAAGAGGAACCACCCTCGTGATGTTTCAGTCAGTTGGAAAATAACTTCACTAGGGTTTGAAACGTTTGGCACATGTCGTCTACAATGGTAAACAGCTCAATTATCTCCCAATACCGATACCTTTCCTAAACTATACTATACAAGTCTACGTCATGCTTCACTCTGCCTCTTCCCCTCACCTGTCCCACCCCCTTTGCTATATAATACAATGCATGGCTCTCACATCGTCCTGTCCTCTCTTTGAAGGGGCCCTGAAACACTTCTTGAAGTAACCATGGAATGAATTCACTGGAAGTGCATATCGCCTCACGAATTCAACGCCGTAAAAATTTTAAGAATCGGTCAAGTACGAGTGAAGTTACAAAGATTTGTCACACCCTGCATTCACATTATCTCGTCTCTCGTCCCGACGAAAGCGCTGGAAGCTAAGCAGAGAGGGATGGCAGTGTCACAGAGAAACGTCACGCGAGCCCCGTGACCTTGAGCACTTTTAAACGGGAAGCATTTCTTAGTGAACTTCGGCTACTTTGAGCGTATCTATCTATCTATCTATCTATCTATCTATCTATCTATCTATCTATCTATCTATCTATCTATCTATCTATCTATCTATCTATCTATCTATCTATCTATCTATCTATCTATCTATCTATCTATCTATCTATCAAGCCGCTTACGACTTTTAGCTCTCCTGGGCATTGCGATATTTATATCTACACCGAAATTGGTATGGTAGAACATGACTGTATGAAAAACATAATGGCCTAGTCATAACATGAAAATAATGACATGCATGTCATGAATGTCATGATTTACTTTTCATGGTCCTGCAGCTCTTCCAGTGGTTTCATTCACATAGCATGTTGTAAAACTGGTATGGTATGACATGATTGCATGGCGAACACAAGCGACCGACCCTAACATGAAAATCATGACATGCATGTCATGTAACATTACCCCATGCCACGCTCATGATACGCTCGCGGCTGTTTCTCTAGCTTCACTTAGACCAATTTTGTTATTACAAAACGTAAATGTATGACGAAGGTATGTGACTTGTGCAAACATCATAATCATGAGATGCGTGTCATGTAACAACATGACTACATGCCACACTCAAGATGCGCTCGCGGCCGTTTCGCTAGCTTCACATATGCCAAATTTGGTATTACGTGACGTCAACGGATGACGAAGGTATGTTACTGGTGCAAACATGATAAGTTTGGGACGCGTGTCTTGTGAGAGCAAGATTACATGCCACAGTCAAAGTGCCAATACATTTCGACGTGACGCGCTGCACGTGGTCGCCAGCGTTCATATCGTCGCATCACGCCGGCGTTGCCACGCCATGCGCCGGTCCAGCCATATACCTGCAGGTGTGCGCCAAGACTGCGTTGCTTTGACGCATGCGCATTTCAGCGCGTACGGCGTCCCTCCGTCACGAAAAGAGGAAGACGCAGTGTTGTCTGGGTAACGCATCGGCGCGAAATGCAGCGTCTCGCATTTTGCGCTGGTAGCTTCCGGGCCGCGCCGATGGACGCTGGTTGCGCCTGGCGTCAGATTATATATTGCTCGCGTTTGGCAACTTAGCGTCGGTTTGCCCAGCGTGCGCGTGCGTGAACGCTACATTGGAGTATATTGGGCTCTTCATGATGCGCTCACGGCCGTTTTGCTAGCTCCACATATACCAAATTCGGCGTTACGTGACGTCAATGCATGACGAAATATATGATTGGTGCAAACCTGATAATCCTGACACGCGTGTCATGTAAGAACATGACAGCATACCGTGCTGATAGCGTGATCGCGGTCATTTCGCTAGCTCCACATATACTAAATTTGGTATCACGTGACGTGAATAGATAACGAAGGTAAACGACACATCCAAACATGATAATCATGACACGGAAGTCATGTATGGCATCATTTACTTCCGCCTTGTAACGTTGTGCTGATTTTAAAAAGACATATACACATTTCTCACTGGTGCTTCGCATATCATCGATTCCCACTGTGCGAGGGACCTGCCAATCGTTTCTCTTTTTTTCTTTGAGTGTGCGGCTTTTTCAATGTGATCGCGCGCGCACGCGTGGACAAGTGACGGCCTTTCGCGGCGACCTCTTCAACAACCGAGCACGCAATGTTCACATCAGCCAATGGCTGATAGATGAGCTTACTACGAATAATTTTTGGGTATATTGCGTGATTCGTAGGGAGTAGTGAAAGCAATTTTTCGCTGACTTTTATAATTTATTGTCTATTCCAGGCCGCGTGCTGTGTCTAAAATATTTGGCTCGCGTTGTTGTCAGGAGCCTCTACTACCGAGCGGCAGCGTTTTCTGACCAGGCTGAAAAAGATTTGTAGGGGCCCCTTAACAGGAAAGAGTTTTATACCGTGTTCATACGCGTATTCCCGCCACGGAATTGACGTCAAGAACACATATGATGAAACAACAAAGAAAAAAGTTTCGTCAACGGGAGTCGAACCCATGACCTCACAGCCCGCGGCACGCTATCCACTTCGCCGCGCTCACACACTCCAGAAGTTCTACAAACGTGTCTGTTATATCTATCACTGTCTTCTCACAGTGCTCTTTTTTCGGCAGGTTGTTGTATGCGTCTGAGAGCAGCAAAGTGAAGTAATGCGTCATGACCATGAACGCTTCGTTTAATTCCTGCAACGTCCATCCTATTCGACGCGTTTCTAAGAAATACAAGAACGCACAGTTGAGGTGGTGACCTTGGCCATAGCCTCAGCCACACTCGTAGCACAAATGCATACTAAATATCGCTCTACTACGCGCGCCTTTTAGGGGCGAAGCTCCTCAATACGTGGGTCATGCGTCCGCGATGTATTAAGTTGTAGTTGTAATAAATGTCGTCGTCGTAATAGTAGTAGTTGTAGGTAGCCACCTCTTGTTTAATCCTTGGAATGTCCGCTGGATGGCAGTACTTCTATATGAGGAATATATGCTGAAAAGATTCGAGCTCGCGGTACTTGTAGTGTTCACTTAATGGATGGGCAGACAGAGCAGCAGACAGACAGATGGACGGATGCATGGACAGGCGGACGTACTAATGCACAGCCGGACGCACGCAGGGGCAAATGCACGAATGAACGGACGGGTACGCAGGGGCGGACGGAAGGAAAAACGAACGGACTGACGGATGCTTCGCCCCACTCATCATAATTCCCTCCGTGGATATGCTGTGATTTTTTTCGCCTGGTTTTGTCACTCCTTTCCCTGCTTACCCTTCCTTCGAAAAATCTCGCTGCTGGGTTATAGAGGAGATAGGACACTTGTTGCGTTTCCCTCCAGTCCGGCTGTTGCGCTCTTAGCAAGACGCGCGATGGCTGCATTAGCCCAAGTTCCGCGGCCAGTCAGCGACGCTCTCCTAGCTGTCGCACCACTCTGTGTGAATGCGCTCTAAACGGCAACTGATACAGCTATCCCAAATGTTTTAGGGGCGAAGCTTCTTATAGCGGCACCCGTTTGTCCCTCGTAGTCGTAGTAGTAGGGGGGAACCAGTCTTAGATTTTGACCTCAAAGGTGGTGCCGGTGGGAGATTTCTTCTGTGCGTTGTTGAACAATAAAAAAAAATCGCAGTGTGCGCGTTAACTAAACGCCGAATTTTCCGGTCTCTCATTACCCCTTAGCAGCCATTGGCATGTACATTGAGCACTATCTGACAAGAAAGGCTTGCTACGTTATACTCGCTGGGTGTAACCTCCTTGGTTTTAGAAAGGTTTAGCGAGCGTTGGGCCGCAGTGCCATGAAATACAGTGAACTAGTATATACCATGAACTCGAGGTGGTTAAAGGTGGAAACTAGACACGATGCGCCAGCCGTAAGAAAGTGTGCGTGTGCCACCTCTCGTTTAGTCCTTGGAATTTCCGCTGGGTGGCGGTGCTTCTATATGAGGAATATATTATGAAAATATGTGAGATTTTAGTATTTTGAGTGTTGAATAGGTGGACGAACGGACACACAGACAGATGCATAGACGGACGCACGGATGGCTGCACAGACGGATGGACGCATGGACGGACGCAGGAGCGGATGCATGGACGAACGCAGGGACGGACGCACAGATGGACGTGTGACGCACGAACAGACGCACGCATGAACGGGGGGATGGACGCACGGGCGGCCACACAGACGCTCGCATGGACGGATGGAAGCAAGAACGAATGGACGGACGGATGCTTCGCCCCACTCTCCATCATTCACTCCGTCGATTAGCTGCCATTTTTTTTCACTCAGTTGCGTGCATGAGTGGGCAATGTCACGCATAATTTACGGTAATAACGATCAGTGCTTTGCCCACTCGTCATGATCCACTTCATGGAAATGCCTACATTTTTTTTTCTGACTATGTCATTGTTTCAAAGCCGGATCTAAGGGCACTGACGTAAAGATCTCCTCATTGCAGGGTAGTTTTAGAACGCCGTTCACAGTAGCACCACGGACGCCTGGTACGACTGTATGGAAGGCAGCCCGGTTTTGCACAGCTGCTCTGAAGGCACTAAAAGCGTCCGTTCTGTCTACCAGCCTATACGCGGAACAACATAGGCCACGGATTGGATTGGATAAACTTTTATTTTTTTTTATTGAATAAACTTTTATTTAGGCCACGGAAGAGCGTGCCATTTTGCGGCAAGAGGGTGTCGGGTTGTCATTTAAATCCAGTTCATAGTTATTCGAGCTTCACGTGACAAAACCACGGTGTGTCGTCGAGACAAGCTTCTACCGTTCCAAGTAGGAATGCCCCAAACCGTCCGGTAAACTTAGAATACCCCGCTCTCTCCTCCTCCCAGTGGAAATACTTCATTTCCAGCACAGACCTGGATGCTTAGTGAGCACTGATTGAGCGGGCGATGTGGATATAGCAGCCGAAACAGGTGCCGGGGGGCTCCGTCCATTTGGACGTCGGCAGCTAAACGAGTGAAACTTGTACGACCAGTGCGCCGTAGCGCGGAACTCCGGGTTGAATTCGACCACCTGAGGTTTTCTAACGGACAGATAGGTATAGACCTTTCACTGAAGGCCCCCTAGGCACTTCCAGTAGTTTTCTCTGGGATGTTGTTAGCGTGTTTTCTAATATTGCACTGTCCAAGGAGGGGATTTGCCTTTCAGGTAAAAAGGTCTATAAATGCCGGCGTCCTCATTGCATTTCAACCCCATCGAAATTCGTGCAAATTGATTGGGAAATCGAATGAGCACACTCGTTTCCATAGGAAAACCTTCGCGTGTGCAAGGGACGTTTTGACGCAGAGGCATTGCAAAAACGCCAACATTGAAGTATTCTGTGTGCGTTGTATTCTGTGTAATGTACCTTATTTCTGCGTCTTTCTTTTTCATATTTCAATCTCTCTCATCCTGTACCCATGTGTAGAGTAGAAAACGGCCTGTCCCAAACTCGCAAACCTTCGTTCTCCACAATTTCGTCTCTCTCCTTCTCTAAACTGATACCACTGCGGCACTAAGAGTGAATAAGCGAAAAACAATGTTTAGCCCAGACGAACTGAGCACTGTTATAAAATTTGCTTGCAAGAACTTTCGGCTGAAAACTGAAAAGACTGCGTAGATCCAGCAGGTGCAGTTAGCCGAGGCTGCTGCAATTAGTGCGAGGCGACTTCACGTTCAGATTTGTTTGTTCTGATTGGTAACACTGCGGGTAATTAGCGGGAGAATCAGCGTTGTGTAAGAACAGCACTCGATATAAGGCCACCTGTAGCTCCCCGAGTCGCAGCCCCTCTCCCTATTATGTGTCAAAGTATTGGGCCGACTTCACGCCCTTCCCCCCTCCGGTGGCTAAGAAAGGATGCCCCCCCCCTGCCCCCCCTCCCGCGCATGCCTATGCTTCATATATATGAAATTTCCTGTGAACAACGATTGGTCGATCACCCATTGTGGGTGCGATTCATCTGCTATGGAACATCGTCATCATCTTCATCATCGCTCGAGAACCTCGAGTGCATGAGAAGGTGCGAATGTGAAGAAGAAGAACAGCTCGAGTTGGTGTGCCACGTCGTTTGTGCCACTGCTCCCGGAAAGAAAGCCTCGAAGAGCCAGCTCTTGGCGTCGAAAGAAGAAATTCCGCACTCACACTTGACCTTGCAGGATCTGCCATCGGCAACGTTGGAATCAGCGTGAGTGGATCGATTAGCAACATCGCTGATCTGCTTGCCTTCCCTGAAGCCGTCACTGACCGCACAGGCGTCGGCGGTCCTTAGCCTGTCACACCGAGGTATCTGTATTCTCAAAGTGCATGGATATGCTACCTGACCGTCAGAATACTGGATTCAGTAAACTTAATGCATTCGTCAGGAATATATTTAGTTCCAAAGTCTTATCGCTAGCTGTCCTCTGCCTCTGTTGTCGTGAACTTCGGATTACATCTTATAACATCGTAAGTTGAAAGCGTTGAACGGAACCCGAAGCAAGAATTTCGAAACAATACCTTTGCATTGTTCTATGTGCATGTCGAGGCACACGTTCTGCACATTTCCTTATACAATATTTGCGGCATTCGCGCTACAAAGCCAGACATCAACGCCCAGGCGAAGTGAAAATTTCATGCCGCTATGCATTTTTATTTCGAGCTTATATAATAAGCACCCATGCTCCTCTACGAACTCAAAATGCAGAAATGTACGAGAAAGCGTAGTTTGCTATTGAATACCACTTTTTTTATTATCAGAAAACCATAAAGACTGCAGGGCTAAAGGCGTTAGCATGTGTCTAATGCCCTGACCCTTGTAGAACGAGTGCTCGGCGTACCAACGTAACCAAAAGAAAGAACGATATAAACACACACCAACACTAGAACGTGACCATTTCGGGGAATACTAGAATTAAACATATGTCAATTTGTAGGGGTGATAAGTAAGAAAACCAACATAAAGTAAACAAGTGTAAATATGCGACTTCGTTTGCTTTGTTAGTCATAATTAGAACAGAGAATATATAGTCAATAGCAACTGACCGTAGTCTACAAGGTCTCACTAAAAGCAAAATAAGGAACATAAGCAACATAAAGAGCATGTCATTTTTGAAATAGAACATTGGGGTATTGTAAGAAAACGGTGACATTCTCCACAACGCGTTTCCTCTTTAGCGTTGTTGACAAACGCGTTTTTACAGGTGCCAACGTCCGAACCTGTGGATATATTCAAGCACCATGGCTAGCAAGGCTAAGCCAACCGCGGACAAGCAGAAGCTGAAGCCCTCGAGGGGTACGTCCTATTTCTATTCTAAGCAAAAGCTTTTGAAACACAGTCGGCATTAGTAAAATGTCTTTTTTTCTGGGTGTCAACTAACCCCCTTAACTGAGTGTAGAAAATTTGCATGCGACGTACTTTACGCAGCTGGGAAGCTGCTAGTGTGGCGTTTAGGTGTGTGTCATCGGAAGCATACAGTCGGACACAACTCGGAGGCGTTTCCTTCTCAAAGGCAGATGCACAAGGAAACAAGAAAAAAAAAGTCTCTCTTGGGATGCCTCAAGATCGCGTCAATACTGCTTTAACATAAAACCAATTTATACGCTTGATTTGCCTGTTTGAAGACGACAAAAAGATTAATATAAAAAGTAACACGGCTCCTTATGCACTTGCCTAAGACCACGATAAAGTAAAACTGATCTTTTCTTTCTTTATCACTCGATTCCATGGGCTCCCCCCTCCCCTGAAAGCTTCGGTCACCTAACGTGGTTTTGAAAGAAAATTGTCAACCATTCGTTCGTAGCCCGAAGCCAGTAGGACGCAGTTGTACCTAGCTCAGAGATAGGAGGCAGAGCAAGCTCTCTGCACTTCGCGCCGACTAGCAGTGCCTTTGAGATCGGCCCACCCGGGGCAGTTTCAAACAGCCTTTATGTATGTTCTTACGTGTACTCGTATGTCTGCATGTACACATGTAAGAGTGAAATTTCTGAAGAGTGGGAGGATTCGGGGAGGTTGAACTCCTTACTTCCCTTTCGCCACGCCAATGTATTGACATTGGACCAAGTGATCATGACGTCACATGAAGTGACACGTTTTGGAATTTGTGACGCCAGCGACTTCATCACGTGGTGCTGGTTTCTCGCGTCACTCGTGTTGGCGCCGTCGACGGTTTGTCGTGGTGTTCAATGAGGCACTTGAGGCTCTCGCCTGAAGCATTGGATATATATGCGTTCAATTAACGAGTTAAAAAAGTTCTACGCTTGTATGTATGTTACATCGCTGTCGAATCCTGCAGGCCGTGTTATCGGGAAATTGCCCGGCTCACCAACGCCGGTCAAGGCTGGCAGCACCGGAGGCGCAAAAGAGGCTGCCACTGCTGGTCGCAACATCGCCTTGGCCGACGAACGCTCGCGACATCCGGGTCACAAGTCCAATATTGGCGTATGTTCACAACTGTCACTTTGATGTGTTGCTGGCGCTCTGAAAGAGATTCAAGCACGCGAACGGCCTACACAGTGCCACGCCGAACGTGGCACTGCGATCGATAGCCTACATTGTGTCGTATAAGAGCTGTGCGCGAGCGCCACCTAAGTGGTGCAGTGATAGAATGCCCGCTTTTCGCAGATGCCCGGGTTTGAATCGCCGCTGCAGATGGAGGGATTTTGCTTTTGGTGCATCTAAATTTTATAGCTATAGTGGATCTTCTTTTGTTTCCCAAATTCCTCACCTTCCTTATTAAGAAAAGCATCTTCGGTCGTGTATGCGGCCCGGATTTCATCAATAAATGAAAGAAAGAACCAACAAAACGAAATCCCGCGGCATCGGCGTCCGCACTACGCATGCGCAACTCTCTACCTTCCTCTCTCCAAGAGCTGCGCGTTACTCTCTCGCCTCGCAACGCCGACACGAATTTTTTCTCATTGCCCATTAGCAGCGAGATGCCTGTTCCAGTACGAAAGGCAGGTCCATCACTGAGTGCTTTTGGCCTCCCCAGGTTTCTTTCCTGCGCAAAGCCGCGATGAGCGCAAGCGTCAACGTTGCCGCCAGTTAAGCGATAGCGCCCACTGCTTCGCGTCTTCACATGGTTCCCTTTGGCTGAACATGTTTTTCTTTTTCTCTTGTGGTCTTCCGTTGTCCTCTCGTCGAGTGCGATTTACCGGCGCAACTTCCATGACGAAAATGACGTTAGTGAACTCTTTGTGGACTCCGGCATAAATCAATTTTGTGTAAAAAGTTAAGAAGGAGTGTGCCAAGCATTCACAAAACAAGCTCCTCCGAAGCCGCTGCATAATACGCAAAGGCTAGCTCCTAGAACTCGCATCATGCGCCCGTTTCATTTGATTCTTTTGCCGGGTTCATAAAAATAAAAGTTGACGAGAACACGCACCGAGGTGCACGTTCTCCGTCGTCTTGGTAGAAATCCGAGTAATCTCGTGCCTCGTTTCTCTTTCCTTTTTGCGGGGCTTGAAGATTTCACGTGACACTCCTGCCTAGTTTTTTTCCATCAAGGCCTGTAGCGACCACTCTAATGCCACTAAACCGAATCTGCTTGTGAAACACGCGAAAGCTCTGCGTTAGACACCCACTGCCGACGCCATGGATGCAGAAGGTGCACTTGCCCTGATCAAGCCTCACCGCCTCACCCAAGCTGTACCAGTGTTTTTCCTCTCCCTCAGCCACCATGCAACACTGGTTCGCACCAGAAAAGAATCACGCCGGAAGTTCTATATCCATACACCACGTAAACTGGCTCCCGAAACGGTAGTGCACTAGAATATGATCCTATTCTCATTCAGGTGTGCTGAGACAAAACGTTCAAAACAGATTACTGTAATATATGCCTCATGCGAGAGCGTCAGTAACCGAGGTGCCAATAAGTTGGGGGTCTCAAGCCTCGGCCCCAAAAGGCAAATTTGGGTATTTCAGAAGGGGTCTTCTCTACCCGAAACTGCTGCTTCTCTACCCGATGCTTCTGCTTGGTAGGATTTTTTTTCTGCTATTTCTGCGGACATCCACCTTGGTACCCCTGAAACTTGGATTTATCGTCACCGCCAAGTTCTCCGCTTCGCCTAGACAACACCTTCGTCCAGGTGGGTCCAGTTTTGACAACTTGAGGGACGTCCTTCACTCCCGGCTACAACGCCGCCTCGCTAAGGGCTCTCAGCCCGGCGATGGCGGCCGCTAACGTGGTTACGGGCTATGATCCTACCTCAAGCCAAATGCTGTCCATGGAGATTTCATCCTCCGAAAACACTATGCCATCAGAAGATGAATACCTCGACGACATGGTGAAACTGTGGCAACGCAAGCAAGCGAAATCGAAGTCTGCGTCTCAACAACAACGAGACGCCACAGCGGGCCACCATTCCCCAGCCTTGCAAGGAACGCCGGCGCGCCATCCCTCCGGCGGTGTGCCTTCCTCTGCTCCGTCCTCGCAGCCAGCGAAGCAACGCAAGTGGCGTCCGCGTCAAACTCCTCGCCTCTCTCGCGACGACTACATCGTAGTACTGAACCCTCGCGTTCCCTGCGAGCTACGCACATTTGTCCCGGCCGATCGCGCGGGCGACGCCATCCGCAGCTACCTCGGCGACCGGACTACCACGCAAATTCAAGTGTGGCCAATCTGGGAACAGAACATCTTGGTCTGTAGCACCACCATTTTGCCTATGGCACAGCGACTCCTCGGGGACTTCCAGCTGCAAGTGGGGGATCAGCAGCTGCCCGTTCGAGGCCACGCCAAGGCACCAGGGAATACATGCAAGGGCGTCATCAATGTAAACCCTGCTGAAAACCCGGAAAAGATAAAGTCTGAACTGTATTGGCCTCAAGGTACTATCCTTGCGGTCCGCAAACTCAGAGATTCCACGGCGGCGGTGGTGACTTTCGAGGGCACGAAGTTACCCCGCTTCCTCTTCTACCACTGCGTGGCGACGTATATCCGCGCCTACAAGAAAACGGTCCCTGTATGCACCAAGTGCGGTACCATCGGTCATCGACCACCTCAGTGCCCTCACGCCGCTCCAACCCAGTGTGCCAAATGTGGAACCCCCGCACCTGCAGGTCTCAATGCCCACGGCTGCCACCCCAAGTGCCTCCTCTGCCACGGCGCCCATGAGACTGGGACCAGTGGCTACACGGCAAAATACCGAAAATATCGGAAACGCAAGCAGCCCTCAACATCTCCTCGAGGGACCACCTCATGTTCGTCACAGCCAGACAGCAGCACAAACCTGCATCATTCGGCTCCAACACTCCACGCCGACTCTCAAGCATTCCCACCGCTCGAAGCACCAGCGGCGGTACCTCAGGTGAGCAGTTGGGCAGGGAAAGCTGCTTCTAAGCCTCTCTCACCCCCTTCTGTCGATCCTCCTTCTCCCGAACTTGCGGCCCTTCGCCAGCAAGTTGCGGCACTTCAAAAGCAAAATTCTCTTTTAACTAAACAACTCGAACTCTTAAATAAGCGACTTCAACCCCAACAACAGTGTACTGCAAGGCCATCCGGTATTGCCTCCTCTGTCCAGGCGGCTACGCCAGCTACGTCCAAGCTTAGTCCTCGCGCTAAGTCCACTCCCAATAAACCGCCGGTTCAAGCAACCATGTGTACTCCAGCACTCGGAACCGGTGCCACATCTACTCCAGAAGCTCTTGAGGCTCCTGGGGCACCTCAGGTTCTCTTGCCCGCTAACCAAACTCTCCCTAGCGAAGAGCACACCCCGCGCGTAGAGGAACGCCTCACGCGCGTCGAAGCTTCGATTAATCACCTCCTCACCAGCTTCTCGGTCCAACGCATAGTAGTAGAGGTTACCCAGGCTATTCAAGCCTGGGCAATCACCCAGTTTCAACCCAAGGCATCGCGTTCCCGCTCCTGCTCGGTGAGCAGTGAGGGTACAGCTCCACGGCGTCGTCGTAAGGTGGCTACCACCACCCCGCCGTCGGACAATCCAGCCTCCGTGCCCCTCCCTGCCTCTGAGGATTCCGAGCGGGACATGGAGGACCAAATATAAAACCTAGGACAGTCACGATGGCTACCAATCGTACGTCCCGTTCAAACATTGCGTCTAAATTCGAGATCATACAGTGGAACCCTGGAGGCTTCGGGAACAGGCGAAAGCGTTCACATCTTTCCCTTTTCCTCAGCTCACTTGGCTCTCAGCCGGCCGTCTTGGCGCTCCAAGAATCTGGCCCTGCTCCATCCCTTTCTGGATACTGCTCCTATGTAGGCGGCACCACCACATGCCTCCTCGTGCATAAAGGTTACACGGCGATACAGATCGACCTCGATCTGGATCTTCGTTACGACTACTGCATGATATCAGTGCTGTCTCAGCGGAGGGGCCAACCATCAATATATATCTTAAACGTGTACTGTCCCCCTCGCTTTTCGAGGGCTTCGTTTGCGCATCTCTTCCATCGGGCACTGCGTATAGCGGCCCGACAACCACTGGTGATTGTCGGGGACTTTAATGCCCCCAGCCCTCACTGGGGTTACCACTACGAGAAGGCCCGGGGCAGAGAGCTCAAGGAGCTCATTTCCTCGCTGAGCCTGACGCTTCTTACCGATCCGGCACAACCCACACGTTCCGGCAACTCGGTCACGCGAGACACATGCCCCGACCTCTCCCTCACCCGTCACATCCGCGATGCTACATGGGAAAATTTAGGCGAAAACCTAGGCAGCGATCACTTTTTACTCCGCATTTCGTTCACACCGCGGCAGAAAATGCGCCAACACTGGGGCCAAGCCCGTCTCACCGATTGGACTCAGTTCAGAATGCAACCATTCCCCACCGGCCTCTCCTCGACCGAATATGCAGCGTGGGCATCATACGCTCTTCATATGAAACAAGTGAATACTCGCACCCTTGCAACCTCTAATTTGACTCCTGCAATCGATCCACACCTCCTACATCTTTGGCACGCTCGCCGCGGGCTCATAAGGCGCTGGAAACGCAACAAACTTAATCGGAAACTTCGCACTCGCATTGAGGCGCTCACTGCAGAGGCGGCCGCATACTCCGCACAACTTTCCGATGCTAACTGGGCAGACACCTGTTCGAAGGCTGCAAACCAGATGAGCTCTAAGAGTGCGTTGCGACTCTTTAGAAGCCTTCTCGATCCCTCCACCACCAGGGGAGAAACGCAACGCCAGCTCCACCGTGTTCTGCATGCATTTCAGGGCACTACGGATGAACTCGCGCGAGAACTTTGTGACCGCTACATCTGCCGCACAATTGATCCCGCAGGCCCAGCATATACGTATTCCGGCGCCCCTAACACCGACCTCGACGCCCCATACACGCTTTCTGATTTACGATTTGCACTCACGAAAATGCGACGGGGCACGGCCCCTGGACGCGACGGAATCACAGTATCGCTCCTGGCAAATCTTCCCGACCAAGCACACCTCTCGCTACTCCAGCTTATAAATTCGATATGGGACGGTTCTCCGCTTCCAACGGAATGGACCACATCGGTCGTGACATTCATTCCCAAATCGGCAAAGTCCGTTAGTATTGAGGCACTGAGACCTATCTCACTTACGTCTTGCGCAGGCAAACTCATGGAAACCATGGTTCGCGAACGCCTTTCCGCCTACTTGGAGGCCAGGAGCACCTTTGCCGACACGATGTTTGGCTTTCGCCCGCATCTGTCGGCGCAGGACGTCCTGCTCCAGCTTCAACACGATATCATAGAGCCGACTACTATGCGCCATAACGATAAAGCCGTGCTCGCTCTCGATCTCCGCGGGGCGTTCGACAACGTCAAACACAGCACTATACTCACTAACCTGTCTACCACAAACTGCGGGCAGAAGACTTTCAACTACATTCGCGCCTTTCTATCACATCGCACCGCCTTCATTCGCCTTAATTCTACCGAACACGGCCCGTACTTATTAGGCACGCGCGGTACACCTCAAGCAGTCCTGTCTCCTCTGCTTTTTAACCTGGCGATGATGAACCTCCCCTCTCTTCTAAGCGAGGTCGAGGGAATACAACACGCACTATATGCGGACGATATCACAATCTGGACCAACACCGGCTCCTTAGCGCAAATCGAAGAACGCCTGCAAAAGGCTGCCCTTCTGGTGGACACCTACGCAGGTTCATGCGGCCTGGAGTGCTCTCCAGCTAAATCGGCTCTTCTTTCAGTCTCTCCGCTACCGCCACCTCAAATTTTTCTTCCGTCCGGGCCCGTCCCGTCAGTGCAAAATATTCGGGTTCTTGGCCTTCACCTCACATCGTCCTTGGATCCAAAGGGCACAATAGCAGGCCTCAGACGCACCAGCGAACAGGTGAGCCGCATGATACGGCGAGTTTCTACCAAGCGCGGCGGCCTCCGCGGGTCTCAGTCCCTCCGATTGGCCCACGCGTTTGTGACCAGTCGCGTCCTCTACGCCTTGCCTTACCTTCGCCTGCGTCGTCGACACGAGCACCAGCTGGACGTCCTTCTTCGTTCAGTATACAAACGCGCTCTGGACCTACCTATTGCAACTTGCAACAGCCGATTCACGGCTCTGGGGGTACACAACACCTTTGCAGAGATGCGCGAAGCTCATCGCGTTAACCAAATCAATCGACTGTCACAGACGCCTTCAGGGCGCCGTCTTCTACACAGACTTGGCCTTAACCCGATATCTGACCAGGACCCTCTGCAGCCGGTACCAGAGCTCTGGCGTCAAAAGCTATGGGTGGAACCTCTACCCCGTAATATGAACCCTGACCTCCATCCTGGCCGTAGACTAGCACGCGCCGCGGCCCTTCATACGCGACACTCCGATCGTCCTGGTGTTTTCTACGTGGACGTCTCGGGTCCCTCTCCCTCGGGTCACTTCACGGCTGCCATCATTGCAGAGGGCAAACACGTAGATGGCCTCTCCTTTCGAGCAGACACAGTAACGCATGCTGAAGAGGTTGCCATAGCTTTGGCCGCCTCTCACCCTGCCTCACGCACCATCCTGACGGACTCGCGCTCGGCCTGTTCTCAGTACCTTCAGGGTTCCATTGCTCCGCTGGCGGCTAGCCTACTACAGGCAGCCTCTTGGCGCTTTAACCCTCATCCCATTCGTATAGTGTGGACCCCAGGCCACTCGGGCCTGCCCGGCAACGAGGCGGCAAATGCCGCTGCCCGCGCTTCTCCTGTCCGGGCCGTTGCCTCTCCATGTCCCGAGACGGAATCTGGCAATACCAACCTGACGCGCTTTCGCGAAATTTTGGCTTATTACCGGGCTTCGCGCCGCCTCTACCCGGACCCCGCACGCGGTTTGGAGAAAGCGGACGAACGACTGCTACGCCGCCTGCAGACGAACACCTTTATCAGTCCGGCGGTCGCCAGGCACTTTTTGGCGGAAATCAATGGCACCTGCTCAACCTGTCATGTGCCCGCCGACACATATCACGTCGTAGCATCGTGCCCAGTTAATCCCGTCCCTTTCTCATCCCCTTTTCCTATCCCAACTAGAGAGGCTTGGGAGGAGCACCTGCTCGGCTGCTCTACCTTGGCTGCACAACGCTCCTTGGTGGAGCGCGCACGGGCAGCTTCCAGCTCCACTGGCGTCCCGGAATAGGGTCTTGCCACTCTAGCACGCCGATGGGCCACGTCGGCACTCTCTAGTAAACTTTTTCTGAAATAAATGTTTTTTACCACCACCACCATCTGCTTGGTACGTTTCGATGTGTAGGTGTAGGCGTTTCGATGTGTAGGTCGCTCATGTCGTGACCGACATGAGCGACCTATGCTATTCGTCCAATTTCTGAGTGAATCCGGGACCTGCAGTGGCGGAGTACACGAGAGCGATCCGGTACGGATCGAGTTTCTCTGAGAAGGCCAGTGGAACGCGTGAAGCCGCTTCGGAACAACCGACTGTTTCCTTTTCTTTGTCCCTTGGTTCCACAAAAACTAGTGCCTCGGGCAGCGTGGCGCCCTCTAGTTAGAGGAGGACAATGTTCTGGATAAGCTCTCCCTTTTGTTCGCACACCGAATCGGCCGAGATTCACTAGTTTTCGCAGAGCCTCGGATCGGTTTTCTAACAACTGAACACTTCGCCTATTGCTGTCATATTTACGAGCATTTAGGTTGCGAACAGAGATTGTTCATAAGTTGGGGAACAAGGCTCCCTAAGTTGAGGAGGGGGAGGACGAAACGTGAAGGTAGTTGTGTTCTTTTTTTAGTATGTGCATCCTTTTGCGTTTACACTGCATTTCGCTGGCCAGACGGGTTACCTTCGAGGTTTGAATATCATACAACCATTTCCTTTCTATCATGCTCTTGTGGTTGCAGTGCGCCGTCATCGTTGACTTGCGGCACATCCCTTCCCCCGCTGTTCGTTCTCCTCTCCGCGCACACGTTCTCCAGCAGCGGGGACGCTTGGGCGCTCCTTGCTTGCATTCTTGAAGCTTTGCGAAAAAATTTAGTTCCATGTGTGTGCATTGCTGAGTGAATAACGAAACTTAAACAAAACCGGCAATTAAGCGCCACCACCTGGCGATCGCAGATTGAATTATTCTATTTCTTGTTTATTTCTCGTTTTCTTCTATAGGTTATTCTCTATTTTGTTATCCTGTCTTTCTTCGAGATTTCTTTCTCCCTTCATCTATTTCTTTATTGTCCTGTTGACTCTTTTCCCTCCTCCTAACCTTCACACGACTGCTGCCTACCCACACTTTTGTTAGTTACCCCTTGCTATGCTATATTGTACATGGTTATGCTATAGCTTGATCTCTTGCCTCCTTGTTTCCTCCTCCTCCACAATATCTTACCTTGTCGCCCCCCCCCCTAAGTTATACATAGCCATGCTATCCTTTGCACACCATCTTTGTAGCACATTGTATGGTACCGGCCACTAACCACTTTAAGCTATCGGTCCAAGTAACCATTGTATTTTCATTATTCTTTTTAAGAAAATAAAGTTCAATTTGGGATTGATTGATTGATCAACTGATTAATTGATGGATTGGTTGGTTGATACCCACTTTCGGTGGTGCATACCCTCCGAGTTTTGTGCGGACGTCATCAGCATACGTCTAGCTAACAACAGCTCTCCTGTTAGGAAGCCGAAATTTCGGCGAAGGGAATACCCCCGTACGGTCCACTGCGTTATTATTCCAATCACGCTGGCGTATCGGAACAAACTCCATCCCGACCTGTTGTCTTTCATTAGTCGTTCTCGTAAAGTGGCTTGCTCCTGGCTTCTCGAGCCACATATACGGTGACGAACCAACGTCTCCTTGAATAAATAGCATCTGTTGCCACTCGTCCGAGGCAGCCCAAGGTCTGGTGACCAACCTCTCGCTGCGCTCGCTCGATTAACTGTATAATACTTCATAGGAAAGCGAGTAGAGCATTGATAAATGAAAGGCGTGCTCGCGTACACACTTTCACAATTTCTGAACCAGCAGAAAGCGGTTGCAGCCCAGTAGGCTCTTCGCTTGCGCGTTGACCACTTCCAGAAGAAGGAATCGATTCGAAGGATAGCTGAGCTGAATCGTAGATGTTGGCGGAGATACCTTGGGGTGCTGAGGCCTTCAATGCGCAAGCTTACCTGATTTACTCGCTGACTACTTTTTTCGGATATGAAAAGAAAGCTACGGGAGCGGAGAATTCTGCAAACGGGCCCCTATATACGCAAAACAGTCTGGTTTGGCGCGCGTCTCGCAAATCTGTGGAAAGTGATGGCTGAGCACAACCAGCGTTAATTTGCATAGACACAGACGACGCTTAGTGTATGAGGTACACGGAGAAGGTGGTTTTTTTTTCACGCGTGGAAACGCGCAGTGGCACAAAAACACGAGGAAGAACACGTGCAAGCGAACACACACGCACACAGACAGACGAGCGCGCTAACGTGTATTCGCACTCACTCACGAAAGAGCACACAAAGACACACACTCGCACGCATAAAAGAACACAAGCGCGAGTTCGCGCACAGAGATTGACGAGCGCGCTCGCACACACACGCACATACACGTACCAAATAGCACACACATACATGGCGCGCGCACACACACACGCGTACAGATACACACTCACGCACGGAAAAACACACACACACAATCGCCACCCCAATCGCTAGCACGAAGACCTCACTTCTCGGCGGAGACCCACACTTTGCCGTAAGGAAGGCCGAAGTGCAAACGCCATCTTCTTTGCATCTACCTCGAATTTTCACTCATGGCCAACGCAGCTTTCCCGCCCGCACACAGACGCCGACGACATAATTTCTGTGAAACAAGCCCTTTAACGATGTCGCGCTTTAAAACGACAAGACTCACCTAAGCGAAAGAAAGTACTTTGGTGATGGAGTGAACGATCCCTGGCGCCCTATAATTCGCAGCGACTAGCATCACCCATAATTTTCACGTTCATGTTTGCCTACATGTGACACGCGCTTGGATAAAAATGTCGCATTTCCAACACTGTCGTACCATGGGAACTTAGAAATTCTAAGTGTCGCGTCCATAACAAAATTTCGCCAATCGTCGTGAAGGTGAAAACTACAGTACTATTACCCGTGCAGTTCGGTTTTCCAGCAATGTGATGCTGTGACGACCGAGCTAGACTGCGTAACTAGCTATATATGCAGAGTCAAAAACAATATAAAGCATTCTTTTTAAGATAACAAGGATGCCTAAATTGACGGCGGCAGCGGGAGAAACGATCGCTAAAACAAAGAATGAAAAGCCCGGCAGATCACGTAGTCAGTTTGCCTAACACATATTTCACGGAGGCGAAATTTGTGAACCAGCTGCTCCAGACGAAGTCGCCTCACACTGCTTGGCTCTGTCTCAGTCATAGCATGCTACAGAGAACAACGCTCACTGTGTCGAGTCTGATTAAGAACACTTATTAGCGTTCCTTTCTTTTAGTCGCCACGTCAACGACGTCCAATGTGCATTTCTCCAAGCACTTCTATGGCGCGACGCGGTCGGCGTCGTCTGCAGGATGGACGGATGGATGGATGGATGGATGGATGGATGGATGGATGGATGGATGGATGGATGGATGGATGGATGGACGGACGGACGGACGGACGGACGGACGGACGGACGGATGGATGGATGGATGGATGGATGGATGGATGGATGGATGGATGGATGGATGGATGGATGGATGGATGGATGGATGGATGGATGGATGGATGTGGCTGTACCCTTTAGATCGGGCGGTGGCTAGCGCCACCAAGCCGTAATACTTAATGAACCAAAAACTAGATTTATTTTTTTTTCTTTAAAAAGTGAGTTTGAGGATTAGTACTTTGCTGTGAAGGGTTTAATTTTCACTCGTGTCTTGACTTTAGCCACCAATCAGATAACCTCCTTCTAGTTAAGTCTACCCGCTTAAAGTCTGTTTTGCCCTCCCGGTCCCTAAACCCCAGTGCTTTGAAAAACTCTGTGCCATCATCCTGAACTATAGGGTGAAGCCCTTTACAGAACATTATCAAGTGTTCGGCAGTTTCTTCTTCTTCTCCACACGCATTGCATACTGTGTCTACCCCTTCGTATTTGGCCCGACATGTCTTGGTTCACAGTACTCACGTCCTGGCCTCAAACGGTAGAGAACTACCCCGAGTGTTATCATAGATCCTTTCCTTGTCAATTTCCTGCTTAAAAGTTCGATAGATCTCTAGTGCGGACTTCTTAATCATGCCCATTCTCCACATGTCAGTCTCCGTTTCCTTCACTTTCTTCTTAACCGATAGTTCTTTTTGGTTTGGCCACCTGCTGTTTTCTAGGTATTTACCAGTCAATTTCCTGGTTCGCTTCCTCCATTTTGTATCGACATTCTTCATGTACACGTACCTGAAAACCTTCCTAGCCCAACGCTCCTCCCCCATTTCTCTCAATCGCTTCTCAAACTTTATCTTGCTGCTAGCTTCCCTGCCCTCAAATGATGTCCATCCCATATCACCTTGTACTCCCTGATTTGGTGTATTCCCGTGAGCTCCTAAAGCAAGCCTACCTATTCCACGTTGCTTAATTTCTAATCTTCCTTGAACTTCTGATCTCATGCACAAGACCGCATTGCCGAACGTCAGCCCAGGAACCATGACCCCTTTCCATTTTCCTCTCACAACATCATACCTATTGTAATTCCACAGTGCCCTATTTTTCATCACTGCTGCATTCCTGTTATCTTTAGTCGTCACGTATATTTCGTGTTCCCTCAGGTACTCGGTCCCATTGCTTATGCAAACGCCCAGATATTTGTATTTATCTGTTATCTCTAGCGTAACCTCCTGTATTCTAAGCTCACTACCTTCGTTGTCATTGAAAATCATGACTGTTATTTTTCCTTACTGAATCTAAAATCTAACCTATCTCCCTCATTACCGCAGACGTCCATCAATCTCTGCAAATCTTCCTTGTTGTTGGTCATTAGCACTATATCATCTGCGTACATTAATGCTGGTAGTGCCTGATCAATGAGTTTTCCTTGTTTTACTAAAGAGAGGTTGAAGCCCAGTCCACTTCCCTCTAATTTGGCCTCTAATCCTTGATTGATTGATATATGTGATATGTGGGAAATGCAGCCGCCACAGCCGGGATTCGAACCCGCGCCCTGCGGGTCAGCAGCCGAGTACCTTAGCCACTAGACCACCGCGGCGGGGCCCTCTAATCCTTGTAGGTACATCATGAATAATAAGGGTGACAGGGGACACCCTTGCTAAAGCCCCTGTTTTACCTCTGCAGGCTTGGATACCTGTTTTTTCCCACTTTATAACTACCTTGTTACCTTTATAGATATCCTTTAAAACATTAGTGACTACATGTTCCACGCCTAGTGTGTCCAGTATTCCCTACAATTTCTCTTGAACCACGCTATCGTATGCTCCCTTGATATCCAAAAATGCTAGCCATAGGGGCCTGTGTTCCTTTTCTGCTATTTCGATGCACTGCGTCAGTGAGAACAGATTGTCTTCCAACCTCCTGTGTTTCCGAAACCCATTCTGCAGTTCCCCCAGCACCCCCTCATCCTCTATCCAAGCCTGCAGTCTTTCCTTTATAATCTGCATCGCCAGCCTGTAGACCACTGATGTCACTGTTATAGGACGGTAGTTGTTTATGTCAGCTTTGTCCCCCTTTTCTTTATAGATCATGCTCATCTTGCTAAGTTTCCATCCATCGGGAACTTCACCATCGATTATTATTTTGCTCACTGCCTCTCTCAAAGCCTGCTTAGACTTCGGACCTAATGTCTTTATCAGCATAATTGGAATGCCATCTGGGCCTGTTGATGTACTACTAGGAACCCTTTTCTCAGCCCTTTCCCACTCTCGTTGGGAAAATGGAGCCATTGCACCACTTGATTCGTCCTTGTCTATTGTGGTGCATAAAGTACTTCTTTGTTGAAATTTTTCTGTAACCCTTGTTCTTATATATTCAATAGCTTCGTCCCCTTCTAGCCTAGCACCTTGGGCTGTAGTTATAAAACTCTGCTGTAGGCTCGTCTCATTTCTTAGGGAGTTTAGATGGTTCCAAAATTTCGCAGCTGCCTTTCTATCTTTTTTATGTACTTCTGCCAGCCACTGAGCTCCCTTTCTTCTAATCTTTTCATTGATCAGAAGGGATGCATCCCTTCTACAGCTTAGAAAGGTTTCCCATTTTCTTTCAACACCTTCTGTCGGTTCACCCCGCTGCTTAGCATGTCTGTGTTCCCTAGAGGCTTCCTGACGTTTTGTTATGGCTCTCTTAACTTCCTCATCCTACCAACTTTTGGGTTTTTGTCTTCTTTTTCGGGGTGACTTGTCACGCGCCTTAGCAAGCTCTAGCTCAAAGAGTCTAATTAGATTCGTGTATGTCGACACTGTCTTATTATCCTCCGTGATTACTTACTCAATTTGTTTAGTGGCTATTTCAATTTGCCTTTCTGGATAAAAATTTTCCTGTAGTTGCTCATCTTGTCTCCTTCCCACTTTCACTGCTGTTCCAAAACTTAGCTTGATACGTTTGTGATCACTACCCAGACTTCTGGAGCCACCTTCATCTATGTGCATTCCCCTGAGCTTATCATACATCCTATGTGACATCAGCGCATAATCTATCGTTGACTGCAGCCTTCCTACCTCCCATGTTATTTGCGCTTCACACTTCTCGGTACTGTTGCAAATGATCAAATCAAGCCTTTCACACATATCCATGATCATCATGATCATATCCATGATCAGGGACGTAGGAGAAGAGCGCCGCGTCGTGGTGTGCGGCGGAACGTTTACGTTACATGATGGACTCCGAGATTGCAAGCGCGCAACGAAACTCGCCGTGCACCCGCAATCTCAGAGGCCATGATTACATTTTTTCAATGGGGCGCCCGCCGAATGGAACGGCCGGAGAAACACCGCCGCGCGTGCGCGATCCAGGCGACCGTGGTCTAGGGTACGGCTCACTGTTCCCAGCTGCTTTCCGAAGTACCTGTACACTTTTTTTTTCCATGGTATCTGGCCACCCACAGAAATTCCCCGAAATGACATTGCCCACGTACCCAAGCAACCCTGATTTTTTTTGGCATCGAAGCCGAGCCCAAGATTTGCCATTATTGAAAGGAGGTGTGCAGCTGGGCTGGCTGTCGGAAAGTGAAGGGTGGAGATGGCGAATGCTGCGTCACAAGCCCACTCTCGCAGCCGAGTGGTTCGAATCTGGCTAACTGTATTTCCTTGGTACAAAACGATGCCACAGGATTTCTGGAACGCTATTTCACAATCCAAGATACCGAGTATGTGCTTCTGGCGTACCTCTAACCCTTGTAGCGCAATCGTCAACAGTGGCTGTAGTCTGTTTGGTTTAATTCGCTTGCGTTAATTCGTTTCAATACACCAGTACAACAGTTCCAATAACAATGTTTCGCTGTGACCTGGAGTATGCGCAACCCTCGAGCGTCTTCAACTACGCTACAGCCATAAAAAATGCCGTTCGTCGTTTTTTTTCAACACTATGATGCGGCTGCGTCGGTGTCTTCATTAATATGGGCAGTCAACACCGGTTAACGCGTTGAGTACAGTTTGGTATATGCTGCAGTCGGATGAGTTCGGAGATTCGTGCAAGGATCTGTTACGTTTTTCTTTGTGTGCATTCAACATAAATGGAAAAAGCGTCGCTAGAATAATTGAATCTTTCTTGACGAGTTGATGCACCATATTTGTCACAAATTATGACCATATATACTCAAACAAGATATGCTACGTGAAATTACCATGCGAAGAAAATGCCACGAAATAAATGTGTACATGTAGTGGACTGCACAGTTTGATGAGTACAATGCTTGATTTGTTATGAGGAATTCATTGGAGGCGAATATATCGCGAATTCGGTGTTGCTTGTCTTAAATGTATCACAGTTCTTTGTTACCTGCATTGGTCCCCATTCACAAGAAACGTCTCTCACTAAGAATGTTCTCAAGGAACTATTTTAGTCATGCTAGACGCTGGACATATGAGAAGCCGGCTGACCAAGAGGAATAATAACTTGCCAAATAGAAGTTCGGGAATGAGGGCATTGACTCCGTATGAGTTCCTCGATTTATCGTTCCGCCATTCGACGCTGTATACTTCGTGCTGTCGAGTGGTCTAAGAAAAACCAATACAATTGGGTTTTGAATAAGAGACCATACAATATGTTTATTAGTACGTCATCAACGGGCATGTGACACCCTTTTTTAAATAGCTTAGCGAATTGTCTGAAATTACAAATGGCCTCCGAGATAGAGCGCCAGTGCCAATATTGGAGGCCATGTACAGTTCAAACTACATCTGCGCTACTTCCAATATGCGCACATGCAACGCGGATTCCACGGTAAGACTATCCTCACACGTCTTTCCCCCATGCAGGAACGCAAGCACGAGGACGTTAGGACTAAGTCTAAGCCTAAAGGCGGTGTCTCTAACCCGAAACACGACGACAATGCCGTGAAAGCGAGAGCTGCCGGTGCGCGACCCAAGGCAGCCGGGAAGGGCACCACTTCCAGCTCCGAGTACGAGGAATCTGGTATGCCAACGCGTAGCCCCAAGCTCACCCGTGCTACGTCGGGAAAGTCGAACCCGCAGGCGGCGAGTACCGCCAGGAAGACTGGCACCACTAGTCCCAAAAAGAGCGGTGCCGTCAGTCCCGAAGGTGGCGGGGAAAAACGCCCCTGTCCGCCTTGTGGGCGGTTCTCCCAGGAATGTCTCCCACCTGTCCTTGGAGAAGCACAGCAAGACCAAGTCGCGCAGTTCGCCGCGTGTCTCGGCCCCCGAGGAAGAAAACGTTGAGAAGGCCGCTGCCAAGAAACACCAAATCAACAGGCGCAAGTCGATGGTCGCCGCGGCCTTGGCAAGGATCCGCAGGACTCTCAGACCCGACCAAGGTGAGCTCCTCATTGGAAACGCTCCTTTACTGTTTAAACCTTACGGATTTTTTAAATATTACCCGTGACATCAAGACGTAGCAAAAACACCGTTGATATATATTTGCAGCAAGCTTGGCTTAACATGACGGCGCTACCAAGATTTGGTCAGTCACACTGTCGTCAAAAAAAGGCATGAAAAGATTTTTGCTGAGGTTTAGCTGAGCCGGCGCTTAGGATTTTCGCGACATGATGACTAACCATGTGATACATGTCGTAACAGAGTTTTTACTCTACAGACACAATGTCACACATGCTAGATACCTACCTGGAATAGTCCTTGATTGCCGATATTTGTGAAGCTCGAACTTAAGAGAGAGAGAGATAAATAGAGAGGAAAGGCAGGGAGGTTAACCAAGCTTGGCTCGGTTGGCTACCCTACACTTGGGGTGGGGGAAAAGGGGAATAATAGAACGAAAAGAGACAGAAAAGAAGAGGAGTAAGAAAGAGAAGCATAAATAGTCAGCTCGAAACTACACAGCACGGCCTCGCACAGTTATTTCACAAGCGGTCGTGAAGTTTGGTGTTCCTTAAAAAGTACAAGAGGGCTTTCGTGGCTTTGCGCGTATGGGAAGCCGTCGGCCAAGGTCCCAGGATCTTCTCTTCTGTAAGCGGCCGTGAATCCAGCTGACAGAGCTTGGCTTCCATAATACGTCGTTCGGTCTGGTATGCTGGGCAATGACATAGAATGTGCTCAAGCGTTTCCTCGCAGGCGCAGATGTTGCATGCCGAAGTGCTCGCCATTCCAAGGAGACGAGAGTACGAATTCGTAAATGCCACGCCCAACCTCATGCGACACAGTAAAGTTTCAGCGCATCGTGGGAACCCGGATGGCAAACGAAGTTGCAAGTTTGGGTCGATCGAATACAGGTGCGTGTTGGAGAAACCCTGCGTATTCCATTGTAGGAGAGATATACGGCGAGCAAGTGATTGTAGTAGCCTTGCAGCGTCCGTTCTCAAGAGTGGTATGGGCGTGCGCTGGTCTTGAAGCCGATCGAGCAGCTTCATCTGCGCGGTCATTGCCAACGATTCCGCAATGACTCGGCAACCACTGAAATACAATATCGTGACCTTCCGCGAGCGCTTCGCGGTAGTCGTGCATTATCTGATATACTGATTGTTCATGTAGCCCGTGCTGCAGAACAAACCGTAGTGACTGTAAGGCTGACCTGGAGTCGCAAAAGATGGCCCATTGGTTAGGTTCCTGGTGAAGAATGTACTTTACTGCACTTTGAAGTGCTGCGAGCTCTGCTGCTGTCGACGTCGTGGTGTGAGAAAACTTGTACTGAAGCAACACATTTTCAGATGGAACAACCACTGCTCCTGTGGAGCTGTTGGAATTAGTGGAGCCATCGGTGTAAACATGTATGCGGTCGAAGTACCTTTCGTCCAACAGACGCTAAGTCAGTTGCTTCAGGGCTAGCGTTGACATGCGTGCCTTCTTAAAGATTCCAGGAACTGATAAGCGCACGTCAGGTTGACGAAGACTCCATGGCGCAGTTGCTGGATGCATGGCAAGTTTGAAGCCAGGCGGTAGTATGTCCTGATGTTTTGTCACGATAACGCAGTACGAAGAATGGGACCTCCGAGCTGTCAAACACGCTAAATGATGTGACGGTAGCCGTGATAAATGCCGAATGTGCGCTCTCAGTGTCTCGACAATGATGTGCGTTGTGGCCGGTTGTTCTTGTGCAATAACAATAGTTGACACTGTCGATGAGCATCTTGGAAGGCCAAGGCATGTCCGAAGTGCTTGGGCTTGTACGCTTTGCAGTGCACGGATGTTAGTCTTGCACGTGTTGGACAGGACCGGAAGGCTGTACCGGATAGTCCCGAGAAAGAGGGCTGTATAAAGCTGCAACATGGAGTGCACGGATGGGCCCCATGATTTTCCGGCGACGAACTTGAATACATTCTCAATGCCAATGAGCTTTTTCTTCAGGTATGTGACATGCGGGCTCCAGGTTAGGTCACGATCTACGATGACGCCTAAGAATCTATGAGTGCTCTTATATGGGATTGATCTGCCATCGATGCACAACGAGCAGAAAGACATCGGTTTGCGTGTAAACGCCACCGCTGCGCATTTTTCTGTGGCGATAGTCAAACCTTGCTGGCGAAGGTATGTCAATGTCATTGTTGCTGCTTTCTGTATTCTTGCGCGCACTTGAGGTCTTGTCACGCCGGACGCCCAAATGCAGATATCGTCAGCGTAGAGAGATACATAAGCCGTCTGTGGCAGCATTTCAGTGAGCCCCACGAGAACCAGATTGAAAAGTGTAGGACTCAAAACACCACCTTGTGGCACCCCACGACTTGTGAAATACTTATTCGTAGACCCATCTTCAGTTAAAACGAACATAGATCTCTTTGTGAGGTAGCTTCTTACTCATCGAAAGACACGACCTCCAAGATCAGCTGCTTCAAGAGCATTGAGAACAGCCTCATGGGTCACGTTGTCATAGGCACCCTTCACGTCTAAGAACAGAGCTACCGACAGCCGCTTCTGAGCTTTCTGATGCTGAACAGAGGTCACTAAGTCAATAACGCTATCAACTGAGGACCGACCTCGTCGAAAACCAGCCATAGCATCAGGATAGATGTTATAATGTTCCAGGTACCATTCCATGCGTGTAAGCAGCATCCTCTCCATGACCTTGCCAACGCAGCTTGCTAGTGCTATAGGCCGGTATGATGCCAAATCGAATGGAGACTTTCCGGGCTTCAGCAAAGGCACCAGGCTACTACACTTCCACTCATCAGGCACCATTCCATCATGCCAAGACTTATTGAAAATGTCCAGGAGACAGCGCTGTGCCTTCGGGCCTAGGTGACGTAGGGCAGTATAGGTCACTCCATCCGGACCTGGGGACGATGAGCGTCTGCATGTGTTCAATGCCGCATGAAGTTCTTCCATGGTGAACGCAACCTCCATTTGCTGATCTCGTGCGACTGGAACATCCTGAGGCATTATATCGATCGGTATAGAGATGTCGCCGGCGATCTTTGCACAAAATTCCCCAGAAACATCAAGCTGTGAGCGACGTTGATGTAGCGCCAGAGCGGCGAAGGGGTGACGCTGCTGCGGATGCGAGTGAATACCTCGAAGAGTCCTCCATACGGGAGACAAGGGCTTTCGAGGGTCTAGCGAGTCACAAAAATTCTTCCACCGTTGTTCATGAAGTTTGTGCATTCGACGCTGGATTTTTTTCTGAATGCGTCTGGATTCTCTGAGGTCAGAGATAGATTTCGTGCGTCTGTATCGTCTTTCGGCACGTCGGCGGACCGCTCTAAGTTGTTCCAACTCTTGGTCGAGTGCCGTGCGTCTCGATTCTTTCGAACATATCTTCGTGGAAGTCTCCATTGCACAACTAATCACTTCTTCAATGGACTCCGGTGGTCCGTGCATGCAATGGCTCTCCACTGATATCTGAAACTCTTCCCAGTCAATAAGTCTTGAATGTCCAGGAGAAGGAGAATCGTCCAAACCTCTGACTGTCACGTACGTGGGGATATGGTCGCTGCCACGTGTTTCAATATCTGTGAACCATTGGACTTTCGTGACAATGCTATGCGACACTAATGTCAAGTCCAGGCAACTGCTGTAAGTTACTCCTCGGAGATAAGTACGGCTTCCGTCGTTCAGCACCTGAAGCCCGTGCTCTGATGCGAGATCAACTAGGTCCGTGCCTTTTCGATTTGTCCTGATGCTTCCCCACAATATATGATGGGCGTTGAAGTCACCCATCAATATACAAGGCGCTGGAGTCGTTGCAAATATACCATTCAAGATTTGTTGATCTAGTCGACCTGACGGCGCTATATATGCGCCTATCAGTGTAAACGACAACTTCTTCTTTTTAACATATAGACACACGTAGTGATTTCCATTGTGAGAGTCTACTATTTGGAGAACGTAAGTGAGTTCTTTACGGATGTACACAGCAACTTGACTTCGCTCAATGCACGTTGAAGAAACGAACGATTCATAGCCCGACAGACGAGGTATTTTTGAAAAATGCGGTTCACAAATGATGATGATGGGAAACTTATTTTCGAAAATGAATTGTTGGAACTCAGGCATTCTTGACTGTACACCTCTTGCGTTCCACTGAATTATGGAAGCACGCTTGACTTTTTCTCGGAAAGGCTGATGCGGTCTATGGTGCGCCATCTTGTTACTGAAGTCCGGCAAGAACTGGTTCTAGTGTGTCCAAGATTTGCAGCGCGCATTTAGCGGCAGGGATCTGTAGACACTATCCAATAAAGTGCGAATAACACTCATGAACGACCTCAGTACAGAAAAGACTTGTACCTCTTGGGCGGACAGACTGCCTGCTGGGGGCATATTCGTTGTTGACTGTCGATATTGCGGTTCCGTAGACACGTGTACCCGCGGTAAAGTGGGCCAGTCAGAGCCGGATGTTCTCTGTAGCGCCACAGTGTCTTCCGGTACCTCTGGACGTACCCCACCTGGTGGCGGGGGCGGGGGAGGTCTCTGTGGTCGTGGCGGCGGTGGTGGTGGCAGTGGCGGCGTTAGTGAAGGCACCTTCGGCACAGGACTTCTTTTTCTTTTCTTCGAGCACCGCCGTCGACGGGAACGCCGTCGTTGAACAACCGTTACCGCTTCCTTTCGTGAGGATCCGTCTTTAACCATTTGTCTCAGAATGCTCATCTCTTTCTTCAGTACTGGGCAGTCTTTGGACGAGGTCTCATGGCTGCCATTGCAGTTGCTGCATTTTAGGAGAGTTGCTTGGCAAGCCTCTGCTTTGTGAGGTCCGGCACAACGTGGGCATGCTTGCTTGTTGTTGCACACAGCACTAACATGACCCAGTTTTAGACAGTTGTGGCACTGTAGTGGTCTTGGGATGTATGGTCGGACAACGTGACGAAAATGACCAACCTTTACATGTGATGGGATGCAATCACCTCTGAAGGTCACCTTGATGCAACGGGATTTGCCAAGCCGGCATACTTGCAATATGTCCATTGCCCCAGTAGCTGGCTTTATCAGAACAGGAAGGTCTGCGTTTGGTATGGAAGCATCAACGTCATAAATGACGCCTGTCGTCGTGTCACTATCCTGCGGAATGTAAGTTCTGAGATAGATGCCTCCAAGCTCAGTGACAGTTCGCAGGGTATGTAGCGCAGCCGGGTGCTCAACGTCTATGGCCAGGATATTCTTCCGTAAGTTGAGTCTAATATCCTTTATCTCATTAGGCACGATAGCTTCGAGACGCGCTGATATCACTTGCCTGTTCTGTTCTTCAGGTTGATGGAAGAGTCGACAGGAACAAAAAAATTGCCCGCAGCTTCCCTCGGGGGAACACTGAGGAGGATGCGGAGCGTAACTCACGCTAGCCGAGGGAACTCGACCGGCAATCAACGACTGCTTGCACGTAGCACACACGACGTAGTCGGCATAGTCGGTGCCCTTTCCAAACGTATCGCAAAGAACCGACAACGCTTTGGAGTTGTTCTGAATGTTGCCGATCCGAGTTAAGTTGTTATCGAACCAAAGACGATCACACACGTTGCAGGTGTGGCCGAAGCTTCGGTCGAGGAAGTCGCGCTTGAAGCGAGCGTTGGGCGTGGCATACTGCTTGGCGCGCCACGCCGCTACCTCGGCGCGCTTGCGCTCGCGGGCAGCATCGGGATCGGCCTCTCGTCGCCGACGCTTGCACTCGGCTTCCCGTTTTCGAAAGTCCGGGTCCTCTTGTCGACGCTTACGTTTCAAAGCGGCCGAATCCGGTGCTGCTGCTCGACGCTGACGTCTCTCAGCGGCTTCACGTTCTCTAAGTTGAGCATCTTCCGCTCGACGCCGACGTTTACGTTCGGCGTCGCGAGCTCTTCTCCGCGCTGCCTTGTCTTCGGACGACGACTTGGTTGCGGTTCCGCCAACACTTTGGCCGGCGCTGGTCGAAGGGACGTCGATCATTGCGACCTCGGACGTCGACGCGCCGTACAAACCAACCGACGAGCGGCAACTGAGCGAGCGAGCACCGACCTTGAGTATATATACAGCGCGACGGCGCATGCACTGTCAGCTGTCGAATGTTCGAGAAAGGGGAGAAGCGCAACGGCGCATGCGCGCGCGTCAGCTGCCGATGTTCTCGAAGCGCGACGGCGCATGCGCGCGCGTCAGCTGCCGATGTTCTCGAAGCGTGACGGCGCATGCGCGCTACATTATACAGCTAGCGAATGTTCGTGAAGAGGAGAAGCGCACGCGGTGTGTAGAGGAGGAAGGGTGCACAGATGGTGGAGGAGTGAAGCGCGCGCGGTGTGTAGAGGAGGAAGGGATGCACAGATGGTAGAAGAAGGAGGAGGAAGCTTGCGGACGGCGCCACACTACAAGCCTCGAGTATTAGATGCTCCGCATCTAAAAGTATGGTATGGCGTTCAGAACTGCACGCCGCCTTCACGGTAGATACGCTAGCTGGCGAAGACGCGCCGACCATTCTTCTTTTAGCTTTACGCTTCACAGCAGGGATGAAATCTTCGTCGCTGTCTTCACTACTCGCCGTGTAAAGTTCAGTGCTGTCACTAGTGCTGTCGTCCTCCCGGCTGTTGCGCTTCCTTGAGGTTGACGTCGAAGGTGACGCCAAGTCCAGATTGCGTACGGTGGGGCCTGGATCCATCGCTGCCCGCAGGAGAGCGATGATCCTCGGATAGAACGTAAATTCACACAAAAAACACCAAACGAAATAGGCAGCGTTCGGTAGAAATACACTTCGTCGTCGTCGACCTCGAACTTAGGGAATTTCATTGTAGCTTAGGGGTGCACGAATAGTAAAAATTTCATCTCGAATTAAATTAGAATAGAATAATGCCGAATAGGGGTAAAAAATGTCGCATATCGAATTGAATATCCGATAGAAGCTCAACACAACGAATTTTATTGTAAACCGAAAGAAAGAATCAACAAAATAAAATCTGCTCATCCCGTGAAACGAATATCGTGGTCAGTGACAGCTACTGATACAACGGTAAGACTACAACGATTATCCTGAGCTTCACCGATCCGAGGGCTCTGGGTCCGAAAATCTTCAGGCAGCCGTTCACAGCAGCGTTGTAACTGCGTGCCGAAGCGATGGTTATGAACGAGTGGTGCTGTGAGGTAAGTGGCGACTGCATCACGTTAACAAACTTTCCCTTCTAATGCCAATTACGAAGGTTTTGTGGCTAAATGTCGGGACGTTTTACGATGCTTGCGGACCACATACACGATTGAACCACTCAAGAAGGCCGCGCCTCTGTAACATCTGTTTCGGAAGCAAAGTTGTGAAAGGTTTGACAAATTTTTCT
The DNA here is from genome assembly GCF_013339725.1 of Rhipicephalus microplus. Lineage (NCBI taxonomy): Eukaryota > Metazoa > Arthropoda > Arachnida > Ixodida > Ixodidae > Rhipicephalus > Rhipicephalus microplus. The sequence goes on along the minus strand of NC_051168.1, from coordinate 112,673,511 downwards.
TTCATGCATTTTATACGTGCTGTAATGACGTAATCATCTTCAAAAACGTGCAGTCGGTTTTTTTAACAATGACATTGGTGAAAATTTTAACGAAAGGCCTCAAACCGTTCAAAAATGTATAACGCATATTAGTGTCATGTTACTACCATGTATGTTATCGAACATTTCAGCAATTGTATAATACGTGGTTTTTAAATTCTTTTCGTTTGTTTTGTGCTCTTTTCAAATAATTATTGTGTAGTCCTCCTCACATAATACTCCTACTTAGAGCCTGTGAGGTATTTGTAAATAAATAAATAAATAAATAAATAAATAAACAGATAAAAATGTTGGTGTTAGTTCTAGCCAGCCAACCCTAACCAAGTTGTACCAATAGTAGTACCATTGAACCTGGCAACGCCTTCTCTCTATTTTTTTTTCAATGCCAATGGAAACTCTGCCTCCTCAGTTGGAGCCATCTGTGCGCCTTAGTGTCGTGATGCAATGCCACGTAGGGCATCACACGTATGTCGTAGCGCTTTCCCATGGTGATGTGTACGGTAGACAAACTGCCTCTCCGATATCACGCGTCAGTCAGATTTGTTCTTTCGTGCTCCTTTATTGCGGCTCGAGTCATGGCCACCGCCGCTTCAGAGCTCTAGTACCCCTCAGAAGCAGAGAATGCAGCAGCATCGCAATGATTCCTTCCCATTGGTTGCCCGCATAGGCCACGAATGGCGACGCTCTATCTCAAAACAACGTGTCTCTTACAGAGCCAGTATGACCGCCAACATAGGCTGTGTCCCAATTCTGGACAGCATTGTAGATAGCCTGCACTGACAGCTTCGAAGATAGAATTGATCCCGAAATGTCCGACGAATGGAACGCATCTAGAAGACGTTTACGCAACGTCATGCCACCTCGCGTCGACGTACATGTTACTTCTCTGAACTCTTTCGCACTCGAAGGCACAAAAAGTGGAACGTAGCTCACAATAAGAGCATGAAAAAGCGTTTGAGTGTACGCAGACGACCATCGCAGCGAGATTTGAGCTATATCCGAGGACGTCGCTATAGCCACAATCTTCTTCGGACAGCAAAGTAGCCTCCATCGTTTTTGTCTCCGATGCATAATCTAGAAGCTGTCTATTTTGCCGGCTATGTGATATTTGGAATAGGACTTAAGATGGCTGCCGTCTACTCAGCTGTTTACTTAGCCATCTATATATGGTTAGTATTGGCACTCGTCATGCAAGACGACGCTGCCCCGCGGATCTGTACTCAACTGAACGAAAAATTGCTTCTATGATTTCCGTCGTGAGGAATCGCCAAAAGGGTACTCTCCCCCATGAACGAAGCACACGTGAAGGATAGACAATGGGCGAGAGTAGGAAAGGGCTAGGGGGGGGGGTGACAGACTCAATTGAAAAAAAAATGGAGGCTACTGGCATTGACTGGCATTGAAAAAAAATGGAGGAGGCCTTGGTCGCGTTTTAGATATTCCTCCTGTTGAATTATTCGATCCTTCGAATACAATCACTATGCTAAAGTCACGGCAGATTGTTGGGTAAGGTACTATTCAGTTGGAATTCGAAACTCGAATATTCGCGTAGCCTTACTGTAATAACCTTGAACGTACAAGTCATGCGGCACGAGTGCAAATTTTCTCGCCTGTCACTTTCGCACGCTTCATATGGATAGAAAAAGCCATTCTTGAACAGGGCAATAGGCGAGAGGAAAAATATTCTATTCAAGTTCATCGCTTTTGAATCCAAATTATGCTTTTATTTTGTTAGCTCGGGAATTGTCCCCACTTTTTTGTGGCGTAATTCGTTGGAGTGCAGTGTAAAAAGCGCATAGTTACCACTATAAATGTGTGTCCACATATAATTCACTCGGAAGATCGCGCTTGTGTCGGTCGCGTTCTTTTTGTCTCTTGCTACAGAAGTTCTTTTTGTTAAAGACACACTAAAGTGAAAACAATGACTTGGTTTAGGTTCATACACAGTACTTCAGCCCGCGATTTTTCAAATTTCAAAATTTTATTTTTTTGTATTTCTAGTCGTGCGGCACGAGTGCAAATTTTCTCGCCTGTCACTTTCGCACGCTTCATCTGGATAGAAAAAGCCATCCTTGAACAGGGCAATAGGCGAGAGGAAAAATCTTCCATACAAATTCATCGTTTTTTAATCCAAATGACGCTTTTATTTTGTTAGCTCGGGAACTGTCCCCACTTTTTTGTGGCGTAATTCGTTGGAGTGCAGTGTAAAAAGCGCATAGTTACCACTATAAATGTGTGTCCACATATAATTCACTCGGATGATCGCGCTTGTGTCGGTCGCGTTCTTCTTGTGTCTTGCTGCAGAAGTTCTTTTTGTAAAAGGCACATTAAAGTGAAAACAATGACTTGGTTTAGGTTCATAAACAGTACTTCAGCCCGCGATTTCTCAAATTTCAAAATTTTATTTTTTTGTATTTTGCGACAGAGCATGGTTTATTGAAAATTTCTGAAGCTTCGTATTCTAGGTCTATGACACTTACAAATATGAATGCACTTTAATATTATCAATTAGAAGCTACGTAGGACAAAGGAGACGCTTTCAAATGTTATGACGTCACAATATTTGTCACGGTAATCTCAATGTGGCGTCTACACCCGCATTTTCTGTTCGCGTGTTTTCTAGCCCGTGAAGATTCGTGTGGCGGTGGTGTTTTCGGTATCGTAAAATTGGTACTTTAATGATACGCGAGAAGTCAGGTTGCTCTTCAAAGTACCGCTAATAAATCATGAGCGACCGACTATTCGGAACACGCTGATCGCTTCAGCCTCCGGCACTAAACGCGCGATTCCAGTGGACGGCTCTAAAAGCGACACGGAGACCACACTGAGCAGCAAGGACCAGATGTCGCTGTTCCTGGTGTGGGCGGTCGCCGCATTCCTCTTCATCTTCATGGCAATCCTGATGTTCGTGTTCTTCCTCGGAGGAACCAACATACCGGAGGGAGTCGCGTGCATCACCGACGGTGCGTCGCGACAACGCGAGTCTATTTTGAAACACGCCGCGAAAGAATGGTGGACGACTGAATCATTCATTTGGGAATGTGTGAACGAAATGTCGCAATTTCGCCGTCATATTCACATATGAAAAATGAAGTTTTGAGGCATGGGCGAAGCCAGGAATGTGATAGCAACACATTTTAATGTTATCCGCAGCAAGGCCAGCCACTAATTCTTTTGAATTTGATCTCGCATAACTCTCAAAACTGCTTCTGCAAGGGAATACGGCTGCTCCGGGGTAAGTAGTTGTTGTCATCGTGGCTGTTGCCTGAACGCAATGGAAGTGGCAGTTAATAACACAGCATATATGAGCAACTTACTGATGTTTGTTGAAATAGCGCGCCCGAACACGCATTTCTGATCAAAGTTCAACATTGCTCCTCGAGCAAAGCAGCACCAACTCCACCACCCCCCATTTCTAGGCAAGCCTTCAAGCACATTTGCCGGACGAAATATGTACGGAGCGTTTTCCCTCCGCTTGAGAGGCAACCGATCACATCAGGCCTCGTGTGCAAGACGGTGTTATCGCATTAACCCCTCGTGTGACGCCGATAGTCTTCGTCTCTGTTTCAGCCGCATTTGGCTCCCGCTTTTGCGCGCGTTAATTGACACGCTGGTACATGTGATTCACGGTGCGAAAGTATCAATTTGGATTTTATGCGGAACATGACGGCGACGGCGAACGGCAACCACCCGCTGAAGGCATCCAGATAATTTATATCGAGGTAACAATGAAATAAACTCAATGTGCCTCTGATGCATTCGCATAAGACGACTACGAGGCAACAGTCGCCTTTTCTCCCCAGTTCACGTACTAGTCACCTCCTCAGTAATGTTTCTGCGCTTTACCCAGTTTCGCAATACCTCAGGCATCGGCCCACACTTGACCAATCGGCAACATACTGCGGTTTCTAAAACGGGCTCTCGCTGATCCAGCCCCGAAACACATCGTATGGGCTCCTGGCCATCAGGGCTTACGAGGTAATGAGGCCGCTGACGCGGCCGCCCGAGCGCTTACCCACCGGGCTCCTCACCTTGGCTCCTATGACTCGGAGGCCAATACACCGCTGCTGCGGTTCAAAGAAATTCTGACATATTATCGTGACACTCACCGCCTTTACCCGGCTCCTGCAAAGGGGTTGAGTAAGGCGGAAGAGCGAACTCTAAGGCGCCTGCAGACAGGTACTCTACTCTGTCCTGCAATCCTAAAGCATTTCGATGCGAACACAGATGGGCGGTGCCCATACTGTGGGGAGACGTGTGATATCTTCCACATGGTATGGGCATGTCCGAAAAATCCCCACCTACCCCCTTCTCCTACCCCTTCCCGAGAGGCATGGGAGACTGCCCTCCTCAACTGCTCATCACTAGAGTCTCAACGGGCTCTAGTGAGACGGGCGCGAGTAGGGGCCTCGTCATGCAGTGTCCCGGACTAAGGACGCCGACCATGTAGCAGGGTCATGCTTTGGCCCCGTACCTCTCTCTTCTCTCTTTTATAATAAATGTTTTTCATCATCATCATCATACTGCGGTGGACGTCAACACATGACGTCACGTTATATGTAATCTAAGTGACGGGCCATAGTTTAGCGGTCTCTGACGTCATGATTTTTTGCACCACTTGTTCTGACGCCACCCTGCGGTCATTTTTTTTGCATTTTGGGTGGCATCCGCTGAGATATAATTGTTGCTCAGCTCATGGGCCACAACATCGTGCTATGGTTACGTTATTATCAGCACCGCAGTTATGTTTTCTGTGTTAATTTCAACAAATTAGGCGTCACTGACTTAGCCAGAGGCCCCAGATGACTGCGCAGGCGTCTGCTACTCAATCAGCGAGCGTAGTTTTGATTGATATGTGGAGTGTAACGTCCCAAAACCACTAACCCCCCCCCCCCCCGTATTTACTCGCATAATCCTCGCACTTTTTTTGCCAGAAAACCGATGCAAAGTTGGGGGGTGCGAGAATTACGTGGGGAAAACTTTTTACGAAAACGCAAAGAGCGAAAAAGAAAACGAAGCGGCCGCAAATCGGAATTCTCACAAAAGGACCTTATAGCAACCTTTAAGAAGTACTAATTAGAACTTACCTCAACAATAAAAGCAGATGTTCAACACAAGGCAAGATTTATTTGAAACACAAAAAGTGAAAGCAAATAGTCGAGAATCAGAATACCATACGCGGAGCTTGCGGGCGTTGCGGGCGTAGCGATAGCGGTCGGCGCTCAACAGGAGCCCTCAAAAGGTAAGCGTAGGACGTCAGTATTGGGCTGATGGCTATTTAACAGAATCTTCCGCAGTTCCCTTCTCCAGAAATAAAGTTTACCATCAATCCCAGTTTTAGGCACACGGCAGGCCCAATGCGTCTTGGTGGCTTTCAGCTGCAGTCACCAGTAGCAAACACAAAACTCGTAGGCTCCGAAGGGCCTACCGGCGGCCCTGTTGCCGTTGTTTGGCGCATGATCTATCACTTGCAACTTGAAGCAGCCGTGTGGCTTCACTGTCACCCCATAACGTGCCAAGATTACCGACTCAACACACAAAACACGCCGTGACGCGCACTGACCACTTCGGCTTGGATTGGATTAGATCTTCGTGCAATAGTACGCTTGATGCTTAAGAGAAGTCGCCAGATGGTGTGCGCTATCATCATCAATGACTGGAACGAGCAGACGACACTATTGCAGCAGTTTTCGGGGGTGCGATAATTACTCGAGAAAAAAAAATCGTATTTTTGGGGGGCGATGTGGGGGGGGGGGGTGCGAGAATTATGCGAGTGCGAGGATTACGCGAGTAAATACGGTATATGATTATGAGATGCGCCGTAGTGGAGGGCTCCGGATATTTCGACCACCTGGGGTTCTTTAAGGTACACCCAAATCTGAGCACACGGGCCTACAACATTTCCGCCTCCATCGGAAATGCAGCCGCCACAGCCGGGATTCGATCCCGCGACCTGCGGGTCAGCAACCGAGTACCTTAGCCACTAGACCACCGTGGTGGGGCCAGCGAGCGTAGTGGCTGGGGGGAATACGCACGTTGAGCATGGGGCTGTATCTAACTGACTCTAGAGCAGGAGCAGCCTTTTAGCCGCCGCCACTTAATGTTGCCAAACTGCCATTTCTGAGCGAAAAGCCTTAGGTGGCCTTGCCGGCGCTCTCCTTTTCGGGACATGCGCGGGCCACCTCTAATACCCGCTCGCCCTTCTCCGAGCGAGCGATGAGTTAACTGGATGACGTCATGTGACTTCATCAACTCACAGATGAAATGTGTGACGCCATCATGGCGTCATGCTGTGCCATCATACGCCACACACTCATCTAAATTTCTAACGTCAACATGACGTCATCAACCGATATTGTTGCCCGGTCAATGGTGGGTTAATACCAGCAACGGAACCGTATGGGCTTTTAAGAGCTAAAGCCCAGGATTTGATTGTGCAACACGCCACGCAGTGGAGGGCCCCGGAAATTTCAACCACCTAGGTTTACTCAACGTGCACCTATGTCTAGGTACACGGGCCTAAACCATTCTGCCTCGATCGAAATGGCACCGACACGACTTTCAGAACATCATCCTAGCAACTTACCGTGAACCGGAAGGTAGTGAAACACCACTTCAGGTGCACGAACCTATGGGACATGGGGGCACAACATTGAAATTGACTGACAGCGCTGAATCCATAGCGTGTATTTCGCACTGCGGCTGGCCACCTCTTGTAGGCAGTCTCATGCGTCGACAGCGTTGCTTGCGCAATGCAGCAAAATATTCAGAAAAGCTTCCTCTGTTTACATATTTCTCATCGGGTCGCAGTGTGAACTTATAAAGGCGCTAGATGGAAAGGTTATCCAATAATATAGCATCCGCCGGTGCGCCTATCGCTTGCGCAGAATGCCAGGAAGCCAAGCAGTATTTGGACAGCCTGCTGAACGACACCCGGGACCCATGCACCGACTTCTACGGCTACGTGTGCGGCTCGTGGCAGGCGAAGGGAGGCAGCTTCCACGGCGACGCGTCGATTGGAGCCCTCTTTAGGCTTAACACGACGCTCCTTCACACGCGGATCATCAAGCGCAAGGAGGAGATACGCCAGGGGATGCACCTCCTCAGACCCATATACAGGCAAGCACTCGAGCTGTATGCATGAGTTCATAGGTCGGCAAACAGGAGTGGAACTCGCTCGGACTCACTCAGGAAATATATCTCGTGCTTTGGACTCACCCGGACACTTTCCTGAGCCGGACTCACTCGGGGATCGATCTGAGGCTAAGCGAGTCCGAGTGAGCGGACTCGTGGGTGAGTTCGCTCGCCTATGCACGAGATCAACATATAGACCGAGAATGGGAATCTCAACTAGTTGGTGATAATATTTGCGTGCTCGTCCTTTCGTGCGCTGTAAGCTGATCAAAAATGAACTTATTGAGGACCATGCTACAGTATACAGCTTTTTCACGTACGGCTGTCAAGATTCCACCATAATCCCGTCTGTGTTGAGGTGACCCCTCAAAAATTCACTGCCTGAAGCAAGCGTCGTTAGTGTGCGCCAGCTTTTGCAGTAACGTGAAAATTTGGACGAGTTGGTGATACATCGTGAACTACAGCGCAACACCGACACAATGATTATAGAAAGAGGAATACACCAGTGTTTGATTCTTTAGGAGCGAAGCTCCTCAAGCCGTCGGTCGTGCGTCCGCTATGTATGTAGTAGTTGTCGTCATCGTAGTAATAGGTAGCGACCTTCACGGACAGAGTAGAGGAGCGGCAGGCGCGCACTTTTGAATTGAGGAGCGAACCCGCGCACAATAATCATAAGTAATTTTTAAAATATAGTTGTTTCTGATGAAACAACCTATAGAGACGAGTATCGGTGACTTGAAATCCAATAAAACTTGCCTTGAATTTTATGCTTTCGAAAAAAAAAACTAGTAACAGGAGGACGCACTTTTGATCACTATCTGGTGAGAAAGGGTTGCCACGTTAGACTCACTGGGCGCAACCTCCTTGGTTTTAGCAAGGTTTAGCGAGAGTTGGACCGCACTGCCATGAAATAGCGGCGGTGAAAGGTGGGAACTAGACATGAAGCGCAGGCCGTAAAAGAATGCGTGCGTGCCGCTCCTCTAGTCCGGCTGTGCCACCTTTCGTTTAGCCTCGTTTTGTCTGTCTGTCTGTCTGTCTGTCTGTCTGTCTGTCTGTCTGTCCGTCTGTCTGTCTGTCCGTCCGCCCGCCTGTCTGTCTGTCTCTCTGTCTGTCTGTCCGTCTGTCTGTCTGTCTGTCTTTCTTTCTTTCTTTCTGTCCGTCCGTCCGTCCGTCCGTCTGTGTCTGCCTGTCTGTCTGTCCGTCCGTCCGTCCGTCCGCCCGTCTGTCTGTCCATCAGTCCGCCCGTCTGTCTGTCCATCCATCCGTCCGTCTGTCCGTCCATCCGTCTGTCTGTCTGTCTGTCTGTCCGTCTTTCTGTCTGTCTGTCTGTCTGTCTGTCTGCCTGTCTGTCTGTCCGTCTGTCTGTCCGTCTGTCTGTCTGTTTGTCTGTCCGTCCGTCTGTGTCCGTCCGTCCGTCCGTCCGCCCGTCTGTCTGTCCATCAGTCCGCCCGTCTGTCTGTCCATCCATCCGTCCGTCTGTCCGTCCATCCGTCTGTCTGTCTGTCTGTCTGTCCGTCTTTCTGTCTGTCTGTCTGTCTGTCTGTCTGCCTGTCTGTCCGTCTGTCTGTCCGTCTGTCTGTCTGTCTGTCTGTCCGTCCGTCTGTCCGTCCGTCCGCCCGTCTGTCTGTCTATCTGTCTGCCTATCTGTCTGCCTGTCCGTCCGTCCGTCCGTCTGTTTATCTGTCTGTCTGCCTGTCTATCTGTCTATCTATCTGTCTGTCTGTTTGTCTGTCTGTCTATCTGTCTGTCTGCCTGTCTGTCCGTCCGTCCGTCTGTGTGTATATCTGTCTGTCCGTCCGTCCATCTATCTGTCTGTCTGTCCGTCTGTCTGTTTGTCTGTCCGTCCATCCGTCCGTCTGTCTGTCTGTCTGTCTGTCCGTCCGTCCGTCTGTCTGTATATCTGTCTGTCCGTCCGTCCGTCTGTCTGTCTGTCTCTCCGTCCTTCCGTCCATCTGTCTGTCCGTCCATCCGTCCGCCTGTCTGTCTGCCTGCCTGTCTGTCTGTCTGTCCTTCCGTCTGTCTGTCTGTCTGTCTGTCTGTCTGTCTGTCTGTCTGTCTGTCTGTCTGTCTGTCAACATTCCGGCGTTCTCGTGGCCCTTTCGGTATACCTCGGTATGTACCAAAATTTGATGGCAAGGCAGGTATAAGATAAACATGAACGAAAGGTCATGCTGTCTTAAGCAAGTTCGCTTTCTGATAGTGTATAGGGGTAATGTTTCTTGTGTATATATAATCTGACATGGCACACACACTTCGATTTGTGACGCGAGGAAACAGCTGCGTCGTTGTTTTGCTTTTCTTTCTGGTTCACACGCAGTAGCTGCTACCGATACATGTCGAAGCCGGCGCAGCTGAAGGACGCCTTGATTGACGCGCAGAACTATCTCGACATCTCGCAACTGATGAAGGCCTCCAGCTTCTTCGACGTGGTGCGTTACCTCGTGCGACAGTCCCTGCAGGTGGGTGCAGGCAGGTTACCGGTTGGAGAGACGCATTTTTTGTTAACGCCTGAATACACCACAAGATGGCTATAGTAGGCCTCACTCCTATAGCATCCATCCACGGCGAAAGCAGCTCCGTGACGCGCGCCTGCCTAGCCTAGCTGTAAAACGATGTTTCTCGCTTAACGCTATCCGATTTCCGTACTCGATAATGGAGCAAGTCCTGCTGAATTCTAATTCTTCGTCCTAAAAAGAACTGCGTAAGGGACGTCGGGTTTGAATGACACCTTGCGGCTGCAGGTTGGCGTGTACACGCTGTTCACGTGCGGTTCATCTACGAGGCCGGCCGCCCCGTTGCTGTACGTAACCGAGGGCTACACCCTGGCGGAGAAGCTCGGCCAGTCGTTCGACTCGGGCGACGCTCAAGAAACCTTCGCCAGAGTCTCAGGGTAACTTTAAGCCGAACAGGCTGTTGGACTTTGTAGGCTGTTCGTTAGCACTGAAAAAGTTAGCGCGAAAACGACGAGCACTCTTTACTTTCTCGTTTTCTCCGCTCCTATCACCCTTTCCCGCGCAGGCGCCGTTGCATTAGCCTCGTCGCGAGAGACAGTGACGGTGCTGCAGTCTCCGCTATTTTCTTGAAGGCCGCCCGCAACACGAAAGCTGGGCAGTTGCAGCCTTGAAAATGACAGGTTCGCTTGTTGACACGTTTGCTTCAGTGACACGCCGTGTTCAGGGGATTTTTCATATCACCAAGGTTCTATTTGCTTTTGACGTCCTTTCTTACTTGTACTCAGAAATAGTTTGCATCTCATATGCTGCAAGCAGTATCGGGTATTCAGTTATTTTAAGGACGAAGCGCCTTAATACCCCACAACGTCCTGCCGTCCATAAAATGTTGAAACTGAAACATTTGTGATAAAAAAAAATGTTATCGAAAAGCAACACTGAAAACATCGACATTTACCCACGCATCAATCAAAACATAGGAGAGAACAAAATAAATGACTGTTTACCAGAACAAACAGAAAGCCGCGATTCTTGATTCGATGCATACTGCTTCACTCCATCACGACCATTTCATTAAGTATTTATTTATTTATTTATTTATATTACCTCAAGGACCCAATTGAAGGGGTGTTACATGAGGGGGTACACAGTTCACAAACAGATTTGTTCGATGGCTTTTTTGAAATGGGCGATGCTAGAGTGGTGCACGACGTCAGCAGGAAGATCGTTCCATTCTATTGATGTTTGCACAAAAACTGCAGAGCACCATTCAATTATGCGCGAATTTTTTTCTAACGCGATATTGCATCTGCACAAAACCATTATATGTAGATTGACTTAATGAGTTTGATTCAAATAAACTGCCTCTCAGTAGCGCCAGCCCGTCTTTTGCCGACCTTCTTTTAGTTCGTTGTTATTGCGCTGTACTCGAAGTAAGGTGGAGCCCTAGGGCTTGCGAAGTGCCCCGTCAATAAATCCTGAATGCCTAATGTCCCCTCTATTAGTTCTGCGAGAACATCTTACGTACAACCTGAATAATTTTGTTCTAAAGCATGGTGAGTTGCGGAAAATCTCGTGAGTTGTCGAAATGAAGAGAGACACGCTCTCAGAACATGGACACAGCAGACGTGGTCGTAACAAACCAAAACAACACACATTTATTTACTTGCATTTAGAACAACGATATCGTCAGCGGAATCATTATATCATCAACCTGACACAATATTACTCAACAACATGACAACCAGAAGAACACACGCAAGGCGTCTTCGCCAGCGCTTGACTCACGACAAAAGGCCCCGGCGCGCAACCCGCGGTGCCGCGCACCGGGGACCCACGCGAGAGACAACCATTCGTACCGACCGCCACCCGCCTAAGAGGACCGCTCATATCTCGAGCATCGCCTCCAAGGCCACCACCAGGCGTCACTGCCGGCGCTACGCACTAACCATGATGGTGATAGTGGTGAAAAAATTGACCCCGTATCTGCATTTTATTCTTTAAATGTCATCGAAAGACAATAGTCTTGCGTGTGGAGAGAGTGAACAAAACATTTATTTGATGTTCTACGCAAGAAAATCGGTGAATGGTACTCCGGAGGCGCTGCGTTAGAGTGCCTCGAGCGTGCGGCGGAGGCGAACGAGCACATCAAATCACGTCGCACGTGAGGCATGAGCACCACGTGGCATTTTTCTTGAAAAACGAAGTGCGTGGCTCTGAGACAGGCGTGCGCGCCCATCTCAGAGGTGATAAGGTGTAGAACGCAATACGACGGGTTAGGTGCCACCACCATGTCGTTTTAGCAAAGCGTTGGAAACACTCGTCCTTTCGTGCAAGCGTTGCATGCTCAGTGCAGCGTGATAAGCGCTACGGTTCTTAGAATTACTTGTGTATGCCTTTTCTAGCAAAAGACGTACATGCAGAATATATAGTGTGGTTATGGTGCCCCAGACATGCGCAATAAGTCCTTTTTAATTGACAATCGCACAAGTATGAACGCTGAATCTTGAGCAACATTGGTGGGCGCTGCGGATGGGGTCAGCCGTTCGGGGTATCGTCTGATGCCGTTTAGAGTACCCGGTACCGTTAAAGGGACCCTAGCGACACATTTTGAGCACGTATTTTTTATCGGTCTTTCTGGTTCCGTGAATGCACTGATGTCGTTGCGCAAGTGGCAACGCCGAAATCGAACCTGCTATAATTTTAATTCACGCGACAAACTACCTTGATTTCGGACATGGCGACACACATCGGCTATTTTTGTTATGGGAAGTTACATCAGTGTCATGTGACAGTGACGACAATGACCGTTCATTTTTGATTGGCTTGACGCGACAAGTAGCGTGAAATAATAAATACGATGGTAGCTAGGCCATGCGAATAAGCATACGAGTAAATAAAAACGACGAAACTCTCTTTTAGTAGCTTCTCAAAAAGAAAGAAGTTATTTTTCTAAATAACGCTGCGTTTCAGAACTACGAAGCTAACACTAAGTGTCCTGTTCGACTAGGGGCTAGAGACGATCCGTTCCGGTGATTTCCCTTTTCCGGTGTTGTCTTGGTGGTGTGCACTCGCTGGTTGTTCCTCACAGCTTGGTCTTTCGGTGAAAGTTGTGTATTGCCACGCACACCCGTGCAATCGCCTGCGTGCGTGTTGTATGGTGCGCACTTCGAAGCGCAGTTGCTAGCTGCGTGAGCAATGGCGACAGTCCTGCTGACGTATCGTTTCACTGGCTGCCAACGAGCAATGAACGACAGGCAGTTGTGGCTACGGGCGCTCGGTCTCGAAGGCGAATCAAGTCGAAAAGTGTGCTACTTGCACAACAGACCATGGGAGCGTCCTGCTACCCGACGCACGTGGTTCGACGTAACCTATGGTAACGACGCCGTCAAAAAGAGCAGTACCAAGATATTGTGGGAAGCCACCATGGCATGACGTTTCCGGTATGCTTTTATGAGACGCGCGCAGGTCATTGGAAGCGCTCTTTGACGTCAGCGGGAAAGTGAAATGCGAAAGGGAACATTTCTTCTCGTCGTCGCTCGAGTTTCAAACTTTCAGAACTCATAACTTCGTTTTTTGTGCGCCGAATTGCATCATTCTTGTTTCATTTATCTCGGCATTCGTTACTACATGCATGCCAGCGCTAAATAAAGCAGTCGAAAAAGTATCGCAGGGCCCCTTTAAGAGGTAAACAAAGAAACGAATTTACAGACAGACCGACCAAAATGTTTGCGTGGAAGGTCCCCAAGAAAGGCTATCGTTTTTTAATACGCTCGCGAGCACAACGCCACCTACTGCTCGATAGTCCTGAACCCGAAGTGCGGCCTATGTGCGAAACATGTGTGCCACGAGGCGCGCCACAACTTTACAGGGATGCTAGCACCCCCACAATCCTTGTCATATAAAATCTTACCAATATATTTGAAGCCTGAATTTTCAAGCGAAGCTTTTTACAAGTTACGGATTTCATCTTACAAAGTTTATTACGGATGTTTCGGATAAACTCTTCCGATGTTAACGACATGACAGTCGACTTTGCATAAGAGCCATCAAGTACCCTAAGTGCGCCAGTTTAGTCAATTTTAAATGCGAAGTTTCTTATGGTATAGCTCAATCCAATGTGCGGCGTGATCAATCTGCTGCGCATTGCGCTCCTCGGTCTCTCTTCTCCCACGCTGCCCTCTCTCTTGCTTCGCAGTGCTGACGCAGGCAGTGTCTGCTAGCATACACTCGCTCCCCCTCTCTTTCCTCTAGGCATCCCTCCCTGTAACGTTTACACCCCATAGCACATGCGTATCACCTCCCCTGCTCTCCTCTCGCACGCTCTCCCCTCTCTGACCTCCAACGCCGACGCAGGAAGCGTCTGCTAGCGATTCTTGATTGAAAAATCAACTGCTCGCTCTGCACAACCGTTCCACTGGTCACACCGTATATATATATATATATATATATATATATATATATATATATATATATATATATATATATCTATAATATCTATATATATATATATATATATATATATATATATATATATATACCGTATTACTCGCATAATAGGCGCACTTTTTTTTCAGAAAATCCGGCTCGAAGTTAGGGGTGCGCCAATTACACGGGGTAAAATTTTCGAAAATTTTTTCAACTCGGTTCTCGCGCTTTAAATCTGCACACTTGTCAAGTAAAAGGCGACTTTATCGTTTACCAATCAATTCAGCATAAAACAAACATACCTACGTACCTTTTAATGAACAAGCGAGAGCCGTCAACTGCACACACTGTGTGACGCTATGATGAATGAGCGACGTGGCGTGGCTCATACGCCATGTTTATTCTAATCTCACTTCTTCCTTCTCGGCTTCTACCAATCATCGCTTCATACGTCACACGATTCCCCCTCCCCCCGAAAGAAGGCATGGATTACGAACAAGAAAGAGTACACAAGGAGAGGTTGAGAAATCACAAATGTCAAAATGCACAATTGGTTTCATGGCCCGTGGTGTTCCGTAAACTCGCAAAACTTCAGGAAAGAGTGCAGCAGTCCGGTTAACGCAGGAGTTCTGGTGGGCGAGGCTGATGGTTGCGTCCTGGATAACACAAGAATGCTTTGGACGTGGAGATAGCGGAAATCGCAGCCGGCATTCTTGTGAAGAACAAACGAGGTTCAAACACCTTGCAGAATGGACAGTTCAGATATCGTAGGCATCGAATTCTTCGTCGTGGCACAGGTCGTGCAGGCAGCTTGCATGCGCGTTGATCGAGGTTGATTGGGCGCTGCCTGTGTTTCTGCCGAGTACAAGGGGTGCTTTTGCGGCTTTTGGAAATTTTTCTATGGCGATGTCGCAGATGGTTTGATGGAAGGCACATTCTTGATCTTTGGTGGAGAATGTATCCACCACGATGGGCCTTTTTGCAATGTTCTTCAAGCCTTAAGAGTGCACTCGATGAAGTTTTGTTTCGCCGTTGACAATGTTGAAGTATGCGTTGACGTTGTAATTTCTTCGTTTCGTCAACTTGCTTGTGGTGTGACATTGATCGTGTAGCGCCAGGATTCTTAGCGAGTCCTCCGCAGGCTTCTACGACGCCAACCAATGCAACTGTTTTCGGCGCAAGATAATGTGGCGGGTTGGATGCACTTGAATCTTCTGTATTTATAAACCGTTCATTGTTGGTCGTTGCCTGAAGCGTACTTATGTCATCAGAAGTCGCACCTGCGGTTTTGTTTTCATTATATGCAGTGAGGTTGTATACTGGATTCACGTCGCTTTGGTCTTGTGATTGATGAACACTCGACGCTTCTGCAGAACACTTTTCTTCACAATATGCTGATTGTGAATTCTTCTGTCTCTGTTGAACTGCTGAACTGAATACTTTGAACAAATGAGATTCCTGTGAACATTCATTGTCTGGGTTGGTTTTGTGCGGATTTACTAACTCGTCATGCGTAAATGCTACGATCTTGTGAGGTGCTTTATCAGGTTTATCAGTAAAGTTGATGACAGGAGATGGAACTGCTGAGCTGAATACTTTGAACGAATGATGTTTCTGTGGACATTCGTTGTCTGGTTTGGTTTCATGTTGATTCACTAACTCGTCGTGCGTAAATGCCGTCACGCGTCCGAAGCCGTGTGGGCCATGTGTGCGACACGAAGCAGCAAGTGATTTGGGTTGTTCAGTAATACCTGAAGTATTATGGTGCCGTAAATACATTGGAAACGCCGATTTATTTGCCCGTGAAAAATCCAACCGTAAGTCCGGTCTTTTGGCAAAATGGTCTACATTCCTATCGGCATACGGTGGCATTACCTTCTCTGCTGCGACGTGCAAGTCCCTAGTTGGTGTTGTAATGCGTGAAGTGTATCTGGACGAGTCATACGATGGTACAATGGTGGAATATTCACTCTGAAGTCTTGTTTGGGAAATACGCTTACTGCGGGAAGACTTCGCGTAACTGTGATGGTTGAGTTGAAGAGACTTCAGGTGATGAGGTATGTACAGGTCTTCATCGTGTTCTTTAAAACGGATGATCATTTCTTCTTTGATTTTTTTCCAAGACTCATCGTTCTCGAAGATGTGGGTGAGGTAAAATTTGAATGCCTCACCTGAGATGTAGTCAGTGAAGTTGATGATCATCTCCCGTTCCGACCAAGATGCAGCGGTAGCGTGGAGCTCGTACAGGTAGAACCAGTCCTGCACGGGTCCATCGTCCGCTGCTCCGGTGTACTTAGGAATGGGAAGGTCATCTGATGCTGCTGTCATGATGCTTGGTGGTCTTGGTGGTCCGCGTTCGGTCACTGCGTCTCGCTGAGGTCTTCGATGATGATGGCCGGGCGATGAAGTGGTTGCGAGGTCTTCATTCTGGTGTTCTGACTGACGCCATGTCTCATCCGTTACACGAGTCGACAGGATGAAGACCTGGCGGCAACTTCATCAACCGGCCACCATTTTCGAACGTCTCAGCAAGACGCAGTGACCGAACGCGGACCACAGAAGAACGCGGACCACCAAGACCACCAAGCATCATGACAGCAGCATCAGATGACCTTCCCATTCCTAAGTACACCGGAGCAGCGGACGATGGACCCGTGCAGGACTGCATTTATACCCCGACGGTCTACACGAGTTCAAGGTGATGCCGTTGGGCTGTACGGTACCGCAACGTTTCAGAGAGTCATGGACACTGTGCTAGCAGGCCTGAAGTGGCACACTTGCCTCGTATACCTCGACGACGTTGTCGTATTCGCCCGGACTTTCGACGAACACCTCACAAGGTTTGAATCTGTACTCCAGGCCATTCGTACATCGGGGTTAACGCTGAAGCCTGAGAAGTGCCGTTTCGCGTACGAGGAACTCAAGTTCTTGGGTCACGTCGTTAACGCCGCGGGAGTCCTACCTGACCCGGCAAAAACATCAGCCATTGCAAACTTCCCAAGGCCGAAAGATAAAAAGGGTGTGCGAAGGTTTCTCGGACTGTGCGCATACTACCGGCGCTTCGTCACAAACTTCGCACGCATTGCAGAGCCACTCACACGCCTGACGAAAGAAAGCACCCCTTTCAGCTGGGAAAACGACCAAGAAAAGGCATTCTGCGAGCTGCAACAACGCCTGCAAAACCCGCCCGTGCTCGCTCATTTCGACGAAAACGCCGAAACGGAAATGCACACGGACCCAGTGATATCGGTTTGGGTGCCGTCCTCGTCCAAAAGCAAAGCGGTTACGAAAAGGTAATCGCCTATGCAAGCCGTGGTATGCCGAAGGAGTAGAGAAACTACTCTGCCTCCGAGAAATAGTGCCTGGCTATCATATGGGCCATTTCAAAATTTAGCCCATACGTCTATGGTAGACCGTTTAAGGTTGTGACAGACCATCATGCGCTGTGTTGGCTCGCCAATTTGAAGGACCCCTCTGGCCGTCTTGGGCGGTGGAGCTTGCGCCTGCAAGAGTTTGACGTTACAATATTCTACAAATCCGGCAGGAAACACTCCGACGCCGACTGCCTGTCCCGCGCCCCCGTCGACCCACCACCACAGGACTCCGATGAAGACAGCGCGTTCTTCGGAGTCGTGACAGAGAGCAACCTAGCCGCCCAGCAGCGTGCCGACCCTGACCTCCGCGCCATGATCGACTACCTCGAAGGACGCAACGTCGCCGTGCCTAGGGTGTTCAAGCGCAACTTACCAGCATTCAGCCTCAAAAACTCCATCCTAGTGAAGAAGAATTTCAACCCCGGAACGAGAACGAATTATCTACTTGTCATCCCCGCAGACCTTCGTGACGAAATTTTGGAAGCGTGCCACGACGACCCGTCTTCCGGACATCTCGAAACAGCTCGCACGATTACAAAAATCAAGGCGAAATACTTCTGGCCCCGCCTTACATCCGACGTCACCCACTACGTCCGGAGCTGCCGTGACTGCCAGCGACGAAAAACACCACCGACGAGACTAGCCGGACTTCTGCAGCCAATCGCCGTCCCAACGAGGCCCTTCCAACAGATCGGAATGGACCTTCTGGGCCCGTTCCCTACATCCCGATCCACGAACAAATGGATTGTCGTAGCGACAGACTACATGACGCGCTACGCAAAGACCACCGCTCTTCCTAGGGGAACTGCACAAGAAGTTGCAAAGTTCTTTATTAACCAAATTGTGCTGCGACATGAAGCCCCTGAGGTCCTAACCACGGACCGAGGAACGACCTTCACTGCGGAGCTCATGCAAGGAATCTTACGCTACAGCAACACAGATCACCGAAGAACGACGGCGTACCACCCCCAAACGAACGGACTAACGGAACGGCTGAATAAGACAATCGCGGATATGCTGTCTATGTACGTCGACGTTGAACATAAGACGTGGGACGAAGTCCTCCCGTACGTCACGTTTGCGTACAACACGGCTATTCAAGAAACCACGCAGATGACACCGTTCGAGCTCGTCTACGGAAGACGGCCGACTACAATGCTCGACGCCATGCTTCCGCACGTAGAAGACGACGACCTCAACGCCGACGTCCAAGGATACCTCCAACGTGCGGAGGAGGCCCGCCAGCTCGCTCGAGCTCGTATAACGGACCAGCAACAGGTGGATGCCGGACGCTACAATCTCCGACGCCGAGACACCGAGTATCATCCTGGAGATCGTGTGTGGGTTTGGACTCCCATTCGACGACGTGGACTCGGTGAGAAACTTCTACGACGCTATTTCGGACCCTACCAGATTCTACGACGTGTTGGCGAACTGACGTACGAAGTGATCCCCGATGGGGACTCCCGTACATCACGTCGACGCACGCGGCCCGAAGTCGTCCATGTGGTTCGCTTAAAACCTTTCTACGGACGATGACGAACTTTTATTTTAATTTGTGTAGACTGTCCCTTATGTTAGCATCGGGTCGATGCACTCTTAGAGGGAGGGTAATGCCGCGAACCATGCATTGGGTTTGTTTATTTGTGTTTTGTTTTTTCGGCCTGGCTGCGCCGGCCTGTGCTATCGCCGTTTTCACAGCGTTTCGAACAAACGCTATCGAACAACGCTTAGGCGTTGTTCGATAGAAACAACGCTTCAAGCGTTGTTTGTTAGAAGCGCTGTTCGTACGAACAGCGTTTCTAACAAACGCTATCACGGCGTTCTCGATACAATTCGACTATTCGAGAAACCCTCGCGCCGAGGGATATAAATTCCCGCACAGCCGATGCCACGACATTCGATCGCCGACGCTCACTAGCGTGCACGTCGTTTTGCCGACCGCTGCTTCGCCGCCTGTGTATTATTTCAGTTGTTTGGGGAGCACAGGTTCGCTCCAATAAACTTGTTTTTCTTATAGACAACTGTGTCGTCCTTTGCTGCGTGACAATATATATATATATATATATATATATATATATATATATATATATATATATATATATATATATATATATATATATATATATATTATATATATATATATATATATATATATATATATATATATTACGGTGACCCCGCTACTAACTGCAGCGAATGATCACCGCGGGTTCACGCTTCGCGAGCCACAGGGCCGCAACTCCGCCACCTACTCGCGTGTAGTGCACCGCTCCGCCCGCGCTCAACTAATAAGGCGTTTAGCGTGGCGCGGCAAAACAGACAGTGTTCCAATACAAAACACACAACACTTTATTGCCTCTGGCGGCACCCCGAACAACAGTACAACGTCCGCTCCCGGGACGCGGGTAGCAAAGGCACCCGCACGCAGACGTTCACAATAAGGGGAAAACCGCGAGCACGTCGCAGCTGGCAATGGCGAGCTTTGACATGGCGGTCGGGAAAAGGTCTCTCGCGGCTATGCTGCGAGAGACATCAACAATATTAATGAGATGAATGTATAGGGGAAGTTAATAAAACAAATGGAATGTAAATAGGAAGAAAGAAAAGTGGGTGAAAGAATAACCAGCCGTGAGCAGGATATATATATATATATATATATATATATATATATATATATATATATATATATATATATATATATATATATATATATATATATATATGTGCATTGAATATTGACCTCCATGGTAATGCCGGTGGCAGATTTCTCCTGTATGTTGTTGAACACAAAACTTCACAAAGCGGAGTGTGGGTCTTTGTGTCCGATCAGAGTCTTCTGTCTCTCATTTCCCATCAGCAGCGATTGGCATGCTTCAGTAGGAAACACTGGTCTATCACTCCGTGCTTTGCGTCTGTGCGCAAAACAGTCTGCACAGAAAACATAGCGTGCATATCGTTTTAAACAAATAAAAGGCTGCTACACTGTAAGAACACCGACATTTAACTACCCATCAATCAAAGCATATGACAGAACACAAGGCCAAAAAGAACAAAATAGAAGGCTCTTGACCAGAACGAGATGGAAGGCCACAACAATATAAATAGGCAATTTCCACAACATTCATTGACTTGTTTTTCACCTTTCATACACGAGGGTTACACACGTGAGGAAACGTGTTGGGACGGCTTTACGCTCTCCCATAGTAGAGTACATAGTACTCTAAATTGTTAACCACTTTTTCTAAACAGACTATGTAAAGTACGCCCGCGGGACGGCTATGTGCTCTCCCAAAGGAGAATGTCTAGTACTCTAAATCGTTCCCAACTTTTTCTAAATACACAGACACAAAATATTTAGCGGGACGGCTCAGTGCTCTCCCATAGTTGAGTATCTAGTACTCTAAATTGTTCCCAACTTTTTCTAAATACACAGACACAAAATATTTACGGGACGGCTTAGTGCTCTCCCATAGTTGGGTACGAAGTACTCGAAATCGTTTAGCATTTTTTTCTAAACACACAAAAAACGTGCCATCACAAATTAAGCTTCTTGCATACAGTAGATTTATACGAACCCGTCTTGAGAACGCATGCGTGGCCTGGGACCCTTACTTTAAGCAAAGACATTCATAAACTTGAAGTGGTCCAGAGAAGGACGGTAAGAATCATTTTAAATGTCTATCACAATCTTTATTCACCTTCATCACTTATGGCTACAAACAACATTCCACTTTTGAACCAGCATAGAGCTATCGCCAGACTCAGTTTTTTTTCCTGCTTCTAGATCGTCAGTTTAATATCGATCCTCATGAATACCTATCTCCGTCTTCTTCCAGGCAAACCAGACATAATCACAATCATGATCTGACGCCATACTTCGCACGTACTAACATTTTCAAACACTCCTTCTTCCCACGAACCATTAGCTAATGGAATACATAGCCTACATGTGCTTTTCCTGAACATGGCATTCCTGACCCTGAAAAATTCATGCATTTTTTTTCCTTAGCCAACATTGTTGATACTATGCTATATAACGTCATATCATGAGTTCAGTTGTGTTGCGTTACTTCTTTGCTTAAGCCTGTTCCAAACAATTTGTGCACTTTTTTTTTCTAGTAGGGTATATTTAATTCCCTTTTGTTAGTATCTACTTGTTTTCCTGTTATTGCGTAGGATAGTAAGAAAATTTTGCTGTACAAACGTGTTCCGTTTGTTTTCACTGTGTTCCCTCTCTTCGCCCCTCCTGCTTGGTCTACGGACTGCAGTAATAAGGTCTACGGACTGCAGTCTATGGACTGCAGTAAATAAAGTAAAAAACAAAAAAAACAAAAAAATCAGTGAAAAAATTTTTGAACTTTGTTTTTATACATAGTGTAAATTTTTTTTCAACACAGTCACCACATCTGCTGCTTTAGCAGTCGGGTGCTGCCATGCGTGGAACGTGTCAGTCGTTTTCATTCACGTCCGGGGCGCAATTTCTCTCAACATAAGCTCATCAGGTGTGAGCATAGCTCAGCGAACTCACTCATGAATCCACTCACATGCTCAGACTCGGATGAAGCCATGAATCTGACCCTGACTGAGTCCAAAGCAGTGTATAGTTCATACACCGTTCCAATATTTATTATAGGCGTGAACTACATGGGGGGGGGGGGGGGGTACCTTGAGCTCCCTCCACAAACTCATACAAGGAATTTCTTGAACATTTGATGCTGTCATCTCTTCGAATCAAAATGACCGTACTGGTTTGGAAGCACTCTGCAGTACTCGTTTTAGAAGATGCTACGTGAAACGGCGCCTAGAAAAGCACCGATTCTCGGCTGACTAACTAATGATTCGACTCACTAGGACTCACTCACTCAGATCGAGCCGGGAGCCTTATAGGTGTCCGGGTGAAGAAAACTGTCGTAAGCGTGAGTCCGAGCAAGTCCGAAGCTCAAAATATATTTCATGAGGGTGCCTGGGTATGCTCCGCAAGTTTTGCCAAACCATGCTGCAGAGTGCTTCCAAAGCAGTACGGTCATTTTTCTTCGAAGAGATGACAGCATAAAATATAATAATCAAAAAATTCCGTAGAAGAGTTGATGGTGGGTCAAGGCACGTAATTAACGGCTCTACTGCCCCACCGCGGTGGTCTAGTGGCTAAGGTACTCGGTTGCTGATCCGCAGGTCGCGGGATCGAATCCCGGCTGCGGCGCCTGCATTTCCGATGGAGGCTGAAATGCTGTATGTCCGTGTGCTCAGATTTTGGGTGCACGTTGAAGAACCCCAAGTGGTCGAAATTTCCGGAGCGCTCCTTTACGGCGTCTCTCATAATCATATGGTGGTTTTGGGACGTTAAACCCCACATATCAATCAATCAATTAATGACTCTAAGAAATATTGAGACGGTGTATGAACGACACTGCTTTGGATTACCAGCAAGTTGACGTGTGTGAGGCCCACGGGACGGCAAGTTGCCTCATGTGCAGCTCACTGCTCTTCTATAGTCCGGTACAAAGTACTCGAAATCGTAGAGCACAGAACAAACGAAATAAAAGCTACTACATCATAAAAACACCTACATGTAGCGATACGTCAATATAAGCTTATGTCATTACGAAATAAAAGGCTGTTAACCCGAACAAAATGAAACGGCACGATTCACGATCCGATGCACACTGCCTCGCGCTGTCATCAGCACTCACTTCGGAAATCTGCCTGAATTTTTTTTGCTACTTACTTCGTCAGGTTTGGCTAAACGTCAGCGACGTCGACGCCCAAATGGCCCTGCTCAAAGACATCGACGCTGGAGTCTCGAAGCTTTTCGCGACGGGGTCCAGGAGCGAGGAGCAGATGCCGCTGCGTGACGCGGTCGCCAACATGTTCCCCGGTGTCTCGGCCGAGGACTGGGTGGCCGCTGTGAGCGCCTCGCAGCGTCATAGAATCGTGCTCGTGCCCACGGACGACATACTTACCCGCGGCTCCGAGATTTACAAGCCGGCTACGCAGGTGACGAGATTGAACGAGTCGTAGGCTGCATTCGGCCGTCGCATTAAAAATGAGTTCTAGAGAATCCCGCAAGGGGGCGATAGGGTTCATGCTAAGGCAGTATTCAGGCGACATTGACCTCCCAGCGTTCTTGTGTTCCATTCAGTGTTCGGAGGCGCGAAAAATTGGACACTTTGTACATTTCAAAGCGTGTTCGGCGAAAGCGTGTAGCCATTTGACAATGCCATGAATTTTTTTGTTTTTCGTTTGTTTTTTACACTCTCAGCAATAACGTCATTTATGAGACAGTGTAAGAGGGAGAGGCTACAGCTGTGACGCGAAACTGTTGCTATGTGCCGCTTTGAGCCACAGCTGGCACCGCTCTAGTCACCGCGAGTATGAGGCATTCAAGAGTTTCGCGCCCTAATGTTCAGTGTACTGACTCAAATTTCTGATCATGATATAGCGGCAGAAATAAAGTGCGCTACTCCTTTTTCCCCCTCGGTAATGCATACAACACTGCGGAAAACCATCACACTGCCAGTAGTGCTACGGTAACGATCGTTCCACTGTACATGTTCTCGAAAAAACATGGTGGTTGTGCGATTTGCAGTAATCAACTAAACTGTAATAATTGCGGTGTAAAACCGAACAGAAGTGGATGAAAACCAGCTTTCCACCTGAGGGGGGTTGGAATAAGGGTTTGTTGGCGCTTGACTGGTGACCGCAAGGTGGCGGGATCGAAACCCAGCCGTGGCGGTCGCATTTCGATGGTAGCGAAATGACGGAGGAACGTGTGTACCAATTTCAGGTGGTAAAAAAAATTCGGAGTCTTCTACTACGGTGCCTTTTATACATTTATGTGGTTCCTGGACGTGAAACTATGAAAATTATTATTTAAATCGATTTACGTGCACTCGCGCACACAAACGCGCGACGCAGTTCGTGGTGAAGTACGGCCTGCGGAATGCCACCTTCTACCTGGCGACAAACCTGGAGGCCGACGTGCTATACGTACTCTCCACTCACAAGAAGATCCTCAAGAATGACGTCAGCAAGGGTTTCTACTGTCTCGGCTTCACTCACAAGTGCCTGGCGCTCACCTGGGCCTACCTGGCCGCGAGGCTGCTTGCGCCGATCGGCAGCACGGGTGTGATTTTCAACATACTCAAGTTCATGAACGAAATCGTCCATGAGACGGACCAAGTGCTCAGTTGGATGAAGGTACGCATTGTGCGGGCGTTCGGCGCTATATGGACGAGGTGGCCGCTTAACCGCCGATTCGGAGCATCGGTTATCTGCCAACCTCACTGTGTGAGGTTGACAGATAAGTTAATCGATGTATGAACACGAAATAGTTTTATATCAGACCTCACCAGTCAATCGCTGTCGTCAAATTGTTATCGAAAACAACGTCACCGAAGAGCTTCGGTCTATGCTCATTTCATTTCAGCGCTTGCGACGTGCTGCCAACCTAACATATCGAAAATCTTGCCAATCTAGGGACAGATCGGCTGCTCGGTGGCGTTTCGATGGAAACGAAACGGTATCGAGGATTGTGTACTGTGCAATATCACGTCAAAGAGCACCAGATGGTTGGAATTCACGCAGCCCTCCAATTGTGTCTCACCTAATTGCATTTTTATTTTGACACGTAAAGCCTTAGATATTATTATTATTATTATTATTATTATTATTATTATTATTATTATTATTATTATTATTATTATTAGCACCAGGCGCGCAGAGCAATGCCGTTACCCGTGGAGAAACGCTGCTACGGTGTCGAGTGCCAAAGCCATACGAAGTTTGATAAGCTGCAGGAATGCCGCGCACTTCTCAACTCTGCTCGTGGTTGAACAAAGGGTTCAAAGTTTGCACGCGTAGTATGGCAACAAACACCCTTAGTATTATGCTGCAGGGAATTAGGTTCTTACACTACTCCGTTTTTTGTTCTCGATTGGCGTAATGGAGATGAGACAATCAGTTACTCTCGCTGCAGAACACGACCGCCGTCAAGGCGAAGGAAGTGGTGTCTAAGACGTTGCTGGACGTGGTCGCTGGCGAAGGCTTCAATGTTTCCCGCGTCGACTACTCGGGCCCGGAGCCGCCGCTCGACGAGTCCGACCCTTTCCTGAAGAACCTGGTCGTGGCCCTGAGGCACCATCACGCCGTCATGGCCGCAAACCCTCCCACGCGGCTTGAGGTGCTCATCTCGGACCTCGAGTTCAGCAGCTACCTCAGCTACGTGCCCGAAAAGAAGGCCATCCTTGTGCCCACCCTGTACCAGGTCTGTCTCACTCGCGGTATACTCATCACCGTCAATTAGAACACGAAATTCACGCTTTGTGGGGCTTCAAAGAAGCACTGTATCAGTGATGGACTTTCGCAATGTCAAAAGGCATGTCTGTTGCCTTCCGTCGTTCTGTTGAAGAAGGGCGTTTGGTGTTATTGATAACTATCGGTAAACATGCGAAGAAAGGGAATCAAAAGATAACAGGGAGGAGTAATTGCAGGGAGAAAGGGTTCATGGCATGGCAAAAGGAGTGCACTATAGCGTAATGCCGCAATACTAAATACAATTAAGAAGTATTGAGGGACTATAGTACAATAGTCTGGTTTTAAAGCCACTCGACAAGGTCGGCAGTGATAATGAAGGAGAGAAAGGCAGCAAGCGCATAGCGGCGAAAGACACTTGGCAAGCCGGAAAAAGCGCGAAAAGGGAAGAAGTATTGTGACATTGCCTTGAGGCTTCGCGCACTAAATTGTCCTGACATCGTGGGTTGCGACTCTTTTCGATTAGTGCTGACTTGCACGTACATGCGTATCGCTAAGAATGAACGTGGACTTCCATACGGAGAGCCACCGGACCCAGGACAGAGTTAACGTATCTCCTTGAGAAGAATCGCGCACTTGTCGAGTCACAATTAACCGAAAAGCGCTACACACACACTCTCTCTCTTTCGCATAGTGTCTGCATGTCCTTGGCACTAAATTTGCTACTCTGTTTTCTAACGGCGCCAAATAGCAAAGCTGGAATGCAAGTAACGCCACCCAAATAAGGATCCGTGTAAATTGTAATCGAATATCCCCGCTGCCCCAATGATGTCAGTGGGTAGGTCACGGCAAAATCGCCTGAATGTCAAATTAAATATCTTAGCGTTTTCTAGCTTCGTAGTTGCTCAAAGCGGTTTCCTTGAACAGAATATGTTTGTATGGCGCGAGTAAGGTCAGCTTCGATAATTGGTGCGTGTAAACTTAAAATGAGCTTGCGTCTGTGTCGCGCACGCCTTCTACGGACGTCTTCGGTGCAGAACAACCCGTACTTGTACCCGTTCCGGGTACCGGACTTCTTCAACTACGGCACCCTGGCGGTGCTCATAGCTCGCGTGCTGATCGCTGATGTCGTCGGCACCAGCACCGGTAGCACTCAGCAGGACAGCTGGGATAACGTGACGCGGGTCAAGCACGCCGAGGTCATGAGCTGCCTGGCGCAGCGCCGGGCCAGCCTGGGCTTCGGAGACGTCAATCCTGTCAGCGGCGCCCAACAGAAGGCGCTCATTCTTACGCTTACAATGAGCGTTCGGCTTGCCTACTACGCCCTTATGAAGACATTCCGCTTGAAGGTATGAATGCCCAAGTGAACAGTTGGTAGCACTTGGCCAGGATGGTGCGGCCAAAGGTGGTTAGACAGTTGGGACGACCATCACTGGATCTACACGCACGCTGTTCTTTTTAAATGAGAATGCATTTCTTAGTCGGGCTATGTCAGGCATCCGGCGTTGTCCGCGGTGGTGTCCGCGCGCCGGCAGCGCTTATCTCGCTGCTCTTACTCCCTCTTCCATAGCAACAGCTGCGTACTCGAGCGCTTATCCTCGCCCCTAGCAACCGGAGCATGTGGTGCGAGAGAGTGTAGGAGAGGGTAGGTGCAGTGCTTCGCCGCTCCTTCTCTCGCCGTTCGTTCTTTCTCCTTCAAGCGCCCCTCTCTACCGTCCGCTCGCGCCTCACTCGACCGTTCACTGGCTTGGTGCTTTTCAAGAACATCCGGAAATCTGTGCTTGAGACGCCGCTGTGAAACCCTAACGCTGTGCCGAGAACGCTGGTGCCTCACTCTCCCGTCTGCTCTCTCCTCACGCTACCGTTCACTGAATGGGCGACTCCCAAGGCGTTTGAAGAAGTCGGTGAAGGCGAAAGTCTGACGGCAACGGTACGCTCCCTCGGTGCAAGAAATGCATTCGCGTTCGCTCACGATTCCCATCTGGGATGTGGGGGAATTTTTATCGAAAAGCTTCGGTAAATTATGTACTCAAATAATCATATGCCTCATCGGGTCAAGAAAGTTTGAGATCTGGCTCTAGACGTGACGAGGCATCGCGAGTTGGTGGCATCAATACGAATGATGAAGAAAAAACTTTAAGCAGAAAGATCAGGATAAAGGTTACGGGATCCTCAACCGCATGGATGTAGGTGGATCGCATACCGAAGGTACCATGACAATCACGTTACGCGACGTCATCGATGCCGTTATTCGGATGTCCGCATGACATTTCACACCACCGTCACAGTAACCTTAGGGGTCGCGAACGGCTTCGTGTTTCTCAACGCTTTCCCAGCACCATTACTACCAGACTTGACCCGCCACGTTGGTCAAGCATGGTGCTCTACTGCGGACGTGAAGGTCGTCCGGGTGGCTGCACTTTCTGGTGGAGGTGAAAGTGCTTGAGGCCCATATACCCATAAATTTAGGCGCACACAAAAGTCCCAAAAGTCACATTGTCGACATTCCTGGAGCCCTTCACTACGACGTCACTAATAGTAAATGGTTTTTGAAGCGCACAGCCCTAGATATATTCATTACTAATATTACTGCATGAGGCGAGGTCTCAACCAATCATGTGATATGGTTTTTGTTAAGATCACGCGACAATATCTGTTAAGTTTCAAATCGACTCGCCCTTTCGAATACGTGCGAACAATCATCCCAGATTCGCGTGTGCAGATCTGTACACGATGAAAATAAACTGTTTGCCTCTTAGGTATATTGCTCTAGCCACCACAGCTTAGGCACACTGTAGGCAAAGACCATATATGCACCCGCTCGCTTTGCAGGCTGGAACAGCCAAGGTGTTCAATGACTACTGGCCAGCGGCAGAGGAAGTGTTCTTCGCGCGCTTTTGTCTGCTCTGGTGCAGCGCCAGCAACGACGCGAACCCTCTGACGCCACGCGAGCGGTGCATGCTGCCGCTGTACAACATGGAGGAGTTCGTTGACCACTACAGTTGCAAGAGTCGCGCAAACTTCAGCGCGGCTCCCTTCTGCAAAGTGTAGCGTGGCGTCCCTCGTATCGTACCGCATTTGACGCTATTGCGGCACACCATGTGCTCTACATATTGCTGCACCATTCTACGTCGTATAACGATACAACGTGCGTGATATAGCTGTGGAGCAAGGTCTCGCACTTTTGGTTCATCTAGCATTCGTCATCTACACCGCACAATGCTGCACACGTCGAACCGTATTTGTACCGGCGGCTTCAGTTCACAATAACTTTCTTTCCTCGGCTTTAATAAAAACAGTTCTCAATCAAATAGTATTTTCCGATGGTGCAAAATAACATAAGATAACCCAAAGTTCTAGAAATGCTTTCATTGGAGTCTGTAGCTGACATGCATGGTTCGCGCACTAGTGCAGTCGACCGCAAAAGTTTGCAGACCATGCGAGCACGTGCCAAGCTAGAGTTATTATATATGCTACCTTTAAGTAGCAGAGTAGCGCCACTGTTTTCTGGGTGCCGCTCCCTCGGCTTTTGAAGATTCCAGCAAAGCTATTGGTCGCGCGCCATCACGTGGTCATAGGTGGTTCAAATGCACTGCGGAGAAGCCAACAATACACAGACGATGCTGATGCTTCGGAGTGTTGTTAGCGTGCTGGCGCCCTTCGCACGGACACTGAGTGCGTCCGTCACAGACACTGGGCGCGTCCCACAGAGACGCTGGACGCGTCTCAATGGCGGTGCTGCTCCCTCCTCCTTCAGCGTCTCGGCGCGTGTAAAAGGCCGGTTGCATCTAGCGTCGGAGGCCTCTAGGCATGATCGGAGCAACCGAGTTTAGCCGTCACCCCCGGAAAAGCTTCCGGGGGTGACGGTTTAGCTCATGCCTTCATAAAAAAATAAAAAGAAAGCAAAAAAAATGAGCAACGCTAGTACTCTGAAGTGCGAGCACTGCTCCTACGAGGGTGGTGAGTGGCTTTTCCGCAAGACTTTTGAGCCCAATATGGCGTACGTTGGCGCAACACTGCTACCTAAAGGTAGCACATACAGTAATTCTCTGCCAAACTAAGGTCCCTAGATGAAACAAGCTTCCAAGGTAGCAACGCATTTCCCTTTCCTCCTCGCCTATGTTCCTGGAGCGCCCCAAGAAGGTTCAAAACTTTCATCAAAAAGCGAATATTTGGGTTTGGTTGCTATGGTCAGTAGATTTAAATGAAACAAATTAAAACGAAATGAGTCGTAGAATAAATGGTTACTTTTATGAACATAATGGTACAACACAAGAGCAAGCGGAATGTTACTCAACTGGCAACATTGTGCTGTTCTATATTTTACACCACTAGCCATGACGTTTCGCGTGGTTCATTGTAGTTGGTCCAGTTCTCCGAGTTTAGTTCGTGCTGTGACACAGTGACCGCGCTTCTTGCTGGATCATGTCAGTGACCACAGGGCGTGACAAGTGATTACAGCTGGTTTGTGCACACGCAAGAAAAAACCACGGCCAGACTGGTACGAATGCTTGACCAGCAGCCCTGCGATGACGTTTTTTTTAATGTTCCCGTTTGGACAATCGTGATGCCAGGTGAAATAGCATTGTAGTAGTAGTATGTAGCCACCTCTAGTTTATGAATAGGTCAATTGATGGCGTTATGTGTATATAATATCATTACACGGAATTAATGGTTTTGGTATAGTTCACAATCCCGTATAGTTAACGAATGGACGACAAAGAGACACAGACGGGCGGACAGACAAATAGACGGACGGACAGAGTCAGACGAATGTAAGTATTGACGGATGGACGCACGGGCGGATGGACGCAAGGACGGATGTACATATGGAAGCGTGGACGGACAAACAGGCGAAAGCACGGACAGACGCAAGGAGAGACGGACGGACGGGTGGAGTGTGCATGAACGGACGCGAGCACGGATGGGCAGATAGACGGAAGTACGTATGGACGGACACACGGATGCGCAGACGGATGGAAGCACGGACGGACGGATGTACGAAAGAACGGATGGACGGAAGCATTAACGGATGGACAGGCGGACGGACGCTTCACCCCACTCATCACTATTCACTCCGTGAGTATGCTGCGATTTTTGTTTTTATTTCAATCAAGAAAGTCGCTAGCAGACACTGCCTGTATCGACTTAGCGAGACGCCGCGGGCAGGAATGCCGAGAGGAAAGGGGGAACGAGCGTAGGTTAGCATACTCTCTCATGTTGGCATTGCGAGATAGGAGGGGTGGAGTGTAGGAGAAAAGGAAGAGCGGAGAGGACGCTCATGCGTGCGCAAGCAGGTGGTAGGAGAGAAGTGGAGAGAGTAACTCACAGCTGTTGGAAAGAGGGAAGGGGGAGAGTCGTGCAAGCGTAGTGCGAGTGCGTATTAATCACGTATGACATACCCCCGAGCAAGAGATGTTCCGCATCTAAAACTATGTCGCTTATCCATTCAGTTGAGGTGAAAGCCATCTTGTTCTTCCCCTCGGTCGATATACTGATCCCGCCCCGCTACCCTTGGAAAGCTTTCTGCTACAAACGTAATTTTACACTGACTTCCAAGACTGGAGGCACTTCACCTGGTTTTACATTGTCTCTGTGATCGGATTACTATGAAACAAGCTACGGTGTCATGCAGTGACTTCATCACGGAATTTTTAATACAAAAGTGTTTTATGTCGGCGTCCACCACGGCTCCACTGGTGTATTTTCCTTCTAGCGTATAACATTGTAAAATATACACAAAAACATAGCAGAGAAACAAACGAGAAGGAACATTAACACAGCGGGGCGTCGAACCAGTGACCTCGCACTCCTTGGCGCACGACGCTATCCACTAACCCACAAAACGAACCCTCTCCATTGTGTTAACGGCAAGACATTTATACACACACATGTACCGCTGGCGGTCCTCAGAGCTCAGCAACTTCAGTGTGTTTTCGTCATCAGTAGCGAGATGTCATGACCGGCGCACGTTGGGCGCGCGCGCTCTGAAGGTGATCGTGCATCGTCACCCCGCGTCGCTATTAGCCTCGAGCATAGAGTTTTATTGCCTGACCACATTCAACGACATTACACAACATTTCAGACTAAACAGACGCAAATACCCTCCACCGCACAACAAATTGGACAGAAAACAGGCCGTAACTCTAAGGTTATTACAAACAAATCCGTACCCCAACCCGGTAACCCCACGCCTGTGTTATCCTCACCTATACCCGACGGACGCGTGTAAAGCGTGTGGGGAAAAGGCCACACTGCAGCACATGCTTTGGGAGTGTGCTGAAAAAGTTAACGTCACTGCCACCGCTCCCTTCGCGACGCATGTTAGGCAGGGACGAAATCCGAGGTCGATTGCTGCTGCCACCACCGCGCGAGGGCAGGGGCCGACCTCCGCCGTGGCTGCGGACACTGTTGCCGATCGGCGGCGAAGCATTTATTGCGAAGAATTTCTTAGCCAACTTCAGCGACATTGAGCATATCTATCTATCTATCTATCTATCTATCTATCTATCTATCTATCTATCTATCTATCTATCTATCTATCTATCTATCTATCTATCTATCTATCTATCTATCTATCTATCTATCTCTATCTAGCCGCCCACGACTTTTAGCTCTCCTGGCCGTTTCAATAATGGTATCAATACCAAGCTTGGTATGGCATAACATGACTGTATGAAGAACATATTTTACTAGTCATAACATGAAAATCATGACATGTTTGTTATGAATGTCATGACTTACATTTCATGGTCCTGCAGCTCTTGCGGTGGTTTCGTTCACATTGCATGTTGCAAAACTGGTATGGTATGACATGATTGCATGGCGAACACAAGCGACAGACCTTCACACAAAAATCATGACGTGCGTGTCATGTAACAACATGACTACATGCCAACCTCATGATGCACTCGTGGGCGTTTCGCTAGCGTCACATATACCAAATTTCGTATTGCGGTACGCGAATGTATGACCAAGGTATGTGACTGGTGCAAACACGATAATCATGAGATGCGTGTCATGTAACAACATGACTACATGCCACGCTCATAATGCACCGGCGGCCGTTTCGCTAGCTTCCCTTATACCAAATTTGGTATTGCGGTACGTGAATGGATGACGAAGGTATGTGACTGGTGCAAACATGATAATTATGAAATGCGTGCCATGTAACAAAATGGCTACATGCTACGCTCATGATGTGCTCGCGGCCATTTCGATGGCTTCACGTGTACCACCAACTCGGTAATACGCCACGCGAACGGACGACATAGGTAAATGACATACAAACATGATAATCATGTAAAGGGGGTTTATTGAAGGACTGAGCAAGCGGGTGGTAGCTCTAAAGGAACGCAGGCGAACCCAGATGACGGTGCTTGATCGCCGATCTCGTGCCTTCTTCTTGTGCTGATGATAGCTGACCTGATGGTATCAACGTCTTTCTTATTCACTACAATTACCCCCGGCGAAAAGTTGAAGCCATCCTGGCGATCTAACACGTGGGGACAAGCGGGTCAAAGTACGGCTTCAGACGGTTTACGTGAACGATATCACGTCCACGCCGACGACGGTCGCTCGGTGGCGTGAGGGGTTCAATGGCGTAGTTTACGGGTGAAGTACGCTCGACCACGCGGTAGGGACCATGATAATTGGAGAGTAGCTTGGGTGATACACCAGGGGCGCAGGGCGGTACATGAAGCCATACAAGTGCTCCAGGAACGAACGTCGGTGCAGAACGATGGTCGTCGTCACGGATCTCCTTCTGGCGCTGTTGGTCGGATGTAGTAAGCCGCTTGGCTAGCTTGCGGCACTCTTCTGCGTAACGAGCGGCTTCCGAGACAGGCTTGTATTCGGAGGGATCTGGCGAGTATGGGAGTAAAGTGTCGGTGGTGTGTGATGGTTCGCGACCGTACAGGAGAAAAAATGGGGAAAACCCTGTAGTGACTTGCGTAGCGGTGTTATACGCGTATGTCACAAATGGGAGAACGAGGTCCCAGTTTGTTTGATCAGAAGCGACATGCGTAGCGAGCATGTCCCCCAGAGTACGATTAAACCGCTCAGTCAAGCCGTTCGTCTGTGGGTGGTAGGCTGTACTCTTCCGGTGAACCATATGGCACTGTTGAAGAAGTGCTTGTATTACATCGGAGAGGAAAACGCGCCCTCGGTCACTGAGAAGTTCTCGAGGAGGACCATGACGAAGCACAAAACGATTGAGTATGAAAGTTGCGACGTCTTGTGCTGTAGCTGTGGGGAGAGCAGCAGTTTCAGCGTACCGTGTTAGATGATCCACTGCCACGATAGCCCATCGGTTGCCTGCCGTTGTTAATGGTAGTGGTCCGTAGAGGTCAATTCCTACACGGTCGAATGGGCGGTCTGGGCATGGAAGTGGCTGCAATGAACCTGTTGCAGGATGTGGCGGGCTTTTCCGCCGCTGACATTCGTGGCAGCCGCGAATGAACTGGCGGACGAAGGTAAACATTCCGCGCCAGTAATACCTTTTTCGTAGGCGCTCGTAGGTCTTGAAAACACCGGCGTGAGCACATTGCGGGTCGGAATGAAACGACGCGCAGATGGTAGAGCGCAGCGTTCGGGGAATGACTAGTAGCCATTTCCTACCATCTGCTGAATAGTTGCGCCGGTACAAGAGGCCATCCCGAATACTGAAGTGCGGAGCCTGGCGGCGCAGGGCTCGAGTAGTTGGAAGTGTCGGTGCCTCAGATAACGCGTCAAGAAGCGAAGCGATCCATGGGTCATTACGTTGTGCAGAAGAGATGGTGTCCTCGT
Organism: Rhipicephalus microplus; assembly: GCF_013339725.1. NCBI lineage: Eukaryota > Metazoa > Arthropoda > Arachnida > Ixodida > Ixodidae > Rhipicephalus > Rhipicephalus microplus. Next base: position 112,639,046 of record NC_051168.1, on the reverse strand, counting down.
CAAGCGCTGACAACGTGTTGTCCGAGGAAATAGATGCGATGTCCGGGGATAGGGGAGATCGTGACAGTGCATCAGCATCGGCATGCTTGTGGCCGGAACGATATACCACGCGAATGTCATATTCTTGAAGCCGAAGAGCCCAACGGGCAAGACGACCTGATGGGTCCTTAAGCGACGATAACCAGCATAATGCGTGGTGGTCCGTTACTACATCAAAAGCACGGCCATAAAGGTATGGGCGGAACTTGACAAGCGCCCAAACGATCGCCAAGCATTCCTTCTCGGTGACGCTGTAGTTTGATTCAGCCTTGGTAAGAGTTCTGCTGGCGTAGGCGACGACATACTCGGCGAATCCAGGCTTGCGTTGCGCGAGAACCGCACCGAGGCCGACACCACTGGCGTCGGTGTGGACCTCAGTTGCTGCCGTAGGATCGTAGTGACGCAGTATTGGTGGCGAAGTGAGGAGACGACGAAGGGTACAGAAGGCTTGGTCACACTCAGAAGACCATGCCGAAATATCAGTGGTGCTGCCTATAAGTTCGGTCAAAGGCGCAATGATAGAGGCGAAGTTGCGCACGAACCGGCGAAAGTAGGAGCATAACCCCACGAAGCTCCGTAACTGCTTCATAGTCGTTGGTTTGGGGAAGTCGGCGACAGCACGTAACTTAGCCGGGTCTGGAAGTATACCGTCCTTTGATACGACGTGCCCGAGAATCGTAAGTTGGCGAGCAGCGAAGTGAAACTTCTTGAGGTTGAGTTGGAGCTGAGCATTCTTCAGGCACGTGAGGACGTGTTTGAGGCGCTCGAGATGTGTTCCAAAGTCTGGCGCAAAGACGACTATATCGTCGAGGTAGCAGAGACAGATTTGCCATTTCAAACCCCGAAGAACCGAGTCCATCATGCGCTCGAAGGTGGCAGGCGCATTGCAGAGGCCGAAGGGCATGACATTAAACTCATACAGACCGTCCGGTGTCACGAAGGCTGTTTTTGGTCGATCGGCATCGGCAAGGGGGACCTGCCAGTACCCTGAGCGCAAATCTAATGATGAAAAAAACTCGGCACCTTGTAAAGTATCAAGGGCATCGTCAATCCTGGGTAAAGGATACACGTCTTTTCGAGTGATCTTATTTAGGCGCCGGTAATCCACGCAGAAGCGAACGGAACCATCCTTTTTTTTAACGAGCACTACAGGTGATGCCCATGGACTTTGTGAAGGTTGAATGACGCCACGTTGCAGCATATCATTCACCTGTTCGGTAATAACTTGGCGTTCCGTCACAGAAACACGATATGGTCGCTGTCGTAGTGGCGCATGGGAGCCGGTATCGATGTAATGTAGAGTGGTAGAAGTGCGGCCAAGTGAAGGTTGAACAACATCGAAAGATTCGCGGTACTGGTACAGCAGTTGGAGGAGTTCAGATCGTTCAGATGGTGACAGTCCGTCTGCGATCGCCGAATCGAACACTTTTGAAGCCTGTAGATGAGAGTGGTTAAGAGCACTGACGGTGGCGAGGTCACTTTGGGATGATTCTTGCGGCACTGTAAAAATTTGTCCGTTATCAATGGGCTGTACGCATCCAAGAGACTCGCCTTTAAACAGTTTGATGGTATGCGAAAGGGATTGGTAAGGCAGAGAGCACTGGCTCCATCAGAAATTGAGAGGGCTGAATAAGGGAGCAGAAGTGGTTTCCGACTTAGAAAGAGGCGTGATGGCTCGAAAAATGCTACTTCATCACGCATGCCGTCGGATACCACAGGGAGCAAAACAGCTGTTGTCGGTGGAATGTCAGTGTCTTCTTGGACAACTAGCTTGTGCGCGGCTTGATTAGTGTGGTCGTAGGGCTGCTCGAAGAACGGAAGCAGTTCAAGTTCGGAACGGGCACAATCTATAACGGCACGATTACGGGATAGGAAATCCCAGCCAAGGATGACGTCATGAGAGCACGAGGAAAGGACGATAAACTCAACAATGTAGTGGTCCTCCGCAATTTTGAGTCGGGCAGTGCAGGCGGCTATAGGTCGAACAGGTTCTCCATTTGCTGCACGTAAGAACATATCAAGCGGCGTGGTCACCTTTCGGAGCTTGCGGCAAAGTTTGGCGTCTATAACAGACACAGCGGCACCGGTATCCACAAGAGCGTATGCATGGGCGCCATCTACAAAAACTTCGACGATATTTGACGGCAAGGTGCGAGGACTTGAACATTTCGATAGCGCAGTTCTTGCCCCTTGAACTGCGACGGCTAGTTTCCCTCATTTTGAGGGGCTGGTCGTGGACGCATGGGTGACAAGGAGCGTCGATTGGGTGAAGGTGAGCGACGAGACGAAGTTGCCGGATAGTCACGGGAAGACGTGTTTGACTGACGATCCGAACTTTCATAACCAAAAGGTGGTCGGTCCATGTAATTGCTTCGTGGTCGGACGTCTGTGTAGGCGGGCACGCGATGACGGCAGTATCGGGAGATATGGCCAGGTCCGCCGCACGCAAAACAAATCGGCCGGTTATCGCGCGTTCGCCAGGCATTTGTAGCAAGGGGCGCCGCCCACGCGGCATACGGCTGAGTCGAGGCTGTGGTAGCGAGGGGAGGAGCCCATGCGACGGAAGACTGAGTAGGAGCGGTGACATGCGGCAGTCCATTGAACGGCGAGGGCTGGTGTGGCTGCTGCCTCTTTACTGCGTCAGCATAAGTAAGAGGCGCGGCGACGACTTGCTGCTGAAAGGGCACTGGCATAGCCTCGGCAATCTGGTCCTGAAGTGCATGTCGGAGCATGGGAGCTAACGGTGTCGGTGGTTGCTCTTGCTGCTGCTGCGGGAGCTCTTGGCGCTGACAAAACGGCAGGAGGGAAAGCTGACGTGCGACCTCCTCACGCACAAAGTCTTTCATTTGTGCTAGAAGGCGGGAGTGGTCAGGTACGACGTCCAGTGCAGCGAGTGGTTGGTTAGGCTGAAATGGACGACGGGTGAGAGCTCGTTGCCGTCGCAATTCGTCGTAGTTCTGGCACAGAGTTACCACTTCAGACACCGTGCCAGGAGACTTCGCCAGGAGCATTTGAAAGACGTCGTCATCAACACCTTTCATAATGTGCTGGATCTTGGCACTTTCGCTCATTGCGGCATCGACGCGCTTGCAGAGATCGAGTATATCTTCGATGTAGGCGGTAAACGTTTCGCCAGGTTCTTGTGCCCGTGAGCGCAGGCGTTGTTCGGCGCGCAACTTCCGCACGGCAGGGCGACCGAAAACCGAGGATATTGCCTGCTTGAAAGTGGCCCAGTTCTCAAACTCGGATTCGTGGTTTGTATACCACAGTTTCGCCACATTAGCCAAGTAAAAGTTGACGGTGCTCAATTTAGCAGCGTCATCCCACCTGTTTGGTCCACTGACTTTTTCGTAGGACGACAGCCAGTCCTCGACGTCCTGGTCTTCGGCGCCCGAAAAGATCGGGGGGTCTCGCTGGTGAACCGGGCCGGGGCAAGTAGGAGCCGCGAGAGGTGCTGTCTGTTGGGCAGCGTCAACTTGCATGGTCGACGGCAGCGTGCGGGATCGGAGTTCCAGGGTGTAGGTGATGCAGTTACCCCGCACCTCCACCAAATGTAAAGGGGGTTTATTGAAGGACTGAGCAAGCGGGTGGTAGCTCTAAAGGAACGCAGGCGAACCCAGATGACGGTGCTTGATCGCCGATCTCGTGCCTTCTTCTTGTGCTGATGATAGCTGACCTGATGGTATCAACGTCTTTCTTATTCACTACAATCACGACATGCGTGTCATGTAACATGACTACATGCCACACTCATGTTGCGCTGCAACGCCGACTAAATTTCAAGGCCGAAAGGCTGCCGCAGTGACGTCAGAGGTTGGGGGCCCAGTTGCCCAACTGAGCATGCTCAGTAAGACTTTTTTTACATATTTTATTCGGCCCAATCAAGCCGCAGCAGCTGCGAGAGCGGGAGCGTTGGTTCTGCTAAAACGTGAACGAAACACAGGCTTTTCGCCGCGTTCGCGGCGTAACTGGGCCCCCACCCTCTGACGTCACTGCGACCGCCTTTCGGCCTTGAAATTTAGTCGGCGTTGTGCGCTGGCGGCTGGTCTGCTAGCTGAAGTGGTTCTAAGAGAGGGAAAAGAAGAGAAAAGTGAGCACCGTAATTGTCTGCATCACGGTGCGACACCTCAACAGTAGCTCACAGGGGATGGGGGTGACGAAGGATTAAAAGGATAGGAATAAAGGTGTAGAGAAAGAAAGGTGCGCTAAGCCAGCGAGCGAGGACATATCGAGTGGATAGGAGAGATAGGAAAGATGGAAACTCGGTCACAGGAGTCCGAGGACGGGGCACCACTTGCGAGAGCTCTTGTCGGCGTCAGGAGATGGCGTATGGCAAGTCCAGTAGGTAAGAGCTACGCTGTCGTCGCAGATCGGCGTCAGGAGATGGCGTAGGACCAGCCTAGTCGGCCAGAGCTACGCTGACGTCGGAGATTGCGAGGGCACAACCGGTCGGCACGGGATCTAGCGAGCGGTCTGCTAGCTCCACATATACCAAATTTGGTGTTACGTGACGTCAATGAATGACGAGAGTGTATGACTGGTGCAAATATGATAATCCAGACACGCGTGTCATGTAAGAACATGACAACATACCACGCTCATAGCGTGCTCATGGTCGTTTCGCTAGCTCCACATATACCAAATTTGGTATCACGTGACGTGAATAGATGACGAAGGTTAACGACACATCCAAACATGATAATCATGACACGGAAGTTGTGTACGGCGTAATTTACCTCCACCTCGTAACGTTGTGCCGATTTTAAAGTGGCATAACAACCTTCCTCATTCGTGCTTCGCATATCATCGATTCCCACTGTAGGTGGGATCTGCCAATTTTTTCATCATTCGTCCCCGACGCCACAGGACGCTGACGACTGGATTTTCTTTTAATGAGGCACTTCAAGGCTTCCTCTTAGAATGGCTGATGAAGTTAAAATATAAATACAGTGAGATAGCAGTGAGCCGACGTGAGACAGTGCAACCGCACGCAAGGTGTGCTTAGAGGAAGTGGTTAACGATTCAGGGCACTTGTACTCAACCACGGGAGAGCTCTAAGCCGTCGTACAGGGTACTTAACAGAACAAGCGGCGTGTTTCAAATGAATTGAGAACGCCTTAGAGCACTACTAGTACTCGGTTTTGGTAGAGCGATAATCTATCCCAGTTAACCGACCGTTCCAAACAGGAACGACTTCTTACTGCATCAGAATCAGGTTCAGATATCGTGGTTAACGATTTTGAGTACTTGGTACTTTACGAGGGGAGAGCGTAAAGCCATCCCGTGGGCTTCACAATTGCATTTTCAAAAAAAAAATGTTTAACGATTTCGAGTACTTCGTACTCAACTATGGGACAGCCGTCCCGCTAAAAGTTCACCAAGTATCCCCACGAAAAACAATTTCAATGATCCTCGCGCATGCCGATTAGCCTGCCATTGTTGCAAGTGCATGGTAGACCCTTTTTTATCAGTTCCAACTGCGCATAGCCTTCAAGAATGCGATAACTGCGTTTGTTCTTTTTGTAAGCGTGTTTCAACCAATTACCAATCGAACTAATTCTCATTAAGCTATTCTATGAGTGTCTGAGTCGTCCCGTATGACTTTTATCAGAGGTTTTGTAACATTTGAAACGTAAAGAAAATAAACCCACTACTGTCCTATAAAGGACGTCACGCGCGGGGCTCAGAACGCTTCGAGATCATTTGGCAGATAGGAGTGGCCGACGAATTCTGCTGCCGGAGCACTCCCCTCTGGCGAAGGGCAACAGAAGGGAATCTACCAATGGAACACACGCGCTCCCTCGGGAGCAAATGGCAGGGCCAGTGTAGGTGTTCTGTGACCAGCATGGCACGCGATGCGCCCATCCATGAATGCGCACGTCTCCCTTTTAGGGGCGAAGCTTTTTATAGCGGCACCCGTTCGTCCCTCGTAGTCGTAGTGTGTAACAATTGTTACATTTTGACATCCAAGGTGGTGCGAGTGGCAGATTTCTTCTGTGCGTTGTTGAACAATAAAAAATTGTGCTTAATAATGTACATGCCAATAGCTGCTAATGGAAAATGAGAGACAGGAGCATTCGGATTTTAGTTAACGCGCACGCTGCGATCCCCATTAGCTGCCATTGGCATGTACATTGAGCACTATCTGACAAGAAAGGGTTGCTACGTTGTACTCGCTGGGTGTAACCTCCTTAGTTTTAGAAAGGTTTAGTGAGCGTTGAGCCACAGAGCCATGAATACAGTGAACTAGTATATACCATGAACTCGAGGTGGTTAAAGGTGGGAAGTAGATACGAAGCGCAAGCCGTAAGAAAGTAAAAGCCGAATTCTCCTGTCTCTCACTTCCCATTAGCAGCCATTGGCATGTACATTGAGCCCTAACTGACAGGAAAAGGTTGCTACGTTACACTCGCTGGGCGTAACCTCCTTGGTTTTAGAAAGGTTTAGCGAGCGTTGGGCCGCAGTGCCATGAATACAGTGAAGTAGTATATCCCATGAACTATACTACAGTTTCAATATACCACGTACAGTTTCAATGTCGTGTTGGGAAGCATCCTCCTCTTCACGTGGAGGAGGCCTATCGCTGCTGAAGTCGAAGCGCTGCATTTTGCATGCGTGCCTGTTCATTCATCATCGCCATGCTGTGGAGTCACTATCTCCACGCGCAATAAATTTGGCGTACTTTCAGCGGTCGTGTCACGCACTTCAATGTAGTTGAACCTTTTGTCCCCCATCGCTTCCGAGAAAGTTGGCAGTAGAGCCAGTCGTTTTCGCAGAGCTTTCCTGGTTTTTCGATGACCGCGGTCAGGTATTTTGGGCAGCCCCGCTAAAATGGTAGGTACAGCATCCTAGCTGAACCCAGGTTTCTTCGGTGCGTGCAACAGGTCCTCTCTCTTGTATTCCGCATGATATGTGGCAGATATTGCTTCTTCCGGGAAATGCTTCGCGCACACATGGTCAGTAGGCTGCATGACTCTGTCAGCTCTCGAAATTGCCTTTCGCCATGTATCCAAGAGCTCTGGTTCACGCGGAGCCTTGAAAAGCAACACACACTCTGCACAAGCTTCCGATACTCCTAGTTGCATTTCGGGACAAAACACCATTATCCTATTCGAGGCGCCACCAGTGACAAGGCCGCTCACGAGTACTCAGAGTCATATGCAGCGTCGAGGTATGCATGCACTGATTCGCAAAGTGCGAATCAGCAAAGCAAACGCACTGGCAATGCTCACAGACACCGGACAAGGCGTTCATAAATGACAAAATCTCATGCGCACAAAGCTTTCAGGAAGATGTTCCTTTGTGGGCGAATTTCAGAATGAGCACCGGATTAATACCTGGCACGCCATATCATATGGCTAGGGGTCCTGGGCTGGCCCCACGTCATCTCCTGACGCCGACCTCCGACGACAGTGTAGCTATGACCGACTTGACTTGCTCTACGCCACCTCGCAAGTGGTGCCCCGTCCTCGGACTCCTGTGACCGTGTTTCCATTTTTTCTGTCTCTCCTATCCCCTCGATATGTCGTCGCTCTCTGGCTTACCATCTCACGCCTCTTTCTCTCTCTCTACACCTTTATTCCTATCCTTTTAATCCCTCCTCACCCTCCATCCCTTGTGAGCTACTGTGGAGGTGTCGCTCACTGAAGCACATAGTTACGGGGCTCACTTTTCTCTTCCTTTCTCTCTTAGAACCACTTTGTGTTCCCCGATGCGCACGCTCTCGTTCATCGCTTTGGAGGGCGGAGACAACCGCGTTGTCGGCTACAGAGTCCGCCATTACAATGCCCTCTGCGCCGGCCAGCCAACGCGGTTTCGCGGCTGCATAAAGAGTTTTTTGGGTCAAGACGTGTGGTACTCAACATGAGAGAAATAAAAAGTTTTTTTTTTCATCGGGAGTCTGAAGGTCTTAGGTATCTAGTCTCTAGTCTTCATTTTTAAAGCGACATTAGCAGCTGGAGTTACTCGCAGCAGAAAAATACCGTCGACGCAAGCCGCGTTAACAGTTTCAATTAGCGTATTTTTGGACTAGTCGCTAACTATTTATATATGTAATAGATGTGAAACACCCGCACTTAAGTCACATGATCTTTCAATGTGTCTGTGTGTTGTGTGCATTCCACAAAAGTGTAGAAACAGTTTGCCATTCGCCAGCTGGTTGGAAAAAAAAGAAAATACGTGCTGTCGCGAGAAAAGAGAAAAATTACAGCATATCCACTGACTGATTGTTGATGTGTGGGTCGAAGCATTTATCCACGCTTCCTTCCGTGCTTCTGTCCTTGCGTCCGTTCATGTGTCCACCCGTCCATTCATACGTACGTCCGTCCAGCATATCCACGGAGCACAGCACAGCACGGACAGATGAACGCTTCGTTCCACTCATCATCATTCATGATGAGTGAGGCAAAGCGTACGTCCGTCCGTGTGTTCTTGCTTCCGTCCGTCCGTGCATCTGTCTGTCTGTCACTGAGACTAACGCCATATGCAGAGTGAGCCATACAACTAGGTCGTTCCGAACCAGTCACCGACATGCGTGGACAAACCCGTGGCTTTATAACTTCGCCCCTAAAACTGTAATTGCGTACCATACTTTCATATACTGTTCTTGAAATAATCAATAGCTACCTCATTTGCAGACTACACCCTGCAATGCGCAATATATACGTTGTTTTCATCGCTTATACTTTATTGAAAACAGCAGATTGGCAAAAAAATGTTGAAAACATATCATTCTATTTGGTGATCTACATGTGGCTTTTATGGCATTAAATCATGGCTCGCACGTGGACATTGACTCTCAAACCAGGTTTAGCGTGTTTTCAATAGGAATATACGCTAAATTAGCAATTTGAAAGCGTTCATTGGTATCGTTAAAATGAAGCGATCACACTGCTTTACAACAATGAGCAAGCAAATTGCATTTATTATACAGCAATTTAAATTCATATGCCACAGCTTTATTTGGACGATAACTTTATTATACTTCAAAAACAAGCGTTATAACTCAATGCAAGTTAACCGCCGCGCATGTCTTGCTTTCACATCCACTGGTTCTCATTGTTTCGAGTTAGCGCAGGTGAATTCGCAGCTTTATCCATGTATAACTTGACATCAACATTTTTTGACGAGAACCACTCTAGTACTGGCATGTCTGCAAGCTGCACTTCACCCTGCTGATTGAATATTCAGTTACAGCTTTGAAAGGGGACATCAAAGTGAACGGGTTGTCTGCTCAGGATGCTATTCCTTTCAAGTCTTTTTCACAAGGTATGAGCGAGCTCATAACCTCACCATTCGGATAACAAAAGTCCTTGCAATTCTGGGCATACTCCTTCAGGGCAGTTAAATATGCGTGTTCATGGCTCGCCGAGCTTTTCTTTGCAGCCCTGCACTGCCCGCAATTCGTTTCTAAGATTTTTTACACAAGAAATCCACCTATATGGTGCAAAATGTTGCATTCTATTGAAGTCAACGCTTAAATAAAGCCTCTTCAGCATCTCCACGACATTCTATTTTTCTCTTGGTAAATCATGTCAATCAGGTACTGTGTCACCATTTTCATAACTAAAGTTCGCCGGCATGTGCAAAAACTCGCTGACGCATAGAATGGGCGCAAGGACGGACACACAGCCGGACCGACGCCAGGATAAACGCAAAAAGCGGACGAATGGACGGACGCACGAACTAACGCAGGGGCGGACGAATGGACGGATGCACGTAAGCACGGACGGACTGACGGATGCTTCACCCCACTCATCATCATTCACTCTGCGGATATGCTGTGACACCGTTTTAATTGACATGCAATGCAATGCAACTGACTAATACGACTACGACGACACGCCACATACGACCCACAACCCTAAAAGAAATAGTTAAAGGCGCCGGCAGCAACAAGCACACAACGTAGGCGCACATCTTCGCGCAATTGCAGCTTGTGTACAAGAAGCGATTGAGAACAACACATTTTGTGCGATCCAAAATGAACGAGTTAAATACGCGTGTACACAGCATAAATGAACTTATATTTCACCCGGTACACTGGTAATCGCCCGATCGGAATCAAATTTCTAAACAGTAATTGACGCCGTTCTGCAGCTCCTGTAAGAAAGTCAATCACATCAAGCTTTATCACGATTGAAAGTGCCCGTGTGACAGTGCTTTAAGTTATAACTCTCGAAATGCTGAAATCGCATAAATTACGCTGCACAAACACGAATGGTCCGTGGGTTGCCACTTCTCGTGCTTGATCTTTACTAGCCACAAGAGTCACCTTTTCGGATCTTTCGCGAATATGAACATCCTGTAGCCACTTCGCGAGTGGTTTGTGCACTGTGGCACGCAACACTCGGACATTTTGCCCGGGAAAACGCCGCGCACGTGTCTCACTCAACCAGCCGCGACGAGACGGGGGGAGCCGAATGGCGGCCGCCGATCGGAAGGCGGCACTCACCCCCATGGCTGTGCTAGACTGTACCTGCGCTATGTCTGCGCCACGGAGGAAGGAAAGGTGCGCTTCGCTTCCTTTCTCCGTGGTCTGCGCGCTGGCTTCCAACAGCCTTTCCATCGGGTGTAGTACATGCCTCTCGCCACTTCGTTAAGGGTGGCGCTGCGACCCTGCCCTCTTCCGCCACTCTGTACAGCACGCATAACGCCAGCACATGAGTTCACTTCTCCCCTCACCGCGCGTTGAAAAACATGTTGCTTAATCATTGAAGGCGCACAAATGGTTTATGGCATTGCTCGTACCTAATGATTCTGGGCGTGAACCTATATGCCTCTGAAGAGTGCACTTTGCTGGCAGTGCCACAAGCCCTGAAGTGCGCCCATGATCGTAGCCTCTTTGTGACAGAAAGCGCCATATTACACACTCCTTACAAGTTCGTCTGAGTACGCTGAATGCTTTCTTCCGTCACATTCTATTTGATTCAAAAGAAACACGGCCTTTTTCTTGCCTTTCTGTGCATCTGTTGTGATTTTCTTAACACATGCGTAGTGCTTTCTTTCGCGATAATATTGGGACGCCTTTTTCTCTTCTTTCAGCGATTGCTGCGCCTTCTCGCATTTTGAATGGTGGTGCGACACTTGGGGAGCGCAATCGTTCTATCCATAGTCTGGCATCGACCCGCGCGATGAGCGTACGCTGTTTATTGTTTGCGTGAAAACACTTACTGCTTCGTTCACTGAAAGCGTCTTGTGAAGTTGCAACATCAGATCTGTTTCGTTGGTTCCCACTTTTCGCTTTCTTGATGTTTGACGTAGGGATGAAGCTGGCGGAGCAGGATCTTTGCGAGGCTTCTATGCACATGAAATCATGAGAGAAGGATAGTCCTGGAAAAGAGTAGGTGCGAAGTCAGGAATAAGTTTCATGATGCCGAGCGCAGGCAGGTACATAGTCTTCATCGTGCAAGTGTTTGCTGCATACCACTGTCGAAGCAGACTTGTCGTTTAGGATGAGGTCGTCTCGCAACATTTTTTTGTCACTTGGCACACAGCTCAGTATTGTTTAGGAATTGGTGAGAAGAAACACCGGGTGTTTTTCCCGAATGGGACATGCAGCACGGAACCACGGCGATCGAGCGGCTGTGACGGAAGACAGCAATACACTTTAACGCAGATAATATATATCCATGTGCATAATGCGCGTACTGATAGTTGTGCTACGGCCTTGTCGACTCGAGAAATCACTGTAGAGTGAACACTGACAAAGCACTGAATGAAATGCAGCCGTGGTGGGTAAATCCCAGGATAACGCAAGCCACACTAGAGATAAAAGGCAATCGACAACAGCCTGCTTGTTGCAATAAGCCACAAAAGAATTCATGCAGAGTTTTTAGAAAAAAAAACTGCTTACTTGTCGAAAAGTTGGAATGTTGTTAAATTCTATCTCTAAACATGTTGTTCTACGAACTCGAAGGATAGCGCAGAATTGATTTGCACCAGAGTTTTAGCTCCGGGCCAAGCGGCTTGTGAGCGTAAGCAGCTGCGTACTTCGTTCGCATTAATGCTTCATGGACGTGGCTTGTGGTACAAAGGAATGCGAAAGGACTTGGCGTCTCTGAAATCCATATTTCCAGGTGGTGTTAACACCTGGACAATGCACACCACCACTCTCTGTGCGTGCCGTCCGAAGGCGTTGTTCAGCAACAAGGGCGTTCTCTCTTTTTTTTTTACTTTCTTTCTATATATACGCACTTTTTTAGCCATTAAATATTGTTACGGGGAAAAGGCTTAGATTTTCTGTCGGAGCATTCTGCCCTAGTTTACTGTTCTGCTGGTGTTGTTCAACTTGCATTACCACACGCCGTTGACCATCCTGATCCTGCGCCCCCAAGGCTATGCTCCGTCGAGTATGTAGTGCATGATCACCATCATCATTTCTTGATCACCGCGCCGCGCCTCTCGCGCAGCTGATGCTAGCTCGAGCTGTGCGAGGTTTAGAACGAGCTGACACGCCTGGCGTGGCGGACGCTGGTAGTCGACGTGGCTCCGCTTCAGGACTGGAATAAAGTGGCGAGATCGGCACGGCCCCATCGGCCGCCTTCGACGTCATCTCACGTCTCTTCTCTCGTCGCTACAAGCACATTCGCCTGTTATGTCGAGCATGTGAAGTATATGGACGTATCTTCCGATCCGCCTGTGGCCGATGGAGATAATGTGGTGTCACCTAACGCTATCATCCTCTTTTCGTTCAATGTAACGTTCCCGCACACGGTTATCACTACGAAGGACAACGTGGCACGTCTCCCTACTGATTGATTGATATGTGGGGTTTAACGTCCCAAAACCACTATATGATTATGAGAGACGCCTTAGTGGAGGGCTCCGGAAATTTAGACCACCTGGGGTTCTTTAACGTGCACCCAAATCTGAGCACACGGGCCTACAACATTTCCGCCTCCATCGGAAATGCAGCCGCCGGAGCCGGGATTCGATCCCGCGACCTGCGGGTCAGCAGCCGAGTACCTTAGCCACTAGACCACCGCGGCGGGGCGCACGTCTCCCTATTGTCTTTAGAATTTGCGCGCAAGTACTGCCCCGAGGAATATGCTTAGCAAGACTTGCCTCGGCCGGCGACTACAACATTTCTAATTTAACAGAGGATACACCGTCACCTCCCAGTCTTGAGTTTGGCACTACCCGAGATGACATAACGAAAATGATCGCATCTGATCTCCCTGCCGATCATGTGCACGCGCTTCGTTGCCTTCTTGCGTCGTATGAAGACATCTTTGATCTCCACGACCGACCACTACGCCAAACGACCGTCGTAAATCATCGGATTAACACCGGCGATGCTAATCCGGTACATCGGCGGCCCTATCAAATACTCTCCACCGAACGCCGCGTGATCCAGAAAGAAGTCGAGAAGATGCTTGCTCGGAACATTATTGAGCCTTCTTCAAGCCCCTAGGCTTCGCCTGTCATCCTCGTCATAAAGAAAGATAACACCTGGCGTTTCTGCGTCGACTACCGGAATATTAACAAGGTAACAAAAAAAAAATTGGCCCGAATCTACATGTTACACTGTAAATGTCGTTGAAAGACGATAGTCTTGCGTCTGGAGAGAGTGAAGAAAACGTTTATTTGATGTTCTGCGGAAGAAAATCGGTGAATGGTATTCTGAAGGCGCTGCGTTAGAGTGCCTCGAGCGCGTAGCGGGGGCGAACAAGTGCATCTAGGATGAATGGATGGATGGATGGATGGATGGATGGATGGATATGGCTGTACCCTTTAAATCGGGCGGTGGCTAGCCCCACCAAGCCGTAATACTTAATGAACTCAAAACTATATTTATTTATTTTTTCCTTAAAAAGTGAGTTTGATGATTCGTACTTTGCAGTGAAGAGTTTAATTTTCACTCGTGCCTTGACTTTAGCCACCAATCAGATAACCTCCTTCTATTTACGTCTACTTGCTTATAGTCTATTTTGCCCTCCCGGTCCCTAAACCCCAGTGCTTTGAAAAACTCTGCGCCATCATCCTGAACTATAGGGTGAAGCCCTTTACAGAACATTATCAAGTGTTCGGCAGTTTCTTCTTCCTCTCCACACGCACTGCATGCTGTGTCTACCCCTTCGTATTTGGCCCGATATGTCTTGGTTCGCAGTACTCCCGTAGAGAACTACCCCGAGTATTATCATAGATCTTTTTCTTGGCATTTTCCTGCTTAAAATTTCGATAGATCTCTAGTGCGGACTTCATCATGCCCATTCTCCACATGCCAGTCTCCGTTTCCTTCACTTTCTTCTTAACCGATAGTTCTTTTTGTTTGGCCACCTGCTGTTTTCTAAGTATTTACCAGTCAATTTCCTGGTTCGCTTCCTCCATTTTGTATCGACATTCTTCATGTACAAGTAGCTGAAAACCTTCCTTGCCCAACGCTCCTCCCCCATTTCTCTCAATCGCTTCTCAAATTTTAACTTGCTGCTAGCTTCCCTGCCCTCAAATGATGTCCATCCCATATCACCTTGTACTCCCTGATTTGGTGTATTCCCGTGAGCTCCTAAAGCAAGTCTACCTATTCCACGTTGCTTAATTTCTAATCTTGCTTGAACTTCTGATCTCATGCACAAGACCGCATTGCCGAACGTCAGCCCAGGAACCAAGACCCCTTTCCATATTCCTCTCACAACATCATACCTATTGTAATTCCACAGTGCCCTATTTTTCATCACTGCTGCATTCATGTTACCTTTAGTCGTCACGTATATTTCGTGTTCCCTCATGTACTCGGTCCCATTGCTTATCCATACGCCCAGATATTTGTATTTATCTGTTATCTCTAGCGTGACCTCCTGTATTCTAAGTGAGTCATTGAAAATCATGATTGCTGATTTTTCCTCACTGAATCTAAAATCCAACCTATCTCCCTCATTACCGCAGATGTCCATCAATCTCTGCAAATCTTCCTTGTTGTTGGCCATTAGCACTATATCATCTGCGTTGTGCCTCAGGTCTGCGTATATGATCCGCGTTGTGATCAGGTAGTGCCTGATCAATAAGTTTTCCTTGTTTGACTAAAGAGAGGTTGAAGCCCAGTCCACTTCCCTCTAATTTGGCCTCTGATCCTTGTAGGTACATCATGAATAATAAGGGTGACAGGGGACACCCCTGCCTAAGCCCCCGTTTTACCTCTGCAGGCTTGGATACCTGTTTTTCCCACTTTATAACTACCTTGTTACCTTTATAGATATCCTTTAAAAGATTAGTGACTACATGTTCCACGCCTAGTGTGTCCAGTATTCCCCACAATTCCTCTTGAACTACGCTATCGTATGCTCCCTTGATATCCAAAAATGCTAGCCAAAGGGGCCTGTGTTCCTTTTCTGCTATTTCGATGCACTGCATCAGTGAGAACAGATTGTCTTCCAACCTCCTGTGTTTCCGAAACCCATTCTGCAGTTCCCCCGGCACCCCCTCGTCCTCTATCCATGCCTTCAGTCTTTCCTTTATAATCTGCATCGCCCGCCTGTAGACCACTGATGTCACTGTTATAGGACGGTAGTTGTTTATGTAAGCTTTGTCCCCCTTTCCTTTATAGATCATGCTCATCCTGCTAAGTTTTCCATCCATCGGGAACTTCACCATCGATTATTATTTTGCTCACTGCCTCTCTCAAAGCCTGCTTAGACTTCGGACCTAATGTCTTTATCTCCATAATTGGAATGCCATCTGGGCCTGTTGATGTACTACTAGGAACCCTTTTCTCAGTTCTTTTCCACTCTCGTTGTGAAAATGGAGCCATTGCACCACTTGATTCGTCCTTGTCTATTGTGGTGCATAAAGTACTTCTTTGTTGAAATTCTTCTGTCACCCTTGTTCTTATATATTCAATAGCTTCGTCCCCTTCTAGCCTAGCACCTTGGGCTGTAGTTATAAAACTCTGCTCTATGCTCGTCTCATTTCTTAGGGAGTTTAGATGGTTCCAAAATTTCGCACGACCGTTATGGGCACGTTATACACGAGCGCCATCTGGCAGTTAACTTCGAAAACAAAGGCGTGAGCGGCCACGGAGAAAGATGCGCGCCAGTCTCGGAGGTGATAAGGTGTAAAATTCAAAGCGACGGGCACGTGCCACATGCGTGTCGTCGTAGCAAAGCGTCGGAAACACCTTCTTGAGCATCGCGTTGCACTGTCAGCGCAGCGCGATAAACGCTACAGTCCTTAGAGTTACTTGTGTGTGCCTCTTCTAGTATAATGTCAGACATACAAAACATTGACGTGTTGTTATGGCGCCTCAAATATGCACAATATTTGCTTTTTTAATTGACAATCGCACAACTATGAACGCTAAACCTTGAGCAATATTGGTGGGCGCTGCGGATGGGGTTGGCCGTTTGAAGTATCGTTAGGGCGGACAAACAGACAAATGTACAGACAGACAGATTAAAATTTTTTCGTCGAAGGTCTCCAAGACAGACTATCGTCTTTAGAAAGACGTGTATCCTTTGCCACGGATAGATGACGCCCTTGACTGCCTTAGTGGAGCAAAGCATTTTTCTTTCATCGACCTCCATTCCGGATACCGGCAGATAGCAGTTGATGACATGGACCGTGAGAAAAAAGCATTCATAACTCCCGACGGACTCTATCAGCTTAAAGTAATGCCGTTCTGGTTGTGGAATGCCCCAGCCACATTCGAACGAATGATGAACGCTCTCCTTCACAGTTTTAAATGGTCAATCTGCGTGTGTTACCTTGATGACGTCATTGTCTTCTCACCGACTTTTGAAACACACCTAGAGCGTCTCTCGACTATTCTTTCTGCTTTCCACAAGGCAGGCCTTCAGTTAAACTCGTCGAAATTCACTTCGGCTGCCGGCAACTCACTGTCCTCGGTCACCTTGTTGATTCTTCTGGTGTTCGTCCCGACACTGAGAAAATCCGCGCATCAAAGATTTCCCTTGCCGACCTCCGCGAATGACGTTCGGAGCTTTCTGGGCCTCTGCTCCTACTTTCGCAGATTTGTGCGGAATTTCGCTCACGTCGCACGCCACTCACGGAACTACTGAAGAAAGATGTGACTTTTGTGTGGGGGCCTGAACAAGCCAGAGCATTCGCTGAGCTGACCGCCAGACTTACGACGACACCGATTCTCGGCCACTTTGATATGCCCGCTCCAACCGAAGTGTGCACCGACGCAAGTGGCCATGGAATCGGAGCAGTTTTGGCACAAAGACAGCATGGCTGCGAGCGCGTCATTGCTTACGCTAGCCGTTTCTTATCACCAGCGGAACGAAATTACTTAATCACTGAATGCGAATGCCTTGCGCTCGTCTGGGCAGTGGGTAAATTTCGCCTATATTTGTATAGACGACCATTCACAGTTGTCACTGACCATCACGCCTTATGTTGGCTATCGTCCTTAAAAGATCCTAGTGGACGTCTCGGCCAGTGGGCTCTACAAGGCTACAAGAATATTCGTACACAGTCGTTTACAAATCGGGCCGCCACCATGAAGATGCCGGCTGCTTGTCGTGTCATCCAGTCGACCCACCGGACGTTCCTGAGAGCGGCGAGTCTAGTTGCGTGCTGGCACTTTCCGCCTTCGGCAAAATCGGAGATCAGCAACGTCGTGATCCTCACTTGAGAGATACCATCCTTCGGCTGACTGGTCCCACAACTCATCCGTCTCTCCGTATGTTCCTGCTCCGAGACGGCGTATTATATCGCTACAGCATGCGTCCTGACGGACCTGAGCTGCTACTGGTCATACCCCAACATATGCGTCAGACTGTCCTCACGCAGTTACATTACATCCCGATGGCTGATCACGGCGAGAACGAGGATTCATTGGTACCTTGCCCAAGCGTGCCTCGTCAGACCGCGCAGCGTCCAACAGCGTCGCATCCAGCCGTCACGAACCGCACCGTCGTTCGGACGACTCCACATGACCCAGGCACCTTTTCCGGCAACGACGACAAGGATGTCGAAAAATGGATTCAGCTATACGAATGGGTCAGTGCACTATACAACTGGGACCCGACGCTCATGTTGGTCAATATTCTATTTTACCTTTAGGGCACTGCCAAAGTCTGGTTTTCCAACCACGGGGAAGAAATAACTAGTTGGGATATTTGCAAACACAAACTCATCGATTTCTTTGGCAAGCCCATTAGACGTCGTCGTTCGGTGCAGAAAGAACTCGCGTGCTGACTGCAGTCCTGCACCGAGTCATACGTGACATACATTCAGGATGTACCCGCCCTCTGCCGCACGGTTAACGACGAAATGCCGGAATCCGAAAAGGTCGCGCACATCCTCAAAGGAATCGCGGATGATGCCTTCACTCTCCTTGTGTTCCGCAACCCTTCGACAGTGGATGACGTCATTAACAAATGCCGACGCTTTGAACAAGCGAAAAGTCATCGTATTACTCCCCAATTTTCGCGTCTTCCCAACACGGCTGCCACGTCTACCTGCGAAGACGCCCGCCTTCCTTCAGCCGCTGCTACTACCGACGATATTGGGCGCATCGTCCGCCGTGAAATCGAGGCCACATCTCCTATTGTTGATCATGCCTGTGCCACTGACGATTCTCGTGCAGCAATTTTTTTAATACAGACCGTTGTGCGCCAGGAACTGGCCAACGCCGGACTGCAGTCATTCTGCCCAGTTAACAGACCTGACCAATTACCTAGTGTATCTGATATGCCCCGCAGTCCGTACAACCGTCCACGTTACCGGAACTCGGCTGAATGGCGAACCTCCGATGATAGACCTATCTGCTTCCCCTGCGGACGAGTCGGCCACATTTCACGTCATTGCCGTAATTCCTAGAATCGGCAGCCATGGCCGCACTACCAATACCCAGCACATCCACTAAAATGTTACGGGGAAAAGGCGTCGGAGAAATATGCTTACTATCGATTTAAGAAGCAGACATACAAGATGGAACCCAGTCTGCACGAGAGCTGCGACATCGTCTTCTTCCTTATCGAGTTATCCGTGGCGCCACGTAGCAATATACAACACACGTATGTGTTTAAAAGAGTTGTCTGGCAGCAGACAGCAGCTATTAGCCCTGGAAAACCACTCCAAATCTATTTGGAAAAATAAAAAAATAGTTAGCAAAGGGAAGGCTCGCTCGTCATTCTGTGAGCGGCCTCTCTTAATTGCGACGTGATTGGGGCCAAAGGTGTTTAGTGCTCTCAGTTTGCAGAACAGGTGCAGCATTGTTTATCTTTCTCTCTGATCATTGCCAGTGATTCATGCCTCCTGAATTATGCCTCTCATTAGGCGATTATTACGCATTTTCACAGAGTTCCAGCTTGTATTATCCATGAGCGCATGCATAGTTTTAAGCGGTAAGCCGTCTGGTAAGATTAGTTTTTTTTTAAATATACGATCCTCCCTCTATCCCTGATTTCTTCATTAATCCACCTCCCCCTCTTCGTCGAGAACCCTTATTTCACAGTTTCACATCGACCAACTCCCTTGTGCCGTGTGCGCGGCGCAGGAGATGCAAGGTCAGGGTCACTCCGCCCCTACCGCCGACGGGTGGTGAAACATACTCAGAAACTCTCCCATTCTGTTCGCGATGGGTGAGAAGGCCGTAAGGAAAGAAGTACTTTAAAAGGAAGTTGAAACCGAACTATCGCTGTAAGGTATCAGCCACATTTAAAATCCTACTGAAATGACGCTATTTCTCTGTTCAGCTGGTATATAAATGAATGCACTTTCTTCTTATGAAGTACTCAGATTTATGGGTGTCTGAGTGGATAATATTTACGATCATTTAAAAAATGCAAAATTTGTGAAAATAGGAAAACGTCAGTCTATGACACAAAAACACTTGTCACTGTCACATACTAGTCACGAGCATTCAAATTTCAATTTCAAACAAGTGCATAGCTGAATTTCTGTAACAATTCGGGCTTGTGCACAGACAAAGCTTAAGATAATTTGCTGTGTAACTATATCCATTCGGTCATTTTGCTTGTTGCATGATGAATTTACTATGAAGGGACATTTTCTGCACTTCAGGTAAATCTTCAACTAGAGAGAGAGAGATAAGTTTACTTACAGAAAGGCAGAGAGGTCGGCCTGAGCGATAGCTTGCTCTAGCCTGCTACTCTACACATCTTCAACTAGATCAGTGAGAGTCCCTGGGGATGCAGTCTCCTTCTTCTCTTTTTAATCAGCCGGCGTATCTCAAGTTTTCTCCGTTCCCGAGCGGCGGTGGCTAGATCAAGCGTTTCCTCAATTCGCTGGTTGCAATCTACACATTGTTCTTGATTGTTTTTGTCATTGTTTTTTTTATGCTAGCCACTAATATGACACAACACACACATACGTCTGTTAGCCCCAGTCATGCCCACACAGTCCTTGTAATGAATATTTCTTAACGGCGCACTTTCTCCTTTCGCTGTGCCAGTAGATGTATTCTGGAAATTATGCGTTATAGAAGGTTATTACTGGAGGATTTTCCGCCTCCTCTTTTTTTTCCAATCACTCAGAAAAACTGGAGTCCTCTGAAGGAGCGGGGACCTCTTGCCGGTATTATTCTGACAGACCGCAAGACGGCAGCAGTTGGTTGTTGTACAGGTACCCTTTATTTTGCGGCTTCATTACAATTACATTGGGAATTTTGGAAATAATCAAGGAACTCCATCACTCCTCGATGTCCATGCACATTGGTCGGTTTAGGCTTCTCCGTTTATGATATGCCTATATGTATTCAGGATGTTGCTTTCTTGAAAGTAAATATCATCCACCTTGCGCGTCTTTTCAAGACTTTTCTATGGATATTTCCCACTTCTGCAGTAACAGCGCGGGTCGGACGGCAGAGAGAAGTGGCGTTTTTAGGGGCTTTTCCACTACCCGCTGGTGCGCCCGGTCACAAAACACATCGTTATAATGTCCAGAGGGTCAGCTATAGCACACGGGATAGCAGCTACAGTAGAATTAACCTCGGGAGACGTACACACGTGCTTGATGCATCCACACGTGGTCAATGCTTATATCATGCCCGCAATGTCAACATTAGGAGAGTTTCCTACGTCGTGGATTTCTGAGTATCTTTGCGAGTTTAGGCGTCGAATTGTCTTCAGAAGACCATGGAAGCATGCCATGCGACGAGACATACACGCAGAAAAAAAAGTGCGATCGAACACCGGCACGGAACGCACAAAACTGCAGCCGCAATGAAGCCAGCAGGAAGCAGCCGGTTACTTGGCGCGAAGTTAGACTGCAGCGCCCTCACACTCTCTTGGAGCAAATCGCACTTGCCTCGAAAAGAGGAGTTCGAAAACTGAAAAAGTATCTTTAAAAATTGGTCTAGCCTGGCCGTGTCACCCCTTCAAGAGTGGCTCCACCCTCCAAGGGGGAGCGGCGCATTGAGGGAACCCTACATATAGCTAGAGTGCCTCGAGCGCACGGGCATCAAGGCACCCTACATATGGCCATACAGAAACGCCATCACAACTCGTGCGACAGAAACTACTCGCAATTCAAGGTCATCGGCGAACACAATGTGCCCGCGCCCTCTGCGTACGCGGAGTGGCGAGTGTCTGCACCTAACTTATTCTCACAACGACGTGCGCGAGGCGCCACTGACGCGACAGTATTCATTGGCGCGACCAAAATTGGCACCGTTTCAATGCACGGGGCGCTTGGGACTTCTGGGTGAATCCGCCTTATTTCACGGAGTAGAAAAAGTTGCTCCGTGAAATGGATCTCACGACAGAGCTGCTCCAGATATGCCAATCGAACATTCAAGGAGCACTCTCAACCTGCCAGTGAAATAGACTTGCGAGCATGGAACAGAAGAAAGTGTCACCGGAAGTGCACCGAGTGTGCCAATGGATGACACCATTAGACATTTCATACTTGGGCAAGGAGGTTCGTTTTAGAAATTAGGAAGTACATTAAAGTATAAACCAGTCAATCACAGTACATACTGCGCGAATAATATATGCTTTTGTATTTCTTAGTGTCCAACCAAGCCGTGAGACTTTATGACGGCAAAGTTTCGCTTTCGTACAATAATCAATTTTTATAAAGGAGGCAACAGCCATCCTTTCATTTCATTTGTGTTTTCGCTCATGCAGTTTCTCACTGCTCCGAGCAGTTGGAGAGAAAAACATCGGAGTAACTATGCTTCAAGCACTAAAATGAAACGTTTCGTTAACACACATCTTCATTCCTCGGAGCCAATTACGAATCGTCGTCTCTGGCAAGGGAAGGATGTGTTCTTCACCGTTAGCCACAAATTTATTCCGAGAGAAAACAAAATTTTCGTCACCGCTAAGCGTGACGGGACTGCGGTGCTGGGCAGCCTGCTTTGTTTTTAAATAGTACAGCCTGAAATTAGGATTCATTATAATAAATGCTTCATTACAACTGCATTTGTAACCTCTATCAGCATTAAAAAAAATAATAAATCTAGACTCTGTGACCTACCCGACGCTTGGCCGATCCCCCTTAGTGGGGGGGTGCCAATCATCTAAGGAGCATCCTTGATTGATATGTGGGGTTTAACGTCCCAAAACCACTATATGATTATGAGAGACGCCGTAGTGGAGGGCTCCGGAAATTTAGACCACATGGGGTTCTTTAACGTGCACCCAAATCTGAGCACACGGGCCTACAACATTTCCGCCTCCATCGGAAATGCAGCCGCCGCAGCCGGGATTCGAACCCGCGCCCTGCGGGTTAAGGAGCATCCTCATCCTCCTCTTTTTTTTCTGGTATTCTCTCTTCTCCTCGCCTCTTATTTTTTTTACCTTTTCCTACTGTTGCTGCCCTTTTTAACCTTTTCATTTATTTATTTCTCTCACTTATTTATTCCCTTCTCTTTCTTGCTGTTTTTATTTTTCTTCGTACTTTTCCCTTTTTTTCTCTATTTCTTGCTTGTTTTCTCTTTTTTTCGCCCTGGCGGTGAAATTTACTTTTATTCCTTGACCCATAAGGTCCTTCTCCACCAATTAGGTTGGACGAGAAAGAGCATTGCATACGTGGCTAAGTAAAGTCAGTTGTTGCTCTCACAAAAACTTTTCTCCTGGACAAAATGCTGGTGCCAGCTACATTTCCTATTCATGACGACTTTTTATCTTTCAAGGCTCTATATTGTACCGCTAACTTCAGCCTTCTTTACTAGCGGAAAATGCACGCACATTGAAAAATATACATTTATGCTTTTAATCACTCACAAAATGCCCAGAACAGTTGCATAACGACAAAAAATTACATCTGTAGGTAGAAAAATAAAGAATGCTAATACTCAAGACAAAGCTGGCAGACAACACTTGAAGGCACAGTTGAAATTTGGGATATTTTCCGTTCATTTAGTTCGCTTCTCGCAATTCCGGAGGCGTGTCTGGCTGACAAGATGGATGGGCCGCTTTGAAAGCGGGCAGGCTCTCCAGGGCAGTGCTGACTCGGGACAGCGTTGGAAACTGGCTCATGTCGATCTTGAATCGGTTCGCATTGTACACCTGGGGCACAAGGCAGGCGTCCGCGATGGTCACTTCGTCTCCAACGCAGTATTTGCCGGCCGTCTTGGAAACAGTGGCTTCCAGAGCTGCACCAAGTAAGTGAACCCACACGAACCTTAGCATCACAATCATCATCAGCCTGACTATGTCCAGTGTTGCTCTCATAGTTGATTGTTTTAAATAGTATTGCAGTATTCTTATGCATGTTGCTATACACAATGATCACTGAATTTTCCGTCTTTACCCTAGACAACCAATAATAGCTCATCCTTCACCTCGGTTCTAAATTTTTTCCTTATCTGGATGATGCCTTGCGGGACACACTAGGGCATGTCTCGCAATATGTCATTGCAGTTATTTCAATTATTCAGTCCTGGTAAATCCCCTGCAGTGAGTAAGAGCCGAGATTCACGGCTTAAGCAAGCAAGCGAAAGTCTCTACCATTTTTCTTCAATTAATCTAGTCCAGTGCTCACTGCAGTCATGCTGCCTTCGCAAACTTCATCATCTCATCTGGATGGATGGATGGATGGATGGATGGATATGGCTGTAACCTTTAGATCGGGCAGTGGCTAGCGCCACCAAGCCGTAATACCTAATGAACCAAAAACTACATTTATTTTTTTTCCTTAAAAAGTGAGTTTGAGGATTCGTACTTTGCAGTGAAGAGTTTAATTTTCACTCGTGCCTTGACTTTAGCCACCAATCAGATAACCTCCTTCTGGTTAAGTCTACCTGCTTAAAGTTTATTTTGCCCTTCCGGTCCCTAAACCCCAGTACTTTGAAAAACTCTGCGCCATCATCCTGAACTATAGGGTGAAACCCTTTACAGAACATTATCAAGTGTGCCCACGCAACATTCTGTCTCCCCCTGGTGCATCTGCCTCCTCTTGAAATTGTCTGTTACTCTTAATAACCGGTCGTCATTTAGCATTCGTAATTTTCAACAGGTTAGCAACAAAGCCACAAACATCGATACTTGCCACATTGACACTTAAGTCAAAGCTTTCCTCCAGGAGTTTCGTCATGTCAGAAGGCTAGCTACGGCCATCATGATAGCTATGGAGGCTGAGGTGTCGCGCTAGCTAATCTTGAGATCGGGGGCTTGATCCCAAGCCATGGTGACCGCATTTCATTGCAGGCGAAATGCAATAAAACCCCTGTCCTTAGGTGCAGGTGGCCATTAAAGAATTGCAGGCTGTCATAATTATTCTAGCGTCCATCAACACTGAGTGCCTCGTAATCTGCCGTGATTTTGGCACGTCAAAAAAAGCAACTATGAATTTCTAGACGGCTAACTGAAACTAAATTTCACTTTACTTAAGGCATCACCCCATAGTAGTATAAACCATCAAAGCAATTTCGATAAGGATACAAGGTTGGTAATGCATAGTTTTGCTGGTTAGAGGCCCTCAACAAGCATCTAAGTACACAACACACACAAGCGGTGGTTGGCGCTGTGACGTACGAGTTTGGGCGACCATTCAGCACCTCCAAACATTCAATCGAGTATTACAGTTAATTAGAATTCACTTCAGCACAGGTTTCAATATTCGAAGCATTCGAAATGAACACACATAGCAGCATGTCCAACCCCCTGGAAAGGTGGTTTCACGGCGGCTTAGCCGATGCTACTACGAAGCCACCACAGCGCCATTCACACAGTCATGAAGCCAGACATCAAGGCAAAGTTTGCGTATTGCTTGTACTTTCATCAAACAGAAAAACAGAGTTACACAAGCAACCGATGGTAACCTCTGAAATGTACTGCAGTTTACAGTGTGAAGGCCCCACTTCTAATCGGAAAAGTGGTTAATTAAAAAATCTCTGTATATACCTAATTCTAATAAATGGTCGTACGGCACACAGTTTCATTTCATTTCATTTTATCATACCCCTAAGGGCCACAGGCATTATAGAGAGGGAGTGGTAACAACAATTTTACACAAGGAATAAAGGAACCAAAAGTATAATAAAACAAAAAAGTAAAATAAAATGCACATGAAACAAGCGAGCAACATGTGAACTTACAGCGAGTTTAGAAAAAGCCTGGGTATATAATGTTAGCTATCGAATTGGGGAACTGTTCGTGACTAGTAATGTTCAGAACATTTGCGGGAAAGCCATTCCAATCACGAGAAATTTGTGGTAGAAATGAATTATGAAAGTGCAGAGTATTACATGAAGCGAGTCCGAATTTACGACGATGGTATGTGGAATGGTTTACATAAGATTGACTCAGGGATGAGGGGTTCGTGTAGTGCAGGATGACAAGGCAATACGGGACCTTTCTGCATGGCAACAATTATGGGAGAGAAAGGTCCGTTTTCATGGACGTTAAACTGACTGGCGCTGCGGCTGTAATTAGAGTGAATGAAATATGCAGAGTCATTCTGAACCGTTTCTAGAGTAGAGCAAAAATAAGCTTGCTTGGGTGGGATCCTAGACCGGTGTAGCATATTCCAATCTTAGTTATTCATACAAATAACAAAAGCTTGAAAGTATTCTTAGTTGGTAGATGTAATGGGAAGTAAAGGACCGGGGCTTTGAAAATTTGTGAACATCAAACCTGCATCAGGCTTTTACGCAAGTCCCTCTATGGAAACTGTTTCCTTTGAAATTATTTGATACTGATTACACCATGCCTAGGCTCTGTTTAAAACCATACGATTCACATTTGCACAAGCCTAATGACCAGGTCCACTTTCACATATTTTTCAGCACTCAATTATCTCACAGGCCATGCCAAGGAGCCTCTCATTGTAGGTCATGCCATATTCATGCATTACTTCAAGCAAGTTGTTATGGCAAGATTTTTGAAATCTTCAATGTCGTAGTTTGTCATTTCTTTATGTATTTCCAACTCACACACAATTTCACATTTGCTACAGTTGGCTTTCAAGCAATCACTCTATTTGAGCATCCTGGTGTGACCAACCAGCATTACATGTCAAGACAGCTTAGAGTTACACGACTAGCACCTTGCAGGTAATCTGAAGCTGACTTCCCACAGTGCTTCAAGAACAATTGAGCCTCGTGATATCAATCCTTCATATGCATAGATAATATGAGTATTTTATAGAATAGTGTACAAGTAAGGAACTAAAAAGTATATTATAACCTGTCGTTATGCCCTTTAATGAGATAAGCAAAGGCACCATGAACAAAAAATTTCTGCAGCACTTAATAAGCACTCTGGAAACTGGGGCTTT
Organism: Rhipicephalus microplus; assembly: GCF_013339725.1. Lineage (NCBI taxonomy): Eukaryota > Metazoa > Arthropoda > Arachnida > Ixodida > Ixodidae > Rhipicephalus > Rhipicephalus microplus. The sequence continues at coordinate 112,612,355 of NC_051168.1, read as the reverse complement.
ACAAATGGCTCTCCCTGGCAAAAGAAATAACTACGTACTCAGTACTCATGGACTAAAACGTGAAAACTTAGGAATAAGTGACACGCATACTTTCGTTTCCAGCCTACGCAGTTCATGCCATATCAGCACACTTTTGACTTGCAGTCATTCTAACAGCCAGATTTGCATACCTGATGTTACTGCGATGGAACTACCATGAGCTATGTTCTAGAGGAACCATCAATAAGCATGCCATTCATGGGTGAATGGCCGGTTAAGATATTGAAGGAACCGTTACCCCTGCAGCCGTGTATGACATGGTGCTCACAAATTTCAAGTTAACCTTCCAATGGCTCCTAAAGTAGGCTCTTGTGTTTAAAGACATCCACACAGAAAGACAAGTAAAGACTGGCGTCTTACCCTTGAAGCCATTGGTGATAAAGTTGACGGCCCACTCAGTCCTTTTGGACTCGTCCAGTCGTAGCAGAACGTTGAGATTCTGCAGAGGCTGAATCCCGGATGCAATTATTTCGGCTATTGCTCGCACCTAAGGAAAGCCAAAAACCAGGACGCATTAGATGTGCTAGTATTAAAGAGAACAGATATATATCTTGAAAGATATGTTCCCGACAAATATTAATAGTGAAAAGTGACATAATTTATGTGCGCCCCCTTTAGAGTTTAACTTTTAAACAAAGGAAGAAAGAAAAAGAAGCAACCGAAAAGGTATTATAATCAATTCATTATGGCTAAATTTTTTCGTGCTTGGTATTTTGTAGTGTGATCGTCATACATCGTCATTACGACGGCCACAAGCAATGAAGAATATGTCGCACATTTGCGACTTTAGGAGATGGACTACGCACTAGTCAAGCCGCCTTTTGGCAGCTTTATTTTCGTTGTCTTCCATCTGTGAAATTGCACAAGGTGGAAATAAATTTGAATTTGAATCAATGAAAACTGCAACTTGCATGCAGCAAAAAAAGACATACACAAGCACATTTGCACCTTATAGAAATAAATTACCGCCAATTAACTGAACATATTAATAGAGTATAAACTGTTTGCTGGTAAATAGCTACCACTTAAATAAGTCCAAGACATGTGTCTTTAATATATTATCTGCCAACTTTTGATTATGCGGTATTTGTACTGAACTGTCCTATCAATTCAATCGAATCAGCTATATCTCATGCAGACGCCGCATATCTCACAGTGAGCTCAATCTAGCACGCATGCAGGCCTTACTTGTCGTTTCCACCCAATAAGTAACGTTGCAGTATCTTGGGATGCTTTTGAAGGAACTGACAACCAGCTTTCGGGTCACCTGTTTTCCTCAGTGCAACGGAAAGCTCCCCAGCCAGAGTCCAATCATGGAGCGGTAATGTACAAATTGTTGCAAAACATTTTTAATCGGTACTTTTCTATCTGCAGCGACCATAAAGTATCAAGCACGACATATGCTGCTAACGGTGCTATCTTGCATGAATGCACTTAGTGTTCGCGCCCGTTCAGTGCACACTACGTGCATACGCAGCTGATCGACATGGTCCTACTATTTTCATGACCAGGTGTCCCGTCCTTTTGAAGAAGTGTCGAATTACAAGAGAAGGAACAACAGGCACCATATTTTACAGCTATGGTGAAAAAGTGCCTTTCGTTACGTCAGCTTGGCTGTGACTTAAAAGAGTTTCCCAGCGCTCGAACAGTAGGCAGCAAGGGTAATAAAGGTAATTCACTCACATTATCACTGCTTAATTAATCAAATACAGTGCCAACACAAGCAACAATACTAGAAACAAGTTCCACATCTAAAGTACAAAACGTAATAGCAAAACCTCGAAATCGTGAAAAAAAAAAATTGAGCCCTTCCACATTGAAGACAACACAAGCAGTTTAGAATAGAAAAAATAGAAAAAAGGAAGGAAAGAAAGTATGAGGTAACACATTGCTATCAAAGTGCACAGATCAAATGTTGTGCAGATACCTTAGCCCGTTGTGCTGGGTCTCTGGGTAGCAGCCTTGGCTCGGGGAACTTCTCCTCGAGGTACTCAATGATGGCCAGCTACCGCGCAGAACAGAGAGAATGGAAAATGCATAAGCTACATGCAACAGACATGTTACTAATTAGTTTGATAGCACACAAACGCTATAACACAATCACAATTACTTTGATGCAAGAAATATGAGCCTTCAGCGATAACACAAACTCAACACTTGCTTTATTAGTTGGTAGTACTTTTCTAAAAGTATGCCATAACGACAGGCTTGCAAGCTTCCAATGAACAACACTTTCTAATATAATAATAATAACAATAGTAATAATAATAATAACAATATGTGGGGTGTTACGTGCCAAAAGTACGACACGATTATGGGTGAGCCGTAGTGATGGCTTCAAAAAATCTCGACCATCTGGGGTTTTCGAAAGTGCACAGACATCGCACAGTAGAGGGGCCTCCAGCATTTCGACTCTATGGAAATGAAACTGCTGGGGCCACGATTGAAGCTGCGTACTTGGGGTCTGCAGCCAAGCACTGTCATCACTACAGGACTGCAGCAAATAAAACCAACTTATGAAACAAAAAAGCCCCATATTCTCAGATTGTGCAAGCTCAAACCACAATATGATAATAAGGCATGCTGTCATCGAGAAATCAGATTACTTCTGATCATCTACGCATTTCTTATGTGCACGTGAATGTCAGTACACGAGCATTTTTGCATTCTGCCTACGTCATAATTCAGGCTGCCATGGCTGAGAACACGGTGTAAGAAAAGTAATTTAGGTCTGCGCAATCCGCCTGATGGCGCATCCAGATAATGTTCGCTTCTTTCCTTCTCTTGGTCCCCATGTTGCAGCACTTCCTACGCAACCATGGCCGGCACATGTATGAGAAGACGAGCTGCGTGTGTAGCATACGTAACGGCGTTGCGCATGTGACAACTCAGCGTTACAAGTATAATGTCTTCTTTTTTTTTTTCTTACACCATGCAGCCGATAGCAGCGTTCGCCGCACTTGGTGTTTTTCGATCGCGACAAACGCGGTATGCGTTTCCAGCCCAAGTACCTAGCGTGCACAATTTAAAAAATACTATGAGGTGAAAAAAAAATCCACATTTGTCTCATCGTGCTAGCTTTCTCAAGCCTCCATGTCGTAGCACCCTTCACGAAACTGCGGCTGGCGCCTGTACTAATGCGAACATTATTTATTTTGATTACCCTCAGGGCACATAAAGGCGTTATTGAGGGGGTGGGTAATACAACAAAAAATGCAGTAAAAATAGAACATAAAAATAGAAGTCAGTGGGAATACATGTTTGCCAACAAAAAGTTATTTAGGGCGCATAACATAATCTGTCAGTGCAGTTTTGAATGATGATGCGTCTTTAATAAAGGAGATGGAGGAGGGAAGATGGTTCCACTTGGCACTGGTTTTTGGCAGAAAGGAGTCGGAAAAAACATTAGTGCGACAGAGAGGAGTGAAAACTTTACGCTCATGATCAAGACGTGACGATATGTACGACGGCTGTGATATGAGCTCCTGTTTAATTGAATTGTTCAAGTCAAAAATTTTTTGGAAAAGGCATTGATGAGAAATTTTTCTTCTAAGCTGCAAGTCAAGTAGTCCGAGATCTGATTTCATTAATGAAACGCTAGCTGTGTGGGAATAGTTTGACATAATAAAACGTGCTGATTGATTTTGAATGGACTCAATAATGATTTTTAATGTTTTTAGACCGAGGTCACAAACAGAAGACACGTACTCGAGTTCAGGTCTAATGAGTGTTTTGTAAAGTAGCAATATTAAATGGCATGGGGCATTAGAAAAATTTTTGCGTATGTACCCGAGTGATTTATCGGCATTGTTAGTGATGTATTGAATGTGTGTGCCAAGAAAGGTTATTCTTTATGTGAATCCAAGATACTTATACGAGGTTATGTATTCAAGGTTGATGTTATTAATAGCATAACTGAGAGGAATGGATGCATCATAGCGACGTGAAACAGTCAATCGTGCCTTTCGTGGGTTTTAATACCATTAGCCATTGTGAGCACCACTTTGACATGTTATCTAGATCGAACTGAAGAATGAGGTTATCATGCAGACTAGTCATTTCATGGTATACGACACAATCGTCAGCGAAAAGTTTATTAGAACTATTAATAACGGTAGGTAAGTCATTAATATATATTAGAAATAGCAAGGGACCCAAAACAGAGCCTAGAGGAAAGCCAGACTTTACACCACAGTAGGAGGGTACGGCACCATTAGCAGTTGCGAATTGAGTATGGTTAGTTAGAAAACATTCTATCCACTTCAAGATGTTAGGGTCAATATCAAGAGTACTGAGTTTAAGAAGTAGTAAGCGGTGAGACACCTTGTCAAAAGCCTTAGCAAAGCCTAAAAAATATTGTCAATAACCTGTCCTTTATCTAAGGAGGATGAAATGTTATGCATAAACAATACAAGTTGTGTTTCGCAGAAATAGTTCCTGCGAAAGCCATGCTGAAATGAAGTGAAAAATGCGATAACTGACGCGCTCTCCGTCACGGCAGGCGGAGAGTGTCCCCACCAAAAATATTTTTCTTACACCCTGGCTGAGAATTATACCTATACCCTCATGCTAAAGGGTAAAATTATAGCTCTTAAGTTTCCACTGGATGTCTCCAGCTTCTGAACATTGATTTATTTATGGAGCAGAACATCCCAATGCTCCTCTGATGATATGAGATATGGCACACCGGAAAGCTGCAGATCAGCCAGATTAACATCTGTTACCTGAAGTTCTGTGATGCTCACCTATAATTAAAAAACTTGAGTGTTTCTGCATTTGGCCTCACTTCATATGTTGCCTTCAGCACTGAAAATACAACCCACAACCTAATACTGAAAAGTGGAATGTGATAGCCACAGAACCACTGTGATGAGTACCAAATGAAGGGAATGATCGGGGCTTGTTTCTTTGCTTAACACAACCCTAATAACAACCAGCATATAGCTAATCCAAGAGAAGTACAGGGGATGTTAATTGTATTGCTCTAAGTGTATTGTACCTGTGATACAAATGTGAAGAAAGTAAGGTGCTAGAGCAGACAACTTGCCACTGGGAAGGAGCCCACCTGCAACCTTTGATTAACGCATCTGATGCTCCTATATTAATTGAGCTAGGTGGTGGTTATTCCCTCATCTACTTATCGGGTATTTATGTACTACATGCAAACCTGGGAGCATTAGTCAAGGCCGCTCACAGCCATGACGGTGAAAGGGGGAACACTCTTTGCCAGAGGCATTACATAGCACATGAACTTTTAAAGAGTGCACAGCTGACCAATAAGTCCTCGCATACTACTTGGAGGCATAAATTCTGCGGGAACAAGATCATCGTAATGAATGAAGGAAGAAAGGGAAATTTGAGGGTACGGTATGTTTTTTTTTTGTTTAACGCAACTTCAATAAAAAGTAGCAGATAATGAAGCCAAGAAAATTGCTGGGGACGTTAATTGCACTTTTTGAAGTGAATTGTAGTAATTGTTAAACAGACGTGAAGAAAGGGAAGTGGGTGAATAGAAAATCTGCTGCTGGCGGGGAACAAACTTACTACCTTTGAAGCACTACTGATATCTGAACATGAAGCCAATGGGAGGACAGCCTAAGAGCACGAGAAAGTGTACTTACAGACTGCGTGAATGTCTCGCCATTGTGAACCAGGGCTGGCACTTGCTCCATGGGGTTCACCTTCATATATTCTGCAGAGTGCTAGAAAATGGAAATGGTTAGGTTAGGGAAAATGAAGTTCAAGAGAGTTGTTTGTTGGGCAAGTTGGTGCATGGTTACACTAGAACAAAGCCACCAAAACACAGAAATACATTGCAAGCAGTGCGGTTGCACACTCACATTTGTGAATGTATCAACAGTAAGGCTAGGACACAGCATGAAAGATAACCGATATAGGCATACAACCTTCGAAAACTTACTGCTGAAAAATGTTTAAAGGCGCATTCACAATGAGCGCAGATCCGGAAAGAAAACACCGATTATCTTTGAAAGCAGGAAACCTGCGGGGCTTTGGCTGAATCATGCCCTGATGAATTTTCTCTCCACACTAAAGTTGGCCCCTTTGGCCACAGCCAATCAGGGCGTGAAACAGGTATGTTCAGTATCGCAAAGTACTGCAGTATTCCGTAGAACAGCAAGATGGCAACATGTCCACCATGGATAGATGGATCGCAGCGAAGCGGGCAGTGTGGTCGGTCGGCATTTAATTACATGACAAGTGGTGAAGGTTTGTGCGGCCGCACAGCCCACAAGGTGTGCGCGTGGCTGTCACAATATTGGGTTCTAGCCATTTCAGTCTCCAAAAGAGTGTACTGCATAGGCAGAATTAGTGAAGACCTTATCAGCAAATACCTCTGGAAAGCATGAAGGGGAGACTTGTGCGAAAAGAGGACCAGCCAACTCGGCAAGTGCACGTCATCATTAGAAAAATTTTCTAAGAAAACTTTTAAATTCACAAGCCAGTTCCACTTTTCTTTCTCTCTTTCATTTTCTTTTTCCTGCAGTAGCAGCAACAATATCTGCACTTCTGGTATCCGTGCATATGCTGTTGAATATGACCATGATAAGCAATCAGTCAAACATTACTTCGTACACCGGGGCATGAGAATGAAACCACCTGCAGATCTTTGTGCGCATCGAAGTCGCATTGCAGTGCTGGAGGGTCAAGCACCGATATAATGCAACACACGCTCACCTGCTCGCCGCCATCCTTGATAAGGTTGACGGCTTTGTACTCGTAGTCAACGTTTTTCCATGCCAGGGCTGAAAATTAAGTGGTGTTCAGCACATGAGTAACATGAAGTCGTGCTTAATTGATCAGCATACATGCGTAAGATGTCACTGCACTGAACGAAAATTTTACTATGACAGATTGCTGGTTAATGAGAGCATAAGCTGCACGTACCGATGCGAACTCTGTAGGCACATGAGCTCCTGAAATAGGAGTAGAGGACCGGCTGGAAAGAAAACGATCGACAATCACGCACCGATAAGACCGCGCTCCTAACGTTCTGGCTTTACGCTAAGAATCAAACTCGCTACGCTGCTAATGAAGGATGTCATATTTCACAAAAGAAGGAATTGAGAGGCAGACCTTTGAAGTCATCGCTGTATCAAGCCGAGCGCGCAACAACTTCACGACTGCCTTTTCCGCTTGTTATGGCACCGCGACGTGGACCGGCTTTGGAGAAGAGAAAGCGCGGGACGCGAGCGGCGCTAATCAAGAGGAGAAAACTTATCTGTCCTCGGGCCTCTTTCACAGCTACTGCCAAGAAAAGCAGTCAGACGGCTCTCCCTTCCCCTTCCAAGCCGATTCTACACATCAGAGTAGAGATATGATGCTCCGCGTGCCTCGCCGCCTTCCTCATGGGCCCAGAGGACTTTGGGTCTGGTATATATCGACGATCGCCCACGAAAATGCGATAACTGAGCTTATCGCACTCTAGTTTAGCCCACGACGAACTAATTTGACTAGTCGACAAACTGATTTCAGATGTTGACATCAGAACTCGTGCTCGAATAAGAGTAGGTAAAGAATAGACGCACCTTCAGTGCAGCCATCCTGCTTGATACTGAAGCCCTTAAACTTGGGAACTGCCTTTCAGGTACTCGCAGCTTATCTGCATCCGCAGTATCTCGCGGTCCGAAAACAGCTGTTCGTTTTCCCGCACCGGAAAAGAACAGCGGGAATCGCAACTTCTGTTGTTCGGCGAGAGATGGCGGCACCATCAATTCCTAAAATAAAGATGGCTGCGCCCGCGAACCTAAACCGACGCGTTTCCGCACTCGCCACAAGCGCACGTGAAACCGGTCTGCGGGTGCCTCTGCTGCTGAATTCATGATTTTTACTCCTCGCCACCGCTTCGTCTTTCCCGGTGCGTGTGGACGGTGCGTTGTCGCCGTTGCGAAGCGCAAGCTGTCATGACCTGAAGACCGCACAGGCACGGCATGCCCACGTAGGAGCACTACTATGACGGCCAAAATGGCTAAGAAAAAGCCTGACGCCTCGTCCACGGAGTCCGGCGACCGTCGAAAGTCTGCGGCGGGCTACTTCGACGAACTTGCACGCAATCACCTCAGAACTGTCTTCCTCGTGATCGTGTTGCTCTCTCTGGGCACGGCGCCTTTACAGATCACCGAACCCGACCAGGTCTGGTGAGAACTAGCCCGTGGCTTCGCATGGAGCGATCGAACATTTTGACTCGTGCGCGACATTAGGTAATTCGTTTGCTGAGGAATGTACTTTCGACAAAACCTTGAGCTTACTTTATCACCATGTCGGCCAGAGAACCATGCAACACGTGTGGAGCTGTCCACTTGCAATTAGGTTTGAGCTATTGCAGCGTTGTTTCCATTCGAACATATTGAAAATGCCAGCACTGCAGTATAGCTGACATTTGAACAGACAAACCTGAAATTCCTTTGGCGGTGTATGGTCAGAGACAGGAAATGTATTTTCTCGCAGCGAATGTCAGTTGTATGTGCAGATTTCACTGGGCTTCATGCAGTCTTGTGTGCGCAATTAGTAATGATGTTTTGTCAAAACCTATTAAATGAACTATATTAGGGATACTGCGTACTGTAATGTGACATGCACACACCAATATGCAGTGGTTGTGAAGAATGAGAGTCAGCGTGACCAAGAAGAGTAATTAATTTCTTTCCTCTCATTGCACTTGCCGGCAAGCTGACTGGGTACAATGGAACGTTTCCTTTTGGGAAACCGGGAGATAAGTACGAGGACCACAACTATGCGGGAATGCGCATTGTAAGTACCTCTTGCTCGTTTTAATAATTGAATTGTCCCAGCAGTGGGTCTACTTTGCGATTGCATTGCAGCTAGAAGTAAAAGTCTGTCCATACATTTCTATAACCAATTGCTTTTGAAATGGTTTTTCTGATGTATTTGTATTGCATAGTTTACAGTGCTACTTCATTGCAGACTACCACTCAGCTGTTTTGTGCATCATCGTCCCATTTGTTAGGTATCTTAAAAGCATACGTTCTTCTGCAGACTATCCCGGCCGGGGCGATCGCATTTTCGATGGAGGCGAAAATGCTGTAGGCCGGTGTGCTCAGATTTGGGTCCACGTTAAAGAACTCCAGGCGGCCCTATTTTCCGGAGCACTCCACTACGGCGTCTCTCATAATCATATGTTGGTCTTGGGATGATGACCCCCCAATATAATAATAGTAAAATTCTTCTGCAGGTTCCCCTGATTCTATTTTGTGCACTCAACTGGGTATAGTGTACCCTGAACCTATCATACTTTTGACTGTAAGGCCATAAAATGAAAATGCAGTGAAAACTTCTTGACTGGTGCTGTACAGTAAGCTTGCAGTAATGACAGTTATTGGATTTAGTTGGGTTTTGATGTAACGAACTTACACATAAATTGTTCTTTTGCTGCACTATACTGAAACACCGGGGGAAAACGAAAAGACGGGACACCCATGTGTTTTGACACTTGTGTGTTTCGTCCTGGCGTGTAGTGTAGTCCTGGAGTGTAGCGCAGCAATAGAACGATGCCATACCAACCAGCCTTCACTGAAGCCTTATTAACAAAGAACAGTAGCAGTTTCGATCACGAATGCTATGCGCGTGTTGTTTACCAGTTTTTGAGGCATGATATCATGATAAGCGCTTGCTTCTTCTTGATTCTTTCACGCCAGTTCTGTGCCTTGCTGGGGAGCATGGTTCCACCCTTCTGTTTTGTGATTGTGTGGGAGCTCTCACATTCCCTGCCTGCTGCCGTCCTAGCCTCGTCGTTGGTCATCTTCGGTGAGCAGTTCTGGGAGTCTTGTTCGTTTGTATGCCAATGTAATCTCTTAGATGATATGTAATTGCTATATCTCTGCTCACTGTCTGCATTCAGCCCGAGTTCTAGCATTAGTGCGTGGTCGAATGACACAGTGTATCGTGACGCATTCTGAGTCACTCTTGCACATAGGCTCATTTGTGCATTTGAAGAGTTTCTTTTCAGAATGATTATCGAGGAAACCGCACAAAAAACGGCGATGAAGGGCGATAAAAACAGCACGAACGCATTCTAACAAATGAAACTTTAATTGAAAACGGGAAGAACATGAAGGAAGCAAGTTGTTTCAGTCGTTCATATAAGCTTATGTTTTTCTTGTCTTCCCTGGCCCATGTTTTCGCACAGTTTTCTTGATAACAGAATACTAACTCATGCAACAGTCAATATTTCAAGTTTTGGAATGAGCCAGAGTAAGAAACTGGAACAGGGCTTAAAGATGAATCATGGAGCACACCTAGGTTTCTTTCACGTTCAAAATAATTCTGTTCGAAGGTGGTCAACTGCTGATTCAAATGCCTACGCAATAGTTTATTTTTGAGTAAAACATGAGCCATATCCTGGAACTTAAATGGGTTTTTCCGGGTATGTAGTCTGCGCATGTCTACCTGCCTCGAGGAGGCACGCGCTGGGATTTTTGGTGGCCAAAACGTGACGACACGTGCAAACCAAGCATCATATGGTGCCACGAACAGGCAAATGTATGCCCCCCCAAAGAGAGGCGTGAACGCAGGCCTCCGAAATTGCCCATCGGCATGCGGCGGGCGATTTTGGAGTCCAAGAGCCACCAGTTTTGATTTCGGTGATCTGCACTTGGGGTGCCGTTCGGATTAGGAAAAGGCTCATTGAAGTGAGTTATACGGGCTTTTAACCAATGGGCATGCTCCTTGAGCACCTTGGGACCGAAAAATCTAGCATAGGTGCCTTCCTGTGCTCCCGGCACGGACTAATGCAGGCTTTTTTTTTTTTTTTTTACTAGGGCTGCCTAACTTTCAGTGAAGTCCAAATGTGGCTGCCGTTGCTCTGTCTCTTAGTTACGGGCTCGGTGCACAGTGCAAGACCTTGCCTTGAATGTTGGTTTTCTCTTTTTTTTTTGCATTTGTAGATGTCGGGCTGGTGACGCTGTCTCAGTACATTCTCCTGGACCCCATCCTTATGTTTTTCATCGTCGGCGCCTTCATGAGCATTGTTGTGTTCAAGGCACAGTCAAACAGGTGTGTGGCTTCCTATCATCGCAGTTGTTATTACGTCGACTTTAGTTTCCGTCACCCGTCAAGTTTTGTACAGGCATAACCGTTTTTACTTAAAGTACTTGGGCCAGCAAAGTTAGTTTATATTAGGTATGTTTCATTGTCATGGAGAGCTATCACATCGGTGGGAAACTTCAGATCACTTGAAAGTGTTCGCCCAAACAGCTGCTTACTTTCTGAGATGAATGTGTACTTAGTGCATTCATGTTTTGACAGGATTATATCCTTAATTGTGCAACTGGCTGATACTATTGGCTTTTTTATTTAACACTGTGCTAATGCATGCTTTACAAAGTGTATAAAGAATGGGCATGATTAAATAAAGTTAAGTGTTTGAGCCAGTAGCCATCCGTGTCCATCTGTTTGTTGTGTCGAAAAAAGGAAACAGACTAGCAATTTGCTGCGAACAGCTGATCGGACGAATGTGGCTCATTTAAATGGAAAATGTACTTTCATTCTGAGATGTTCACACGCATATCGCAGTAAAGCTGTGTAATGCAGGGTAGGAGGTTTCCAAATTATTTCATTGAGACCTTTTCCCCCACTCTTTTGTGTTTAACAAGCAAGAAATTAAGAGTTCTTGATCGTTATATTAATGCACCAATCCACCGCACATGCTAGACTGCTGACTTGAATCAAATTTATATGTATCTACAGCACTGCATAATACCCTGCCTAAGCTTAACTTTTCTAAACTTAAAGACATCATTAGTAATCATGCCAGCGGTGCTGGTGGTTCTTAGCTAACATGACTAAATGGATGTGTCATTTCAGGCTGTCAAAAACTTTTATAAATACGAACTTTGGGATAAAATTTTGAAATGAGCAAAACAGTTGTGAAAATTGCCTGATTTGGGAAGGTGTTTGACTTCTGCGATGATCCATTTTTTTGACGATTTCTCATCATTTTTGTTCTGAGAAAGCTAGCTTAGATCGTTCTCGTTGTCTTTCCAGGCCATTTACTAAAATGTGGTGGACTTGGCTAGTGGTGTCTGGTGTTTTCCTGTCTTGTGCAATAAGGTAGGTGCATTGCTTTCCAATAATTTTTTTTCTGTCGCTGCTCTTCAAGTCAGATCAAATTATCAGTGTCTGATGCAACTGTCATGCGCTTGCTTTTCATGGTCATTTCGTTTAAAAGGCCTTTCAACATGTAGTCTGTTATCTCAAAGGCCAAGTTTGAACTGCTGCACGGGTGCTTTTGGAGCGTGTCCAGTCAATAGTCTATTGATTCAATGGAGCACCTCGCAAGTCTATAAAAGCCCCAGTAGCCGTTGAGTGACGGAAGGAGAAATGGCACGAACGTGCCTTCTTGTTTGCAGTGCTAATACTCATGATTAGGCAAAAAAAAGTTAAACCACTGATCTCTAAAATTAGTACACATGAGTGGTATTAATAATGAGTGTTATTTTGCCACTTCAAATGTGGGACCTGCACATGGTCTTGACGATGGCAATATGTCTGTGTTGTGGAAAGTGTGCGACAGCCGCAGTGGGCGGCACAAGTTAAAAACTAAATATATATGTATAACAACATATGAGCAACTGCTTAAAATGTGCGAACAAATAACAGGCATAATAAGGATTTTAAATGAATTTATATTATTTATTATTTTCTGACATGAAACTGAATATGAAGATCGGCAGCCCCTCACGACTTTTGCAAGAAATGCCAGAACCACTCAACAATCATTCAAAACAGCCATACAGCATCGCCGTAGCTCTGTTGTGTTGACAGAGTAGTGGTGTTTGAAAGAACATAGATTGAATGGCCTGTCATGGGTGCCTATTTGATATGTGCATCTGTAATCGATTTCTTTCATATTGCTCTTTTTTAGAGCTTGTGGAACAAAACCTTAGCTAATTGACGGCAGTGGGTTGGTGAAATTAGTAAACGTGATAAACCCTTCTATGCGAATAAAATGTCAAGAAATTAATGCGAATCTTGAAGCATGGTGGATAGAAGTAAAAAGTCGTGTGCGCTTTGCTAAAAAGAATTTCTCATGATTCTCACGACTGTTTTTTTTTCCCGACCAGTGTGAAGTTTGTTGGCCTCTTCGTCATCCTTCTTGTTGGTTTCTACACAGCCTACGACTTATGGGAGCTTCTCGGAGATTTAGAAAAGCCTCTGGTAAACATTTCTTTTTTGTCATTCCAGTGATGCGAGATGTTTGTAGTGGAAAGTGGCACAACATTTGCCGTTACTATGAGCCAGAAGTTTAAGCTCAGTTTCTTCCGGTTTACTTAAAAATGAGCTATACCTGTATAAAATTGTGCCGTTCTGTCACGGCTGTAGGTGATTTCGAGCATGAGCATATCAATAACGAATTCAACTCCTTGAAGCTTTAGTGGCGACAATACGGTATTCTCAGCTCAACTTTATTACGACAGCTCTCTGAGACATAACGTTTTTGTTGCATTTGAATATCTTAACACAGGCTGAATATCTGAGCATTGGCAATTATGTTGTGAAACGTTGCATTTCTTGAAAAAAAAAAATGAAGAGAAATATTTGACGATATGCTATCTGGTGGAGTAGTTAGTTAGGCTGAACATATCAGCATAGCCTTTTCGGTAAAAGCACTTAATTCATTTGATATCTGTCATTTATAGCTGTGTGTGTGTCGTGATTTTAGTTTGCTCGATGACATTTTGGTGCTGTCGAAGCAGTTCATCACAAAAATCCTGAGCACATCACTATGGTGCCGTCTTTCGACATGTATCACAGATGACAGTTCAAATAAAAGTAACAATGTTGCATACTTATTCCAAACTAATTGCACGATGTATGTTTTGCAATTGTGCTTTGAAATGTTTTCTCATCTATGTCATAGTCTTTCTGTGCATTACAGATTATGTTATGTTGTCAGTTAAAGTTACAAGCCTTTCTGTTCATGCGAAAAACCATGATTGGCTTTGTAGTATGCCTTATACATATCATTGACTGTTTTCACCTTTATCGCCTTTCTTTGTTGGTACCGACAGCATGTCTGAATAAATGAACGAAGCAACACCTATGATTGTTGACTTTGTTTTGCATTCTCAGCAAACGCGCCTTTGGTTATTTCTCTTATACACCTTGTTACAGTTAATATAGTGACTGAGTTATTTCACTGCTCTCATAAAGTGCTTCTTCTTGCTTCCACTGTGTGCAGGTTCTGGTGGGAAAGCACTTTGTGAGCAGAGCCCTGTGCCTGATTCTGCTTCCCATGTGTCTGTACATGCTGTACTTCTATGTGCACCTGCATGTGCTGTACAAGAGGTAAGTGCGACTGTGCAAATTACATGTAGTACAGGTTAGTACAAAAAAGAAGCTCCAAACACAGGGTGCCCCAGCTATATTCAGCCAAAGTTTCAAAATAATTTAACACATTTTATGATAGCTTCACTGAACGCATGTTGTTTACTACTGCGTGAAGTAAGTCACAGAATTTTTATGTTCTAATTAATTTTGCAAGCTTAATTAACACACTCTAAATAACCAGCTCTTAAAGCAACAAAGCAGGGCAGAAATTTTCAATTAAAATATTAGAGAGTGGCCTGAAAAATATTTTCTGATTATACAGTTTCTAGCTTTCCAGGTGTATATGTATGTATATTGTTATGACCGCCATCGGTAGGCGCCATGCTGTCGCTGAGAAGCGTAGCCGGGCCACGTTCCCACGCCTGGAACCCAGGTTTTCTTGGAACCAGCGTCGAGAGCTGACGGGGGAGCGGCGCTCTTTTTAATCCTCAAACAAGTAGCCGACTCGCCGGATGCCTATGCCCCGCCAGGTATTGTCCCTGCTAGCCGGCGGATGAGACGTCGTGTCGCCACGAAGCTGTAAGCCGTTCCAGAGGGGACAACAAAGACAGCGTATTCCTTTGAAGAAACGGCGACCGCCGCCACAAAGTGCCCTGCTAATTGAGCGGACAGATTGGCGGACCGTTTGATGTCTGCTGTCCGAAGCTTGGGACCCCTCGACCAGCGACATACACGACGAGCAAGAGCCTCTCTGGCGCCACCTTTAAGTGCAGTGATCTTGACTCGAAATTGGATGTTCACGTGCGCCGTGCATGCTCGTACCCCTCACCTGTTGTGTGTGTGTGTGATTGGTGTTCCACTGAAGAAGGAGGAGCCCGACAGGGCTTATAACGGCGCCGCAGAGTGCAGGACGTCGCTCTGAACCAAGTAAAGGTTCAACCACCACGTTCGTAGTTTGTGAAGGCTCTGAACTGTGTAACGGTTTAACCACCACGCTCGTGGTTTGTGAAGTTTTTTCTATGCTGTAAATATTTGTAAATAGTGCCATAAACCTTGTTTGTTTTTCGTATCCCCATCTTGTAAGCGGTCGTTTCCTCAACCCGAAGCTACACCACGCTACCACAGCACCCCGGGATCACAACAACTGGTGATCAGCGGTGGGATCGCGACAACTGGTGAACAGCGGTGGGATTCGAAGCTACAAGTGACAACAACAGTCGGCCCAGAAGAAGCAGCTGGCTCGAGACATGGATCACGTATGGGTGAGTGCTTGGCTTTTCCTTTGAGTGAACCAGGTTCTAAAAGAGGGTAAATTTTAGAACTGGTAGTTAACTTTGCCGAAAGACTCAGTTTCGCCGTTTCGGAAAGTTATTTTGGAAGTAGCGAGCACTCAGTACGATCATGGACTTACGGGAGCTGCAGAAGTCAGACTTGTTGCTGTTATGTGAGGAATTGGGGATCGATACAAAGGGTTTGGCACGAAAACCCATAATCATTCAAGCGATTAATGATTTGGGGGCTGATGATGAGGAACTAAGTGAAGAATGGGACCTCATCATCGAAAGAAAACTAAGAGCAGCTCAGATGGAAGGAAAGAGTGAACACGAAAGAGAAGGCCTCAAGAGAAAGTTTTTCAAACAAGACTATGAGTTGCGTATGAGAATGGGACCCCAGCGAGGAGTACTTCTCGAAAAGGAGGCAGAGTTCGAGATGTCTAGGTACATGCAGCCATATGAGGTATCATGGGATATGGGCCTGTATCTCAGACTCTTTGAACGAAAGTGTAGTCAACTTAAGTGTGAGCGAGACACCTGGTCTCAGAAGCTACGCACGGTTCTGCCCTGCGAGGCAGCGGACGTTGTTGCGCGACTCAGTGAGCAGCACGCGAACAACTATGAAGTTATCAAATCAGAGCTGATCGGAAAATTCGGAACTTCTGTTAGCAAAAAGAAAGAAAGACTCGCACCGGAGTCTGAAAGCGAGGCGCGTCGCAAAGCGCCGGAAGTTGAGGCGCCTCATAAAGCGCGACAGGAACAGATTGCGCCAGAGAAGGGCCCGCATATTCTCGTATGCATCCATGTAAATGATGTAGAGAACGAGGCCGTGGCCGGTCTGGAGGTGGGGACGATGTCGAAAGACGCTCCTTGCGCGGATGAAGAGGGTGCCAGCAGCCCTAATGGGCCCAGTAAGAGGCTGGAAACCTTCTTCGTGCCTCAGGGGGACCTTTCGACATTGTCAAATTTAGGCATGGTTAGCGCAGTGGCAGATGAGAGCAAGAGCGCCACGCTTCAGCAGAGCAGCGATAACACCGAGCAGGTTTGCAAACATCGCAGAAAAAGGAAGAAACGAAAGCGTTCGGCACTGCCTAAGCATAGGACTAGTCCCACACGGTCCCGCGAAAGACGAAAGGGTAGGCCACTAATCCGTTTAAGGAAACGTCAATGGGGCTGTTCATGGAGGCACAAGCGGCGAGCCAGGTGGGGAGGGAGAAAGGGAGGTGCGTCACCCCCAACGAAGCGCGTGGTTCAGCTCGACGACTTCGGAAAAGCGGCCTTGCCCGAAGGGTCAAAGTCGAAAGGGCAGAGTGGCTAAATACCGCGCAGGGGTGAATACAAAGAGAAAATGGCACAGGCTCCCCCCCAGCTTCTGGCGTCACGTTCAAATTCCTACGGGGAATAGGACGAAGTGCAGAATGAGGCGTGACGGCAGGACACAGCCTAACGTTCGTTTGTTTAGTAGCCTCAGACGTGCAGGAAAACCCCCGGGACCGCAACCCCATCGTGTACGATTAAAGGAACCACGAGAAAAGGGGGAACGGTCAGTTCGAGTAACTTTTGCACGGGCGTGTCAAATATTGTTACTCAGTGTTACATTGGAAATGCAGATTTGAGCCACATTAAATTTGGTAGGTTACGTGATGCGGTGGAAAATTTTCAGAAGGAAAACCGCCGAGCCAAAGGCTGAAAGTCAGCATTGAATCAGTTTAATCACAAGTGCGAAAATTTGCGTAAGGTAAAAACCGAGAAAAAGTGTTATTTTCGAGTGTTTTTAAGGTTTAGTGTTATATCGTATGCCTTCACTGTCAAGTGGATTTGGAGTGAACGAGCATTTGAAGGAAGATGTTAACACAGACCAAGTGATTCGTAAAATGATTAAGTTTGGCGCGACACGGTAGAGTTTCCGTTGCGCGCATTGAGAATATTATTGCACGGTTTTGGCATAAACCTATGCAATTGCTTTTAGGTGTTTTTACCTAGAATTACTTTGTGTTGTACACGTTGTGTTACAACGTAACGTTTGAAAGAATTTAAACAAACTGTGATGGATTAAGCGTTTTGGTACCGTGCACCTTGCAACGCTGTTGGAATGGGAGTAAATAAAAAGCTCAGGCGAGCCCAGTGGTTTTTTTACTCAGAAGCGTTTGCATAAGCAGGTAACTTTAACCAAATGAACCTTCAAGAAAGCATTTGCCGCCTAAGTTTTGTCGATGTTTTCTGCCAAGAATAATCGATTGAGTGATCATATGAGCAGATCAAGCTTTCTCCAACCGCTGATGTAGACCGTTAGGTCACAACCAAGGTTAAGGTTTTGGGAGGCTGATGAGCCAAACGTCTTAAGTAGTAGACGGTTGTTGGCGGCCGAAGACAAAGGCAGACTTTAGAACAATTTTAGCGCTCGCTGAATTCGAGTTCCGGACCGATGCTCTCAGCGGGACAGAACCGATGTAAGTAGTCAGTGATTAAAAAGAGGCAGGCAGCTGTTTTATGTCAGGACGGCAGCTGTAACAAGCAAAGCTGCACTTTACTTGAGCCGGAAATTGGGCTCTAATGAGATAACGTACTGCGCTTCAGGAAAGGTGTGCGCTTGCAATGTGTAGGCCATTCATCAGTTGCAATGTTATCTCAGGGGTACTAAATTTAAAGTAGAGACAGACCAGTGTCTCCTTACTTGGCTGCAAACCGTGACATCAAAGAACAGTTGCCTTGTGAGGCGGAGCTTGATTCTTCGAAAATATCATTTTGGCATTAGGAAAAGGGCAAATTGAATGGAAATGCCGACGTGCTCCGTCGCTCTTTCTACTCTATCTAGGTGTGCTCTTGATGTATCAAAATTGATATTTAAGTTTTTTCGTGCAACTTATTATGTGAAATTTGTAAGGTAGCACGTCTGCTTTCTCAGCTCAAGTGAGTCCTGAGAGTTTTGAGTGTGAGCTTTTGTTAAAGCTAGTAATTAAAATTGGTTTGCTATCCCTCTTTTGGCTTGGTTTGTTCGAGGGGGGGCCGAGTGCTTGCTTGTGCATGTGGTCCAGTTTCAGAAACGGTGTCGAAGATTCGGCAATCACCCGGACCATGCCACAAGCGAAGGCCAGTTCCTGGCATTCAACTACGGACCCTTTCGTCGTCCCTGCGAGCAGCAGTGTTGACCGCTGCCCTCCGTGACTCATCTGGCGAGGGGTAAGCTGTTATGACTGCCATCGGTAGGCACCATGCTGTCGCTGAGAAGCGTAGCCGGGCCACGTTCCCACGCCTGGAACCCAGGTTTTCTTGGAACCAGCGTCGAGAGCTGACGGGGGAGCGGTGCTCTTTTAATCCTCAAACAAGTAGCCGACTCGCCGGATGCCTATGCCCGCCAGGTATTGTCCCTGCTAGCCGGCGGATGAGACGTCGTGTCGCCACGAAGCTGTAAACCGTTCCAGAGGGGACAACAAAGACAGCGTATTCCTTTGAAGAAACGGCGACCGCCGCCACAAAGTGCCCTGCTAATTGAGCGGACAGATTGGCGGACCGTTTGATGTCTGCTGTCCGAAGCTTGGGACCCCTCGACCAGCGACATACACGACGATCAAGAGCCTCTCTGGCGCCACCTTTAAGTGCAGTGATCTTGACTCGAAATTGGATGTTCACGTGCTCCGTGCATGCTCGTACCCCTCACCTGTTGTGTGTGTGTGTGATTGGTGTTCCACTGAAGAAGGAGGAGCCCGACAGGGCTTATAACGGCGCCGCAGAGTGCAGGACGTCGCTCTGAACCAAGTAAAGGTTCAACCACCACGTTCGTAGTTTGTGAAGGCTCTGAACCAAGTAAAGGTTCAACCACCACGTTCGTAGTTTGTGAAGGCTCTGAACTGTGTAACGGTTTAACCACCACGCTCGTGGTTTGTGAAGTTTTTCTATGCTGTAAATATTTGTAAATAGTGCCATAAACCTTGTTTGTTTTTCGTATCCCCATCTTGTAAGCGGTCGTTTCCTCAACCCGAAGCTACACCACGCTACCACAGCACCCCGGGATCACAACAACTGGTGATCAGCGGTGGGATCGCGACAATATATATATATATATATATATATATATATATATATATATATATATATATATATATATATGTATGTATATTGCTTAACGGTAGCAGAGTGTTTGCGAGTACTAATTAGTACAATTTGGTGTGATGGAATACTGTAGCTCCTTGTAATTCACTGAAGAGTACTAGTGGCTGAGGGAACGGCTCCTCCTAGTTATCATGGTGGTCAGAATGCTGCTTACAGAACGTCGCTCTACTTCTCTAAGTACAGTAATTACAGAAATTACTCTAAGTACAGTAATTTAGATAACTTATTTATACCTACTTTTTTTTACTAAAGCTGTTCCTAAAGCCCTATGAGTAAGGATATTACATAAAGTGGGTGGGCTAAGTAAATGGAGATAACTCAAGCCTCGGTATAACGAGCATCAATGTAATGAAATATTGCTTATAACGAAGTCAATGAAAAATAGTCTTGCAATAGGTGCAATGTTAGGAATATACCTCTATAATGAATTTTCAGGCGTAACCAACTTATTTCCATGTAAGTTGCAACCCTGTTATAATTAGCTGTGAGTGTAACCCCAGAAGAAACGAGGTGCCATAAAATGTAAAAAATTCTTGTTGAAGAATTTTTTCTTTCCTCAAGCTCTTCTCTAGAACTTGCACAACGAAGAAATGTTTAGCATGTAAAAGCATAGCAGAAGCTTGCTGTACACTCTATTAACTTTGGAACCTTGACGGTGCAGTGGCAGCGGAGACGGCTTCTTCAGTTCCGAGTTCCAGTCTAGGCTAAAAGGAAACTCTCTGTACAAAGCTAGCATGCCTAGAGGTGAGTGGTCCCCTTCAGCTGGTCATCATTTAGATGGGGAAGGAGAGCTTATGAACAGTGAATTCATGTCTTCTTACTTCAACAGTATTGTCGAAAACGGAAAAACAATGTAAAAACCCATTTATTAACTGCTTTGCTCCCTGTGGAAGCGTGCCTGTGCAAAGTTCACCAGAAAATTCGGCCTACCTGCTCAGTTTGAGAACCGAAAAAAAAAATAATTGTTTAGAAAGCCTCGCCAAGAAATTGTTTTTTGGGGTGTACTGTTCTATTTAAAACAGCACTATGGCTCCGATTCATCTTTGATCATTTTGCTGCGTGTTCAGCAGATCTGAAAGTGCTTTGTTGACGTTATTTCTTTCATGTTCAACATGTTTAGTTTAATGGCTTTCGGTTTAGGTATGTCTGGTTCTAGAACTGAAATTGTTCGCAAGCTTTTGTAGAATATCGTGAACAAATTATCAGTGTTCGCATGCTTTTTAACATTTTTCATGATTTTGTTATCACCTTCTTTGAGCTGGCAGCATAGTTTCATTCAATCGTTAGTAGACTAGTTCAAGTATATGTGAAAAGCAAGCAGAGTATTGAAAAAATTTTGAATACACATTTCTGCGGTTTGCAGTGGTGCTACCTCACAGAGTTTTTAGCCACTGCAGTTTTCGGGCATGTCATTTTTTTGTAACGTCACATGTGCAACTGATCTGATTGGCTACTCAATGTTTGTACTAGGGAATAGAGTGAAAATGGGCATTCTATTTCATTTTAATTATTTTTTTATTGTACATTGCCTGTTTGACTACAAAAAGAAAAAAAGGTACGTTCGAGTCTTCAGTCATTATTCTGGTGGTCCAGGTTCAATGGCTCCTCTCCACGCACACTCCGTAGCTTAGTACGATGAACATCTCCGACTGCAGTAACACTAATAAAGACAAGCAAGCAAAGAAATGAAAAATGTGATGAAAAGAAAAAAATAAACAGTAAGAATAGATGAATTCAAAATCAAGCTATATTTTGTAAAACACAACTGGGAGAGTAGGTGCTTAACAAAGAGTTTTTTTTTTGTTAGGCTTTACACGACATGCTTTTATTCATTGACCATACACTACTATACATTCAAATACAGCACGACCACCATTCATTTGAAAACATAAAAAAAGTCCAACATTGTATTTGTTCAGTTGACACTCTAACCATACAGTTCTAGCAAACTATTCATGTATAAAATCATACATGCCACTCGCACGTGCACCTCACTTTCAGAGGTGGCGTATGGTGCTCAGATCACACTGAAGAACCACCGCACGGGGGGCGCCTATCTCCACTCACATTGGCATCTGTATCCAGAAGGGCTGGGAGCCAGGCAGCAGCAGGTGAGTTGCAGACGGGCATGAATGCGTAATTTAGATAACTTATTTATACCAATTTTTTTTTACTCAGGCCTTATGGATAAAGGATTTTACACAGTGGGTGGGCCAAGTCAATGCGGATAACTCAAGCCTCAATATAACGAGCATGGATATAATGAAATATTAGTTAAAATGGAGTAAATGAACAATAGTCTTGCAATAGGTGCAGTGTTAGGAATATACCTTTATAACGAATCTTCGGATGTAACAAGCTCATCTTTGTGTGAGTTGCAACCTTGTTATAATGAGGTCTGACTGTAACCCCAGATTAACACGGCAGATCTTAAGATTTCATTAAGTAAGGATTTAAAGAAGGAACAGGTCCGAGAAGCAAGTTGCTCGTTTAATGTGAAATATAATTTAGAATAGTGGCCTGAAGGTAGCAGTAGTGAAAATTCACAGTGGAGACAAGCAAGAAATGTTGGTTACATATGAATAACTTGAATAATAAAGCATAGAACAAGATGTTGGTAACACATAGACTAAGCCGCAGCTGGCAAAGCCAAGGCTGCTGTCTCAAACAAAGAAACAAAAAAAAAGAAGCATGGCCAAGCAAATCAAGCGATAGAGGCGGAGGCTTGTAACATTGTTGAATTTACATCAGTTTTTTATGGTTATACATGGTGGTTGTTCATTACATTTTCTGATGATGCATGGTTTCAATTACTGTGGCTGTTTTCTCTTGTTGGCTTCACATTGTGATAAATACTCATCTTGAAAAACAGACACAGCACTAAAAGATGAAAAATATGATCACTTGTCTTTTCATGTCAGTCGATTTTTACCTGTGTCACAGTCTTTCAAGTATCAGTTAGTTTTTATAAAGATAGGCCCATGTGAATACTGGGATAAATAATGCCAACAAATTCACTTCAAACATGAATATGAATTTTATTTAATCTTAAGGTATACAGAGAGGATGAAAAATTACCAGCTGTGAGCAGGAATCGAACCTACGACCTTCGAATAACGCGTTCGATGCTGTAACCACTGAGCTATCACAGCGGCTATCACAGAGGAGAGGTCCGTGGTTCAAATCCCGGTACCGCGCAGTTCCCAACCGGATTAAAAAAAAAAATCCGCGTGTTGATGGAACTGCATTAAGAGGCCTGGGGTGCGGCCTCACCGGCAAACACCGCCGAGAACGCACTCCCTCACCAGAGAAGGATCGGCCACCCTGGTGCAGTATCTGGCCACTACCTCCCACATGATTACGTCAGGCTGCGGCGATGGCGTAGTGGTTAGAGCATCCGCCTCGCATGCAAGAGGTCCGTGGTTCAAATCCCGGTACCGCGCAGTTCCCAACCGGATTAAAAAAAAATCCGCGTGTTGATGGAACTGCATTAAGAGGCCTGGGGTGCGGCCTCACCGGCAAACACCGCCGAGAACGCACTCCCTCACCAGAGAAGGATCGGCCACCCTGGTGCAGTATCTGGCCACTACCTCCCACATGATTACGTCAAATAACTCACGGCCCTCAGTCCCCAGCAGCTGCGAAGCAACTGACCACGGCGGCGGTCAGATCTGCAACGCAGCAGAGGGTGCTAAGAATCTCTGGATCCGGACAGGCCGCCATTGGAACCTGAACTTGGCAACGTTTAACGCTAGAACCTTATCTAGTGAGGGAAGTCTAGCTGTACTATTCGAGGAGCTAGAGGGTGTTAAATGGGATATAATAGGGCTCAGTGAGGTTAGGAGGACAGATGAGGCCTATACGGTGCTACAGAATGGGCACGTCCTTTGCTACAGGGGCTTGGCAGACAGGAGAGAACTGGGAGTGGGGTTCCTCATTCACAGAAACATAGCTGGCAACATAGAGGAATACTATAGCATTAATGAAAGGGTGGTAGGTATCGTAATTAAACTGAATAAAAGATACAAGATGAAGGTAGTACAGGCTTACGCGCCTACATCCAGCCATGATGACGCTTCAGTTGAAAGCTTCTATGAAGACGTGGAATCGGCAATGAGTAAGGTAAAAACACAGTATACTATAGTGATGGGCGACTTTAATGCAAAGGTAGGGAAGAAGCAGGCTGGAGACCAGGCAGTAGGAGATTATGGCATCGGTACTAGAAACGCCAGAGGAGAGCTACTAGTAGAATTCGCAGAACGCAATAAATTACGGATTTTGAATACCTTCTACCGAAAACGAGAAAACCGCAAGTGGACATGGAGGAGCCCTAATGGCGAAAATAAGAACGAAATAGACTTTATAATGAGTGCACACCCTGGAATCGTGCAGGATGTGGAAGTGATTGGCAAGGTACGATGCAGTGACCATAGAATGGTACGGTCTCGAATTCGCCTAGACTTGAAGAAGGAACGACAGAACTTGATACGCAAGAAGCCAATCAATCAGCTAGCACTGAGAGGGAAAGTACAGGAATTCAGAGTGTCACTGCAGAACAGGTACTCGGCTCTCAGTGAGGAAACCAACCTTAGCGTAGATACAATGAATGATAATCTGACGAGTATCATTATGGAGTGTGCAGTGGAAGTTGGAGGCAGGGTAGTTAGACAGGACACTGGCAAGCTTTCACAGGAAACGAAGAACCTAATTAAGAAGCGTCAAATCATGAAAGTGTCAAGTACAACAGACAAAATAGAACTGGCAGAGCTTTCGAAGTTGATTAATAGACGTAAAGTATGCGATGTAAGAAGGTATAACATGGAGAGAATTGAACACGCTCTGAAAAACGGAGGAAGTGTCAAAGCATTGAAGAGGAAACTTGGGATAGGCAAAAGTCGGATGTATGCACTAAGGGACAAAGAAGGCAAAATAACTACCAATATGGATAGGATAGTTAAGTTAGCGGAGGAGTTTTACAGGGATCTGTACAGTAGCCGAGACAACCACGACCTTAATACTATAAGAACTAGCAGTAACCCAGATTACACCCCACCAGTAATGATAGAAGAAATCAGAAAAGCTTTGGAGAGCATGCAAAGGGGCAAAGCTGCTGGTGAGGATCAGGTAACATCAGATCTGCTGAAAGATGGAGGACAGATTGTGTTAGAAAAACTAGCCACCCTGTTTACGAGGTGTCTTCTGGCGGGAAGAGTACCAGAGTCTTGGAAGAACGCTAACATCATCTTAATACATAAGAAAGGAGATGACAAGGACTTGAAGAATTACAGGCCGATCAGCTTGCTCTCTGTAGTATACAAGCTATTTACAAAGGTAATTGCTAACAGAGTAAAGAAAACATTAGAATTCAATCAACCAAAGGAACAAGCAGGATTTCGAACAGGCTACTCAACAATTGACCACATTCATACTATCAATCAGGTAATAGAGAAATGCTCAGAGTATAACCAACCACTATACATAGCCTTCATAGATTACGAGAAGGCGTTTGATTCAGTAGAAATATCAGCCGTCATGCAAACACTGCGGAATCAGGGCGTAGATGAAGTATATATAAACATTCTGGAAGAAATCTACAGGGGATCAACTGCTACCATAGTGCTTCATAGAGAAAGCAACAGAATACCAATCAAGAAGGGTGTAAGGCAGGGGGACACGGTTTCCCCAATGCTGTTTACCGCGTGCTTGCAGGAGGTTTTCAGAAGCCTAGAATGGGAACAGTTAGGGATAAGAGTCAATGGAGAATACCTTAGTAACCTGCGCTTCGCCGATGACATTGCATTGCTGAGTAACTCGGGGGACGAATTGCAACTCATGATTACGGAGTTAGACAAGGAGAGCAGAAAAGTGGGTCTTAAAATTAATCTGCAGAAAACGAAAGTAATGTACAACAACCTCGGCAAAGAGCAGCGCTTCGAGATAGGTAATAGTGCACTTGAAGTTGTAAAAGACTATGTCTACTTAGGGCAGGTAATAACCGCAGAGCCGAACGACGAGATTGAAGTAACTAGAAGAATAAGAATGGGCTGGAGCACATTCGGCAAGCATTCTCAAATTATGACAGGTAGATTGCCACTATCCCTCAAGAGGAAGGTATATAACAGCTGTATCTTGCCGGTACTTAGCTACGGAGCAGAAACCTGGAGACTTACAAAGAGGGTTCAGCTTAAATTGAGGACGACGCAGCGAGCAATGGAAAGAAAAATGGTAGGTGTAACCTTAAGAGACAAGAAGAGAGCAGAGTGGATTAGGGAACAAACGGGGGTTAAGGATATCATAGCTGAAATCAAGAAGAAGAAATGGACATGGGCAGGGCATGTAGCGCGTAGACAGGATAACCGCTGGTCATTAAGGGTAACTGACTGGATTCCCAGAGAAGGGAAGCGGGTTAGGGGGAGACAGAAGGTTAGGTGGGCAGATGAGATTAAGAAGTTTGCGGGTATAAATTGGAAGCAGCAAGCACAGGACCGGGTTAACTGGCGGAACATGGGAGAGGCCTTTGTCCTGCAGTGGACGTAGTCAGGCTGATGATGATGATACAGAGAGGACAGACGTTTCCCTCTGCATGCAACATTCTTGCATAGGCGGTTTCACTGTAGCAAAGCCACAGTTCACACTTTAATGTAAATCTTAATCTCGACACCAGACAGGCAGGGAAGTATGCATAGTCAGCAGCCTCATTTGCCTCGTTAGGTGACGACCTACTCTCACAAGGACGACAACAACAACTGGATCATCAAGAAGTATGACCAGGAACCCAATCCTAAGAACAAAACGGTTGAGCTGGTTCGCAACGGCGACCTGATACGTCTTGAGCATGTGGTGTAAGTATAATTATTGCCATTTTTACTTCATTTTTTATTGAAATGCCTTTTTGATAATTTATTTTAATTTTTATACTTATGAGCCATTATTGAAAAGTTATACAAATCACAAGAATGCTTTCGTGATACTGAATCATTGCTGTGAGAATGGTTTATTTACTGTAGATTCTCATTAACCATTAACTGATGTGTTAAGAGCGCACTGTTACAAAAGCCGGCGACGCCAACACTGTCCCGAAGGCGCCACTGCTTCGGACTCCGCCGGGAAGGTCACCAGCCGTTTGGTAGCGTAGGTTTCTCAGCTCGTGACTGCTTCTGCGCAGAGCTGATAGACGAGCGGACGAGACGACGGTGAGTTAAACAATGTTTATGTACAGCATATATACAGAGGCGTTACCAATTCGGCACTGCCGCCGACAACTTAAGAGACTCGGACAGCCGAGCTCTCTCCTCTTACACATAGGTCTACTGCTCGCGACGCGCCGCAGGGCTTTCTTTATATGTGCCGGGTGGATTCTTTGAGTAACCAAATGTCCAACCAGAAGCGCCGCTGGGCTGCGTCATTCTCATCGAATCTGGAGCCACTGCGCTGCACGTGGCTGCACCCGAGGATGAGTGACGTCACCACGCATTGCGTCAGACTCGCCAGACAGGAAGGCGTCGATTGCTTCGACGGGCTCGCTGGCTGAGGTGACTCACTGTGCGTGCGCGGCAGAAAGGCACCGCCGCGTGATGACGCCGTTGAGTTCGCGTCAGGCGGGCTCGCGGGCTGGCCTTGACACAGATTGCCTCTTTCAGAGGCATGGCCGTTCGCTGTGGACTCGCAAGCATAACAGCACCCCCGTCGCCAGACAATGTGCCGAAAAGACTAGCTGCTTCCACATGGCTCGGATGTCAGGTGCGCTCGTTCGCTAGGTCCCTCCAGGTTCGCCTCCAGGGCCATGGGGAGAATGCAGCTCCAGACTGTTCCGGAAACACATCCCATTCTTGAGGACGGATCCCAGCTCCACTGGCTTGTCACCACAACTTGTCGACCAACTTCGCTCGTCTCTTCTGACGATCTTTGGTTTCAGCACTTGTCGATGGTTCTGCAACTTGTCAAGAACGGTTCGACAACAGAGAACACACGACACAAGCAAGTGCCCTCGGTCACCCGACAGAACACCAGATAACATATAGTACATCATATACCTAGCTACGTGTCTATTGGAATTTCGTTCCTTTTACACCAAGAGGCACATGTGGGACACAAGACTCTTAAAATGATAACTCAATTTTTTTTACACGTACAACACCGTAACGAAATAGAATAGAACATAAAGTTGGCTCCTTGAGCTCATTCTGGATGAGAGCGCTCAGCTAAGGCCGTGATGAGGACAAAATTTGGCCCCGAATCGCCAGCGAGAAACCGAAAGGTGGAGAAGGTACTAACTAAACCCACGGCTCAATGCGTCTGCATTAGCGTTTAGCTCTCCTTTCTTGTAGCGAACGTCATAGTTGTGCTGTTGGAGTATCATGTTCCACATCAGTAACCGGCCATTTTTAGGTGACATGTTATTCAACCAGGTTAGAGGACAGTGGTCCGTTTCGACCACAAACCTCGAACCGGAGACATAACAGTCTAGCTTTTGAGTGGCTCACACGAGGCAAGCGCATTCCTTTTCAGAGGTACTGTATGCCACTTCACTGCCGCTGAGTTTTCGACCTAAATAGAAAACTGGCCTTTCGTTACCAGCACTGTCTTCCTGGCACAATACAGCTCCCATGCCGCGATCACTCGCGTCGCATTGAATCACAAATCTCTTAGAAAAATCGGGTGCCGTGAGAACGGGCTCTTCGCTTAGGGTTTGTTCTAGCTGGCAAAACGCATTCTCCTTTTCTGAGTCCCATACCACTTTAAACGGCTCAGATTTTCGAAGTGCGTCAGTTAGAGGGCTGGCAATGCTAGAGTAATTTTACACGTAATGCTGATAGTATCCAGCCAGGCCCAAGAATGCCCTTATCTCAGATTTTGTGGTTGGTCGTGGATAGTTCACGACGGTGGCTACCTTAATTTCTGAAGGTCTACGCCGGCCACGCCCCACAACGTGCCCCAGGTAAGACACCTTGCCGCACCCTAGGTGACATTTAGTAGGTTTCGCGGTAAGACCAGCTTCTTTCAACCTGTTCAGCACGACGCGTAAATGCTCGACATGTTCTTCCCAGCTGTTTGAGAAGATGGCGACATCGTCAAGATATGGCGAGCGAACTCAGAGAGGCCTTTAAGAACGTGGTCCA
Source organism: Rhipicephalus microplus (assembly GCF_013339725.1). NCBI lineage: Eukaryota > Metazoa > Arthropoda > Arachnida > Ixodida > Ixodidae > Rhipicephalus > Rhipicephalus microplus. Next base: position 112,583,506 of record NC_051168.1, on the reverse strand, counting down.
TTAAGCCTGAAAAACAAAAGGGCGCATTTTTCAATCCAAAGCTCAGCTTAAGTGGACGATATGTTCCAAATGGAGAAACAAATGCGGCATAGCGGCTAGCACGTTCCGTAAGGGGGGCTTGCCAATACCCTCGCACGAGGTCTAACGTGGAAATATAGCTGGACTGTGACAAAGTTTCCACCCTCTCCTCTAGGTTTGGTATCGGGTAAGTTTGGTCTTGAGTTATGGCATTAAGACGCCGATAATCGATGCATGGCCTCGGATCTTTTCCTGGCACTTGAACCAATATTAGAGGGAATGTATAGTCACTCTCGCCTGGTACTATAACTTCCAACTCCAGCATTTTATCAATCTCTTTCATGATCTGCTTTTGCACAGGGGAACAACGATGCGGCTTGCTACAGATTGGCTCCTCACAAGTTAGCTCGACATCACGTTCGATCACCGTCGTGTTTCCAGGACGGTCAGAAAACATGTCTTGAAACTCGGAAACAATCCTTCTCAGGTCCTCCTTCTGGACTTCACTTAACCTAGGCTCTAGGTTCAACTGCTCCAAGATTACCTCTGATCCCCTTTCGATTACATCACTAGAACTCAAAATTCCTTCTCCCTCTACCTCTGAAGCATTCAACAGCAGATTTACGACCGCTTGACGTTGAACGTATGGTTTCATCAAGTTACTGTGGTAAATTTTGTTTCGCCGCCTTCCTAGTTTCACTTCATAATTGGTATCAGAAAGCTTCGATATTACTTTGGCGGGCCCTTCCCAATAAACCTCAAGCTTGTTCTTTTTGGACAGCCGCAGCAGCATTACTTGACTACCAACTTCAAACGTGCAACTTCAAATGTGCGCTTCTTCGCCGATTTGTCATAGTGCTCCTTCGACAACACTTGTGCAGCCTTCATGTGGCTTTCCCCAAGATCTTTCGTTTTTCCAAGCCTCTGAAGGAGGTCTAGAACAAACGCAACTACATTAGGGTCCTCATCGAATCTCTCCCAGGACTCTCGTAGCATTCGCAATGGTGTTCTCAAACTCCTGCCATACACAAGCTCTGCAGGGCTAAAACCAGTGTTCTCATGAGGAGCTGATCTCAAAGCGAACATAGCGGGAGGAATACACGCTTCCCAGACGCATTTGTCCTCGTAGCAGAGAGCTCTCAGTATCCGTTTCAGAACAGAATGCATACGCTCAACCGGATTAGATTGCGGGTGATGAATCGAGCTGTGCACTACTTTTATTCCACATTTATCCAAAAAGGTAAAGGTAAGGCAGCTGGTGAAGACACTATCATTGTCGCATTGGATTTCAGAAGGAAATCCGACGCGTGCAAATATAGATAGCAGTGCATCCACGACATGAGGAGAATTGAGCTCCTTAAGTGGTATTATCGGTTCCGGAAATTTTTTGGCTACACAGAGAAATGTCATTATGTATCGACAACCTTGCCTTGACTCTGGCAATGGCCCGATGATATCAATTACTAGGCGCCGAAAAGGTTCTGTGATAATTGGCACAAGCTTCATGGGTGCCTTCCACTTGTCCGTGGATTTCCCCGCTCTCTGACAAGTGTCGCATGAGCGTACAAAGTCTTCGATATCCTTCCAGCATTTCGGCCAATAAAACTCAAGGGAAACTCTAGCCTTGGTTTTTTTTATGCCGAGATGCCCTGCCCATGCGTTTTCATGCGCCAGTTCCAATAGTTGACGACGATACTTTTGTGGCACTAAGAGCTGCTCATACTTGCGACCTTGCGCATTTGTGTAGCTCCGATACAGGAGCCCTGCTTTCTTAAAGAAAGAAATATTCTTTTTTTTTCCGAAGTTTGCGCTTTCCATTAGCGTTTTAATCGAAAAGTCCTCACGCTGCTCTCGAATGAGTGTTTCTGGATCAACCCTTGACAGCTTACTCCAACTTTCCGCTACAGGTGAGAGCGTTGCACCCCCTTCGCTCTGACTCAATGGCGCCATGTCGTCTCCCCCTGCTACGGAAACCGCGCCGGTCGCTTCGGCGACGGGCCGCTCGAGCGACTGCTCACATGACTCACACGGAGATTTCCTCTCTGAGGTTCTGTCGACTCGCCGCCAAGGTCACTTGATGGTTTACCGCATTGAACAAAATCAAGCTCCTGCGAAAGCTTCCGTGCTTGTGATCGCGTGAGGGCCATGTACGCTAAGTAAGGGAAGAAGGATTTTCCCTGCTCTTTGAGAAGCTGCTCTAAGTTGTTAGAGAAAAGATAAGGAAAACGATCGGGAAGCGCGGCAGACACAGCCGCTTCGGTGCGAAGCTTATCGAACGGGCCTTCAATGACAACCGTAGCGATTGGTAAGCAAGCACTCTGCTCTTCGGCGACTTGCCTGATCCACGCGCATTCTCCTGTAATTTCATTCGGAGACACGAATGAAGGATGGACAACGTCCATGGTTGCCGCTGAGTCACGAAGTGCTCGACACGTTTTCCCATTCACACTAATTTCTTGGATATACGGCTCTAACAACCGCATGTTCTTTTCCGATTCTCGGATTGTTGCAAAAGCAAACTTTTGTTTACAGTTTATCGCGATGTGCCCTTCCTTTTTGCAGTTGTAGCAGATTAGCTGCTTCCGTGATTCAAACGCCCGTGTGGTATCAGTGCGTTGTTCAGGAACCTCACTCGATTTCTCCGCTTCAGTTTGCCCTTCCCCTACAGTGTCCTTCGTAAGAGACGGGTCCTTCTTGAAATTATGGTGCGGAGCGGGTTTTGTTGATCAGGTTTCTTTGAAAAGCCCTCTTTCCTTTCATCCTTTTCAACGCGAATTGCCCTGCTATGCAACTTTCGGCGAGTAGAATACTCCTCAGCTAACTCTGCTGCCTTGTTTAGCTGTACTTCACAAAGTTTGTCCTGCAGCCAAAGCTTGACATCCTCCTCGATGCAGCGGTAGAATTGCTCCAATGCAATGCATTCTGCCACTTTATCTCGGTCGTCATAAACACCTTCGCCCTTGAGCCATTCAATTAAATCGGCTTTAAGATGAAACGCGAAGTCAACGTGTGACTCATTCCCCTTTTTAGCATACCGGAACCTTTGCCTGAAAGCCTCGGGTGACAACTTATAACGTCTCAAGAGCACTTTCTTAATCTCGTCATAGCTCTCAAACGCTTCCCTCGACAAGCAAGTTTTCGCGTCGGACACTTCGCTGGGAAGAAGAGCTAACAGGTTCTGCGCCCAAAGAGACCGCTCCAAAGCATTTCGCTCACAGACGTGTTCAAACTTGATGAGATTCTTCGCCATGTCCTCGCCTACTACGAACGGTGGCAGTTGGTCCCGAATTCTATAACCGCTGACCTGAATCGTCGGAGAAGCTACGCTACACGCCTGCGAACACTGTAGGATTGCCAATTCTATTCGTTTCAACTCGAGGCGCTCCTGTCTCTCGGCTTGCTCGCGACGTTTGCGCCTTTTAGCTTCTTCCCGTTTGCGAACTTCTCGCCTTTGAGCTTATTCATGTTCGCGAGCTTCTCGCCTTTCGGCCTTTTCGCGGCGTGCTTTGATATCCATCCAGGCCTCATCGCCTTCCTCAGCCGACACTCCTTCATCCCTCGTGATCTCAAGGATCGCTTGCTTTCGTTTCACACGGCCCAAAGTAATGCCGAGTTCCTCACAAATTTTGATGAGCTCCTTCACTTTAAGGTTCTCCATCGTTCACACTAGTCTCTTGCTGTTTGCCCCTGTTAAGAATTTACTTGCCGTACCCACTATAAGTCAACTAGCAAGACGCGCAAGCAATTTGTAACACTCCCGTGTTTACACCCTCCGCATTAACTTTGGTTTCAAAGCGCTTCGACTTGGCTTGAAACGATCAAAGCTCACTCTAATGCTTCACACAGCCCTTCTCTAAACTACTATAACCTGAGCTAGAGTAGTCTGGTGAACTGAGGGGAAAACATCAGGCACTCACCGCATCGATGTCGCTGACGCCGGCCGACCCCGCAGCTGCCAACCACTGTTACAAAAGCCGGCGACGCCAACACGATCCCGAAGGCGCCACTGCTTCGTACTCCGTCGGGAAGGTCAGCAGCCGTTTGGTAGTGTAGGTTTCTCAGCTCGCGACTGCTTCTGCGCAGAGCTGATAGACGAGCAGACAAGACGACGGTGAGTTAAACAAGGTTTATGTACAGCATATATACAGAGGCATTACAAATTCGGCACTGGGGTCGACAACTTAGAGACTCGAAGAGCCGAGCTCTCTTCTCTGACGCACAAGTCAACTACTCGCGACGCGTCGTAGGGCTTCTTTTATATGCACCGGGTGCATTCTTTGAGTAACCAAATGTCCAACCAGAAGCGCGGCTGGTCGTGAGGTCAGAGTCCTTCAATGGGGTCGCCGCTGGGCCGCGTCATTCTCATCGAATCTGTAGCCACTGCGCTGCACGAGGCTGCACCCAAGGACGAGTGACGTCGCCACGCATTGCGTCAGACTCGCCAGACAAGAAGGCGCCGGCTCGCTGGCTGAGGTGACTCACTGTGCGTGCGCGGCAGAAAGGCACCACCGCGTGATGACGCCGTTGAGTTGTTCGCGTCAGGTGGGCTCGCGTGCTGGCCTTGACACAGATTGCCTTTTTCAGAGGCATAGACGTTCGCTGTGGACTCGCAGGCATAACAGCGCCGAAACTGAAATTTGCGAAGTGAAAGTGGGGACGCAAGCAAAGACGATGAAGTGTGCGCACAAAAGGTGAGCATGAAGTGGGTGAGCCTTGGAACGTCGGTCTGGGAGAGCGTGCGTTGCCACGTTGAGGCCATCGAACTAGTCAGAACGAGCCTAGCGTTTGCTGCGGTGAATGGTTGGCTTCTAGACCGGTCCTTGCGGCGCGTTTCTATGGTGAACATGTGAGCGGGCCAGGACGGGCTGCTGGTCATACGCCATATGGTGTCCGAGACCAACCAGCTACAGAGTTAGTCCGCGGTGCTGAGCCTGCTGGGGTCCGGCACAAGTGCATGCTGAGGGCGTGGCCTTGGCGACACGTGTAGGTTCGCAATTCGGCACAATCGACTGCGGCTTGGTCTCGGCGCTACGCGGAGTCATCGTGCTTCGAAGTGTTGCCGAGTCGGGCGAGCCAGCGCGCCTCTCTTCCCTGCTTTAAGTGTGCATCGACTACGCCGTCATCAGAGCCGAGAGTGTCTTCTACGAACGATTGTACCAAAAAAGTACGGGCGCGTAGCTACGGGACCGTAAGGACTGTGGTTCAGAAAACGTAACTGTGTTGTACTGTTCGGCCATGTATTGAAAGTGTATGTGTTTGTGCTTGGATTGTGTGGTGCATAAATGTTTTCTTTTCTGTGAACTTGTCTGTATCTTAGAGCCCACGAACCACTGCAACTGAATAGAAAAATGTGTTCTCTTTAACCCTTCCCAACTGCAGGAAAAATAGGTGTTCTTGTATGTTTCATTAGATGTTTCCTTGATGAATCAACTACTTCATGTAATGTTTTATGTGATGCATGAACAAAGAGCAGAATAAATTAACTTTTCGCATGTGCAAGTTATATTAACAAGGTGTATGTTGTGCGAGAGATATAAATTGCCAGATTCAAGATTATGGGACAAAATTTAAGTGTTTGTAAAGACATGCTTCTATACTACTAAGAAAAATATATAACAAATTATGAGATAGAAAGAAGTGTACTGCCATGTAATTGGCACCATCTCTGAAAATTCAAACTTCCTGATCGTGCAGGACTTCTTTGACAAAAATCCTACTATAGGCAGTACAGCTGGGCATGTCTTGCTGCAAAGCAGTTCTTCGATGATGAAGGGACACTAAAGGCAATTATTAAGTTGATGTTGATTGTTGAAGGTCCATAAATCTCGCGGTGCTAGTTTGAAGGTCCATAAATCTCGCGGTGCTAGTTTTGTGCGCAGAAAGTGCTTATTTTGAAATAAAATCACAATTTAGTGGTCCGCATCTTGTTAACGCACTTCAAACCCCTCACCTGAAGGCAATCCGTTTTACGTCACTGTTTGCGTGCCCAATGTTGTCTGTCTGCTTTTGCTGCATGGCCACCGACACTAGTAGCAGCCGAGTGAAAGTAGGGGGAGACACAGCAGCAACAACGACCATTGAACAATTTTCTGCCACGGCCCCTAAAATGGCGGGTGCGCGGCGTGTTTTGCTTGGTTCAATACAGCCGCGCTAGATGACACCACCTATCCAGCCTAACCAGGCAAAAACGAAATTTTGAATCACTCGTGTCATTCTCATAGCAATGCTAGGTGGTTCTTTTTTCTATAAACCGGACAGAAATGGACAAGCAGCATTTTATTATGTCTCTTGTTGTACAGAAGGTTCTTTTTTTTTATTATAGCTGGTTTAATTCCTAGTAAATAATTGTAGCCGGACACTCCGATGTCATCAGGATCATTTCCAAACTATCCCAGTCGTGTGGCCAATCATGTGGTACATTTAGCTTAATTTCTCGGTAAGTACGGCACTACTGTTGATAATATTGCAAAACATTGAGCTTTCACTCTAACATATTTGTTATTTGCCTTTAGTGTCCCTTTAAGTACAGAATTACGTCGCAATTCTTGCTGAAGCTCTTGTTTTCTGCTTGGTTTTCTAATTGCACTTGCATTTTTTATAGTTCTTGGTAAGTTTTCATCCTAGATGGCTGGTGCTGAATGGCGAACAGAGACAGCCCGAAGTAAAAAGCAAAACTTACCGAGGTCCTGGGCTCATTTGCATTGTCGTTTCCCTCAGATTTCAACTCTGACCTCAAAGCAGCATCGTCAGACTTGCTGCTGCACGTCAAATCGATAAAGTCGGCCTCTAACTCTCTGGAATGCCAATATCTGCGATTTTACGAAGCACCCTCGCGCACCCCATCCAGTGGCTGCCATTTTCGCTTTTTACTTTAACGATTCCACAACTTTGGAGCGCATCAAAAAATCAAGACCACGTGAGAAGAAACAAACTACGTACTACACAAGGAAGCAATCTACAGTTCAACCTCTTTATCAGAGACATACACAGGGGAGCACTTGTTGTCTTTTGTGAGAGTTGTCTATTATAAAAAGGTACCATGCATGTGTTATGTTATCGACCCCTATTTCACTGTAGGCACACTGGTGTATTTTATACCCCAAGTGTCTCGTATATGTATGTTTCTCATGAAGGGGTTCAACATTACAGTCTTTCTCCTTTGTGATCGATGGCGCAGTGTATTCATGATTGGCGTGATTGGTCTCGGAAGCGGCAATTAAAACCATCAATAGCGTGCTATTGATGCCCTGTGGGGGCAGTGCGGGAGGAGTTAACACGAGTTCTGTTTACCAAGAGATGAACAGGAATGCATGTTTAAAATATGAAACCATTTACGTTAGAAGCAGTTGTTCTTTTAAGCAGCAATATCTTTTAGGAGATTTCTATTTAGTGAGAGTCTACTGTATGTGCACTGATTCATTGTATTGGGGGTTCTTGGGTGTATGGTACAAAGTTGAACGGAACACAGGCACACCTTCATAATATTGAATAATTGCTATGAGCATGTACAATTTATTACGATGATTCATTGTGTCAGTGTTGCTTTGTCAAAGTTTGATGGTACCTTGTTTAGTTTTAGTGATTTTTTTTTGTGCAAGAACAATGTAGCATCCTGTGTTGCTTGATTCCCATGTATCGTTATGAAATAACACACTTACAATGGCACGATGGTTCACTAGGGAAGGCATTCTGCAGCCTATCGTTAGGTTAGGGGTTTGACTTTTGGCCATGATGGCCATAGAGTATCTTAAAATTAACTAGAGGGGACTCTGATGCTTTAATCGTTCAGCCACCATGAAATGATGGCGAGTACATGGATTTGCCTAGTCTTCGTACTTGCGGCCTTCAAAAGCACTTGTGGCTTTTTTTATTGCTGTGTTTCGGTTTTGTTTCAATTAAAAGAAAAGACCATTGTGAGCTTCGTGAGCTGATTTGAATTTGTGAGCCTAAAGGTTGAAGGTGGTGAAGTGCAACTGCTGAAGATTTGCCAATTATCGTCTCGTGACAAAGCGGCTCTTAGCCACGTGAAGCCAAATGGAGTCGAAGTACGAAGATTTGACAAACTTGTATACTAGCCATTATTCCCATGCTCGCTGAAATGCCATGCCTTGCATCTCCCATAGACTTCAGTGCTAGAGTTCCCTCTAGTGTATCTACAGGATACTCTATTATGGTGGCTACACTTGGCTGTTGCTGTTAAACTAAGTACTGTATTATGTATTTAGTACCAGCACTGGCTGATGTCGACTACTTATTGGCTATTGTTTGCCATGTTCCATCATAACGGCAATATCTTTATCACATATTGAGTTGTCTCCCAGATTATTGGATTTACCGACTAAGCTTTGTTATCTTTGTCACACGATTAAGTTGTCTATCACGTTATTCAACGTACTGAGTGAGTTTTGGAATTTTATATCATTTTCATACAGAATTGCTATAGTAATTATATTTACCCCCGGTTTATATCTGCAGCAAAAGTGAGCTTTTGTCGGCTAAAACGGGAAAGATTGCAGTGACAAATGCACTGTGATGTTAGTGTTCTGAAGAAACCGTTTTGTTATCGCGCAGCACAACTCGCAACCTTCACTCCCACAAGGAGCCTGCGCCAGTGACGAAGCGACACTACCAGGTCACCTGCTACGGGGAGGTAAGCAAGAAAAGAAAAAGCAGAGTGAAGAGTTCGACATAGAAATAACAATTAGCAAAGCCATCATTTGTGTTTTTGACGACCTGAGACCTTAAATAAGCAAACCTGTCTCCGCATATAGATTTTTTTGGTTCTCTCTAAAAGCCCACATCACCAGTATTGATCGTGTTGGACTCGTCATGCTGACCACTGAAATGTGGCATTGTGCACTCATTCAAGTCACGAAATAAAATATCCATACAATCATCTATAACCTTATAATTAAGAATATTGTGACAATAAGTTTATGTAACTCCATGGTTCAAGACATCGCTAAGCCAGGGAACGGAATGACATTCACATCAAAGGTGCCACAAAAAATGAAGGCTGCTACGAAAACCGAGCATGCTTGTTGTTTTGTTGTTTTGTTGTTTATTTTAGCTGCTCTGATTATTTTATAGTTTGTAAAAAGTTGGAGATAGTAGTCAGGAAAGTTGGTGTAAACAGCAACTCTTCAGCATTGGCATTTTCTGCCAGCAGCTAATGTTATTGAAAAGAGTTATTGTTCGACATCCATGGTTTCAAATTCACACGAAATTTTTCATATGATACAGACTTAAATATGGTGCGAGGTGATATCTGAGGGCAGAAAAAACTCAGGTTAAAAAATGTTTTTATTGACATTTAATGGCACGGAGAAAAATTTGTAAAAAGGAAGCTACAACATGAATGAAAAAATGTAAGAGAGGTGATGGCATCATCACATGGACCACTCACCGAAAGCACTTTGTTTGATGTACATTCACATTTGACTTGTCATTTTGTATGTTGCACTTCGCAAAAGAAGTTCTGTCTCCGTGACATCCGTCTGACAATCTGAATCGCTGTATGTTTTCAAAAGTAAATGTAAAAGTTTGTTTGAATAGAAAAAAAAAGAAAAAAGGACATTCATATATGCTTCTGCTAAAAAGTTCAGTTAAGTGCTGCAAATGTGGTGTTTAAAAGAGTATGGACACAAATTTTCAAAATATTTGTTCTGTTGTTCAGAATAAGAATGCTCGTGTTGAGAATCCTAAAAGTAGTATTGTGGTGCCTTGGAATGCATTGAATATATTGTCACAGTTATGATATTTTTAATACCGCTACCTCAATGAACACTTTGTTTTGATAAGAAGCGGGCAGTTTCACACTGATGTATCAACACAGTCTGGTCTAGGTCTATTTCAGCTGTATGTGCTGCACATAAACAATAATAGATGACGTCCATCGACTCCAACAGCGATTTCAGCCGCATCTAAGAAGCACAGTTTGCAAACCCGGTAAACTGTGTCGACTCATAATGATGATGTCTATTGTGGTGGGGCTGGCTTGCGGATACTGAACAACAAGCACTTCAAGATTAAGCTAAGACATCTTAATAGGCTTGTGCAAATATTAGAATGCTTCGTATATTCTAACAAATAATGCAGTACTCGAATTCATATTGAATTGAACTTAAAATATCGAAAATTTGGAATTATTCGAAGTGAACGATTAAATGCATATTAATTTGCACATAACGCATCATAAAGGTGGTTTCGCCGTAATAAAAGGGTGCAAAGCAGTGAAGGCACCTTGTCACGTGTAAGTTAATTTGCATGTAACCTTCTGTAAAAGTCCTTTTACTGCAGTGACAGAATGCTAAGTCATGAAAACACATGTTCGGGGGAAATACGCATTGCCACAAAGCTTTACTTCAAGGTTAAATGAACATATTATCGTTTATTCGATTTATTTTAAGTTTATATTCTTGTTATACCAACTTATATGCTCGAAGTATAGAAAATTTCAAAACGTAATACGTTTTGCAGGATATCACTTGCATTATACCGAAAGTGAAATTCTGCTGCTGACAATTTAAAGTTGTTTTCACTTCCTTTGATGAAACAAAAATGGCATTTGCACAGGTCTCATTTCAATTAAAATAAATATATTGTGTAGCTTAGTTAGGTCATAACAAGTATGCCCATTTTTTTATAATATGCTATATATATACTTTTTGAATTTGATTCAAAGTTATTCGATCAAAACTACTATTCGCTTCGAATTCGATTCAAGTCTAAAATTCTCTATTCGCATAAGCCTACATCTTAAACTTGTTTACGGGCTCTAGTGTGGGGAGAGCACGGTAAAGAACCACAGGTGATCGAAATTTCCGGAGCCCTCCACTATGGCGTCTGCCATAATCATGTGGTGGTTTTGGGAGAATAATCCCCACGTATCAATCAGTCAATCTAGCGTGCGGAGAGCATTAACACTGCATGCTGAGGTAACAAAAACTGTCAAGGGCCAAAATCGTGCTACACTCTTTTATGATTATTGAGGAGAGGAATTGCATATTTACATGATTATCCCTGGAAGAAGAAAATATGTTAAGGATGCGTTTTCTATCTCTTGATGAATCAAAGAACGGAACCGGTGATGCGAACGACGTCTGGAAGGTGGACGTCGTGGGTGGCACGCCGGGCGAGGTGTTGCAGACGGTCACCAGCAAGCTGAAACTCGTCCATTATCTCACTGGTTGTGCCCTGCACTCACACAACAAGCAACTTCCCAAGTGGTGAGCTACATTGCCTAAGCTTCTGATTTGCAGTTTATACGGGGTGTTCAAATAAAAAGGTAAGAAACGACTTTGTGGGTATAAAAAAAAGTGCTTTATTTGTGGTATACACTGTGTGCCTGATCACAACTATCCCACTGATGAACGAACTGAAGGAATCCTTGTTCCCGTCATTTCTGTAGACATAAAGAGACCTACCGTAATCCTCCACAGCGTCGACTTTCAGTTTGTCATCCGCGTTGAAGCGCTTCCCTTTCCGATGTTTTATCACGGGACCAGACACACGGAAATCACACGCAATGTATGGTGGCCGGTTTAACACCTTCCAATGTCAGAAATCGCGTGATGTGTCTCTGCTGTTTAATCGTTAGACTTTGTAATGGGAACACACTCTTGTCCTCACACACACTGTCATGTCAATTGGAGAGACTTAAAAGTATCTTTAGATGCATCGCTTCTATAGAGGGCATAGGCTCTATGTTATGGGTCATGTCGTAATTTTTCATATCTTTTCATTCGAACACACCTTGTATCTTGGGCATGGCCGGTCAAATGTTTCCGAGCAGAAATGTTTCCGGGCAAATCACTTTAATGATTCCGGGTTTCTTTCTCGTTTTATTTTGGTGCCAGGGGCTACGAACAAATGGAGGTCACCTGCCACCCAAACATGAGAGACAAGAACATCCTGTGGAACGTTGAGGACAACCATTACCCACACTGTAAGTCGGCTGAAAGTTTGCCTTATTTCCTCGAGAACGACGCGCACATAGGTGCATCTTTGCCGCAGTGCCGAACGTAAGCTTCGAGGCTTATGCCCCTGGATTCCTGAAGATGTTCATGGAGTCACATGCAGTCATGCTTCAGGTCAGTCAATTTCGGTGAACGTTTATCTCACTCGAGCTACGCTAGGAGTTACTAAACTTTATTCCAATGTGAAAACGCAGTTTAAAGAATCACAGCTGATTGACCGAGTCTGTCACAAAGTGTCTTTGCTCATTCATATTGCTTATTGCATATTGCTTACTGCATGCCTGTGCATTTTTTTTTCTTAGTATATGTGTAGTACAGAAATAAGCCTGCAGACATGAATCCGCACTCGTGTTGTGTTTTCTCATCTTCTACTTTAAGTAGCTTGGTAGGCAGTTATGACAGTATTTTGTGTTTACGGGCCCATATTGCTTGCACATCCTTCTGGCGTCTTCTCACTGCTTACTATGAGATGTCATTTACAGCTTTTGCCATTGGGTAGTTTATTAGTATCAATTTGTTATCAATTGCTTGACTAACAAGTCCCCGTGCTGTTGAACTTGATCACTTGATTTCATAATCATCATTTGTGAAATAAGGAAAATTATCCAAAACCATACAAATTACATGCTCATCATTGAAAGAAGCCTACTGGAGACATGTCAGCGTTTTCATAGCCAAAATAGAAATGTCTCAATAGTAAGTAGCAGTTTTTTGACTGCTGCATAGTGTTGGAGAGCAGCAAAAACGATGTTATGAATGAAATTGTATCTGAGAAAAAAAAAAAGTGGCTTATTTGCATGAGGTATTCGTTGAAAGCTGATATCTTTCACACTCCATAAAGGACTGAGAAGCTTTTTATGTTTGTTATTCAATAGTTTACTATAATGTTTGTGTTTTTTCTATTTAGATTCAACTGTATCTAATACTACTGTGTTAATTTTTATAATTTCAGCACTTGTTGATCGTAAGTATTCGCTAAACAATGAAGCAGTGCACCCCATGTTTACTGCCAGTTCACACTAATAAAATTTGGATAACCGCGCTTGCTTGCCAGGGCAATGCTGGTCTGAAGCCCAAAGAGGGTGAAGTCACCTCCCGTCCTTGGCAGTGGCCGATCAACTACAAGGTATTTCGACATGACATCACTAGTCACAAATATTTCTCTTTGGAGTAACTTTACCCACGGCTTGTTCCTGTATCACTCCTAGATTTTGTACCAGGGTTGCAACACACGCATATTGCTCTTATTGATATTGTATGCTATTACAAGCAAACATCTAAGTAAGCCCTTTCAAAAAAGGCCATCCTATAGCTGAAATGTAAGGAAGTGAATATGCTTTTCTATGCCTGTACTTGTTTTTTCTGTTTGTTCTTACTTACCTGGTGTTGCCATCAGCGATGGCAGTTCTCAGGAAGCTCTAAGTAAAGTTTTTTGTACTGTACCTGACGCAGTGGTTCTGGGACAGCAACCAATTTGACTAATAGTATTACCATATTTACTCGCGTAATGAATGCACTCGCATAATAGACTCACCCACAACTTCAGTCGTCAAAATTTTGATTTTTTTTTGTCCCCGCGTAGTAAACACACCCCCTACATTATTCCTCTGCAGTCCCACTAACCGACACCTGGCGTCTCCTTACCCTTTGGCTCTCTTTCGTTTTCTATTATTATGCCGACCCCACTCTACCACCTCAGCTCGCGCCCCACCGCGGTGGTCTAGTGGCTAAGGTACTCGGCTGCTGACCCGCAGGGTGGGGGTTCAAATCCCGGCTGCGGCGGCTGCATTTCCGATGGAGGCGGAAATGTTGTAGGCCCGTGTGCTCAGATTTGGGTGCACGTTAAAGAACCCCAGGTGGTTTAAATTTCCGGATCCCTCCACTACGGGGTCTCTCATAATCATATAGTGGTTTTGGGACGTTAAACCCCACATATCAATCAATCAATCAATCACCTCAGCTCGCTCCACCCCCTTCGCCCATTGACACGCGCCGTATTGTTTTTCTTCCTGTCTGTGCGCTGCACGTCTCCTGTCTTTTTCACTTTTTCATCTTTGCGCCACAGTGGGGTTCACGAATGGTACGAGTGTAGAGACATTGCAGGTGATAAGCACACAGCGAGCAAAAGCGAGCGAAGGTCACAAAACTGCCCGCGCCAACCAACAGTCGCTTCCTGCAAATACGAAACGTGAGGCCCAACAATGTGCACACAATTTTCGAGCGATGACGACAGGTTTCCTCTCGCGAAAGGTCATTTATCGCTATCACATTGCAGGTTTCTTGAAAACCAGAAGAGATCACTTGTCGCCCAGAAAAGATTATGACAATTTCCGCAACATGGTAGCACCCCCGGCTCTCGCTTCGCTTGTTCTCCACGCCTACAGGAACTTCTCATGTGGAAGTGAGGTGGCAGCCATGTTTTGTCAGTAATCTTGTTATCAACAGATTGTTTTGATGCTTCAGGGGTAGCTTGCTACAATGTTGGTTACTTGCTACAATGTCAACGGCGTCATTGTGGTCGTCATGTGAGGTTGCCGCGAAGTTGGCAAAGTGCGTCGTCGCATTGTAATGCACGCTTCTGGGCACTCCTGGAGATCATAGCAGATACTACTGTTGTGGTTAAATGATTGCGATAAAAGATAGCCAAAAAAATGCTTTTATGGCGTGCACAGGCGGTGCGGGGACAGCTTGCAGAAGATAGCGCCATCAACTTCGAAGATGAGTAAAGTGCAACAAAAAAGCTGTTTTTAAGCAGTGAACACTTATCTCAATTGCAAAAGGCTGAGCAACCTAACTTTTTTTTTGCAATACAGCATTTTTTTGCTCATCTCAAAAAAGTTTTCATAAAACTTGTTCCGCATAATAAACGCACCCCCAACTTTGCTCCGAGTTTTCGAGAAAAAAGTGCTTTCATTACGTTAGTAAATGCAATATTTATAGTATTGCCCACTGAAATTGATGTCTCGGATTTGCGTAGAACTGTGAAAGGTGGTGCATGCTGTCGCTAATAAATTTCACCCATGTGATTGACCAGTGGAAAAGTTATTTCATGCAGTGTGCGATTTTTGATGCCCTTTCGGCAATTCGACAGCGCAACATTGGGCGTTCTCAGTTTTTCCTTATCCCATGTGGTTGTCTTTCAGGGTCAGTTCTTCTCGGGCGTCCAGTACCGCGTCTACCTGCTGGGCAACCCCGTGATCTGGTGGGGCAACTTGGTCTGCATGGCCCTCTACGGCTTCATCCAGCTGTACGTGCTGGTGCGGCAGCAGCGAGGCTACATGGGTAGCCCTGAGACGGAAGGTCTGTCGTGGGACTTGCAATTACAATCTTGCGATTCCTCTCTCTGCATGCTTTAAGCGTGTTTCACTTTTGAGGCCTGGCTTCTCGTACGTGCCAATAATAAGAGCAGAATGTCAACACGCAAGTAGACTAGTAAAGGCTGATTATTTCGCTAGTTTATTGCTTTAATAATGGAGAGATTGTGGAATGAGCAAATTCAAGTTAAAGCAAGCAGCCTGGTTGCTGCAACGCTGTTATGCGACCATGGTAGGTTTTCAGCAGAAGACGTCATGCAGGCTTTCGGGCAAAGAGATAAATTTACTGAATTGCTGTAAGCTAGTAACATGATAATCTGCAGCAGCTGGTGCTCTGTCATGGCTACACCTGTCACTTGTTGTTGCTCAGAACTTGGGCGCCTTGTGGGTGCTCAGAAATTGGGTGGCTTTGAAATGTTGTTATTGAACTTTTACTCTTTTACTTGAACTTTCTCTTGAACGTTTCTCTTGAACGTTACTCTTGAACGTTGCATTGAACTTTGTTAGAAATGGTAGTGAGTGACACAGATCGTAGGGCATTTCGTTGTAGGGTGAAAGCCTGGCACGGTACCGAACGGGGGATGGCTCATGGGCTGCTGGCATGTGAACTGTTTCCGTTGCACTGCATGCCTTGTCGCCGTGCACCTTCTAGTGCTTGCGCTCTTGTGCCTGGTCGTGCTGCGCTGTTGTGCGACAACCATGTTTTTCACTTGAACCATATGTGCCCAGTTGCCCTACGTGTAGAATGCTTCTTTAATTGGCTTTATATCTGTGCTTTCTTAGCAGAGGACTTGAGCCATCTATAGTGAATCAGAAGCTATCGTCGTAAACGTGTGGGCAGGGATGTTTGCGTACACATTGTTTCTTTTACTATTGCCCTGTACAGATTGCTTGGTCTGGCAGAATGTGCAGTTTGTGCAGAAGAGGCCATGCAGCTGGAAAGAATTCCAGTTATGACCTATCGGCGTCTTCAAATTATTGTGAAATCACATTAGTTCACCATTTGGGGACCAAGTAATTGTTTGGTAGCAGTGACCATATTGTTACCCAAATTGCAAATTCTCATGGTGCTAACTGTCACGAGAACGTGATTCGGTGCAAAAAGGTGTTGGAAAACAGGGTTGCACTTACCTGACTGCAAATAAAAATTTTCCAAACCTTGTTGGCGGTAGAAGTGCCCTATTTGGGAATAAAAACGTTTGCTCAGTAGTTCAGAGTTTGTCCATACTAGATGGTTTAACCTGAAAGCAGACAATCAGGTGGGATAAATTGCACGCATAGTAATGTTGCAGGGCTAGATGAGCCTGCAACAACCTCTTCCCCAGAAAGTTGCTCTCTCCTACTTACAGATCGTGACCGTCGCCTTACTCGGTCTGCGACTTGGCTCGTCATCGGTTGGGCTCTGCACTATCTGCCCTTCTACGGAATGGGTCGAGTGCTCTACTTTCATCACTACTTCCCGGCGCTAATCTTCAGCTCAATGCTGTCAGGTGAGCGAAGAGCATTCTACGAATTCATTGTCCTGTTCATTCCTTCCATCCCTTCTCATATATTTAGAAAATGTTTGCTTTGAATTTGCTTTGTCACTTTAACTTTGACCATGCCCTTTCGACCTTGGCATAAAAAGAACATGAAGAAATTTTGCTGCCAAATGTGACATAATGAAGTCAGAAATTTAAAAAGATCTCCGAACCATCTTCACTACACCTGTGCAAGCATAGGTAGTAATTTTTTCGTCGTCCTCTTGTTTGGAACTATGCAAAGTAGAAAACAAAATGGCGGATTGCAATAACCATGACACTCGCCACAACCAAATAATGAATGACACCTTACTAGTCTATTAGACCAGTAGCTATCGTATATCTTCTTATTGTTTCTAAGATGTCTAACTTCCTATTTACCGAGTGGGTCTTCCCTAACACTAACGTATCGCCCGCAGCAGTGGTCAATCTTTTTGTCCTAAATATAGGACACTATGGCTCAGTGGTTGTCAGACCGCTGAATGCACTCAGGCTATTCTATATGTGTAGCTCTTGTAAAAGCTCTTAATTTCTTGTTATTCTAGAGGAGAAGCCTGGCCACATCACTTAGATAATGTATAAGGGGTGTCTAATAGTGAGATAGTATGTAATGAATTTTAATTCATTTTATGAAATATAATAATGGTGTGAGCTAGAAGAATACGACAATTAAGTGTAGTTCAATCAGCTTCCCCTTGCAAACATGGGCGGAATTAACTCCGGCACTGCAAAGCAGGATTCGGCAATTTTTAATGATGTTGGATCTTCCAAAGTGTTCATTAAGTAGACGATCGCCATTCAAGTGCAGTGAGGAGCTGTGTATCAAGAGCACAATGATTTACTATTGGACAGTTTAGGCCCTGTAACTAATACGTAATTGCTGTATCTTAGTTTCACGAGGGGATCTTGCACTAACAAGGTTCAATAAATAGATGTATTTAAATTCACCATATTTCACTTTAGACCCACTAAGCCTTGGTGTCCTATATTTAGGACATGAAGCCATTTTGTTCTTTTGTATACTGATGGGATGCTATGAAAAAAATATTTTTGTGTTGTTAAGGTTGTAGTAACTTGAAATCAATGAGAAAGAAAAAAAAAAATCTGCCAGTTAAAAAAAATTCAGTCCCGAAAGGGTGAGATAATGTTGCTCAGATAATTCTGTCTGTTTGCACATGCAGAATTCATCTCATTATTTTGTTTTTATGCTTTTATACTCCTCAGTAAATAGTGTCATCATCATCATCATCAGCCTGACTACGTCCACTGCAGGACAAAGGCCTCTCCCATGTTCCGCCAGTCAACCCGGTCCTGTGCTTGCTGCTGCCAATTTATACCCGCAAACTTCTTAATCTCATCTGCCCACCTAACCTTCTGTCTCCCCCCTAACCCGCTTGCCTTCTCTGGGAATCCAATTGGTTACCCTTAATGACCAGCGGTTATCCTGTCTACGCACTACATGCCCGGCCCATGTCCATTTCTTCTTCTTGATTTCAGCTATGATATCCTTAACCCCCGTTTGTCCCCTAATTCACTCTGCTCTCTTCTTGTCTCTTAAGGTTACACCTACCATTTTTCTTTCCATTGCTCGCTGCGTCGTCCTCAATTTAAGCTGAACCCTCTTTGTAAGTCTCCAGGTTTCTGCTCCGTAGCTAAGGACCGGCAAGATACAGCTGTTATATACCTTCCTCTTGAGGGATAGTGGCAATCTACCTGTCATAATTTGACATAATTCGAACTAAAATAGCGTATGTGGGCGTAAAATGCTCTTGGTCAACTTTCTAGCGTGCTTTTTTTTTCCTCTGTACTTTTTAGTATGCACTTGTAGCCGATTGAAGACAAATACATTAGTCCAAATTAAGGCAGTGTCCAGCCAAATAGAAAGCACATAGTGAGTGGTCGACAGCAGAGATAAGCAGCTGTGTGGAAACAAGGCAAATAATGCGCATTGAGTGCAAAAACTAGTGCCAGTGTGTGGTTCCGTCATTGCACCTTTTTTTTTTTTTAGTTCAACAGCTTGCCCTGTGCATTAAAATGGTCTTTGCACTTCCTGAAATGACTGAAGCATCTTGAAAACTTTCATCAAGCTTGGTCACAACAAGAAGAAAAATAAAGCTCAAGATGATGATGTGCCCGTTATCATATGCAAATACAGTGACAAGCACCAAGTTTGCTCATACCATCGACATGCAGTCAAGCCTCATTACTGTCATGTAATTTTAACTTAGTTGATACTATTTCATATGAAGATGTAAACAATGGCAGCCTATCATTCACGCATAGCCTTGAGTCATCATTCCTTTTTTGCCGCAGTCATCGCGAGAGCATACCATCCTGAAAAAAGTTGGTGAATGACTCTAGATGGAAGAGAGTTGGCAAGAAACAACGGGCACAGGAATAAGAGGGGACAGGACGAAGCTGGCGATAACGACTGGTAGTTCCAACTTCGTCCTTTCGCCTTCTTTTCCTGCACCTGTTCTTCCTTGCCTTTTTTTTTTTTTTGCCCCCGTCTACACCATGCCATACTGAGACATCACCAATCTACAAGTTTCTCTAACCTTTGATGTGACATTAGTGTTTATTTGCTGAAACAGCCAGTTCTGCAGGTGCCCACACCTTCCCTTCTCTTCACATGACCTCTACATTCTACGACCACTAGGGTCATCTCCATGGCCGGCTGTTCGACTTGTTCTCCGTGTGACATTGGCCTGTAATTCTATAAGCAGAGGAAACTTGATTTGCTGCCTTGAGATTGGGAGAAAGTGTCGATCGGTCGCTATGGGCATTAAAAGAAATCAACGCAGCTTTGCACTAGTGCTGCCAAGTCTGAAGGAACAGTAAAGCTGGGCAGCCTTTAATCCTTGCCATTATTTTTCACTTTCTTTCTTCTCTCTTTCTTTTTCATTCTGTTTTTTAATTTCTTTTTGTCTTGGTTTTTATTTATTTCTCTGTTTCTCCTCTTTCTCTATCTGTGTCTATTTCCTTCTCTTTCTTTGTTTCTACTCTTGACTTGTTCTTAGTATTTTTCTCTCTTTTTCTCTTTGTATTTATTAATCTCTTTATTTCTCTGTGCACTAGTCCCGTCACCTGTCCGAGCTATTGCATCCTGTGCTATACAAATGGGCACACGTGTTCGAATAGCGAAGCAGAAGACGAAGAAGAGGACGATGTAGCGCTTGTCGGCTTGAGTTATTTTATTCGTGACGATGATGATACTATTGTACTCAACTGATAGAGTGTCTCTGGGCTTAGCAAAAGCCTTGTCACTAAAAGTGCACTTTTCCTTGGCTACAGGTGTGGTGCTGGACTATGTCCTCCGTGTGGTGCCAATCTTCTTACCCGAGAAAATCAGGCTGTCTGCGCACCACTGGATCATGGGTTGCTATCTTTCAGTCATTCTGTACAGGTGAGCACGATCGCTGCGGGAGTGTTGCTTCACTTGATGGGACTGTGGAGACTTGATCACACAAAGGAGAGAAAAAAGAGTGGCATGACCTTGTTGCAGTCCTGACTAGGCAGCCAGTTTTAGTTTCCTCTGCTAAGGACTTGCAGTTATTTGTGATGCTTGTTTCTGCAATTCGTAAAGGAGCAGATTCGAACCATGAGACTGGTTTGAATCGGCTCCTACAAAAATACAAATGTGGTTTAGTGCCTTTAGTGGACATTCTGGGGCAATGAGTGGCAATTTACCAGCATCCTTCCTGAGCAAGATAAAGTTAAACCCCTTTATAAGAGACATGCACCAGGGAACAATTATTGCCTTTTCTATGAGGTGTCTTTTATAAGCAGAGCACCTTGTATGTGTTTTCCAACATTTATTTTTATCCAGGCACACATGTGTCTCTGTGTCCCTTATACCCATTTCTCCCTGACATCAGTGTCTCTTATAAAGGCGTTCGACTGTATATAACGTCGGCATGGTGCCTTTCGCGTGAGCTGCCGACGACACAAACATTGCAACAAGAACACAGCATGCTCAAAGACGTGAAGCGCCTGCCAGTCCCCGCAAATATAGGATGTGCAGTACCTTGTGCGATCACGGCTGGCCGATCAAAGTGCAAAGTTCCTGCTGGAGTTGCGCTGCACCACCGTTGGGGCCTTCTCATGTGCCTTTCGCATAACATGTACGGCTGGCCCGTTTCATCTCCACGCAGGGTTCACCGGGAGCCCTTGCATGCTTTTGCTCATATGTAGAACATGTGTCTTAGCAGTGCACTGTAGTGGGCCAGGCCTTGTGCTTCGTTATTCACGTAAACCTGTGACGTGCGGGACAATGGTATCGATCTGGACGTTACGCGAAACCTCACATCCGCACTCTTGGTGAGGGCAAGACTTGAGTTTCTGTATCAACTGCTGTGGCAATAAATTTAAAACCTTATCAAATGAAACCTGTGGAAGACACAGCTGTTGCCTACGTGCGGGCAATAAAATGTGGTTGTTCCTCTTGTGAGAAAAATGCCTTATTCTGAACAAGTCGTACGACAAAATTTTTTAACGAGTGTACCTTAGAGGGGCCACGCAACTCTCTTTCAGGATGTTCAGAAAATGCTGCCGATGGCTAGTCGGTAGGCCTGAGAACACGAGAGCTGAAGATAATAGCGCAACATGCAGCCTGGAATATACAATTAATTTTTAGTCAGCTAGAAATCGGTCCCTCTTCTTTCTACTAATTATGCCATATACCGTCATGATCAAATGACCCCATTTCACTGCCATTGGCTTATTTGAGCACTGGGAACTGCATGTTCACTGCGGCCACCACAGGAGGCCACCACATGCCCGTGCACTCATTTGCAATAACACTGACAGTAAGCCATGTGTTCAAATAAGAAAAAAATTAAGTGCTCATGCTCGTGATGCGCACTAACTCCTTTCCTTCGTGCCATCTCCCCCTGCTCAGCTTCCAGTGTGCTCGTCCGTACAAAAGAAGAGAGAAAGATATTATACGACGTGACAAATCTTACTGTGCAAGTAGTTCACAGTTTCTAACAATTTTTGCAGCGGTCGATTCATGGGGCGCAAAACTCCTTTAGCGAAGCCATTCAATGATTACTTAACGAAGTGTTGTTCTAAGCACTTCTTCAGGGCTCTTTGTACGATGCAAATCAAACTTGGAAGTGCTCAAGTCGCACAAAATGTCTAACTATGCAAGCATTTTCTCATATTTCTTGAATGGTTCACATTTACTTGAACTTGTGTTTTTTTTTTTTTTCTCTTCACTCAACAGTTTCTACTTGTTCTCACCTCTTGCCTACGGAATGGACGGTTCCGTCTCGGTCCACGAGAACAGCACCATGCACGGACTGCGGTGGCTCGACACTTGGGAATTTTGAGTGCAATTGTTTTCTTTCAATTCCTGCAGTGACAGGGGCAGACGCTCGTAGGCCTCTGTCACGGCAGGAACCCGACATGTATGATAAACGAATAATAAATTAACGGTGATTAATATATTGTAGTATCCGTGCACAGAGTTCTTGTTTATATGGAGATACTAATTTTAGGCACTAGCTCAAGGCACCAGGCAAATGTGTTCCTTCAATGAGAAGTTTCACTTACAGAGGGACAGACCTGAGGGATAGACAAAACACATTGTTATGTCGAATAAATAAATTGTGCATCAGAGTGACGTTGTATAGCAGATGCGTATTACAATGATTTTATTGACCACTTCAGGAAGCAGAGAGCACGGGAAGAAAATAAAGCCGACAGGCCTGCTCGCAGCACAGTCACAGCAAAAGCTGGAAGCGCCACCTTTTTTGGGGCTTTTTTAAAATGCTTTTGGCGCAGCTACTGCAACTACACTTTTGTCGGATCCTTTATGCCACTGGTTCTCAGCCATGGATGTGTTGGGGACCCCTTGTGGACTGGTTGAAGTGATGGGGGACCCCTTGCAGCAGAGGGGATGGAGGGTGGGGAGGGGGGGCACGTAGGTAAATTAACACAACTGGAGCGTGAAACAGGTTCCTTTTATTGCTACCAAAAACGTCAAGCAAACATGCCACATCACTTCATTTTGAACAGTTCATCAATATGTGGCACAGTCCCACTTGAAGAAAAGTGTGGGTGAGGGTTTCGCGCAGCATAGAAATGGCTTCGCGGACCCCCTTTTGAAAACCACTGCTTTACGCCATAAACCATCATAATTTGTGCGAAGTGGAGATGCACCCACTACGTCATAATTTGTCATTCTTCAGAGAAGAGTGGTAACTGCTACACACCTGTGAGGCATTAGAGAGCTTTAGCGAATTACGGAAATATGCTATGCAAGTACGCTGCGGTATGGGGGTACTACTCCCCTTTTCTCGGTCATTGACCTTTTGCCTCTGAAGGCACCCGATATCACCAAAGCTTTTTCAAAAATTAACTGTGAAGGTTTCTCACGTTCTCACTGCTGCTCGTCAGCCTATTAATTTTGATCAGACACCTGTGCTTATAGGTACGCACTGTCGCTGAACGGGCAGCAACAAAAGTGCAACGAGAGGAAACAAGAACGCTATCGTACTGCTTCACTGTATTTGTGTACCGTACTTTCATAACTTGCTATACCTCTCTGTCATGTGCACTTTGTTAATGCTCTGGCTGATGGATGGAGAATTGTGGCTGACTTTTGTAATCGGTTAGAGACACCCAATGACCCTCTCATTATGTAATTTATATTGTCACACCTGGCTGTTACTGCACTGTTATAAAATGCTCTATTACATGTTAATACGATTCTTTACCAGACATATGGGATCTGTTAGCTACATAATTTTAAGCACCGGCGTGGCTGTACTGCAGAATACTGTATTAGAGAAGCGAGTTGGGCTAGCTGGTACGTATTAACGGCGGGCATAACTAATCAGTACAAAAAACAATAGTTAAGGTGAAGGCCTCTCTGTTGTCTTCACCTTGTGAATGTTGTTTCTCTGCGGTGATTAGTTATGTCCGCACGTAGAATAATCGGCTGGCACGCAAGGAACTCGGGCTCGAATCTCATTGTGTCCTCACTCCTGAATATTTTTGTACTTCGAGGCGAATACTGATTTTGGTCGAATAATTTTGAATCTAATTCGAATTTTTTTTTTTGTTTCGCTTGATAGCGGCTACGGACACTGGCGGTCGCAGCAGTGATGTTGGCGGGCAGCTATGAATCGGCTCTTGTGATCTTATTACAGCTTTCGCTGTAAAGGGTCTTGTGAGCTTGACTTAGCTCTTCGGCCAATTGCAGTTCAGCAGAATGCAGTGACGACGTACGTAACGTACGGTGCACACGAATCTTAGCACAAAGAGACCATACATTATTCTTGCACATGATCGCCAAAAGAATGTGAATTTAGGTGTGTGCTCACTAACAAAAAAAAGTGAGAAAAAAAAACATCATCTTGGAGGCAAAGTTCATATCTCACATTACAGATATGAGCTCATGAAGAAAGCATGCAACGCAGACCTCCAACTGGGAAGTATCAAAGCCATATATTGCGTTAAAAATTTCATACGGAGAATAAATATATTTCCCACGTGTGATACAATAAACTAGGCTGGTGCGAATATTTGAATGCTTCGAATATTCAAAAGAATAATGCAGTATTAAAGTCCGCTTCCAATCGAAGTCAACTTATTAAAAATTTCAAATTATTGGAAACAAATGAATAAATGCATATTAATCCGTATGCGACACCCTGTAAAGACGGTTTTAATGCAGTAGAGCGATGCTAAGCCGTCAAGACACATACTCAAGGAAAATCTGCACTGCCACGAAGCCCCACTTTAAGGTTAAATGAGTTAAATGGGGGTATTACCCACACATCGATTCGTTTTTTAAGTCTAAAAGCATGTTATACCGACTTACATGCTTTAATTATAGCAAGTTTCAAAAAGTAACATATTTTACAGGTGATTGCTTGCATTTTACTGAAAGTTAAGTTCCTGTAAAAGTGTTCCTGGAAGGGGGGGACAGGCCAATGAATGTCCCTACAAAATGGCACTTATTCGATACATATTGTCACGTCGCTCCAGGGGTATAGAGGATGTTTATTGGTGTCTGAGCAACAGGGCTCTTACCAAGTGCGTCGATTGGGCTTGCTCCCCAGAGTGGGAACACGCAAACACTTCTTTCTTTACAGGTCTGAGCCAGTGCCTCCTCTGTTTTGTCTGAGCCTTCACCTTAGCAAATTCTTACTCTGTGCATACGGCCCAAAAGCAGGTGGCAATATTCCGCCTCCACAAAAGAAAAAAAGAGAGAGCATCGTCCTGATGCTGCAACGTTATTGTGAAAAAAAAAAACAAAGCAGCTTAAGCAACGGCTTCTACTCAGCCCCGTTCTCACTGATCAGGTCACGGCTGTCCAGCGGGACCGCGAGGTGGCCGGCAGGCTCGGCTTCCCGGTCCCTTCGTGGGACTGAGCTGGGTGCGTGATGCATTCCCATGCGTTCCACAGGACTGAAATAAAGTTATTTTCCTTCCTTCCTTTCCTCCTTAAATAACAGAAAAGGACACAATTAATCAATTGTTACACGTCAACATTTATTTTTTTTTTTATTCATGTTACCCTACAGACCCCAGAGGAGCATTGAGTAGGGGGGGTTACAGAAAAATCACAATACATAAAGCGTAAAAAAAAATATATCAAAGAAAACAAAGAAAATTGAACAATGGAAGGGAGAAAAACAAACACTATAAGCAAATGCAGCAAAAAACAAAATGAAAAAAAAAAAAATAAAGCATCTTTATACAAATACAAGAGAACATATAAATTTGCAGTAGCTCACGAAATTTGGCCGGATCTCTCAAAGAAACAATTTCATCTGGAAGGCTATTCCAAACTGCGATGGCGCATGGCAATGCAGAATTATTGAATGACTGTGTCTTGCCGAAGATGCGTCTGAAACTGAGATGATTATGAAGTCGACTAGATGTATGCGAAGGAATGTCAAGCGATAGACGACTGGTCCACGAGTTGTAGTAGTACTTATGGAGGAGGCATAGACGGGTGACAGAGCGGCGGGAATCCAAGCTAGTAAGGGCAATATCGCGTTTGATTTGGGTGATGCTGAAGTGACGGTTATACATTGAAGTGATGAAGCGGGCTGCACGATTTTGGATGGATTCCACTTTATCTATTAGGTATTGTTGATACGGAGACCAGATCGATGAAGCGTATTCCAGCTGAGGACGTACAAATGTTTGGTAGGCCTGCTGCCGAATGGTAGATGGGGAATGATGCAGATTCCGGCGCAAGAATCCCAGAGTTCTGTTTGCTTTCGCACATATCTTGTCGATGTGAGTACACCAGGCAAGATTAGTACAAAGATGGACACCAAGGTATTTGTAGATGAATGGGGAATTACAGCTGAACAGATAGAGTAAGAAAAGTTAAAAACCGATTTCTCACGGGTGAAAGAAAGTACGCAGCACTTAGTTGTGTTAAGCGTCATTTGCCAACGGTCACACCAATGATTTATTAAGTCGAGGTCCTTTTGTAAATGTACGTGGTCTTCTTCAGAGTTAATAATTCTGTACACTACGCAGTCATCCGCGAAAAGACGAATTGAGGAAGAAATGTTACAAGGCAAATCATTAATATAAATCAGAAAAAGAAGAGGGCCTAATACACTGCCCTGGGGCATACCTGATGAAACAAATGAAGTAGACGAGCTGAAGTTATTGACAAATGTAAACTGCTGTCGATTTGACAAAAAATTTCTAAGCCAAGATAATGTTGATGAGTCGAGTTTAAGTGCAGACAGCTTAGCTATTAGGCGACAATGGGCAACTCAGTCAAATGCTTTCGCATAGTCTAAAAAGATGCAGTCAACAGTTTTATTACTATTCATGCCGTTATGTAAATCAGACGTAAATTCTAATAGCTGAGTATCACAAGATAACGCTTTCCGAAAACCATGCTGATTTAGAAAGAAGAAGTTATTTGACTCAAGATGGCTGTATATATGAGAGGTGATGACGTGTTCAAGCAGCTTGCAACAGATGCATGTTAGCGAAATGGGGCGGTAGTTACCGGGTGTGTGTTTGTTACCATCCTTGAATATCGGAATAACCTTTGCTATCTTCCAGTCAGTGGGAAGTTGACCAGAAGATAAAGACTGTTGAAAAATGTGGCATAAAATTTGACTGGAGGAAGCGGATGTGTTTTTAAGTACCTTGGAATTAATATTGTCAACACCACACGATGTAGACAGCTTTAGACCGTAGTATAAGTTTAGATATACCTTCAACAGTAACAATGATAGGAGACATGAAGCAGTACTCACGATCAAGAACACAGGGAACCGAAGAAAAGTCTTCATTAGTAAAAACCGAGCAAAAAAACGAATTGAAGGTTGAAGCACACTCAGATGCAGAGACAGGAACATTATCGGCATTATGTAATGTAACAATGTCACTGCCACGGTCAGGCGAAATGGCACGCCAAAACTTTTTAGGGTTAGTCAGTAAAAGTGAAGACAGGTCGGCGGAAAATTATTTTTTTTCCGCTTTGCTAATCGCAAGACAATAAGATTTTAAACAGTTTTTATACATAGACCATGACTTGGAAGATGATAACCTTTTAGCTGAAGCATATAACCTTTTCTTTTTATTTCTGAGCGATCTAAGCGATTTATTAAACCAAGGGTCGATTTATTAAACCAAGATTTGTCGTTAGAGATTGTTATTAGTGGAACATATTTATCTATGAGGAGCGCTATAATGTTTCTAAAGAAATTCCAGTTATCCTGAACAGACCTGTTGGTGAATGAGGGAAGAAATGTATTGTGTAGGAAGACATCAAGTTCAGAGTTTATTAGATCGTAATTTGCCTTGCTACAATCCCTGATTACCTTGGGCTGAACACCCAGAAAGTTTAGTGGAATATTAATCGAAAACTGTAGAAGGTTGTGATCGCTAAAACCCTCTAATTGCACAATTGTACCTATGGTATGTGGCTCTGTTGTCAGAATAAGATCTAAAATATTAGTATCGCGAGTGGGCTCTGAGACAAGCTGGGTGAAATTAAAGTCAAGACATAGT
This sequence comes from Rhipicephalus microplus, assembly GCF_013339725.1. Taxonomy (NCBI): domain Eukaryota; kingdom Metazoa; phylum Arthropoda; class Arachnida; order Ixodida; family Ixodidae; genus Rhipicephalus; species Rhipicephalus microplus. The sequence goes on along the minus strand of NC_051168.1, from coordinate 112,555,669 downwards.
TCGATGAATTCACTTGACGTACTGTTCGAAGAAGACGTGCGAGACCAATTAATATGAGGAAAATTAAATCACCGAATAAGTAAATTTTTCTGGTGGGAAACAGGTCAAGAGCCCTGGAAATACTTCTGTGAAGCTCAGACACGAAAAGGCAGTCAGAGGACGGAGGGCGATAGCATACGCCCATCAATAATTTTCCAGCTAAGGTAGGACAGGCGACCCAGACTATATCAAGGGGAGTGTCGGTATCGACAAGGAAGGAAGATATAGTTCGTTTGATGGCTAACAGCACGCCACCACCCCTTTTATGTGCCCGGTCATGGCGATAAATGGAGTACTGATTTGAAGCATGATATAGCTCAGTGTCGCATACGTCAGCATGAAGCCAAGTCTCGGTTAGCAATAGAATATCTGATTTACTGTCCTCGAGGTATGAATCAAGCAAGACACGTTTCGGTAACAAACTGCGAATATTAGTAAATGATACTGAAAGTGAAGGAGAACATGAAGTAGACGGCTGCTGAACATTACCACTGTGTACATCGGCAACTAGCTATCTAGCGGTTACTACGGTGTCAGAACAAGTGTCATGGATATATGTAGTATTATCGATACGAAGTTTGTCGACATTTAGTTTGAAAGGACAATTCCGTTCCCTAGCAAACTGAAGCAGTTTCCTGCACGCTTGCCGTGTTGCTCGCGAAAAATCTTCTCTAATAGAGAAGCCAGTATTTTTCAGCCGATGTGCACCGGCGAGGATTGCTTGTTTGTCCTTAAAAAACGTAAACTTAGCAATTATCGGCCTACATTTGTTTGAAGCAAATTTACCCAGCCGGTGCACACGTTCATATTGAGAACTGGTAGTGGTGATCGCTAACTTATCTGAGCATACGGCGATAATTTTATTTTCAGAAGTTTCTCAGCTCTCTTTGTGCTCATTGGGAATTCCAAAAAACAACAAGTTGCACCGTCGCATTCTATTTTCTGCTTCATCACACCTTGATACTACTGCTTGAAGCTGATCAGAAATAGAACCAACAGCACCATCAACAGTTCATCAATGATGGGGCAATGGCATTAGAACAAGTAAAGAGAGACAAGAAAGTGAATAAACAGTACGAGGCATTAGGGACGCGCAAAATAAGACTTCATGTGCCCCGCATGAACTATATGTCTGGGCTCAGTTGTCTTTGTTGTATCTATGTTGACGACGCAGTGTCATGAACCACCACTTCACAGTTTACATCACTCATGCAGCACAAAACTTTATACGGACCAAAGTAACTGCTTAGCAACACTTTCTGAGATGCCACGTTGGCAAACAGGGGTTCAAACACAAATTTGATCTCCCGGACTTTAGAATACGTCTTTGTGATGCATGTTGTAACGTCGTGCATTAACCTGTTGCTGCAGACCAATGTGTAGCCGGGCGAGCTGGCGAGTTTCCTCGGCACGCTCTGCAAATTCTTTGGCATCAGTTGTAAATTGATCGGCGTCTTCACAAGCAAGCATCGCATTCATCATTGTCTGAACTTCGCAGCGGTACAAAAGGTAAAACGGTCGAAATCGCAGCAAAATGTGATTCCATGTCTTGTGTTGGACGTCAATGTACAGAGGGGTCAACTGTTAAAAGGAACACTGGAGCGCGTGTCTGGAGTTACTGTATATGTTCCTTGAGGGAGTGCAGTGAAGTGCAGCCGTTCACTGCGGCAGTGCAGTGAACAGTTGTGCAGTGAAGCCACTCGTCGCGCACACAGGAGAAAAATGTGGGACATTGTTCCAGCGCGGGCTGCAGACTTATTCGCGCGTGCTAAGAAAGATTGCACTGTTGCAGTGAGGCAGTGTATTGCTATACGTAGACAAAATGCTTGAGGCCTGTGTGCTTAGATTTAGGTGCATGTTATAAAGAACCCCAGGTGGTCGAAATTTTCGGAGCCCTCCACTACAGCGTCTAACATAATACTATGGTGATTTTGGGACGTTAAACTCAACAAGTAATTAAATGAAGTGAAAATGGTTTAAAAATGTAACTCATTCATAACAACGCCTCAGTGCGGCTTTTACACTAGGCGTACAATGCACAATGTTTCTGCGATAACAATTTTGTGATGACCTGGTTTATTTTGACTCGGCTAGATGGCGCCACCTATCTAATCTGTTGGAGGCTCACACCCGTTTGCAGCTTCGATGTTGTGGTTATTCTAGCTTTGGTAATCCGGCTGAAAAAATGCAATCGCTAGTGGCGCTCCCACTTTTGCTTATTTTGACTGCATGTCTGGAGACTCCGCAGTGCAGATATCGCGAATTCCTACGAACAAAGGTGAATTTGCGAGATAGCGCAGCAAACGTAAAGCATATACGGCGGTTAGTTTATGCTACATAAAGGTTTGCGTTCTGTAAAGACCCGAACATGCGCAGATCCATCTGGTAACACGGTAACGTAAGGAAGTATGTGTACAAGCAAAAAGCTCTTAAAGGCGGTCACAATGAGACTGAAGTCGGCGCGGGCCAGAGAACGCGCTAGCGCAGTGCCATCGTGCATGTAAAGTTGGCTACGCCACGTGAATTTTATCATTTGAAGTCACTTTGCACCACTTGACAGTGCTCGCCGAATAGCGGCGTGAGCGGGGAAGTAAAAAGTATGCGCAACTCTGATAACTCTGCTACCAAAAGGTAGCATACAGGCTGGATGGATGGATGTATCCGGCTGTGCCCTTTAAATCGGGTGGTGGCTCACGCCACCTAGCTATTAAGTTAAGTACTATTACTGTGTGTTTAAGGATTGAATTTCACTTGCGTGTCTATTGTAGCCACCAATCTCTTAGACTCCTCCTGGTTAGTTCTACCCGTTTAAAGTCTATTTTGCCTTCACTGTTCCTAAACCCCGATGCTTTGAAAAATTTGGCGCCATTATCTCCGACTATAAGGTGAAGCTCTTTACAGAACATTATCAAATGTTCAGCCATTTCCTCCTTCTCTCCGCATGCACTACATACCGTGTCTGTGCCTTCCTATCTTGCTCGGTACGCCTTGGTCCGCAATACTCCCGTTCTAGCCTCGAAGAGCAGAGAACTACCCCGAGAGTTATAGTAGATCGTTTCCCTTGCAATTTCCTGCTTAAAAGTTTGTTAGGTCTCCAGTGATGATTTCGTAAGCATTCCCATCTTACACATGTCCCTCTCTGTTTCCTACACCTTCTTAACCGATGTTTCCTTTTGGCTTGGTATTTTGCTGTTGTCTAAATACTTGCTTGACAATTTTCGAGTTCACTTCCTCCATTTAGTATCAACATTCTTCATGTACAAGTAGCTGAAAACTTTCCTAGCCCAACACTCCTCTCTCATTTTTCTCAATCGCTCCTCAAACTTTATCTTGCTGCTAGCTTCCCTGCACTCAAACGATGTTCATCCCATGTCGCCCTGTACCCCCTGATTTGGGGTATTCCCATGTGCTCCCAAAGCAAGCCTACCTATGCCACATTGTTTACTTTCCAATCTTGCTTGAACTTCTGATTTCGTGCACAGGACCACATTGCCGAACGTCAAACCCGGAACCATGACACTTTTCCCAATCCCTTTCAGAACGTCATGCCTATTGTAGCTCCACAGTGCCCTATTTTTTGTTACAGCTGCATTCCTGGTGCCATTAGTGATTACGTACCTTACTCAGCCCCGTTATTTATCCATACGCCCAAATATTTGTATTTATCCACTATTTCTAGCGCGACTTCCTGTATCTTATGTTCACTGCCTTTGTTATCATTGAAAATCATGATTGCTGATTTTTCCTTGCTGAACATCAAATTTAATCGATCTCCCTCATTATGACAGATATCCATCAATCCCTGCAGATCTTCCTTGTTGTCGACTATTAATACTATATCATCTGCATACATCAATGCTGGTAATGAATGTTCATTGTGTTTTCCTTGCTTGGCAAAAGAGAGGCTGAAGCCGAATCGACTCCCCTCTAATTTGGCTTCTAGTCCCTGGATATACAGCATAAATAACGAAGGTGACAATGACATCCCTGTCGAAGCCCGCATTGGATCTCTATAGGTCCAGATACCTGTTCTTCCCATTTTTTGATAACTACCTTGCTACTTTTATAGATATCCTTTAGAAGATTAGTTATTCCATCTTCCACATCTAGTGTGTTCAGTATTCCCCACAAGTCTTCTTGAATCACAGTATCGTAAGCTCCCTTGATATCTAGAAATGCCAGTCACAGGGGCTTGGGTTCTTTTTCCGCTATTTCAATTCACTGCATCAATGAGAACAGATTGTCCTCCAACCACCTTCGTTTACGGAACCCCTATTGTAGTTCTTTCAGCACCCCCTCATTCTCCTCCCATGTCTGTAGTCTTTACTATCTGCATCACCAGCCTGTAAACTACTGATGTCACTGTTATACAACGGTAGCTGTTTATATCAGCTTTGTCCCCCTTTCCTTTATAGATCATGCTTATCCTGCTTAGTTTCCACCCATTGGGAGCTTCACCATCTATTATTGCTTTGTTCGCTGCCTCTATTAATGTTTGTTTAGAGCTTGGTCCTAGTTTCTTTGTTAGCATGGTTTAGATGCTGTCAGGGCCTGTTGATGTGCTATTAGGAACCCTTTACTTTGCCCTTTTCCACTCTCGTTGTCTCAGTGGAGCCACTGAGCTAATTGGCCCATCCTCATCTGGTACGGTGCTTGCAACGTTTTCTTGGCGTTTAAATTTTTCTGTCATCATTGTTTTTATATATTCTACTGCCTCATCTCCTTTTAGTGTGGCCCCTTGAACTGTAGTTATAAACCTCTGTGTCATGCTTGTCTTATTACTCAGAGAATTGAGATGGTTCCAAAACTTTGCAGCTGCCTTTCTATCTTTTTTGTTTACTTCCTCCATTCATTGGGCCCCCTTTCTTCTAATCTTGTTACTTTTCAAATCGGACGCTTCCCTTCTGCAGCTCAAAAAGGTATCTCATTTTCTTTTGACATCATCTTCCGGTTCACCCCTCTGTTTAGCATACCTGTGTTTCCTGGAGGCTTCCTGACGCTGTAATATGGCTCTCTTAACTTCCTCCTCCCACTAGCTCTTGGGTTTGTGTCTGCTTTTCCCGGTTGATTTGACTCATATCTTAGCAAGCTCTAACTCAAACAATCGAGTTAGATTTGTGTATGTCCACTCTGTTTTAGTATCCTTGGTGATTATTTTTTCAATCTCTTTAGTTGCTATTTTTATTTGCCTTTCTGGATAAATATTACCGTGTGGTTGCTTGTAATGCCACCTTTCCAATTTATTTTCTCTTCCAAAACTCAGAATTGATACGTTTGTGATCACTACCTAAGCTTCTGGACCCATATTCATCGATGTTCATCACCCTTAGCCAATCATACATTCTATGTGACATTATTGCGTAATCTATCGTCGACTGCAGCCTTCCCACCTCCCATGTTATCTGCCCTTCGCATTTCTCGGTGCTGTTGCAAATCATTAAATCATGCCTTCCACACGTATCCATTAGCATTCTGCCTGTTGGGTCAGTATATCCATCTATATCTTCTATGTGCGCATTCATATCTTCTAATATGATTACCTCGTACTCTTCTCCTAGTTCGTCAATGTCATTTTTTATGCACTGCACCATTTGTTAGTTTTCCTCTCTGGCTTTTGCTCCTGTCCACAAGTATACAAACCTCAGGAGCGTCGTTTGCCCTGCCGCTTTCCCTTATAGCCATCAATGTTCCTTGAACTTTTGCTTGACCCTTTGCCAGTCTGTACTTTTATGAATGAATGTCCCAATACCACACCCCTTTCTGCTTCTTTCTGTTCTATTACAATATTCCCATGCATAGTCCGGATTTTTAGGTGGTTGTTCCATGTCTCTAAGATGTGTTTCTACAAAACCATATACCATCGGCCTCTCCTCCCTTAGCTGTTCTTTTATCTCCTCCCACTCCAGTCTATTCCTGCTACCCTGCATGTTAATGTACCCTACGTCTCAATTGGCTCAGCCCTTGTGACTGCGTCGATTACTGCCCGAACTCTACGCGTCTTAGATATTGCTACCACTTTGGAATAGTATCTGTCTATACCCCTGGTTGTTTTCCTCGTTACTAGCTATCCTGGACCCCGAAGGGCCCGCTTGCCCCCCAAAAAGCTACTGCGGGTCCTGCAAGTTGCCAACCAACCTCATGACCTAGCCTTCCATTGAAGTGAATTCTGTCTCGTTAAAAGCCACCCCATCTATGTACCTCTCTGTTTATTTCCACCACCTCAAAGCCTTTCTCTTGACTCATCCGTCATATCTCTTGGTTTGCGTTGACAACCGCTCTTTGCAGGTTGTCGTCACACACCGGTACCTCCGGTATCGTGCATATTACTACCTGTACGTGAGGAGAAGTGGCGCGTATGTAATCGACCCCTTTCGCCAGTGTGGTCGCTAGTCCTGCCATATCTTCATTTAAGACATCGTTTAAACCGCCTGAAGTTATCACGAGGTTTCGTCCATCAGCTGTAGTTTTGAGTTTTGCACTCGCTTGCCTCATAACTGCTTCCAGCTTGCGTCCTTGGAACGTCCCTACTGCAACCCTCTTGTCACCTCTTACCCTCTCTTTGATTGCTTCTGTGCATCGATTTATATTCGAGTTCCCAGCAATGATCAATTGCTGCGACTTTTCAGCTGGAGCATCGTGCACCTCGGGGTTACTTGCAGCTGTGACGCCGGCTGCTTTGTCTCCTTCCAACCCCACCACTACTTCGCTGAAGCTGGGTCTTGCGACCATTGAACCGGCTAAACCTGTTTTTTCCAAACTTGCTAGCTCTTTTCTCTCTGCCGTTCTGCTGGCCGGTGCCCTACCGTTCTCTCTGTCGGCCGCTTCTTTGTTCACCTTCACTAGTGCCTCCTCAGCACACCTTAGTCTTTCTTCCATAGCCCTCGTTTTTTCTTGCTCTGTCGCCAACGCAGTTTCCAGCTCGGTGATTTTCATCAGCAGTTCACTCTGGGCAACCATAATTTTCTCCATTTTTTTTCCTCGACGTCACATTGCCTACGCTTGGCCTCAGTTTCCTTTCCATTCACGTCTGCACTTGCGTCCATTTTCAAATCCACCCCACATCCTGAACATTTTACAGCCTTATTAACCATGTCTTTTTGACACCAATTGTCCGTATGAATTGTCCCACTCGATAATTACAAAACATGGCGTACGACGATTCCTGCCCTACGAAAAAAAGAAAGCCTAAGCTTTACTACGAAAATTTGCGTGTTCAGTGTACGCGCACTTCCCCCACAGGGTGGCAAGAGAAAAAACAAACAAAACACACACACGCACAAACAAGTAAATACCTGGTGACTCACCCCCGAAAAATCCGTACAATTTATTGAGTGCTACAAAGGTTTAAACTGCTGCCTTATTAATTATAAAAGCAAGCTCGAAACATGCAAAACCACTTATCTGCGCAATCGATCGGGAGCGCTCAAAAAAGACAGAGACAACGCCATCTAGTGAGCAATTCTTAAACTAGACTAGTACTGCAATGTACTAATGCGAAGGACACGGCCCACTGAAACCCGCGACCCCGTAAAAATACATAAGCACCCCACGGTGCTTATTTTCCTCGGGCCCGTGTATTTGTTACTACAAAAGCATACAGAGATACACAGTAAGAGACTAAATAAAAAGGGGGCAAGCATTACGTGCCATATACGTCGAAACCTACTGCCATCATAGTGAAAGCTTTTTTTTTGTGATTATGGCCGCCCCCCCCTCCAGTCGCATGAGATTGATACCCTCCAGTCGATCAATGAGATTGATTGGTGGACTGAGATTGGGAATGCAAGCAAGCACTCCGAAGTATCGCAGCACAATGAACAATCGCTGCACAAATACATGGCCTCGTTTTTTGTACAATAATTAGTCATTAGCATTGCAGTAAATGTTCAGCTAAGTTTCTGTAAAGCACACGTATTCAATTGAATATTTTACGCCACTCCCAGTGATCACGACGAGTATGTACCACGTAGGGTCTTGATGTACTGCACGACTATGCAAAGTACGGTCAACTTCTCCAGCTTCTAGGACATGTCCTTGCACATGGGCACCAGTGTGGCCATCTCGCTGATGTACATGTTCACCTTGTCCCGGCGTCGCTTGCCGATCTCGCTGTGGTTCTACCTGCAAATTCAGCTTCAGCCGTGAGCCCGTAGGCTGAACGTTTAGTGAGACACTTAGAGCGATTGTGCAATTTTACGGTGGCCAACCTAACCGGGCAAAGTTCTGGCGCAATCAGACGAAGCACTGACGTCATTAGGAGCAAGCCGTTAAAAAATGACGAGTTTTTAGCGAAGCTCGCGTATTAACACGTAACACTTATTATGATGTAGGCCGCTCCCCTAATGTACGCATTCCATGTTTGCAACAAAAAGAACGGTTTTAGTCCTGACAGATGAGAACCATATAAACGCATACGCAAATGAAATCATTGCGATTGAACGCGGTGTTTCTCGTGCTCTGAAAGCAATGTTTTGATACTATCTAAGGGATGAGACTGTTCTCCAGTGTTTGAAAAGAATGTTGTAGCAGCTGCTGCATGTCTGAAAGTAACCTGTGAATCATTCATTCGGTGCGAGATACCATCAGGTTCGCAGAAACAAAAAAAAAAAAGTATGTACTGAGAGAAAGAAAAATGCGTTGGACTTTCTACTCTGCGCATGCTCAAGTATGTGTAAAATAACCGTTTCGGATTGAAGGCATACCTCAACGTCCACAACGTTTTCTATGCGCTGGCCTCGCTTCAATAAAAAGCTCTTGAGTTCATGTTACCGCTTGTCTGAGTGGACGTTCTGCGTAATGTCACCCACGAACCTGCGAGGAGAGCACCAAAAGTAACACCCAGGGTGACTGAGCTCAACTACGTGTTCTGGGCTCAGATCCAACTTCAAGTATAATACTGACAAGTGCGCGGCCGCAATGTCAAGCTCTCCTCATATTTACACACGCGTTGCAATCAGAGTAGATGTTATTGTCGAAACATGCACGTGTGACAAGCTGGCTACGCACAAATGCCTGTGGAACTGAAAGCGAAACATAAGATTTGTCGTTATATGTATAATCGCCACGAATTGACTGCACATGTACCGTTGATGTGGAAGAATATGGCGTACCGCTCCTTTCGGCATACAAGCAGGTCATCTAGATGCTTTGTGAAACCAAGCGTTAATAAACACCTAAACGCTGGGCGTAGAAGCCATTCTAGGTCTGCGATATCTGTTTTGGATCATTTTGTTTTGTCTGGGAAGATACCCCTTCCCACAAGTGTTGCAGGGAGCAAATAACTGGAGATGGGGTGAAATACTTCCCAAAAAAAGATATGAAAAATCCTTTGTCGTTGAAGGCCACGTTTCAACAAGAGTCTTCTTCAAGGCTTCAACTGCATCCCTTTGCGCACGCGCGCATGTGTGTGTGGGGGGAGGGGGGGGGGGGAGCAGAAAGAAGGAAAGGACAGGGCGCCAACTCACTTGCCCTCTCCTACTCTTTCACTTTCATTAAGCGAGTCGACGAAACTACACACAAACGTGCTAAGGTATGGGCAGATGCTGCCATGAAGTAGACACTCGTCGGAACGGTGGCTCCAGAGGCACACTTCCCCCGTGTTTAAGGACTTGTTACCTCTCCAAGCGTCCATCTTCCTCTGAACTTCTGCCTTATTCAGAGCGAAGAGAACGAACGTACGGGAAACCACGTGAAAGCGGCAAATAAAGCACCACTTTTATGAAAACTCACCAGGATCTCCGTTGTTTCGTCATTGCGATTAACGCAGTAGGTATGAATATGCATGGTACCTTTGAAACGTAGGCGCTTTTTGCTGAAGTTTCCAGTCTTGGAAGCTGTTCGGAACTGGCGATGTGGACTCTTCTGTCCATAACACCTGGCTGTTCACAAGGTAGGGGCGAGGTTGTCCCCACCTCGATGCCACCGGTGGCATGGCAACACGGCGTTGTTTGGGTGGCCAGCAAGCAGTGGTGGCCACGGCGCTCAGGTGGTAGCCCCGTCGCTGGACGCGCTCGGCTGTCCGCGGCATGGCATCAGGGCTGCCGGAGGGCACCCAACTTGGTCCTACAGGGCACCACCAACAACCGTAGACCTTTTTCTTCTCCTACTGTTGCAGTACGTGCGAATGCAGACCAAAAACCAGGTCACCGCTGAAGCATGCAACCTCTGATGGGAGAAGAAAATAGTCCCTGAAAAGGCCCTCCAACTCTTTGCCTAGTAGCTTCATTAAATGAGTTCATCGCCTCACGAATAAAGTGCCGCAAAAACTTTTTTTTGAATGAGTCAAGTGTGAGCGCAGATACAGGGATTTGTCGCACGCTCTAAGCACTTTGTTCTCAGCAAGTGCGTTGAAAGCTACGCAGAAAGGGGATGACAAGAATACCAGAAGTTATAGATATATATATACTTAAGGGCTTGTTTTCCCGTGTTTATGACACAATATTAACGAGATCCAACAGACAGTAATGCCAAGAACAGTACAGGGGAAGTTATTAGGCCAATTGTAATGTAAATGTGAAGGAAGAAAAGTGGATGAAAAGATAACTTGCCGTGGGCAGGAACCGAACCTGTGACCTTCGTTTCAGTTCGATCCTAGCAAAGTCCTAGCATATGTCTCGAAGAGGCCCGCATGAGCGCACCGTGGGCTTGCGTGGAAAGTGTAGCATATAACAGGACGGGGATGGCAAGGTATCACAAGAAGTCACTTGTGACCTTCGGAAGTGTAGTGGCGTCGATAAAGAAGTTCATCCTGAACGCAAAAGCTGGTAGACTGGTGGCGCATAACACGATGTTGTGAGGAAGCGAGAGTACGAAAAAGATGACCATGAGAGCACTAATCCAGAAATTCTTCCATTGCTCCAGCGTCATGCTGCGTTCGGTGGGTGATTCAAGTGCAGGCCCAAGGGCATAGAGGCAAGCACCTTCACATACAGTTCACATATACAACTTTCACATACTGTTAACACATTCTTCCGTACAAACTGATGAGTCCGAAAGTATTCCCTCAAGCAACACGACATGCTGAAGAATGTCACGAGCTTGCCCACTCCTTTTCCACCGAGGACCAGTAGCAGCAGCGATCCCGTCAACCCGGTGACCATTCAGCACCAACTTCCCTGGTTCTTTGGTATGACCTCCGGTATCCACTACCGAACCCGGCCTCTCCGCAATACTCGTTGTCAAATACCTCGGACCGTACCATGTCGTCGGACAAACGTCCTTCGTCAACTACATCGTGGAGCCCACCACGCTATCGACAGATCTACGCCATCGCGGCCGTGAACTTGTCCAAGTTTCTCGTTTAAAGCCGTACCACGACCCAATGGTTGTGTCCTCACCCAAGGCTGGCAGGATGGCGTCTTTTTCTGCGGAAGGCAATTTTAGTGAAGAAGAATGCCTCAGCGTCATCGGCATGAGCTCATGCTGCGCTTGGCTGAACGCTGCTGACCACTGCCGATTCTCCTGCGTCCTCTGCCAATAAACCTCTTAACAACAGTATCACGTTTGCTACTAAAAATAAAAAGATAAAAATATAGGGCTCGTCCGGGATTTGAACCCGGGACCTCTCGCACCCGAAGCGAGAATCATACCCCTAGACCAACGAGCCACAATGCTGTGTCGTGAACAGATACACAATATAAACGTATCTATCAGCATAAATGCTGCAACTGTAGCAGGATCAGGCTGCAGGTAAACCACAACACGTATATATTCTACGGAGCAGCACGGGCCGGGCGAGTTCGTAACTCTTCTTGACGGTGGTGCGCCAAAAACAGATAGCACAAAAAAGAACGACATGCAACGACGGCTACTTGCAGATGAGTATAGCCTACACTTATCGATATGGAAACAGACAGCGTGGCATGCTGGTGTGAATCAAAGAATGAACAATACATATTATTTAACGAATGTCTTACACCACAGAAATGCACTTGCGAAATCGACCAAAAGGCAAGAAGCACAGGGGACTTCAGAATGACCAATTAAAAAGAGCAAAACAAAAAAATGAACACCAACAGGAGACAAAGAATGACAAAACAAAATAGACTACTATTTAGCAGTATTTTCTACAGACGTACGTCCCGCTTATATGCGGTGTGAGGCTCGTGACATGTGGCACGCCTGGTCCTTCTCGTGAGAACGACGAATTCCTATAGTGCATCATATGAAGCACTTCCATAGGGATTTGTCACGTGAAAACGCGACACACGCCGGCACACAACGCCTTCTCTGCGTTGTGTGCCTCGTCTCCGGAACTTCCGTTGAACAAGCTGTTTGTCGCTGACGACATTGACATACCACCGACTAGCACAACCTTTGTTCCCATGTCTTGTATCGGTGTGTCTAAGCATGCAGTGTTGTTTACGCCTTCCCAAACATTCCAAAGTCACAAGAGCCTCGCGTTGCCGTTTGCAGTTCTAAATATTTAGGTGGGCGCTACCAATTTGTCACAAATCCCTTGCCATCTCCCACAACCTTGCATCATGGAGAATTTATCGAAACATTCCAAGATTTAGACGTTTCCTCCATCTTCGGCCTTGACGGTGAAAGTGATTTGCAGCTTAATGCACTGACGCCATCTGCCCGTTCACCTGTTCACGAAAACATTAATTTGTTTGGCCTCTCAATTGATGGCGAACTTGAAGAACCACACCGTGAGAAGCTTCTAGAACTTCTTCGCCAGTTTCGCGGCTCGTTCGGTTGCCAGCAGACGTCCTTAGGCTGAACGCACACTGTTGTCCATCACATTAACACCGGCTCCCAAGCGTCTCTGCGACAGCGTCCCTACCGTGTATCTCCTGTTGAGCGTCGTGTGATAACCGAGCAAGTAGCCGACATGCTTCAACGTAGCGTCATTCTGCCGTCCAGCAGTCCCTGGTCTTCACCTGTGGTACTTGTGAGGAAAAAAGACGGCTCGATTCGCTTTTGCGTCGATTACCGCAATTTAAACAAAGTCACGCTTAAAGACGTATACCCTTTTTCGCGCATCGATGATGCCCTGGACTGATTGCAAGGCGCTGAATTCTTCTCATTACTAGACCTACGGTCCGGTTATTGGCAGGTCCCCACGGCACCATCAGATCGTCCAAAAACTGCTTTTGTGACGCCCGATGGGCTATACGAATTTAATGTAATGCCATTCGGCCTTTGTAATGCGCCAGCCACATTCGAATGGATGATGGATAGCGTCTTGCGTGGGCTAAAATGGAAGACATGCCTATGCTACTTGGATGATGTTGTTTTCTCCCCTGATTTCGACAGCCACCTCCATCGTCTCAGCGAAGTCTAGAGCTGCCTCACGAGCGCAGCCCTTCAACTAAACATCAAGAAGTGCCACTTTGGAGCTCGGAAGCTCAGAATACTTGGCTACGTTGTCTCAAAACATGGCGTCCTCCCAGACCCAGAGAAGCTCCGTGCTGTCGATGAGTTCCCGAAGCCTACGACCGTGAAAGCGCTTCGCAGCTTCGTCGAACTGTGCTCGTACTTTCGCCGCTTTGTGAAGAACTTTGCTTCGATAATCGCACCACTGACACAGCTGATCACTGGCGATGGACACCTCTCTGATTAGTCGTTAGCGTGCTAAGATGCTTTTGCAACATTACGCCATCTCCTTACTTCACCACCTATTTTACGCCACTTCGACCTATACTGCTCCAACCGAGGTCCACACGGATGCCAGTGGCATAGGACTTGGCGCTCTCCTTGCTCAACGCAAGCCTGACTTCTCGGAGTATGTAGTTGCGTATGCCAGTCGCACCCTAACCAAGGCAGAGCACAAATACTCGGTTTCCGAAAAGGAATGTTTGGCCATTGTTTGGGCATCACAAAAATTTCGTACTTACTTATATGGGCGCCCATTTGATGTAGTTACAGATGTAGTTCATTCTGTTGGCTCGCTTCATTGAAGGATCCTTCGGGCCGGCTTGGACGTTGGGCGCTGCATTTACAGGAATTTGATGTTCACGTCATTTACCGCTCAGGCCGCAAGCGTACCGACGCAGATGCTCTTTCTCCTTCGCCCCTTCCTACAGCCGTTGCACCCGTTTCCTTTGCTGAAGCAAAGGAAACAGCATCGATACCGCTGACATGTCTTCGGAACAACACAAGGACCCTTGGATAGCCTCGCTCATCGACGTTCTCTCCTCGTCTTCGGTGACACCACGCCAGCGTCTACCTCGTGCACTACGTCAGCGAATTCCCCATTATGCGATACGGGATGCCATGTTTTATACCGTCGCAACTATCAGCCGGATGGTAGGAAATGACTTTTTGTTATACCTCGCCATTTGCGCTCCAACATGTGCGCGTACTTCCACGCAGACCCTCAAAACGCGCTCGCTGGCGTTTTGAAAACATACGACCGGCTTCGCCAGCTATTTTTCTAGCGTGGAATGTACTCGTACGTTCGCAAGTATGCATACGCTCCTGCACTGAGTGTCAGCGATGAAAAGCAACTTGTCATGCCTAGCTCTGGCGAATTACAACCATTGCCGTGTCCAGCTCGGCCGTTTGATAGAATCGGCATCGACCTATACGTCCCACTATACCTTGTACTCCTGCTGGAAATCGCTGGATTATTGTGGCCGTTGACCACCTAACCCGTTACGCTGATGCCGCCGCTTTGCCAGCCGCTGCTGCTCGTGATGTCGCCTTGTTCATCTTGCGTAGCTTTGTCCTTCGCGCGCCACGTGAGCTGCTTAGCGACCGTGGACGTGCGTTTCTATCGCAAGTCGTCCAGGAACTTCTCAGTGAGTGCAATATTATTCATCGCACCACTACAAGCTATCACCCACAGACAAACGGTTTGACGGAGCGCTTTAACCGCACGCTCGGTGATATGCTGTCTATGTACATATCCTCCGACCATTCTAATTGGAACTTGGTGCTCCCTTTCGTGACGTATGCGTATAATACGGCCACGCAAGCCATTACTGGGTTTTCACCTTTTTTTTCTAATGTGCGGACGTGAGCCCTCTTCTACGCTTGACATGATACTTACCGCCCAGATGCTTCAGAATACCGCCTAGCCTCCAAACTTGTTCAGTGTGCCGAAGAGTGCCGTCAATTAGCGCGTTCATTCCGGTCCGTCGCACAAGGTCTCCAAAAAGAACGACTTGACCTAGACAAGCCTGCTCACACCTTCCCCGTAGGCTCATTTGTATGGCTTTCGGTTCCATTCCAGTCCCCCGGCCTTTCCAAAAAGTTTGCACCCAAGTACAACGGTCCGTACCACATCGTTCAATGCACGTCACCGGTCAACTTCGTCGTCGAACCAGTGAAACCTGCCGAGGACAGACGATGCCGTGGTCGTGAGACAGCCCACATCAGCCGCTTAAAACCTTACTATGATACCCTCGTGCTTGATTCGCCGTGAGTCGCTCCTCTTCATCACCAGGGCAAATGTAGTGGGGAAGAGGGAGAGAGACAGTATCTAGTCGGAGCACCTAGAAGATGACTACGACGAAGAGCTGAGCTCGTGACATTGACTGACGCCCCTTGAACCAGGCAGTTGGTTTTAGCCAATAAACCCCCTTATACTGGATACAGCCGATCGACATTCCCATTGAACCTTTTTTTCGAGTTGGCCTCGACCTGCTTGGCCCATTCCCGATCTCCAGCTCAGGCAACAAATGAATTGCTGTCGCCACTGACTATGCGACACGGTACACGAGCACTTCCGACGAGTTGCGCAACCGATGTGGCGGACTTTCTTGTGTATGATATTATTTTAGTACACGGAGCTCCACGCCAACTTTTCACTGACCGGGGCCGAACCTTTCTATCAGCTGTCGTTGATGAAATCCTGCGCTCTTGCTTTGCCAAGCACAAGTTTTCCACTTCGTACCATCCGCAAACGAACGGTCTTACGGAGCGCCTCAACCGCACCATAACCGACATGCTTTCTAAATACGTAGAGGCCGACCACCAGGACTGGGACGTTCATTTGCCATTTGTGACGTTCGCATATAATTCGTCACGTGACGACACTGCTGGCTATTCACCAATTTTATCTTCTATACGGCCGAGAACCCGCCCTACCATTTGACACCTTGCTGCCCACTCGGTCACTGAGTATGCCGGCGAAACCATCGCGTGAGCCGACCACGCACGCCAACTCGCCCGCAGCCGCCTGCAGGCCTCACAGGAGCACCAAAGACAGCTCTACGATTCCCATCATCGAAACATGCACTTTTCACCGGGTTCCCTTGTCCTCCTATGGTCCCCCACTCGGCGTGTAGGGCTTTCTGAAAAACCGCTGTCACGCTACACTGGACCATACCGTGTCGTTCGCCAGGTGACTGACGTTACATCGTTCCAGTCGATTCAACGTCATCATCGTCACCTTTGAGGGACATCGTGCACATAGCTCGACTCGAGCCTTATCACCCTCCCTCTACCGCATCCGAGTTGCTCAAGCACCGAGACGGTGATTCTACCACCGGGGGGTCATGATACGCAACAGCCGGCACAGCCTGTCTGCAAGAAAGAGAAAGACGACGTTGGTGGCTGGTTGTTGATGTACTGTCGCCATCTTGTTCGCCGAGCACGGTGCATCGTATTTAATTTATTAAATAAGTTACCCGTAACATTATTGTATCCTGTTTCCACGTCGGCTTTTAGACAAACCACAATCGTTGGTCAAAGCACATGCACAAATAGATGAATTACCGTTCGAACGGGTATAATCCGCCCGACGGCTTCTTCATTCATTAAACTGCAAAAGTTACCTTTTCATATGTCACCTTGATGGTGCGTGTTTATCATAAGAAGTTGAAGACATCGTGAAAGTGTAGTCTTGGCATTCTCCTTTCAGGTTTAGCAGGCAAATAGATTTATTCATTTTCAACTCGTTTTCATGTATTATCCTACATACGCGGTCACAAGCCTTCGAAGTATACAAAAAGGTACTGTGGTGCTCGGTTGGTGACGTGCGCCAGAATCGAGATATACGTATGCCGGCCACAGCAGTCGCATTTCGATGAAGACGAAATGCTAAAGGACCTTCCACTTACCTTTCTGCGCCCGTTAAAGAACCTGATCGGGGGATCTAAACTAAGCCGTAGTCTCCCACTGCGGCATGCCTCGTAATAACATCCCGTTTTTGGCGCGCAAGACTCCACTCACGCGTGCAGGACGGCGAAACATGACTCGCCGAATAACTCCTTTAGATAGATATGTGGGGTTAAACGTCTCAAAACCACCATGATTATGAGAGACACCGTAGTGGAGGGCTCCGGATATTTATACCACCTGGGTTCTTTAACGTGCACCCAAATCTGGAATAACTCCTTTGGTTTACGCAAACCCTTAAAGTGCGACGTAACAAACAGCCTCTATCGCATTGACAGCACAAATAGACATTTCAATAGCAGTAAAGTTAGCGGCTTTATATCACACTGTCGTATAGATCAAGGCCTGCTCCAAAGGCCTGATAAGCGTGGCAGCTTGGGCTAGTGGGTATGGCATTGACGATAGTTATAGCGCCAGTACAGAACGACGACACAGAGACAAGAATGTCCTTCGTGTCCTTTTTGTCTCTGTGTCGTCGTTCTGTACTCGCGCTATAACTATCGTCATGCCTGATAAGCGTTTGCTAGGGATGCGCGTTTCTAAGCGCACTCGCGCTACTCACCGGATCACAGCCCGCAGGGCAGGCCCTGATAAAAGAGGCTTAACTAGGCACATTCACGGTATGTGCTGCGGCACTTGCTTTTTTTTTTTTTTTTTCGTTTTAGAGCGCATATTTGAGGCTCCCGTTCCTGCCTTGAGCGGCTTCCGCCGTGGTCACCGTAACCGATAGAGCGAATGAGGACAAAATAGAGTGAGAGTAACCGCCCCAAAAAGGGTTCCCCCATGATATTAGGAGAAACAACGTTTTTTTAATGTGAAAAGGAGCTTTTTTTTTTTCGTGGAGGGATGGCAGTCAGGCTGTGCCCGGCTGCCAGCTCGTTGTGTGACCTGGAGCTGTATGTCGAGTCTCGGGTTGCTGAGTATACATTTTTACATGCCTCGAGTGAAAGAGTGTTCATTAGATCAGGCGGGGGTTAAATTACTGCCGTAATGAATGCCGTAATTCGCTCGGGCCTCAAGCATAATACCTCATTCAAATGTAGAGCTCCTCAGCTGGGATTCGATGCTCAATATGTGGGGTTTCACACCCGTCGTACTGGAGAGGTCCGGAAATTTCGACCACCTGGGGTTCTTTAGCGTGCCCACAAATCTGAGTACACGGGCCTACAGCGTTTTCGCCTCCATCGAAACTGCAGCAGCTGCCGCCGCCGGAATTCGATCCCACGACCTACGGATTAGCAGTCGAGTACCTATAGCCGCTAGACCACCGCGGGATTCGATTCTGCATGTGTTTAGTGAAAGTATATAATCGAGCACTACGAGCTTTATAGATCACAATGGTGGATTAATCACGATCAAGACGCCACACCTTGTGAGGTTTTGACACGGTGCTGTGACGGTGTCCTCACATATATTGTAAAAGAAATGAAACACACAACAATGAAACCTCACTGTGACGAACGCAATTGCGTATTACAACGAAAGCTGTTATGAGATCACAACTCAGGTCACGCGCAGCGCCCTAGTTCTTTGCCGCCGGTGTCCGTAACCACATCACACGAAATTAGAAAAATAACCTAGTAACTAAGACATAGTAGGGCGTGAACCCGGCTCCACTGTTTGCCAGCCCAATATTCTACCACTGAGCCACACCGGTGCTTCGGACTTGTTGCCAAACTTGCCTTAGAAAGGCTCAATAATGCCGGGAAAGCAATCGCGTTAATATGACTTATAAGGCGTTTTGAAACAGTGAAAGGAAAACCAGTCCTCACACAATGCGAACAGCGTAACGAGTGGGTCGTCCAATGCTCCAACCCATCACAAAATCTTGTTCTTCTTGACTTGTTAAGAGAGGCGCATACCCACTTCAGGCATAATGGCTCATCGTCGTCAGCTACTACATGAACAATCGCACAAAATTGTTGATGCAGTATATAAGACTCAAATGTCTGATATAATGAATTAACCGATTTAAGTTTTGTTGACTTTGTTATATCGAGGTTTATTTGCCTTGAAAAAAAAAGACTTCCAACTGTTAGCAAACGTGCCCCAAATAAATGTAATGTATGTAGTGTACAAGTTCGTGCAGATACCGCACTATCGTGTGTATTTGCTTATAGTAGAAGGAAGCTGCATGCACACCCTTCCATCACATTCAAATGTCTAGTGTATGAACAGAGTCGTTCCCGCATCATAAATGCGCTGCGCACAGTTTTTGAGCTCCGGTATTCTTGATCAGATGTACCATGTACACCCCACCCCCTCCATAATGTATTTATATCCTGATGGTACGATAAATAAATAAATAAATAAATAAATAAATTCTTCGCACTACATCAAGGGTGCACCTCGTGTGCAGATCAATCCACTCACATCTTTTGGTCACGATGAAAAGCAATTATATTGTATTCCTAATGTTCTCACTTGCCGAATTCACGAATACGGGCAACCAACACTCTGCAAAAGTAACACTGAAAACGCATGGCAATAGGCACTCGCAGTGCAATGATAAGGGCGAGCGCGGTCGTATAAGGCAGTGGACAATCTGATTTCCCGTGAAACAAATGTCATCGTACATTCCAGTTTTACCAGTGCGGTACGCGAGCAAGTTTCACAATCCACATCGCCTTCCCTATTGCACTCAACAATAGAGAGGAGAATCGCCAAAAGCAATTGAGAACCTTGCAATGCATCTCAAAGGCAGCTTGAGCTGACTGGGGACAGATGTGATATTGAAATTGTATTGAAATTGTAATGAAATTGTATTGGAATTGAAATTGAAATTGAACTTTCATTCCGCAACAAGGACATTTTACGAGGAGGGCATGCAGGTAAAAGCTGTGAGAACAGCTTTAGTAGCCCTGAGCCCCTATACAGTACACAGGGTAGCTCAAGAGAAGTGCGGCTAAGGACATTATGATTGAAGCCCGGTCACATGGAAGTGCAGGAGCAAGGAACAACATCCTTCACCGCAGAGCTACTGTTTGCTTAAAGCTTCGCCGAAACTCTTCACCTGAGCTTCGAATCAGTTTGCTGGAAAATACAATGCACTAATACACCGCAGTGGAAATTGAAATACACCGTACTAATCAAGTTAACTAAATTTAGTCATCGTTGCCTTCGGAAACCCTCACAAAGTATACCCGACGCTATCTTTTCAATGCCATACGCTGATCCTGGACGTGCTCTAAAGGATACATGCCTTGGTCAGCGTAAATCGGTATTGCAGGGAGTGATCGTCTAGATATACTTGTATGCAAATGTAAATTATACGGGTCTCGTGGCCGTTTTTGTCTCAATACGTTACCTGTATCTAGACAACTAAGCTTGTGATGGCGGGCAAGTGCTTTATTGCGGCTAAATTCACTGCGCATTTTCTGGTAAATTGCTGTCAGTATTAGTGCTAATAAGTGCTACGGCAACATGGTAAGAACAGTAAGGCAGGCGACGAATCTAACTTGTAACAGCACTCATTCCCCGAGACATAGAGCTCAGTCAACTGCAAGAGTGTGCGAGCCTTTCCGTCCACACACGACATCACGTGCAAGCAGTATTCTTCACTAGTAAATTTGAAGTCATAGTCCGGAAACAACATGCCACGTATTTATCGGTACATCCGACAGAAACTTAGTAAACGTCTCTGGCAAGCCTTGGCGAGCGTTGTTTGGAAAGGAATTCTAAAGGTAGAGCAGCGCAGCCATACACAAAAGGAGCGTAATAAAGCTCTATTTGGTCCGAGATAGCTGCTTCAGGTATGTTCATTGGTCGCGAGAGCTCTCTGTGACGCTTGGCAAGTCCGGCTTCCGCAATGGCAAAAAGGAGACGGCTGTGCTGGTATCTGGAAAGAAGCATGCGGTGTGACGCACTCTCGGCGCACCACCCGACAGCATACATCAACGCGCGATTTTTTTCTGCATAATTTGTTATGAAGGACATGAAACATCATCTGCCTACGGGTGCAATCATATGCATATTATCAAAATCCTACGATATTGAATCCTACAATAAAAATACTGAAGACGCTTGATATTCGCTTTCAAGAGTAAAACGTGGTTGCGAAATCGGAATTACAAGGCAGGATGGCCCTAATTCGGCCAGGAATCATTCCGAGCTCTGGCCCCAAGCCATTTCGAATTAACTAGCACTACGAATACATCAAATTTATGCCTCAGCGTGCGCTGCTGTCTATTGATTGCGCTTGAATGCGGTCTCACGTCAAAGGTGGTCGGCTAAGTTGTGTGGTCTTTCATTTGCTTGTCTTTCCCCTGCAGGAGTTCAGAAGTGCACCGACGCAAGAAAGGTGTTACAAACTCTTACTATTATTGTTCTTTAGAGGCAAGGTCTGCCTAAATTCATTTTCAAGCTTTTGACGCATCCCTTAAGTACCTTTTTAAAATAATGAGCACCGTGGCATTTGTCCGTGCGCCTTATAAAACATCGCTGCGCCACTCACTGAGGCCACTTGCATAGTGATCATGGTCGACGTGTACATTCTAGCGGGCTGCTTGGCCAGCGCGTGCCCTCTTTGTCGTCTACATCTGCTAGCTCTCCAAGCACGTGCGCCGGTCTGATTAGATAATTGGGTGGGCGGTATACCAATAGCTAACAAAGTAAGGACATGCTATGACCAAGCTAATTAAGCCAGATCACGGTAAGGTCATGCTAATGAAACCGTGTAAAACTAAAACCGTGCTACTGGACGTGACACTAATAATAGTAGAATAATCATAACGAATCAAATCAAGACCATACGCACCAAAAATGACTAATTAATATGATGCCAGATATGATTACGCTAAACCTTAGTAATATTGAATACCTTTCTAATTACAATGGAACTAATTATTACCATTTAATTAGTATGTTGCCAATGAAGAAAAACTGTCCAGTTTTACGTTATTAAGCCCTCACTAGGTAGTACCATTCATATTAGGACCAAACTGACGCGGTTTTCACTCCGAAGCAGACCGGGCAGACTGAGTAGACGAGGCACGTAAAAGGTTGGAAGATGCTATGTAATCACAAGGTCCTCTATGGCTTCAGCAGTGCACTATACTAATGCAAGCTGTCCAACTAATTTTATGTGCAAAGAACCTGCTGATTGCGTCCACCGTGGGAAACGTTTGACAGTCACACTGGTACCATGACAGTGCTTCAGGCAAAACGAAAAAGCTTGCCCCGAAAGAGGACAAACACCCACGAACACACCTGTGGGAGGCGCAACGTAGAGATGTCAAAAAGATAGCGCTGCAATGACGCTGACTGACGTCGCTTGCACTGTTGAAATGTTGTCTGAGTGGTGGTGCTGTCGTGTTCGCACGGCTTGTTGGCGCTATAGCCACCGCCCGATCCAAAGGGTACAGCCATATCCATTCATCCATCCATCCAGCTGTTCTCCTGAAAACCGTCGCAAATGACGCGCGTGTGTTTGTGACGCCGTGCTCTTTGTTGTGGCCATTTTAATCAATGCTGCTATTACGCGTGTGTGGTACATACCAGTGTACGACGCGGGTTTGCGCCACAGCTATAGGTGTCAGCTTATATCATCCCAGGAGTGGGACGAACACTCATCGGTACTATTATTGTGAGAACTTCAAGAAAAATTGACATCGGCAGTGCTGACCCGACGAATGCAAAGAATAAATACCATGGTTCCAGCCAGAATCGAACTGAAACTTTTTGCGTGGTGATCAAGTATTCTACCACAAGGCTATAATATGTCTCGGAACTCCTTTAGAAAAAGAGCTCACGCTTGTTGGTGAAAATCAATAGTGGATGTAACGCTGGCTATTAAGATTACACATTTTTTTCTATAATGCAGGCGTGACGTCAGGTTAACGTCAATTGTAGATAAGCTCCATCCACGGATCTTGGTCTACGTATCACTATCCACGGTCACCACCTTCTCAAGAAGAAGCACTACATATCAGCTTACAGCTTCTGGTGTTGGTAATGACCCAGTTGCTGTTGGTGTAGTTACGCAGCGATCTACAACTGATTATGGAAAACATATTAGACTGTTCAACGTGTCTGTGCTTACAAAATTTGTACGTATATTCAGCGACATTTTGTAATGTTTCGCTCAATTAAAAAATTACACCACAGTGCTTCGAGTGCTTTGCATATTATCGATTCCCATTGCACGTGAGACAAGCTAATTTTTTTTGTCGTTAATACCCGGAGACTCCGTTGACTGCTTCAACACACTTTGTATCGCGTCATCTCAGCTTCTTTTTTGTCTTTGATTGAACTCTATCAACTCGCTAGGGCTTTGCTCCGAATCTCTGTCTTCTTTTGATGGTTGGGAAATAACGCATTCTTACAAAGTAGTAACACATCATTATTGTCACAGATCACACCATGAAAAAAAAAATGGGCTTCTTTTTTTACCTAAGTGGATTCGTGACGTGTATCGCAGCTGCTTGCAACGACGTCACGTAGTGGTCACCGGGGACGAGCTTCCACTGCGAGGCTATTTCCACTTCCTCATCGTTGCACACATACAGGGTGACGTGTGTTTTAGCCTGTGCTTTACAGTAGCATTCAGAAATGTCTTTTCCGGCGGAAACTGTACTCAAAAATCTTCCTACTTCCGCTGTCAGAATACGACGGTGCACATGAGCAGTTAGTATAGGTCAGTTGTGAATAGGAGCTTATCGAACCAATACTGTTCGTATATATATAGAAAGGAATCAATGCACCATCGCGGATTAGGTGAAACAAATCTGGAAAGGAGTCAATCACCTTGACAGCCTCGGGTGCCGATCGGATGGCCGTAATGCTGGACTGGACGTAGTTACCCGTCAGTATCATATCATACCTAAAACCCAGGTGGCTAAGCTTCGGAAAGTTGTCCAACGATGGAGCTATAGAGACCTTCCCAGGAAACTTGACCCGAAGAAGAGCGACACGTTGGATTCACGGGGCTGGGTGTGTCTTCTCTAAAAAAGACTGGAGCGGATGTGTAGGTAGAGTGTCAGAATTCTGCAGCAAATTGAGAGTGTCGTCCGCAACAAAATGAGGGAACGCCAGGAATCGATGAACCTGATTTAGGAAACGGTTCACATTGCGGTGAAGAAACACAGTGGTGCTGGCGAATATTGTGCCTCAAGAAATGTATTAGGCGCTGATGTATCAGTGCCCCGCGTCGGAGGAATGTACGAGTCAACGCGCATTAACACGTAATGCACTATACTTGTGCATTTGTTGCTTCGCGAATGGTGTTGTTCAGTGATGTGTATGCGTCGAGCAGCGCCAACTGTTCTGCTTTCAATCGCGGTTTTCTTCGTGGCCCACCGTCAGGTTTCAATATTACTCGGAACGTGCGTCCTTTGGGAAATCTATTTTCATATCTCTCTTCAGATAACGACTGTGACGCCCGTACACTTTTTCTCGATGCACAACGGCGATACCGATCTGCTGGGACATTTATATCGGCGACGGTGGCATGCTACCACAGTACGAACTAAGTACTCAGTCTCAAATTCGCTGAAGCTCCCGCTATGCGACTCCGTCGATATGAAAGAGAATTGGTTGCGACGCTCATATAAGGATATTTTGATTTGTTTTTTTTTAATATGTACGGGCCGTTTGCGCCAGGAATCGAGCAAGAAAAACAATCGACAGTCTAACACGAAATCGGCGAAGTCTTCAACGCTCCGCCTGGCGGCACCGTCGGGGACGCTGCCCGCCACGGCCTGAGGAGACCGAACAACAGGACAATTCGCAAGGTTCTCTGGCTCACTCCACGCATAAACGCCAGGGAACTTAAGGGGGCTTGCAGCGCTCACTGTATCGGCAAAATTCGCCGCATGTTTGTGAAATATGCAGCGAGGAACTTGACGGAAATGGGAAGGCGGTTGAGGTTCCGTATAAGGACTTCTCTGTCTGAGAAGGAGCACAGTAACAATGGGTGGCATGGAAACTATTTCGATGCGTTCATTACGCTTAGAATGGTGGAATATGTCGTATCACTCCTCGCAAGTGTACATTGCAGGATTAATAAAATGAAGAAAAATTTTCTAATAGTAACTTTCATAGGCATATTTTGTAAGTTAGACACGTGAGAGTGTCTTGTTGGTTACAAGGCTGTTAAACGCTATTCGCGTACGGCTATAACAAGAAAATGTACCGTGGGTAGATTTGCCTAGCAGAAAGCGCCTACGCTATGAGCAAACACAGGGGTACACTGTGCGGCAATTATTTTTTCCACCGAAAATTACGAAAAACTTGTTGGGTCTCCAGGCAACGGATCTTGATTACTGACCAATAAGCACAAGTGCATAGAACTGCGGGTGTTCTGTGAAAGCGGCTATTTGTTGATCCTTGCTCCCGAAGCGTGAGTCTGTCGTCTGCAAGCTTTTTTTTTTCAGGCAACGGGAATATCTATCTTGGATATCAACGTCAATGAAGGCAGGTATATTTTGATCACGACGCGAGTGTACGTTTACTTACGAGATGAAAGCAGCCGTTTATGTCAAAGAAGGAAAGATGTACCTGATTTGCTGACATCGAGGGGTGCCGCATTTTTACGACATCTGCTTTCGTGAAGGCGAGGCATAGACTATGCATACATTGTGCGGGAGTATAAGTCCCTTGTTTGTGTACCATCTACAAGCCGTCCCGTTGTGCCCAAGTGCAATCTGTCGAAATAAAGAAGCCTGTATATACACGCGCGAATGTACGATATTACTGCCGCAGATATCGGCGGATGTGACGACACACACCGCGGAAGTCGATGTTGCCTGAATACAACACCAGTTGACGCCCTTGTTTTTCATTTAGTATATACTTCGATCTCCGATGAACCTGCACGGGCACGCCTGTTTTCAGTGCCCTCGAAAGACCTTCGTGATGCCGAACTTCAAAAATATTAGATAAGCGCACTCACTTTTTTTTTTTAGATGCGCACAACACATTTTTTCATGCTTTGTGGCTTTCGTTCATTTTGATTTGTGGGGTTTAACGTCCCAAAGCCACCATATGATTATGAGAGACGCCGTAGTGGAGGGCTCCGGAAATTTCGAGCACCTGGGGTTCTTTAACGTGCACCCAAATCTGAGTACACGGGCCTACAGCATTTCCGCCTCCATCGGAAATGCAGCCGCCGCAGCCAGGATTTGAACCCGCGACCTGCGGGTCAGCAGCCGAGTACCTTAGCCACTAGACCACCGCGGCGGGGCGACTTTCGTTCATTTTCACGTTGTATTTCTACAACAGATCAGCTTGACAAGTGAAAACAAAATATTTTATGTCAATCTTTCACTATTTTGAAATTTCAATACGCCTCTTTTGCATTTCTCAAGTAGCCCACTTGCCAGGAGACAATCTTTTTTTTTTCAACTTTTGCATAATGGCCTGGTACACGCTGTCCGTAGCCAAACAGGAGAAGATTACTCAATCTGTTCAGCGTGGAAGTATAGCTTCAACACCGCCCTTTTTATCAGTTTATTGATGGCGTGCCGACTGAACGAATAAGTATAATGCGGTCTGTTGTATATTTTACTATTCAATGTGTGTGTCGTTTCGTATCGTTTAATGCGAATGCACGACGTGGAACTGAGACCTGTTAAAATCCCAAGGTAGAAGTAGCAGTAAAAACATTGTTGTACTAATGGGAACTAGGGCGAAGGTGGGTGGGTCGCTTAATCCACAGCCCCCACTCGCATTTGCGGCTCGCTAGGCCTGTTCGAGCACAGCAACTTGGCTCTCTTTATCTTTTCTCGCAAGCCAGACCTCCCACTGCCTGTCAAATGTGTTCCTCCCTAATAAGGGTGAATTAATTTTGGGTGGCCTGAGTCTACACGTCCACGTTATGTGGGTGAGAGATGGCCGCTCCCAACACCACGGACATCTGTCGGGGTACTGCGTTGGATGGATTTTATTGCGTTAGAAATTATATGGGCACTCTCGGCTGGATTTCGCCGCTGGCGTCGACGTCATGCACCGTATATGTATACGTATCTATATATATAAAAATGCAGGAAAGAAAAAATCTAGAAAAAGTACTATGGCACGCGGAATCGAATGTGGTACCTCCGCGACGTGAATGTGAGGCGTTAACGACTGAGCCACCGAAAAGTACCTCCTTGTACATTAAAACGGCAAGCTATTTATACCTACCAATTACCGCTGTTGGCGGGCATCTCGGGAGGGGGGCGGGGCTATTGTGGTTTCAGCATTATCAGCAAGATGGCGCAATGAGCGCATAGCGGCTCTCATCTCTCACGCGTACTTTGGCTCGCGGACATGAGGTGAGTGGACGATCACTCACGCACACTTATCTCTCCGGTGGGGAGGATCATACGTCTTGGCTGGCGTTACGCTTGGAACAATTCTGTTGTTGTTACGGGGCGCACAAAGGTCACTGCAATCGTTGCACAGCCTCCGTTAGCGAAAAGGGCGTGCTTTTCAGACACAGCGAAGTAACAACTGAGAAGTTTATTCGCGTTCATCTGTACCTGTGAGTACGTTTCGTGCGTCATTTGTGCGTGCACGCGGGGCACGTTTTGATCTGCTTGCCATTCTGCGCGTGACCTTCCAATTTGTTGCTATCGCGTTCATTGCTTCGCCTTTGCGCCAAAGCTGTGACATGTGTTTTTTGAGGATTAATAGATTGAAGTACGTGTTAGTTGGTAACCAGTGCCAGTCCCTATAGCCTGCCCGATATCAAGTTTGAGATGTGGTAGGCTGAATTCTCACCTTTCTTTTCTTTGTGCCTCCGGGATGTCGCGCGGGGTGACTATAGAAGTCCTTCGAGAGTCCCTGTCGCTGCTGGAATACTAAATTTGCCCTTTCATTACCTTCTAGCCCTACGTGCGATGGACACCAAATGACTGTGATATTTTTCAGTGTGTGTTCCTAGGATTTTTGCAGTAATTTTCAATACATCTCCGGTCAAGTATAGGCATTGTTACGTTATTGCACACTGCTTAAAAGACGAACACTAGGGATGAAGGCCTATACGGACACTAGGCGTCCGTCTAGGCCTTCATCCATAGTGTTCGTCTTTTAAGCAGTGCGCAGTATACGTAACAATAAATGGCTACCTATTCGCCAAATCCGGTACCCTTGACAATCCGGTACCCTAGACACGTGTGTGTGCCTATTCACGTGTGTGAGTAACGTGTGTGCCTTTCTTAGTGGGTGGCCCGCTTTCGTCCATGACGTCGTCATAATCACATGTCCTGACGCCTGATCGCAATGTATGCTAGTACCACGCATTATTACTGCGATATTACATGTTGCACTGTGAAGCATGTAAACAGGACTCATGCGGTTACAAAGTATGCAAGTTACTTTCACTGCATTTACAACCAGAGGAAGTCATTTTCACTCAGTTTCCGAGCAGACACGTGGCTCTGAGGTAAAACACCCCCTTGCCTCGTAAACAGTCCGGGTTCGATCCCCCACTTAGACACAAACGACCCGGTTTCAATCTCCACTCTTCTTGCCCATGCAGGATTTCTTTGTATATTTTATTTGCATCATTCTCGATTTTTCTGTCCCGCATAAGATGATTTTTCGCTCACAACGGACGACGCCGCCACCGACACCTGAATAAACGAGCTATTTAATGCTTTCGCGTTAAATTACACCATCTCCCTAAAGGGAGCTATGGGGCGATGCGGAGCACCGCGGAGAGTTTCAACGCTGTTTTTAACGGTAGTGTTTACCGGCTGGCGGTGTTACCTTTGCGGTGAACCTTGCGTATTATAATGTTGTTAACTTGGTACGTTACCACGCATCGCGTGGACGCTGTGTTGGAAACACCCGCGATGTTCCATATCTACCCCGTGGTCTCCTTCGGGGAGGGATTGTGTAATTCTTTAGCTAACGCGCACGCTGCAAAATTTTATTCAACAACGCACAGGAAAAATCTATCACCAGCACTACCTTGGAAATCAAGATTATAGTGCCTACATATACGGGGTGGCCAAGGAACAGTTGTGCAGCGCGAGCAGTCGGTATTTTCAGAACTCGTTAGCAGACGCTGCCTGCGCCGGCTTTGCGAGACGCCGAGGGGAGAAATGTAGAGGAGAGCGAACGCAGGTTGGCACACGCTCCCAGCTGCGTCGGCGTTAGGAGACTGGTAGC
Source organism: Rhipicephalus microplus (assembly GCF_013339725.1). Classification (NCBI taxonomy): domain Eukaryota; kingdom Metazoa; phylum Arthropoda; class Arachnida; order Ixodida; family Ixodidae; genus Rhipicephalus; species Rhipicephalus microplus. Next base: position 112,526,464 of record NC_051168.1, on the reverse strand, counting down.
GTAGGAGAAAAGAGGGGACGCGCATGCGCATTGAGGGAGCGAGCGCAAGCAGGCGGTAGGAGACAAGTGGAGAGAGTAACGCGCTCCGTTCAAGAGAGGAAAAGAATCGAGTGTGGACGCAGGCAAAAAACAAAAATGCCCCCTCCTCCCCGAAGGGAATTGTGAGGAAATGCGAATACATTTCTTGCACCGAGGGAGGGTACCATTGCCTTCAGACATTCACCTTTTGAGTGTGGCAGCTTTGGCTAGTTGGTATGACATGATGATAGTTCTGACTTCTGCCCTTGAGAGGCGCCCAGCCAGCCAAACGTTGCAGCCAGTGAAAGGTGGAGAGGGAGGCGCGAGCGCACGGGAGGGGTATTTGGAATTGCTGGTGCCGCATCGCACGAAAGAGGGAAAAGAAAGAGTGTGAGGAGGACGCCAGTACCAGCGTCTGGATTGCTCGCGCGCTGTTGGTTCCTCTCTGTAGGTGACGTGCACGCCTGTAGGTGATGTTCCGGTGACGCACGCACGACCCGCGATGGAATCCGCGGAGTTTTTCTGCCTGTTTCATCGTACGGAAGCACCCACAACCTGCCGCCACACTCTTTCTCTACCTTTCCCTTCTGCTTTTCTGCGTCCCTCTTTATCTGTCCCTGTAAGAGCTGAGCCAAACTATGCTTCCTGTAAGAGTTGCAGAAGAGTGACTGTTTTTTTTAATTCAACAACCACTACATACGCGCTACTGCTGACGTAGTCGACGCTCATGTGCGAATTAAAGTTCGAAATTACCATCTAACGTTCGATCACATGCATCGCGTTTTTCTCACATACCATACTAGTTCCAACTGCCCTTGCAGAAACGCGATTCCGACTGTCATGGCAGACGCCCAGACGCTCACGTCTGAATTAGACGCCAGCACATCAAACGTGAAGCGTGTTTCGGTCAACGACGCGGTTCCGATTTACATGGAAGCCTCGCACACATTTAAGTGCGAAATAGACGCCAGTTCGACTGTCACAGAACGAGCGCTAAAAATGGGCGCGCCGCCAAATTCTTGCGATAACACACGGGAGAGACGCTGGGAGGTCAAAATAAAAAAAAGAAAACAAACATCCAAGGCTCCCCGGGTGCGCGCTCTCCCCTTGGAAGCGTGGCTTCGCCGACGAACCTCCTCACCCCACATCCGCGGCCGAACAAGCCCGCGAAATTTCTAGAACGAAAGAGGCGTGGTCACGCCGGGCGGAAGGTATTTAATCGAGCAGCCGAGACGAGAGAGCAGGAGAAGACGGAAATTAGCGCCTGAGCGCGTAGGGTATACCACCGTGTAGTCGGCGAAGGTTTTGTCCGTAGGGACAAAGCAGAAGAAGAAGAGGATTTCCACCTGAGGGGTGAAGGCTAGAGCTACCGGCAAGAGCGTGTGTTTACCACTATCGAGCGAAGGCGCGTGGCAACAGCTGCGTGTGTGAAGCCGACGTGTTTCCGGCGAAGAAGTTTGAAGCTTGGAGAGTGGCCTATTGAAGGCGTGAGGTTTCCTGGAAGAGAAACTTCGGAGAGGTTTCCTGGAAGAGAAACTTCAGGGGGCTGCGGAACGACAACAACACTGGACTTTGAGTGAGTGATTCTCGGAAGAGTATCATCCGGACTTTTGTTCCAAGAACTTTGGACTGAATAGGTTTTCTATCTCTTTAGTCTTTAAGTGTCTTGGTTGTTCAATGCATGCGACTGCATTGTAGTGCGTATTGTTGTCTGTGTCCGTTGTTTCGAGTGTGGCTGATTGTACTGTGTAGTACGTTGTTTGATTGGTGACATATTGTATGCAACTATTGTGGAGTGTGCATTCTCGTGTGTTGTTTTCGATCTGCCATTATTGAGAATATAACTTTGTTTGTTTATCAACTCTCGGCTCTGACTTGTTCTTTGGGCCACAGCCGGCGTCCGCTGGCGCGCCAAAAAGGACCACTTCTAAATTGTCCACGCTTTCGTGGTGCGGTTCGGGGGGCTGATACTTCGGCCCTTGGAATTAGCCCGGCGATCGCCTTCCTAATTAACGGGACCTGTGTGTGACAATTAATCTGGCGTCCGCGACAGGACCTTTTGGTGCACAGTGTGTCCAAAGTAGTGAGAAAGAGCCTCGAGTTGTTGATAGTGCTATCGGAACGATTTTGTGTGTTTGCAGTGTTCTCGTTAACGAGTGCAGGAGAGTGTTCCGATTGGCTGATTTAGGTAGATACTTTTTGCACACGGCCAGGCTTTATTTGCGAGACACCATGGATCTCGAAAAGTTAGTAGCTCTTGGTGAGAAGATGGGTCTTTCTGGCGCCGAACTACGGAAGTGGGTAAGCCAGAAGGAGAAAGAGGTGGTGGAGAGAGAGAGGTTGGCAGCTGAGAGGGCCAAGGAAGAAAGAGAGCAACAATTGAAGTTAGAGTTGGAGAGAGAAAAGTTGACAGCCGAAAGGGCGAGAGAAGAAAGAGAGGCAAAGGAGCAACAGCTGAAAGAAGAAAGAGAGGAAAGGGAACGGCAGCGGCAACACGAGATGGAACTCGAGCGGCTCCGTTTGCAACAGCGAAGTGAAACTACCGTCCAAGCTAGAGTTGAAAGCAGCGAACGGGAAGATCATGGCTTCCGCTTGAACCCAAGCAAGCTGCTCGTCGCGTTTGATGAAAGGAAGGACGACCTTGACGCGTACCTTCACCGATTTGAGACGATTGCAAAGAACCAGAATTGGCCGGAACATCAATGGGCAACTGCTTTGAGTACTTGCTTGAGTGGTGAAGCGCTCAGTGTGTACGGTAGGCTGACGCCGACCGATGCAGCCAACTACGCAAAGGTGAAAACTGCTTTGCTGAAGCGATTTAGATTCACTGTAGAAGGTTTCCGGGACAGATTTCGGACAGGAAAGCCAGCTGATGGTGAGACGGCTACGCAAAATGCCGCCCGACTTTGCCATTATTTCGACAGATGGATTGAACTTTCAGGGACAGCGCAGGAGTACGATGAACTTAGAGAGCTCCTAATTAGAGAACAATTTCTTACTAGTTGCCACCCAAGCCTGTCGCTGTACTTGAAAGAGAGGAAGGCTGAGTCACTTGAAGGAATGCTTGAATTGGCTGATCAATTCTTGGAAGCGCAAGGTGGAACTAATTTGGCCAAGGTCAAGAAGGATTGTCCCGATTATTCGAAGAAATTGGCTCCCGAAGAAAAGAAGCGTGCACCAGAGAGCATTCCGCGATGTTTTCTGTGCAACCGAGTGGGTCATCGCGCGAAAAACCGTCGAACGATCTTTACGAGCCCTACGGCAGTAAAATGTTTTAAGTGTGGTCAGACTGGGCACAAAGCAGACGCATGTCGAAACGGAGCGAGTCAAACTCACCAGGTATCCTGTGTGCTAGCAGCACCGAAATCCGATGATATTGCTGTCACCGATGGATTAGTAGAGTTGAAGAATGGGGAGAAAATTCCTATTGTGGGTGCTGTAATGTCAAAACAGCCAACCGGTGTTACAAAGGGAATGCCAACGCTGCCTTGAAAGGTTGCAGGCAAGAAGATTACGGTTCTAAGAGACACCGATAGCTCCACGGTTATCGTGCGGAGAAATTTGGTACGGGAAAGCGAGTTGACAGGCAGAACGAAACCAGTTTGCCTAATTGACCGTACGGTTCGGATGCTTCCCGAAGCAGAGATTGAGCTGGAAACTCCGTACTTCAGCGGGAAGGTTACCGCTCTATGTATGACGACCCCCCTTTGCGACCTTGTCATCGGAAACATCGCCGGGGCGCGAGGACCTAATGATCCGGAATGTTTGGGAGAAGACCCTAAAATGGAGCCCTCGCCAACCCAGCGACCGCGAGATACAGTGGAGGAGCATCCCGTGACGGATCTCACTAGAGCCCAAGGTGAAGCCGCGGCGCAAGAGACAGCGAATGAGAAGACGATCGTGTTGAATGAATTCACGGGCTGAGCAACTGGACTTACGTCGGCACGACCTCAACCGACCGACAGTGTAAAGGAGACGGAGTTGGCCAGCCGGGCAAAATGTAGAGACATGATCAAGCTGGTAAATAAACAGACAGGACCCGTTGAATGTTATGACCCGTTAACGGTGTCGGAAGTGACAACGATGGCTGAGACGCTGCCTCAGATACCGTCGTTGGAAGGGGCTCAACGGAACAAAACGGGCAAAAACAATAAGAAGAGATCGAGAGAGCACCGCAAGAAAGGGTGCAAGCGCCGCTCAAAATACACAGGATAGGTGCTGAGGTAGAATCGGATTGTGTTTGGCAGGGCTGAGTGCCATATGCTGTGTTAATGTTCTTGTTGTCCTGTGTCGCAATTGTATGTTGAGTGAGTCAAAATGTTTGTTTCGGTGATGTGATGTATGGTAATGATGCGAGTATAGTAATTGTAATGAGAGAACTTTATACATTTGTATTATTTGGAATGTGTGATGAAGTGTTGTAGTCATGTATTTGTGGCTATATTTCATGTGTCGTGGAATCGAATTGCAATGTACAGTTGTATTGAGGATCTATTCCGAATGTGAAGTGTCATGAGCGACGGTTTGTGTTACAGTCTTTAAGAGTGTGTGGTGACTGTTCGCGCTCGTTTGTGTGGTTTTGAATATTATGAGATAATATTCTGAAAGTAGGGGGCAGTGTCACAGAACGAGCGCTAAAAATGGGCGCGCCGCCAAATTCTTGCGATAACGCGCGGGAGAGACACCTGGAGGTCAAAGGAAAAAAAAGAAAACAAACATCCAAGGCTCCCCGGGCGCGCGCTCTCCCCTTGGAAGCGTGGCTTCGCCGACGAACCTCCTCACCCCACATCGGCGGCCGAGCAAGCCCACGAAATTTCTAGAACGAAAGAGGCGTGGTCACGCCGGGTTGAGTCATCCATCGCGGAGGGCATTCCAACCGTCTCGCCCTCTCCCCAGCCTTCGCTGAGTATCGCGCCGACGAAATGACGAGAACTTTCTGGAATGTCGTGCGGAAGGTATTTAATCGAGCAGCCGAGACGAGAGAACAGGAGAAGACGGAAGTTAGCGCCAGAGCGCGTAGGGTATACCGCCGTGTAGTCGGCGAAGGTTTTGTCCGTAGGGACAAAGCAGAAGAAGAAGAGGATTTCCACCTGATGGGTGAAGGCTCGAGCTACCGGCAAGAGCGTGTGTTTACCGCTATCGAGCGAAGACGCGTGGCAACAGCTGTGTGTATGAAGCCGACGTGTTTCCGGCGAAGAAGTTTGAAGCTTGGAGAGTGGCCTATTGAAGGCGTGAGGTTTCCTGGAAGAGAAACTTCGGAGAGGTTTCCTGGAAGAGAAACTTCAGGGGGCTGCGGAACGACAACAACACTGGACTTTGAGTGAGTGATTCTCGGAAGAGTATCATCCGGACTTTTGTTCCAAGAACTTTGGACTGAATAGGTTTTCTATCTCTTTAGTCTTTAAGTGTCTTGGTTGTTCAATGCATGCGACTGCATTGTAGTGCGTATTGTTGTCTGTGTCCGTTGTTTCGAGTGTGGCTGATTGTACTGTGTAGTACGTTGTTTGATTGGTGACATATTGTATGCAACTATTGTGGAGTGTGCATTCTCGTGTGTTGTTTTCGATCTGCCATTATTGAGAATATAACTTTGTTTGTTTATCAACTCTCGGCTCTGACTTGTTCTTTGGGCCACAGCCGGCGTCCGCTGGCGCGCCAAAAAGGACCACTTCTAAATTGTCCACGCTTTCGTGGTGCGGTTCGGGGGGCTGATACTTCGGCCCTTGGAATTAGCCCGGCGATCGCCTCCCTAATTAACGGGTCCTGTGTGTGACATCGACCAGCCCATCTGACGTGAAGTGCCTCCTCGTCGACCTCTGCACGGACGGATGCGCACGAGGGGCTCGCCAGCTACAGCAATGCAACTGATAGGACGACCCACGTCGTATTAGTCGCCTTGCTGCTGTCTGTGCGGAAGGCGTCGCGGAGGCACCTCACGTTGACAGTCGGAACCTTTTTGCTCAATGAAAACATTACCGTGCTATCGCCATCTTATCGAAACCCACTCGCTCGCCGCACGGTAGCGATCCATCCAAGACACCACGGAGGAAGGAAAGCAAGGCACCGAAGGGGTGAGGGTGCTTCCGCACGATGGAACAGCCGCAAACACTTCCCTTGTTTCCGTGACTCAGCGGCGACGACAGTAATTGTCGGCGTGTCTTCGGTAGATCCGCGGATGAGCGAAAATTCGCCCCATGTCTTTGCTTCAAACGACCACCAAGCAGGCAATCTTGGGGGAGTTAACAATGCCCTATCTGAGACTTCCCCGGCGTCTGAATAGGCAGCTCGAGCACCCAACGGAAGTGTTTCCTTCGCTACCCTATTATGTATCTCCGACCCCGTCCCTCCTTAACACGGATTTTGGCGGGGGCTGCGCCACTTAGCCGGAGAGGGACAATGGAAGAGCTGGGAGCATGGCTGAAAATGAGGTGCAGGTGTTCAAGTTTGGTCCGTGGCACTGCGTCATCAGCGCGTCACCTCCAGGGGCGAACTATTGCTCGCGCTGGCATCCTCCTCGCACCCCTTCTTTTCCCTCTTTAGTGCGATGCGAGACCAGTAATTCCAAATCTGCGGACGAGGACAGTTGGGCGCAGGGAGGAGAGAGCGAATGGCGAGAGAAGTGGCGAAGCGCTGCACCTACCCTCTCCTACACGGATTCGCTCGCAGGATTTCAAGCTGGACGGTTGTGCCCTCACGATCTCCGACGCCAGCGTAGCTCCCGCCGACTGGTTCGCCCTCCGCGGTCTCCTGACGCCGTGCAGCTCTCGCATTGTGGCGCCCCGCCCTTGGGCTGCTTCGACCGGATCCCCATTTTCCTATCTCCTTCTTTTTTCCGTCGCTTGCCTGTCTACTTCTTCGTCTATTTTCCTTCTATTCTTTTAGGAGCGAAGCTCCTTAAGGCGTGGGCTGTGCGTCCCCTGTATGTAGCCACCTCTCGTTCAGTTCTAAGTATTACGCTAGCCACCGCCCGATCTAAAGGGTACAGCCATATCCATCCGTCCATCCATCCATCCATCCGTCCGTCCGTCCGTCCAAAAGATGCAAGATGTTATAAACTAGACGGCGGTATGTGTAGTTGATTATGAAAGATGCGAGGTGTTATAAAATAGGAATGATGCCACATATGGCGCGTGTCATCGTTCGATATAGTGCGGCGACGTACGCTAGGGGGAGCGTTGCAATAAAATCGAGTGGGCAAAATGTACGGAGGATTCATGGTTTACCAGGTTTACCTCCGGAGCTTCGCCCACTCATCATCATTCACTTCGTGGATATGGCGGCATTTTTTTTATCCCTCCTTCCCCCCACCCCTATAAGGCACTGCGCCGTGTCGCCTGAAGGCAGACAGAAATTAGGTGCCTTTTTCCTCTTTCTTCTAACCACTACCACCACCTCTCCTACACCCTCTCGCACCACATGCTCTGATTGCTAGTGGTAAGGATAAGAACGGGCGCCCGCAGCTGGTGCTATGGCTAAGGGAGTGATAGTGCTGAGATACCACCTACCGACGCCTGGCACAGCCTAAGATATGCATTCGTATTTAAAAAAGAGCAATGAAGACCGTGGTTCACTGGTCCGAGTGCAGAGTGTTTGAGACGCCTGGTCTAGGGCAGCCGACGGCAGAAAGGCGTGGCCGGAGAGAGACAGCTCCTTTCGTAATGCGCGTGCACCATGTTATATGTCTGATACAGAGAACGTTCTAAATTCGAAGCATTTCTTGGCGAACTTCGGCGACTTTGACAGTGTCTATCTATCTATCCATCTATCTATCTATCCGCCTACGACATTTAACTTTCCTGGCCGTTTCGATAATGAATCTACACCAAAATTGGTATGGCATAACATGACTGTATGACGAGCATACATGAGTAATCTTAACATGAAAATCATGACATGTACGTCATAAATTGCACATCATAGTCTTTCTGCTCTGCTGTGTTTTCGCTCACATGACATTGCGAAAATGGTATGATATGACATGACTGCATGGCGAACATAGGTGACAGGCCATAACGTGAAAATCACGACAGGGATGTCATGTAAGTCAGACTACACGCTACGCTCATGGTGCTATCGCGGCCGTTTCGCTAGCTTCACATATACCAAATTTGGTCTTATGCGACTTGAATGGACGGTGAACACAATTAAAGGCCAGGTGCAAACGTGATAATCATGGCATGGAAGTCATGCACGGCATAACGCATCAACCTTCCTCATTCGTGCTTGGCACATCATTGATTCCCACAGTACGCGAGATCTGGCAATTTTTTTTACAACCTCAGTTCATCATCAAAATTAGCACTGGCGTCACAAAAGGCATTCACATATATGAGACATGATTTGCCGGAATTTTTTTAATGCATCATTAGCATTGATAATAAAAGAACACTAGGCATATATAGAATGCAGATTTCATGTATGCAATAATTTGGAACAATAATTTTTATTTCTGGTGATGTATACCCAAAAACAATAACCGTTTACATATGCCTGCTTCATTTTATTTTGTGTGGGTGTATGCAATTTACAAACTTGGCATATTTCGTGTAAACTGAGAGAACTGACCTACAAAGTCGTTTCTTCTGTCAAGCTTTTTGGAACCTTGTGGGCATTTAGTGTCGTCCAATGTGTGAACATGCCAGACTACTTTAGTCCGCAATAGTGAACAATCAATCCATCAATCAATGAATGAATCAATCATTCGCTTGCCCGAAACAGCCAAATGTCTTTTTTGCACACAAAATAATACTAAAAGAACAGGAATCACTGTCATTACCATCCTGAGGGGCACCATCTAAACTAGTTGCGCCTCTGAGTCGAAGCCAAAGCGCGCTCGAGAAACTGGCCGAAAGCGGGCATTGGCCCCCGAGGCCTTGATGCGCGCGCCCTTGCCACCCGGCCTGCACTACCCAGACTGCTCTGGGTACTTTGCTGCAATGGCCTGGCAAACATGAGTTTTCAAGCGAACCAAATGTCGCCGCTGTTCTTGAAAGGCTGTCTGCTGTTCGGGCGTCCATAGGATCTGCGCAGGCTCAGCACACAGCTGCGCGCGTGAACGACATCACTGACGGTGCATCCATTCGTATATGTGCTTGGGTTCGACGCAAAGAATGGCATTACTAACTGCGTTGCCAATGAGGCTGTTATCAAAACTAGTGAAGAACGGTTTTTGTAGTGTCGCCAAGCCATATATCGCTTTTGCTGCAAAACATGTGAAATAAGCTCTCTGAACAATCGCACCTTTGAAGTGACACTATGATGCCTTCTTTCTCATTTTTGTATGAAAACCTTGTCTGCAACACTTAACTCTCAACAGACTTTCATTTCGTAAGAATTCTTTAGGTGTTCCCCATATGGCAGGACAACTGTAATTTTTGAAGTTGTTTCGAAACTGCAGTGCACATTAAGTCGAAGCTTCCAAATGAATGAGGTCCTCCATTGAGCAATGAGGTTTTCAGTGTTGCAGCTCTATTGCGAGAAACGCATGTCTGGCATGGTGACACATGCCAGACATGCGGAGAACTCTACAAACTTGTCCTCCCCCTCCGATATGGTCCCTTGAAGTTCTTTGTGCCAAGTAATCTCGCACAGCGATCGTAATGTGCAACGAGATGCGGACCAAGAGTGACGATGTCTGCATGTTAGCACATCTCAACTGGTATTGGTTGAGCAGCAAGGAAATACTTGGACAAATTGAGGCACGCAAGACATACATCCCTCAGTGTTGCATGTGCACCTTAATTCATCTACAAGGCAGAAGTTCAGAAGATGGAAGCTTGGAGAGATGAAAATCACTTGAACAAAAGGTTTCATGCAAGTTTCAGTGTATGTGGATAGTGCAACTTGAAGGAAAGGACAGCAGCAACACATATACTTTCCTCCAACAAACTCATGACAATAGTTCTTTATTTTCTTCCACAGCAGCAGCAAGTAGCAGTACATCACAGATCGCGTTTTTTTTTTCTCTCCGCGTTCTCTTCAAACCAGTAGAGTTCAGAAGCCCAACCAGTGCTGGCCGAGTTCGCTATCATAAATTAAAGAATTGTACACACTTCCGGACGCAGCGCCAACGCCGGCTTTCTTTCGGGCTTGTCCAGCAGAACTTTTTTCTCGCACATTAACACACACACATGCATGCACACACCGAGATAAAATGCGCAAACCACAATGGTTGCAAGCACGAAAATGGCCACAATGAAATCAACACCAAGTGCACACACACAAAGACAGAAAAAAAAAGAGCAATAAAAGAGAAGCGCAAACCCACAGCAAAAACTGACTATAAAATAAGGCAGGAAACATTGACGTGAAGGTTTGCAAGAAACTGAAGGCCATAGGAAAGTCTTGCTTTTATCAATCAGTGCTGAAAGCTTATATCCTTTTATCTATATATATATATGTATATTTATATATATATGTATATTTATAGGCTCTCATGATATATCTCTATATGTAGCATAAGCTGTCAGGCCATACAATAGACTTCTGTATGTACACAAAGCTAGTTAAACTATGATGCTGCATTTTTTTTTTTTGCTTTTTCACCTCAAACCTTACTGTTCACAACTTAGGTCTTACTCATCAGCCCAAACACCATGTTAAAGAGCGTAAAATATACTAGATGGGTTGCAAAATGAACAGCACGACAGATTGAATCCTGCCAATTTTGTTCCTCACTCTCCACTTGTCCCTCACAAATTCGCAGAAGGTGACCACACCAAAATATACGTCTTTTCAGTGAACACACCTTCAGAGGCACTTGGCAACTACTTCCGCGAGACAGTTGCACCACACGAAGGTATGGAAGGCATTAACTTGAGGCTGGGCAATGCGAACATGCGTTAAGTTAGTTGTGGGTTGAACAAAGACTGCTCGGCACACTCACCGCAGCACAATTCACACAAGAGATTGGGGGGTGGTGAGAAAAACCAAAGATGAATCAGCTGAGCTTTAAAAGCTGCGGTCAAGTCGTGGCAGTTCACAAAGAAAATTATCAACTGTTATCCCAAAGCAATAAAGAGTGTTCAAAAATTTTCTTGTATGTTTTACCCAAACATGTGAAAGGACGCAATTCTCTGTCATTGGCTTACATTAGACATAGTTCCAGCTGGCAATGCACACACAGCACAGATACACTTCCACTAATAAAGAAACAAAAGACAACCTGTGCAACAGCACCAAAAGCTTGTATCAATGGGAAAAGGCTACACTGAGTGCCAATACATCGGGTAGGTGCAGAACACATCCACTGCCTGCAGCTAAGTGCAAGTGTTACAAAAAAAACAAGGTGTCTTTGAAGTCGGAGGCTTGCCAAAGTGTTCACACACACACAAAAAAAGAAAAAGCGATGCCAGTGCCTATGCAATACATAAATTACTCACACAAACTCCAACTAAAATGATTACAATAGCAGAAGTTTATCAACAGACAGTCAACTGCCACAAACAACCTTGCAGAGAGACTTCACACGCACCACACAGAGGAGAGGGAAATGGTGCACATTTATAATTGAGCACAGAAATGGTCACTCACAAACTGGTCATTCCCAAGCATCTGGAAAAGAAAACCCTTCCTGCGACAGTCCAGTTGAAATGCACTGTGTTGTCTTCACTAGAGGCTGTCGTAGACCGATAATGGTAGTTCCACAACCCAGTGAAGGGGAGGAACAGGTGCGAGGTTTGGTACACAAAAAGAAACTCGGCCTACATAAGCCAGTTCACTTATTGGTGTTCGCCGGCAACTTCAATTACACAGAAACGACTTGTGTAGTTTGAAGCACTCAACACTTTCCTTATTGAAAGTGGAGCTGGAAGCAAAAGGTCCACCATAGCGTGTGTTGATGAAATCTTGGACAGAAAGCCATGCAACAAAGCGCTGTTATGCATCGACGTCAGTTTAACGCTTCATTACGTTAAATATTCTTTACCTAGTGCGCGTCTACACTAGACCATGACTCGTTTGAAGTTGCAATACTTGTGGTCTTTATAGGAAAAATGTACGTGCCAGCACACTCATCAGTGCTACTGGCAGGCTCTTCCAGAAAGCTAGTCCAGTGGAGGTGTTGCATTGACTTCATCTATGATTGGAACAGATCAGCACAGTAAAACACAAGCTTTGAAGTGCGAAAAAAACAAGACATAGGCACAAAAACGAAAAACCGAGGCAGGAGTGATCCTTGATTTCGATAAAGTACAGCTTCGATGAATGACCATTCCCAGGTTCTACCGAAATCCAGCAAGCGGTAAAAGAGGACAAATGACGCTGAATTTTTATCAATGCGAGAGCTTAGAAATAGGGCAAGAATTCTTGAGTGCGTGTAAAGAAGCTACCTTCACGGTGCCACAGAATGAATGCAGTTGAAGCCTGAAGTATACACTACACTCAAGCTTTACATGCCACGTACAAAAAAAAAAATGCTCTCCGGACTTGCCTAACCCTAGAGTGTACGAGAGAGGCCAGGTTGTTTATTATTGGTACAATCTCACTACACGCAAATTTTTCAAACACTTTCTTTTACACAAATCTAGTGAACAATTTATCTTGTTGCTACATATTATAAAGCTGCAAAGATGCTTGAGTGTTCACATTTGCAACAAACAGAGCCCCACCTACTCTGTGTGCAGTTCAAAGGTCATGCCAGGGAGAGAAGTTTGCACACTCATTTCACATGGTCAGACGCGTCTTCAGCTAGACAATGGTGTGTGCAAATGCCAAAAGGCGCCCAGAATTCTTGTAACGAGAAATGCCCTGGTGTTCAAAGGGGCACAGACACAAATGGTACAGCTGTTCTAACCGGGGCATGATGTTTATTTGCCAGATTACGAGGTCACCTGCGTACTGCACTACCAGCATAGAAAGAGAGAGAGAGAAAAAAAAAAACTGATGAAACTGGCCTTACCTCCAATTTTTTTTTTTTTTTTTAATTTCGCGAAATTTTGAGGACGCTTCCCACGAGCCCTGGAGGGTACACAAAATATTTTAACAGCTCTCGTGGCATCATGTGCGTGCCAGAAAAGCCGCACATGCCTACAAACAGCTGGACCGATTGCTCAACCAAGCGTGGTGACAACGTGCCCTCATTTGTTTTCTTTTTTCTTTTTTTAATACAAAGATGGTAACTGCTGAAATGAAAACAGTTCTTGTTCCAGCTTCTCCAGTCTTGGGAGAGGATGAAATCAAAGTACATGATTTGCATACAAGTTCCAAACACAACAGACAGTCTGCACTTGTCTTGCTTCGGTGCCTTGCAGACCGGACGAAGCCGGCCGCTCGGAAATTTAACACAAGCACACATGAAGAAAAAAAAAAAAGGGGGCTTCTTTTTCAGCCCAAAGGAATTTCCAAAGGGAGGAAACGTCATCCACTCGGCCACGCAGATGCACACATGCCAGACAAATGTCACTTAAGTTTCTTGAGATGAGACCGGCAACCTGTCAAGCGCTGGCATAGGGGGCTTGGCATGAGGCACCGTTAGGCTCGGTGCTGGACACAAACAGGAGAGAACTGAAGCTCTCGTAGGTGGTAGATTGCAAACATTTTTTCTTCTTTTTTTCCGGCTCGCACACGCGCGCCCACACTCGCACAATTTCAGTTGAGGTGGAATCCCTTTTCGCGGGTGGCGGCGAGAAGCCTCTCTCGAAGCAGGGCCTCGGAAGAGTAGTCGGGCAGTTTGAGGTAATGGGCGCACGTGTTGACCGACGGGAAGGAGCCGTCGGAGGCGTCCACCTTGCGCACCACAGTCAGCCTCGGGTGCAGGTTGGCAAGGCCACCAGGAGGCAGCGACGAGCAGCCTGTGGTGAACTGGAGGAAGGCTTTACGCTCGGATCCAGTCATGTCGACCAGGACGTTGACAAAACGCTGGAAACCAGGGCTGTGGCATTGAAAGAAAAAGGAGGTAGAAAAGACGAGGTGAAGATGCTGCAACTTCAAAAAAAACACGCAGGTAAACATTGCCGGGGAAAACTTTTGTTTTAATGTAGGTGCAGCGTTAGCACCATCAACACAACCACCAAGCGAGAGTTGACTTTGTAGTTGCCGCTTCAGGCCCAGAGGAGGAGGAGGAATAAATGAGGAAGAACAGGGAGGTTAGCCAGTTCCCAGACCGACTGGCTACCCTGTACCCAGAAATCACAATACAACTATGAGGGATGCCGTAGTGGAGGGCTCTTGAAGTTTAAATTGATTGGATTTCTTTAACGTGCACATAAATCTGAGTACACGGGCCTCTATCCATCAAAATGCAGCCAACCAAAAGAAGATGAAGCGATGCATGCACACCGTGAGAGCTTTGATGAACCTTAGAACGAAGCAATAAAAAAGAAGAACAGTTCAAATTGCATCTAAGCACTGAGAAAATGCCTTGCTCTTTCCCTATTTTACGTGCACTCTACATAGGATACCAAAAATAATTTGCATTCAAAGAGGATCTTGGCTTGAGCTAGTTTTTGAACATTCATATTTCAAGAAAAGTAAATGACGCAAGCAAGAACAGTGATGCCCGTCTGCATTTTAGTTTCAGTTTTAGTTTGTTCGAAGATGTAAGGCATTTCTTGTTTTTGATATTTATTAAAGATAGTCAACCATGGACAACCACAAACACTGTTGCTTTTGTTGAAATGTTGTTTCCTTGCGTTTAAATGCACGAAGCTTCTGAAGCGAACAACTTGGTCGTCATTGCCCGGATGCTGAAGGGGCGATGAAAACTAAAGGATAACGTTATCTGGGAAACCGACGGGGCTTCATTAATGGTGTGATTGCCCAATAAGGTATCAACTGATGCCTAAGGTAGCCCTATTGATTGGTGTGCCGAACAGTCGGCCATGCCAGAGTCCACGCACCTGTCCCTGGTGTAACCCAGCTTTGGCTCAGTGTAGTTCAACACATCCTCACGGCTCCAGACCGGGTTCTGCTCCCCGCACAGCATCAGCCGAACTTCTTCGCAGCTGAACGCACCGAGCTTCTCCATGGGGAACACCTTGCAGAAGCCGGCTGCATGAAAAAGAACATCAAAGACAGACTGTGAGAACTTGGTTCCGAGAAGATTCAAATATGTGCAGCATAGTCCCATTCTGAAGGAAACACCAAGCAGACAATTGGGAGTTTTCGAATAGTGTACGCTAAGTTAGCAGGCATAGCGAGCATCGCGTTTGCATACGAGCACAATAAGAGTTTTCGATTAGGGTTTGTCGCTTGTAAACGCTGGCGCATGCTTGAGCATTCGCGAAGGGGCTTCGCGGTCCTTGCAGGCCGTACACTATTTCGAATTTGTGGCAGGCAGACTGCAAACACTAACGGCAGTTAGCGTTGAGACGCATGCGCAGTGGCAGCAACCACAACAGATAGCATTTGTGTATGCTATTTGACAACTCCTCGATAAAGCACATCACAAATATTGAAAAAGAAACAGGCTGATAAATTGCAGTAGGCTCCCCATACATCAATTAAAAGATGGCCTAAAAGAAGACAGGCAATATTTGCGATCAAACGAACATGCATTCAAAGCCCAGTTGTACCGAACCCAAATCTCACAACTAATGAAAAAAAAAAAAACCTTTATTCCATGGCACAATATAAACCTGTTGAACTACGCTGTTTCAGATGCTCAACTGTTGGCTCCAACAATGTTCTCTGTTATCTGGTCTTTCTTCAAGCTTCAAACTTGTCTGTACATCACAACAAAATTGCTTTTGGTGAGGAGGGAAAGCTGTCAGCCATCCACCTTTTTTTTTTTTTTTTTCAAGGTGCAACGCAGCACCTACCCTTCCCCTAGTGGAAAAGACTCGAAACGCTGTGTTAGGGTCCGTGCACGTCGTCCGATACGCACCCCTGCATCAACCCACAATGCCCTGCCACACTACCCACTATGGCAGAAAGTGGCACAGAAAAACGAGAAAAAGGCAGATGCGGCGCAAGCCGGTGCTCACCCCGGAAGGCCTCCATCTGGCGGCGGATGCCCGTGTGCAGGCAGAAATCGGCGAGGAGCTCCGTGTACTCCTCAATGTTGTCAAGGGTCACCTCGTCCTGCTCGCCTCCGGGCTTCAGATCGACGGCGTCGAAGCCGTACACCTTGGATGACGGGCAGAACTGGAAGGTCAGCCTGAAATCAAGCAGGCAAAGGTAGCGCTCAGACAACACTCCCGATCAACAAGACAACTAAAACTTTCCCGTGCACAAAAGCTGATGCACGTTAGTTGAACCCAGGCGTAATGATGCGGGTGCTAAGGTGGTAAACTCTGGCAGATCCCACATTGTAGGAATCTCATTTAAGCACTCAGCGAGCAGGTAACACAGTGTTTTTTAAAGGTAACTTTGGCACACTCATTCAACTCATTTTAATTTTTGAGGGCTTGAACAGTGGGAGTTTTTCTGCTGTTTTTTCGAGGCGTTAAGGGGGGAGGTTACACTTGATGCACAACTTTTTTTATTTATCTATAGATCTCTTTTTATAGGTAAAGTATCTTCCAAGATACTCCCCAATCACTGTAAAACCTGGGGCCTTTGTTTGCAGCATAATTAGCATCTAAGCAGGAAGCACCAAAACATTCACGACAGTGTAGAAACAATGTTGGATGTTTAATAAGGGCAATATGCTATAAATCAATTTGCTGGGCCAATTTCAACAAGAGTTAGAGAGCATTATTGTCCAGAGAAAAAAAAAAGCCACTTCACCTGTCACTCATGCGACCCAATAAAAAAAAAATTTGAACTCTATATTGCCTTCAAAATAAGCAAATGGCATACAGCATGCATTTATATTTCTGGCAAAAGAAGAATTATGCTAATATTTCAAGTAGAACAGAAGTTATTTTCACTCTAATTTGGCAAATGTGCCAAAATTGATGTTTTGAGAAAACGAGAAAAAACGTTTCAGAACACCTTTATTGAAAAAATACTAATAAAATCTTATGAAAGTGCACCAGGGGCATAATCTGGATGCATCCCATCCTTATGCTTCTTCTCAACCAGCTTTCTCAGACTTAGGGACGATTTTTATATTTGAGGTTGCACTCTATTGACAGTCCTTCTCCCTAACCCTCGGGGATGTGCTGCTGAACATCGTGATGCCCAGCTGCTCTAGAATTGCAGCAAATGTATAGACATTGCCCGTATTGAAGCACAGCACAGGTTCTACAGCAGCAAATTGCACAGCAAAAAGAGAAGCTCCTTTGATACCAAACTCCATATCACGGGTTAGAGGCTTTCGTGTGAATTCAGAGTCTTGCCTTGCTGGCTGGCATCTTGCTTCGCTGCTGCAACACTCGACTCCGGAGGTGCTCAATTTTACGCGCTGTTGCCGTCACCGACGAAAGACCCTAAAGAGTCATGGTTGTCTTGCGGATGCGTGCATAGCGAACTTCACTGGCATTCATCACATCAGCATCTACCCACACACGGCCGGAGTCGACATAGTGCACCCTGTCAGGGAGGCCCGTGTCTACGCGCACTTCACCGTTGCCGATAGCATCGGTAGGGCCATAATTCACAGAGCGTCCACTATCCTGAAGAGCACTCTCGCACATTCCTCCATTAACATCTTCAGACAATGGGCAGCCAGCGTCCACGTCGCGGACGCACGAGGAACTTTTCAGTTATGACGGCGTTATCAAACAGTGCCAGCGCTTGCTCCCGCGACACAGTAGAAGCAGCATTTGGCTTTCTGCCTTTCTTCCCTGAACGGTGAAAATGATGCTGCAATTGGAACTTTCTCACACCGCCAGGCATAGCGAGACGCACAAGCACGTTGGGGATACGAGTCATAACTCCGTCGCAAGGGCGATACCCTTTTAAAATAACAGCAGACACTGCCAGCGAGTTTTCCTGGCCAATCGGGAAGCGCCATTTTGGTTGCGTGCATCAAGCAACCAATAGAATCACGTGCTGCGCGTGATTTTGACTACACTTTATTTGCTTTTGCGAGGGACACATAGTTGTCTACTGAAAAAAAAAAAAAAAAATCTAGAATCTAGAAACGCAACCTTTCTAACAAGACCAAAATGATGCTGGTGGAGCGCGTAGTGCGCGTGCTCTTGGTGGCTGAAGTACAGCTAGCTTACAGTTAGATTTAAAGGTCCGCTTGCACAAAGTTGCTCTCTTTATAGGTTATAACTTCAGAATTAAGTAAAATTTCGAAGCAAAACTTTGGTGATGAGTGCGGAAGGGCATCGGGAACGCAAAAATGATGAGAAAAAAAATGCGATTTTTGGGCCGATTTTAGACTTCTAAGTGCCACGTCCCCCCTTAAACTGAACGTTGACCTGCACATAAGTGATGAAAATTATGACTGGTGCTTGAAGTGGCATGAAGTAAAGCACCTTCGTTCACTTTCCTTGCGGGCCAGGCGACAACTTCGGGTGCGTCATGACTGCTGGGGTACGGGGCCTCGGTTAATTTTGCGACTTAACAGCGTTTCCGGGCACCATTTCGGACAGTGAGCGACTTATCGGTGCAGATGATGACATAGCTGGTTCTGACTGCATCGATGGTGACATCATGGCTGCCGTGTCTGGTGCCGTAGAAGTGTACCCGTGCAATAAATACTCTTCCGTGCCAAACAACCTTTTGCCACGCTACAAAGCTTGCATTAGTGTTCTGGGTCAATCAACGCTGTTGAGGCCGAAGGAGCTGAATTCGCTTATTTGAAAAGCTTCAGTGATATTGAGGATGCCTCAAACTTGATGGCACACAAGAAGCAAGACAAGTTGGCGTACTGCTTTTCTGCGAAATAAAGTGCGGTAACTTGCAGTTCACATCTTGTTCATTATACTGCGAGCGAATCATTATGTTAGCCCTTTTAAAGATTTCAGAGGCCTGAAACCCTTTAATTTAGGCCTTAAATATGCATATCTTGCATTTCGGATTATCGCTATATCAAATTTTTTCACGATCCTTTTTGAGTTCTGATATATCTGGGATCAACTGTGCTTAGAACAGGGGTTGGCACCCTGTGGCCCTCAGGCTGCATGAAGCTCGTGGGGCAGTACAGTCAAACATTGTTATTGCGTACCCGCTTTAAGCGTACTAATGGTTAAAATGTAGTTGCGACAGATCCCCGACCAAGTCTCATAGAGACTAATGCATTGGCTGACCGCTTAAGCAGTAATGTTTGGCCTATGCCTACCGGTTAGTGCATACTAACTGCGTACAGCGATAACATTTTGTGCGCTAAATTCTACTGCTTCGCTGATTGTTGCAGACAGCACAATGTGCCGTGAATGGTTTTCCATAATGTATATAAGTGCAGAGATCATCCGATAAAATATTTCAACTTCCGCACGATTGCAGCGATGACATTGCAAGTAACCATCAGGGAAAAAACGAAGGCGAGGTGGCGATAGACAAACATTTCAGAGAAACACGTCAGTAGCACTTAACGCCGGCGAAAAGCCTCATCACAGTAAGCATCCCCGGTTATCTGCTCAGCTACGCGTGTGGCGTAGCGTCACTTTAGGCCTACTGCACACTTTTGGTAGGAGACTACCTGAACGCGCTGGGCCACCGATCGCTGCCGCTTCGTTTTGCGGGACAGTGTTCAAGCGTGCACCACTTTACAGAAACGCAAGCAGCTCGCTGTCCCGGAGTTTAGCATTGCTGATCACGAGCACTGAGAAACCTTGCTGTATTATGCCAACACGCGCACCACACAGCAAGTGTAGCACTGTTACCATGCTGCACGCTTTCATTTAGCGACAGCCCATATGCACCTCCGTCAATTGCAAGGACTGCTAGAGCACCGCGGTTAGCACACTGCTTGCTGAAAGCTCTCCGTTGCCGCTTTAACCCAGCAGGCTACTCGCCGAATCTGTGCATGACCTGTAGCGAAGAGAGTGTACTCAACAGCAAGTGGATCAGCAGTCGTGGCGTGCACAGAGTGAGCGAAGCGCTGCACGCAACTAGCCACGCAGTAAAAGGTTCGGTTTTCTGCGACTGTACCACATTAAAAAAAAAAAAAAAAACAGACTGCATCAGTTTTCACTTGGAAGCAGACCACGGAACAGCTGTATCACGGACAGCCGATTGTGTCCGTTCTGTCACTGTACCATGCAGCATATCCCAGATCCCGCGGCAGTTTCGAAATGCTCATCAGCGTCACCACCGCGTGCTATCGGATGGTTGTGCGAGTCAGAAACTTTTCAGTACTTTAGCTAAAGGAAAGAAATGGCTTTGCAGTGGGCATTTCAGGCAATATTTCTAGTGGCACCGAGTTTAATTTTTTGCTGGTGGCAACGGCGCGTGCCAGAAGGTACAAATTTGTAGCTGGTGGTTAATGCTTAGTATGTTTAGTGCGTAGCTGCGCCGTCGTCCCCCGCAGGAAGGTATTAACGGATTTTCAATGCATTATGCAGCCCCCGCCCCAGTGTCAGAACCTATCTCCTCCCCTAGTCGTCTCCCAACTGAAGGCCAGCGTGACATTTTTTAACTGAAATGGAGGTTTGCACTAGTAGTCTGTGTGTGTGTAAATTTTAACCTTGTTACGTGTGTGCAAAAAATAAGCATTATTTATATTTCCATTTTGCAGAGTACAGCCAATATGCCAGCTTTTTACAGTGAAAGCTGTTACAGTCGAATCTAGATAATTCGAACTCGAAGAGGCCCGAAAATTTGTTCAAATGAAAAGAAGTTCGAATTAATGAAAGCTAAATAAACGGAGGGCTTTCCATGCAGTGGTGCATGTGCATTGAGCTAACACACGAGGGGAAGTTTCAGAAGACTTACATTTATTCACAAATCACAGGACATCCGTTATTAATTGAAGTAATCGGTGATGCACATCTGCACATGTTTGCCTTGCAGCGAGTCAATTTTGCACGCAGCTTTTCTACTTTGGCTTCAGCATTCTCCTGGCAAGAGAAGTTGCGCGCGGAAATGACTAGTGCAGACGCTTTCTTAAGAGCCACTGGGCAATGTACTTTAGCGATACAAATGAGCGGTAGCTGAAGCACCCCTGCCTCGCTACTTCCAGCACGAAAAATAAAATAAATAAAAAACAATCTCGTGATCAGCTGAAATATGTGCTTGTGGAAAAACAAGATGTGCTTCACTGCAATACACCAGTCACGTGCGGGCAGCATGTTGCATGCTTCTCACATAAGCGTGTCGCGATTTATTCATTCTTTTTGGGAATTTAAAGAAATAGTAAAGGTCAGTCTAGAGAAATTCGCGATGTATGCGAACCTCCGAGGGCCAGTTGCTCTAGCAATTCGCGCACTTGCACTGCTGGCGGAGTTCTTGCCTACAACACCTACTTCGAAAACTCGGTCTGAAAGGTTCAGTGATGTTTTTCAGCCGAAACACCGCCAATTTCTTCACACTGTCTGTTTATAAATTCTCTATATTTTGCCAAACATAATGGGCAAATGGTCACAGTAGCGACATGCTCCCCGCATGGCGCTACTGTGTTGCAGCAGCGACATGCTTTTTGCAGGCATGCATTTTAGTTGATCACTTTTTCTTATTTCAGTAACAGGGGTTAGGCTCGAAATTCTCCATTGTTTGCGACAAAATTGTGACCAGGTATTGCTCGAAAACATCCTTAAGGCCACGAACTAGCCGGCTCAGCAAACGGCAAGCCCCGATTTATTTGAATGATTTCAAGATCCTTGCATCCCACTTTTTGTATGCTCTGTTAATTGGAAAATTCATTCGAAATTCAAAGATTTCTCACGGTCCCACTGACTTCCAATTAACAAGGTTTTACTGTAACTGCATGGCACGCATCTCCCTCTATATTTTTCTCTTTGCACGTTTTCCAGTTTGCAAAGAAGCTTCTCACAGCATCGGTGATGTTCTTGGTCCTATTATTATTATTATTATTATTATTATTATTATTATTATTATTATTATTATTATTATTATTATTATTATTATCACAGTCAAAGTGCAATTCACAATGCTAGCAAAATTGCCTTTTTCTTCAGTATTCGTGTGAACTTGCTTTGCTCAATTCGTTATGGCATGGTGCTTGCACTTTAATGTTCAAAGCAAACCTTAAATGTAATTGTGGTACGTCGTCCTTGCTGTTTTCTCCATGGCACGCATCTCCCTCTATATTTTTCTCTTTGCACGTTTTCCGGTTTGCAAAGAAGCTTCTCACAGCATCGGTGATGTTCTTGGTCCTATTATTATTATTGTTATTATTATTATTATTATTAATATTGTTATTATCACAGTCAAAGTGCAATTCACAATGCTAGCAAAATTGCCTTTTTCTTCAGTATTCGTGTGAAATTTCTTTGCTCAATTCGTTATGGCATGGTGCTTGCACTTTAAGACAACGACAACAACGACTGTGTAGCGGAGCCTCTTCGCTACGCAGCCGCAGCATGGCCAGCACGTGACGAGAAAGGAGGAGGTGTCTAAACGTGGAGAGAAGCAGATCGGTATTTGAGAGAAAACCAACACTCCATGGCAGCTTTTTTTTTTTTTTACTCTCCCCACGAGTCTTTGAAAGGAGAAGGGTTACATGGCAGGGACGGGAAAGGGGGAAGCATGGCACAGGCGCATGAGCGACCCCCCTCAAGGCGCAGAGCCGTGCTGGGGCAAGGGCTGCAGGGCTGCAGAAGATAGTGCCTTTTTCCTTTCCTTCAACCACACATTCATTCAACCCAGCGACAGCCTTTTTTTTTTTTTCCTCTCTCTATTTTCGGGCGCGGCATTGGAAGGAGAAGGGTCTTTTGTGCCACTGCATGAACAATTGGCACAAAATTCCTTGCAAGTGTTTAGCGGATACCACGCTTCTCAGAAGAATTATGAAAGATAGTATAGGGAATGCTGGCCTACTACCTAAAAGTTTATTATTAATGCCCTAGTGGGTATGAAGCAAGTGTGCTTGCAGTAGTTACTCAATGAGTGTTAAGAAAAGGCTCTGAAAGGCCGCTATTCGAGTTTTGGCTGCGACTGTTCTGCACATTCCTTGCAGGCCCGGCGTTTTTTTCTCTTTGCATCATTATGTCTGCTTATCGAGCAACAAAATTATGTACATTATGACTGCTTGGATGTCAGCATGCTGCCTTATTTCTGTTTTACAGCCTCGACGCCACTGCGAAACTGTTTCAATAAGCGAGACACTGCAGCGCACAAAGAGCCCGTTCGCGGGAACACCATACGAACAGATCGATGCAAGAAGCGATCGTGAGAAAACGGAAAGGGCACTCACCCAAGGTCTTCTACGCGCGTCGGCATACCCGTGCCGTCGTGAGTGGGGAAGGCCAGGTTGTGCAGCTGTCGGGCCTTGTCGTCTGGGCTCAGGGAGTTGTCCCCGAGGATGTGCTGCTTCTGCGCCGACAGCTCGCGCAGCTGCTGAAGGAAACGAGCCTGGTGCGGGTTGACCTAAACGATCGACAGAGAGCGAAGTCAGCATCACAGCCACATGCGCTCGCAGACAGGAGCTCCGTCTACGGCAACGAAGGAGTAGCTCCGAAGGAAAGACTTGCCTCCATGAAGTCCTCGTGGGTGAGGATGCCACTGAACCAGGCATGTTGCTGCTGCTGCTGTTGTTGATGCTGCTGCTGTTGAGACGGCCTTCGTGCAGGCGCCACTGATTCAGCCATGCAGCCACCGCCCTGTTCCTCTCGGGTCATCAGCGAGTTCATCTGATTGATGGACTGCTCCCTACAAGATGGAGAAAACAGCAAGGACGACGTACCACAATTACATTTCAGGTTTGCTTTGAACATTAAGGGGGGACACGGCTTTGGGATCGCGAAAAATGGCAAAAAAATAGATTTTTTGAAACTCAAGTTTTCAGTTTCTGGAACCCTTTTTCTATCTGGTATAAAAATATCTGCACTGAAAACCGCGCAGAAGTGCCTCGGAAAATTCGTTTCACCCACCTAGGTAGTGAAACTTTTTTTTGAAATGGCGAGAAAACAGCGATTTTCAAAAAATTATAGCTTCGCGATGCTTGGGCCGGGAGCCGGTTCTTGGGCTCATCGGAAAGAGCATTTCTCAGTGTTTAACTCTCCCGCCTCAGCTGGCTCCTCCCTTTAAGGGGAGACCCTGGTGTTCTAAAGAAAGTTGTTTATCATATTCAAATGAAATTTTCAGGCAATGTATCTTTTAACCTGCTGTGAAGATATATGCAATCCATTTTCTATTATCTCAAGTAGTTTTAGAGATATTGAAGAAATAATGAATAGTTGGATTGCCCAATTATTCTGCAATTTAACCACTGAATATCCTAGAACACTTCATATGCACATAGTCTAGAATAATCAAGGATCACAACTATACTATCACTGTAATTTTAGCTCTATATTTATAAAAGTTATTGCCATATGTAATGTAATGATTGGAAACATGAGAATTTTCACGAGATTTATCAGCACATGAAAAATGTTCTCTTGACTAAATATAAATTTTAGTAGTCTTATTGTGTATAGTAACTCGTAATCTGTCAATTGCAACAAGAATCGTTGAAATCTGATCACTATATCATCAGATACTGTGGGCAACAGTATAGCACATAAGCAAAAAACTGATTTTGAGAAAATGCAAAAAGAAGTTTGAAGACTTGATATAGGTTTAATTCTTGCCAAAAAAGCAACAGATGGGAGTCCTTTTTGCTCTAGAAGCCACCAGGCTCATAATCACCATCACTTTTTTTCACACGCCTCTTCTTCATGGCATTCTTGAAGTCTTCTGCTCTGGTATGCTTTTTGTCACATGCCGCTAGCCGCTGCTGGTCCTTTTCCAGACATCTTTCAACATCTGTGTTGCCTTGGTTCAAATGCAGCTCTTTCAAAATGGCCTCAGAAGCACGTTTCTTTCCAAAATTGAACCGAGCAACCGCTTCCGCAAAAGCAGTTTCGACTGTGAAGAGCGAGGCGTGCTTGGTTTTTGGTACAATCGACCAGATCACTGAATAGGAGGCTCTCATTCGAGTTTTGAGTTTTGCCTCTTTGGCAGCAGCTCCAACAGCTTTCGATCTGAGAGGCGAGTGTACACTGGAAGGAGCGCTTCTGCAACATATTCCGGGAGGTCGTACTGATGCTTAGGAGGAGCCTGCTGCCTTGCCACTGCCTTGTTGTGGGCACAGCCACTGCCTTGTTGTGGGCACACCATGAGTCTTCTCCCTTTGGGCTTTGCATGTTGTGGCTTTGCATCAGTAAAGTCACATGATAGTAAGTGGCAAGGACAGCATTCTCCATCTCATCGATGTTTCCCTGGTGTGCCTTGAGTGCCCAACCATAATAATTTGTAAGCTTCGTTACAAGCTCAGCGGTGAGCTTTCCTTTGCCACCGAGGCTTGGCCGACCTTCCCCCTTGCTCTTCTGCAGGAGGTGTCTCAGTGCAGCACCCATCCTTTTATGTATATGATTTATGCAATCCTCCTTTTCGATAGCCACGAAGCCATACACTTGCTCCTCCTGAAGGCTGTTGAAAGCGCGGCTATCGCCATCGCACAACATCGTTGTGTAGCGGAATCCATGCTTTTTGAAGGATCGGCGAAACAGAATTTTGGCAGCCTCCACCTCCATCTGGCCAGGCTTGCTCGAAGAGTTTTTTTGGCACTTGTGCCGAGCTCGCCACTCACTGTATCGAGGGTCGTCGTCTTGGGGCCAATCTCGCAACCCAAACAGAAGTTCGAAAGAACTTTGAAGTCGAACACATAGCCCGAAAACAGTTCTATTACAGTTCCCACACAAATGTGTGACAAGTGGCCACGAGTTAGCCAAGTCCCGTCGAAGGAAACTGCGATATTGCCGGGGTTCCCGAAATTAAGTTCAGAATAGATGGCCTTCACAGCTGTTGCGCACTCGCTCATAATACCCGCGGATGCGTTCATCGCGGCAGGGTTCATCTTGGTTTTTACGTAGTCTTGGTACGTTTTGTTGTGCATTCCACGACGAGACACATTCAGGGCCCAAAAAATGTCGTTTAGCAAGGTCTGCCCATTGCCCGTGCTCATAACTGCACGAGCCGCAAGCACATTTACTTCGAAAGGGTTGCAGGTCGCATTCCCCCCTGCTCTCGGCGAGCTCCATCCGGCGCTGACATCTCCGCAGACGGCACAGTTCACCACTATTCTAACTGCCAATCCGTACTCACAATCGCCCCGTGAAACGTTCAATGGGCCAGAGCAGAATTCGCATTTCGCGCACCGAAGCAGTTGGTTCAGCAGCGGTAGGCTTAGCAGCGTGAACTGGGTGCCGGACCCCGCCGCTTCCGGGGAATCTCCGATAAGCGACTGCTTTCGGCGGGTAGCTGATAACGAAGACAGCTTCTGTCGTTGCTCTTCCGCGCGATGCTCAATTGGCACTTTTTCCGCTTCTGTCGCGAAATGCGTATTGCGCGCGTTGTCCTCGTGTCGTCGGCCACAGACATCGCTTAAGCGGTTGCAGCTTCGGTGGATATCGTACACTCGCTAGCGCATGTCGCGGAGCTCGTCGCCAGTCGATTCACTCGACGCTGCTTCAGGTATCCGAGACCGACGCTTGCGTTTTTTGCCGTAGGCATGAGCTGTCGCGAATTTGCGTCGCCCGCCAGCCATCGTCGCGTCCGAACAATTTGTGACAAGGAGTCGCGCATTGTTGCACACAGTCGGGCAGACGAAATTTCGGTCGTCCAATCGGAGAGCAGGATTCGCCCACGTGGTATAAACGTGCCAATGCCGTGCGAGTATTCCCTCCTTTTCGCTGGCGTGTAGCTCCATGGTCGCCAGACTTAGGAGTTGTTTTCTCGCTAAAACCGGATTGCTGAAGAATTTAGCTTTCAAACGATTCCAAAATGGCCGTGCTGCGGCTAACGGTTACCGCAGACGACGGCATTGAAATTGCCCGTTTTGGGGGGGCGTTTTCGAGTAAAAGTGATCATTAAGATCTCTTTAGAATGCAATAACAAAATAAATACTAATCGGAACGCGTTAATATTCCAGCAATAGATTCTTTTGGACGTCGAGATTTCGAAAAAAAAATATTTTAAAAAATTCATTTTTTGGCAATTTTTTGCTCTAAAAGACCCGTGTCTCCCCTTAATCGTCTATTTTAATAATTTTTAACCCACATGAAAAAATGATCATAATAGAGTTCTTCGTGACCAATTATAGGGTCTAAAATGATTTCAAGGTGCCCACCCAAGAAGACCAGGTCAAGATCACGATGGCATTATGTGGCGTACCATAGCGTGGCACTCCCTAGAAATATCAACCACCCAGAGTTTGTAGCGTAGACCTAAATAACAGTAACAGTAAACATGCATCTTTTCAAACGCACCTAGTGTGCCAGTCATAAAAAAACGAATTTGCCACAGCCTTTCATTAACCCGAACCTTGAAAAAGTGATGTCATTCAACTACTCACCTAGCAGTGGCCGTCTGGCGTCCCGCAGCCACCGACGCACTTGCAATGTGGCCGGCACTGGGCAGGCCGCCGTGGTGCGACGGGAATCCCGTGGCCGACTGGGAGAGGGGCGAGCTGGATGGCCCCTGGCAGAGCAGGCGCAGGAAAGGGCGAGACAGGGGCAGGTCGACCAGGCGGCCGTCCTGCAGGGCCTTGGCCAGGAAGATGCCCAAAAAGTGGAAAGAGGCGCACACTCGGCCCGTGCAGGAGCTGCCCTGGGGCAGGGGCGCCGGGAACAGGCCGTACGCCGTGTGGATGTAGTAGCCCGGTGGCTTGGAGCTCTCGCCGCCCAGCTCAGTGGTGGTGCGCGAGTCGGAGGATGCCGCCATGGGCTAAGGGGAGAAAGTGCACGTCCAGTGTTAATTCCCTTCAACTTGCTTTGCAAAGTCCGAGTAAATGGAAATCTCTGATGTTAGGGCAACGGGTAAGAATTACTAGATTTATGCAAATTCTCAATGGGAGAAAAATTAAGCAGCGCTGTGAGCGAAGCAGACGTCTTTTCGAGTCATACGTTCTATTAGGCACTCAAACCTCGATATAACGAATTTGGATACCAATAACAAATTATTGGTTGCAATGAAGTGAAAATTAGCTTCATAGATACAGTGTTACGAACATATGTGTAACAAATTTTTGAATATAACGAAGCATTTCCATGGCAGCTGTAACTGTTATAATGATGTGCGAGTTCCACCGGTCCAGCCACAATTTTATAGTCAGCACCAATCAATCATTCAATGATTCTATGCGACGCACCTTTTTGTCGTTGGTCGTGGGTATGTCCTCACACAGCCACATGCCCAGGTCCCGTCGTTGGAGCTCCTCAGCCACCAGGGCGTAGAACTCCAGGGTGGGGCCCAAGCCTGTGCCTTCTTCATTTTGAAACTCAACCTGCAGAAAGAAGTATCCATCTGCTCAGTAACCTTTGCACTCTTGAGTAATGCAGCAGGGATATGCAAATCACTGGCACGTAACAGTAGAACTTCCAACAAGACCGAAGTTTGCGGCAAAAAAACGAGGCTTGAAGTGACAAAAATTACACAAAAACGCAGAAGTTCACCAATTTTCTTTTCTCATCATTTTGGGGTGTAGCACTGTCACACTACAGCACAGAAAAGCAACAGACTACTTCTGACCATACAGTGACAGTAATCAATCGCCTTCTGATGCATACGATAGAGTGGCATACACCAGGCTAGTGCATCTTACAAACACATTGCAGTGTAGCTCTAACAATCAGGTTATTTACAGCACATGCTGCAAGCTATAAGAGGGTGCAGAAATATGGGTTGCTTTGGCATACACAATAACTGCAATGTGTAAGCAATTCTGAACATTCTCAACTTTGACTTCAGAAAACTGGTGGGCTCCGCAGAAAGCTTGCTGAACCAAGCAGTGCAATCAAGATGTTCAAAGTAAATTCTGGCGCTTCACAAACAAAAACCATGATACAATTACAAGACACACCATACTGGAGGAGTCTGAAGTTTTTGACCAGCAGAAGTTCTGCCCCTTAATCTTTTGCCAACAGCAAACCGCTGCCACTGTGGCCAAGAATAGAATCCGCTGCTCTCGGTGACGCAATGCGTAACCGGCAAACCACCACACCTTAATCAAAAGCATGATTTGCGTTACTGAAAACAATAGCAACCAAAAGGCGACAATGGGTGACCTACCTCAAGCACGGTCTTGCGTGGAGCGTGCAGGCGCATCACTTGCATGGCCCAGTCAAGCAGTTTGTCTCCGCGGGGCACTTTTACCCGCTCATGCTTCAGGCGACCCACGCGAAACTCATGGGGGTCCTCTCGACGTGGAGAGGGTCCACGGTGGCGCTCCGCGCTGGCATCCCGCTGGTTTTGAAGCCACACTATCGACCTGCGCCAAACAGCAACCGCCACACAGGCAGCAGGGCATTAAGAGAGAGTGCACAAGATTGCAGGAATTTATATTTTGTCCGGAATAAAACAACAATCTGTGCTAGTTTCTAGACACACAAATGTGCGATGGCAAAGACAATTGCCATCATATTGTCACAGGGGTGAGAGTAGGCAGAGGGTAGAAATATATTTACAGATTGTACACGGAGTACACAGTGTCCTTGAACCAAGATGGTGGAGTGGCAAGAACAACACGAGCTTTTGTTCAATCGTCATTTTCGTCGCCTTTATGGTGCATACGTTAATGTCAATGATGACTTGTATCAATATATTCAACTTCTTAGGCGCAAGAAAGAGATCACCAGCAGGGCTTGGCGCTTGCGCTTGCCCGTTTTCAGGCTGTACTTGAACCACATTTCTGCCAGGTCCAGCAAAAGCAATCAAGTACATTTAGAGTATCGGTACTTGTCCAAGCGTACCGATATAAACTACGCAAAGCTTACCGTGATGCACCAAACGCTGTGCAAGAGAAGTACAGCTGGCGTGTCTCAAAAGGAAACAGCATAGGACAGTTGTAGGTCAAGTGCTCGCACCAGTCTGGCTGGGCACCAGATGACAGCACCAGGGGATCCTGCAAGGTCACTGAGGCTACTGTTAATTACCTGTCACAGAGCTGCACATGTACTGACATGTGTGCATGTGCACATCTGCCTATACACATACGACCAATCATTGTACAAATGTCATTATGAAGCCTTAGCGTTTGCCGCGTGGTGGTGCTGTGGCACCACCTTGCAAGAGTCTGTCAAATGATAGCAGTTACCTCCAGAAATTTTGATACTCAATTGTATGCATTTTTTTTTTTTCATTTTTCGTTCCGTTGATTTCAAGCATGTGTCAATTTAAACCAGCGTACAAGAACAGCCATGCAAGTTAAAAATGTCGTTTTGGTGTCTGTCATTAACGTGGGTACACAGATAAGGATGTACTTTTAATCTAAAAGAACCAACCAGCCCCACTTATAGCACCAATTTGAGTTTCAATCAGACACATGGTAAAGAACAAGGCTTTAGAAAAGACGATACCAAACAGTGAACGCATCAAAAGTTGGGTGACAAAAAACACACTAGTAGCCGTAAAGGACGCACCTGAATCTGCTGCACCAGCTTGTTGGTGATCTTCTTACTGAGGAAATCTTCCATGGTCACCGTGCTCAGGATGTCTTCAATGCCTGCTTGCAAGAGATAGAAAAAGAGAAGAGGACCAAAAACCCTGTTGTCATGACGACGGTTTTGGCCAGCGGTCTCTATCATGACATACAACCACCGCTTGTTAACAATCACACTAGCAATGACTGCCCAAGTTTTCATGTCTACCGATTGGTAGACTCCATTTAATCGAAACCTCAAGGGACCAAAAAAAAAAAAAAAATCTGCTTCCTTTAAGAGGAGTTTGGTTTACTGAGAGATAAACAAGGGTACAATATTCAAGTATGAAACCAAACATATTAGTGGGAGTTGTTCCATTTAAGCAGTAATTTCATTTATGAGAGTTTCGTTTAATGAGAGTCTACAGTAATTCAAAGGACAATGAACAGAAGTACTGTGCAGTTTAGCTCTTAGCATTCACAATAGAATTATTACCAAATTAAATGCATATTTCCGAAAAAGCACAGACAACGGAAGGTTGAAAGAGTGTCACTCCTAGTGGAAAACTGAAGGACACACTACAGCACTGCTTCCGATTTACTTTGGTCTATGTTTTCTTTTAGCTGTTTTTAAGATATCCCGTAACTCCTATTGACTAGCCCATTTTTTTACTCCTCTACAGTAAATTAAGTGCGCGCAAGTGACCATCTTATGACTCACCGATGGATCCGTGGTTGGCACGGCTGCGGTGTGTGCTGAGCAGGCGGAGCAGCTGGAGCACGTCGTCAACAGTGCAGCTTCCGTCTTCCAGGGCAGAACCCGTGCCAGGGCAGTAAACGGAAAGGACGCTTTCGCGCGAACTGCTCTTGCAGCTCGACGCGGGGCGCACCACCGGCACTGGCCGTGGAAGCTCCTGAAAAGCGCACAGATATCGAGCTCAGCGATGGAAGCGGAAATGTTGTAGGCCCGTGTGCTCAGATTTGGGTGCACGTTAAAGAACCCCAGCTGGTTGAAATCTCCGGAGCCCTCCACTACGGCGTCTCTCATAATCATATGGTGGTTTTGGGACGTTAAACCCCACATATCAATCAATATCGAGCTCAGGTCACACTGAACTGGGTGAAATAATCGGGAAATTTCGTCCCCCAGAGCAAGCAGGCAAGGCACATGACCACACATCCTGCTTCTTTGAGCAACTTGTCTAACATCATCGCACGTCACGCCCGGCTGACGATACAACTCTTGGTGTGGCCTATATATTTAGGGCTACAAATCATCTATATGGAGCACCCCAGTATGAAGAGGCTCTTAAATTTTTTCACCTCAGCACACAACAAAATGCATGAAGGGTGAACGAAGAAAACCATACAAAGCTGGAGTACAGTCGAACCCTGCTACAACGAAACTGACGGAGCGCAGAAAAAATTTCGTTAGCGCGAAAACTTCATTGTAGAGAAATCGAAAAAATATAGCTGATTTAAGCTAGCCAAAAAAAGGAACGTTTATTCTGAAAATTAAAGAGGTGTCCGCTGTTTCCTATTCTTTCCCAGCAGCATCACGACGCAATTGTCACCTATGCATCACGAGGCCATGGTGAAAAGCACACTGAAACAAGGCCTATAACCGCTTTTGTGAACGAACCAAACAGCTGCATTAATACGTTAACACCAGCAGCTATCTGTTGTCGAAGTGTATCTAACAACACCGAGATGGAGGCAGGGTATCGTGGAGCCAATGCCAGCTAAAAAAATTATGCCTGGAACGTGAGCCGCCAACGCACTGCCCTACCCTTGTATTTTACCCTCTTCCTTCGGTATGAAGGCGAGAGTCTCCGACGGCCGCCCCCTGTGAACACAGCAATGCTCTCACAGTTGCCTTCGAGCAGCCGTGATGCCACGTGACAGATCGATAGGGTTATGTCACGTGACTGAGCGGGTACGGAGGCAAGCGGTCTCACACGACGGCCGGTGGCAACACAAGGCAGGAAGCATGGCCTCCGAGATAGCGTGCTGGCAGGAGGCTCCCAATTGAAAAGAGCGGCCTTCCAGGCATAGTTTTTCTAGGAGGCGTTGGTGGAGCTAATTTTTTGGTAATGCGGATGAGAAGCTGCTCTGATTAGTTACCACAATGGCCAAGGGCGAACGAAATTATACGCAATGGCATTGAAAAAGGCATTGTTTTGCACAGCTGCGCGAAAGAAAACCACGAAATGAGCGACTGAGCTTCAGCTTCAGATCGTCTGCGGCTCAAAAGCAAGCCAGCAACAAAAGCAGAGCAGTCTCATTGCCATCGTTATCGAGCGATGGCGGCGCCAATGCTTGCTGAACTATAGCAGTTTTTGGTAGTGTGATAGCGTGTTTTAGACTTCGTCGACGTATTTTTAAGTTGTGAAAATGCATCAAAATGTTAAAGACTATGCTTACTGTATAGCAATAAATATCTGAGCCTAGAATTGCGTGGAAAAATTTGGTTGAAGAGGGATAGCAGAAAAAAAAGTGTTCGTTGTGGTGACAATATTTACGCAATGACTTCTATGTACTGCCAACAGGGAACAGTAAATTTTTCGTTGTAGCAGAAACTTCGTTGAAGCGGGGTTCGTTGTTACGGAGTTCGAATGTACTGGCAGAGTTGGAACATTTTCATAATGAAATCTGCAAAAATGTGGACGCATCTTCCATAGTTGAAATTCAAGATCATTATGTTCTCAACCTATCATTCTAGCTTCCTATCAATCACTGCCATGTACCTAAAAAATGAATCAGCCAGTCACTGTGCTATAGTAATACACAAACAATAAAAAAAAGAAAGAGAAAAGAGGGAGGGGGAGAATGAAAGGAAGAAGTGTGTTTAAAAAACATTATTGCCTTTAAAATATTGTAAAACCTCACACAGAGTGTGACCACGACTCTTCCCACATCTTTTTAGCTCGTTACCCAATACGTTCACTCACAATACCACATCATACAAGACTGCCCCCGTGCAACTTGGGTAAATAAGGAGCTCAAACTTGACAATACTAGATTGGAATTACCGGTGAAGTATAAAGTAAACTGAAAACCAAACACTCGCTCACCTCCTTTGATGATGGTGACTCTTCTTTCGCTGCCTTGTAGACAATTCTAAAAGAAAAGAAGAAACGATGCTTTTTCTGAAGGCACAATGAAATTATGACGAGACCACTTACAACTTTTCCGCAATGTGAGCCCAGAAATGGGGTAAGTAAAAAGTAATTACAGTCAGATTGTCTTCGGTTGGTAATCACAGAAAGTGCCACAACCTGCACTGGTGTTGGTAAGGAGTGCTGGAGAAAAATTTACAACTAACTTCTCTAAAAGAACAGTTTTCATGTAACTGCCACGGGAACGCAGCTTTCTCGGAGACAACTAGCGTGAATGTTTGCTTCCGCAGTAGCATCTAAAATGACTGGAAACATAGGGCCTTGCGGGATTTACAACAGCCCAGTATTGGGACCACTCACATATACATGGGCTCCCAGATGCGGCGAATCTTGTCCTGCTTAGAGCCCATCTCTGACGCCTGCACCAAGTGTTGCACTGCACGGAAGATGGTCCACTCGGGGTCCACCAAGTCCACCTCCAGGTCTGAAACCTGACGGCAATAATTCGACCCAGTGAGGTGCAGCACATTTTGAGGCGTAGCAGGCGTGTTAGAACAAGCACATGTAAGCACTTGGTGAGAAAGACAGCGATCAATGCTAAAGAGCGTGCCATAACTGCAAAACTTGCTCCCCCACAGCAATGTACAATAGTAGTTTTGCATTCTGCTGCATTGCAATTGTTGCGCTTGCTTTTTGTAGCCCATTTCAATTCAGTACAAAATAATGATTGCTGGTAACATATTTTTTCCCTTGAATGAACACGAGCTATCGTGTTCATCTTGGTCTCGTTTGAAAGGGTCATTCTTCATCTTCAATTTCTCGCCACCGCTGGCTCGTCTTGCTCCTTGGTTTTTTAGCAAAAAGGGGTCATCGAGAAGCACTAGCGGACGATTCAATTGGCTGCTTGAGGCATGTGACAAAACCTAGGCATACGATTGGCCAAGGGGCGATTTCGGCGTCTGCTTCACCATCGTGACGTGCACAAACATGCGCCAATTTGTCATGGTGCTACTGACTGCCTGCTGCAGTAAAGAGGTTCCGTGCTACGGTAATTTCTGAAGCGGGTGTGGCGGTCGCTCGTTCGCTGTGAACTTCAGAAAGAGCCCCGCTACGGCTCAGGAGAACGATGATAATGAACTCGACGCGGTCAACGGCAGTCGCCGAGTCACCAGTATAGGCATAGCTCACGTACGAGCCAGTTGGTTGCCGACAACGTTACTGAGAAAGGCTGTGTTTTGCAGCCTCATCAGTTAGAGGACGGCAAGTAAAAAGCAGAAGTGAAGCTACAAGAGCTATCAATCTTTGTAGTGATGGAACGAAAGCGCAGTCTTATCGCTAAACACGCCGATGCCGCGGTTCTCTTGCCTGATGAAAGGACCCTGAACTGCGCGACGGGTCGTCAGAGTGGAGTACGCCACGCGTCGACGAACAACAGAGAGTCAATTCGTTCGCGGTGAATAAGCTGGCCGCCCCCACAAAAGAGGCTACTGGCAACAGGTAGACTGCTTTTAACGACGTGTTCGCAACGTTGTTGCGATCTCCGCTCGAAAATGCGGCAGTCTTACGTGAAAAGAAACTAACACTCCGGCACTCGTGTAGATTCAAATTGATGAGTGAGGGGAGCAACTTTGGTTCGCGACATTTACAGGTAACTCATTCTGGACAAGCCGGAAAACATCGCCGTGTTATTCGACGTATCGCGGATGACGCACGCACATTTGTCGCACATCGCCGTCAGTACAGCCACCGAACTAATAAGCGGCCTTGCGGCAGACGAGCCCACAGCGACAACTTGCAACAGGACTAGAAGAAATGACACGCTTGTGCAAACAATCAGTCCTATTACATTCCCGGTGCACATTAACTGACTAAAAGTACGTGTGCCATGATATCTTTCCCTTGGAACGGCGAAATAAAGTTTTAACAGCATTATTCTCGAAGCACAGATTTTGACCACTTTATTTTGCTTGTTCGGTAAAAGTGGACCTAGGACTGCTAGAGCTGTAGTTTGTTTTTGCACAATGTAGCTAAATGTGCACAAATAACAATGCTGGGAGCCTATTTTTAATGGGCGGCTTCATTTTTTTATTTTAATATAAACATTTCTGTATTTGGTTACATGCAATGAACTTTACTGTGCTGTAGTTCGAGAAGTACTCATTCAATTTTCGATCAGCTTGCAGTGTTGCACTCCTTAGGCTTTCTAGAATTCATTTATATGGCAATGGCTATGCAATTCTGAGTACATACATTTTTACAGTTAAAAATGCTATATTCCTTGTTTTCTTGATTTTTCTCAAAATGGCAATTTTGTACACCCTGCATAACAATTCCTACAATATATCTGAAACTATTACAGATAGCAGAATATTTTTTTTTTTTTTTTTTTTTGCAGCATGATGCTATACGTTTGGAGCACACAACATAGGAAGCAGATTTTGATTTCTCTTGATGCAAGTTTTTTAAACTAGTCTTTCGTGTGACCACACAATGGCCACATTCAGAGCTGTCAAGTTTAGTGTACTGTAAAGTAAGAAATAATGACCCAATCAAAAAAGTGCTTCCTATGTTGTTTATCTTATGCTTTCTACTGTCGATACCTATGTCATTTATAAATTTTTGACAGGTGGTATAAATTTTTCTATTGTGCTAAGAACAATAGAAATTGTTATCCTGATTATTTAATCAACTAATGAAGCTACAGAAAAAATAACTACATTTTTAGAATCAGGAGAACAAACTAAGTAAGCATGCCAACTTTTCACATTTGGTTCAAAAACAAAGAGAGCCCTAAGACCCATGTCCCCCCTTGATATCACTTTCCTGCTACAAAGCCAATTGTAATAGATGTAGGATGGAATAGTTGTAGGGTGCAAGTTATGAGGAATAAAATACCTCAGGCTTTAAAATTAGCCCATAAGCACTGCCCATATAGGCATACCTTTGATAGCCATACGAACCAATATTGGCGTATAGACCCATATAGGCATATATACCCATATGGGAACATCGACACGTACAGGCACATATAAGCTTTTGAATTCAGCAAAAATTTATTCAGGTGCATTTAGCATGCACACTTAATCTTGAGGTGCGATTTCGTGGCAGTGCAGGTTTTTTAGAGGAAGTTCATGCATTTGATTTGTAGGGTTTAACGTCCCAAAACCATCATATGATTATGAGAGACGCCGTAGTGGAGGGCTCCGGAAATTTTGACCACCTGGGGTTCTTTAACGTGCACCCAAATCTGAGCACACGGGCCTACAACATTTCCGCCCCCATCGGAAATGCAGCCGTCGCAGCCGGGATTCCAACCCGCGACCTGCGGGTCAGCAGCCGAGTACCGGGAAGTTCATGCAATAAAACACTTCTATTCCTTTCTTTCTGATAGTTTCAAAGTCCGGGAATTTTCAATTCACGTCATAACCAATTCAAATACTACAATATTCATTTGAACATTCGAAACGCTCATGAATATATGTATGCAGAGCCCTACTATAGCATGCACGAAAAACTTTCACAGTGTAGACGTTTGTAGCTGCCACAACCGTGTTGTTGGCACTCTCGACTGAGGCCGGCTCACCGCTACGTCGTGAACTACTTACCCCAGGCAGGTTGGGTCCCCTTAGGGTGAGCTGCAATCGAGGCTGGAGCGTCGATTCTCGTACTTCCTCGGCGTTGGCTTCGTCCGAGCCTGGGTGAGGAGACACAAAGCCCACCACAGGTCAGAGAAAACCCCATGTGACGGGTCAATACATAAACAGCAACATCTGTTACAGTTCCAAAGTACAAATACAAGTACAAGTACCGTTGCACAAGTACAAGTACCGTTGTAACCTGTTAACAACAAAGAAGCTCCCTACAAGTGACTCGGGATGAACAAAGCACATGTTACACCCAATCATTTGCATCAAGCTGGTGTAAATGCATCGTAATTTCAGTAAACAAGAATAACGTGAACAAAAGTGGGTTCCCAAGTTTGGCTGATTTTATATACAACTTTATGACTTTCTTAGCATAAACAAGTTATTGCGGCATCTGCAAGTTCCGTTTATTCAGACTGTGCTTCGAAATAGCACTAGCACAAGTTCGTGCATTTGCTCTACAAATGTCCCATGATGCAGCCCAACGATATTATAACTAAATTGAGAAGTAGCCATAATGCAATTTGCAAGTATACTGCAGGAGAATAAGCAATGACTGCAACAAATAAAAAAATAAAGGAAAACACCACAGGCTCCCACTGAAGGTGCAGTACCTGCGAGTGACTGTAGGGAAAAAAACAAAACTGACGATGTTGCAAAGTGCTACCTAACATGCATTGCAATAACAATGTCACATTTACTTCTTCAGCTGCACAGAGTTGAAAACACTGCTGTTGCATTATGTACATCCCAAAACAAAGCTCTGCGGTCCAAATTGTTGCGCTTGCTATCCACCAGCAACAGTCATTTGCTAGCATACAAAGTCATTTGCTAGCATATGTCTTGTGCGATTCGTTTTGGTGCCTGTTCAAATGAATGGCAATAAAGCCCACTTCAAGAAGTCATTAGGCACTTGGTTCCAACCATCTTGAAGCACCTGACACGTCAAATCTATCACATAGACTCGCTGGAGCTTTGAACAGCAAAAGGCATACCTGAACTGCTGGAATCAAAACTGGCTAACTTGACAAACAGTTGTGCAATATACACATTAATTATCAACAGAATATTTTAAATTTTGTCTTGAACATGGTACACGAGCTAATTAAAATCCCGTTTCCAAACAGATGTGAGGTGATACTGTGGTTACAGTTCCAGTCAGACAGAACACCAGCCAGAACCAGTAGTCACATGACAAGAAGTCATTCAGTAGAGAGAGGGAACAAACCGGAAGATGCGAACAAACCGGAAGATGCGAACAAACCACAACTTCCACCAACCAAGAGTCCACTAAGTCCGAGAGTCCCACGAAGGAAAGACGAGAAAAAGAAAAAGGGGGTGAGACAAATGAAACGTAAAGAAAAAGGTGTGCTCGTGAAAGGCATCCAACCGCCGCCATTCCAGACGCGCCGCCGCCTCGAGCCGCCGGCACCTACCACGCGGCGAATCTCGTCCCTGTGTGTGGTGTCGCTGCTGGTGGTGGTGGTGATAGTGGTGGTGGTGGGAGTGCTGCTGCTGCAGATGGGGCAGCCTGCGACCGCTTGCGGAAGACGACACGACAACGGTGCCCCCGCAGTTGCGCACCTTGCGGCGCGACTGCACGGGCGACAGAGAGGACAAAACAGAAGAAGAGGGCGGGGACCGACCTGGAGGGGGAATCTCCAAGTCCGAGGTCTGGTTCACGTTGGTGCGGCCCGGCCGGGGGTCGAACGCCGGAATCAGTGCCGAGAACTGCCGCTTCAGCACAAACTCGTCGTCCCAGCTGCGGCGCTTGCCGCTTCGCAGCTCCATGCCATCTTCCTCCTGATTTCAAAAGAACGGGGAAGAATGTAGGGTCACTAAACCCATTCATTCAGACTATCAAGGCGTAACTGAAACAGACGGGGTGGTAATTAAAGAAAGGATCATTGACTGCGGAACAATGTTTAGAGAAACCTAAACACATAATCACCTAGTTGAACAATTTTTCCTCATTGACCACGCAAGTACAAGTAACCTTTACCACAGTTCCACATAATATGAAGTCTTTGTGATTACCAGTTCAAAACAAACATGTGCGCAACCTTAATAACTTCCACATATATATTTCCGTGTTGTGTTTTCAAAGCTGCATTTTTTCCCTGCTTCATATTTAGGACTCTGGCAGATAAAAAGGGTAACGAAAAGACTTGCCACAACATCCTCGTAGTCGTCGTCATCTTCATTGTCATCATCGTCCTCATTGTCGTCATCGTCGGGCAAGTCATCGTCATCCTCCAGGTCGGCCATGAGTGTCGTGGCCCGGCAAGTCTCCAAAAAGTCCTGCTCGCTCTCGCTCGACATCGAGGTCAGGCTAACAGTCAGGCCACCGCCGCCACCACCGGCCACAGTGCCACCTGCCGTGGTGGTTGTGCTGGTGAGGCTCGGATAGCTCTGAGCCGTGCTCAGGAACCCGCCTGCATCAAAGAAGCCTCGCCACGTCATTAACAACCAAAACGTTCAGACAATGCAGAAGGACCCTGCATACAGCAAGTGCCACTTTAAACCATAACAGGCACATTTTACGATAGCTGTGATTTTTCAGATAACCCTAAGAGGTTCAGTAGAAAACACCATAATAATAATGAAAAAAAGCATTGTCTTTCTACTACAACTGAGATTTGGCAGCTGCTCTACAAATGCTGGCAACCTGGCAGACTAAAAAGAAAGGTCGTGTGTGAAGAAAGGATAGCATGGCTTGCGATGTTCATGCTATTCACAGAGCTGGCTTCCTTCACAGTGCAGAGGTAAGAAATTTTACTTTTGTATCCAACATTTGAACCATGACTATTGGGCATTATGCTATTTTTTCAAAACAATTTTACAGGCAATAAATCACCAAATGTAATAAAGACGATAATGAATTGATTGATTTGGTCACAAATAAATTTTACCTGAAAAGTGGCGGCACAGATTTTTCCCTTTTTTTTCACTATCATGATCCCGCACATTTCAAGTCAACACAAGATGCTCATGTGCAGTACAATCTACAGTACAGTAGACTCTCGGTAAACAGAACCTGAAGAAACTGGAAAAAAGTGTCCCATTTAACAGAAGTTCCGTTTACCGAGAGATGAACATGGTTGCAGAATACAAGCATGAAACCAAGCATTGCAGAGGTGATAGTTCCATTTACGCAGTAGTTACGCAGTGACAGATTTCAATTTACTGATAGTCTATTTCGGACTGAAAGATACTAGTGGACTAGAAAGAGCAACATGCTAGCCGATTCTAGCAGCCTAAACTTCAAAGATGCCAAGTTGGAATCCAATCTAGCCAGTTAGGAGCAAAACTTGCAAAGAACGAGGGAAATGAAGGAAACAAAGTACACCGACTAAATAAAAGCTTAAATGTTTCAACTACCATACAGCAGCCTTGTTCACAATGCTGTAAACAAAACTTCGCAAGAAAAAGCTTCTGTATGGTATATGGAAGCTTTCCGTATTGTGAACAAAAAGGCGAAAGGTCAATTTCTTTTAAGCTTTCGTTTGGTTGGTGTGTACTTCATTTCATTCGTCATGTTTCATCTCGACCACGGGAGTTTTTCTGTCAAACTATCAATTCCAGAAAGACGGAAAAAAAAGCTTACCCGCAGGCAGGTGATTGCCAAGCTGAGAAGAAGCTTCATTGCCAACAGCTATGTCACCAAGCAAGTCGGCAAGCACCTCTGGAAAAGATCCAATAAGCTGTCAGTCATCAGAGCACAGCAACATGGCCACACAAACCCAAAACTCTCAAAAGACACCTTAAGGGGAGACGCTCCTCGAAAGAACTTTTTTTTTTATTTCTAGTCATAGATACTTGAAACTTTTGTTATCGATATAGTTTTTCATGGAGATTGCAAATATGCAATCATTTTTTGTGTAGCTACTATAGTTGTTGAGTTATGCCATGCACAATAGCGAAAAGTCGCATGTCTTGCGGGTACTCTTTCATGTACTTAACTTTCAGCAAAAGCATTGTGTCTAATATTATTTGACTCTTGGTAGATTGTGAAGTGCAAATATTTATCCAGAAATGTCGCAGAAATATTGGAACCAAGAAAAAAAAATGGTATTAAATGACTAATTATTTTCAACCCCTCTTAGAACAATAACTTAATGTTTTCACAACTAATTCTTGTAGGCATTGCAATTTAAAGTAGATATTTGCATTCTGCATGTATTGAAGAATACGCGTGCCAAGTTTCGTTATTATACAATAAGTATAAGTGTCTAAAAAACTGCCCGGAAAACGTAAAATTGTCAAAAAAAATGGAAAAGAAAAACAAGATTGAAAGTTTGGAAAGTTGCCATTTATTAGGAAACTGTTTTTTTTTTTTTTTCCATCAAATTGGGGCACATTGAAAAGCAGCTTGCACTGAATGCTCGGAAAACGGAGAATCACGCAGAATCGTGAAAGTTGGTCGTGGCCTGCGCCTAAAGTGCGTGCTGCCAGAACTGCCTTCACGTTTTCCTTCATGAACTGCCTTCACGAAATGAGCGCTCGTCGCTTGGTCCCTGGCCGAAATAGCACATCTCGACGCGTGCGTAAATGAAAGTGTAGATTCACGACAATCGGTATTTTCACAGCACAGTTCGAGGAATGCAGAAAGGCCTTTGCGCTTTTCAGCTACCTCTTGGACGCCGAGTGTCCGTTTGCGGCAGGTTGGGCATTGCGCACCCACCACAAGGGCAGTCAGCGCATCGATTTCGCAAAGCAGCCTGTTGGCAGTCGCAGCCTGTTTCCTTTGATACTTGGGGAGAGTTGTGAACTTTTGATTATCTAGAGTGCGCTTCCTGGCGCTAGCCATGACGCAAAACTGCGGAGAAACACGACGTCCGAGGCTTCGCTCTTCTGACGGAAAGATAGGAGGGTGAGGAGGCGGAGCGCACCGCCAACCAATGGCGGCCTCGCGCTACTTGCCGCGATATTCAAAACGCCACGTATGCGTTGTTTTTCTTGTTTTTATTTATTCTTGGTGAAGATACGAGACTGGCTACTAGTGGATTGTGAAGGGGAAGGCCTTCGCAGAATGCGTGCACGATTGCAAATGGCGGCCGACGCGTCGTTTTCGCGACAGGACAACGCGAACTACGCCATTCTTGGCGACTTTTGCGCATTTCTCACGTCACCGCTCCCTACTTGGGAGCAGTTTTAGATCATATCTCGTGCGAATTTCACCTTCATATCTCCGTAAGTAAAAGACTATAGTCCAAGGATGCCAATACAACCGGGAAAAAAAAGCAAAAATTTTCCGGAAAACCGCGACTTTTCGACTCGCGTCTCCCCTCAACTCAAGGGGGGATGAGGATCTTGAATAGCACATAATTGTAAAAAATGCCGACTTTCGAAAATTGCAATTTGAGGTATTTACAAGTATTTACAATCAAAAGTATGTTTTGGAAAATTTTTATATTACGGCAAAATACCATTTTTCTTTGTTAAAAGCTTAAAGAAACACCAAAGTCGACGATTGTTGAAATGGCGGTCCAGAAACCTCGTAGTGTTACTTTTGCGCCAAGGAAGGACCTATTTTGAAATAAAATCGCGTTTTAGGGGTCCGCATTGAGTTAGCCCACTTCAAATTACCTGCCTAAAAAAGCAGACCAACCGGACCGACTCGTGTCACTGTTGCTGTGCACAACATTGCACTTACTGCACTAGTAGCAGCAGACCAAAAGCAGCGGGAGCAACAACGGCCACTGGTCGTTTCCCACCATTGGCTCTAAGCTTGCAGATGTTTTTTCGTTCAGCTGCGCCCCACTAGATGGCACCCCCTATCCAGTGTAACTACGCGAAAATTGAGTGTTTGAACCACTTCGCACCATTCTCCGTAGTAACGTCCAGCGGTTCTTTTTTCGATGAATCTCACAGAAACAAACAAGCAGTATTTTATTCCGTCTCTTGATGCATGGAACGTTCTTTATTTAGTGCAGCTAGATCAATTACTAGTGATTAATTGCAGGCGGTCCGTCTGATGTCATAGGTATCATTTTGAGAATGTCCAACTGCGGCGCATGTGTTCTTGTGCATTTACCGTATTTACTCGATTCTACCGCGCCCTCGATTGTAACGCGCACCCGATTTCCACCGCGAAAAAAAAAAAAAAAAAAGTAAGATATCAATTGCAACGCGCACCCATTTCTCTCGCTGGCCCGCACGATCACACCACTCGAAAAAACGACTCCTTTCGGGAGCGTCTTCCATTTAAATATGAGGTACGGGCGAAGCTTGTGCCCATCTGACGTGTAACAGAGCATTGCCGTCACTGTAGTTTTACCGTAAACCGATGTCAGCACGCGAACTTGCTTCGCCCCCTTCTTCTCGACGGTTGTGGTGCCAGGCATGTCGAAGTAAAGAGGCGTCTGATCGGCATTCCCGATTTGCCCAAGCAGGTAGCCGTTGTTGCGCCGCAAGTTTAGGACGAACCTCTGAAAACTGTGAAGCTTTTCATCGTACTCCTCCGCAAAACTTTTCGCATATGCATGTTCCCCTTCGGAGGAAAAAGCCTTTCCTCTTCATAAAGTTAGTTAGCCAGCACCTGCTCGCTTTAAAACTGGCTCCGCATTAGACCTTTTTCTAAGACTAATTGGATAGCCCGCACTTGGAGCAGTTCTGTCATCACGGG
This sequence comes from Rhipicephalus microplus, assembly GCF_013339725.1. Taxonomy (NCBI): domain Eukaryota; kingdom Metazoa; phylum Arthropoda; class Arachnida; order Ixodida; family Ixodidae; genus Rhipicephalus; species Rhipicephalus microplus. The sequence goes on along the minus strand of NC_051168.1, from coordinate 112,482,697 downwards.
CCGCTGTGCGACTCGCTGCTCAAGCACATACTCGCCGAGCAGCTCCTTAATTTGCGGAAACCGACCCTGGTGTGATCCACAGAAGCCTTTGCGGGAAGTTTTGCTGTCGACAATCTTCTGCTTTTGTTTCCGCCGGTCCCGCACGCACATTTCGGGAACTCCGAATGACCGCGATGCGGCCCGATTTGCGTCCGTTTCTGCACACGCGATGACTTTTCTTTTAAAAGCGGCATCGTGGTGCACTCGAGTTTTGGGAGTCGGCCCATCCACGCCGTCGATTCAAATGCACTACTAGATGATGAACTCCTCAGCACACGCACGAAGTGCCGCACATGAAAAACACATAGGCAGAAATGGCCGACGCGCTATGCCCACGCACGTAGGGGGCGGCCATTTTGGATTTGCCGATGGCAATAAATTGACCGTAATTTTTTTGTTCGTACTCAGTTCTAACGCGCGTGCGATTTATGAACTCGCTTAACCGGAAAAAAGGTGCGCGTTAGATTCGAGTAATTACGGTACCTTAATTTCTCGGTAAGTAGGGCCCTGTTGTTGATAATATAGTTGTTTTATATGTTGTCATACATTGAGCTTTCACTCTGACAGAAATTGTTATTTGACTTCAGTGTACTTTTAATACATGAAATTACAAATGTTTTTATAACTGAAAACCTAATTTTCTTGCCATTGTTATTTTTGTGAAGTGAATCTGCCTAGCTGAAGTTTTGAGCAAGTTTCTCTGAAAATATCTGAACAAACTTGGTACCATCCTTTTCCACAGCATTTGAACTACAGGCTAAAGCTTTTCTTTTTCTCTCAACCTTGATAGAATTGTAATTATATGATGAATACCAGCTAATCACTCCAGTTACACACCCCTACGTACTTTGTCCCCCCCGCTACTCTGAGCACCCCGCGTTGCCAGACGAGGCCAGTGTTTTCACACCGCCACTGATCTTTCGAAGACCGGTCGGCCATCTACCCCGTTTTTGATCGCTGGTACTGTCGTTGACGTCGCCGGCCTGGAGTGACCAGACAATTAGGCAACATCGTCGGCCACCGACTGTATTTGATATAGTCTGCGTTTGGTGCACACGCGTACGCTACCCCACCGACTGATAATTTGCGATTCGTTCCGTGTTTAGGACTTGTTCTCGCTCCCTTTGCACTCAACTCAGCAAGCCTTCTGCTTGCGCGTGCGAAAGCGCGAAAAACGGCTGCTGATTTGGCAGAACGAATCGCGAAATATCGAAGTTCGTGAGGCCACGCGAACCCGCTGGCGCAACAAAACTATTTTTTGACCACGGCCGCCGATTCTTCGAACAGTGCCTGCGTGCACCGATTCAGGTGGCCATGCACCCTTTCAGAGTTTTTCTACGTGCGAATTTCGCGGACCTTTCAAGCAAGCTACCCAACCTGCCTCCTTCCCATGTGTTTTGATTCCCCTCCAGCCCTCCAGCCGGTCGCCCTCCAGCTGCATCCTCCCCTCTCTTTATCGCAACTCCTTGCCCTTCCCTCGCCAGTCTGCCCTCCTCTCTTGGTCACAGCCCCTTCGCCAGTCTCCACGGCTCCGTGACGCCCGCCACGCTGGCTCGAATTAGTTTCATTTTCTGACTGGAAACGGGCCCAGAGCTGTTTCACGCGTTCTGGCATGTGTGTCGCCTGCACGCGTCTTGCTCGCTCTTGGTGTGCGTGTGTGGTCACGATGACCGACGGGACGACTAGCACGCTTTTTCCAGCCGCTCAACAAAACGTCGAAAGTGTGACCGCTTGGCTTGGGCGTAATCCGCGCGTTAGGTGCCGCGTTGCGGAGCGCTTGCTCATAGCTGTTGACCACCTGGCAGCCAACTTGCCGCTTCGGGCGTCCCGGTATTCATCTGTGGAGATGGTGAATATTTCGTGGGCGGCAGTGATGACTACATGTGCGCGAAACTGTTTTCGCGAGGCCGACTTTGTCGACGTCGGGCCCGATGCCGAGCCTGAAGCTTCCGAACTGCGGCGGCGATTTGTGGCAGCGCTTCGTCGACTCTGACCTGGGAGAGCGGGTGGGACATCTGTTGCAATAGTTTAATTATGGCCGATGATGATGCCGACACTGCGGAACCGTGCACGGTTAGGGCATTGTGAATGAAGTACGTCGCGAGAGCGATTAGAAGGAATCTGATTGCGAGAACGACAAAACTTTTGATTCAGTTCCTCATGCAGCTTATGCCACGGGGCTCAGCGAACGAGAAACCAGCCGTTTTAAATGAACTCGAGACGGCCCTTATCGCTTCTGCTTTTCGAAACACATGCATCGCAGATTTTTCGGTGCAAAAAAAGTGTGTTTTAACTCGCAAGTTTTTTAAAAGCTGCGCTTCATTTACTACGAACTTCGGGATACAGCGAACGGATGCAGCGTCACGCTCAGGTTCGTTATAAGTGGGCTTGACTGTATATGTTAATGACTATGTAATTTTAAGAACATACATTTTTACAGTTAAAAATGCTAGAACTCCTTGTTTTCTTGATTTTCTCAAAATGGCAATTTTGTACACCCTGCATGACAATTCCAACAACATATCGAGAAGTATCACAGATAGCAGAATAATTCTTTTTGCAACATGAAGCTATATGTTCGGAGCACACAACATAGAAAACAGATTTTAATTTATTTTGATGCAAGTTTTTAAAATTAGTCTTTTATGTGACCAAAACATGGCCACATTCAGAGCTATGAAGTTTAGCATACAGTTGAATCCCGCTACAACGAAATTGACGGGGCGGGCGCAAAATTTCGTTATCGCGGAAATTCGTTGTCGCGATATGATGAAATACATACGTGACATGGGACTTGCTGAAGCAAAAGAACAAGCTTTAATGCCAAGCGATGGCACAACACGACTTTCGCACGCTGCCAGTAGAGCCATTGCTTCATCGTCGTCCTGTGACCCGATACAACGCCTGATGATATCGAATGCGTCCAGCACCTGTGAAGTCGGTGGTAGTGCGGGATCACGTTGCGTGATTGTGTCATCATCGTCCGACGAAACACCATCTTCCTGGACGCTCTTTATGATGTCTGCGTCCGTAATTTCCTCGCGCACCACCAAGCAAGAGTCGACTTGCAAGAACTCGCTGATATGTACGTCGGCGGGCACATCACTTTCCTGCAGGTCTGCCCAAGCGACTGCGATTTCTTCGTCCTGGTCCAGCAACCTGTCCTCACCGCGGTCTGCGTCTCCATCGTAAGCTTCAATCGCAGAATCGGAAGTCTCAGCGCACTGTACTGCGAATCCGGCATGGCGAAAGCAGTTCGCGACTACGGCGCTCTCGGTCTCAGCACCACGAAGCAGCGATCATTTGGAGCGCCATGAACAAGTCGATTTTCGTTTCACGACCCAACCGAGTGTTCAAAATCAGCCTTTGGATAAGGCGCTTGCGGTACGCGCACTTGACGCTTTGGATGACCCCTTGGTCGAGGGGTTGAATGATGGACGTGCAGTTCGGTGGCAAAAACTTGAGCTGCACGTTCTCGAGCTCCGTGTTTTCAATAGGAATGTGCGGAACAATTGTCTAAAAGCAGACAAACCTTGCGGCCTTGCCTGCCCATGTCCCGGTCGAATTCCTCGACCCACTCTCCAAAAATTGCACGGGTCATCCACGCCCGGCTGTTGGCCACGTTTTTCACTGGAAGGCGCCGATTTCCTTTGAAGCAGCGCGGTTTTGCGCTTTTGCCAATGACCAAAAGTCACTTATCTGATCCGTCCATATTGGCCCACACTAGCACGGTGATCCTTATCTTGCTGTGTTTACCTCCTTGACAGCGCAGCCCCTTAAAATCCATGGTCTTGTTCGGTAACATTTCGTAGAATAGACCGGTCTCATCGGCATTGTATATGTCCGATGATGCATAGTCCTTAAGGATGCTTCCAAGGCTGGCCGACATCCACGCGGCGGCGCAGTCTTTATCCGCCGAAGCGGCTTCACCACACAACACTATGCCGATGATGCTGTGGCGGGATTTAAATCTGTTTAGCCAACCTACGCTGGCCTTGAAATCATCAATGCCGAGCATGCAGGCAAAATCCAGCGCCTTCTGCCGTACAATATCGCCGCTAAGGGCAATTTTCTTGGCCCGCGTCTCCACGAACCAGGTGTAAACAGCCTTGTCTAAGGCTTCGTGCACTGGCTGGGTCACCTTCTTATGCTTAGCGGACGTCCCTGAAGCTAGAGCTTTGCCGATCGCGTCCTTGCTCTTCAATATAATTGACAGAGAGCTCGCCGCAATCCCGAACTCTTCAGCGATGAGTGCCTTCTTCGTTCCAGCTTCAGCCTGTGCGATGATGCGAGCCTTGTGTTCGAGCGACAAAAACTTGCGCTTTTTCGCCGGCTGCGCCATCGTTGATCGCGTTACTGCACCTTCGGGAACCAAACAATGACCAAAGCGTGCGATCGCTCGTTGTGAAGAAGCTAGCCCTAGTCAAGCCGCCGGAAGCGGAAGCCGTCGTCCGAACGCATCGTCGCACTCTACCAGGATTCGCCTCGCATCTCCAATTTTGTACGTACGTACACATAAATTGAAAATTTCTGACATTGAAACCATTCTCACAAACGTTATAAAAATGATTAAAAATACTATAAAAATCAAATTAATGCGTGTTGTTTGTACACAGACACGATTCAAAACGTTTCCGACGTTTCTTCTGAATCTACATGAGAGCGCGTTGCATTGATTGCATCGCCATCACTATCCCGGTATGTATGGCGGCTTCGTGTTGTTTACATTGCGCAGCGAGTCACCGTCGCACCCAGTATGCACGCTCTGAGCAACATCTTGTGTGTGTGTTTTTTTTTTAAATGTTATTAAGGTCCATGGTTCGTCAAGGCATTAAAACACTTTTGAGAATTTCAATAAGCTGTAATTTGAATAATTTTGCTCGTGCCTGTCCCGCAAAAAACTTCGTTGAAGTGGAAATGCTGCCGTGAAGTAGTTCGTATTGGAGGGAATTTCGAAGCATTATACCCTATGGGACATCGACGGGGAATGGAAAAACCTTCGTTGTGGCGGAAATTTCGTTGAAGCGGACTTCGTTGTGCCGGGATTCGACTGTACTGTAATGTAATAAATAATGACCCAATCAAAAAATTGCTTCTTATGTTGTGTGTCGTATGCTTTCTACTGTTAACCATATGTCATTTGTAAACGTTTGACTAGTGGTTATTTTTATATTGTGGTAAGAAAAATAGAGATTGTTACCTTGATTATTTAATGACCTAATAAGCTACAGAAAAAATAACATTTTTAAAACCAGGAAAACAAACTAAGTAAGCATGCCAACTCTCATCATATTCGGATAAAAAATAGATGAGATATCCCATAGACCCATGTCCCCCCTTAACAGTGAAGCTGTTAAAGCTGGCCGTAAGACGTTCATCAACAACAAAAATAATAATATTATATAAATAAAACAAAAACCTGCTGCACTATTACTATAGCAATCCACACAGCCATTTGTCACCTGTGCTGAAAACCATTGAGTCGCGGTTAAAAGCGAACTTCGCTCCTTTTAATAGACCAAACTCGTAAATAATTGTGTGTTGTATCCAAAAGTCTGTTGTACGTGGATATGTTATAATGAGTGTCGAATGTATAGGTTTCGGACTTGTTCGTTTTTCCGGATGCACTCAACTACAGTTTACTTCAGTGGGCTCACCCATGCAGTCTGCTTGTTTTATGGAAGTGCGGACCAGTTTCCTTGTTGCAATTGAGTTGCCGCTCGACTGGTCAATCAAAATCTTATTCGGTAAATGTCAGTCTGTCGTAAGAGGAATTGCCGTTGATTATGAGCGAACGACATTTCAAAAGTGTGCACTGTGGCACTATGCTGCCTGGGTCAAGACTGACTTTTCTCCCTCCGCGTTTCTACTTCGTGCACTTGTTTTTGTACATCTGTTAACTAAACAGACATTAATCACAATGCATAATTTTTTATTAGTTGTATAGTTTTTTTTTTAATTTATCTTGCTGTTACCTACCAAGAATCACCTATATGTAACAACACACAGAGCTTCTAGTCACTTTATGGACAACCTAAAAAATTACTACTATTTTATGAAGTATATTTGCCTGAATAATTTGTCGGCAACAAAAAGAAGTTTGCATTAGGTGTGTAAACGGCGAAGCTGGCCGATCTTGAGGGGGCTTTTAATTGACGTGGCATTTCCTTGCCTCGACGTAGACCAGTGACGTAACCAGGGAACGGCACACTAGGCCCGTGCAACCACGTACTCTGGCGTAGTGTGCTATTTTCGTGTACTATTCCCCCTACCTAGAATTTTTTTGCCATGGCACAAAGGGTGGAAAATGACCATTTCAAGGAGGTGCCCCTCTGCTGACGGGACAGTCACATTATTCATGCCGCGACCAGCGAGTCATATTCGTCAAACCATCTTACCCTCACATACTAATTTCAGTTTACCCCATGTTAAAGGTGTGATCACAAGTGCACCCAGATGTAGGTGGCTAGACAGATATACAGAGAGACCCGCTAAAATCGCCCGCAGTACACTAAGAAATGCTCCACATTTAGAAGAAAAGTGACATGAACCCTGGTGGGTCTGCATTTGGCAAAAAAATTCGAATTGAAAGGGTTACGCACAGCTGGACACGTGAGCACCCAAAACAATGATGCGCTCGCCATGCCCGCTCATTTTGCAGCTGAGGTACAAATGAACTCGTCGATCGTTCTACTAGGGCACGTCACACAATTAGCGTTCAGCGCCAACTCAGGAAGTGACCGCTGCGTCGACGGTCATCACAGAAGTGTAGCCAAAACGACTACGCCTTGGGGGGATAACACAGCCAACGGCTTTATTTTTATGGGCGTAACTCCAGAGACCAAATCTGAGGTTGACTGGATGACTAGACCTGTGGGACGTTTCGCTACAGCACTTAGGGGAGCAACAGCTGCCCAGCGAAAAACAATAAAGCTTGATTCTCATGTGGCGAGACTAGGCATCAGATGCACTAGGTGCATGCTCGTTAGAGACAACTGCACCACATGTTGTTCAGTATGCTTGTTTGTCATGCTGCCGATCTAGCAAAATATTTTCAAGTTTGCACTGTTTTTCTTTATAATGTTTCGATTTTCATTCAAGCAACAAGAAATGCTTCAAGAGAAAAAGAAAAAGATTGTGCTCGCTCCACGTAAACGTTGGCCTTGGATTCAATCCCAAGTTTCAACTAAAAAACTTTCCAATAGGTTTTCCAAAGGTTTTCTTCTTACTTTCTTCTTAACTATGTTAATTTTGGAAGAATGTAATTTTGCACTCCGATAAACTGCTGCAAAGAACTTGTTAATAAATAGGAAACAATTGGAACCGCTGTATTATTCGCAAGCAGCTCAGCCAGCTCAGGTAAAGCCTATTTGAACGCAAACACAAGCACACATGCCCTTTGTAACAATGCAACCACGTACCTGGGAAGTTGGAAGAGAGGGCCAAGCGGACTAGGGAGCTGACGTTGTTGGAGCCCCGTGAGAAAAGCGACCCTCCACCGGCCACGGCCGCGCTCACCGCCGGTGGAAGGAGCGCTCCAGCTGCGTTGGCCGCCGAGGATCCACCGCCTCCCGCATTGCTGCTGCCGGCGCGCCTCACGGCCGCAAACGTCTCGAGCAGCCCGGCCACGGACTCGTTTGTGTGGCCCAACGTGAGCGACAGGTTTGGCACAGACACGCTCATGCTGTTTGAGGAGCCCGTGCGGCTGGCCTCTGAGCCAGCACCGCCTCCGGAAGAAGGAGCCGCGCGGCCGAGGTGCAACAGAGAAACATCGCGGTGACGGCCACTTGTCTTCACGCTGGTAAAGGAGACCGACGACGAAATGCCAAGTAAATTACCGTACCGACACCATAAAAATTCTACCTCAATGAGTTGATGTTGTGGGAAGCTCAGAGTACATCTTCGAAGTAAGCTTGCCCATATAGCTGGCATTTTGAGAATGTCAGCACTTATTGCCAGTAAAAGCAAAGCTCACAATGTACCATGCCCCATTTGAATCAATACCTCGTTAATTCGAAGTGACTGGCGCCGCCATAAATCTTCGAATTAAGTGGGTTTTTGAATTATTGAAAGACACAAAAAGTGGAATACAAAAAACTTGAAATTATTCGAAATAATCAGGGCTGGTTTCACGCCTGCGAAAAACGAGACATCTTCACTGCAACACAGTAAAGTAGAATCTTGACGGTACGAATTCGAAGAGAGCATGCAAAATATTCGTATCACCCCGAATTCATATGAACCAAAAGCAAGTTAAGGCCTACCATGTGGATGAACAAGAGCTTTATTGGGGTCAACTTCCACTTTTTGAAAAAAAGTCCATGATTGAACTGTCCTGCTTTCACTGCCTCTCAATAAAGTGCTGGGGTTTTTTCACTCGTGCTGCTGGCACTATCAGGCGCGTTCACCATTAAAGGGAGTGAAAGCAATAGAACATCGCCAAAACATTTCAGTCGACGAGTCGACCTTTGTTTTTTTAGAATTTATTTTTTGAGCTGGAAGTATAAAGATTGGCGTACTTCAGCTTCCACTCATTAGTATTGCTACAGCACAGTACCTAATGGCGCTTAAGGGCTGTCGTTCCGGCGGTTTTGTGGCGAAATCTCGATGGGGAATTGGCACACTGCACCTAAAGCTTTTGAATGAATCAAACTGGTGCTGACCCCTGCTTCAGATTATCCACTGATACATTGCAAGATACAGGACAGCGGAAATACTTCTGATTAAGCAAGATTTTGAAAAAACAGTTCAAATTAATGATGTCTTACTGTACATGTCAAAAAACTTCATGTTTTTATTGTCTTTAATTTTTCACACATCATAAGTCTGTGTTGACACTTGAACCTCATTATAACAATGTTACATCTTGCAAAAAAATAAGTTTGTTATATCCAAAACTTTGTTACACACTCAAACCTCGATATAACGAAATACCAGTTATAACAATGTATTTGAAAAGTTGTTTTACAGTATATTTAATGTTGGGAACAGAACATTATAACGAATTTTCAGATTTAACACACTTATTTTCATGTAAGATGCAACTTTGTTATAATGAGGCTTGAGTGTAGCCGATATTTCGTTATTTCCGTATTCGTTATACAGTCGCATCTCGATAATTCGAACTCGAAGGGGCCCGAAAATTTGTTCAAATTAAAAGAAGTTCGAATATATGAAAGCTAAGTAATCAGAGGACTCCCCATGCAGTGGCGCATGTGCATTGAGCTAACACACGAGGGGGATGTTTCAGAAGACTTACATATATTCACAAATCATAGGACATCCATCATTAATTGAAGTGATTGGTGATGCACAATGCACACGTTTGCCTTGCAGCGAGTCAATTTCGCACACAGCTAGCAAAGCATTTCTACTTCGGCTTCAGCACCCTCCTGGCAAGAGAAGTTGCGTGCGAAAATGTCCAGCGCGGACACTTTCTAAAGACGGCGATAAGAACGACTGCTGCGTAGCAGAGCCTCCCGCTCTGCGCTGCGCATCCGCAGCACGGCCAGCACGTGATGAGAAAGGAGGGGCGTCTCCATGCGGAGAGAAGGAGATCGGCGTTTGAAATAAACTAACACTCCACGCAGGTCTTTTTTTTTCTCTCTCTTTGCGCACAGCGTTGGAAGGAGAAGGGTCTTTACGTGGCAGGGGAAGAAAAGGGAAAAACGTGGCAAAAGTGCATCGCAGATCCGCATTTAAGGGGGGACATGGGTCTTTAAAATTTTTTTTCTGTTTTTGGCTCAATCTCGACCAAACCTCACCATCTTGAACAGTTTTTCATGCTGATTTCAAATATGTAATTGTTTCTGAAATAGCTTCAGTGGATAAAAAGATATTAACATCTGTAATTTAATTAATTATGCACTTCATTGGGGGCTTTTTGGCAACTTAATCAAGCCAGATCCAAAAAATAAATGCATAGCCCCAATGCTGAGGGCTTTCTGTATGGGGTGATGCTATTTTTATTAATTTTTAGGCATTATATAGATAAGAAAACAGACCAGCACTTACAATGAATATTCTGTTCAATTTTCGCTCATTACTATCCATAATTGTACAGTATGCTTCTAGAGTAATCAAAATAGCATCACCCCATAGGTAATGTTACTACAAATAAAATGATACCGAGTTTGTCATTCTCAATCAACAGTAACATATAAGAAAAACCTCTAAAAACATTCGAACTGAGACATTTAAAGTTTCTAATAACTAACTTTTGCTAAAGTGAAGCTAGAGCAATAAAAATGGCACCGTTGTATAGCTCTACATTATGTGAGTATGGCTGTACCAAATGTGTCAATGCACCTTCCCAAAATATTTGCCACAGCTCATTTAAAAACTGTGTACTGGCCGTTGAATCAGTATAAGAAACCCAGTCTACAACTTTGTGGCTGTTCTAGTGCACTGAAAACCAAAGGAAGACACATGTTATATATAAAAACATCGCCCTTTTATACATAAAACACTATTTCAAGTAAAACACACATTTTTGTCCCAGACATCCTTCATCAATGCGCTGCCTCGGCCATCTCCGGCGTTCTCGGCGACGCGCAGGCCGCTCCCTTCTGACGCGCATTCCACGCTCACTTTCGTTTCCTGCCGAAAGCTTGACGAGTGTTGTTCTTCAGGCGAGCTTCCCAAGCCATGCCGGCGAAATGCAGAAAGACGTATACGTCGGCGACGTCGGTACACGAGCGGGTAGCAGACGAGATAGCACGCACGAGAGCAGGCGCCGACGGAGCAAAACCAACCAAAAAAAAAAAAAAAAGAGCGAGCAACTGTGGCCTCGCCGCCTCGCCAGCCAATGGTAAGCACGAGACGGGGGGGGCTCGCCGGCGCGCGCGCGCTCTAGCCAATCAGCGGTTTGGCAGACGGCTTCGCAAAACGGGGGAGGGCAGTCGTGTTGGAGCTACGCCATTTTGAGAGCCCTCAAAACGCGCACAAAGGAACCAGCTTCAAAACAAGCCCAAGATGACGCCGATCCGCCGGCTGCTTCGCTGGCGGCGCGCGCGGGAAGTTCGAACAAATTTTCTGTTTTGCGGGTTGTTTTGCGACTCCCGTGATGGTTTGAAAATAGATTTTAACCTATTTTTTTATCAAATTTAGCATTAATAAATTGAGGAGAGGTGCTTATAGGTTCAAAGATTCGAAAAATGCGTTTTTCTCAAAATCGATTTTTTGGCCATTTTTTACTTTTCTAAGACCCGCGTCCCCCCTTAAGAGAGCGAAAATTCTGCCACAGCCTTTTTTTCCTTTTATTTTCCTTTTTCGCGCAGCATTGAAGCGTCGAAGGTGCCACCGCGGGATCGGGCAGGGTGCTGAGAGCATTTTCCGAGCGCAGTATATTCGAATTAGTCGTCGCAAGTGCTTGCGCGTTTGAATTACCGGGCGTTCTCGTCCATTGAAATACACATAGCTTTGACGGGATCTCATCTTGAGTTCGAATTGACCAAAAGTTCGAATTAGGCGTGTACGAATGAATGAGATTCGACTGTACTGAGGTCCGATTGTACTATATCACAGACACGCGCGAGTGTAGGATGCTTGATTGATTGATTGATTGATTGATTGATTTGTGGAGTTTAACGTCCCAAAATCACCTTATGATTATGAGAGACGCCGTAGTGGAGGGCTCCGGAAATTTTGACCACCTGGGGTTCTTTAACGTGCACCCAAATCTGAGCACACGGGCCTACGACATTTCCGCCTCCATCGGAAATGCAGCCGCCGCAGCCGGGATTTGAACCCGCGACCTGCGGGTCAGCAGCCGAGTACCTTAGCTACTAGACCACCGCGGCGGGGCCGAGTGTAGGATGCATCGTCAAGCCACTATTTAGTGGCTGTTTTCAACTCCTCATCTACGTACTCATGTATGCATGTCCGGAATAAAGACTTGCACTCTAAAACTAAGTTAAGATTTTTTTTTTCTGCCACATATACAACCCAATTTATCAGGGATGGCATAGCAGTGAACTCTTAATGATAGCAGTTGGCAGGGTTTTACATACCAAAACGTGTGCATTTTATGCTAAAAATGCATGCGCTTCAACTACTGAAGGGCTTGAACTACTGGTGGGGGGAAGCTGAGCCTTCGTCAGGTGCATTGAAACACCTTTAGTCTTAGTTTTCCTGCTGTGTGCAGTGTATACTGTGAACCAAAAGACAAGCTTTTTCTATTTCTGTTTCCAGAACCATGGTATAAGGCAAGCCATTATAAGGGAAGTCTGAATAAATTTCAACGACTTGGGGTTCTCGCATGGCACAACTAGAAGGGGTGCACAAACCTGTGGCCCGTTGATGTCGCTGTTGAAGTTACGCCAGCCGTTGAAGCGGGCGGCTGAGCCGTCGAGTCCTCAGTCTCGGGGTCTTCCATCGTAGGTGACAGGCTGTTGAGTGGCGCCTGCAGCACCCTGGCTTGACTTGAAGTGGCCGGTACGACCGGCAGATCGGGAAGGTCTTGCTCCGAGCCCGTCGTGGCCAGCGCAGCTTCGGCGCGGGCGCGGATGAGCATGTTCTCGGCCATGGCCTCAGCGGCTGCCTGCAATGAAAATGGGGCCGAATCGATCGGAAAGTCAACATACGCGGTTGGCCTGGAAAGTCTTGATGTACGTTGAAGCACACAACAAAGCAAAATGCTCAACAAAAATACGACACGCGCTGCTGCTACCAAAAGCTCAAGCGGATTTCAAGATCTTGAAATGCACAGAGGTATCTGAAAAGCCTATTTCAAATTTTCAATGCAAGAAATCTTGTAAACTAAACACATTCCCATTTCTTCTTTCACGTTTACAACCTGTAATCTTTAAGTTCAAATAATTGCACTACCCTTTGCTGCTTGCTAGTTGACAGCCCGGTTGTGCACAGGACCGGTGTTGTAATATGAATCTGCACAGACCTGGATGCCACATATTTGACAACCAATTTTTCACACTGCATGGTTACCATGATAGTTATACAGTGAAACCTCGTTAAACCGTACCCACGTAAACAGTGGTTTCGTTTTAAAAGTAGTGAAGTCAAATCCCCGACTCGGCGGCCATTGAACATAATGCATTTTGTATCTGCATAAGCCGTACCAGCTTATCGCGTATGTGTCGGTTAATAAGTACCGTATATACTCGTGTAAGGGCCGCACTTTTTTTTCGAAAATTTTGCTAGGTGCGGCCCTTACACGAATCAGGCCGATTTAGTACAGGCAGTACAGGCCAAAGGTCTGTACTGTTTATGCAACAGTAGCAGAGTGCAAGAGTCACAAATGACATGCCAGAAATGTTTTTATTCGGATTCCATTTCGCTGTCCTCGTTCTCGGAGGAGCTCGCCTCGGCGTCCGCGTCTTCCCAGAGACGGTCATCTTCGGTGCCGTTCATGGAGTTCGAAATTCCTGTTACCTTGAAGCTTTTAGCAACTACTTCTACTGACATGGCACGCCACGCATTCAAAATCCATTCACACACCTGTTGGAGCGACGCCCGCTTCAGCCGTCCTGTAGGGGTCTTCTCGTGGACGCCTCCAGCCATCCATTCAGAGTAACATCGGCGAAATTCCACTTTGAATGGTCTGTTGACGCATACGTCGAGCGGCTGCAGCACACTCGTCAGGCCACCGGGAATGACGGCCAAGTCCGTACGAGTTGCGGCAACTCGGTTCTTGACGCGGTCGGTCAAGTGGCCCCTAAAGCTGTCCAAAACAAGGAGGGCTTTCCGTTGTAACAGCCCTCCAGGTCTGTTTGCCCAGACGGTCTTAATCCAGTCAACGACCAGTTCCTCGGACATCCAGCCCTTCTCTTGCGCACGTACGACGATTCCCTGAGGGAACTTCTCTTTTGGGAGAGTCTTCCTTTTAAATACGACGTACGGCGGAAGCCTCCTGCCGTCTGCCGTGATGCACAACATCACAGTGCACCTTTGGCGTTCTGCACCAGTCGTGCGCACAGACACACTTTTCGCACCTTTTAAATCCACTGTGGTGCTTTCCGGTGCATCGAACCACACAGGTGTCTGGTCCGCATTCCCAATTTGGGACAGGTCGTATTCATGCTCCCTCCTGAGAGCATTCACGAAGCGATGAAACTTAATGACGTGGTCTTCGTACTCGCGCGGCAGTTTTTGGCAAATCGTCGTTCGGCGCCGAATAGAAAGCTGGTTACGGTTCATAAACCGCGTAGCCCAGCCCCGACTTGCCTTGAATTGTGCCGGGGGTATTTCCATGTGGCGAGCGATGCTGAGGGCTTTGACGCGTATCATGTCAGTCGATACGGCGTAGCCGTCCCTTCGTGTGTCGACGACGTAGTTGACGAGCTCGCTTTCGAGTTGCGGGTACTTGCACTTTTTCCCGCGAAACGCCTTTCGGCTCCTGTTAGTAGCGGCGAGGGCATCTTTCTGATTCATCCAGTAACGCACGCGCTTCTCATCGACGTCGTACTTTCGTCCAGCTTCCCGCTTCCCGTGCTCCTCGGCATAGTCAATCACTTGCAGCTTAAATGCTGCAGTGAATGATCTCAGATGCCGGCCCATCGTCCGTCACGTGCGCTGGCTTCTGCAGGGTTCACTACAACCAACAAAGTGACACCGACGACACCGATCTGAAGTCGCGCTGCCAACGTATCGACACGATGCTAGGAACGATGCCAACAAAGAGGCCGCACAAGGCAAATATGGCGGCGCGCTGTCAACAGCGTGGTCGGCGCGTCGGCGGAAGTAGAATAAAAGCGGAAAAGCGTGCAGCGCCATCTGGCTGTAAATGAACTAACTACACTTTTCTGGCGGGACATTTTGAACTTTTGTTTTTTTTTTTTCGAAATATCCGCTTTCAAAGTTGGGGTGCGGCCCTTACACGAGGGCGGCCCTTACACGAGTATATACGGTAGTTTTTTCCAATTTTCGTTGTGCACTCGCCGCGGCATGTCGTCCGCCACTGGGCGTCCCAACAGAACAGCAAGCCCCAGAGAACAAAACACGCCTTGCTTGTTTGTGTTGATGATGATGGCGGCTGTGTTGGTGAGCGCCATCTCTTGGATTTTTTTTGCAACAAGAAGCACTCGGCCGGCTAGGCTTCTGATGTTGTCCACGCGATGGCGCTTTGCACAAACACGCAAACACGGTGTGCGCTTGCTTTGCTTTTGTTCCTTTGGCGCCGTGCATAGGTGTTCTCTGGTTGATCCGTGCTGTACAGCTCTCGCGTCGTTTTTCACGTGTTGTGTAAGTGTGCTTGTGCTGCTTCGTACTTGCGTCATGCCGAAGCTGGGACAAAAGCATCGAATGCTGAAAATAGAGAAGAAATTACACATAATTCCTGCTATTGAAAGTGGCACGAAAAAATCGGTGCTGGCACGCGGAAAGGACCTGCCGTTAACCACGGTGTGTGGAATTGGGAATTCCAGAGAGAAGTTGCTCGGCAGTGCTGCTTCAACTGCAAAAAGGTGCCGGCTACGCGGTTCAGTGTTTTCGGATGTACAGTCGCCGACCGTTTATTCGGACTCGACGGGAACCGCCGAAAAGTCCGAATAATCGGGAGTCCGAAAAAACGGATGCACTCGAAAAAAAGCACTTTTATTGGCCCGATCGCCCGAAAAAACTGTCTATGCGCGTCTGCATACACGCACGCTTACGCGCGACCACGTCAGCCTGTACCTCTGCGAGTGTCTGGCCGTCGCTGTAGACAGACAACAGCATCGATATGGCCTGCGCTAAGTCCGCATTTGATGGCTGTGGTGCGGGCGGCGCGTCATCGTCGGAGTCACTGTCCGCCAGCGCCGGCTCGCAGACCTGACGGACGATCTCGTCATCGTCCAACTCTGCGCAAGGCAAAACGGCACTGTCGAAGTTGGCGAACTCTTCAAACGTACCCGCCCCCACATCGACCCCGCTAGCACGAAGGTCGTCCAAAATGTCCGCTGCTGCGGTAGGCGGACTCTCAACCGCGGGGTTCTGGCCTGTGGCACTGTCCTCCTCAATCCCAGTAATAAATCCTGCGTGGCGGAAGCAGTTGTGGATCGTTTCCTGAGTCACTGACTTCCAGGCATCGGACAACATGCTGATGGCCGTCAGAACATCCACGACGTAGTTTTTGTTATTGTCGACGCATAACAGCACACGATTCAGGAGGCGCGACCGGTAATGAACTTTCAAGTTTTTGATCACGCCCTGGTCCATGGGCTGCAACACGCTTGTCGTGTTAGGCGGCAAAAACTCCACTGTCATAGCCTTCAAGTTGTCGATATGCCCATGGGCACCGCAGTTGTCGACGAACATCAGCACCTTGCGATTTTGCTGTTCGTACCGGCGGTCGAGCTTGCGAAGGTATTGTTCGAAGAGGTTTTGCGTAATCCACGCCTTCGAATTCGCTTCATACCACACAGGGAGTGATTTGACGCCTTTAAAACATCTTGGATTTTTTGATTTCCCTATCACGAGGAGCGGAAGTTTCTCCGTCCCCGTCATGTTGCCTCCTACAACAACTGTCAGTCGCTCCTTGCTATGCTTCCCCCCATGACAGGGTTCGCCAGACAAAGCTAGCGTCTTGTCGGGCAGCATCTTATAGAAAAGTCCAGTCTCGTCACAATTAAAGACGTTTTCTGGTGGATACTGGCGCAGCAGTGCGCACAGCTTGTCGGCGCGGTAGTTGGTCACGAGCGTTTGGTCGACGGAACCACTCTCGCCGCACATTCGCTTGAAGGCCAGGTCGTACCTTTTCTTAAAGTTGCGCAACCACCCGTCACTGAACTTGCAGCCGGTAATACCCATGCGCAGGGCGAGCGTCTCTGCTTTCTGTCTCAGCAGATCGCCAGACACGGGTATTTTCCTAGCCACCGTGGCACTCAACCACATGTTCAGCGCTTCTTCAAGCTGCGGGTGGCTGCCGTCCCGGAAATTTTTCTGCGTACCCGCGGACGCTTTCTCAGCTGCCTCCAGGATCTTAGCCTTCTGCTTGAGGTAGTCCGAGACGGTTTGCTTGGAAATGGAAAATTCCCGAGCAACTTCAGACTGAGGTCGGCCGCCTTCTACCTGGCGAATTATCTCCGCTTTCTTCGCCATCGTGAGCGTCTTGTAGCTCCCACGTTGGCCGCGTTTCTTCACTCCCGACGGCGCAGCAACGGGTGGCGTCGGAGCCATTTCAGCACGCCACGGAACACACAAGAGAGCGAGAACACAGAGAACAAGACGAACCAGGCCTACCCGCAGAAGCAACTGACTGACACCACTGACACGCTGACACAAACGCCAAACCACGCCAAACGCCACAGCGAACAAACTCCGTAAGTGGCTTGGCTTGGCCGCTCGACTGGCTAAAACCGAAAAAAACGTGTCGCCAAACATAGCCTTTGAGATCGGCAATGGCGATTTCTGCGTGCATTTTGACACTGGCCCGACGTCCATCCATAGCTAGTGCAGCATATCAGTGCTGGCAACCTAGCAAACGTATTGTTAACGTCCCTGTCAGCGTGTCATGGCGTACGGCGACGCATCCGGTCAGTCAAACTGAGTCCGAATAATCGAACGGCGCACAGCGGGGCGTCCGAATTTTCGGTCGTGAGTTTACATTAGGTTCAATGGGGCGAGTGGCGGTGCCACGAAGATGTCCGAATAAACGGGCTTGTCCGAATTTTCGGCGTCCAAATAAACGGTCGGCGACTGTAGAGGAGGCGCTGGTGAAGTGGCTAAAAGCTGCACGGTCAAAAAATCTGCCTATCAGCGGACCCCTGCTCGTGGAAAAGGCCCTGGTTTTTGCCTCGCAGCTCAACCATGACAACTTCATGTGCAGCAATGGCTGGCTGGCCAGATTTAACGCGAGGCGCGGCATTACCACGAGGACTGTTTCGGGAGAAGGCGCTGCTACTGACGTGGATGGCGCGGAGCAGTGGCAAAATGGTCAGCTGAAGAACATCTTGGAAGACTACGCCACCTGATGACATCTTTAATGTGGATGAATCGGCGCTATTCTTTAAGCTGCTACCAGACAAAACGCTCGCGTTCAAAGGCGGGACGTGCACCGGCAGCAAGCATGCAAAAGACAGAATATCAGTGGCGTTTTGCATAAACATGACTGGAACGGACAAAACTCCACTCCTCGTGATTGGAAAGCGGAGAAGAGGGGGCTGGCGGAAAAGCTGGCTCACAGCATAAGTGAGTTTGAGGCCGCTGTCGTTGCTGCTAGGCCGCCGCGTCGTCAAATGAAGACTACAGACTGTCATGTGAAGTTAATAAATTACTGCACGTTTTTTGTTCTTTCATCGCACTCCCTGAAGGTTTCTTTTTTTTTTTGACAGGTGAGCGAGTGACCTGACGCTATTTCGGTTAAGTACGTTGAGTACGTACTTTTTCCGATCTGCGGCCAACTACGGTTCAATGAGGTTTCACTGTAGTGAATCTGTGCCTGTGACAACCTCACAATTTCATCTTCATGCAAGGCTTTGCAATGCAACCCTATATATTTTCAATTTCAATAACACTTGAAAATCTCAAATATCATGAGTCAAGGAGGATAAACCTAACATTTCTATTGCAACACTACCTGACAACATTATTTCAAGCAACAAATAGGCACACAAAAGTCACTAACATAATGCTTGGGTGGTGCCTAACAGACCAGCAAGGTCACATCGTCTTTGTACATTTACGATTGCTTTGAACGTACACAAACGATAAAAACATAGCTTTTAAATGTGTGTCATTCAGAGGAAACTGTCACTGGGGCAGAGATCATGGGGTCCAAGCTCTCAATAAAGGTGACAGGTTTTCGAGGCCAGAGCCACAAAATCATGGAGGCTACCTATTTGCCTAGTGCAAGCAGCAACCGGATACCAGTATGGAAGCCGGAATCATGAGACTGCCACCAATCTGACACTGCCTAATGGCCAGCTTGCAAAGGAATACTCACCTTGACTGTGGTCAGGTTCTCAGCTGACACTGCCGTCTGCTGTTCCATCGGAGCCGCGGAGGAATCTGGGACTAGACTGGATGCCGACGAGCTCTTGCGGCTTGTCAGGCAGCAGCTCGCGGCAGGCAGGCTCCCCCTGGCAGCCACGCTGTCCGTGGTGACAGTCTTGGCTGGTCTGCCCGAAGCCGAGGACGCACGTGAGGCAGCAGCCGCGTCCGGGTCGTAGCCTGGTGCTAGCCGCAGGTCGTACTTGCCCTCGGCGCCCATGCGGTACGAGTTGGAGCCACCGTGGTCCCAGGTTACATCGATCCATCCTTCAGTATTGAGAACAAGACGACATGCTCACAGACTCCGACCCATTTCCTTTCTTTTACATGGCGTCAAGCTGATGCACAAACAAACAGCAAGACATTTGTGGCATAATGACACGGGGTAAATGCAGAAAGGGACAGCGACAAGCGCGAAAAGAGGGGACTGAAGAACTATAAATACAGTTTAACCCTGTTATAAAGAGAGATGTTAATTTTAAATTGATTCTAGAATATTATGTTGTGTTTTCGTATTCCACTCCTATGCTCTCCCTGGGTAAAGACTGACAGTATCTGTAAAAATAAAGAAAAATGAAAACATGCACCAGGAAGCAGTTATAGTCTCTTACATGGGGTGCCACTTATAAGTAGGGTACCAGGTTCTCACATTCTGATCAACCCCTACGTTTATGTAGGCAGACTGGCATCTTTTATGCCCATTTGTCTTTTACATCGTTGCCGCTTATAAAGGGGCCCGACTGTACAACTTAGTAGGGGTGGCAAATCGGGCTAGCTCCACTGCATGATTTTGTCACTCATCACCAGTGTCCACTTCAGTTTTTGCAATTTTTTTTTTCTTCGCAATCATACTAAATCTGACGCAGTACCAACGGCAAAACCGCTGCCCAAGACATTTCTGGCGACAAAAATCTTGCTATTACATGTGCAAGACAACAGCGATCATCTCACACTGCTGTAGTCATCGAATTCGACAAAATTTGTGTTTTACATGCCAAAACAATTACGTTACTACAAGACACCCCTCAGTGAAAGAATGTGGATAACCTCGCATTTTGCCCCCGCCATTATTCGACCACCGTGGCCAAAACTTTAGCCGCAGGGATCAGCAGCTAAACATCTTTGTAAGGTTTGTTGAGAATCACAGCTGTAGCATGATTATCAAAAAACTGAAGTGCTCTTATAAAAATTTAAATATGAGAGAATTGACAGAAATGCCAATACACTTAATAAACCCCTATAGAAAGACATGCCCAAGGGAGCAATTCTTGAATTTTGTATGAGATGTCTCTTATGAGCAGGGTACCACGTGTGCATTTCCTTATCAACCCACATTTCACTGTAGGCCCACTGGTGTTTCCTATACTGATTCGTCTCTTACATCAGTGTGTCTTGCAAAGAGATTCGACTGTACGGGACATTACTGCCAGCTTTGAAAACCATTTCGGTAAAGCAAACTTGTACTGGCCGAGGAGCCTGTGGGCCACTTCACTAGGGCACCCAGCAAGAAAACGCCGAGCACCAACTCTCTTAAATGGCCAGCTTGTCGGGAACCATCACTGAGCCGCTGCTAAAACAGCAGCGTCGCAGGACAGTAAAACCGACAGCATGATCTCCCATGAGCGTAACTCCAAACACCCATGATGGAAAGCTTGGATGACTTACTCATGGGCACCATGTTTCATACAAGCTGTTTCTGCTCTTAATTTTGGTCTATTGTTTTTATGCCTGTCTGTCACACGATTCAGCCATCCGGACAAAGTTTAAGTACTTCCAGAACACCCAACCATCTTTAACTGGTGGCTGCGTTTATACTAGAGAACCTTGTAAATCAAAATGAAAATATTACGCGTATCTTAGGTGCAACATCAATACATAAGCAATGGGTAGAGTTCCTTTACTAAATATACATAGATGTGCAATTCTAAAGACCCTAATGTTTCTTACGTTGCGCTGAAAACGCGAAATTATGCACAGAAAAAGCGGGTATTTCTTATGCTGCACAGAAAATGCACTGAAAAGCACTCTGCGGATCATATGCTGCCACCTGGCAGTGGCCCTGGGTTCTGAACAAGCTCATGTTTCCCGATGGCAATGCCAGATGGCGACCATATCTCATGCAGCACCTCCTCCATTTTATCAATGCCAGCCAGTTGATTCACCATAGAGAAGGCACTGTTCGAGACAAGGCAAAACATAAATGGCCACTTGGCCAGCAGAAGTATTGATGACACTTGCCGTGGAGCACACATTTATGCAGCCAATTTTTACTTGTTATGGGGGGATGTAAAGAGAACTTCATCTTTCATTAGACAAATCTCATAGCAGTAGCTGGCACTGAATAATGTGTGATCACTGTTACCAACGACATAAAACATTCAGCGGGTTGCCAAAGTACGTGCGGGACAGTACCAGTTAGTTGAGATAAGGACGCTGCTTACGAGTGCAGACAGTCAACGTAAAACAAGATTTACCGTTATCTCCCCACTATGTGGCAACAGTTACCAGTAGAAGTTCCATTTAACAAATTTCCGTTTACTGAGAGTCTACTGTAATTACACTTGTCTGGCACTAGCCAACACTAGCTGACATCAGCTCTTGTGTCGTCCGCACAAGCCAACATCATCCAGTGCTTATAAGAGCAGCTAGTATGCGAGCAAATATGGCATACCCGGATACCAAAGTCGCCATTCATTTGCAAATTGTGGGGAGTGCTGCAAATGTCACTAGGATACACTCTAGCAAATAATAAGTTTTCTATGACAGCTCAGTCCTGTTGTCTTGTTATAATGAAATTGACAAGGAAACCCTCTGCCACTAAAGCGCGCCGCAGATCGCCAAGTTCAAAGCCATGACAATTGCCGGCAACACACCATTGTGGAGCTCTCCGGTGACAGTGCCCTCGCCAGCAGGGTTGCCATCCTGGTCACGCCACTTCCAGTCGGGACCCCGCACCACTCGGGCCCCGCTCACCATCACCTTTAGCATTTGCTTGATTTGGCGGCGCTGACGACGCACATTCGCCTCGGCCTCCTTAGCTGCTTTGCCTGCAGCCACAGTGAGTGACCAGGAAATCTAAGTCACTATGTGTCCTTACTTACCAGGGTTTGGGAACATAGGTTATAGGCACGATGGATCCTATGGTGAATAATTGCATGTTAAGGTTCATTTGGCCTAATGTAACAGACAACCAATCCCTCCCGTGACACCAGCTTTCCATTTTCACTGCAGTGCCCAGAGGGTGCGACCTACTTCCAACTTCATGGATAGATGTGCTCACGCATGGTAACGAGGTGATTTGTAGTAGCGATGGCCTACTGCTGGTAACATGTAACGGCCTTAACGAGTATCAACTCAGTTGGCCATTTCTTCGGGTTTGGGTGTCAGTACCAGGAAACGGTCATCTGTTGTTCGTGTCATAAATAACTGATTCCCAATTAGGCGCTTTATGGATTGCAGTTTGCCTAAATCCATTTCATATGCCATGACAATCCTACGAACGCTAGTCACTCTCATTTGCTCTATTTTTAGTGTTGCCCTCTTGTTAGCTCTTGAAGTTATGCCTACAATTTTTTTCATTTCACTGCTCGTTATGCAGTCATTAGCCCTCTCCAAGATTGTGCTGGTCTAAATATCAACCCGAAAAAATTAAAAAACATGTCACAGCCACTGACCGAGGTCGTCGCAGATGCCAGTTACTGTGCCGTAGATCTCGAATCCTGACAGGGACAAGTAGTGGGTCTGGCCAGAGGCGTTCTTGCCCGTCTGCTGGATGCGCACATGGCGCCATCCCTGGGTCTCCTCGGCCGTGCCAGGCAGGGCCCACGAGGCAGTCGAACCCGGCTCGTTCAGGGAGCAGTCATCCGTGTGGCTCCACAGAGTTGTCCACGTGGAGCCATCCTTGGAGACCTGGAACAGCCAGTTGCGAAGTGCCGACCTGCAAAACCATTTGAGCCCAGTCAGGGTCGGACCCATCAATGCAGCCTAACGGACAAGGCATTGTACATCCAGTGACTCAGTTTTCTCAAACACATAAACCAAGATAGACAAGTGCCGTGCAGAAACTATTAAAAAGGGAGACAATCTTCTTATTGTGCTTCGACTGTCATTGAAACTCCTCACTTTCTATTTTTTTTAACCCTGGAAGACACCACAGACTATAGGCATTGAGCGATCAAACGTTAGTTGAGTGCCGATTCCTAAAGCTTTCAGTGAAAAGTGCACTTGCCTGCCATAGCCCCTGGCATGCCTCAATGTGTAACAGTTGGGTATGATCCAGACACCCAGGTCGATAGAGAACCAGGCGCGCCTATGGAGAGAAAAGAGAAGCACAGCAAAACAATCTTCAGCGTATGATCAAAAACAATCGTACGCAAGATGAATCACTCATGTAACACGCATGTCCCATGATCAACGTGCATCTCCATGTTCACAAATAAAACTTTTCTAATGAGACGCAGAGCATAGGAAGAAAGGATGGGTGAGCAGCACTGTCTGAAGAATGCATTATCACTCAAGGGCATGTCACAGCCAATCTTGTGACTAACAATACTGAACACCAGCTTTTACTGAAACCTGCGACAGTTTTGGCTATGCCACACCGACCCAAATTTGCTGCATGGCTGATACTATGAACTGGACTGTAGGACACTCTGCTGTCCTTACAATGAGACAACACTGCACTGCCACCTCAAAAACACACTTACTTGTCGTCATTGGTGTGGCAGTTGAGGGCAGACGGGTCCCTGCTTAGAATGTCCTCCAAGTGGCCATACGGCAGGTTACGTCCTTCCGAAGAGGACACCACCACAAGGCCTACTTGGGCCGGGTTCACCCACTCGGATGACGTCCTGGGCAGAAAGAAAAAAAAACAACAACACCAGTTTAGTGTTACTTTTGCTGATTACAAGCGACAGTTACAAAAACTTCGGAGCTCAGAGTATTTTCCTGCACGTGTTACAGATCTCCATTCGTGCCTCCGACCAACAGTGCAAAGACAAGTGCTTTCTTAGCACATAGCAGTAATGAGAACAATGCTATTGCAACATATCATAAGCTTGTGCAACCACGTCTCTGCAATGGCCAGCAAATTTTAACACACAGTACATGAAGACATGAGCGCAACCTCTTTGTCACTTCATAGCCCCAAAGGTCGATTGAAACATCCAAAATGTCTTCCACTCAGAAATATGGCATCTACGAGCCTTTTTCAAGTCTTTTCTATATGTCAGCGTACAATCCTGCGAAAGCTTTTTGCAGTTTAGCGACAACGTCCAGGTTCAAAATGCCAAAGGTCTTAATAATCGTGTAAGAACGGAAGCCACTTTTATTGAAAGACTTTTTCAACCTGTGTGCGATGCTTGCCTCACAAACTAGCAGCAATGCCTAAGTGGCACTCACTGACCCTGTCTGTAAAGATCCCTCACGCCTATTTCCCAAAGGGTGCAGCACAGCTTACAGCCGAAGCAGAACCGATGCACTGATCGTAACCGAGGGTCACCAGCCCGTCAATGGTGAAGGCCATACTCACTTCCCATTGGTTCCAATCCAGTAGATGAGACCGTTCTCATCGAAGTCTCGAACATGGTTGAACACAAAGCGGGCCCCGGGTTCTTTGAGGCGCTTGACAAAGTTGAACGTCGAGCGATCGTAGTCGTACCACTGTTTTGCGACCTGACAAAAGATGAATCAAGCGTCAGTAGTGGTGACGGCACAGTAGAACCCTGCGTCTTTTCACCGCATTCATAAGACCTGGGGCTCTCGACTCGAAATACCATTTTTTACTGTTACACTTATTCAGCACTAACGAGACAGTGTAAAGCATAATGAGGCCTAAGCATTCAACAAATGGGTCCGATTCACACCAGACAAACTGGCCCACGTTTCTGCCCCAGACTCACCATTTTAACCAAATACTTCTCGAGCTGACCGACCGTCGTCAGCGGCTCCATTTTCAATCCCCGACCTGTTCGGTCGATCAGCGTCGTCTCAGCCGGCGCACGCTCCAGGCGGAACCGAAGTCGTCGCGTCAGCACCTGAAGTTCATAGCAAACAACTTCTTACACCTAATTTGTGATTATATCTGAAATGAATGTAAACTTTAAACTAGCCAGTAAAACAAAACAAAAAGCAAGGACACTTGAAAATTGCTAATGAAAACGAAAGGTCTATGCGATGCAGACACCTGCATGTGATGTATCTCTACACTTCTGCAACGAATTGAATCAATTTAGTGTAGAGACAATTAAAAAATGTCACCAATACTATCCAAACTTTTCTAGCTTTTATCATGCACATTAAATGGTTGTAGCCGCCCATTCGAAGCAAAAGTCAATTTGAGTAATGTCCAGACATGTTAGAGTGGAAAACAAGCGTACACAAAATGCCCTTGTTACCTGGAGACCGTAGCCAGAGCCAGGTGTGTCGTACAGGTAGACTGGCAGTTTCTCTATAGACTCCAGCACCATGACTAGTTTACGCAGAAGGGTCACAAATGGCGAACGATTCCTGCAGTAGCAATAAAACAAAAGGGGGAGCATGTCAAAGACAAGAAATGCTCATTCTGAACCTTTTCTATTTGAATTCCGATTTGACAGTGACGTTGCTCAAGCAATGTTTATCCTTGTTTTTTCATTGGCTGGTACAGGCGACCCTTGTCAGGACAAAAAATCGTTTCACTCATACTATCACTCCAATCGAAATTCCCTTTCGTGCAGACCATAGGTCAGCAGCAAAACTGGAGCTCACTCTGATTCACTGAAGAAATATATTTTCCCGACTCCAACTCACACTCACTACACTTTCCCACATCCAGGCTCACTTGCACTCAAACTCACTAACTTATCACTTGGCCGAACTCACCTCTTCACTAGAGTGAGTGAGCCCGAGTGAGTGGAGTCGCGAGTCTGTTAGTGTCAGGGCTTTTTAATGCCAATACCTCATGTAATCTGTGCTCCATGATAAGCCTTTATATTTTGTACCTTCAAGTACGAATTATCAGTGATTTCAATCCAGCAAAGCCATTCTTATTAAACGTAAAACTCTTGTGAGATATCTTTATCAAGAATATATTGATTGATATGTGGGGTTTACTGTCCCAAAACCACCATATAATTATGAGAGACGCCTTTAACAAGAACTGCCCCTGAAAGAGATTGTGGGGGAAAGTCATGCCCCTCTTCCCTAACTCAAGCTTCAGACAAACAAATATGAGGTAGCGCATTGTTGAGGTATCTATGAAAGGACTTGACATGAAACTGAAGCCGATATAATATTGATACTAATGCTGAAGATAAGTAGATAAGACCATAGATCGGCAATTAAAGGTGAAGCTTACTCAAGACTCACTCACAAAATATACAGTCGACAAACGATTTTTCGGACCCTCAAGGGACTGCGAAAATGTCCGAAAAAACGGGCAGTCCGAAAAAGCAAATGTGCCCCAAAAATGCTCATTTTATTGGTTACTATTGAGATGGAGGGCGGAAAAAGTGATCGATCCTCTTCTGGACCACGCTTTGCTTCCGTGCGAGCACGTCCGCCCACATTTCGGCTAGAGTTGCCGTGTCGCTGTACGCTGACGAAAGGGTTGCGATTGCTTGCATCAGCTCGGCTTGCGTCGGCTGTGCTGTTGCAGGTAAGTCGTCGTCATCGTCACTTTCGGACTCCGCAAGCACTTGCCGAACGATTTCTTCATCCGTGAGGCCAGCGCACAGTTCCAAATTGTTGTCCACACACGCAAACTCGGAAAACGAGACATCTGATGGAATATCGACGCCCGCAGTGCGAAGGTCGTCAATAAGCTGCTCGCTTCCCAACACGTGGTCGATGACGCTGTGCCCGTCCAAGGCGGCCGACTCGCCATTCAACACAAATACCGTGTGGCGAAAACAGTTGCGCAGCGTTGTCGATGCCATCAACTTCCACGCATCGGCGAGCATGCTAAGTGCCCCAAGCAAATCGACAGAGTATGCTTTTCCGCTGTCGAGGCACACCACCGCACGCAAAAGCTAGCGTGATCGATAGTTCACTTTGAGAGTGAGTATGACACCCTGGTCCATCGGTGGTAGGACACTTGTGTTCCGTGGCAAGAACTCGACGTGCACAGCCTTCAAATTAATAATGTGCCCGTGTGCAGCGCAGTTGTCGACAAACAACAAAATTTTGCGGCCTTCTAAATCAAATTTGTGGTCCAGTCTTCTCACATAGCTTTCGAAAAGCTCCCGAGTTACCCAGGCCTTTTTGTTGGCCTCGTACAAAACAGGCAGGGACTTTACGCCTTGCAAGCACCTCGGAGCTTGCGACTTGCCGATGACGAGCATCGGCAGTTATTCTGTGCCCGACATGTTACTACCGATCAGTACAGTAACTCGCTCCTTACTGTGTTTGCCACCATGGCAAGGGTCGCCAGCAAAGGCAAGTGTCTTTTCTGGCATCAGCTTGAAAAAGAGCCCTGTCTCGTCACAGTTGAAAGTATCATCTGGCGAGTACTCTTGTAAAAGGGACTGCAGCTTTTCAGAGCGGTAATTCGCAATGACGCTGAGGTCAACAGCTGCACTTTCGCCGCACAGTTTTTAAAACTGAGATCAAAGCGCTTCTTGAAGTTTCTTAGCCAGCCGTCACTGAACTTAAATCCTTCAATGTTCCTTTGAAGCGCCATCGTCTCAGCTTTCTGTTTGAGGAGGCTCCCGGAGACGGGAACCTTGCTGGCCACTGTCGACTTCAGCCAAACGAGAAGGGCCTTCTCGAGCTTAGGGTAGGCGCCTTGGCTGACATTCTTCTGACAACATCCAGTCGACTTTTCCGCCGCCTCCAAAATCTGCTTATTTTTGATGTAGTCCAAAATAGTCTGTTTAGAAATATGGAACTCTTTCGCAACGTCTGCCCGCGATCGGCCACTGTCAACGAGCTCGATGATGGCAGCTTTTTTCACCATCGACATGGTGACATACTTTCTGCGCTTCATCGAAGCTCTCGAGGCCGACGACATCAGCGATCCCTTATCCATTCTGAATCGGCGCTTGTAGCTAGGCAACACACATGGCACAGGCGAACAGTCAGTCGATTCGGTCCTGTCCATCCAACGGTCACAGCAGAGAAGAAAGAAATATTGTTTGGCAGCGACGCTGATGCGGAAATAGTCTCGATCCAGCAGTTCGAGGTAGCCACCCTAGCGGAGGCTGGCGGACGCCTCGCGCACGGCCAGCACCGGTTCGAGGCTACTGGATGAAAAAGTAAACAAGCAAGATCGCGGCCGCGCGATAAATGATGGCGGTCGGCTCGATTGACGCTTGGAAAGTCTGAAATATCAAAACAGCCCGTCCTTAAGTGTCCGAAATTTCAAGCTGCAAAATACATTGAATTTATAGCGTATGTCCTGGTGCCAAGTAAATGTCCCAATTATCGAGCATGTCCAAAAAATTAGGCGTCCGAAATATTGGTCGTCGACTGTATTTCACACTTAGGGCTCACTCAAACTCAGGCTCGCTAATATTTACCTTAAGGGGGGACGTGGCAAGTAAAACTAATTTTTTTATTAATGTACTGTTTGTGATGAAATTTGGTGTGTGTATGTGGATGATTGTGAGGATTTCAAATATGAAAACCGTTTTCAAATACCTCTCGTACTTTTTGAGTTACAAGCATAATTATACTAATTAATGCTCTTCACACTTAAAGAGATAATTATTGCTAAATGAAATTATTTTTTCATATTATTATGTTCCCAAAGCATCAACTTGTGCAAAGAAGCTATTAGTTGATTTTTCTAGTTCTTGTAACCATAAATAAAATTTCCAAAACATGGATGTTGTTTTGCGCACACATCGCAGTAATTATAAAATGTGTTCTAAAAATTTTAAATGATGAGTAAGAAGAGAGATAAAGCTTTATTGCACTGCTAAAGGCCTCCTGAGCCTAGTGCAAAAAACGGAACGACTCTATCAGTCTTTGTTAGAAAATGACAGATGTTCTAGCGAAGGCACATAGGCGAAAATCAAGAGTTGAGAAAACTGACTTTGAAAGTTCACTCTTGTTTGGAAGTTCACAACATGCCTAAAACACTCAGAATCCTCCTGGGCAGTAATCCTGAGATGCTGTGGCCTTGGCCTCTGTAGAGCGCAACCCAGTTTTGCGCTTCTTTGTCGTGGAACAATGCGCCTTTTGAGCCCTCTTTACCCTTTTGGCATCCTTTTCGGCTGCTCGCCGCAAAGAGCAGTCTCCTGGATTGAAGCCCAGTTGAGCAGTGATCTCTTGCAGCGCACTCTTGCAGCCACCATTGAAACGGCAGACTGCATCTGCAACTGCACTTTCCACACTTCGAAGGGAGGCGAACTGGCTCTTGGACTGGAGTGACCAAATGAGGCTGTTCATACTCTCCACAGCGTTCTGGGTTTTTCCCTGCGCACACCTTTCAAGGAGCTCTTTGTTCGAGAGGCGCTTGTAGATTGGCAGCAGTGCCACTCGCACGTGAGGGGGCAGTTTATGTTTGTGAGGCGGCAGCGGCTCTCCCTTGGCCAATGCCTGATTGTGCGGGCACCAGGAGTCAGTCCCACTTGGGCACAGGTTGTGGTGTGGATCCTGGTCTGTGGATGTTACATGGTAATAAGTGGCCATGATGGCCCTCTCCATGCCAGGAACATCGTTGGGGTGGCTCTTAATGGCCCAGCCATAATAATTCGTCAACTTCTTTATCAGGCCCTGCGTCAGCCGGCCTTTGCCACCCATGCTCAGTCCTCGGCCTTTGGATTTGTGCTCATCAAGAAGGTTGCGCAAGGAAGTGCCCATTCTTTTTTTCACATGGTTCACACACTCCTGTTTCTTAATCACCATGTAGCCATACACCTTGTCTTGCGTGAGGGCAAGGTACGTACGGCTGTCACCGTCGCAGAGCACATTGATGTATCGAAGCTTGTACTTGGTAAACGATCTTTCAAACATGATCCTAGCTGCTTCTACTTCCATTTGGCCTGCATTAGCATCGGTGTTCTTTTGGCACTGTGGCTTGTGTTTCTCAAGCCACTCCTCATAGTTGTCGTCACCAGGCTTGGGGCCAACAGCACAGCCTTGGCAGTAGTTGGACAGGACACAGTGGTCCAAGACCAAGCCTGTGTACAGCTCGATTACACAGCCCACGCCAATATGACTTCTGTGCCCCCTCGTCATCCACGTGCCGTCGTAAATGACGTCAATGTTGCCTGGCACTCCTCCTAGGTCCTTGTAAATGTCATGCACCTTCTGTGCACTTTCTGCTTCAATGCGGGTGGCAGCTGATGTGGTGGCAGGGTGGCTGTACTTCCTTTGCAGTCTCTGGTAGGACTTGTGGTGCAGTGCTCGATGCGAAATGTCCATCGCAGAAAAAATGTCATTTATGGCAGATTGTTTTCTGCCAACTGACTGCACAGCCCTCAAAGCACGCACGTTTACCTCAAAGGGGTTCGTTTTTTGTTGCCCGGAGCACCTAGGGGACGACCACGCACTGTTCACTCTGCCACAATTGTCACAAAAAAGTTCCATCCTCGCCGCGAGTCCAAGGCAGTGCGTAGTCTCGAGGCGTATCGACCCTTCGTCGCACTTGTTGCACTTTACTGACGAAAGCAGACCGTTCAGCATCTTCTTATTTACAATGAAGAATGTGGAGTCCTTACCGCCGTCATTTTCGTCGCAGCCTTCGTTC
Source organism: Rhipicephalus microplus (assembly GCF_013339725.1). Lineage (NCBI taxonomy): Eukaryota > Metazoa > Arthropoda > Arachnida > Ixodida > Ixodidae > Rhipicephalus > Rhipicephalus microplus. Next base: position 112,452,057 of record NC_051168.1, on the reverse strand, counting down.
AGAAGCTCGAGCTTCCGCTTTGAAGCGGACTTCGATGCTACGGCATCCAAAACATCCCGCCTTGTCTGCGCCCGCTGCGCGATTTCTTCACTGCTCGGAATCTGGGCCGAAACTCGCGATAGAATGTTCGACGCGCGCACGCCCGGAGTTGCAACGGCTGCCGACGCGGTGCCACCGCAATCGGGTTCGCGAGAGCGTCCATCACGGTCGACGGCTTCCGGCGGTCTGACATACGACGATGTGGCACCTTCCACACTCTCGGCCTCAACAATCAGCGAAGGGTCTGAGTAGAGGCTCCGTGACGCTTGAAGAGCATGCTCCGTCCGGAACTGCGACTGGGACGGCAGCCGCAGTCGTCTGCCCTTTGTTCCAAGCTTTCCGACGCTTGCCGTACTAGTGGACGCTCCGGAACTTTTTTTGCGGCAACATAGCACCGCAGTATGAGCAAGCACTCAGAAGAGACCACCGATGTAAACAAAGCTTGGTAAAAAAAGCACGCGAACTATCACAAAAACAGCAAACTGGCAAAAAACGAAGCGCACGCCGGATGATTCTCGACACGGCGGCCGCAGATGCGCTCGCGCTTCCAAGGTTGCCAAGGTGCGCGGCGCAGCTTTGACCAGTAAGAGGTCGCGCCTGCTACCACGTGACCCGCGCAGCCAATTGCCGTTCTTCGTTTTCGTTTTTTTACTTGCTCCTCGCGCTTTTATTTTCACTCGGCGAAATACGAGACCGCGACCATCGGGAAGCCGGCTTTCTCCTCTTTCCAAAGCTACCAAAATGGCGGCCCACGGTCAACAACTTGGCGCGTTTGTGCGGCGTGAACAACACCGTTTCAAGGGCTTTTTTTTCGCACTTTTCGGCGACTAGCCTCGGCAAAAACACTATTTGCGGGATTTGTAGCGCACGTTTCGCTGTAATATTTTAGAACAAGGAAGTTGAAGGTCTGAAGATTACGAAAAAAAATAAATCAGAAAATCGCATATTTTGACCAAAATCGGCACTTTACTTGCCGCGCCCCCCCTTAACTAGACTCACTCGGACTCGCGAAAAGTTTCCTCAAGCGAAATGCCTTCGAAACAAGCTCCCCTAAATATTACTCAACCGGACTCAAGACTCGCAGCTCGACCAGAGCCTCAGTGAGTCTACTCATGAGTTTGCCAACCAGTGGTCCTGACCAAACGCCCGCATTTTAAGCCACATCACTAAAAGCACACTAATAGCTTGCACTGCTTGGCGAGAACAAGTGAAACCACACAAGACATTTGTACAATGCCGAAACTTGCCATACTGAGAGGCCAGAGTGGAGGGCTCTAGACTAAATATTTTGACAGCTCGGCCCGTGGGAAACTTGTTCGTCACCACACTAAGGCACCGGGTAAGAGACCCAAGCACCAACTCTCTGAAGCGACCGGCATGCCGGCAGTTGACCTCGTGGCGTCACCAAAACGGTGCTGCCTCGTGACAACAAAGCCGACAGCCTTATTTTCCACAAGCGTAACTCCGAGCAGCCATTATGGGCATACCCGGATGACTAACCTGTGGATTCCGTGTAAGTCAATTGCCACATAAAGAGAAAAAAAAAATGCTGGTTGCCTCCCGAGTCCACATCGTCATGGTATGTGGTGCAAGGTTCAGCCTGCGAGACGATGGTAACACCGGCTAGTCTTGTAATCAATGAACCACAACAATCGTTTCGGTGCAGAGAGAACAGAAGTGTAGCTGTCCTATCACATGAACATTTCCTCGTGAAAGGTAGTTTCCTCCCGCATTTCCTCCCGCAAGGGACTTCATAGATTTCTGCCTGAATTGCAATCTAACCCAACTTGTATCCCAACCAACGCGCGTTACAGAGAGCAATTCCAGCATCTTAGATCTAATACTAACTAGTCATCAAGAGAGCTTATCATCAATTACATATCTGCGTGCCGTCAGTGACCACAAGGTAATCCATGCGGCCTTTGCGTTTCGACCTGTAAAACGCGATCTTGTCACCAAAACAATCCGTCTTTACGACAAGGGCAATTATAGTGCCATCAATAATGAATTGATATCTTTTCTTCCTGATTTCGAGAGAATAAGCCATACACGCTCTGTGGATGCGAATTGGATTATATTTAGAGATAAGTTAGCCACTCTTGTCGAGAAATTTATCCCAAAAATAACGTTTACCGCAAACCGAAACAAGCCATGGTTTTCACGTACACTTCACAAACTAAGAAACAAGAAAAAACGCCTCTTCCGATCAGCCAAACAGTCTAAACTTCTGTCCTTATGGGAAAAATATTACGCCGCGGAAGATGATTATCTTAGAACCATTCGAAACGCCAAGCACGTGTTCTTTCATGAAGAGCTGCCCAAAATGCTTGCAACCAGCCCTCGCAAATTCTGGGAGGTGATAAACCCTCAGGAGATGCGCACCACTAGTCTTTCAAATGCGCATGGCGATATAGTCGACAACAATGAATGCGCGAACCTTTTTAACGAGGCCTTTTTCTCTGTTTTACGAATGAGAGTTCAGTTCCCGATTTTTCTTCACCTGCGCGCAGCACCGAGTCTATGCCCCCGATTGCATTTTCTACGGACGGCATCATTTCGATTATAGAAAAGATTAAGCTTTCTTCTTCTGCAGGTGTGGATGACATTAATTCAAAACTTCTCATAAATGTTAAACATGTGTGTGCCGCATACCTTACATTGTTATTTTCGCAGTCATTATCATCAAGCATTCTGCCAGCAGACTGGAAAGTAGGCAAGGTCGTTCCAGTCTACAAATCAGGTAACAGAGATTCTCCACTAAATTACCGTCCCATATCCTTAACAAGTATCCCCTGCAAAATCATGGAACATGTCATCTACTCCCATATCATCAACTTCTTGGACACAATGCACTTTTTTCATCCTTCTCAACACGGGTTCCGAAGGGGTTATTCTTGTGAAACGCAGCTGGCCATTTTCATTCACGACTTACATTCTAACCTTGACTGCAACATTCAGACCGATGCTCTTTTCCTGGATTTCGCCAAAGCATTTGACACTGTCCCTCACAAACGCCTAATTCTTAAATTATCTCTGTTAAATCTAGATCCTAATGTACTTGCATGGATAACATCTTTCCTGACTAATCGTTCCCAATTTGTGTTTGTTAATAATCACTCATCTAACCGACTACCTGTAACCTCAGGTGTCCCGCAAGGGTCTGTCTTAGGGCCTCTACTCTTTTTAATTTACATTAACGACCTACCATTGCATGTATCATGTAACTTTCGTATGTTTGCCGATGACTGCGTAATCTACCGATCAGTAACCAACATTCATGACCAAACACTAATTCAGCATGATCTTAACAACATACAAACATGGTGTGATCGTTGGTTAATGAACTTAAATCCTAATAAATGTAAGCTTGTTTCTTTTTCTCGCCACCGTAACCCTTTTGAGTTTACCTATTCCATCACTAATGTTCCCATACAATCAGTTCAATCATTCAAATACCTCGGCATCACCTTGGCTCATGACCTGTCTTGGCGTCATCACACTACTAACATCATCTCGTCTGCTAATAAATCACTCGGGTTTCTCAGACGACACTTACGCCATACTCCGCCTCACGTCAAGACGCTTGCATACAAATCATTTATCAGGTCCAAACTCGAGTATGCATCTTCCATCTGGAGCCCTCATCAATCATACATCATAAGTGAACTCGAATCATTTCAAAATCGGGCTACCAGGTTCATTCATTCTGCATATTCGTACGATATCAGCATCTCATCTCTAAAGGCGGAATCAGGTCTAGAAACCCTTGCTTCACGCCGACGGTGTGCCACCCTCTCTCTTTTTCATATGTTTTATTTCAGTTCACTGAATCATCCACCGTACATCACGCCCCCTCCGCACATATCCCATCGCACTGGTCATCCGTTACAAGTCGCATTACCACGTACCCGGACCACTGTATTCCAAGCCTCCTTTTTAGTAAGAGCAGCAAAAGACTGGAATGGCCTTCCTCACGCCATCTGTGCCATCACTAACCCATCTATGTTTGCAGAAGCCATTAAAAACACCGTTGTATAGTTCTCTTTTTTTGTTATGCACCACCCCTTATGTAATACCCCTACAGGGGGTCTTTAAGGAAATAAAAGTGAAGTGAAGTGAAGAATGTGTGCTATAACAAAAATGAAATTGTTGTACACTCTTGTCCAAACCAACACCTCCTCTAGTACTACACTATGTCTACTGATAAACAACACTGCAGTACACTTGGCTCAGCTGGTTTCACAGCCTTAGCCACATTCTACGAGTGCACCTACAAAACAACCCTACGATGAATTCACAACAGCAGGACTCACTCGTTGCCGTACGGTTTGTCGTGGAAGCAGTTCTTGAAGATGTGCACTCTGTCCTTGAGGAGGCGGTTGGCTCGCCAAGCCAGGTGGCCATTGCTTCCTTCCAAGCCCTGAAAGATTGGCAGAATCAATCAAATCAGTTCAGATCAATCAAAAAGCGACAAAGGGGACACAATGTTGGCCACTGTACTAAGGCACCGAGCAGGAAATCTCAAAAGCGCCAACTCTCAAAGCGGCCAGCGCAGTGGCGAAACGTCGCAAGCGTACCACCAAAACGGCGACGCACTTTGACGTCGTGCTCGCCAACTGGCGTTCTCTTCCACGAGTACAGCACCGAACAATTGTTCTGACATTGTCCGGACGGCAGAACCCGTGGGAATTTGTTTCATGCACCGTACATTGAGTGATTCATGCTTATCCCAGGATGTACCATACTTTCTCACGTACAACCTGCGATCTGCCATGCAATCCTAAATCCACCATGTCTGCACTCATCCCAAGTCCAGCCAGTGCAGCTTGTTGTCACTTGTTATCATCCAGAGTGTAGGGAGCCAACACAGTGCATTGTACCTTGGTCGGCATTTTTTTTTATTCCACTTCGTTACCACTCACCTGGTTACGGCTAATTCGAACAAGTGAACCAAGAATGCGAGACTCACGCTCTTTCCAAGCAGGCGAAGCAGTGCCTGGACCAGCCCGCTACTGTGCAACTCGTAGGCCGACACGGCCCGGTCGTCCTGCAGGAGCTGCACTAGTTCCTGGAGGGCCAGCCGCAGCTGACGTCCCCAGTCCGAGTGCGGCTGCAAAGAGAATCAACATAGTGAAATTATAAGACTTTACGTGTCAGAACCAGGATATAGTTGCCAGTTCTTTCCACGCCACCGCAGTGGTCTCAAATTTCATTTATAAAGACACGATCTTCTTTGAAGTGCACAAAAATTTAATTACACTGTGCACTTAGATTTTATCCTCACGAAAATGCCCCCTTTGGCAGGAATTGAATCCATGCCCTCCATGCCTAGCAAAGCAACCTTATAACAGAAAAAGTTGAATTAGATATGAAAAATATCTACACGTAAACTCGGACATCTTTGCAACGATGTTCTTTATGGCTATGAGGTGAAAATATTTTGTGATCTGTGGGTTCGTAAGTGAGCAGAAACTAAAATGAAGAATCTGTGTTAGAATACGCCCCATCCAGGTGTCTCCCCGCCTGCACAAGTACCGTATTTACACAATTGTAAGACGACTCGAATGTAAGACGATCCCCCCAAAATCGCCTCTCGGGGGAGGGGGGGGGGGGAAGCCCTTGGTATCCCTGCCTGAACAGCGTAGACACGGGCTTGCTGCGTGACCATTTCGCAGGTGACCAACAACGATCGATCGCGTAGGTCAGTCACGTAGGCCGCAAGCTTCGCCTCTAGTTCCGAAAAGCGGCCAGACTTCGGCCCGCAAAAGCCACGGCGCTTGGAGTCGCACGAGAAAATTTCCTCGCGCTGAAGCCGCCACTTCCGCACCACACATTCACCGATTCCGAACTTCCGTCCTGCTGCACAGTTGTTGGTTTCCTCCGCATGAAGAATAGCAGCCCGCTTAAACGCTGCCGTAAACGAGCGCCGAGTGTTCTTCGAGCCTACGGCACTCATGTCAGACAGAAATGACTCGAGAGAGCCGGTCGTGGACACAAGCGACAGGAGCACGCGGCTACGCGCCCGCTTAGAAAATTGTATCACAAAGAGGAGCTCTTCCGTCAACTACCAATACCCCCCTACGGCAGCTCTTCCATCGATTACCGGTGCTCCCTCAAGAGCCGTGCGCTCGTCATAAAGGCACTCGTAATGCGCGCAGTAGATGCTAAAAAAAGAAAAGCTTTTGTATAAGCACGCGGAAAACTATGCGCTTTGGGTTGAGCGGGAAACTATTCGAGATGACAATACATGGTTCGATTTCGATTCTAAGGTACATGGTTCGATTTCGATTCTAAGACGACCCTCCAACATTGGATTGTCAAATTTGAAAAAAAGGGTCGTCTTACAATCATGTAAATACGGTAGTATTTCTCTGGGTTTTGTCAGCATACATAGCTCGGGACGATACCCGCCGAAGCACGAATCGTTACCCATCAAACCATGATAAACACAGAGGCCATAGTTTTCAGCTTCGCTGGTTACTCCTCCGTAAAAATTGCTCGGGCGGTTATTTTCTTAAACATAGAACAGATTAATGACCAGCAACCATCTGTGGCCTCACCTCCTGCCAGCTGGAGAGCTGTTTCTGACAGGCACGGTCGATCTGGTCCACGATCTTGCACAACCTCGTCACCACCACCCGGGGCTGCGCCTGGGCACTCCGAAAGTGGGCGTTGTAGATGTCCCTCGCTTGCACCCGCACCTGCACATACATACACGCAGAGGCTTCGTTAGCCTCACCTAAACAAACCAGACATGTATAGGATGTTTGCAACCATGTAAACAGAAGTGCCAGATTACAGATGAGCTTGTTCATCAGCAGTACACACACGACGGATTGCATTAAAAATGAGCGTATGATGGCCCAAAACAGTCGAGAAACATTTAAAATGGGGCTGGTTCGTTGGTCGTGCATCATTATGGGATAACAGCACAGGAATATGCAAAGTGTGAGGTTCCTCCAAAGAGCAAGTGCGCTTGAAAACTACTCATTCATTCTTAAGGGTGGATGGCTACACTTCCCAAAAACTCTTATTGTTTCGTGTACCTCAGTCCAGTTTAGAGAGCTTATGTAGATTTTACTACTTATTTTAAAAATCGGACTCTTTTTTTTTTTTTTTTTGTGTGACAAATAGTTTAAAAGATATATTGAACTGCCACTTTTCCTATTAAGGGTTAATTAGCTAATTAACTGCAACTTGCACATTAATGTGCAACCCATAAAACCAATTCAGGATGTTCACAGTGTGTAATAAAGTATAAATAATTGTTCTGGGCGCAAAGCTGTGGGACGTTGATTATGACATGAAAAATTTCCCATCTACAATTGCACATCCCCTGCATTGATCTTCGAAACAAAAAAAAAATCATATTGATAACTCAGATAGAACAAGAGATAATGCTCCGGCATAATGGGAAGCACATGAAAATTGTCATTTTAAGAAATCAAGAAAAAACATGAGCACACATTTTTATTGCAGAAGATGCCACAAGACAACTTCAAAATGCACCAGAAGCATAGTTTGAATGCATTCTGTGCTCATGCCTCCTCTTCACTAGCTTCCGGAGTTCCAATAAGGCTGTTCTTTTCTTGTCGCATTCATGTCTATTTCACCTAAGATTGCTGTTGCACAATTAAAATTACCTGCGTTGAAGCGCAGCATTGCTTCTGCAGCGGCTGCTTCAACAACGAACAGGGACGCATGCTGCCCCATGGGGACCATACTCCCGATTACCGAATGCAGGCTCTCATCGGAGTTCTGTGTTTTGTCGCGTTCGGCAACTTTCAAGCAAGGCCCTTTCCGAAAGCCAGGTATAAACCGGTAGTAATGCCTCTGCCATGTCTTTCGGTAGATTGTAAGAATTCCTGGGACCGGGCCCACCCTTTGCTTTTGCAGCATTGCTCCAACACCATGAACTTTCACCAGCTGGTCGCAGACTGTGGTCCGAGCATTCATCAGTAGAGGTGAAGTGGTGGTATGTGGCTATCACAGCCTTTTTGCATCTCGCCCCCGTGCCCTTCATGCAATTTCAGAGCTTGGCCATAATTATGTGCTCAGCCTGGTGATCAGCTCACCTGCGAGCCTGCCTTTCCCACCAAGACCTCTTTTCACATTGCACTTTTGTTTCTGCACCAGGTTTCTCAATGCGGTGCCCATCCGTTTTGGCACATGACTTATGCAGTCTTCTTTCTGCACGTCAATGTAACCATACACCTTGGCGTCTTGTATGGTGCAAAAGGTCCGAGAGTCTCCATCAGACAGCATAGTTGTGTAGCGCAGGCCATCGCATTCAAGCGATCTCTCAAAGAGAATTAGAGCTGCCTCCACTTCCATTTGCCCCGCTTTACTGTTCAAATTTTTGTTTTGCATTTATGGTTAGCCTTCCATTCTTGACAGCCCTCATCACTACTAGGCTTTGGACCCATCTCGTAGCCTAGGCAAAAGTTTGAAAGAATGATGTAGTCCAACACGTAGCCACTGAATAATTCAATATGGGACTGTGGGAAGAATGACCCTGTGTTTTTCATGTGCCATCTGTGGTGACACGCATCCCGAAGGAGTACGGCCACTAGCGTGGGTCCGGTCTTAGCGAGCCGCAGGGCACGCGTTAACCGTCGCCGTGGCAAGAACACGATACTGCTCAAAGTCGCAACACTTTATTGTCTGTGGCCACCGAACGCAGTACAGCCCGTTGCAAAGGCGCGACGGGAAAGCAAATAGGCTTATCCACGCCATGGGCATAAAAGTACAACACAGGGTGCCACGAGCATGTCTCCGCGGTAAAGGTGATCCACGGATACACCGCGACCAAGGCCCGTTTGCTCGAGCGAGGGCAAAGGCGCTCGCATTGGCTTCGGAGGGAGACGGGTTGGCGTAGCTAGGCCACGCACTAGGACAACGTACCACTCTTCGGCCTAGCGTTCGGAAGGGTGGGGGGGGGCATAAGGTAAGCGTTCACCGCGGGCGCAAGGCGCTGTTGGCGAAGTCCGAACGAGCCCCACAGGGAGCTGATGGATGGAAAAGAAAAGCGTGCTTACCACATGTCGTCCCCGGAGAGGACTTTCTGCCTCCGACACAGCTCGCGAAAACCCCTCGGGAGACTCCGCGCACGGTGCCATAGTCAACATCCGCTACCGAGTGAGGGGGTCAAACTTCACTCCGCTCCCCCGGCGCGGCAGACAGCGGAGGAAGGGAGACACGTCCAGACATGAGAACGGAGAAAGAGGCGGCAAAGCCCGCGACAAGGCAGCGGGCCGGCCTCAATTCCCACACATCGCAGCTAACGGCAATGCTGCCCCGATGGCTGAAGCACAGGTCATCATAAATTGTAGTGACTTTTTTCGCACATTCTCTCATAGTGGACTCAGCCGCTCCCGTTGCAGCGGTGCAACGTATTCTTCAAGTGCCGCTGAAACGGTGCATACCGCGGTGTCAGATGCCCATTGTCACAAAAGTCGTTCATTTTCGTTTGGCCATTGCCGGTAGCGAGCATCGCCCTCGAAGCGAGAAGATTCACTTCAAACGGGTTGCACGTTTTCGTGTCGCTCACGCGGGGCGAAATCCATTCATTCGCAATCTTACCGTACGTTTCACACTGCACTAACACTTTCATGGCAAGTCCGTAGTCCCGATCCCTTCTGACAATCGTAGCTGGTCCGTGGCAAGTTTTGCAGAACAAGGCACCAATCATCGCGTTAAGCGTATCTAGATGCATAAGCAGATAAGAAGCACCGTCGTCAAGAGTCCTCGGCAGTTGCCCCGCTACAACTCCCAATGAAAGAGTCAATTTTCCATGCTGTTGCTGGCGCCGATGAGAGCTGCTCGAGCGTCGCTTTCTCACAGGCACGATTTTCTTGGCATCTGTCACCACCTTGGCATCGATTCATAGCTGCTCGGAGTTCGCTTCACCGTCATTGTCAGCGGAAGCAACACGCTCAGTCGCACCATTGCTGAACGGCCGCGGAGCGTTGACACATCGTTTGTCGGGGTCAACCAAGAGCTCCAATGACTTTATAGACTTTTTCCCGCTACCTTTGCATTTCCTGCGACCAAATGCATGCACGGTGCGATACTTTTTTGCGTTTATAGGCATGGCGATACAATCAGAAGCTTCTGAAGGCTCTGCAGATTTCGAGCTGTCGAAGCGGTAACTATTTCTATATGGCGTCGGGTCGCGTATGCAGGCGTAAGCCGCGAGCTTCAAGCCAAACCAGAAAGCACCATTTTAGTCACGTGCGCCACTTAGCCAATGGCAGTGAGCATGGCTCTGTCTTTGAGGCTCCGTTTTTCGAACCAGGGAAATGCTCAATGTTGCTTACTGAAAACGGGCTATTTCAAACAAGACCAAACTGATGCCGATCAAGCGCGTAGTTCCCGCGCATTATAGAGCCGAAATCTGCGCTATTCACCCTCACGTTAAAGGGCAGATTGCCCATTCTCAGCTTTTTAAAGTTGAATAAAGACAAATGTTGGGGGTATTAGGCTATAATATTTTGTAAGTAAGTGCGCAATGATGTCACGAACACGAAAAGAAGGTCCGCGAAAACTATTTTTTGGCCAATTTTCAGTCGCGAAGTGTCGCGTCCCCCCTTAAAAACGCTGTGAACCCTCTGTTAGCAGCCTCTTTAGATAACTTCAAACCATTAAAAAAAAGAACACCTGCCTTGTTTTGCTACGCTGTTTCTGAATACAAAGAATTCGTTTGACGTACAACAAAATGCGCACATTGAGAATGTGCAGCTGCTACTGCGCTTGTGCCGGTGAACAAACCAAAATGAAGTGCAGCTTCTGAAAGTGCTGGCTGTACAACAAAGCAGCAGCTTTGATGACGACAGCGTACACCTCCCATAGTCCTCGCATCCTTCTATGAAGCAATTAGTGTAAACCTGTGTATAACCTATTTAGGAGGAACATTGAATGCTCCCTGAAGAGTTGCATTATTTTTTTCTGAATCTTCCCTAAGAGAGTTCGCCATTGGACACCTTACGGCGTGAATAATGTTTTTACAACTGTGCTGCCTTGCCGCCAGCAAATCTCATACTAAAATACTGGGTGTGCAAACATGGACGCAAGAAAGGAGGTAAGACACCACAGTGTTCGTGGTGTTTTAACCTTTTCTTGTTCCCGTGTTAGCGCAACACGTCTATTAGAATCAATACCTACCAACTAACTCAGCTCTTTCCTGGTCCGAGTACACTCAAACTTCAATATAACGAACCCGGATGTAACGAATAAGCGAAAGTAGCTGTTTCATAGATACAATAATAAGAACATATGTTTATAACTATTTTTTTATATAACGAAGTATTTTCATGGCAGATGCTACTATTATAATGAGGTTTGAGTGTGAATGTTGTAACAACCACCTTCTGCTTAAGTGCCTCCATCTTGGAGCGGAGGCGCCTTCCGCGGCGTCCCGCCCAGCCCGCAGCGAACTCAGGCCCCAGAGAGGTCTCGGCTGTGAAGGAGTGCCGGGTGCCCCGGTTGGACTCAAAGATGAAGCCGGGCAGGTCCTCACGCAGCAGGGTGGCCTGCTGCTGGCCGTCCGAGTTGTGGATGGCCAGCTCGCCCTCCCGCCGGCAGGAGAGCGACCAGTTACCCACCACAAGGCGCAGGGCGCCGGGACTCGACAACAGAGGCTGGCTCGGGGTATGCGGCTTCACCTGCAAGCACGCGTGTTCCAGTCTTGAAATAACACAAATTGGAACAATGAAAACGCCGACGTTTCGACACCAACCCCCGTTTACGGTTTTTCATCGTAAGCTTCCATTTACCCCTTCCTGCCGACAAATGGGAACAACATATTCGATAATGCAGTGCTCAACAGACACCCAAGAATCAAGCGTGTGGTAAGCTAGGAAACTATTATGTCAAGAACAATGTCCTAAATTACGAAAGTGAAATAATAGAGCTCTTGTTAATTTCTCTCTCCCTCTCTTTTTTTTGCCTATTAGAACTTGTATTGCTCCCTACGAATTGTATCTATTCTTTCTGCAAATACAATTGAACACTGTTGTAATGTTGCCAAACAAAACCGGATGTATAACTGAATACTGCACACACCACAGCTCTTTTGCCCACAAATAGAAACTAACTAGCTGCTTTCCATACTAAAGGCTTGCTGACATCAGGACTGACAGCCAAGTCTTAATGCATTTGATGAGGAATAACAGGTGCAGCACGGCCGTCTCTAACCTAAGATGCTGCAATTCCTTCATCGTACAAACTTGGTTGACAGCTGTTCCTGCCACCTTTCACTGTAGTAGTCCAGTTCCCTCCCAACTGGGGAGAGAGAATTTTAGACACACTGTAAATACCGAAGCACTGTGTCGCTGCCACATCAACGCACCAGGGCGCGTGCCCTCTGGAGCTTCTCGAGGAACTCGCCCCGGTTCTCGGAGGAGTCAGAGCCACCCTCGGGGCTGCCACTCGAGTACATCGTGGCCAGCTTGCCATCGAGGATGAAGCGGAACCATCCATTGGAGCCGTGGGAGAGCTCCAGGGCGGCCGCCTCGCTCCACAGGTAGAGGCAGTCACGACCCCGCACCAAGCTCCAGTCCCGCCAGTGGTACGGCCTTCCCGCCACAATCTCTCGCGCGTCCTCCTGGGCGGTAGGTTGCTGGGCCTGCGCGGGCTGGGGTTCCTCGTCGTGAGCTGCACTGGCTGGCGGCTCCGGAGTCTGCAATGGGGTAGATGACGAAGGAACTTAGTGCGTCTTGTATTTCATTTCGAAAGTACACAGTTAACGGATGATGCTATTGACATAATGAGCTATTAGACGATTGCAAAAAAAGCTTTCGCGTCTTGCTGAGTGTTCTGGAAAAAAGATGTTTCAAAACAGCAACCTGTTCGAAAAGGTTGCAGCTTGGGCATGTTGGCGTGGATTCATTAGCATATAGAAAGTTTTAAAAGGGACGAGACAACAGAGGAAAAGAGTGCTGCTGTTCAAGGCTACGCATCAGCGCACACTAACTGGAGGGCAAAAAGCCCGCTCACCACTTCTTCGCGGGTTACGCCCCGCACCGCGGAGGACGGCGTTGCCTCGTCCGAGGAGTGCTCGGCTGACAGGGTGGCCCCACCTCCGGCCAGCGCCTGCACCTTGGAGAAGACACCCAGACGAGCAAAGTGCTCCAGGAAGGTGGCCGGGGCCTTAGTCATCACCTCCTGGATCATCTGCAGGCAGATCAGGAGGCTGTCCTCGTCCTCCTGCGCAACGTCGCAAAAGAAAACAGTACAAGGGTATGAATTCAACGAAGAAGGAAAGAAAAAGACCCTGCACCATGCGAACAAAACAAAACTGCAAACACTGAAAGTTGAGGCCACAAGGTACTTTCAACACAAGCGGCTCTGTGTTCCAGAACAGCATTCAGCAAACAGCACTTTCCAACGGAACAACTCCCAGCTAAATGCTACACCTCCTTAAAGACGTGTCTAACTTGGAAAAGTACAACATACAAAGGCATGATCCAAGTGTCCCTATCCCAGCACACTCACCTCAGAGTCGAGGACACTGGCGAGAACCTCGACGACGAGAGATGCGAAGTTTGGCACACCCTTCTCAGTGTTGCCCATGTCGTTGAGTAGCGATGGCTGGATGTAGTGCAGCATCTTCCGGATTAGGTTCAGGCTGGACTTCCTGTATTGCAAAGAGACCACAAAAAGTGAGAAAAAGAACTTGCAGAAGATTCTAAGGTATTTACGGGTAAACTACAACTTATCAAGAGTGCCTTATAGCGGTATTTTTTTTATCATACAAGTTCTTTGAATTTCTTGCTTCTACAGTCCACCTTTCAGATGCATGTTCCACTGTGTTGGCTTTTGCCTCGACGTGCCTGCGAAAAGTCTTCAGAGGGCACGGCATTCAACATTAGATGCACTACCGTATTTACTCGCGTAATCTTCGCACTCGCATAATTCTCGCACCCCCCACTCGCCCAAGAAAAATACGATTTCTTTTTTCCTCGAGCAATTATCGCACCCCCGAAAACTGCCGCAATAATGTCGTCTGCTCGTTCCAGCCACTGATGATGATAGCGCGTGCCATTTGGCGCCATCTCTTAAGCATCAAGCATACTATTGCACGCAAATTCAATCCAATCCAAGCTGAAGTGGCCAGTGCGCGTTGCGGCGTGTTTTGTATGCTGTGTCGGTAATCTTGGCACGTTATGGTGTGATACTGAAGCTACACGGCTGCTTCAAGTTGCAAGTGATAGATGACAACGGCACTAAACGACTGCAACAGGGCCGCCGGTAGGCCCTTCGGAGTCTACGAGTTTTGTTATCGCTACTGGCGACGGCAGCTGAAAGCCACCAAGACGCGTTGGGCCTGCCGTGAGCCTAAAACTGGGATTGATGGTAAACTTTATTTCGTCAGAAGGAAACTGCGGACGATTCTGTTAAATAGCCATAAGCCCAATACTGACGTCCTACGCTTACCTTTTGAGGGCTCCTGTTGAGCGACGAACGCTACCATTACGCCCGCAACACCCACAAGCTTTGCGTATGGTATTCTAATTCTCGACTATTTGCTTGCACTTTTTGTGTCTCAAATAAATCTTGCCTTGCATTGAACCTCTGCTTTTATTGTTGAGGTAACTCTTAATTAGTACTTCTCAAAGCTTGCTGTTAGTTGCTGGTGTGAGAATCCCGATTTGCGGCCACTTCGTTTTATTTTTTTTTCGCTCGGTACGTTTTCGTGAATAGTTCTTCCCGCGTAATTCTCGCACCCCCACAATTAGCATCGCTTTTTTGGCAAAAAAGTGCGAGGATTATGCGAGTAAATACGGTAGATGGCTGTGCACGCAATTTGCACGGCCGTCTCGGTTCGCAAACCTCAGTGCAGATTATCCCACTAGTAGGCCATGCTGTCTGCGCAATCATCCACTGCGATAATTGACATGCAGAGCGTGCAAGGACCGGCTGACTAAGGGAGGAGAGACGTAGTAGTATGTTGATCTTTCAGTAGAACAAGCCTCCTTCGATGTTCCTATACCCGAGTCTATCAAGATCATTGTTTTCCTATGGGAATGCAGATGCAAATAGTCGAGCCCGCTTATAACAAACCTGAGCGTGACGCAGCATCCGTTTGCTGTATCCTGAAGTTCATCGTAAATGAAACACAGCTTTTAAAAAAGTTGCGAGTGAAAACACAAACTTTTTTTGCCCCAAAAAGTCCGTGATGCACGTGTTTCGAAGAGCAGAAGCGCTAAGAGCGGTCTCGAGTTCATTTGAAACGGCAGGGTGCTCGTTCGCTGAGCCCCGTGTCATAAGCTGCATGAGGCACTGAATCAAAAGTTTCGTCGTTCTCGCAATCAGATTCCTTCTAATCGCTCTCGCCACGTACTTCATTCACAATGCCCCAACCCATGCACGGTTCCGCAGTGTCAGCATCATCATCGGCCGTAATTAAACCATCGCAAGAGATGTCCCACCCGATCTCCCAGGTCGGAGTCGACGCCACACTGCCACAAATCGCCACCGCTGTTCGGAAGCTTCATGCTCGGCATCAGACCCGACGTCTACAAAGTTGGCCTCGCGAAAACAGTTTCGCGCGCATGTAGTCATCACCGCCGCCCACGAAATATTCACTATCTCCACAGCTGAATACCGGGACGCCCGAAGCGGCAAGTTGGCTGCCAGGTGGTCAACAGCTATGAGCAAGCGTTCCGCAACGCCGCCCCTAACGCACGGATGACACTCAAGCCAAGCGGTCACACTTTCAAAGTTTTGTTGAGCGGCAGGGGAAAAAAAAACATGCTAGTCCTCCCGTCTGCCTTCATGACCACATACGCACACCAAGAGCGAGCAAGACGCGCACATGCGACACACATGCCAGAACGCGTGGAACAGCTCTGGGCCCGTTTCCAGTCAGAAAACGAAACTAATTCAAGCCAGCGTGGTGGGCGTCTCAAAGCAGTGGAGACAGGCGAAGGGGCTGTGACCAAGAGAGGAGAGCAGGCTTGCAAGAGAAGGGCAAGGAGTTGCGATAAAGAGGGAGGATGCAGCGGAAGGGCGACCTTGAAAATCAAAACACAGGGAAAGGAGGCAGGTTGGGTAGCTTGCTTGAAAGGTCCGTGAAACTCGCACGTAGAAAAACTTGGAAAGAGTGCCTGCGCGTGCAGAAGTCAAAGCATGGCCGCCTAGATCGGTGCGCGCGGGGGTGTTCGAAGAATCGGCGGTCATGGTCAAAAAATCGTTTTGTTGCACCGGCGGGTTTGCGTGGCCTCACGAACTTCGATATTTTGCAATTCGTTCCGCGCAAATTAACAGCCGTTATCGCGCTTCCGCATGCGCGCGGAAAGCATGCCGAGCCGAGTGCGAAGAGAGCGAGAAGTCCTGAACACGAAACGAATCGCAAATTATCAGAGTCAGTGGGGTAGCGTATGTGCGTGCACTAGACGCAGACCATCGGATACAGTCGGTGGCTGACGATGATGGCAAACGGTCTGGTCACTCCAAGTCGGTGACGCCTACAACAGTACCAGCGATCAAAAACAGGGTAGATGGTTGACCGGTCTTCGAAAGAACAGTACCAGCGATCAAAAACAGGGTAGATGGTTGACCGGTCTTCGAAAGATCGGTGGCAGTGTGAAAACACTGGCCTCGTCTGGCGATGCGGGGTGCTCAGAATAGAGGGGGACTAAGGACGGAGCGGTGCGTAACAAAGTGGTCGGGGAGGGCGGCAACTAGAGGGGCGCGGAGGCAGGGGCAATGTTTAACAATAAGAATGCATGGGCACCTCGCCGATGCCTGATTGGTAGTCGAAATTAGTTTCCCAGGAAGTCTGCAACCGCTGAACTCCATTCGCTGTAACCGATCAGCGGCACTCGGAGATGTTCGTTGTAAGTGCGATTTTGTGCCATTGAACCAACGTATATTTTCACGGTCATGCGGATATTGTTCGTTTCAAGCGAAAGTTCGATTTAAGGGGGAGGTGGCTTTGAAAAAAAACTTTTTTATTTGTTGACCTACAGCAATGAAATTTGGCATGCATACTCATAAATGTCTAGAATAGGGAAATAGGCAGTTTCATCATGATAGCTTCAGTAGTTTTCAAGTTACATAATGCTACACGATCCAATTACATGGTCTGCTCGTGGAAAGCCTAGCGCTGCAACAAAACATGCCAGGAAGCTGCGAATGATGTTGATCTTTACTCAAAAGAAAGCTACAGGGTATGACACTCTCGGAATTTTTTAATAAGTTCTTGTTTTTTTTTAGAGATCATCATGGCTGCTGACACACATTGTCAGAAACAATGGCACAGACAAATCATCGTCTAGAAAAATAACAGGGCCACAAAACAGAAATTGAAGATTGCTGTACCCGCAAGCAGTGTTCAGGGATTCAGGGAAAAAAACAGAATCAAAATCGGTCCAGTCATTCTCGTGCTACTCTTTCCACGAGCAATGCACAATGTCCAAAACACACTTGTGAGAAAAAGCCTGTCGAAGTTTTCGACAGGCTTT
Organism: Rhipicephalus microplus; assembly: GCF_013339725.1. Lineage (NCBI taxonomy): Eukaryota > Metazoa > Arthropoda > Arachnida > Ixodida > Ixodidae > Rhipicephalus > Rhipicephalus microplus. The sequence goes on along the minus strand of NC_051168.1, from coordinate 112,434,550 downwards.
TTTTCAATGAACTTTTTTGTTTCTCGTTGGATATTGATGAAAATTGGCACAGACACTAAGAATAACCTCAAAGTGCTTCCATAAAAATTTTGAAGCGATACCACGAATACTTTACGAGAAACAAATTATTTCTTCATTGAACCATGTGGAGGGGCTGAGCATAATGTCAAAAAAAAAAAAAAGCAGTATTGAGAAAGCTGCGTTTAAAGTTTCAACTTTTCTTTAAGTCTCTAAGACACCTAAAAATTGTGCTCTCAGGTTTGTCTTGTGATATTTGACTTCTTTTCATGATTTACTCTTTTTCATGAGTTACAAAGAACAAGTATGAATTTCAAACCAAGTTCTTTGTATGAAGGATTGGTGTGATAGGTATGACAGAAAAGATTGTAATTGAATAAAACCATATACTGAAATTATTAAACATACCTTTTTTGTGCTGAAGTTGTAATTAGCGTAATTAAGTACTTGATTACAAATATTCACTGAACTTTTTTTTTATTTGGGGAGAAGTTTATTGCATCAGAAAAATGGATCACACCATGACGGCCTATGCCTTCTTTCTAAATAACAAAGTTATGGGCAGAAGACTGGTGGCACAGGAGTGTCTAGCAGTATAATTAATGACACGAAACGGGCATATCCTGATTCACACACGCTCTTTCACCGCTCTAGCCGTGAAACGCATCATCATACAGCCGGTCGCGGAAACTCTAATCTACAGCAATTTATTAACCTCGGAACATTCATAGACGTTCGTGGCGATATCAAGCACGGCTCCAAGCACGTCTGAATCGCATCACAAAAGCTTACTGACGGCGCTCCATATGACCGTGGGGTGCGCGGCCGCGTGGACAGTGCAGCCGGCGCGTAATGCACTTGCCGGCGGCGTTCGATGACGATGCGCGAAATGTGTAACTACGGAGACAAAAAATCGCCACGCGCTGCACTTGGCATCGCATTTTCGAATGCGACGCGCGAAACTGCTAACCGCTGTTCCGAGCGATCCTTGGCGGTGAAGGGGGGGGGGGGGTGACGAGCTTGACTGTGTTGTCTGCTGCCGATGCGTAAAATGCCCGTACAATATTCAGAGGAGCTAGCGAGCGAGCAAGACACATTCCTTGCGAAGAAGCACGTCACCAAGAGTGCGCTTGCGCGTCGTTCCTGCCCGCAGTCTCGTTGTCAGCGGAGTTAGGCCTAAAGCAGACTCCGATGACGCGCCGCACTCGTAGACTGCCGCGCGCCCGCTCGTAGTAATCTGATCGTGCATCCGGTGCGGCCACTCGTAGTAATCAGATCGTGCCGCCGCTTACAGCTTCGTTGCTTGCGAAGAAGCACGTCGCCACGAATGCGCTAGCGCGTCGTTCCTGCCCGCAGTCGGCGGAGTTAGGGCTAAAGACGACTTCAATGACGCGCGGCGCTCGTAGACCGCGCCGACGCTCGTAGTAACCTGATCGCGCATCCGCTTACTGCTCGTAACTAAAGCGTAGTTATATTTTAAGTGATTATCAAGCCGTGAACACGTCACGAAGTGGCGATTTTCGAGAGCCATGTCCTCGCGACGCACAAGCAGCAGACGGACGATCTCCCGGAGCGAACATCGGGCCAATGGCGAGGCGAGCTGAGGCAACATGGCGGCCACGGCCAATCAAGGGCCTCAAAACGACCTTCAAACATTTGCTTTTTCCTCGCTTGTTGTTAAAGGGAGGAGCCAGCTGAGGCGGGAAAGTTAAACACGGAGAAATGCTCTATCTGATGAGCCCAAGAAGCCGGCTCCCGGCCCAAGCATAGCGAAGCTATTATTTTTTGAAAATTGCCGTTTTCTCGCCATTTCCAGAAAAATTTTTGCTACCTAGGTGGGTGAAACGAATTTTCCGAAGCACTTCTGCGCGGTTTTCAGTGTAGATATTTTGGAACCAGATAGAAAAAGGGTTCCAGAAACTGAAAACTTGAGTTTCAAAAAATCGATTTTTTTGCCATTTTTCGCGATCCCAAAGCCGCGTCCCCCCTTAAGGGGGGACACGGGTTTTAAAAGCCGAAAAATCGTCAAAAAGTTGATTTTTTGGAAATGGCAGTTTTGCTATTTCCATCCAATATTCTACCATTTCGCCAAGTTTTATGCAGTTTGAAACGATATCTTAGCCGTAATATCAATTTTAGCACCAGTGCCAGCTAAATATGAGCCAAGAATTTGGTAAATAAAGCGCCTTTTCCGTGACACGCGACGGCCGTCATATTTGTCCGACAGCCGCGAATCATATATCGTTTGAAAGCGCAGCCTCTCGTCTTGATTTTCGCGCCATTTTCGGCTCCGAGCGCGCGTTGGCTGTGAAGATATCCCGATTCAAAAAGAAGTCCCAACACGCGCAGTAATTGGCCAGTTACGGCACGTGACCCGCAGCGGGTCACGCCATTGGCCTGACAGGCATCGTCTGCATCACTCCGCGGCGACTGTGCGCACACCGTACGCGTCAACTGGTTTTCGCACGTGAGCAACGATGTCGACGCCGTCGCCGAAGTTCGCTACGAAGTACAAATTCGGAACAAAAAGGAAGAGGAAGACTCCGTACAACTTCCAGAAATGCGCTGCTGTGCCACCACCAGTTCCTGACCATGCGGAGAACGGCGTGCTTCCCGAGTCGAGCGGCGCCGATGCGGGCGTGTTAGGCCTAGTCCCCCAAAGCGCTCTTGACAACCGCCGCGGGTCTTCGTCGTCGTTTCGGCACGACACTGCAATGTTGCAGCCAGAAGATTTGCGGCGTATAGAGAGTGAAGCTCAAGAAAAACTTAATGTACTTGCTTCAACTCCTGCTACTGCCCGAAAATCTGACTTTTTGGATCGTGATGACGCTGCCACACAAGCTAGCAACGATCTCGCTACAAGTTTTTTCATCGCTAGTTACGACTCGATGAACGCGCTGCTGGCGTCTACCAGTTGCAAGTGTACAATTTGTGGTGGTAACCTCACGGTGCGAAAAGGTGAGCGGGATTTTGGCCTTGCTGTGAAGTTTGTTGCCGAATGTGCGATCTGCGGCGATAATGTGCAGGGATGGAGCTCGCCGCGCGTGAGCGGCAAAGCAAAGCTCAGGCCTTTTGTCATAAACATCCTTGCGGAGCGTGCAATGCAGAGCACCGGAAACGGGCAAACCGCAATGAACGACATTTTTGCGGCGATGAACATTTCGGAGAGAGGAATGCACAATAAAACATGGCAGGGACACTTGAAAACGAAACTCGTCCCCGCGGCAACCGATGGGGCAGAAAAGTTGATGGGGACATGTGCACAATTAGTGCGCGATTTGTACCGTGACCTAAATATAAACAGCCCGGACAACATCGCTATATCGTTCGATGGCACATGGATGACGCGCGGCCACTCGTCTCATATCGGCGTCGGCACCGTAATTGAGCTCTACACAGGATTGTGCTCGATTATGTAGTGCTCAGCAATTTCTGTGCTGGGTGCGCACGGGCACCAAAAGAAGTTGACCCTGCCTACCAGGCTTGGAAGGAGGCACACGCATGCCAGAAAAACACGGACAAAAAAGCTGGGGAGATGGAGGTGGAAGCGGCACTGATCCTCTTCCAAAGATCGCTGCAGAAGCATAAGCTGCGGTACACGACCTTGTTGTCGGATGGTGACAGCCGCGCTTACCTTGCTCTTCAAGATGCGAAAGTCTATGGATACATACCCGTGGACAAGGAAGATTGTGTTAATCACATTCACAAGAGAATGGGCACAGCACTGCGAAATCTAGTTTCCAAGCAGAAGTCCTCTGGTACAGAGAGTCTCGGTGGGAAAGGAAAGCTGACTGGTGAGCTTATCACCAAGCTCAGCAGCTACTATGGCTGGGCCTTGAAATCGCACAAAGGTGATGTCAAGGCCATGCATAAAGCAGTCATGGCCACATACTACCACATCACCTCAAACGATGTCACTTCTAACCACACTCTCTGTCCAGAGGGCCCAGATTCATGGTGCCGCCAAAACGCAGCAAAGGCCAAAGGTGAGCCTGCTCCAAAACACCGCCACAATCTGCCACCCCATGTATGTGAGGCGCTTCTTCCAGTTTACAGACGTTTGTCTGATGAATCGCTTCTTCGGCGATGCCTAAGAGGGAAGACCCAAAATAACAACGAGTGTCTCCACTCAATTATTTGGGCACTGGCGCCGAAGGAGAAACATGCATCATTGTTTGCTGTGCAAGCTGCTGTGGCAGAGGCTGTAATGAAGTTCAATTCTGGGTATGAAAAAGCTTCTACAGCCATACTTCAAGAACTTCAGCTAAACCCTGGCCAACAGTTGACCAAGCGCATGAGTGAAAAAGATCGCCACCGTGCTGAAGCATGCGCACGCAAGCATGCTTCTGCAGAAAACTTGCAGCGTGTGCTACGAAAACAACACCGAAATGACTCTAAACAGACAGACTATGTTCCTGGAGGGTACTGATGCTAGGCCATTTGTGAACATTGTAAATAGTTTGTGATTTTCTGTATTAAATATGAGCCTATTTTGTTTTTTGACGTTTTCTCAGAATGTCATTTTCGATGTTTTTGAAACTTGCCAAAGCGATATCTTGGTCTTGAGGTCACATAGAGCCACAATTCTTGTGGTGGCATGTAGCTACATATGTCTCCTACACAAATGTAGGAACAGATTTTTCAATCTAGTCTTTCTAAATTTTTATTCTTGGTACTAATTTAATCGCTTGATAGAGATATCTGGAGATTAAACTTCAAATTGCTATAAAATTGGTAATACTTGTAATATTAAAAAAGTAATCCTACATTTGTGTTAATTACACTTCATAGTATCTAGCCATATGTCAATATTAATATTCTGGCCAATAATTGCCTTTCCATTGTTCTGATAAACAATATAGGATTAATTTTAATTATCTCTGCAACTGGCCAACCAATTTCAAAAGCAATTATATTTTTGAAATCAGCTTGAAAAACTCTGTCTGGGTTACAATTTTCATTGAATTTGGTCAAGAAATATAAAAAAAAAATTTAAAACCCTCTTCCCCCCTTAAGTGGGGCCGTTATATGTGGGCTCGACTGTAGTGTGCTCCTGTTCAGTAGTACACTCAAAACTCGTTATACATAACCCAAATGTAACAAAATATGAGTTATAACAAAGTAAATGAAAAGCAGTTTAGTAATAAATGTAGTCTTAGGATATGCCTCTACAAATAATTTTTCGATATAACAAACTTATTTTCATGTATATCGCAACTTCGTTATAATGAGGTTTGAGTGTACCAGGAGAGAGGCTGCCGTATTGACAGTGAGGCAAGCTACTCACCTGACAGAGCGGATTAGAGTGTGCTGGAAGGTGAGGCAGAAGATGGGCAGCAGGCGCCGCAGGTAGACTGGTGCCATCTCGGGGTCCCCCTTGGGCTCGCCATCGTCCTCTGCCTCGCCGAGCGCAGCCCCGCTGGCTCCAGACGATGAGGCCCCTCCCCCGCACGACCTCTTCTCTCCAGGCGACTCCCCCACTGGGCACATCCACTCGCCTGCACGCACACACACAGACACGCACAAGCAGATATCAGCACTGTGTTGTCTGTGTTATCATAACTTTAGCCATAATGCTACAGTGCATTTGCACACACAGTCTGACAAAGTTGTTTTTACAGTTGGACCACTTTACAGGACAAACACCGTGGAGCAGTTTTTGCAGTTAATGTGAGCAGCCCCTTATAAAGGCGTGTTTACACTGATTTTGGTCTGTGGGCTGTCTTTAGGGGTGTCTTTTCTTCTGTCCTCAGCCTATGTACACTGCAAAGACACAAACAGTCTGTAGGTGGTCTCTGGTTGGCCAATTCTGTAGTCACATTGGAGGCACACGCCGGCTAAACTTGCACACCTGCCCCTAATTTTCACCATGCTCCCACTCCGCCATTGTCCCTTTCCGGCTAAACAGCGCAGCCCGCCATAATCCGTGGTAACCAGGGACAAGGTAGGGGATACACAATAGTTTAGCGAAGAAAAGACTTCTGTTCTGGAGCTGTCTATGCAGACGCCACAAAGCCGCATAGAGGGCATTGTTAACTCCCCCAAGATTGCCTGCTTCTTCGTTTGAAGCAAAGACATGGGGTGAATTTTCGCTCAGACAGACACCCCGAGGACGGGCCTGCAGATTTTCGGTCTCTCATTCACTACACTACAACGAAATGTCTTTTGAGGCGTGGTCAGTGTTATCGGCCTAGTGTTTTCGTCGGGGTCATGTCAGTGTCGTGTCGCTCTAGTGTAAACGCGCCTTAAGGGGGCAGACTAGTCTTAGACATTTTTTTGTTTAATTCTTCGGTGATCTTGATCAAACTGCACATGATTATGCAGTTTTTTTTACTGATATCAAGTATTTATTAGTTTTCCTGTAACTCATCTTGTTCCTGATATAACTTAAGTTCACCTCCTATTGTTTAAGGCTGCCATAGAAAAAAAGTGCTTAATTAAAAGTGATATTTAAGATATTCCAACATAGAGCATAGATTGAAAGTATGCAAGCATGTTTTTTTGTTTTTAGGCCTTTCATGGTTATTTTACAGTAAAGTGAGTTATCCATTTTCAAAAGCAGTTGGAATTGTGTTACAATTTTGATGAGTAATTAATTAAAAAGGCTTGTGCTCTAAATTCTGCTCCCGTACTTGCATTCTACACACATACAGATTTCCATTGCAAAAATAATCATTTTTGTACCTGCCCTAGCTGCAGAAATATTGAGGCCTCAAAATTGAACAGTCGTAAATTTACTTTGAGAAAAATGGAAAACACACAGCTTCTTCAAAAAGCAACAATCATGGTGTGCAGGTTTTGAAATCCTCATAAAGATGCTCATAAATTCGTAGCAGAGCTTCTAACACAGGTGCCGACAGATTATAAGAAAGCCACAAAGTCGGTTCCCCATTTTTTTGCAGGTTATGAATGCTAGCACCAAGAATCTGGACAGTTATATCGACACTACAAAAAAATTACCACTTACTGGTGTGTGAAAATTTGCACAAATACAAAAATACTTGCAGAAACCAAATATGTCAATTTTTTAAAAAAAATGAAATTTTTGGTCACGCTTTGGTCACGTTTTGGTCCCAAAGACCAGTCTGCCCCCTTAAAAGCAGGCTATCATGGCCTCAATTTTCGAGTGGCCCCTATTTTGATGTAAGCACACTTGTGTCTCTCATACCCCATTGTCTCCTACACTAGTGTTTTTTAAAAAGAGATCCAGGTGTGTAATAAAATAAAATCACTAGGGCCTGATTAAACTGCGAGGCACGCAGTCTCTACAATGGAGTGACTTTAATGCAAAGCATACTGAAGGCCCCAAGCATGTTTTTAGAAAGGTGTTATGCAATATCAACTGTGGCTGTCAAAACAGGAGATCGGGTATGTATTTAAAATGTTACGAAATTTAGGGCCACTGAGCTGGCTGCAACAAATTGCTTGCAGGCGAGTTTACATTGCCCACTCTGTAGAGAAGAGCTCATACTTCTGGGTTTCCCAGCTTTAATAACAGCAAAAGTTGATAGAATGCTTCAGGCATTCACTTGTACAGCAATGGAGCCATCCTCAGTGACATACAGCAAGTTTCGTCGCAGTAGCGCCACGTCAGGATTTTTCTTACATTCAGTGCTATGACTGTGGCACCATTGAAGAACTACCAATGCTACTATAGCTCAACAAATCAGAAACAAGGTACGGGGGAACACGACGCACTCGAGCAATACACGCAGAAGCTTTCTTTATCTCAGAAGTTCAAGGATTACTAACTAGTCCAAACATGCACATTGCTAAGTTATATTCAATAACTATGTTGGTAAGAATGCGTTCAATTAAAAGCCCACACGCACACGTGTGCAGAATGCACAGAAAGAGTCCAGCAAGCATTACCGGGAGACTGCAGAATGGCAGCCACTTCCCGGTGGCCCTCGTCGTTCCTCTCGCGTGCCTTGTCCAGGGGCGTTTTCCCGTCCTCGTCGCGCAGGTCGGGGTTGGCACCGTGCCGAAGAAGAACCTGCAATGGTCATTTGGGGAAGGACAGGGATGTAACAGCCAAAATAAAATTTTTGGAGCACTAAAATCTAAATTTGGAGCATGTTACAGGATAATTTTTTTATGACAAAAGATCAAATTTGGAGCAGTATTAAAAATAAGGCTTAAATTTAGAAAAAAAATATATGTACAAACCATTCAACATCCCCTAAATTGTGCAGAGTGAATATGAGCACTGCTATTTGAATAAACAAAGTTTTGAACCACCCCACTCAGCAAACAATGATAAAGTCAACATTAGAGATTGCCACCCTGGTCAAATACAGACTGAGGATTCAAACGTGGATCTGCCAAACTGGCGGCCTTAGCGATGGCAAAAAAAAAAAAAAAGGAAAACTGGCGCACAGTTTTATTTCATTTTTTTTTTTTAAGGGCTGCACAAATGTTATACACTGCTCCAAATAATTGCCAGTAACTTTTATAGACGTCAGTGATCATACTAGTACTCACAATTATTATGCTGCATACACACGCATGAGTAATTGAACGAATGTGCTGTGTCCCGTAACTAACGCTAACAACCCCTTCCAAATATTAAAACGCTTTTCCGCAGGTTACCGGTGTACTGTGGCGAATGTGGTATTCTCCACGGGTTAGAACAAGGCCAAGGGATGTGCGAACCTTTACAGCCCTTCAACCCGCCCCAGCCCCCCTTCCCCCTTTTTTTTTTCGTGATGAAGTTAGGCTTGAGGCACATCTCAATTCGCTTGCCAGGCGCATTTGACTAGATAAAGTAACACCGGCACACGCCCATTGGCTCGGCGACAGCACCGCATATATATATATATATATATATATATATATATATATATATATATATATATATATATATATATATATATAGCAACGTGCCGTTGTTATGATAACGCAACTATGATTGTACTGCCAGGGGTGGCTTTCGATTGTGTCCGCGATGATAAAATTATAGTTTTGGTATGCGACTGTAGCGCAGGCGCCTCCACTATGGATACGAAAAAATCTGGGAATCCGTGCAAATTACTTCCAGGTAATATACAGTAAACATTCTATTTCCCCGTATATTTTGACCTGCAATAATTTGCTAGACATGCGTGGCACATTACCGCATGGCTGACAGTTTGTGCAGTATCGATTCGGCGCGATTGGCGCAACTGTTGCACCTTTGGGAGGACCAACACTTGAGTGATGCCTGCCAGCGCAGAAAACGACTTTGATAAACAAGCTACAGGTAACCAAGGTAGACCGCACATTCATTAAGAGCCTTCTTGCTAGGCTTGGTTCACAACGCTGAAGGAGAACAAAATGTGCACGACAAGGGCACATGCCAAGTTACAACAAACTTCTCTTCCCGTTTTTATTTTTAATTAACATCAGTATAAGCTCACAGCCGTGCACGTGCAATCAGGGGGCACTACGCGAGGAAATGGTAAAACTTGCGTTGCAACAAACCTCACATGAACATTTCTTGTTGTTGACCAACAAAGCAATCAAAGCATTGCTATCGGAATACGTATACAAAATGCCCGCATCAGTTTTTGGGAAGCGAAATCCTTTGCGCTGGTCAGCGTTCACTTTTAGTCCTTGTCTGGATTGCCCATTTTATTATGCGCTGAAAGGTTAATTTTTGAGAACTTGGGTTGCTGTTAATCATACCATACAAGGCTCGCTCTGAAAGCAGAACCCGAAGCTGAATGTTTTCCACTGGAACTTCGTGCAGTAACTTAAATGCTGCCGTGATGTCTCCGACTTGCCGTATTCACTCGACTGTAACGCAACTATGATTGTACTGCCAGGGGTGGCTTTCGATTGTGTCCGCGATGATAAAATATAGTTTTGGTATGCGACTGTAGTGCCGGCGTCGACTATGGATACGAAAAAAATCTGGGAAATACGTGCAAATTATTCCAGTAAATACAGTAAACCTTCTTTCCCCCTTATATTTTGACTTGCAATAAATTTGCTAGACATAAGTGGCACATTACGCAGGGCTTGACAGTTTGTGCAGACGGCCTGTAACTGCAAGTGGCAGTGAGGATGCGACTCGTACCACGCCTATGTGTGAATGCTTACTTAAATGCCACTGACAACCTCTGGTAATCAAGAGTACCAGACCGGATAGAAGGCAAGCATGCCAGGGGGGGAGACAAAAAGTTAGATGGGAAGATCAAATTAAGAAGTTTGGGGCGGGGGCGGGTGGTCAGGGTGAAAACATGGGGAGGCCAATGCAGTGCATTAGGCATAATCAGGCTGATAATTATACTCCGAATGCCCCAGCAGCAACGTACGAATTGCACATCCTGCATGGTAATACAGCCTGCGGCCACTGAAGTCAACTAGCATGTGACTACTTAAATTGCAGACCAGGTTCTTTCCGAGCTCTAGGCAAGCCGCGGTCCAAGTGACCCCAGTTTAGCCAACCCATGAGCAGACAGTATATTTTTCCAATACAAATGAACCGCAATAGATTGCACCTCGCTAACCATACTGCACTCCTGGAGTAAAAAGCGAAAATTTAGGGCTCAGTAATGCATTTACTTCCATTTCCGATATCTGCAGTTCCTGCTGTATCCGCCACAATTTTCACTCGAGCACTTACATCTAAGCCAACAGGCTGGATTTGCAGCGACACGATGCGGTCATACTGAGCAACTTTTAATAACAGTAGTGAAATTTAAATATTGCATTTTGATCCACGAGTACCGACCATAGCTACATTTCGCTACAAACGTTTTTTTGTCTTTCTTGTCAATGGAAATCAAGAGTGCTGCTAGCCTTTACAAAGCTCTTTGAATTTAGGATCAGCAGTAAACAATAATAAAAGTAGAGCGCAAAAAAAAGACGAAACACGGGAGACAAGTAGACAGACCCTGTCTACTCATGTCCCGTGTCGTTTTTTTCTTGCGCTTTACCTTTATTTTTAAACAATGCACTGATTCGCCCAGCAACGCAATCTATTCAACATGATGCGGGGAACAAGAGGTCAGCAGAGGAGCTCAGGAAGAAGTTAGAGATCGTACAAAAATTCATGCACAAACAAATGTTAGGTGCAACATAAAGAGAGGGAAAGAAGAGGGTGCAGGTTAGCAGATTAAACATTGATAGTCAACATTAGGCCAACATTAAGGTGGAGAAAAAAAATGAAGCTGGAAGAAAACCATGCAACGCAGAGGGATCCGGGATGCATTAGTGTCTATCACAGATACAGAACAGGTGCCAAAGCATGCGCAGCTGAGGATGGCAGAGCTTGGAGGGGCAAGATGAAATCGTGAAGAAATTCACACACATGTACAATTTAATCACAAAATACAAAAATCGCTTGCACGAAACTGCCTTTTAAACAGAACGCCATCGTCACAGTTGTTGGTTTTGAGTTTGCCCAATGCCAAGTCATTTATTCAACAGCCCTGTCGTACTTGCAACTTCGCATGAACGCAACTGCGTGTGTCACCATCGACCCTTCATCGTTTGTACAGCCACCGAGCTTGAGGTTCAATAAAGGCATTGAGCGGTGGCAATTCGTCGCTTGTCTACTCAGTTGTACTTTTACCAATGCTGGCCGATAGGGCCACAATGAAACAAGGACGATAATAAACATTAAAAAACGTGCCTTAAGGTTCCTTGCTATTTGCACGCCGTCGGTTGCTATTGGTATCTGAACCTGTGACTAACTGACTTCGTTATACTTTATTTCCACCATGGTATGTTTATGTTGTCTTCCTCTATGCAATAAAGCAATTGTATCTCTTTGAAGAAACACTTTGTTTGCCTGTAGCTTTGCTTATCAGCTAGTGACAAACCAAACACACCATCTCGGGTTTTTGAGATTCTAATCAACAGAGAATTATTTAAGGACCTGTTTGAAAAAAAAAACAGTGAGGCTCTGTTCGAAAAAAACTTCCATAAGGTTCAGTTTAACAGAGAATTCTTCCATGTTCCATTATACACAGGTCATTTATACGTTCAGCAAAGAATCACCAAAGGTTCTGTTCAAGAGACAGTTTACTGGAGGACGAGGTTATCAATGGCAAGACCGGGTTAATTCAAAGGGTCATCCTGCGGTGCACACTCACAACAATGATGACGACTATTAATCACAATGCGACAGAGAGAGAGAAGCACCGCCCACCTTGGCCACACCAGGGCGGCCAAAGCAAGCGGCATAGTGTAGAGACGAGGAGCGCTGGCCCTTGTTTACATCAGCGCCCCTGTCGCAAAGAAACTCCACCATCTCCTGGGTTCCAAAGGCCGAGGCCCAGTTGAGCAGCGTCTGGCCCACGTCAGTCCATGAAGTTAACCTCGATACCTGCAACCAATGGAAGATATCCAAACTTATTTCCCCACAATTGTGCAAACCATTTGCATTTTTAGACACTCGTACACAAGAAAGGTACTGCAAACTCTCGTGTGGAACGGGATTCCTCACAACAGTTTCTTGCCATTTCTTACAATTCCTCAAGTCCACGCTACATCTTGGTACGATGTCATGCAAACTTTACACAGAAGTGAATTACCTAGTAAAGAACTCCTAAAGGTCCCAGAAACTCCGTCACAAAGCTGTTCAACTGTAGCCCATGCATAAAGTCACTGTTCAGTTACCCACAATCCGCAGTTTGCACTGTCGGCAAAAGAACAGTACTCACCGCCCGAGTCGATGGCGTCCACGAGGGCATCCGTGTCCTTGCTGCGGATGCAGTCGATCAGTTGCCGGTGGGTACGCTCGCCCCCAGCACTGTCAACCCTACGGAGAGAGCTCAGCCGTGTGGAGACCGACGCCACTCCGGCCTTGGGCAGCGCCTTGCGGCCCTCGAAAAGCAGCACCAGGAGAAGGTCCACCAGGCGCATCGTGTCCAGCACGCACCTGTGGGGACAACAGTAATCGGAGTGACACTTTTATTGGGACGCTAAAAAGAAATGCTGTATCGTGTAATATTGACAAACTGTATTTCAAAAAAATACACCAGTCAGTTTTGTTGAAGGTCATTACGAGAAAATTTACAAATGAGAGTTAAAATTTGTCGTGCTGTCTAATGGGCCGCACTGTTATGTGCTAAATGATGCCATGCGCTTGCATATTGGTAGTGGTCCCAGCGTCCAGTCTTATTGTGCGCACTTCGGAATGGAAGCAAAAGTTCGAAAAAGTCTGGTCACTGTTTCTGACACTGTCGAAATTCAGCAATATTGACAAATTTTGTAATGGCAGCATAATAAGTCAGTCAAAGGGCCCATAGAAGCTCTGTGGGCAAATCAGGGTTGACTAATGATCAAATATGAAAACATGGCAGAATTTGACAATGTACGAAATAGCAACCCAAGTGAGGTAGATTACTTTTCTTTTTTTCTCAATGACTGAATGAAACCATAAACAAACATGATGTCCTTTTTCTCTCTCTCCCACTTTTTTTATACAGTGCACTGTCGGTGCATGTAACACTGCGTGACAATTTGGCCACATCTGGTTATAATTTGCATAATGACAGGCCCTGGTCAATCTTATGAACACCATTCCAATATATCAACAAATAAAAAACCATTCCAATATCTCAAAAAACAAAATTTGATCGCAGCAACAGCTTGTTTGGGAATTCACGCTTACCGTTCATCTCCTTGAAGGGCAGACTCAATGGCATCGGGAAGCTCTGATCTCAGAAGATCCTGAAATATGCAGGCTTGCGTTAATAATAATAAATATTATACATGGTTGAGATGAAAAAAGCTCAAGTGCTTATCCTGTACCAGTCTTTGAAACAGTCACTTTTTCTTTCACGATCACCATTTAGTGCCAAAAAAAGAAAACCAAAGCAGCGCCATTTTGTTGTTAATGCTGTTGCTGATGCACTGCAAACAACGTGAAATGTATAACTGGTGCTTCATTGTACAAGATTTGGTGGTTTCAGCTTAATTTCAATTCTGCACTCAATATTGTATCAATAAAACTTGGAGCTTTCAAGTAAGTTTTTTGACGATACAGCATTTTTTTTCCCTTCTATCTACGAGTTATTTTCCAACGTGGCCCATTACCTGTACTAACATTCACTGAACACAAAATAGAGACAGGCTATCTTCTGAATTCATTCACACTACACACTACAATACTTACATGCGTTATGGCTGGTGATCCTCTGCAGAGAGTAGAAAGCAGGCTTATGATGGTAGACACTGTCGGTGAAGATTTGGGCTCTGCCGGCGCAGTGGCTGGTGCAGGTGTGCCACCACTCTGGGTTCCACCTCCGGATGGAGGTGCCAGCAGCGAGGATGCTGGTGCTGCAGCATGAGCCATGCGTCCCAAGAGCTGTTGGACCAGGCCATGCTCGGCCAGGGGTGCAGGGTCCAAAGACCTTCGCATGAAGCGGTCGGCCAGCGAGGCAAAGCACCGGAGGGCGCCATCGGACACCTGTGAAGTGTTGAAGAACAACACCTTGTTCTTCTTAATGAAAACTGTTAGAGTTCGACATTCCTAATTCCAATGTTCCGATTAGAGATGCCATACTGGAAGGCTCTGGAAATTTTAACCACCTGGAGTTCTTTATATATTTGCATTTAAACCTGAGCACATGGGCTTCTGGCATTTTAACTCCATTGAAATGCGGCCACGACTCAATCCCGTGACGTTCGGTTCAGCAGTCGAGCCCCATAACCAGCTAAGGAGGTGTCCTCCTTTTGTGTATGCAATAAATGCACGGTGGCATTTTCAGTACTTTAATAGCACTGTTACAGAGACACGTGACTGTGCAAAGTTAACACTAGCACAGCAGTGGTCGCACTTCGTAAGTGCACACAGCAGACTTCATTCTGTTCTACCTCACTCCTTTAATCTCTTCACCAACCCCTTCCCCTTGCCTCGTTTCGAGTTTCATTCTTCAGGCTCAAGACATGTCAGATCGCTTCAATTATTGCTGTTATTATTTCGAACACTGCCCCAAATTACTGCTGGAGATTAACAAAGGGTGACAACTTAGGGGTAAGTTTCTTGGAACTCAATTATGCCCTTAATCTGGTCAAAGATCTGACGCCTTTTTTTTACCTTTTTGGGCGAAAACCCCCCTGTGTTATGATGTAAGATGCTGGTTTTTTCTGATTTATAGTGATCGCATGAGGTCTGTAACATGCTGCAGATATACTTTCTTTTTATACCTCTGACTGAAATCAGACTATCCTTGACCGGGATAGACTATACTCGGGCACAAGTAGAGAAAAAGCAGCTATTCGCCATCAAAAGCCCCCTGACCAATGGTGCCATTGTGTCATCGCGATGTCACAGCCGACTGCCTCTGCGCTGCCCCCACAAGAGGTTTCAAAAAGCATGTCCAACTAACTCCTCCACTAATCAACTGATTGGAGACTTTTTTTTTTTTTGGTATAACTCTTCCTAAGCAGCACGTCACCTCTGAGACTTGACAGATGCCCATTAACAAGGAGTTACCAGAGTTCCAAACATAAAACTGCTTTCAAGTCTAAACTATTCTTACTGAGATGAACCCTTTAACACTGCTACACGGTGAAATGACTTATCCAAACGCGACTCACGTGCGTGTCCTCATGCCGGAGTAGGAGGGAGAGGGCCTCGACGCAGGCCGGAAGGCAGGCATCACTGGTGTCCACCTTGCCGCACAGCCTGGACACCACAGCCATAGCCGAATGGAGCGTGTCCTTGTGGACCAGGGAGCCCTTGTCCCGGATGAACGACAGCACACACTGCAGGCCGCCCGCTTCAAAGACGGCACCGGCCTCCCGGGTGCAGATGAGCTCCAGCACCTGAACAGCACCAAGTCAACGAGTTGTAGTGTGCCATCCTGCCATTACTACACCAAACTTCTGATGTCAGCTTCGAAGATTACAGTAGCCTGGAGGATTAACTTTTCGTGAATACTGCAGATTACCTGTGCTGACTGACAAAGAAGAAATACATGAGGCAGACAAGCAAAATAACAAAAAAGAAATAAGCAAAGAGCACCTAAGCAGTCATCAATCAGAGATATTGACAAAGTGTCAAGAGAGCGTATAAGCTGACACGTTTGTGCAAAAAACGGAAGAACATTTTTGAGCAAAGATCAGGTGGAGCAACGGAGGAGGATTTATGGATAATCAGCAGGAAAGTCGAAGCACACATACACTAGAATCTATGTACTTGGGAATCTCTTAAACGGAATCGCTATTTAGATATTACTACTGTCTCTAATAAGACTGGTTTGACACTTGAATCTTACAAATGTGTTCATCTTTCAGTAAGCAGAACTTCTGTAAAACAACACATCTTCCTGGTCCCTTCAAGTTCCGTTTAACGCTGAGTCTACTATATATAACATGGTATAATGACAAGAAACGAAGGATTGAAGTTTCTGATTAATTCAGGCATTATTTCAGTAATACTGGCCTTTCTAATGCAAAACTTGAACAATTACAGTAAACGCTCATTAATTCAATGTCGAGGGGAACTAAACTGTTTGAATTGAGCAGAGCTCGCATTATGGGCAGGCTGGCGCTAGAATCGATGGACATTGTGCATTGTGCGGGCAGAACTTAAAGAACCTACTTTAGCACTCGTCATTGCAAACAAGGCGCTGATAAATGTTTGTGGCCGGTGAATTCTTAAACTAAAATCATGAAGCTTTAAACAGCAAACAGTTACTAGTAATTTGCATTTTCTTGTGTTTCTATTGTTGCGACTCCATCATTTGTTGCTTGCGCAAGAGCTCCAGTGCAGCATCCAAATTCTTATCTGCTGTGAAACACTGCTGTATCGTTTTACACCTCTAGCAAATTTAGTTCGGTTTGGTTTCACAACATATTCTGATCGTCGTGAGTCTACTGCAAGGAGAGACGAAAACTAGGGACTCCTTATTCGTAGTATGTGATGTGGATAGCAATGTGTTCTGCACTAGAACCAAGGCATCAGTTCAAGTTATGTTACTTAAGCTTAAGTCAACGAGCTTCTACTATAATTGGAGACTCGTCACAATGTGAGCATAAAATTTCCACATGCACTCAACGAGCTATACTTAGTTACAAGCTAAGAAAAATAGGTAGGTGCACCCAGAAAACCACAGTATGCCTGCCATTGACCTGTGACGGACAGTATTTCCACTACTGCCGCAAATACTTTTTCTAGTCTCGTGTGATTACTACCTAAAACAGTACACTTGGCTGCGTGTAAGCATGTGAGAATGCCTCGCGAAATTCACTAGGATGTCCAATTTCCCAACCTAAAACTTACAACACGCCAACGTTGGTCTGCAAGTCGGCTATAGGATACGCCAACGTTGGTCTGCAAGTCAGCTATATGATATTTCGAGAAGTGCTTGACATCACAAAAATGAGCGAGTGCTTTTGGACAATGCACTTGTGCAAGTTTCCAGTGGGACGGCAGTAGGTGGTTTACCTTAACGCACTGCTCAGCGAGGTCCTTGCTGGTTCGTGAGGACACGTCGGCAACCACCAGGCGGTTGCACATGGCCTTGACGGCGCCATCGACGGCCACGATGCGGCGGGTGCACTCGGCCGACACGTCAAGGTAGTAGGTGATGGCCCGGGCCGTGACCTCAAGCACATTGTCCGGTGCACCCTCGTCCAGAAATATGCGGCACAGGGCCGGGAGGAAGGTGCGGGGTGGGCAGCTGCACAGTGACAAAAGGAGAGAGAGAGAAAAAAGGTAAGTTTTGATTTCGTGCTCTTCTCGTCGGTTCTTGCCACGTACTCGTCAAACTAAATACTGTAGGGGAAAATCGAGAAGAACCCTTGAGAGCTACCGATATGGTAACTTTGATCAGCGAGCCAAAACAAACGTACGTGAATCATAATGCAGTGCAGTGCAAAAAAAAAAAATGGACACCAAATGAGCGAGAGAACAAAGACACAGTGCATTCTTCCAACTAGAGTTTATTAGATTGGGACGCACGAATATATGCACAGGCAAAGCAAGAAAAGATAAAAACTAGGAAGGAAAAAAAAATCGGGTAGAAAAATCAAAACGTGAAAACTAAACAAGGGCCGATAAGACACACGAGCACTAACACTGCCCACTTTCACCTTTTGATTATTTTTTTCTTCCCAATATTAATCAAAACGTGAAAACTAAACAAGGGCCGATAAGACACACGAGCACTAACACTGCCCACTTTCACCTTTTGATTATTTTTTTCTTCCCAATATTTTTCTTCGTGGTTTTTATCTTTCTTGCTTTGCCAGTGCATATATATATCCGTGCGTCCCAATCTAATAAACTTTGGTGTCTGTTTTTTGCACTGCACTACATTATGATTTAATAGTTCCAACTCGCCAACAAGCAACGTTGCTAAATGTAGCGTGGCTTCATAGAAGTAATGCAATTTAATTCAGCCTGCCCCATCAAATGCCGGCTTTCGAGTTTCAAATAAAACACAAAACAAATTGTAGTGGGAGGCCTCCTTGTTCACTAGCGCAGTAAGCTTTTGAGGTGACACTGTTGTTTTAAACCCGCGTCTTCGTATTTTCGTTTTCAATATTTGCTATTAAATTGCCATAGACCTGAACCACACATTACACAACACTTCTTGTACCAAGCGCACAAATCCACAATTTCTTTAGAATTCCCGCTGCTCTCGGAAAAACAGATAGCAGTACTCTCGTACAACTTTATTATGTGCAAGTATATTTGGGGAGAGGGAAATAAAAACACATCGAAATATTTTTGTTATCGGCAAACTGTCGTGCTCCTGGCACACACATGACAGAGCTAACCACACATCCCAAGCAACGTTCCAGTATTGTAATGGTCAAAGTGCCACTGTACAGGTTAATATTCATAATGTAGCACAAAGAGTCAACGAACACACAGAACCACTCACCACAAGCTCTACAAATAATTTTGTTAGTAGCGCCAAGCGCTACAAACAATTCTGTTAGTAGCGCTTGTGGAGTGGAGTTCTGTGTGTCCATTGCGTCTTTCCGTGCTACATTACGATTATTAGCAAGCGCCAACTAGCCGAAGAACAAGTTCTTCTGCACTTTACAATATTTTACCTGGACGTATGGGTGCCGCCACTTTACAATATTGTTACGCAATGTCGTAAGTTGCGAAAACGATGACGCTTGGTCATGGCCCCATGTAAACGAGGCGTCTTTCTTCAAGAGGTCTGTGAGTGGGCGTGCAATGGTCGCAAAGTCCTTAACAAAGCGTCTGAAATATGAGCACAACCCCACAAAACTGCGGACATCCTTTGTGGTCTTCGGAACGGGAAAGTTCGTGACTGCGCGAATTTTCTCTGAGTCTGGACGCACGCCTTGAGCATCGACCAGGTGACCGAGCACGGAAATTTGACGACGAGCGAAGCGGCACTTGGAGGCGTTAAGCTGGAGTCCGGCTCGACGAAAAACGTCCAGAATAGCGGATAAACGATCAAGATGCGAGTCGAATGTGCGCGAAAAGACGATAACATCGTCAAGGTAACACAAGCAGGTGGACCATTTCAGCCCTTGGAGCAATGAGTCCATTCTTTCAAATGTGGCTGGTGCATTGCAGAGTCCAAAGGGCATCACCTTAAACTGATAAAGACCATCATGAGTGATGAATGCGGTCTTCTCGCGGTCCATCTCGTCGACGGCTATCTGCCAGTACCCTGATCGAAGGTCAATAGTTGAAAAATAAGTGGCACCGTACAGGCAGTCGAGGGCGTCGTCGATGCGAGGTAAAGGATAAACGTCTTTTTTGGTATTTTTGTTAAGGTGACGCTAATCGACACAAAAGCGTCATGTTCCATCTTTCTTTTTAACAAGGACGACTGGAGGAGCCCAGGGGCTGCATGAAAACTCGATAATGTTTTGCGGAAGCATTTTGCCGACTTCATGTTGTAATATTGCACGCTCCGACGCAGACACATGGTAGGGGCGTCGGTGAATGGGAGTTGCATGGCCAGTATTTATGCGATGGGGGACAATGGTCGTTTGGCCTAAAGAGTTGCTGGCAAAGTCGAAAATGCTACGATAGCCTTCAAGAACGTGGCAAAGCGCTGCAGCTTGCTCAGACGTGAGGTCCGATGACACCATTCGCTCGTTGTCGGCGCCCCAAGAACGTGATGGAGTGGAACCACTGACTGAGCTGCAGCAATCGTCAACTCCGAAGGGCTCGACATGGTGATCTTGGAGAGCAGTAATTTTGGCCAGGGAGATACCCTGTGGCAGAACTTGGGCGGTGAGTGAAAAGTTGACCAGTGGAAGGAAGGTGCGGTTTCTCTTATTCGTCAGGATCATATGCGGCACAGCAAACCCATGCGTAAGCATCACGGCAGGAATCGGGGCCACCATGTAATCACCATCAGGTACTGGCGGCGTGGAGGATAAGTTGACATGTGTGACAGAGTTAGGCGGGAGGCGCGTGAAATCAATGCAGCAGAGGCTGCTTTGCGGTGGGCTGGTCGGGTCGGAAAAGAGAGGTGAATCGAGATGGAGAGAGCCAGCTGAACAGTCTATGAGGGCAGAGTGCGTGGCTAGAAAATCCATAGCGAGAATGAGTTCATGAGGGCAATGTTCGATAACGGCGAAAAGAACGACAGTGCTTCTCTCCCCAATAGACGCTCGCGCAGAGCACATGCCAAGAATTGCAGCAGTTACTCCATCGGCGACTCATACAGCTTGGTTGAGGGTGGGCGTGACAACTTTTCTAAGTCGGCGGCGAAGGTTAGCACTCATAATGGACACATGCGCGCCAGTATCTATCAATGCACTGACACGAACATTGTCGACAGTAACGCCCAAAAGGTTCCGGTTCGTTGTTAACGTTAATCGAGGATTTCTTACGAAGGTCGTCAACGCAGCTCCACCTCTAGAAGCTGCACGGCCTAGTTTTCCAGTCGGAGATGCTGCGAATAGGTTGGGGAGGCAGTACGGCGTTGTGGGGGCGACCGAGACTGACGACGAGCAGGGGACCGGTCGTAGCGAGGTCTGCTCAGAGGTGCTGCAGGAGCGGAAAATGTGGTCGGCGTTGACGGAGAAAGTGATGGGGATGACTGGGGAACAGAAGTGGTGTCATACTGAGGGGCATAATGGGACGGTGGAGCCCAACGGCTGCGGCAGTGACGAGCGATATGACCAACGCGTCGACAGTTAAAACATATGGGCCTGTCATCAAGAGTACGCCATTAGGACGGATTGCGTTGTATGCGAGGAGCAGAAGGGGTAAGATAAGAAGGCTCAGCAGAGTATACGGCAGGAACAGGATGTAGGACGACATTCGATAGCTCTTAACGAACGACCGCTTGTATTAAAAAGATTGTGGTCGGGGAAGGCGCAGGCGTCGGTAATGGCGTGGCTACCGGTTGTGCTGCCTCGACCTCTCGACGAATGATGCGTGTAAGGTTGTCACATCGAGGGGCCTGGTGGAAGGCGTCGTCACACGAAGAAGTGGCCGCTGTGTTCGGAAGGCGCACGATGCTTTGGGCTACGCGGCGGGCTTTA
This sequence comes from Rhipicephalus microplus, assembly GCF_013339725.1. Classification (NCBI taxonomy): domain Eukaryota; kingdom Metazoa; phylum Arthropoda; class Arachnida; order Ixodida; family Ixodidae; genus Rhipicephalus; species Rhipicephalus microplus. The sequence goes on along the minus strand of NC_051168.1, from coordinate 112,413,094 downwards.
GCTTGTACTAGACGTCGGCATTCTTTAAGGATTGTGTCGATGCTCGAGACGTTGTTAAAAACCAGCAGGTTGAAAGCATCGTCAGCAATGCCTTTCAAGACGTGGTTAACCTTTTCGTCTTCCGACATGGACTGGTCGGCCTTGGAACAAAGGGCCAAGACGTCAAGAATGTAAGAGACGTACGATTCGGTAGAAGACTGGGTCCATGTGGCAAGAGTCTTCTTCGCAGCGAGCTGACGACCAGATGAATCACCAAACAGGTCACGTATATTTTCTTTGAAGAGATCCCAGCTCGTTATGTCTGCTTCGTGGCTTTCAAACTATGTTCGGGGAGTGCCGTCCAGGTAGAAAAGCACGTTGGCGAGCATGAGCGTAGGATCCCATCGGTGAGTAGCACTGACGCGCTCGTACCACTTCAGCCAATTGTCGAGATCGGTCGTACCATCACCGGAGAAAGTGCCAGGATCCCGGAGGTGCGGTAGTGTGACGTAGGTGGTGGCTTGGACTGATGAGGGCGGCGTAGAGGAAGTACCAGCAGTCGAAGCAGTCAAAAGGTCGCCGATGGTGCGACCGCTGCGCGTCTCCATCGAGGTACGGGGGTCATCCACCTCCACCAATAATGTTACGAGTAACTTGTTTAATGAGCTATTTACAGCGCAGAGAACCCGACGAGCAAGATGGCGTCAGACCATCATCCAACGGAAAAACCTACTTCGTCCTCCTCTTTCTTGCAGCCGTGTTTAGCGGCTGTTTTGTATTAATATTTTACCTGGGACGTATGGGTGCCGCCATCTTGGGCTTATGCTAAGCCAATGTTTTTTTTTTCTTTATATTGAGACGTGAATTAATATTGCCATGAGACATCGCATGCACCAGCACAACCATTTTCATTCATATGTGTCTACCGTAACATTGTTTGCTTCGTAGTTAAGGATGCAATACACGAAGGCCAACAGCCCAATGTGTCGGCACTGAAACCCATTTGTAAACCAGTCTGTACCGGGCATTTCGTTTTTAACCGAGAAATCCCGCACGCAGGACATCCCATCAAGATCCGGAAACGACACCGCCATAACAGCCTAGCCAGACCACACACAGACGACACTGCTCCATTGTTGCAACCTCAAGGGCTCGAGCAACAGCGCAGGATAGTGCAGACTTGTTTATACAGAATCATGGGAGCGCCAGAGAGCACATACCACAGGAAGCGATCAAGCTCATCCGTTTATAGAAGGCAACCTCAGTCTAAACGAACTACAGCACGCAGTACACAATGAGCAATGCTCTGCGTTTTTCACGGTATGTAGGCGCAGCAACGGTGTGAACAGACACCCCTGCCCACGTGAGCAGTAGCTTTCCTCCCACAAAAGGGAGCGCCGCCATGAAACATCCACTGCACGTGGTAAGATAAGAGTCGTCCCCCGCGGGCAGACGGGTCTTATCAGCGCAGTCGTCGTCCATTTCATCTTCCGATTAGTCCTCTCACCGGTCGGGTCACCATCCGGCACTCTCGTCAGAGCCGCAGGATGACGCAATCGACGACCTCGACCGCAGAAGCAAGACATCAGAAGGGACAATTGGGCGAGATGGTGCACGTCCACGTTAAACGAATAATAGCATGACGAAAACAGGAACGGAAAAGAAAAGCTGTAGTTTGTCTTTTCTTTCACATCCCTGTTTTCGTCGCGCTGTTATTCGTTTAAGACAAGACCTACAGCCTCGGACAGTTAACTAAAATTATTTCAAAGGCTCGACGCAATAAAACAGAGATATTATTAATGATTTTTATGGATACTCAGTTGGCGCGTAACAACGAATATTCCGGATTAGCGCTTCGGCGTAAACGCGGATCTATCAAGTTTAAAGCTCTTCGAAAAATGGTGTGTCCTCTTTCATTGTCTTTATCGCATTTTTTATCAAGGCGAAAGCTTTGGATGCTTAATCGAACACGAAAGGTGACCATCGGCGTAATGATGTCACAGATCGCCAATATTTGTGACGTCATTTTTGTCACATAACGAAGTTATTACGTGACATCGTCACTTGACCATAACATGGGCGATACCGGAGACAATGCTTTAAAGCTACGTGAAGTGCAAAGCTTGAGCCACGTACGTATTTGATGAACAAAGTAGCCCCAATCAAAATGATACAACCCGGGCGGTGGCGTCAAAACGTTCTCGTTATCTCATTGTATAATCAAATCGTACGTACGCACGCCCGCGTTTATCGTAGCACCCGCCCGTAGCAAGGCTGCACCGGTCGGGATTTGATGAAACGGTTTATCGACGCTAAACCAACCGCAGTACGGCCACCTACCAACCGCACACCCCAACTCAATACATAACCGGGCTTCCTAACTCGCCGAGTACACCACGCTCTCCAGCGAACCTCGTCGCTCAACTGATGAAATCAGTCTGACGCCCCACACACGCTAAGCGCAGTTCTAAGCACAATGCCCCGGCACAGCCTGTTTTTCATATAAACGCACCCCCCACCCCTCCATCCAAACAAGTCTCCGACACTCTTACCCCCCTAACCCCTTCTAACAAGGGCCACCTCTTCCCATACCCGGACTTTTTCGACGTCTACTTCCCATGTTCCGATCGAGCCGATGAGATCGCGGCCAGCGGAGGTCTCCCCCTCAGCCACTCTCGAAATGCCGTTGCCAAGTGGTGCGGGCACGCAGTGCGGGAGAATAGCCAGCACGCATCGAAGATGCAAGCCGAAAGTGCGCCGCCGCTTATCGGCAGCCGACCGAAAAGCAGCAAGCAACCAAGCCATTTCTTCCTTTGAGAGTCAACGACCGACCGAGGATGAAGGGGGGCGAGAAGCAGACCGGCCGAGCCCGTCGATGCGGGATACGATGAAACAACAGTCGTCTCCGGCCTCCGTCGTAGTACAGTCATGCAGACATAGTGGCAGCGGTGGTGCTATATAAGCGATGGTGCCCGCGCGGGCGCAGTGTACGAGCGGCAGCGGCCATTAGAGGGAACTGCGCAACAGCGGCCAAATCTAACGGAGCGCGAACAGTCGACGAAGTGCCGTTTCGTTCGACAGACTGGGGCAAGGCCGGCGGCGATGGTGGATATGTGCGCTGCCGCTTCTTCTGGTCCTGTGAGCCATTTCGTACACGTAACTAAAGCAGGCTGTCCGGGCCAAATGACCAACCACTCGTGAGGAGAGGTGGAGACCAAATGACAGGGGCGCACGAAAAAAAGGTCAAACGATAAACGCACGGGTGGGCGCACCGAACGGGGTGGAATGGGAGAGCCTCGAATAATGGCACACCGACTCTGAACGCTATACTCACAGCGGCACAGATGCACATGCGGCTGTACCTGGCGTGAGTTGGCTGTTATTGTTTGACTCGAATTGCTGCCCTCCAACGCCGTGGCGACGTGACAGTGAAGGCGTTATTGGCACCATAAGGGGGGGGGGGGCAGCGCCTTTTCCTAGTCACCTAAGGGAAGGACAAAGTCCGCCCCGTAGATTGAACAGGGGAGGAGCGTTGCATAATATACCTTCACCCCCCCCCCTCCTCCTCCTGAAGGGGAAATCTGCGCACTCTTATGACGGACGCCGCTCACAGGGAAAACTAAGTTAGGAGGATATGAACTAATTATGATATGTGGTGTTTAACGTCCCAAAACCACCATATTATCATGAGAGACGCCGTAGTGGAGGGCTGCGGAAATTTCGACTACCTGAGGTTCTTTAAGAGCACCCAAATCCGAGTACACGGGCCTACAGCATTCCCGCCTCCATCAAAAAATCAGCCGCCGAATATGTGATAATAACAATGCTAGATATAATAGTAGTAATAACTGTTCGGGTTTACATCCCGAAACCACGACATAATCATAGACGCCGTAGTGCAGGGCTCCGGTAATTTCGACCAGCTGCGGTTCTCTAACGCACACCTAAATCTAGCACACAGGCTACAAGCATTTTTGCCACCAAACAATGGCCAGCGGATCTATCTGTGCAGATCTGATTGTTAGTTATTCAATATTGATATGGATAGTTCACGCATGACGCCATGGACATAACGTACTGGTGGTACTCCAACATGGCGGCTTTGATGACGTAAAGGCAGTACCATCCCGTTGCGGGCGAGACGCTTCACGAAAATAACGACGTCACCCGAATTTCAGTGCTTTTAACGATGGTGCGATGAACCGATACGCGACATCCCAGACCTTCGCGTCCCACACCACGCGTCGCGGCAACCTTTATACCGCACGGAACAACAGACCACGCCGTGGTTACTGTCCGATCCAACCAGCCCAGCTGACCACCTGCTGCGACTTAGTGCCCCACAGATCAGGACGCACTCAAAGATGATACTGCGCCTCTTTGTCGGGCGGCCATTCTTCAGCAACCTACCGGAAGCGACAGAGACAAAAAGAAGGAAAAAAAAAACACGCAGTTGGAACAATAGAAAACCACCCAAGCGTCAAAAAGAGGAGGTTCTTTTTCTCAACGCGCGCACGATTATCTCATACAGTGAGTGACCGGGGTGTCTGATTTTTAAAATGGACGACCACCACCACCACCACTGAGCTGGCGTCACGTGCGTCTATCTGCCCAGAGCGACCCGGACTACCCCCGCTCGAAGCGCCGCAGACCACGTTCCTCGACTTACGATGCGGTGCCGTTACTTGCACGGCACCCCCCTCGCAGGCAGGCACCGCGCACAACGGAGCAACCGGCGAGACGACTTCGTTAGCGGCGCGCAACTAGAAAGAGAGCACAGCACGACCGGTATACGTGCGGGCGCACAGAGTGGAGTATAGCAAGCAAGCAAGCAGTACGCGGTGTGTCTGGCCGAGAACGCAACTATGCTTAGCGGCATTTTTTTTTCTCACGATGCAGGCCGCTACGACGCGTGAGGCCTCGGCGTTCCCTGCACATTTAAGCGTAAATTTTTGTTTTGTTCTCTCGCTTTATGGGCGACCGAAAAGAGCACTCACGAGATAGAAGCAAAGAGACGAGGAAGGTGTCACGAACAAGCGCATCGGAACGGGCCACGCACGTTGCGCACTACGACCTACCTCGGAGCAGCGAATTTCGCGCAGGCTTTTGTAATGCGAGTAGCACTCGTCGAAAGTGTAGCCAATCGGCGAATTCTGAGCACACGGCGCAAAAAAGAAGCTTCGTGATATGGCCAATAAACAATTATGGACCCTCTCCCCGAAGGGAACCCTCGTTTGGGTGCGAAGTAGCAGCTGCGCGCACGACGTTGACCCGTTTGAAACGGGCGCCGACGCGGGTGCTGGAAGAACGGTTTGAAAGCGAAACTCCGTGTGGCGTTTACTCGAGTAAGCGTTGGTGCGAAACGCGAAGACACGGGAGACGGGTTGGGTTTCGTGTAAGTTCCATCACAGATAAACGAGCCGGAAAAGCGTTTCCACTCGACGTGCGGTCGAACATTGCGGGTGGTGGAGAGCATGAAGCGAGAGAGGTGTTGCGGGCGGAGGAGCCGGCAGCTGCGGGCACTGAGGCGAGTGTGCTGCAGGTTGAGGAAGAGTGACGTATGCGCGCACCTGCAAAATGCGTGCGAGGGCAGCGTAACGTCCACGCGCAGCTGCGGCGTGACCTACTTGGCACCGCTCCAACACCTGCGGCGAGAGGATCGCGGCAGCGGTGTACACGCGAGTCAGAGAGCTGCTTCGCATCTAAAACTCGTACAAAAGAACTGCCAGAGGCGCATCCTTATGTCTTGTTACACGAAGGTGGCGGTGAATGGGACGGCGACAGAGCGCGAACTAACGCACTGAACGCCACATTTAGTACTGGCGTCCCATTATTTGAGATGCCATTCCCAACGATCGAACGACTCGGCCCAGTTTTCCCGCTCTGAGTACCACTCCCTACTGAACTAGCGCCGGAATCTATCGTGCAAACGTGGCTCTGGCACCCAATCCCTGTAATAACAGAGATAATAATTAAATTGCTGGGGTTTGACGTCCCAAAACTACGATATGATAACAATAAACGCCATAGAGAATATCTCCGCAAACTTCGACCACCTGGGGTTCTTTAACGTGCAGCTAAATGCAGCACACAGACCCCAAGCGTTTTCGCCTCCATCGAATGTGCGGCCGGAATTCGATCCCGCGACCTTCTGGTCAGCACTCGAACACCTTGACCACTAGACACCCGCGGCGAGCAAAGACTTATGGCCACACGTGTCCGTAGCAGCGCGTGGCTTTTTGGTGCGGCGCCGCGTCTTCTCCCGATCGAGAGACACAGCTTCGCGTAACCCCGCGCCCATGTCTTAAGTCTGTAAAACAAGAGTTTTACAAGTCTAATAAACCCTTCTAAAAGGCGTTTATTCGGTCTGTAAACTAGGGTTTATACTCTAAAATAAATAATTACGAAATACGTCTAAACAGGTCTATTAGGTACATCTCAAGCACGAAGCACAGGATCAAGCTAGTCTCAGAGTACACAGCAAGGAATGAATGTTCGACTTCATTTCGACACGTACACGTGCAGCCCGCTGCATAAATTTTAGTCTTTCACGACGTGCAACAACAACGCCAGCCAAGGTCCACAATGTTATGAAATCAGCTGGAGTTGTTTATTTACTTCACTTACGATACCTCCAGTGCCAGCGTGGGGCGTTAAGTGTCCCGCCCAAAGCACTAAACAGAAGCTGCCGCCAAGCAAAGAAAAGCAAAGAAACTTACACCCTTAGGTGTTATTTGCGACGCCTTCCGTCTCACAAGCGGTGCTGAGAAGCGGGTTACACACAATGACGACATGCATCACGCCACAGAGCGTGCCTCCGTGCCCGCACAGTCGCATGGACTTCCCTGTGCCGTCGCTGCACGGAAAATTTCAGTCCAAGCACGCACGCCAACGCATCGCAGACGAAGTTCTTCCCAGCGCCCTCCAGCAAAGCAATAATAAATAGCAGACTGTACGCTTAATACCTGCGCCTGTGGAAGACTGCCTTGGCCGAGAAACAATGCAGCATGCGGCTTACCACGATAGCAACTATAGCAAAATAAAAGCAACTAACTGTAGCGGACGCTTGGGAACAAATTAGCCCAGTGTCCAGTGAAAAACACGGCAGCAGACAGACACAAAGCGTTTAGTTGGAACTTGGAATTATATACGGTAGTAGTTGGAACTATGCGTAAAGTGAATGAAGCTCGTTTTTGCGCCTATAGTTTTTGACCCAATGCTGCAATGCGCACGGGATGGACAACCCCTCCAGGATTCATTGCATTACTTTCGGTATTGATACAATTGACCACTGTGACAAGGATAATTGCTAACCATGAGAGACCTTCCATGGAGCTAAAACTGAATTTCAAACCGAAAAGCGCGTTTACATACATTACATCGATGCGAGAAAAATGGCATGCCCTTTTCTGCCGTCAATTCAGTCACGGACGTGGAGTGGCAAAAAAGAAAAAAAAAGAGTACGGTAGGCCGCTAAAAAACTCGGCTTTTCAAGACGCCATTTCCGTCACGGAAATGACGTCATCGACAGCATGTCAGTTTGTGTAATTTTCGTGGCGGAAATAACGCCACTAACATTTTTCGGGGCGGTACCTGACATCAAACATTTCCGCGTTAAAATGAAACGATATCGACACATTGATAAATAATTTGCGAGGCGATTTCCGGGTATGGCGGCTCGCACGAAGGGCGACCTCGACTGTAATAAAAGCAACGGCTTCTATATACGGTCCAGCTTGTTCATCGGGTCCTCCCCTTCTTTGCATCGCCGTGCCGTTTAAACGTTAGTCATTAAACAACCGGTGCACGAGTTTCGCCGCGAGAACGCTTCTTCCACAACTCCACCACTGCTTGATTGGGAGACGCTGCTATCGCGCGAGGGATATTTCGATGCGGAACACGCATGCACGTGTGCCATGCGAAGGGCTACGCAACGCGATACAAAAGCACGAGCCATACAGGCGGGGAACAAGAAAGCCCCGCGTTCGAAGATTAGATCGGCCGCCCGCACACGGACTCGACGCCTCTGCAAAGCCATTAATCCAGGTATTGATTGAACGGCTGTTGCCCGAATCATCCTCTTCTTCCCATCACAAACTCTGCAGTTCTTTCGAAGCGACGTGTTCTGCGGGCACTCAACTCAATGATAAGTATGATAAAAAGCTAAGGGTGATCGAACATAGATCAAAACGTAACAGGCGTGGTGATGATGGAGAATCGCCACTGAAACAATGAGGCCAACCCGATCTGGGCCAACCTCAACAACATCGAAGAGGAAACACGGCGCGAAAGGTGAAACACGAGCTGAAGAGGCGATGACGGATGGTGATGAAAAATGTTAGCGCAGATGTAGACAGACCGAAGGTCTTCCCCATTTACACACGAGAGGAACATGCTTGTCACGACAGTGAAAGGCCAAGGAGAGTGAGTATAAAGCTATATAGTGCAGGGTGGACCAGCTTTGAACAGCTACTTTCCGAGACCCCCGCTACGGCAGTCGAACCATTCCGTGGGACGATTATTTACCGATTTATTATCAACCAGCTCGGGCTTTCCATTGTCATTCGATTCTTCCCGCTGGCATTGTTTTCGTGTTAACTAATCTCCAGAAACCCTGATCCACGGTTAAGATTATACACTATTGACTTATATAATACATTGCTTCGGTGATACTCACATTCACAAAGGCGTCCAAGTGTATCAGAAACATGCGATTGATGACCTCAAGGCGTCCTTTTTGGGTTTGATGAACTAAACGTACAATAATCATGCCGCGTTCAATTTTTAGACACTAGCGAGAATACGTCGATGGCGTAAAACGTATTCAATCGAGTATGGTCATAACACGCGCGTCGTGTTCCTTAGGGCGTCTCTCATCACTGCTAAACGTTTTCGTATCGAGGTGTTAACGTCTACAGTTCCAACTTCCAAACAAAACAGCACGTAAGCCCAATAAGCGGCTCCACAATATGATGAGCTCCACAGCAAAAGAAGATCAGCTGTTCCTCTTTTTGGCGAGTCCTGTCACGCCACATGTATAACACTCCCTTATAGGTATATGTTAGCTCCCTTTTCCAGATCATTATACTCCCTTGAAAGACTCTTGGGTGGCGTGACTCTTCAAAGGAGTTGTGTAAGATGTCGAAGCTTACATAAAATTAAACAGCATATCATTTGAAAAGAAAAGAATATGCACGACGAGTCACTCAGTGATAGTAGCTACGAACAATCCGTGAAAAGACGAAGCTTAAGCAAAATGACACACAATTGAAGAAAACGTGAACGTGTCATAAAAATATACAAGCGATCACTGCGAAATCACTAACGTAAGCAAACGGTACAAGTAAATAAAGCCAATTCCTCCTCCTGTCTATTTTTTTTTTTTCGCAGTCGCCCCGCCGCGGTGGTCTAGTGGCTAAGGTACTCGGCTGCAGACCCGCAGGGCGCGGGTTCGAATCCCGGCTGCGGCGGCTGCCTTTCCGATGGAGGCGGAAATGTTGTAGGCCCGTGTGCTCAGATTTGGGCGCACGTTAAAGAACCCCAGGTGGTCGAAATTTCCGGAGCCCTCCACTACGGCGTCTCTCATAATCATATAGTGGTTTTGGGACGTTAAACCCCACATATCAATCAATCAATTCATTCACAGTCGCAGTGGCAAGCAACAGGACGGGAATCGAGCTCGCAGCCCCCTCTCTCGGCACAGCGCGACGCCAAAGCCACCGACGGCGCAGAGTGCAAGGACAAAAACCACTTCCCCTTCCTCTACCGGAAGCCCATCATCCGCACACCTAGTCACCGGCGGAAGCTTCCAGCGCCGAGTATCGGGAGGCCTCTCCAACGCACCCCATTAGAGATACACGTTACAGCATCCGCCAGAGAACAACCACTTCCGCGACGCGGCGTTACACATACCGCGACCGAACGGCCATTACGCCCCACTGAGCACGTACCAACTCAACCCAACCAGGAGGAGGCGGGGAGTACACCGCAATGACGCTCCGTGCATCGAGGTTAACTACACGCGGAGGGACGCGCGTGCGAGAGAGCGCGCCAAACCAAGCGGGCCCTTTTCCCCGTTCCCAAAGTCGCGCCGCCATCTTCCAGCACGGCGTCATGCACGTTGCCGGGTGCGGCCTGGAGAAGCGGGCCGCCGGGGCAGCCGATTGTCTTTTAAAGACGATAGCCTTTCTTGGGGACTTTCGACGCACAAACTTTGGTCTGTCTGTCTGTACATTTGTCTGTTTGTCCACCGTTACCGCGAACCGTGTATTCTAAACAGCATTAGCCGATACCCCGAACGGCCGACCCCATCCGCAGCGTCCACCAACGTTGCTCAAGGATCAGCGTTCATACGTGTGCGATTGTTAATTAAAAAGCAATTATTGCGCATATCAGAGGCACCATAACAACACATATATTCTGCACGTTCGTCTTTTACTAAAAAAGGCATACATAAGTAATTCTAAGGACCGTAGCGTTTATCACTCTTGGCTGACCATCCAACGCTTGCGCGAAGAAGCGAGTGTTTCTAACGCTTTGATGAGACGAGACGGTGGTGGCACCTACCCGTCGCCTTGCGTTCTACACCTTATCACCTCTGAGATGGGCGCGCACGCCCGTCTCAGGTCCACGTGCTGTATTTTCCTAATAAAACTACCAGATGGCGCTCATGTCTCACGTGTGACGTGACTTGATGCGCCCGTTCAACTCCGCTGCACGCTCGAGGCACTCTAACGCAGCGCCTCCGGAATACCATTCACCGATTTTCTGGCGCAGAACGTGAAATAAATGTTTCTGTTCACTCTCATTTACACGCAAGACTATGGTCTTTCGACGACATTTGTAGATTACATGCAGATACAGGGCCAATTTTTTCTACACACTTTGCGCTTCCTGTATCATGTATAACGCATATACACGCATTATGCATACAACACTCACACGAGCCATCACTCGTGTTGGCATACGCTCGCGCGAACACATGCACTCACACGATAACATCTGGGGCGTTACGTCCCAAAACCCGCGATATGATTCTCACAGTGACGCCGCAGTGAAGGGCTCCGGAAACTTTGCCATCTGTAAACGTGCACTCGTGCAGTACACGGGCCTTTACCATTTCGCCTCCATCGAAATGGCCGCGACCGGAATCGAACCCGCGACCTTCTGGTCAACAGTAGGGCGCCTTAAGCCCTGCTCCACCGCGGCGAACACAAGCCATCGGTGCCACTGATTCGGCATCGCAATACCGCAGCCAACGACGCCGATGCAAGATGCAACAAGTTGCTGTTCGAACGGAAAGTATTTGCTCGAGTTTAAAGGTGCACTAGATATAAGGACTCTCGCATTAATTACACCGCAGTTTCACGATACCGAAAACGGCTCACTTACTGTGAGACGACGGCAAATCAAGTGGAAAAACTCGCGAAAATAAAAAAAAACGCTTGTAGCGACGCGTAATTGGTCCGTATTGTTTTTCGGCAGACTGTAAAATGAAGTCCACTGCGACTTCATAAAACGCGTGGTCGCTAAGGAAAAAACGGAAATCGAAGTCTACATAAACCGCAAGCGGAGGAAACGAGACGCCCCTTTCTTCGCGGAAAACAAAAATACGTTTTAATGGTATAGCGTCGTATATACCTTTCCATTACGTTGGACGGGTCCACCGAGTCTGTACGTATACGCAACATTGCGTGGACCAGAAGAAAACGAGGGGGAAAAAGCGCTGACCGTGACGACGCGGTCCGGCGATTATCACTACTCCCAAGCGCGCCCGGCGGAAACGCAACGCGCGCGCATGCGTGGTAACTGCAAGGAGACCGCTACGTTATACTCGCCGAAGCGAGTCGAGCAGTCACCGCCGCCGCCGCGATACGTTTCAGAAAAGGCCGAAGTGACACGGAGCGCGACTAACGTGCAACATATTTGTAACAATGCGGGCTTTAGGAGTATATAGTGGTATGTGTATGCTCTATTTGTTGGCACAAACACAAAACTTTCGCCAGCTCGAAAGACACGTACGTAAGAGGAGCGAAAGGACAAGAGACAATACAAAAGTATGTATTTTGTATTTAGAATGAAGTGGCGCAAGGACAACAGCTTCTTGAAAGAAGCTTCCGCGTTTAAACACGGGTCGGCGAACTCACCGAGTCGACCCACTCCGACTCAGATCGAGCCGAGAGTCAGAGTTCAAGTCCGAGTGAGTCCGGCTCAGGAATATTCTGGTGGGTCTCGAGTCAGAGCGAGTCCAAAGCGCAACATTTCTCGAGTGAGTAAGAGTTCACTTATCTTTTGCCCACCTAAGCCGCGTTATAGGAGCGACGCAAGAGCAAACCAATGTAACTGTAACGGTTAGCTAAGCAAAACGCGTGGCTAGCCACTGCTACCTGACTGCATATCATGAGGGATGCCCTAAAAAATTAATTTAATACAACAGAGCACGTACAGGCGGGCAAACTACTGTCAGCTATCAGAATGGACACTCGCAAAAAAAAAAAAAACGAAAAACTTTGAAACCCTGGCAAGTGGAAGCGCCATGAGGTGCACAAACAGAAAAAAAAAACCGTAATGAAACATTATGCGCTAAATTCCATTCGCTCCGATGTACAGAAAAGGGGGAAACGGGGTGGGAGGGTTGGCAGCCGACACCCGGCGAGAATTATCGGCCTGCCTCGCATTTGCAACACGTCCGATACCAATGAAAACGATGAGGCCCTGGAATCGAACCCGCGTCTTCTGTAACCAGCAGCACGACAGATTACGTGCAAATACCCTTGCTACCAGAGGAAAGTTAAACGCGGTTGCGACCAACCACGGTTCGCCGATGTTTACACAGCGCAAAAGCACCCATCCTCCAAAAGAAACCATGCTCCACGGACGCAGTCATTTCGTCGCTTAACCAGCAAACTTAGTTGTGAGGTACATATCTGCACACTCGCTCACATGCTATGGCAGTGCCCGGCGTTACATGGCGCAAAGTTCAGCACAGAATAAGACTGGGAGAGGGCTCTTAAAAGCCCCGAACTCTCAGTCCAACACACGGCAGTCCAGGAGGCCTGCGAACGGGCGGAGGGCCACGGTCTTCCAGTCCCGGCGAGGACGCGGCCAGCAACTGCGGTGGACCCCTGTTAGGGGGGTGTCTGAGAAGTTCTCCAGAACCAAAAGTTCACTGCACTTCACCAAACCAAGGTTGCCAAACTCGGTTTCCTACAAAAGCGCGGGTAGCGGCATAACAGCGGTTTCACGTACCGTGTATCACAAACGAACCGCGGTCACACGTAACCACGGTTACGTTAACCGCGGTTTAGGCTGCCCATGTAACAATTCAATTCTTTATTCATCATTAGTACAGAAGGAGGTCCCGGAGTTTCAAAACTGTCAGGGGGACCGCCTATTGCCGGGTGTACTAGAGAACTCAAAACTAAAAGCGAGGACCCGAACTCCTCGTTCGGGCACATGACAGTGGTGGGAAAAAGAGAGGAGAAACTTGCCCGCGGCACGCAGTCTCGCGAATCCGCCACGCGGCGAGGAGAGTGACTCCACCACAAATCCACGTGATGGTTGCGCGTGGCACGTGCCAAAACACTCGGGACGGGGTGTGGCTCGGCGGGCAGGGCAGGGCAGCGAGGTTTTCCCAAACTGCACGCAGCGCGTGGGACGACGACACACAAACAGTGAGCAAAGGAAGAAGGAAAAGGGAGAACGAAGGGGGTTTCGCACGCAACACCGGCCAGCGAGAGGGTCGGAGGACTCTGCCAGCGCCACTTGGAAAAAAATAACTCGCTATGCCGCAGCAACGGAACCGAGAAGAACCACGAGGAAACGATATTCTCACTTTTTTTCTCACTTTTTATTTCTCGTTTAGCGTCACGAGGACAAGTACTGGTGAAGAAGCGAAGCGAGACTCGAGGTTGGCGGAGCGCTCAGCTTGTCACGTGCAAAGGAGGAAGCGGTGGTAGTCGAGAGGCGTACAACCTCAGACACTGCCACAGCAACAGAGAACGATCACGAGGAAACGATATCGTTTTTTTTTTTTTCTCGTGCTTAGCTTTCCTTTTCAAATCCAAGGAAACCGAGGAGGAAAATGCTAAGAGTACGATAGAATGAGGGAGGGAGCGGACTGTCACGTGATGAGAAAGGAGAAGGATGCACCAGAATCCTCACGTGTTTTGTTTTTTGTTTTTTTTTTGTGGTGGAAAACAGCTAAGCGACAGCGTCCAAAAAAAGCTGCGCGCACCGTTCAAACGAAAACAAGGCAGTATCGCAACGCTGTCACTCCACAGTCGATGTATTTGGCAGTCAAACAAACGAACAAAAAAAGAGGGACGCATATAATCCTGCAGTGGTTCGTTAATCTAGTTTAGCGCCAGTAAATCAGTGCGCGCACGCTATATAGAAAACACACGGTGCAATGAAGATATCGTCGCGGCAGCAGGGGCTTTCTTCCTTCCTCGAAGGCGGCCCGGAAGGAATAATTACGACTGCGCACGCGAGTTACCGTGCATGCTAGCGACGAATGTCGTTCGTTTCGATTGGAACGGTAAGAAAGCAAGCGGGAAAGACTGGGTTCGAAGGGCGTTGCCCGATTTTTTTTTCTCACCGGCTTTGGAGGGGGGGGGGGGGGGGGGCTTCTGCAATGCGCGATCACGAATGTGCCCGCCTTCTTGTGACTTAGCGGGCACTATCCTAAAGCTTAGCAGCACGGTGAACGATCAATACATAGCGCCCGGAGATTCCAACGAAGCCAAAGCCGCAATAAATTTTATTTGGCTTTTTTTTTTGAAAATTTTGTTGAAATCTACGCTCTATTCTTCGTGACCCGTAATAACGTCGATGGTTTTAGGCGCCAAAAGCCCGACGAGATTATCGGGCGCGCCGCGGTGGAGGGGCTCTGGAAATTTTGACCACTTTGTGTGAACGTGCCCCGAGATCGCAGAGTAAACAGGCTTCTAGTATATCGCCTCCATATCGAAATGCGGCCTTCGGGAACTAGAATCGAACCTGCGTCCTCGAACTTAGCAGTCCAACACTGTCGATACGGCAAAAGAAGAACGCTTATTTGACTTAAGGTCTAGGTGACTGCGACACAGCAGAGCAGAGAAGAGGAATAACCATTACAAAACAGCTCTTTGTTTACATAAACACGCCGCATCGAAATTTCTTTCTTTTTTTCTTTCTCTCGTTGTTTCGTTTTGTAGAAACGCAAGATAACGGCAAAGTTCACAAGACGAAAGCGGCGTTCCAGCGGTGCAAAGGCAAACAGCCTCCGAGACAAACACCCGCCCCGAAAAATCCGGCAGGTCACGCACATGCGGTGTTTCGCCACTGGGTTTCCCCTTTCCGCGGCCAACGGGGGCTTATCGGGCGACGGCACCGCAGAGAGCCTGCATACACCTTCGCCCACCAACGCAAGCAGCTTTGGAAACTTCCACGCGCAGGGAAAGGCTTCACGAAAACAGGCAGGAGATTAGCTCCGTAGAAAAGGGGCTCGTTGCTACACTCCAGTCATTGTCTATATAGTGCACTGTAGCGAAACAGTCATTAGGCATAGTTGGTAACGATTCATTCTGAATGCAAAAAGTTGGGCGCAGTACGGAAAACGCACTAGAGATGAGAGACTGCTGCGTCTGTGTTGTCGTTCTCTTCCCCAGCCCCTGTTCCGTAATGCGCCCAACTTTTTTGCATTCGGAATGAAATGCCTGTATGGTACGATTCTTCCAATTCTTCAATTTCGCCACCTACTATTTCTTCGCAGGTTTGTCACGCACGCCTCTGATTGGTGCAAACGTCAACCGGCGAGATTTGACAGTGCACAGAAAAACACCCGTGACGACGATGCTTTTTTATTATTTTATTTTAAACAAATGGTAAAGCTAGTACAAAATCAATTGTTTCGGTTTAAGCTACGAGTTATGTTGGATACGTAGGATATCAGAGCATAACTTGGCCAGTTAAGTGTTAGGGTTAAGTGTTAGGGTTAAGTGTTAGGAATGACCAGTTTAGTGTTAGGGTAATTATTGAATGTTAATTGGATGAGTTGATTGAAAGAACAACCGGTTTCCTCGTGAGCGGCTCATCTAAGGTCGCCTTCTCCACTCCCTGTGAAATACTGCAACACTACTCAATACTCAATGCGAATCGATACTTAACAGCACTACACTGGCCTAATTACTGATAATTGGCTCGTAATATATATTTTTTTTCCTGTTGACCTCTCAGCCCATGGTTGGAAACGCGCGCATCACGAGGTTCACCAAATACTGGGGATTCGAGAATTCTACCGCCCAAGAGCCGTAAAACAAGTCATGAACGTTTACTATACCGAAATTACCATCCAATAATGAAATTTAACAATGAAATAACACATCCGAACGCTCCTGTCTAGTTGGTAAACAGAGGTCATTCGAGAGGCTACGTGGAAAGAAAGCTTCGATCAGCACCTTTATATCCGGTCACTTGCATCGAGGGGTCACTGAACGCAAATGGCCGATATATAACGTTCCTATTCTGAACGACTAGCGCCAAAGGCTTATAAAAACAAAAACAAAATGAGGCGGGCGAGAAAGGTGACCTTTCGGTCAGAAAACAGTATACTCGCAACAGATCAAATCTTTCACCAGTGTACCTTTTTCCTTTTCTTTTTTTTCCTTGCAAAAGGAGTATCTCGTCCGGATCTCGCGATTATGTACCATGAATAAAACGTTGCCCTAAGCGCCACTTAACGCCGTCAACCGAGTCAAGCATAGCCGCCCAAGCGCGACACAGAACTACAAACCGTGCGATCAGTCACTTAGCAACCACTGCAGTTACGCAATGCGTTAAATGCCGCCACGCTGTTACCAACGGCTCGTCTAACGCTTCGAAGGGCGGTTCGATCAACCTGAACTAATACTAAGTGCAGCGCGTTGCCCAGGGCAATTCAAGAGAGGGGGAAAAACGTTTTGAAGTAGAAAGACAAAAAAAAGTAAGTCAAGATTGAAAACAGTTGTTTGTAAGTATCTTAACGTGCTGGCGCGTTTTCCGAGCAAATAGTTGAGCGGGAACTTGGTTTGGGCCCAAACCACGCATGAGGGAGCAAATGAACGTCGCCAAGTGTATGTAATGGTATAGTGAGAACGCTATAGGAAACTGGAGAGGATAACATCGTGAAGTGTTACGTCTCAGAACCACGACACGATAACGAAGGACGCCGTGTAGAGGACAGCTCCGGAAATTTCGACCAGCTGGGGTTCTCTAACGCGCGCCTAAATCTAAGCACGCGGGCCTCTCTATTCGCAACTTTCACGACCTATAGCTGGCGCGAGTGCACATCCAACATGGCAGTCGTTGAGATGATCATTCCGAAAGACGATACCGGAAAGTACACGTTTGGCGAAGGCTGCAATTTATCGCGCTTCGGTGGCCCTTCGATTTATGTTTTTGAGAAAGTAGGGGAACGCTAACATAAAAGATTAATACCCCTGTCACACGGGCACCCGTGAAGACCGTTCAACTCCCTCGTCTTTACGACAACGAAGATGCGGTTGGTGTCACACGGCCACCCTTACGCAAACGAAGGTGAACGGAGCATTTCGCAAAGGACGTTCAACGATCTCCCTTCGCAGCGAAACGAGGTACTCTCGTCTTCAGCAGTCTAGAGGTCAGAGAAACATTTCGAGCACTAAATGGCCGCAGTGAAAGAATAATACATTTTAGCAATATTAAACGTTCTTTCGTTGTAGTACTCATTCACAACGCGTGTTTGTTTACAATATTTACGCCCGCCAGAGTTCACTTACTCTCAACACCGATGCCCTACACACCGTGCCTCGCGAGTCGGGCCGGCCGGCGCCAGCCGATCAACGTCATTACCAGCGCAATATCGCACCACTTCCTCACGTCGTCCGCTGTGTCACTCATGGCTGAAGAACACAAAATGTGCGCTCACGAGGCAAGGAAGCATAAGAACTTTCGTACCGGGCATGTACACAGGCAACAAAACAACTAAAAGCACAATGTGGCCAGCGTCACTAGCAGCATTGATACAATTAGCAAATGCGTTTTTATTTGAAATTATTTTTGATGGTGTGTTAGTCGCGTACTAACTTTATAGTGCTTTTTTGTAAAAACCGCATAACGAGGATTCACAAAAAAAACCAATAGGGATCAAATTAGAATACTTTTCCGAAAATCAAACAGCGCCAGCTGAGCCCCCTCGCGGCAACTGTTACAACCTTGTCATTGCCGTGTGACACCGCCACAACTCCTTCTCCGTCGAACCCCCTAGGGGAGATTTACGTTGACGGTGTTCAACGGAGTTTGGTGGTGGCCGGGTGACAGGGGTATAAGTAAATAAATGCTGGGTCGCACAATGAGCAGATAAATATGCGGAAAACTGTAAATAAGGCACACACGTGCGTTTTTTACCAGGCGTTGAGCGTAATCGCGCGCAACGCCTGGTGTCATGTTGGAAAATTATTATAATGGGAGTCTCCGTACAAATTTCTCAGTAATGTCAGAAACATTTTCGCAGGCGCGCTTTGTCTTACAGTTTTGCTTGCATTGTATTCAGCGCAAAGCTCGTTAAGCTCACCTAAAAGCACGAAGCAGAGTAAGCTGACGAAAAGAAATTGTTTTTCAACGCCGAAGCACAAGCACCATGTCATATTACCGGCAACACGATTTTAGGGTGCTTTATTGAGTGAAATAACAACAACAGAATATCAAAAAACAATTCGGCAAGCAGAATGAACAAAAACCATCGTGGTAATATATAGAATTTTCGGGTTTAAAGAGGGGACGTGCCCATTATTATTTTATCTTTCAGTGTTTGAGAAGTACAAAAGATAGCAAAAAGCGCCATCAGCAAGTAAGATCGAGCACAAATTGCTGCAGATGCGGAGGTCATGGAGGCACTTCGCAGACGCCTCTGATGTGTAATCAAGTGATGAACGTTTTAAGACCGGCCCATTCATCCTATTCTAGAGGCGGAACGCATTCCTAATTTAGTTATGCTACTGTTTGCCCAGCGACCGTGTCGAGCAGACGGTCTAAGCGCGAAAACTGCGAACGTGGAAGTTGCTTTACTCGTACACAAAATAGGTGATGAATACATTCACGGGCTTCGGTTATTTGCCTGTAAATTTTAACCCTCTTAACCACTCATGGCTTTTTGGGGCGCTAATTCGAACGGGAGACTTAGTTTTCCTCACGATGTATAGAGGCTGTGAGTATCGAGGCTCGCAATCAGTCGGCTTTTGTCGACTGAAATCAGTCGCATTCTCCTTTTTTCTTTCTACTTTGCCTTTAACTTGGGAGACTCAAAGGGTTCCAGTAATATCGAGGTCGTTTACAAGGTTGCAAAACGACCACGAATGCGGGAAAAGCAGCAGCAACGACTGCTGCTTGAAGCAGGTCCAAAACTTCAATCATCTCAACAGAGCTTCCGGCCAGCACCGCACCGCGGCGCCACGGTACCTGGAAGTTGCGAATAGGATATCGCATCCGTCGAGACGCGACCGCCGCGACAGGAATGCCAGAAGTCGAGCACGACAGCTTCTCTTCTTTCGGTCAAAATCGAAATTCAACCACTGTCGTGCCAATACAAACATTTAGTGACGTCGCAGCGTAAAAACATGACGTCACATACACAATATGAGAGAGAGTTAAATTATCGCAATCTTTTTGAAAATACTCGCCAAGGGTCAACAGTATATACAGCTTAATCAGCATTTACATCGGAATTTGGCGCAACTTTCAGGCACCGTCTTCCCCAGAAAATTACGGGAAACATCGCGGCAATTTTCCTCGTCAAGCGTTTGACTCATTCCATTAATACACAAGAGCAGCTTTATATACAGCGGGGATGCTGAATTCCGCCGCCGCCACCACCACAACCACCACTAGCGGCCTTCCTGCATTATTCAGTGCGCCGGCCTTTTTCTAAGCCCCCCCCCCCCCCCCCTTCCCTTCTCGAACACTAAACACATACTGCAGCCCAGAAGAGCCGATGGGGTAATCGCATGCAGAGTGTCAGTAAGTGGTAGGTACCGTACTTTCCGAAATATAAGCTATACAATAGGTTCAGGGCCCGCGGAGGCAAAGTTTGGCTTGGTATGTTATTTCTTAATAGCGTGAATTTTCTGGGTAATCTACAATGACTTTTCCAACTACCCATGAGCAGCACATACACCCCAATTAAAAAAAAAAGCTTATCGAACGTTTTCATATCGTTCCTTCGAAAACATAATTAAAATGGCAATAACATAAAGGGCGGGTATAAAATAACAGTGGTGCAGCACAACGAATTTTTATTATGACCCGAAAAGCATGTAGATAGACTGATAATATAATAGAGCTGATGATAATAGAGCATGTGAATGGAGTAATAAAACACGTTGAACGCCAATAACAGACCTCGTAGTGGACATACGTAATGAGTCTAAATCAGCATGCCTGGAATCACCACGGGGAAAAGATCGTGCTTTTAGGTGAAGCCAACCGTTCGCGTCTGGCTGACGCACGTACCATGTTAGCTCGCATGATATTGCCACTTCGACCTAATTACCCGCATAATACCATTTGTGCGTCTAGCGTTCATATTCAACGTAAATGAAAGTAAACAGACAATTTTAACGCTCTTACCACTAAAATAGCCACTTATATTTTTCTCGAGCCCGTCTAAGGAGCCAAGAAAATGCCAGAAATACATGGTCGTTGGCAGGAGGTGCAAAAGAGGCACTTGCATCCTCCCTATGCTCTCTGCACCCCACCCCGATCCATTAAAAAAAAAAAAAAAACACGGCAGTCAATTGTACCTCACCAAAGCCACAACACCACTACTCCCCCGATAGTGTCACACGGATTTGCGCCTCCTGTTAAGTTTGGCCTGGAAATTCATCTGGGCAGACGCCATGGTGCGTAAGCCGGTCCACTGGAGAGGCTCTCAATCCCTTCGGCACCCGGTCTGCCAGACGCTGTCGAAGATTTGAGTAATTACCCAGACCATGTGACAAGCGAAGGCGAGTTCCTGACTTTCAACTGCGGACCCTTTTGTCATCCCTTCGAGCAGAAGCGGTGACTGATGCCCTCGGTGATTCATCTGGCGACGGGGAAGCTTTTGCGACCGGCGCCAGAGCTGACAGGAGAGCGGCGCTCCTTTTAATCCCCAATCAAGTAGCCGACCGGCCGGCTGCCTATGCCCGCCTGGCATTGTCCCTGCTAGCCGGAGGATGAGACGTCGTGTCACCACGACATCGTAAACAGTTCCAGAGAGGACAACAAAGAAGGCATCTTCCTGGAAGAGACCGTGGCGGCCGCCGCAAATCGCCACGCTAATTAAGCGAACAAATCGGCGGACCCTTTGATGTACGTTGTCAGGATCATGGAAACTCTCGACTAGCGGCACACACACGACGAGGAAGAGCCCTGCTGGCGCCACCTTGCAGTGCAGTGTTCACGACTCAATATTGGACGTGCACGTGGACCGTGCATGCTCGTCCCCCTCACCTGTTGTGTGTGTGTGATTGGTGTTCCACTCGGAGAGGAGGATCCCGACAGGGCCTAAAACGACGCCACAGAGTGCTGGACGTCGCTCTGAACTATGTAACGGTTCATTCACCACGCTCGTGGTTTGGGAAACCCCTAAGCTTTCTTTGCTGTAAATATGTGTAAATAGTGCCATAAACCTGTTTTGTTTTTCGTATCCTCCAGCAACCTTCCTTCCGACCCAGGCTTAACACTCCCAAGACGAAATCCTGTGGACACCCCATGGGCATAATACAGAGAGAGCACTCTTGGTTCCAATCGCGCGAACATAAATCTTACACACACACACACACACACACACACACACACACACACACACACACACACACACACACACACACACACACACACCACACACACACCACACACACACACACACACACACACACACACACACACACACACTAATATAATATCTACGGTTTATTGTCTCAAAACCACCATATGATTATGAGAGACGCCGTAATGGAGGGCTCCGGAAATTGCACTGACGTCCCACAGTACGCCGGCCTCTGCCACTTCGGCTCCATCGAAACACTCAACACAGTGTATAGTGTACGGTACACCGCCACGGCGTCCTTTTGCCACGGCGCAGCAGCGAAGGTTACATACGCGATGTCCGAAGGCGGACGCGGCCTGTTTGCCATGTAGGGGAGAAAGGAAGACATACAAAAGATCAGGAAAGTGGACAAGGAGAAGAAGAAGCGCGGCTCGTTTCACCCAGAAAGCCCGAATCGCCCCGGCTACCGCCACCGCCAAGTGAGCGCGAAGAATGCGCACGCGGAAGCACTTCTAACGAACTGTGTGAAGTGGGTCGTCTCCTTCCCTAGGGTTTCTCCCAAAAGCGAGTCACAAAGTGACCCACCTTCTTCCCACACACACACATTTCGCACGTGCGTGTGTCTCTCTTGGCCCGGTATTGCGCCAACTACCCCCAACACCCCCCTCCTCTTGAGACTGCAACGCTTGAAGCATCGTCGAGCCCCTGAGATGAGTTTTTGCAAGCATATCAGAACCGCGGAGCTCGGAGGCTTATGGTTCTTATCGCTGCCAGCGTTATACGCCGGAAGCGATTGTGCAGTGAGCCTAAAGGCTGGTGCACACCGGCGACTAGCAGCGGTCGCGCGACCATTTGCGACTGGTCGCAACCAGTCGCGAACGGTCGCAAACGGTCGCAAAGCGACTGCGTGGGCCAGTCGCTTCTTGACCGATTTTTCAGTCGCGCGACTGCAGTTGCAAAGCTGCTTAACCAATCAGCGATGCTCAATTTTTTTTTCATTGCGCTGGCTTCCTGCCGCCAGATACAAACGAGTGCGTTCCTCTAGGTCTGTGGCACCATGGCCACCACGGAATACTTGGCTTGGAGATGGCGGGCCGCAGCAACTCGAGCAAATTGTCGAATTTACGTGGTGGCATTCGCAAGAAGCTAAACACCGTCAAAGTAAAGAGAAAATAGATTGTGCACTATCTTTTACCCATATTCAGAAACTTTTTTTTTTGTCTTGAACTTGACTTGTCAGCGCATTCAACGCAGCGTGTTTGGAAGGCGTTTGTACTTCATGCCTTGGCAACGACTTAAGACTCCACGTTCGAGACGCATTTGTGCTGCATTGTAGGCTGTGGTAAGTCAAGGGAAATTCAAGGATGGTTTCTGAATACGTACGACTCTCGGAAATACTCCTCGTCGTGTCAGCGCAGCTCTGAAGGCAGGCGGCTTGCATGGCCGGTCAATTCCCGCGATCGAAAGGATGGTCACATCCACTACCGGCTTTTTTTTTCTTTGGAGGCATCTGTGATGCCAGCGCTGACACCATGGCACAGTGCATCAGCACCATGAAATTGTCTTGTTCTTCGCTTGAATCGAACTTGACGCTGTTGGGAACGCTGTGCGAGAACGGACTCAGCTGGCGGCGATCAGCTGATCGCGCCGGTCTCAGGAGTTCTCGCTCATAACGAGATCCGGACGTGACTCTCCGGTTTTGCGACTTCCGGTCGCTCGCATGCAGCCTCTGTCGGTGTGAACATCAGTCGCTTTTTGGTCGCCAGTCGCGAATGGTCGCGCGACCGCTGCTAGTCGCCGGTGTGCACCAGCCTTAAAACACGACCGAACGCGCTGTGAATAAATGCGAGTGTCAGTTCCCATCGGCGACAAATTATCTCGCGTTTTTTTTTTTTTCGTTTCCCTCTATTTTGTAACTACTACTACCATTCAAGTAAAACAAAGTTGCGCGAGATTGTATTCGAGCCATGAAGGTATTTGGAAGCGCAAAACACAATAACTAGACCAGGGCTTGTCTTGTCTAATTCTTACAAGTGTACTTTGTGTGTTCTGTTGCGCTTCCAAATACATTCAAGGCTCGAGTAAAAAAAAAATTTATGAAGACACCCGGGATCGTAGTTTGAGAATCACTTTTGTGGGGGGGGGGGGGGGGGAGGTATTGCCAAAAATGCCGCTTGCAGCAAGCGCCGATTAACTGATTAAGGAAAGGCGAGTAAATTGTCGCTGCAGCCATTGGGCACGCGAGATACTACAAGTTACGCGATGCGACTCTGTCGTAAGAAGTGACCACTTCAAAATACGGCCTCCTTGGCTATCATTATCTGCTGTTGTACAAAATTGTTTTTAACACAAACGCAGGTTCCTTCATAAATTCCACAAACGTCATGTTATGCTCACATTTAGGTACACCGATGTAGCACATGCGAACGGACCGCTCTATTGACCTGCCGTGTCTAGACCCGAATGTAAATTCAATCATAGCGAAACGAGGAATTATCAACAAGCAACGTTGCATATCAAGTGCATTTCGTGATGACGTAGTTGGACTACGCCGACTCTTTAGACTTAACAGTCCCGTCTCACCGAGTCCTTCCAACACCACCCAGAAGTTGTTGGTCCTTCGCGTCTGTATAGTATGTGGGGTTTAACGTCCCAAAACCTCCATATGATTATGAGAGACGCCGTAGTGGAGGGCTCCGAAAATTTAGACCACCTGGGGTTCTTCAACGTGCACCCAAATCTGAGCACACGGGCCTAACAGCCGGGAATCGATCCCGCGACCTGCGGGTCAGTAGCCGAGTGCGTTGGCCACTAGACCACCGCGGCGGGGCCAAGTCCTTCGCGTCAACCAATCAGAACAGATAACAGGACGAACAGACATATTCCAATTGTTTGCCTCCGCACGATCAGTAAACAAGTAGCCTGCACTGAATGAGTCCCTATAGAGAGCGCGTCACTCTTCTACTGGGTGGTTTACACGAGCCCGATAGTCTTCGATGGGCTGCACAAAACTGGTTTATGTGCAAGTGCAGCTGATACGGACGCAGTAATCGTACGCAGTTTGCTTGCCTTGGATCCACACAGGAAAGACAAACGATAAGCCGCGATTGAAACGACAGAAGCCACTTCGGAAGAGATCGACTGCATCATTCGGAGCTGACGGTGGGAAAGTCATACGTCTCCCTTTCATACTGTCTACCGCTATTAATCAGCAAAGCAATCTGAGATGGGACCGTTCGTTACAGAAACTTTCTCACGGATGCAATTTCATTGTACGAATGCACCGGGGTTCAATAACCTCAAACAAGTGAGTGGCATAGGATGGCTATGCGGAAGAACAATGGACCAAGCGAGGGCGCTGCACTTTACGCACACACCGCGTACGGGCAACGGCGAAAGAGAGAAGAACTCCAAATGACCAAGCCAGCTGATTCCCTATCAGCGTCAAATGAATCCTGTTCGGCCGCTCCGCACATACATGCGTGCCTGTCTATAACGTGATAAGCGGACGGCGCGCACTATACCACCGCGAAGGCTTGCCGCTGTTCGGGTTTCATTTGACGCCGATGGCGCAACATTCTTTCAAGGCATGTTTGCTGGCCAAACTACTATACTCCGCTAAAACCTAGTAGAATCGTTTCGCCCACCAAACTGCAGCGTGGACCTGTCATCAATATCTCGTCCCCTTTCCGTTCCAAATATGAGCACTTTTTTTTTTCCAACCTCGGCTCGTGCAACCACTACGCATACGAATAGCTAAAGTATTGCTGTTGCTGTCTAAAACATCACGTTACAGAGCCAACGAAAAGGAGGTCAATTAGTAGCGATATGCGCGCGTCTTCACTGCCTTTCTCGTGTCGTTTATCTGCACATTACAGTAAAAAAAAAAAAAATGCCGTGCTAACTATCCCGCCTAATCTATGAAAGAGCCATTGCTTTTGAAACCCACACTCTTTTCATCACAGCGCCACGTCTAAAGCGCGCCGATCCCCTATATGGCGGGAAAAGTCGGGAAACTCGTCTTGAATGCGGACGATTTAATTTCGGCGATACCGGCTGTCGACGGCCCCCTATTGAAACCTCACTAAACGGGCATAGGACACCGCCAGAAACTGAAAAAAATAAAAGCGGATTGGGAGATACGAGTTGATGCGCTCACGTTATATAACTGTACATGATAACCGAGTGCTCCTCAAACAGCTGCGGCCAGTACAGGTGCGGCCAGAGGACGCGGCATATATGTGTGACATGGCCCGAGACGGGTTGGGATTCCGAATACTACACTGCCGGCACGCGTGTATGACTCACGGACCCCGGTTGTCGCGTCTTTTTTTTTTTTTTTCTGAAAAGCAGAGCGGCGAGGAGCGGATACCGGTTGACATCACGACATCGGGGACTGCACAGCTGTAGCGCGCAGTCACGTCGGAATAGCGTCAGCTAGTACAGCGCACATTCTACGGCACCGCTGTTAACAAATTTGTACTTCTAGAGGAGTCGGTGCTTCAGTTTACGTATGAGGCTTAATGCTTACCACGGCACCTCGCATTTAGTATCATGTAACCGGGTAAGCCGATGCCGGATGATGGCAATTTCTGACCGAATTACACAACCGCGTTTGTTGGCTAACGATTTCCAACCATCGGGGCATTCGTTGTTCACAACAGGTCCAGTCGCGATCAGTATTACCTTCAATTTTCAGGCATTCATGATGCCGTTTTTTTTTCTTTAATTTTAGCGCTTTTGTTTCTAAAACAGGGGCCGCAACACTGTGACTGCAGTTCAATACAGCATCGTTACTATCTTTGCTTCGCTTTTTTCCGACTGAAAAAAAAAATGACTGAAATCGGGCATAGAATTTAATCACGCAGCGATTTCCCAAGTTCACCGTTTCTCATTGTAACCCCGAAGTGACGCCATGTTTCACCGCCCAGAAGCGGTCATGTAGTGAACTCCCAACACTGCACTCGCATTCGCGACGTCGGTAAACAGTATGACTCAGAGAAAAAAAAGAAAAAAGACGCTGCTGTACTGACGATGGGACGCCGTGTATGCAGCAAGGGCCCATTTTAAGAAAAAAAAAGAAAAGCAAAAATAATATTAACAGGACGCCGTCTCGAGCAGACCAAGGCCAAACCCGTTTTCAGTCATCGGGAAAACGCCCAGCCACACACACATCGACCAAAAGAGCTCGCCGCCTGTGACTCACACAAGCCCCTTGCACCGAGAGAAAAAAAAAATGAAAACAGGCGCACGACGCGGTTGACGACGTCTCTGGTGGTATTTCTTCGAAGTTTGCACGGCTGTAGGCCACGGTACACACGCTGCAAACATTTTTACACACGCCAGCCTCTTTCTACCGTGGGTAACGACCGATGATTAATACAACTCCCCCTCCCCGAACACCAAGCTAACACTTTAAGATCCCGACAGCCTCTAAAAGGTCATTCATTGCCAACATTCGCGATATTGATATCAATCGAAACTGCGCGATGTTTAGGTGAATTCGGATCGCACGCTTTGCCGAACAGTATTTTTTATACGCAAGTACTTGCTGTTGGGCTAGTCGTCACCAAGATAGCTAAGTGAGCATAATTTCAACTGGTATAGGTACAGAGTATGTATACCTGCTTATGTGTTTCTCCGTTTTCCTTTTTTTTTTTTTTGCTCCTTTCTCAGAGCTGTACGAACGAGGTTCTACTATACACGGATTTATGTGGGCCACGGCACACTGCGCATGCACAGAAAGCATTTCTTAATAGAAATTTACATTTTTACATTCAATACTCGGGCTTCAAAATCACACATGGCGCCACTGTTCCAAACCCGCGTCGACAGTAGGTGTTCCGCTAAAGGTATATGGAATACGCTATGGTTTCGTGCCTGGTTACCGACCGGGAAGATCCGCGCACGTTCATTCGCGAAACACGTCTTTAATTTCCTATAGGCGCCAGATCGCGAAGAGCTGGAAAAATGCAAATACGTGCCGCTAGGATCTCTACCTAAAAGTGCTGCACTTTCATAAGCAACTGTAAAGTGAGTCGAAACGTTACACAACACCGCCGCTCCACGTTTCGTAACGCGTAGTTCTACATACACTTTCTTCCCGTCCGTCGAGTTAAATTAGGCGACTCCAAGCGTTATTAAGACCCTTCAGCTCCCGAGACCATGCACAGAGAAAAAGAATATGCCGAAATAGGAGAACCGTTACAACCCCCCGCCCCCACTGCCCCCCGAGGCCCTGGATTTTAATCGGCGAAACGAATAAGCAGATTATAAGACGAGAAGGAGCAAGCGAGATGGCGGATAAATCAAAGGAAAAAAGCGAGATACACAGTGAAGAGAAAGATTACGTATAGAATAGAGACAAAAACAAACAAAGGACCTCGATTTCGCGAAAGCGCGGTTCGCGGGAGCAAATCAAAACCGACTCAACGAGGCGAATATGTAGGTCGCCGCAAATACACCCGTGCGCATTTCGCTCATACCTGCATGCGAGCTCTCGCAACTGTCCCTTATACGGCGCAGTTATCGCTGCACCAACCGCGAGCGCACATCACGCGCTCTTCCTGAATACGCGTAGTACACGTCGAGATATACCGCACACGCCTTGCCAAGTGTGTAATGACGCCCGCTGGATAGCGCGCGCGCGCACACAGCCGCAATCGAAGCTGGCACAATGCTCAGTAAAACGCGTCGTCGTGCGCAGCAAGGCCACTTCGAGCATTTACAAGTGCAGAGCATGTATTTGTGGCACCACGCTCCTCGAATCGCCCGTGGATTCGGCGATCATGAGGACCACCGCCATCAGGTGAGAGCATAAAGAGAAAAAAAGCGAATCTCTTCTCTCTGACTTTTCCCTGTGTATGTACACATAGAGCTGGAGGGCACCCGCACGACATGTTCGTCTGGTCTGTGTACTGATACACACACACACACACACACAACACACACAACACACACACACACACACACACCACACACACACACACATATATATATATATATATATATATATATATATATATATATATATATATATATATATATATATATATATATATATTCAACCTGGACATGCAGAGAAGAGTTTCGCGCAGCAAGAAAGGAAGACGAAGTTCTTGCCCGGTCCTCTTTACGGGCGCCTTGCATGTAATTAAAGTGAGCTCTCCTATATCCGACTTCTGCTTTGTCTGCGCCGTGACAATATATATACTACATATTTAACCTTTTTTTATTCAAATCACAATACAAGAATGAAATTGTCTTACAGTGGAGTAAGGTTACGACGCCACGATACGGCATTATAGTATACACAAGCTTTTTTTTTTTTCTCTTCAGCTTTAACACCGCTACATGTATTGCCACACACTGGCCAAACTTTCAGGGAGCAGTATGGAATGAATCAACTAAAGAAGGAATTGACGCGTATACGGAGACCCAGCAGTACCACAGTTTCCCTAGCCAAAAACCAGTGCTCCGCGATTTCGTAAGAGAACGGAGAAGGAGGCACACGGGCGGAGACGGTATACGCGCAAGTGCACGCCACCAATTGTCGTCCTCCCAACGCCCTAATCGCTTTCTAGATAATATACTTGGAATACACTGGGCTCGGTTGCTCCCATCGACCTCCTCGTCAAAGCAGCAGCTGTGGGCGCGTATTTATAGGCGTAATGGAAGGGCGGGGAACGGGAACAATAAGCAAGCACCTCCTTTTCCGCGTATGCAGTACACGCTGTACGGCCAGCACGCACGCACACACACAAGCACACGGGATTCGGCACTTGTGTTTCCGGAAGCGAGAGACCTTGGGGCACGCTGCCCGTTCTCTCTCTCTCTCTCTCTCTCTCTCTCTCTCATGCTGGTGTACGGTATACCAGCGAGAGAAGCGCCGCTGTCCCCGACTCCTTACACAAGAGACTTGCCTTGAAGCCGACTTGTGGCCGATTGGCAATAGAGAAAAGGTGTTTCTGCAATGTCTAGCGTGTTGTCTCACGCAGGCACGTGCCAATTCTAAAGGGGGAAAAAACGGGAACGACAGTAATGGGAAGACAGAAGATTGCGATGGACAAAAGTGATAAAAGAATTCGTTAACAGGAGTGTGGCAGCTTGGGCTAGTTGGTGTGGCATGACGATAGTTATAGCGCGAAAAGAAAACGACGACACATTTTCGCGCTCTGCGCAAAAAACTCAGTTGTAAGTTAGCGCTCGTGTCCTTCTTGCCTCGAGCCTGTGTCGTCGTTTTGTTCTCGCGCTATAACTATCGTCGTTGACAAGGTTAAGTGCTTGAACAACTAGTGAACTCGTCCTTCTCAAGTCTTGGAAGATCCATCCTTGAAGAGGACAACTCCCCTTGCCCAAACGTCGGCTCGACCACATGACCCCTGTTTTGTTTAACTATTTCTTCATCGCAAGCACACGCACGCTCAAGCACAGAGCTCGGAAGACCGGCGTCAATGGTGACTCACCCGATCAATACATCTGACTAGCGGCGCGGCGCGCATAGAAACGATGCGGGAGGACAGCACAGTACATTCGGTCATTTGCCGTTGCCTTGCGCAACAACACCTCAGGGCATTAAACTTTGTACTTTTTGTTCGACTTTTAGGGGCGAAGCTCCTCTTTTAGTCTAACCTTGTCCTGCGTAACCGGCAGTACCTCCTGAACAGTATAACAGCTGGCGCTGTCTCATCACCATGAAGTTGGTTCAATATTAGTGTTTGCAATAGGACGGACGGACCCACGGACGTACGGCAGCACGGACAGACAGACGCACGCACGGGCGGATGCTTCGCCCCACTTATCGTAATTCACTCCGTTGATATGCTGTGATTTATATATATATACCTGCGGCCAAGCAATCGTTTGGTTTATGATTTTTTTTTTTTGCGCAGATCAGTAGTTATAGCAATTTTAATCTCTCACTTTTTTACAGATTTTGTTCGAGCCCGTAATGATACCCGCATTTCAGCTGCACTAAACACTTATGTAATACCCTCAACCCAAGCGCCTTCAGGGGAAACTAATAAATAAATTACATAAATAAATAGCCCACTTTTTGACTACCAGCCGTTAAAGATCCGAAACAGTAACGTGCGCGCCCGTCACACTAGCAACAATCCCTGTCGTCCTTGACCGTCGTAAACATGCGTGTCACCCAGTTCAAAAACAAAAAAAGGAGGCAGAAAAAAAATAAAAGAGCTCCATTTACCACTGGGCTCCAGGCAGCACGGCGCGCCGCCAGCTGTTTCGATTCTGGCCCAGCAATTGGCCAGGCAGGCAGACAGGCGGGCAATCAAAGCAGCAACGCAGTCAGTCGACACACAACGGCGCTGCGATCGATTGACGGATTTCGACGCGACCTTGGAAGGCTCGCCAGGAGGACGGCGGCGGGGCAGCAAAGCAGGCCAGCCAGACAAGAGTCCAGACAACCGAGCGAAATACATACGCAACGAGCAGAGGAGGCACTGCCGCATACGTCGCGTCGATATATGCAGGTTCATTTCAAGGTTGCACGACTACACGAATAGACTCCTCAGGGAGAAAGAAAGAAAGGGGGGGGGGGGGGAATCGCCGGCAAAGTACGCAACGAGAAAGCGTCCTCAAGAGGAGGCTGTGACGTCACTAAAACGAGCCATGACGTCACCGAAGGACATCACATTCACCATGGAGTTATCTAAAATTAAGGAGAGGGAACTCTGGCGCTGCGATCGTTCAGCGACCACGGGAATGACGACGGGTAGTACATAAATTTGCCTAGTCTTCGTACTTGCGAGCTTCGATCGCATTTGTGGCTCTGTTTGTTTCGGTTTTTGTTTTTTTTTTCGAAAAAAATAACGGACCACTGTGAGGTTCATCAGCAGATACGAATCGGTGAGCCCATTCCTGAAGGTTAAGGAGGTGAAGCGCGACTGCTGAACATTTGCCGATCGTCTCGAGTCAAAAGCAGCTCCAAGCCATGCGAAGCCAAACGGAGCCGCAAGTAGTAAGACTACACACATTTGTGTACTTCCCATCATTTTTACGCTGGTTGAAAAGCCATGCGTAGGAGCTCCTGCAGACAACAGCACCACATTTCCCTCTAGTGTATTCATAAAAAACTTTTGACACTCGCAGCACGCGTCAAATGAATAGGAAAATCATGCATCGGGGACATGCGCTACAGTCTTTGGGAGCCTGTTTTTGCATGCGAGACCCTCTGATCTTAGTACACACAGACGCGCCCTTGTCGACAGCGTATTGACTACGCAACGCAGTGGCTCACGAGGAATACAGAACGAGCGCACACGCATCGAGAACAGCTTACGATTGAAGGACAGCCTATCTTCTACACGAATTGCCTCCGGGATTCGGGCGCGCACGACACCTCGTTTTCTCTGCACGTTTACGCATTTACGTACATGACAAATAACGACATCGGCAGTGCACTTCTGCGTATTCGACAACCTTTTCCCAGATCCAGGTAAAGCTTTCAAAGGCTTCCGGAAAGATCGAATGCAGCCCCGCTTTCGGACTGTCAGCAATCGCTACGGGTCGATGTAAACAACTAATTTTTGCACCAGTTGCCGTCGGGGATCGATGTACACCTCTGGTCCTGCTGCGCTTGTCCGCAGGACAAACGCCGATACGCGCTTGACCCGTTCTCTCTAATGCGTTTCATTATAGCACTAAAAGGACGATGTCTGTTGTGCAGAATCGTCTACATCTAATGTGAACACGTCCTTAGCATTCAAGCTTTCATAAAACTGTTGTTTCATACATGATTTGAAAAAAACACCGTGATTAGACGTCGTAAAACGAAAATTTCGCTCACGAATTATAATAACTATTCTAGTACTACCAGCTTGAATACCGGCTAACGTGTTTATATTATACGTGGACGACCTTGCACACCAATTAGACCAGCAACTATTCCTGATGGACACACCGCCAACAACAAAAAAAAAAAAGGTAACCGACACGGTCCGCGCAACCCGAGCGAGCACCCGCGTTAAGCAGCTTTTCCCTGCAAGCACTCCATCACGCGCCCCCACCGTTTTAAGCTTGCCCAAAAAATGGCGCCTTAGAAGACAAAGCCAGCTTTCTCGAATAATAACACCGAGGGACCGAAATTAATCCTCTTTACGCCGAGCGGCGACCGATTAAAAGGCTGGATAATCCTCAGCAGCGCGCCTTTCTGGCGCAGCTAGCCGTCAGAGGACCAGGGGCGGCCAGCTCGTCACCGGCCAAGACACAATATGTTCCCGCGGGCATGGGGGTCAAGCCACAGGTGGATGCCTCTCTCCTCTTTTAGCCTCTCCACGCCATCACACCGCAAGCCCAATTATTATTCCGCGCGACATTCGTAAGAAAGTGACAAGTCTTGAACAAAACCGATAAATCGATGCTCAATAGTGATATTTCAGCACAGGCGCTAGATACCGTAGTTACTGGATTGTAACGCGAGGCGTGACTCTTCCTTGCGTCCAGGAAGAAAAAAGTTTTTTGGGAATTGCATTGTAATGCGAGCGTCGACTTTAGGTAGCAAGAATGCGAAAGAAAAAAAAAAAACACTCGCGTTACATTATAACATATATGGCAATAAATCTCGGGGTTTTATGAGACAACGGTGCGACACGATTATACGAGACGCGTCATAGTAGCACTATTCCAAACTAATTTCGTCCTCATGAGCTCATGAGGCCGGTTCACCAATACCCATGCACACCGAAGTCATCAGGGAAATGCGGCCACTTTGGCTGGCAGTCGAACCTGCGTCCTAGAGCTTAGCGGGACGACACGTTACTTAAACTATACTACCGCGGCGCGTAGCACAGACGTTACGACCGATGTCGCCTAGTGTACAAGTTAAACTTTAACGGGCACGAAAGTAAACGAAGAAGTTCATTTAATTTTTTTTTTCGAATTCAAGTGAAACATAACAAAACTTTAATGAGAGTTGCGATTGCCTGAGCTCGTTGGTTGCATATAACGTTGATTGTTCCTCGCTACGCGCAACCAACGGACCGACCAATCAAATAAACTGGGAATGAGCGACCAATTAACTCTAACAGCTATAAATATGGAAGAACAGTTTCAATTAACGTTCCGTTGCTAGTCCAGCGAAGCATCGTACGTCATTCTCTCCTCGTCCAAGTAGTTGGCTAGAACTATCCTCACAAACAACGGCTTACAAAAAAAAAATGGTAACATTATTACCAGACATCGTAAACCAAAGCCCCAAACAAAATCCTACCGCGAAATACAATATCCCCAACAAAATTTAAAAAGCAAGTAGAAAAATATTTCCCGAGCTTTAGGGATTTGTGCTAAGTTAGGTATCGCTGTATTGTTAAATACTGTGTAATGAATATCGTGTCACCTTTTTTTAAACAAATATTGCCACATGAGTGCATCTGTTTCGTTGCTTTCATATTTCTGTTTTTTTCTCTCTTTCTCAAAGCAAAATGATTTCCTTTATTCATTTTTTATTCTTTATTCAATGATTACCCCGCTTAGCCCGAAGGCGCTGCAGCAGGGGGGTTACAATGTCGAGAAAAACACATCATTATTGCAGCACACCTGTTCATTTGATAAGTGATTCCATTCTCTAATGGAACGAAGAAAAACGAATTAGCATACAAATTAGATCTGGCGCGGTACTCTAAAATCTTGAAACAATGATCATTTCGCGAAGAGATATAATGAGGACTGTGAAGGTACTGTTCTTTTCGAATACCGGTTTTACCATGAAATATTTCGTACAGGAGCTTTAGCCGCAGTTTCTTTCGACGCGATGAGAGTAATTCCCACCCTAGTTCATTTTTCATATTGGTGCAACTGTCATTTCTTGAGTACCGGCTTAGGACAAACCTTGCAGCTCTATTTTGTATTTTTTCAAGTTTGTAAGTACTTTGCCAGGGGTCCCTCACGGCACAGGCGTATTCAAGCATAGGGCGAATGTATGTTGAATACGCCGTTGATTTCAAACATGCCGGCGCTTGTGTCAGGCTGAGCTGTATAAAATTTAGTGACTTGGCGGCCTTCGCAACAACTGAATCAACGTGTGCATTCCATGAAGAGTCGGCTGAAAAAGTTACACCTAAATATTTATAATGCGGTTTTTGTGTTACTATACTACTAGAGATTGTTTTTCTTTCTTTTGTTATGTACTGCACCACACATGTGTCGCAGTTATGTATATTGTGAACGATAGATCGCACTGCTGCACCTGCTGTCTGGGTGACATAGCGTAGTCAGGCCCCTTTAGTCTGCGTCTCCTAAGAAAATTTTAAATCTGCTTGCACAAAGCCTGAATGAATGAATGAAAATGAACGATCGCCACAAAATGTTGATAAAACAAACCACGCGACGAACTGCAACGAGTATTTTGCCCTCCGCGACCGTCAGATGTTACCAGGACTAGAAGCTGCAGCAAACAAAAAAAAAGAACATAAACACTCGTCACGCAACAAGGACGACACCGTTGCCACGCCGCTCCACGTACATCTACCGAAGGCCCGTCACACAACAAAAGCCACACGCCGTTAGACCGTGACAACACAACAACGTCGTGCACCAGCCGAGCGAGCCAGAGAGGATCGCACCAAACAATGAGAGCGTGCACCTGTCGAAAGAGTGTGACAACACACACACGTCCCCTCGGGAGATGACAGCCTCGAGAAATGAAGATTGAATAAATAAACGATGAGGAGGAGCACGGTGCTTAAACGGGCGTGGCGGCCGACAGACAGGGTCAGGGACACCGTTGCCCGGAACGGCACGCGACCTCGCCGCGTCGCTGGTATGCGCTGCTGTGTGCTCTGCGGCGCGCCGCGGGCGACCTCTTGCTGGTTCGAACCGGTGCACTGCAGCTCAGCGGGCGCCTCAAAAAAGAGAGAAGAGAGGGTAGTAGACCAAAGTACGAGGGCGCCGAACAAGGTCGTCGTTGAAGCAAGACGATAAGTTGGATTCAACAGCGACCGACCTTCGGGTGACCGTGCCCGACTGCGAATGAGTGAGTGACTGTGTCCCTCTGCGAGTGAATGCCTCCTTCTGTGAGTGAGTGAGTGTGTCCGTCTGTGAGTGCGTGATTCAGACTGAGTGGGTGAGTGAATGTGTGCATGAGTGAACGACATCGCACCAGATCCCGTTCCTACCAACAAGCACGATAAAAGACGAAAAAGAAAGCCAACTGCCCGACGCTGTTTGCCGAACAGATGCTGCGTACGAAGGATGTAAAAAAAAAAAAAGAAACAGCGTTTCAACACAGTTCGGTCGCACGTGGGCCCCCCCGCTCTTGCCTCATCACACCGATAGGAGAAAAGCCTTCGTAACGAACAGCCCTCCGGGACACAGCACAGGCGCTACAGCTCAACTCAATGAAAGTAAAATGACGCAATAAGAAACAGGCTTGACACACTTTATTGTCTGAATGCAGAAGCAATGACAGCACTGGGTAGGACTATACCGAGGACACGTTGTATGGAAGATGGATGTCAATTAGCTTCATCATCGAAGTTCTTTACCGTCGTTACGCCGATGCAGCCGACTGTGGTTGTCATTGGAGAGGTTTTTTTTTTTTTTTTTTTTTTAGCGCGCGACGGTCTAGCGCACGCATCGCCCGAGAGGGAGCACGGCTGCGCATGCGCTGTAACAGATGCGTACACTAGATCTCGGCTCTTACGTTGCGCACGCTACGATTGGTTTGTGGGGTTTAACGTCCCAAAACCACGATATGATGACAGACGCCGTAGTGGAGGGCTCCGGAAATTTCGACCACCTGGGGTTCTTTAACGTGCACCCAAATCTGAGCACACGGGCCTACAACATTTCCGCCTCCATCGGAAATGCAGCCGGGATTCGATCCCGCGCATTGCGGGTCAGCAGCCGAGTACCTTAGCCACTAGACCACCGCGGCGGGGCAAAAATAACCGTTTCGCACGCTACAGTCGTTGGGTGCCTCAGCAGTGGCTCTCGCGAGATCTCGAACAGCCGAGACCAAAACAGACAAGATGGCTGCGACCGACAACACTACGGTGGTCGTGGCAGCGAACGAAGTCCGTGTGAATTCGGATGCATTTGGAACTTAAGCAACCTGAAAACCTGAAGCCAACAAGGGAACAGGTGCAGTGTATCTCTGCTAAGCTGGAGTGCAACGTTGGACGATTGGAAAACGTCATTTACGAAGAAGCAGCAACGCGATGGTGACGGAAGCATAGCGACGGATTTGTCGGTTGTATATACGGGTCGTCGTGTGTGTGATCCCTTTGAACTGTAGTGGTTTGCTGCGTGTGTCTAACCGAAAAACGTCCGAATGATAGTCTGTAGAAGCATTCCAAGAGTTAGAAAGTAAAGGTTAGTTCTGGTCAAGCATTTAGCGTGCATGCTTGACCAGAACTAACGAAGCTCAGGTGATTTTTCTCGCAAACGGCGCTTTCATCATTGTGAAAGCAGCTATCACGACGTGAAGAATGACACGTGAGAACGCTGCCGCCAATGGGCCACTTTTGTATTTAGCGTTCAGCAACACCAGTTTGGTTGTTTTTTTTTTTTCTCGTGATCTTAGAAACCTTCTGCAGCAAACAATAAATGTTAACTTAACAGTAAGCGATTATCTTCGCCGTCACTGTCCCTCATGCCGCTAGTTCACCATGCCTCAACACCCCAAACCACTACTACGGCCGCTGAATAACAAACAAGGTCCTCAAAAAAGATCGTCTTGTCTCATGCCTCGACTTGCAGTTGCGTCGACGAATATCGGTTACTACAACTTCTTGCCTCTTCACGAGATGGCGTGAAACAACACTCAAAGGCATGCATGTTGACGCTCGGGTGCAGTACAAGTTTCAAATGTTGCGCACGGTGACTAAAGCTGTAGGACGCAGCCTTAAACGTAGCGTACGCAGCGCGCAGCACGTAATGTCTTGCGTCTCTATTCTCTTAAGGAAAAACTAGCGCTATTTTCCACGGCCATTGTGAGATCACGGCTAAGTGTCGACGCAGACCGGTAGATGGCTGAAACGAGGATTACGGGGATGAAATCGACAACGGCGAGAGGAAAGAGCAAACGAGCGAGCTAGAGGAAACCGAAGCGCCACCCTCGTGTTGAGCCGCATAAATACTGCAAGCGAAGAAGAATCATCACGTCCGATGGAACACTGTACCGCTGGTGCAGCGCACCGATGAGGGTGATCGGCTTTCTCACGTTTCGTGCAATACAGGATGCGTGACTGCACGCGGTATAGAAATAAGAAGTCCGGAATCCTCGACGCTGTACCATACCAGACGACGACAGGAAGGATAGCCGAGACAAGGATCCGCGCGACTGTGCCTCCTATAGTTACATCTGCAAGATGAGCTGCGACACACGCAGACAATAGGCATACGGCCTCCTTCCGTAACGGCGAAGGGGGCCAACAGACATATGGATTAGGTACGTGTGGACGTGGCGATCTACGCGATTCGATCTCTCCGGGCACGAAAAGTGAAAACATTATCTCGGCTTTTACTCGCCAAAACGACACGAACAAAACGCACGCCGTGATGAAGGACTCTGCGAAATTTCGACCGCTAATTGTCCTGCACCGACATGGCACACAGTATACGCACGCGCCTCAAGCATTTCACGTCCTTAGAGTTGCGACCGCGGCGACGGAGATCGAAACCGTGACCTTCGGGTGAGCATCCGACAGCCGTAACCATACTGCGACTGCTGAGGTGGACTGAAATGAGAAATGCGTTACGCAGAGACACGCCTCCATGCAACGAGCCACTTTGCGATAAAGGTCATTTCGTTGCAAAAGTCGCGTAAACTAACGCTCTCAATAAGGGCGCAGCGGGAATCCAACGTTCCACAGAAGGCATTCCGTTGCAGAGGCTTTTTAGACTATCGCGGCATACGCATTTCGAAAGTCTCTATGGTCTGCTGGCATCTTTAGACTACGAAACCTGAATATTTCGTTAAGTTCCCATAGCGGCGCGTGTAAAGGTCAGCCTTCCGGCAACGATCTTTGCGACACCGTTACAGTTCGTCCCCGCTGCCGCGCCTGACGCCAAGCATTCTGGCACAAGCGAGCAAAGATGCGCGCGCGCATGTTGCGGCAATTCATTCGGCACCGTTGTTGCGAACATCAAGACCTGCCGCAGTGAGGACGGCCCCCCCCCCTTGCCGAATCCAGCATCACTTCATTTATGCCTCACCGACCTGTCGCAACCTTGTGAGCCAAGGTACGTCGTCTCCGCGCCTCGTTGCAACTACAATGTGCCAGCCAGAAAAACAGCAGCAGCGACTCGCTTACAACAGGCAGGCATTCAAGGGCGCCGATTTCGCGCCAGGTTTCTGTATATTATTTATTCGCGGCCCTGGCACACGCAGTCTCGTCAACGCGCCCACCACCGCATGGCGAGATTGCATACCCTCGAAGCGCCGCGCGCTTTCCTTTTCCTGCGGCTAAACGAAGAAGGACCGCGTATAAGCCGACGTCGCATACGCCGTCCCAATTTGTGTTCGCGAGTTGTTGTTTTTCGCTGCCGCCGCATTATCGCGTGCTCGTTCACGTGAGCGCTCCAGCTCCGACGGTCGCTTGTCGTCTTGGCTCCGTTCCCGAATGCGACGTTGGGCATTGACGTCGTCGACTGAGAAACCTTCTTCCCCCTCCCCCCCCCCCCCACCTTACCAAGGCGACGAAGGTAGTTGCGCCCGCGAGCTTTTCTTGGGAGAAACCCACGGCACGTCGAGAACGGAGGAGACCCCGGGTTTAAACGCGCCGACTCGTTGCGTCATCACGGACCCTGCAGCTGCTCCATGCTACGGTTGTCCTGGCGTGCCGCAGCACAAACGCGGGTCTTTTTTCTCGGGTGACGTCCCCGCGCGGACGCTGTCCCGTGCGCGGCCAAGCACCGCCCAGGGATGCCGAAGGTTCTACGAAATCACGATGCTGCAGCAGCAGCTAGCTGCCTGCGGTGCGTCTTTCGCCTACTCTTTCTCGGAACCGTGCACGACGGTATGATATATAATATAGTAAGACGTCATCTCCAAGAAATATCGTCATCTACGAGAGCGCGAAGTGACAGCTCTCTCTTGACTCAAACTGAAAGTCGCTTGCGTACAACCAGCAGTGGCGTAACCAAAATACCCCCCCCCCTTAAAAACAGTTATATGCGGGTATAAACGCGCATGCATACAAAGAAGCATAAGTAAAAATGAATAATAGGAGGCCCAGTATTTTCCGAGAAAATATATTTCTGACCACAGGTCACGCGTAACTCCATCGACCACACCAGTAACACAAGCAACACCATGCACCCGCGACGAAGGCGTCAAATAATGATTTACCAAAGCACGTCTTCAACATCATAGTTTCCTAAAGATACACTAGAGAGAAATTTGGCGCTAGTGTCTACGGGAGCTGCAACGCACGGCGCTACAGCCAGCATGGGAATTATGGGGAGCCCTCAAATTTGCTAGTTTTCGATCTATTGCCTCCGTTTGGCCTGAATCCGCCTTGCCGCAATACAAACTTCATCAAAGGTTCAGCAGTTACGCTTCACCACCCTAACCTTTTAAGGCTCACCAATTCAAATCAGCTCACGGGGTTCACAACATTCCGTTCTTTTTTATTCGAAACAACACCAAAACACATAAATAAACGCAGCCACAAGAGCGTTAGAAGACTGCAAGCACGTAAACTATGCAGATCCGTGTACTACCCGTCATTTCCCTGGTGGCTGAACGATCGATGATTGATATGCGGGGTTTAACTTCCCGAAACCACCATATGATTATGAGAGACGCCATAGTGGAGGGCTCCGAAAATTTCGACCCCGTGGGGTTCTTTAACGCACGCCCAAATCTCAGCACACGGGCTTGCAGAATTTTCGCCTCCATCGAAAATGCAGCCGCCACAGCGGGCATTCGATCCCGCGACCTGCGGGTTAGCAGCCGAGTACCTTAGCCACTCACTAGACTACCGTGGCGGGCCGGTGGCTGAACGATTGCAGCGCCAGAGTCCCCTCTAGTTAATATTAGAAAACCATGGTCAACATCAGTTGCGCCCCGTATTTCAATATATCACTCCACGCTCAAGAGCGTCGAGACTCGTTTGCCCTGCAACGAAACTGGCCGACTTCAAGACAGCACCAAATACAGCGACAGACGCAGCATCAGAAATTACAACCGCTAACGCAGTGAACGAGGCTAGACATGTTTTTGTCACGTTCGCGTTTGGCTCAAGAGTATAGTCGAGCCATCAAATTCCTGCGTTTTCCCTACGGTAGATACAAAAAAAATTAACGCAAGACGGTTTTGTTTGTTCGCAGCCCCAGTGACCTTCTCCGAATAAACAGTCCCACTTTAGTATAGCCAGGGTCCTTGTATGTATTATAATAGTGTATATACATGCACAACTATAGCCGTGAGTTCCCAACCAGTGACTGCC
This sequence comes from Rhipicephalus microplus, assembly GCF_013339725.1. Taxonomy (NCBI): domain Eukaryota; kingdom Metazoa; phylum Arthropoda; class Arachnida; order Ixodida; family Ixodidae; genus Rhipicephalus; species Rhipicephalus microplus. Next base: position 112,371,895 of record NC_051168.1, on the reverse strand, counting down.
TCAAAGAACCTTCCGGCCATTCAGGGTTTTGAACGACACCGTTCAAACGATTCAATTCGCCAGTAAATGGCGACAGAGCCGCACGGCAAACACCATTACCACACAAATCACCCGTACAACCTTGGACGAGACAAAAACCCCTCTAAAGCTGCTAAACACAGCGCGCGCATAGCAACATACATGACAGCACTTTATTTTTTCCTTTATGCGGCTAGAGTAGGCGGAACGTTTGTAACTCACTCCCGACGTTCGGTACAGTAAGAAGCGGACAGAGACAAAAAGCACACCGTCCGAAGCCGTTGCCTCGAGGATAGAGTGCCGGAAAAACAAACACGCTCGCATCGCCGTCCGGCACGGACACGGCCACCTGCATCACAAAGACCGAAGTACTAGCGGCCGTTAGAGACTGCTACCCTACACGTATGCCCCCACCGCGCGCACAAAGGTAGAAGCAACAATGCAACCGGTAAAAAAAAAGAGGGGGGGGGGCGAAGCCGCTTGCAAAAAAAAAAAAAACGAGTGGGCGGTGGGTACAACTGCAACAACTACCCACTTTCCGGAACCATTAGGCTGATCGAAAACGCTGCGGGGACCTTGAACGGGTCGAAGGAGTAGAGGGGGGGGGGGGGGGTGGAACTTGGAGGACTTGGTGGTGCAGACTCGTTTCAAGTACGAACAGTATGCCATGGAAAGCAAAATGTAAAAAAAAAACAGAATGCAGGAAGCAAGAGGAAATAAACGAACGAAGCAAAGAAACCTGTCCGGTTCGCGAAAAGCAATCATTCGGTTACTTCGATCCGCAAAAGCGACAGCGTTGCATGGCGCTAACGTGAGCCATTTAACAGGAATATTGATTCGCACGGAGTACCGTGAACACGCCCGTTATACCGATACATATATAGTCCAGTGGATCCTCCGTGAGCCGTCAGTCACAACGTGGTTTATTTCGACGTTTCGGCCTAGAGTCTGGCCTTCATCAGGTCGAAATAAACCATGTTGTGACGGCTCACGGAGGATCTACTCGACTACTTGACTATAAAGAGTGTACCACACTCGCCACCATGGCTACTAGTGGCGCTGACTGACACTCCCACGTTTAAATTGACATAGATACCCAATAAAATGGCTGGGGGGATGGCTGTCGTGGTAGCTCAGTGGTAGAGCATCGAACGCGTTATTCGAAGGTCGCAGGTTCGGATCCTGCCCACGGCAAGCTATCTTTTCACCCACTTTTCTTGTTATATCTCATTAATATTGTGTAAAACACGAAAAACGAGCCCTTAAGTGCACACTTGTTTCCCTTTATATATATATATATATATATATATATATATATATATATATATATATATATATATATATATATATATATATACAAACTGGGTTATGAAGGACTATAAGTAATATAGCAGTTTTATTAGCTGAGACCAGAAACGCGCCTGGTGACTGTCATCATCATCAGCCTGACTACGTCCACTGCAGGACAAAGGCCTCTCCCATGTTCCGCCAGTTAACCCGGTCCTGTGCTTGCTGCTGCCAATTTATACCCGCAAACTTCTTAATCTCATCTGCCCACCTAACCTTCTGTCTCCCCCTAACCCGCTTCCCTTCTCTGGGAATCCAGTTAGTTACCCTTGCCCCTGGCGACTATAGGCTATAATAATAATAATAATAATAATAATATAATAATAATAATAATAATAATAATAATAATAATAATAATAATAATAATAATAATAATAATAATATAACCTATAGTCACCCCACGTGTTTCTGGTTTCAGCTAAGAAAACTGCTATTATTATTGTTATTATGATTATTAATATTATTATTATTATCGACAGAACATGCGCATTAATTCGCCAGCCGGAGATCGATAGCGGCGCGCTTGCTGCAAAAGCAGGCAAGTTCCACGCACACAAATGAACAACGATATCTTTTAGTTATTCTGCATGACATTTCGTGGAACAAAGCACACCTGACTGCTTGTCATCGGCGATTAACTGCAGGACATCAACACTGAGCTTCAACTGTAAAACGTATGATCAATATATCTGATATAGAAGCCCCCTCCCTCCCAATATGCGGCTGGCCCTGGATGACGAAGAAAATATCAATGCCCGAGAAAACGCGCAACATATGCCCCCCCCCCTCCCACCCCCCCAAAAAAAACGAGGTTGCACTGGACCACTGCCCAAGAGTTTTGTGAAGCAGAGAAACGAAAGGTTGAGACTTTCGAAAAGAACGCTCAAAGCCCACGTCGATAACTTCTGGCATGCACGTTGAAATCGACCACACTGTTCAACGTCGCCATGTGGGTCAGGAATAAAAAAAATTACCCCCCCCCTGTTAAAGCGCACATGTGTTATGTGCAGGTTCTCTTTTATGCGCCAATCTCGATTCGCTGTCCGATATGCCAGCACAGGAAGCGGGATGTAGCCTTTTCTTAAAAAAAAAAAAGGGGGGGGGGGTGACTCGAAGGCCATTCGTTCAAGATTCAAGCGCATTAGAATCAAACTACCCTCATCGAGTTGCTGGCCAATCGATTCGTCGACGGGCCATAGAATCGACAAAAAAGGCTGCCAGCGTTCTTCGCGAAATGGAGATCGCAACAGTTACGCACGAGTCCGGCGCGTCTTAGTTTACCTACCAGCACTACCTGGTGCCCTTCCTGTCGTCCTCGTCTCTGTGTCGTCGTTTTGTTCTCACGCTATAACTATCGCAGTTAGTATTACCCTCGCAAACCATTGCCCTCTTGCCGCAATAAAAGCCCACAGTCTCCAAGCAAGGCGCAATCAGTCGCAACAACATCGCGATTGCAAGCGAGGCTCGACGACCGCTACGTTTTCGCGGCAGCACGTCGCCTCACCTGCGACACCGTACCGTCATAACAGCGCTGGCAATCAGTGATGCGACAGACACAAGCGTGACAGGAAGAAATTAAAAAAAATATAAGAAAGCGCGATCTAAAGGAACACGAGCGAAGACGTAAACAGACAAGACGAGGACATGCATACATGCACGAGCTGAGTGGTAGCGTGGTGGTACAGGTGTTACCCCCCCCCCCCTCCTTCCCGGTCTACACCGGCGAAGAAGAGATACTGAGTCAACACACATGGAGACGGGCGTACCATAAAGCAGAAGCGGCTCTAACGCACCGTTCTGCAAGAGTGACTAACGAGCGCGCAGATGATGATGCCACTGCTGCCACTCATCCTCGCAGATTTCCGTCGACCTGACCAAGCTGTTTGCCTGCGTGCTTGCTTGCTGGGCGAGCGTGTGACAGCTGCTGGAATGGAATGCAACGACACTGCGCTGTCTGTGTGTGTGGGAGGGGGGGGGGTGCGAAGATGAGACGGCGTTGTGCGATGGCGCGCAGCTAAGATTACAAGCAGGTACGCAGAGAGAGTGAGAGATATATATAAATTGAAACACGCAACAGAAGGCAAGCGGTCTCTTAAGTGCGCCTACAAATGCAACACGTACTGTACAGTCCTCGCCGACTCAAATACGACAATATGGTTTAATAGCGCACATACTTTTGTTTCCGCCGCATCCAGTTCGTGCGATGTCGAAGTGGAGTGGTAAGAGAGAGAGAGAGATAAAGGAACGTGGAATCGAACCAACAACCTGGCGGTTGTGTATAACAACCCTTACGCGCCGTAACTGACCCGCATCACGGTTCCAACACGGCGGCCAAGGCAGCATAATCACGCGACGATAACCAGCTTTATTACGATAGTTACGTGTCTGAAATGTTACTGGGCTTTTGCGCATGAACGAAAGAAGAAGCCAGCATACGATGTAGTAGTGTGACGTCACAAAGCATCCCCCCTCCATGTAGGTGCTCCGGCTGTTTCAATGACGTTGACGAAAACCGAGAACGAAGGCACACGTGCAGCCGGGGCGCACGTGTCGTGTGCCCTCGTGGCCTCTGCGCCGTCGAGGTCAACCGAGCAGGGCGAAACAAAAGGGCGAACAGGTTAGTCTTCGGCGCGCTCCCAAGGTCACCGCGGTCTCGCCAGGCACCGCGATGAACGGTGAGGCCCTTACCTTTCCTCAACCGCCAGACGGGGACAGAGCCGTGGAGGAAGTGTACTCGTTCCTCCATTGACAGACCCAACACCCTCTCCACAACGATACCTCGTCCTGGACAACTGCGGCCACAGGATGCGCACGTGCAACACCACCTAGAACTAGGAGAAGGCCCGCGCATGTCCCCCTCTCCACACCAACTACGTCACCACAGTGAGATCTGCAAGCCCGACGACGCGAGCAGAGAGAGCGCACGGCGCGCACGGGAACTGGCGCGGCTCGGCTTGGCTTTCGGCTGTGGCTAGTACGGAATCCATCTGCCAGCATGCGCGTTGTGGGTAGAAAACTGTTTATTGAATGTGGCAGCCGCAAGGTGTTTTTTTGATGCAGAAAATAAGGAAAATTTATATGTGTTTTCATTTACATCATGGTCTATTCATGCGGCGCAGTACTGGTTATAAAAATTGCGATATACTGCAGGCTTGAATACATAACAGCACCAATGCTAGCGGTATCAGCCTAAGCATCTGGCAACGCTGACACTATTTCCAGTGCTGCAGCTTGTTGGCGTGCATTTTCTTTGTACTCAGTTGCTCAGGCGTGCTGCATGAACTTTTGCTGGTGTGCTGGCGAAAATGCCTGGGTGCTGCTGTGCACCGAACTGTCGATCGAACTACGCTAATGGACCGCGAGCACGCGTGTACAGGTTTCCGTTGGACCCCGCCCAAAATGCAGCGTGGACGAAGGCTGTGCGGCGGGAAAACTTCACACCTACGAAGTACACTGTGGTAAGCACATGTTCCCGTTTGTTTTCCGGCAGTCGTGCTTCTCGTGGGAACAGAGTCTAGTTAATTGCGTGACGCATGCAACCGTTACGACGCGCTATGCACCTTAAGGATTGACAACTGAGCAAATGGTGTGTTTCAGTGTAATATTGTTCCATGTTCGTGCCGTAAAGTGTATAGTGCCATGTTTACGCCTCAGGTTGCTCATGTACGGTTCTGCCTAATCAGAAATTGATTTAGCGCAATGTATTCGCGAGTAAAACTGCCTGCGTCGAACATACGATGTAGACGGCGTAGTTACTTTACATGTGGGGCGTCCGCCACTACTTGAGCGCCAAACAAACGATGGCTCGTGGTTTACCGTCTCAAAGCAAGGTTCGCTAAGCGAGACGTCATTCTTGTTGACTGCGTGGTCGTGGTTGCCGTACAGAAGCAGATAAATAAAGCGAAAGAATTTGTCTTAATCTTTACAAACGGCGCACTGGGATCATAATTCTGTAAAACTGTTATGTATAATTCTGTCGCTTTCATCTTATACTTCGTTGTTTGTGCTTATGTTCCAGGTCTGTGAGCACCATTTTCTTGAAAGTGACTTCGTAGACTCCACCAGCTACACTGACAGCATGACTGGGAAAGTAATTGAAGTACCCCCCAAGCTGAGGCGCTTGAAGCCTTCTGCAATTCCAAGCGTTTTCCCTAATTGCCCTGCTTACTTGTCCCGCCAAGAAACTTCTGCACGCGAGAGCCCAGAAGAAAAGCGCGCTCGTGTGGACGCAGAAGCGTTGCAGGAAGCAATACGGTTATCAGAGCAGTCTCACGAAGCGGAAGAAAAGAAGAATGCCATCGCCACTTTCGAAGACCTATTGACAGCAGTAGGTGACCTCTCTCTTACTGACTTCTGGACCAAGGTGGTCACCCAGCAACAAGTACTTTTCCTCAACTTCAGCGACCAAGGTGCCCCAGTTGTGCATCGTGCAGTGACAGTGGCATCCGACCTTTCTTTGGCAGTGTATGTTGGTGAAATGAGGTTACAAAACCTAGGTTCCTCTGTGCTTCCTATGACAATTTCTGACTTGAGAGTGCTTCACAAAGTTCTGTGCGATGTGCAAGACGTCACGAAGGATTCCACAAATAATGAACTCCAACTAGAGATTCTGCTGAAGCGTGTCGTGGCACTCCTGGAGCAACTGTCATCTTCAGCTCTCCTGCATGAGTGGCAAGTGCAAGTCGTCAAATTTGTGACACAGCAACTTCAAGTTCTCCTCACTAAGGCGTCGACTTACCCAGCTGACTTTCTGGTGTTCTGCAGCCTTGTGTACACAATATCGCCGCACGCATACAGATTCATCAGGAGTACAGCAAAATTAAAGCTCCCACATCCACAGACAATAAGACGCATTTGTGCCTCTTACCGTGCTAGCCCATCCAGAGAGCAACAAGAGGATTCATTCCTTTCTTATGCAAGGAGACTGGCATCAACACTAAAAGACCATGAGCGCTTTGTGACGCTTATGATGGACGAGATCCACCTGCAGGCATCCTTTCAGTACAAGGGTGGTTATGTCACTGGTGCAGCGACAAACAATGAAAATGCGGCAAAGACAGCATACGTCTTTATGATACAAAGCTTGTTATCATCAAACAAGGATGTTGTGCATATACTTCCAGTAGCACAAATAGAAGCGAAACAGCTACATGAATTTCTTGATCTGCTGATCAGGCACCTAGAAGACATTGGAATACGAGTAGTTGCAGTGGTGTCTGACAACAACTCGATCAACCGAAAGGCTATGTCATTTTTTGCTGATCCTCCCAAAGTGAGCATTGTATACAGGCACCCGTCAGACTCATCAAGACCCTTGTTTTTTATTCTGGATGCAGTGCATATATTAAAATGTATCCGAAATAACTGGCTGAATCAGCGTAATTGTGGAAGGTGCATCTTCTTTCCCGACTTCAGTGCCCTCTCGGAAAACCCATCTGTCCTGACAGCCTCGTTTAACACACTATGCAAGTTGCATGAAGGAGAAAAAAATGAGCTTTTGCGACTAGCTCCAACTTTGTCCTTCAAGTCGCTGAATCCATCCAATCTAGAGCGACAAAATGTAAAGCTCGCACTGAGGATCTTCAACAGTTCAACTGCTGCAGCACTAAGAAGCACCAAAGTCGCACTTGAGCATAAAGCTGGTACATTGGAACTTATTAACATTGTTTTGACATGGTGGAATGTGGTGAATGTCAAGACCCCATTCAAAGGTCAGCGTCTCCGAGACCCATTTCAAGAACCGATAAGTGCACTGCAATGCCACCAAATTGAGTTTCTAAACAAGATTGTGGATTGGTTGGACCACTGGCAGAGCTTGAAGCATGATGCTGGCCAGTTAACTCGCGAAACGCACATGGCACTGCGACATACCTCACATGCCCTTGTTGAGGTGTCAACGTATTGCATTGAAGAACTTCGGTTCAAATACGTTTTGCTAGGGAAATTTCAAACCGACAGTTTGGAAGACAGGTTTGGCAGGTGCAGGCAGCTGTCTGGTGCCCAATACCACGTTTCGATACGTCAGATTTATGAATCCGAGCAGAAGCTGAGACTTCAGAAGCTACTTGATCTTCCCAACTTGGATACCATTGCACCTTGCATTCCTACCACTGATTTGAAATTCCTTGTTAAGCAGTTTGATGTTGCAGTGATGGATGATGATGTGAAGGAGAAGGAGAAAATGCTACCAGCTATTACATATGTAGCAGGATATTGTGCATATGCTGCAGTTAGGAAACTTGCCTGCTCTTCCTGCCAGGAAAACTTGACTGTTGAGAATCGGACCATTGAACTGGATGATGATGTGCTGATAGCTAATGCAACGCGTGGTGGACTGAAATTTCCACAAGCGGTAGTTGTGAATGCCGTGCTCACAATGGAAATTGTGCTTGACAAGCTGAGAAGTCCGAAGTACGCATCACAATTTTTTGCTTGCGCCAAACAAAAAGAAGTTCTTGTAAGCCTCGCAACTTCTCTTGTTGAGTGCAATGAAGACTTGGATTTCTGCGATGGTGGCCACTCACCTGAACTTGTCTTAAACTATGTTCTCAGTGCTGCTGCCAATACGCTGCTGAATAATTTGTGCAAAGTTCAAAATAACAAGCTGAATGAAAGCAAGGCTGCAAAGCGGAACAAAGTTGAAAATAAAGGAACTGAAAGCAAGGCTGCGAAGCGGAAGCTCAGTACTCTTCAAGCATAATCTTCTTTCTTATGAATTGTTCTGCCTGTTTGGATTATGATGTATCACGAATAAATATGTCTCACAACGAAAATTTAAGCCTCTTTTAAACTGCACGAAATGGCTGTGCATGCTGTTAAAAATTTCACGAGTGCCTGATGAATTATTTCAAGCCAGCGTTTAGTTAAAACATACTGAAAATATTCCTTAATGCAAATATTCTGTGCACTCTAAAACCGCGAAAATAATAATAATAATGTAGGGAAAATGCCACTTCGGAAAGAAAAAGCGTAGCATTGGGTGAAGCCGACTTTTAGGCCGATCTCACTGCGGTGACGTCACGCAGCCCTGCACAGGCCTTCTCTAGTTCTAGGTGGTGTTGGGCTAGTACGGAATCCATCTGCCAGCATGCGCGTTGTGGGTAGAAAACTGTTTATTGAATGTGGCAGCCACAAGGTGTTTTTTTATGCAGAAAATAAGGAAAATTTATATGTGTTTTCATTTACATCATGGTTTATTCATGCGGCGCAGTACTGGTTATAAAAATTGTGATATACTGCAGGCTTGAATACATAACAGCACCAATGCTAGCGGTATCAGCCTAAGCATCTGGCAACGCTGACACTATTTCCAGTGCTGCAGCTTGTTGGCGTGCATTTTCTTTGTACTCAGTTGCTCAGGCGTGCTGCATGAACTTTTGCTGGTGTGCTGGCGAAAATGCCTGGGTGCTGCTGTGCACCGAACTGTCGATCGAACTACGCTAATGGACCGCGAGCACGCGTGTACAGGTTTCCGTTGGACCCCGCCCAAAATGCAGCGTGGACGAAGGCTGTGCGGCGGGAAAACTTCACACCTACGAAGTACACTGTGGTAAGCACATGTTCCCGTTTGTTTTCCGGCAGTCGTGCTTCTCGTGGGAACAGAGTCTAGTTAATTGCGTGACGCATGCAACCGTTACGACGCGCTATGCACCTTAAGGATTGACAACTGAGCAAATGGTGTGTTTCAGTGTAATATTGTTCCATGTTCGTGCCGTAAAGTGTATAGTGCCATGTTTACGCCTCAGGTTGCTCATGTACGGTTCTGCCTAATCAGAAATTGATTTAGCGCAATGTATTCGCGAGTAAAACTGCCTGCGTCGAACATACGATGTAGACGGCGTAGTTACTTTACATGTGGGGCGTCCGCCACTACTTGAGCGCCAAACAAACGATGGCTCGTGGTTTACCGTCTCAAAGCAAGGTTCGCTAAGCGAGACGTCATTCTTGTTGACTGCGTGGTCGTGGTTGCCGTACAGAAGCAGATAAATAAAGCTAAAGAATTTGTCTTAATCTTTACAAACGGCGCACTGGGATCATAATTCTGTAAAACTGTTATGTATAATTCTGTCGCTTTCATCTTATACTTCGTTGTTTGTGCTTATGTTCCAGGTCTGTGAGCACCATTTTCTTGAAAGTGACTTCGTAGACTCCACCAGCTACACTGACAGCATGACTGGGAAAGTAATTGAAGTACCCCCCAAGCTGAGGCGCTTGAAGCCTTCTGCAATTCCAAGCGTTTTCCCTAATTGCCCTGCTTACTTGTCCCGCCAAGAAACTTCTGCACGCGAGAGCCCAGAAGAAAAGCGCGCTCGTGTGGACGCAGAAGCGTTGCAGGAAGCAATACGGTTATCAGAGCAGTCTCACGAAGCGGAAGAAAAGAAGAATGCCATCGCCACTTTCGAAGACCTATTGACAGCAGTAGGTGACCTCTCTCTTACTGACTTCTGGACCAAGGTGGTCACCCAGCAACAAGTACTTTTCCTCAACTTCAGCGACCAAGGTGCCCCAGTTGTGCATCGTGCAGTGACAGTGGCATCCGACCTTTCTTTGGCAGTGTATGTTGGTGAAATGAGGTTACAAAACCTAGGTTCCTCTGTGCTTCCTATGACAATTTCTGACTTGAGAGTGCTTCACAAAGTTCTGTGCGATGTGCAAGACGTCACGAAGGATTCCACAAATAATGAACTCCAACTAGAGATTCTGCTGAAGCGTGTCGTGGCACTCCTGGAGCAACTGTCATCTTCAGCTCTCCTGCATGAGTGGCAAGTGCAAGTCGTCAAATTTGTGACACAGCAACTTCAAGTTCTCCTCACTAAGGCGTCGACTTACCCAGCTGACTTTCTGGTGTTCTGCAGCCTTGTGTACACAATATCGCCGCACGCATACAGATTCATCAGGAGTACAGCAAAATTAAAGCTCCCACATCCACAGACAATAAGACGCATTTGTGCCTCTTACCGTGCTAGCCCATCCAGAGAGCAACAAGAGGATTCATTCCTTTCTTATGCAAGGAGACTGGCATCAACACTAAAAGACCATGAGCGCTTTGTGACGCTTATGATGGACGAGATCCACCTGCAGGCATCCTTTCAGTACAAGGGTGGTTATGTCACTGGTGCAGCGACAAACAATGAAAATGCGGCAAAGACAGCATACGTCTTTATGATACAAAGCTTGTTATCATCAAACAAGGATGTTGTGCATATACTTCCAGTAGCACAAATAGAAGCGAAACAGCTACATGAATTTCTTGATCTGCTGATCAGGCACCTAGAAGACATTGGAATACGAGTAGTTGCAGTGGTGTCTGACAACAACTCGATCAACCGAAAGGCTATGTCATTTTTTGCTGATCCTCCCAAAGTGAGCATTGTATACAGGCACCCGTCAGACTCATCAAGACCCTTGTTTTTTATTCTGGATGCAGTGCATATATTAAAATGTATCCGAAATAACTGGCTGAATCAGCGTAATTGTGGAAGGTGCATCTTCTTTCCCGACTTCAGTGCCCTCTCGGAAAACCCATCTGTCCTGACAGCCTCGTTTAACACACTATGCAAGTTGCATGAAGGAGAAAAAAATGAGCTTTTGCGACTAGCTCCAACTTTGTCCTTCAAGTCGCTGAATCCATCCAATCTAGAGCGACAAAATGTAAAGCTCGCACTGAGGATCTTCAACAGTTCAACTGCTGCAGCACTAAGAAGCACCAAAGTCGCACTTGAGCATAAAGCTGGTACATTGGAACTTATTAACATTGTTTTGACATGGTGGAATGTGGTGAATGTCAAGACCCCATTCAAAGGTCAGCGTCTCCGAGACCCATTTCAAGAACCGATAAGTGCACTGCAATGCCACCAAATTGAGTTTCTAAACAAGATTGTGGATTGGTTGGACCACTGGCAGAGCTTGAAGCATGATGCTGGCCAGTTAACTCGCGAAACGCACATGGCACTGCGACATACCTCACATGCCCTTGTTGAGGTGTCAACGTATTGCATTGAAGAACTTCGGTTCAAATACGTTTTGCTAGGGAAATTTCAAACCGACAGTTTGGAAGACAGGTTTGGCAGGTGCAGGCAGCTGTCTGGTGCCCAATACCACGTTTCGATACGTCAGATTTATGAATCCGAGCAGAAGCTGAGACTTCAGAAGCTACTTGATCTTCCCAACTTGGATACCATTGCACCTTGCATTCCTACCACTGATTTGAAATTCCTTGTTAAGCAGTTTGATGTTGCAGTGATGGATGATGATGTGAAGGAGAAGGAGAAAATGCTACCAGCTATTACATATGTAGCAGGATATTGTGCATATGCTGCAGTTAGGAAACTTGCCTGCTCTTCCTGCCAGGAAAACTTGACTGTTGAGAATCGGACCATTGAACTGGATGATGATGTGCTGATAGCTAATGCAACGCGTGGTGGACTGAAATTTCCACAAGCGGTAGTTGTGAATGCCGTGCTCACAATGGAAATTGTGCTTGACAAGCTGAGAAGTCCGAAGTACGCATCACAATTTTTTGCTTGCGCCAAACAAAAAGAAGTTCTTGTAAGCCTCGCAACTTCTCTTGTTGAGTGCAATGAAGACTTGGATTTCTGCGATGGTGGCCACTCACCTGAACTTGTCTTAAACTATGTTCTCAGTGCTGCTGCCAATACGCTGCTGAATAATTTGTGCAAAGTTCAAAATAACAAGCTGAATGAAAGCAAGGCTGCAAAGCGGAACAAAGTTGAAAATAAAGGAACTGAAAGCAAGGCTGCGAAGCGGAAGCTCAGTACTCTTCAAGCATAATCTTCTTTCTTATGAATTGTTCTGCCTGTTTGGATTATGATGTATCACGAATAAATATGTCTCACAACGAAAATTTAAGCCTCTTTTAAACTGCACGAAATGGCTGTGCATGCTGTTAAAAATTTCACGAGTGCCTGATGAATTATTTCAAGCCAGCGTTTAGTTAAAACATACTGAAAATATTCCTTAATGCAAATATTCTGTGCACTCTAAAACCGCGAAAATAATAATAATAATGTAGGGAAAATGCCACTTCGGAAAGAAAAAGCGTAGCATTGGGTGAAGCCGACTTTTAGGCCGATCTCACTGCGGTGACGTCACGCAGCCCTGCACAGGCCTTCTCTAGTTCTAGGTGGTGTTGGCACGTGGCGCGTTGTGGCGAAGGTTGTAGGTTCGGTCCCCTGTCAATTTTATTAATTTCTTTTTTTCAGTTGCGTTACAATTGCTCCAGTACAGTCAAAAGCAGTACAATAAAGGTCCCCTAATCCTTGGCTCGTTTCGTTATCTGCTGGTTTTCGTCGAGGTTGCGTCAAGCGAAGTCCACGAGGCCATGAGAATTCCCTCCTTTCACAGAAGGCGCCGTTTTGTGTGTGTCTTTCTCCAAATGTACGATTCCGACACGTATACTTGTAATATACAGACACTACACTTCCGCAAAACTTTTCAAAGGAGGGCGAGAGCACCCCATTTCTATACTGTGGCACGGGCGAACAAAGGCGGACGCCAGCCATCGTCACTGCCTTGGCAGTGCAATTCTTTGGGGGGAGTGAGGGGGCAATGGATATATATCACCAGCCCGGAGGGGATTATAGCCGACTACCCAGACATCAAAAAATTAATCACGGCCAACTGTAACTAAGCTGTTCTGTCACAAGGGTGGAATCGGACTCCAGTGTATTGGAGCAGTTCAGGGAACACGAATGAAGCTGTTTTGGAGCATGTTCAGGGCAGTAAAAGGGGAGTTTTTAAGCTGGTTCGGAGCACCAAAAAGTGTGTTATCAAGAAACGCGAGTTATTTTTTTAGGAGCTTTCGAGGGTAAAACATCCTCGTGAATCAATATTATTCCTAGTAATGAAAATTTCAATGAATTTCACTAAACATTTAGTAATAATGAGCTACCATAAGACTTACCACTCACAAAAGTGTGTGTGTTCCCATCATTAAACACCACAGTTGACAAATAAATAATTTGAAGAAAACAAGAGATGAGCGATGTTTATCTCTTGTTTTCATGACCGTTATACTCCGTTTCACCCATCAGATGCAATGCTGCAAATGTACCACTCTGCGTTATAGTAGCCGGTTTTTCGCCCTTGTAAACACTCGCAGTTGTCTCTGCGTGAGGGTCTGGTGGGTACTTCAGGCAGCATCTGCTGTGGTACTACTGTATTCGTTTATTGGTGGCGATGGCGCACATCAAGAAATGCACATTCGTACTTGCACGCGCACTGCCGTTTAGTGCGGGATCAAGAATTATCGAGGTTTCACTGTATTACTAGACAGCTTACGCCCGCTTTTGTGGAGGAACCACGGCGATAGCAGCGACGAGACGAGCACTAGCAAGCCCGGCGAATGAACCGAATCACATGATATAACTAAACTGGATCGCGTCCTTTTCGTACCGTAGTCTGTGGCCAACGCTCAGTTGCTCTGCCGGCGACAATAATCGGCTAGAATTGGCGGTTTACACTTCCAATCAACAATTATCGCGGAAATTGCCATTTATGCACAGCCTAGGGCAGCGGGTCAGGTTGGCGCAGAATAGCGCAATTGGCGCAGCACTTCCACCCCTGCGTCACAACAACCTCGCAGGCATGACTAACCGAAGCTATAAACGACTGTCCGAGTCGCAAGTGTTCGGGAAAGAGAGAGGGAGAGAGAAATAACCACACGAAAAGATATACGCGTGACTTTTCACACCGCAAAGAGCTGGTCTACACTCACAAGCAGCACACGGCAGTTCGTAAGGCGGCTGGCGTGGCTTAGGAGGTAAAAGCTAACGGCGATAAAAACATAACACACTACCAAAAGAACACAAAAAATCGATTAGTAAATGCGAATACATCTATACAGCTTATAACAACGTTTTTTTTTTTTCGGACAGTGTCACGTCACAACCTACACGACGAACTACAGGTACAACAGTGGCTAACGCTAACCGCGGTTACAATAACAGTAAATCACGAGGCCGCCCTTGAACGCGGTTACGATCGTTGCCGTGGACGCTCGCCCGGCGTTGTTTCCTAAGCGAAGGCACGTGGGGAGGAGAGGCCCGCAGCAACAGGCAGCCGCCGATGCGATGACTCAGGTCACGCGACGCGTGTGCACCGGACCGACTACAAGGCGACTCTTCTTTGCAAAGGCCAGGGACAGCGTAAACAAGACGACACAAATGCGACAGCGTATCGCATTTGCCGCCTTGGCTTGTCCGACGAGCTCGACACCGTGACACTCCCCGATGACGCAAATAATGTTATCTGGGGTTTCGCAAACAAAAATCGCGATACGATCATGAGAGACGCCGTAGTGGACAGGTCCGGAAAAGTCGACAATCCGGTGTTCTTTACCGTGCACTGACCCCGCACAGCACACGGGCTTCTACCATTCCACCTCCACCGAAATTCGACCGCCACGGCCGGGGTCAAACCCGCAACCTTTGAGATAGCCGCAAAGTGGCCACTGGTCCACCGAGGAGGACAAAGACGGAAAGAATGCCAGGAGCTACGTCCGCCACCTCCGTTGTTGCCCTTAGCCGTCGGCCGACACCCCTCGAGACAGGGCAGCAGCATGGGGTTGACCAATGATGCCCTCGCTGCTGGGTGGGCTGCGGAGTCGGGGCGTCGACAGAGTATAACCCCCGTATTCACGAACGCTCCTCGACTCGACTTCCACCCTTCACTGAACAGAGTTGAGCACTGCGCCACCACTCGGCTGAAAATGACGCTGCGCTACTCAAGAATCACAGCAGGTTATCGCTGATATGCAGTGACTTGCCGTGCCTAGAGACGGCGCTCCCGTCGGCTTTCTCAAGTGAAGGTGAGGAGTTGAGTGAAGGTACGTTCTGGGATACGAGGGTAAGGGCCTGACCACATGCATCCGTCGCAGCGCGTGTCTTTGTGACGCGGCGCCGCGCCCTCTCTCATACGGAGGAGGTCGAAATTTCCGAAGCCCTCGACTACGCGGCGTCTATGTCGAGGTTTTGGGATGTAAGCAACAATTATTATTATTATTATTATTATTATTATTATTATTATTATTATTATTATTATTATAGCACCGAGTCGGACATGTCTACAGCACGTGGACCATATAAACTGCCTGGTCACAAAACGTGCACTTCGACCCGAGTACTTGCAGGTGCGACCCGTTGTAGAGTACGAGGTTTCGAATAAACCACTGTCTGTAAGTTTCTGCGCAATCTCTATCTTACTGAACCTTCCATCCGATGAATCGTAAGTAAACTTGAAAAACACGTCTCTCGATGGATGGATGGATGGATTGATAAGGCTGTACCCTTTAAATCGGGCGGTAGCTAGCGCCACCAAGCCGTAATACTTAATAAACCAATAACTATATTTATTTATTTTTTCTTTTAAATAGTGAGGTTGAGGATTCGCACTTTGCAGTGAAGGGTTTAATTTTCACTCGTACCTTAACTTTAGCAACCAATCAGATAACCTCCTTCCAGTTAATTCTACCTGCTTAAAGTCTATTTTGCCTTAAAGTCCCTAAACACCAGTGCTTTGAAAAGCCCTGCGCCATCATCCTGAACTATAGGGTGAAGCCCTTTACAGAACATTATCAAGTGTTCGGCAGTTTCTTTTCTTCCTCTCCACACGCACTGCATACCGTGTCTACCCCTTCGTATAGTGGCCCGATATGTCTTGGTTTGCAATACTCCCGTCCTGGCCTCAAACAGTAGAGAACTACCCCGAGTATTATCATAGATCCTTTCCTTGGCAATTTCCTGCTTAAAAGTTAGATAGATCTCTAGTGCGGACTTCTTAATCATGCCCATTCTCCACGTGCCAGTCTCCGCTTCCTTCACCTTCTTCTTAACCGATAATTCTTTTTGGTTTGGCCCCCTGCTGTTTTCTAAGTATTTACCAGTCGATTTTCTGGTTCGCTTCCTCCATTTTGTATCGACATTCTTCATGTACAAGTAGCTGAAAACCTTCCTAGCCCAACGCTCTTCCCCCATTTCTCTCAATCGCTTCTCAAATTTTATCTTGCTGCTAGCTTCCCTGCCCTCAAATGATGTCCATCCCATATCACCTTGTACTCCCTGATTTGGTGTATTCCCGTGAGCTCCTAAGGCAAGCCTACCTATTCCACGTTGCTTAATTTCTAATCTTGCTTGAACTTCTGATCTCATGCACAAGACCGCATTGCCGAACGTGAGACCAGGAACCATGACCCCTTTCCATTGGCCCCGTTTTTCATTACCGCTGCATTCCTGTTACCTTTAGTCGTAACGTATATTTCGTGTTCCCTAGGTACTCGGCCCCATTGCTTATCCATATGTCCAGATATTTGTATTTATCTGTTATCTCTAGCGTGACTTCCTGTATTCTAAGCTCACTACCTTCATTGTCATTAAAAATCATGACTGCTGATTTTTCTTTACTGAATCTCAAATTTAACCTAGCTCTCTCATTACCGCAGATGTCCACCGATCTCTGCAAATCTTCCTTGTTGTCGGCCATTAGCACTATATCATCTGCGTACATCAATGCTGGTAGTGCCTGTTCAATGAGTTTTCCTCGTTTGACGAATGAGAGATTAAAGCCCAGTCCACTTCCCTCTCGTTCGGCCTCTAATCCTTGTAGGTACATCATGAATAATATGAGGGTGACAGGGGACACCCCTCCCTAAGCCCCCGTTTTACCTCTGCAAAATTGGATACTTGTTTTTTCCCACTTTTTCCCACTGACGGTCGATCTGAACGTCAGCAGCGCCATTCGCGGGTGTTTCCCGACCAATGTGGCCACCGCATTTTGATGGAGCGAAGAGAGAAACAAACGCACCTGCACCAGGACCGGGTGCACTTCGAGGAATCCAAGGTGGCGAAAAAGTAAAGTCGGCAAAACTACACTTCCATCGGTTCAGCCATCCGCACTAAAAACGGGGCAGCCAATTTCCGACCGCGGCTCGTTGTCCGAGAAGCACAACAAGGTAGGGGGGGGCCGCGCCAATGACCTGCGGGCACACCCGCACAGACAACACGGTGCGCACGACGGTCAATGGTCGCAGCTTCGACACCCGCAGGCTGCGGCTCATTACACAAACAACCCCCCTTCCCGCTCCTTATTCGTCCTGCGCGCGCCCTGCGGGCAAAAGGTGAACGAGCCCATAAGGCGCGGCTAGATGATCGGCCAGAGGGAGGACAGGTCGGCCCACCTTCGAGCATCGGCGCTGATCACCGCTGGGATAATGATCATCAAACCGTGACCAATCGCGTGTACTTACTATAGGTGCGTACGGGTGACGGCCGAACGCCCACGCTAAAAAAAAAGAAACAAGTGCGGGTCGATTCGCTCGCCTCTGCCGCCGTCGCTATACAGCTACGCACACAGCGTGGCAGCCTATATTATAACGGCCGCGGAACGAGATACGTACCCTGTCCAGTTCACGCTTTGCGGAGCCCAGCGAAGAACAATTAGAATACGTGGCGGGAGAGATGAAGGCGAGAGCCGAGGCAAGCGGACCACAACGCCGGTCAATTACACGCCCCGATTGGTGCACGTGTGTTTGTGTGGGTGAAAGAGAGATAGAGGACGACCACCACTGCTAGTAAGCACACGCACGTATCAGACCTGAGCGTAGAACGGAACTGCGGAAGCAAAACATGCGCGCTGTGGAAAGAAAAATCCGACGACCTGCGAGGACGACAAGGTGTGGCCGTTGGCGCGTGACCAACGTTTGACGGCGAGCCCGTCCAAAGGGCCCTCTTCCGTTTGCCTCGGTGTTACAGGCCCAATCAACGTCTTCATCATAGAAATGAAAAAAAGCACTACGCACACAAACAAACGGATCGCAGCTGAGACAATAGGACAAAGCGTCTTTTACAACTGGGGCGTCCCCCGCCGTGGTGGTCAAGTGGCTCCGGCACCCGCAGGGTGCGGGATGGAATCCCGACTGCGGCGGCTGCATTTTCGATGGAGGCGAAAACTCTGTACGCCCGTGTGTCCTTATTTGCGTGCACGTTAAAAACCCCAGGTAATCGAAATTTGCGGAGCCCTCCACTACGCCGTCTCTCATAATCATATGATCAATCAACTGGGGCGTCAAACTATTGGGGTTCGCAGCGCCTGGTTTCACAAACGAATGCTCCGGGTGACACTAAACTCAACCGAGTACCGAAAAACACGCCAGAGCAGCAGAACCGCGCAGGCTGCACAACTATAGGCTCGCTCTTTGCTCCGGCAGCATTCAATAGTTTCTCGCGAGTATATTTCGAAGAACGAACTAAGCGCTCCAGTAACTATATAGCGCAGCGCGCATTCCTTCACGCACATTACCCGGGAAAGCTTGTCGAAGCAACGCCGGTGGGAAACTGCGCTCTCAGTCGATTTAACACCATATGTGCGCGCGCTTTACCGAGATCGAAGGAAGAAGCTTCTGTTGCCCCGACTGTCACGCGATTACGAACGTTCTATCGGAGACTGCAATCATCAACACTAGCGAAAACTTTCATGTCTCATTTGCGTAACTGTACATTTATTAGCGCGCGACAACGTGGACCGAGAGGCCGCTACAGACAACGGCGTATGGTAGGTACCACACGGAACGGCTTTAGGGTGGAATCGTTGCGTCCTCCCAGTCGATAAGTTGGATGTGGCGGAGGAGGAAAGTTAACGAAAGGGAATAGAAGTATAGCAGCCTGAGCACGTCCCGTAAAGGAAGTCCTTCACGATGAGGACGCCCACGCTGCCGTAAACAATTAACTCGTGGTCACCGCGCCACGTCACTGCAAATATGGCACGTAATGTCGGTACCATCGTAAATGTTCGAGTCAAAATTACGGCGATATATGACACGAACAGTGGACGCTGTAAGCGGCAGTACTCGCATTGCATAGCATTTTTCGCGTAGCAATCCTCGAGCGCTGTACAGCACATGAGCGTCGCACAGAACTAAAGCTATCCTTAGATACGGGCAGTCATCGTATTTGTACGATACCAACCGCACGTGTGGGCCAACACGTGGAACCTTTCGAACTATCGTGGATAAACTTTCCACACGAGGAAGCCGGCGAAAAAGAGAGAAGCTTTTTAAAAAAAAAAGGAAAGAAAAGAAGGAAAGAACAGGAAATGGCCCGCCCGCCGACACCGAAAAACGAGGACAGCGGCACCGGCGGCGGCGACCAATACAAGCCCCCCGCTCGTCGAGGACAACGTGTGGTTTACACGTTTGCTTGCAGACTGACAGCATCATTCTGAGGCTTCCGAGTGCGGGCAGAAAGCGCCTTCGCCTGCTGCGCGGAGACCGTTGAAAAAGAAACAGCCTCAAAAATTACGCTCGACAACAGACACTGGCGTCTGTATTTTAACCGCTGCGTTGGCCTGGCTGGTTGGTTCATGTGGTTTAGCGTCCCACAGCAAGACGAGGTCAGTGCACTTAAGTTGTTGGGGTTTAAAACGCCTCGACAACGCTATGATTACGAGAGACGCCGTAGAGACGGGCGTCTCTACGGCGTCTCTCCATCGACAGTCGCAATAATTTCGGCCACCCGGGGTTCTTAATAGAAGACAGTGAGCAACACTGTTCTCGTCTGCTTTCGCTCGCAAGGATTAGTAGTCAAAAGAAGAATGAGATAGCGGAAACGCTACCATGTGAATATGAGAGAGAGAGAGATAACTTTATTGGGTTGAAAAATTAGTTTCGGAGCTAGATGGGTGGGTCCCCATGTCCAAGGCTCAACTGCCTTGTGCCACCAGCCGAACGTGGTGCAGGAGTGCTAGTTCCGCCTCCGGTTCCGAGCTAGCGAGGAATGCCTCCCACCGATCCAAAGAGTTTTCTATTCTATACATACGCTGTAAGCGATTGAGGTCATCTGGCCGTTTAAGGAAGCTCCACGAGATACATGGTAGAGGGTCAATGGCGAGTCGCGACACCACGGACAATCGCGCCCATACAAAGTGGGATGATTTTTGTGAAATCGCAATAAATTTGGGTGATCTCCAGTTTGAATTTTACGGAGGTCCGATAATCCCTGGTATACCTAAAGTCCCTAGATCGAAGGCGCTTCGGCGACAACCACTGCAGCGCCTTCGACGAATACCATTGGTTAACACTCGTTTCCTGCAGTCCATGTTCTTCCTAACGCTTTGCCAGCGCCTGGTGAAACAGTCCTTCCGCTCACTAACGACAGGGTACTGACCTGATGAGAAAGGCGCGTCGCATCCACCGGCTAATGTACGGCGACATACGTGGCTTAGTGAATCTCGGCGCTTTGCCGTGTCCCCGATACGGGAGACAAAGAGAAGCGTCTTCCATTGCCTCTTTTCTTCTAATAGCCACTTATATATAAATTTTCCAAGATGGGAAGAAAATGGCGGCACACGCCGGCTGCGTTCACGTGACTGAGGGCCGGGAGGTACTTCCAGGTAAAAGGGAAAAATCTAAGGGCATCACTGCTGTTGAGCGCGTGCTCTGAACCCTCCAGAGCATCTTCAGGCCTGCTCACTCCTCCCGCCGTGGCCTCTGACGTCAGTCACTTTTGACCTACGTCTCCCGTCACGTCCGTCGACCTACCTGCCCACGCACGCTCACAAGCCGTTCGAGAAGGCAGGAGAAGCCTGACAAGGCCAGTGGCTGCGTGCTGGTGTTACCGCTGCACGGAGAAGACAGCGTTATTCTGAAGCGCCTGCGAGCTACTGCGCAGAGGATAGATGCGATTCGTTCATTGGGTGCTGGAGTGGTGTACACATGCACACTCTCGTATAAGTTATCTTAATAGGTGACGTTGACAAGGTCGGGTTGTCTTTGGAGAGTTCCGATGGAGGCGGAAATGTTGTGGGCCCGTGTGCTCAGATTTGGGTGCACGTTAAAGAACCCCAGGTGGTGAAAATTTCCGGAGCCCTCCACTACGGCGTCTCTCATAATCATAAAGTGGTTTTGGGACGTTAAACCCCACACATCAATCATGTCTTTGGAGAGGGGGGGGGAGGGGGCACGCACTTTCTGGAATGCGGCACGGTAGTACAAAGGCTGGCGTCACTGCCTCGACAGTGCAGTCAAAGATAGGGACAGGCGTATTTACCACAACTCGTCAGACGAGATTACGGCGTCACCCAAAGAGCATTCGTTGAAAATGGGTAGCGTTCCGACGACACCAGGAATCGAACCCAGTACCTCTATAGCACCAGATAGAGCGAACAAGCAGCGTGATTGAAGCGTTCGATCCGCGCGACAAGGAAAGCGACACAGCTGTCCACCACTGCTAGAAGAAGCATGATCACAAGTCGCAACTAGGGAAACGAAACCCACCGGAGATGCGTGCACGACTATGGCTCACAGAGACACTGTACGGCGAATCGGGCCAGTCGACCTTAGGCCAAGGACGAGAACCGACAAAACAGAATACGCCAAGCAACGACGTAAACTGACGCTAATAACATGATGCGCCGAAGTGGAGAAGGAATGGCGGTCTCTGTGGAGCGAGCCCGACGCGGCACTACGAGAAGAAGCAAAAGTTTAGCTAGACGCACAGCGTCCTTTTCGACTCCGCATCCTTCTCGTCTTGGCGTGCGTGAAATACGGCCGCCCGAGGTCAGCATCGTCGCCATTGAGCAATGTTTACACGGCTCCAAAGACGTCGGGGAGAGGAAGAGCTACGGCGAGAGGTGAACGCAAGAAAGGGGCAGCTAAAGGATGCGTCTTCTTTCTCCACGGCCCATAACGGCACCGTCCCGAGATAATGGCCGTTAGCGGGCGCACACGCATGGCGGGTAGAAGGTAGGCCTGCGACCGGTTCCGAGGGACGACGCCAGACACAAAGGGTAGGCGAGCTGAAGAAAACAGCTGCTCATGAATAAATCGCCGTCTCGATCACAAAACAAGGCGCCGTTATGTAGAGACGCAATGAAAACAACACGGTCGCATTGCAACACGCGAAAGCAACACGGCAGTCCTATACCGTTTGAGCACTGCGCAAACGCTAGGATTGATTACAGGCCGAAGACTCCTGCGAAGTATAATCCTCGCAGCAGCCTTCATTTACGTGATGTGTACAAGCCACGGAGAGCAAGGCACGACGAAACGCTGATCAGCGATGGCGAGACGATGGTGAACACAACATCGGGCAAAGCGCGATAGTGAAGTCACATGAATCGGCAGGCCCAGTTTTGGGCAAAAAAATATAAGACGACCACAATAAAAATTCCATGTCCTTTTTTTTTTTTTTTGCTCAAAGGTGCGAACAAAGAGCGTCAGCACCGTGGTAATGGGTTCCCTCCCAATGGCCATGAAGTGCATTGTTTAAGCGCGATGTATTGGTAAAAGTGCACCCCGCATGAAACTCGCAGTATACGGTGCGTGAATTGCAGACTCATTAGAATTCCGTCAACTAATCGAGAATTTCAACACCAAGAGAAGAGAGTAAATAAAGTTGCGGCTCGGGTTTTACGCCTCAAAACGATATGCTTACGCGAGACACCGAACTGGAAGGATGCGGATAATTTCCGCTCCCTGGGGCTATTTATTTAACAAGCGCCTAAATCAATGCACGCGGGCCTGTAAACATTCTATCTCCGTCGAAATGCGGTTGCCGCCGCTGGGTTTCAATCCCGCAACCTTCGGGTCGGACTGCCAGGAAAAAAGAGATGATTGCGCAATATAGAATAAACAGCATTACGGTTGCAGACAATTCATGACGTAGAAATCTATTGTTCATCTTCGGGTCTCTAAGCGCATAGATCTGCCAAAGAACTCCCTCATGAGCGAGTCCGAGTGAAAGCAGAAAAAAATATTTTGGTGAGTTTGAGTCGGAGGTTTCAAGGGTATCACAGTTGAAATAAAAAAGAAATGAGCTGCACCCGTAGGCAGGATAACAGCTGGTCATGAAGGGCAGCTGACTGGATTCCCAGAGAAAGCAAGCGCGAGAGAGGGAGACATAAAATTAGACGGGCGGCGGCAGAAAGCACTGGATCGGTTTGAATGGGGAAAGTGAGAGGATTTTGCCCTGCGTAGTCCGATTGAGTAGAGTTGAAGAAAAAAAATATGTCCGAGTTCGAGCGAGTCCGCTTGAGGAAAATTTCGGTGAGTCCCGGTAAAAAAATATGTCCGAAGGCAAAATATGCCTATGAGTGAGTCAGAGTGACCTCCACATGTTTGTTTGTTTCGCAGACCTAGGCTCCCGTGTGAGCTCGTCTCCTGAGGTGTCCGAGAACAGCTTTCCGACGGCTGCCCGAGACGACGTCGTCCGTCGGTCGCACAAACTGCCCTTGCGTTGTATATAGCGTTACGCGTGATTGCGGGTTGCGGGCCGAGTTACAGAGACGACAAGGCTGCCACGGTCATCCCCGGTGTTGCAACGCAAAAGGTCGAACGAAGGACGCCGACTGCGCGCTCTTCTCTCCTATTGCTGCATGCTAGCTCGACGCAACAGAGAGGCGTCATTTAAAAAAGAAAAAAAAAGCGCGAGCTACACTGTCGATATGAGCAGTGGTCATCTCAATCACTTGGAACACTTTTTTTTTTTACAACTACCCGTTTTAATCGAACATCAGCGAATCTTCACATTACTACCAGCACACAAGCATCTTTTCGGCGCCATTTTGTAGGCACGCTTGTACCCTCCCATGTTTCAAGGAGCTGCAGGCAGTGCGAGGCGAAATCAACCGCTATAAGGAAGTAAAGCTTACAGGAAAAAAAAAAAACTTGCTATGTTGCTATGCGAGGCTTATCGTTTTCCTGTCAGGTCAATCCTTTACAAAAGCAGCGCCCGGAACGTAAAGAGCAGCGAGCGTTACAACTTTTTTTTTGTCCCCGACTGATTTATTTGTGGGGTTTAACGTCCCAAAGCCATCATATGATTATGAGAGACGCCATAGTGGAGGGCTCCGAAAATTTCGACCACCTGCGGGTTCGTTAACGTGCATATAAATCTGAGCACACGGGCATACAGCACTTTCGCCTCCACCGAAAATGCAGCCACCGCAGCCGGGATTCGATCCCGCGACCTGCAGGTCAGCAGCCGAGTACCTTAACCCTTTAGACCCCCACGGCAGGGCAGTTCATCACGGGCGGCATAGGTTTAAACGGAAGGGATACTTCAGGGGGGAAAAAATGGCCGTTTCTGTGTACCTCGCTCGCCTCTAATGCCTCCAACGGACCGCGGCAATCACCTGGACCGGAAACAAAACCAAAGCGCCAGCCCAACCGAGCTCGACCGGCAACAAAGCCGAATGCCTACAGTCAAACGCACGCGCAGGGCACACACATCGTCCTGCCAAGCATAGAGTGTCCTAATATACACCAGAGGGAACTCTGACGCTAGTGTCTAAGAGAGTTGCAACGCACGGCGCTTCAGCGAGCATGGAATGATGGGTAGTACACGTATTTGTCTAGTCTTCGTACTTCCGGTCTGCTTCCGGCTCCGTGTGTGTTCGTGTGGCTTGGAGCTATTTTCTCACGAAACGGAGGTCGGCAAATGAGCAGCGGTTGCGCTTCACCACCTTACTCCTTAAGGCTTACCATTTCTGATCGGGCCACAAAGTTCTAAATGTTTCCGTTCTTTCCTTCAAAACGAAACCGTAACCAGCAATAAACGAAGCCGCAAGTACGATTCGCTGCCCGCAAATACGAAGACTAGGGGGAGGGGGGGAATCCGTGTACTACCGATAATTACAGTGTACTAGAAGGAGTACCTCTTTCATCATTCCCATGGTCGCTGAACGACCGCAGCGCCAAAGTCCCCTCTAGCCGATTTTAGGAAGCTCTACGCTGCCAAGGACATGCACGATGGCGTCCCGTATCTGCACGAAAAAGAGCCCCTCGCTTCGCCGCCTTGCGCGCGCGCACACCGACAACTCGATTGGTGCAAACAGCCAGCCGAAACACTCAAGGGCGGCGGCGGGCAAGCGCTCGGCTCCCAACGAGACGCAGGGCCGCCCACACATTACCTATGGCATGTGGGAGCCGCCGTCTTGGGATTTAAGTGGATGTGCTCTTGCGTGAGCATGTTGCAATGCGAATTGATAAGGCCAAGAAACATCGTATGCACCAACTCAGACGCTTTCACGCGTTTTCGTGTAGTGGTTAAAAGATGCAAAACAAAAATGTTAACGGCCCAAGATGGCGGCCCCCTCCGTAGAGTAATCTTTAGCCGAAGAGAGTTTGGCGTCTCTATCGTTCAGTGCGCGTCCATTCTCCTTGGAGTCGGCGTCCGCGCGCCAGCCATGCCGAACCATTAAAGCCTGGCGATGTCGCCTCCAGCGGCAGGCACCAACCGCGCCGGACCGTTGCAACATCGCCGAGCAGGATGGGGGCAACGAGAAGGCCGTTAGGTGAGAGGAAGGTCGAAGGACGCCCGCCGAAGACCGCAACAGTGACGACGGCGAGTTGTTTTCGGTGCCGCTGAGCGTTCAAAGACGAGTCGACGACGGTCGCTGCGGCACGGTTTGGAAGTTCTTTCGCGGACCGCTAGGGAGCTTTCTGAATGATTGATCGACTAAAACTTTATTAGCTTCCTTGTAGGGATTTCGAACAAGACGGCTGGGGATTATCCGGCATTTCGGTGCTGGAAAGGTGATTTCAAGTAAACTTTGGGGTACAAGAAGGATGTTAGAGGAAGAGGGCAGCAGAAATCCTTGGCCAGTAGCGCTCGTATGCCTGGTCACCGTTTCGCGTGTTTGTGGATGTGTTGTTATGCCAGCGAGTCCTCGTCAAACGTCCGTGCCTCTGAAACAGGCAATCTGGGTCAAGGCCAGCCCGCAGCCCGCCGGGCGCGAACAACTCCACGGCGTGAACACGCGCGGCGCATCTGTGGCCCACGTGCATTGAGTCAGCGTCGCACGTGACAGCGAGCCGGCGTCCTCATGTCTGGTGGCCTGACGCATCGCGCGGCGAACCCCATTGGAGGAGCCTGCTCTGAAGACCAGCGGCGCTTCTGATTGGACATTTTAGTTGGGCCCGGTGTAAATAAAAGAAGCCCTGCGGCGTGTCGCGATCAGCGGTTTTAGGCGAAAGGCTGACCTATGTATTAGAGAGAGGAGCTCGGCTCTTCGAGTCTCTGCCGGCCCCAGTGCCGAAATTGTAACGCCTCTGTATATATGCTGTACATAAACCTTGTTTAACTCACCGTCGTCTCGTCCGCTCGTCTCCTCAGCTCTGCGCAGAAGCAGTCGCGAGCTGAGAAACATACGCTACCAAACGGCTGGTGACCTTCCCGGCGGAGTTGAAAAGCAGTGGCGCCTCCGGAGCCGTGTTGGCGTCGCCGTCTTTCTCAACAGTGGTGGCTTCGGCGGGATCGGTCCGCCGTTTCTCAACAGTGGAGGTCAGCGGTGGGATCGGTCCGCCGTTTCTCAACAGTGGTTGGCAGCTGCGGGATCGGCCGGCGTCAGCGACATCGATGCGGTGAGTGCCTGATGTTTTCCCCTCAGTTCACCAGACTACTCTAGCTCAGGTTGTAGTAGTTTAGAGAAGGGCTGTGTGAAGCATTAGAGTGAGCTTTGATCGTTTCAAGCAAAGTCGAAGTGCTTTGAAAACCAAAGTTAATGCGGAGGGGGTAAACACGGGAGAGTGAAAAGTTGCTTGCGCGTCTTGCTAGTTGACTTATAGTGGGTACGGCAAGTAAATTGTTAACAGGGGCAAACAGCAAGAGGCTAGTGTGAACGATGGAGAACCTTAAAGTGAAGGAACTCATCGAAATTTGTGAGGAACTCGGCATTACTTTGGGCCGTGCGAAACGAAAGCAAGCGATCCTTGAGATCATGAAGGATGAGGGAGTGTCGGCTGAGGAAGTCGATGAGGCCTGGGTGGATATTAAAGCACGCCGTGAGGAGGCTGAAAGGCGAGAAGTAGAAGCTCGCGAACGTGAGGAGGCTGAAAGGCGAGAAGCTCGTGAAGAGGCTGAAAGGCGCGAAGCTCGCGAACGTGAAGAAAGGCGCGAAGCTCGCGAACGTGAAGAAAGGCGAGAAGCTCGCGAACGCGAGGAGGCCGAGAGACAGGAGCGCCTCGAGATGAAACGAATAGAATTGGCAATCCTACAGTGTTCGCAGGCGCCTAGCGCAGCTTCTCCGACGATTCAGGTCAGCGGTATTAGAATTCGGGATCAACTGCCACCGTTCGTAGTGGGCGAGGACATGGCGAAGTATCTCGTCAAGTTTGAACACGTCTGTGAGCGAAATGCTTTGGAGCAGTCTCTTTGGGCGCGGAACCTGCTAGCTCTTCTTCCCGGCGAAGTGTCCGACGCGATAACTTGCTTGTCGAGGGAAGCGTTTGAGAGCTATGACGAGGTTAAGGAAGTGCTCTTGAGACGTTATAAGTTGTCACCCGAGGCTTTCAGGCAAAGGTTCCGGTATGCTAAAAAGGGGAATGAGTCACACGTTGACTTCGCGTTTCGTCTTAAAGCCGATTTGATCGAATGGCTCAAGGGCGAAGGTGTTTATGACGACCGCGATAAAGTGGTGGAATGCGTTGCATTGGAGCAATTCTACCGCTGCATCGAGGAGGATGTTAAACTTTGGCTGCAGGACAAACTTGGTGAAGTACAGTTAAACAAGGCAGCAGAGTTAGCTGAGGAGTATTATACTCGCCGAAAGTTGCATAGCAGGGCAGTGCGCGTTGAAAAGGATGAAAGAAAAGAGGGCTTTTCAAAGAAACCTGATCAACGGAAACCCGCTCCGCACCGTAATTTCAAAAAGGACCCGTCTCTTACGAAGGACAGTGTAGGGGAAGGGCAAACAGAAGCGGAGAGATCGAGTGAGGTTTCTACCACACAGTCATTTGAATCGGAAAACAAACGGAAGCCGCTAATCTGCTACAACTGTAAAAAGGAAGGGCACATCGCGAGAAACTGTCCGGAAAAGTTTGCCTTCGCAACGATCCGAGAATCAGAAAAAAACATGCGGTTGTTGGAGCCGTATCTCCAAGAAATTAGGGTCAATGAGAAAACGTGCCGAGCACTTAGAGACTCAGCGGCAACCATGGACGTTGTCCATCCTTCATTGGTGTCTCCGGATGACTTCACAGGAGAATGCGCGTGGATTAGGCAAGTCGCCGAGGTGCAGAGTGTTCGCTTACCAATCGCCACCGTTGTCATTGAAGGCCCGTTCGGTAAGCTTTGCACCGAAGCGGCTGTGTCTGCCGCGCTGAATGGTCGTTTTTCTTATCTTTTCTCCAACAACTCGGAGCAGCTTCTCAAAGAGCAGGGCAAATCGTTCTTCCCCAACTTAGCGTGCATGGCTCCCACGCGATCGCAAGCGCGGAAGCTCTCGCAAGAGCTTGACCTTGTTCAAAGCGGTGAACTCTCAAGTGACCTTGTCGGCGGGTCGACGGAACCTCAGAGAGGAAACTTTCCGCGTGAGTCATGTGAGCAGTCGCGCGAGCGGCCCGTCGCCGATCCGACCGGCGCAGTTTCCGTGGAAAGGGAAGACGGCCTGGCGCCATTGGATCAGAGCGAGAGGGCTGCAACGCTCTCGCCTGTAGCGGAAAGTTGGAGTGAGCTGTCGAGAGTTGATCGAGAGACGCTCATTGGAGAGCAACGTGAGGATTTCTCGATTGAAGCGCTAGTGGAAAGCCAAATTGAAGCGCGAGTGGAAAGCCAGAAAAACGCGGCAAAAGTGCTGTCGAAGGAGCACTACGAGGAATCGGTGAAGAAGCGTGCTTTTGAAGTAGGGAGTCAGGTAATGCTGCTGCAGCCATCCAAAAGGAACAAGCTTGAGGTTGATTGGGAAGGGCCCGCCAAAGTATTATCGAAGCCTTGCGATACAACTTATGAAGTGAAATTAGGAAGGCGGCCGGACAAAATTTACAACTTGATGAAACCATGCGTTCAACATCAAGCGGTCGTAAATCAGCTGTTGAAGGCTTCAGAGGAAGAGGAAGCAGAAATTTTGAGTTCTAGTGAGGTAATCGAAGGGGGATCGAAAGTAATCCGGGAGCAGATAAACCTAGAGCCTAGCTTAAGTGAAGAAGGACCTGAGAAAGAGGACCTGAGAAAGATTGTTTCCGAGTTTGGGTATGTGTTGTCGGACCGTCCCGGAGACACGACGGTGATCGAACACGATATCGAGCTAAGCGGTGAGGAGTCAATCAGTAGCAAGCCGTATCGTTGTTCCCCTGTGCAACGTCGAAAGTGTGAGCCGCTCTTGGTGCCGCATAGGTATCGTCGCCTAAAAGTGGCCGGTTACTGAGGTGGAGCATGTTGCTCCACAGCGCAACTTTGACGTTCGCTAAAGAAAAAAAAAAGGGAAAGGTAAACGTTAATGCAGGTGCATTGAGCAGTGCGTTTAGTTAGTACCTTCTCAACCTTTCGGTTTCTTGCTGGCGATTCGGGGCAAAATTTTGACCTCATCACGACCTGGGCCGAGCGCTCCCGTTCAGAGTGCTCTCAAAGGGCCAACTTTATGTGGTATTCTAATTCGTTGCGTTGTTGTAATTGTGAAAAATTCAAGTTCTTACTTTAGGAGTCTTTTGTCCCACATGTGCCTCTTGATGTAGAGGGAACGAAATTCCGATAGACACGTAGATAGGTATATGTTGTTCTATACTTTGTCTGGTGTTCTGTCGGGTGACCGAGGGCACTTGCTTGTGTCGTGTGTTGTCTGTTGTCGAACCGTTCTTAGCAAGTTGCAGAACCATCGACAAGTGCTGAAACCGAAAATGGTCAGAAGAGACGAGCGAAGTTGGCCAGCAAGTTGTGGCGACAAGCCAGTGGAGCGGGGATCCGTCGTCAATGATGGGATGTGTTCCCGGAACAGTCTGGAGCTGTATTCTCCCCATGGCCCTGGAGGCGAACCTGGAGGGACCTGGCGAACGAGCGCACCTGACATCCGAGCCCCGTGGAAGCAGCTCGTCTTTCCGGTGCATTGTCTGGCGGCGGGGGTGCTGTTATGCCAGCGAGTCCTCGTCAAACGTCCGTGCCTCTGAAACAGGCAATCTGGGTCAAGGCCAGCCCGCAGCCCGCCGGGCGCGAACAACTCCACGGCGTGAACACGCGCGGCGCATCTGTGGCCCACGTGCATTGAGTCAGCGTCGCACGTGACAGCGAGCCGGCGTCCTCATGTCTGGTGGCCTGACGCATCGCGCGGCGAACCCCATTGGAGGAGCCTGCTCTGAAGACCAGCGGCGCTTCTGATTGGACATTTTAGTTGGGCCCGGTGTAAATAAAAGAAGCCCTGCGGCGTGTCGCGATCAGCGGTTTTAGGCGAAAGGCTGACCTATGTATTAGAGAGAGGAGCTCGGCTCTTCGAGTCTCTGCCGGCCCCAGTGCCGAAATTGTAACGCCTCTGTATATATGCTGTACATAAACCTTGTTTAACTCACCGTCGTCTCGTCCGCTCGTCTCCTCAGCTCTGCGCAGAAGCAGTCGCGAGCTGAGAAACATACGCTACCAAACGGCTGGTGACCTTCCCGGCGGAGTTGAAAAGCAGTGGCGCCTCCGGAGCCGTGTTGGCGTCGCCGTCTTTCTCAACAGTGGTGGCTTCGGCGGGATCGGTCCGCCGTTTCTCAACAGTGGAGGTCAGCGGTGGGATCGGTCCGCCGTTTCTCAACAGTGTGCATACATACGGGCGAATGCCGAACAGCCAAACCAGGGTCGTTAAACATTTAGAAGCGAAAAGTTGATCAAGGAACATTCCCTTGCTACAACCTGCCGGGTCGAGCCGAGACGCCCAAAAATTTGAAATCAACGTAGCTTGTGGTGGTTTTACGCACCAAAACATCCGCGTATGTCAGGCATGGGAACCTCAGAAAACTACCGTCCACACGGTGTTCTTATTCAGCGTGCGCTGTCATCGCACATTTCACGGGTCCTCACGCATTTAGCATCCATCGAAAATCGACCGCCGCTGCCGGAATCGAACCCACGACCTTCGGGTCAGCAGCAGAGCCGCGAAACCACCGCACAAACGAGGCGGGAATGTGAAATTAGGGGTAAGAAAGGTGATTAACTGCAGCAAAAAAATAAAAGGCAGATTGATCAGAGGGAGAGACGAGAGACACTTGCAAACCTATATTTCGGTGGTGCCGCCTGAGGAAGGCATTTACTTAATGTTTTTTTCTTTAACCCTCAATATAATTGCTGTCACTTGCAAACCGCTCCGCCAGTGTTGGATCCCGTGATGAGACAATGAATGGCGTAAACGGCACGCAGGAAAAAAAAAATAAACGACAGCGATGCGTACAGGTACTGCAGCGAAAGGTGACACCATGGCAGGAAGTCATACGGTTCTTAATTCACGAAGAGGGGCGCACGAAAACAAGGAGGCCTCGAAGTTTACGGTTACAGACAACATGCGTTTAGGATACATTTCTAGTTTTTTCGAGGAACAATCTGTCAATTATGTAATCCTAAATGCAGCTTCTACTGCGACGCAGCCCGCATGGGGCTAATGGCGGCGTATAGTCGTGCAGGAATGCACGCGCACCTCAGCATTAGTGGAACGCCAAACGTAGACGCGTCTTTGTCGTGATGCAACAAAGTGCAAGAGACGCGCTGGAATACCCGGAACGCACAGCTAGCACTCCGCCGTCGTTTTCGAACAATGGAACGCCGACGCCATTGTGCGGGCGAAATGTGCAATACAGGAAAAAAAAAGACTTGCGAAACAGCGGGAAAAAAAAAATTCACAGCACAGAATCATCACGATCTACCTAGTGACACCACCGCCACCTCACATAAGGATGGCGCGCTTTCCTCTTCCCCATGCCAACAGTTTTATTTAACTTCACAATTACTAGCCCGTTTCTTGCTGGAGCCGCTCACGTTATCTTTTGTTATGCGTAAGGAACAGACTTCTCCGCACAAAGACAAACTGGCACTGCGGCTGTCGCACACAGGCATACATGCAGACCACTCCAATGTGCGATAACCAGCGATAACTTCGCAACCAGGAAGGCCGACGTGGATGATCAACCTAATGCAAGATGCGTGCGCGCGCGCGCACGTACGCATACAAAATTAAGCTACGCCCGGCTGCTCACAAAAGGAAAGCCACGCGTAATGTGCAGTGACTATTTCAGAAAAAGGGACACTTCTGTTGTTTTGTTTTTTACCAAATGAGCGAATCAAATAACGACTTTAAATAATTATTCCGTGTACACTAAAAAAAAAAGAACGAAGGCTTACGCTGACAGACAGCCACAAATGATTATGGGAGCATAACAAATTGATCAAAGCTGGCGAGTTCAATTTCTATGTCCCGCTAACACGTAAGTCCAGCAACAAACTAGCCCATACTATATTGTTACGGTGCACCATCGACAGGAGAATTGCCTCTCGCGCAAGCGAGAGGCATCTCAGCCATCTTGTTCGGCTGCCGATTCTCCGTGGACGCTATACTATTAAACTAGATCTCGCCCCGTCACAATATGATAAAATGCGTCACTTCGAGGGTATTCTATGTTTTTTTTTTCTTTTTTGCGAATACTTCCTAGCGTAAAACAACTGGACGTTTTTGTTGTTTGTTTACGTTCAGGGCAGAGAAACAGCAAATACAAGATCATGCACTGAGCGCTAAAAAAGACACAAAAGAAAGGTCGAACCACCACGATTGCCGACAGCTCGGCCCAACGCGTTGCTCAACCTATAGCCACCGCAACGTGTTTCGCGAAAGCGACAACAGACATCGGAAAGTCCAGCGCATCTCTCACCTGCAGTCCTTTCAACTACGCTTCGCAACACCCGTATGTCAACGCCCCGCAGTTACTAATAGCGCTCTTCGGACAGATTTTGGCCCTGGCGCCAGTAAAGTTCGCACATCATCTTTCGCTTCCATAAATATAAATCTCGCGCGATTCGCAAACGCTGCACAACAGCTTCACAGAGGAGCTAGAATAATTAAAGAGACAAAAAACGCGGCGCGTGATATACCGCGAAGACGGGCAGACCAGCGAACAAACGAGGCACGATCCGAGAACGACACACGCTGAGGAACACCGAAGAAAAGGAACGTTCTTGGCAAGCCGACACTGTACAAGGGGGTCTCCGCGAGCAGTTTCGCAAGGCGTGCACCGCGACATCACTCGTCAACATCTCTTAATAAAACTCGCCGCTGTCGCTACGCAGACACTGGAAGGGGGGTGCGTGTTGTGTCACCCCAGGTTGGATCAGAAAACTCATTCCTGGCGCTCGCAACCACACCAATTAGCTTTGTACAAATCTGTACCTGCAAGTCCCGTTGACCGCAGAAACAGCAGCAGCACCTTCGTGGCTTTCTCGGTAGCAAAGTCGGACGTTCCGGCATTCGAAAAGTGACTGCTCCGAGAGCGGCCGGGCATCAAGCCGGGCTAGCGTTGCCGAAAGCCGTTTGCCTGTGGGTGCTACTAATGAGGACAGTCACAAGGGACGTGGGCAATTGGCTTCCTCGCTGCTACTGTGACACTCCCGTACGTGTGTGTGCGCGCACGTTTCCTTTTTTTCTAAGCATTCGCTTTTATTTCTCCCTCTATACCTTTCTATCCCATTTCCCTTTTCCCAGTGCCGGGAAGCAAACAGAATTTTCTTCTGGTTAACTTCGACCTTATTCTCTCCCTCTCTCTCGCTGCCTTAAGCGTTATACGAAGCAAGGATGCAGCTATACAGAAACGCTATATGCCGCTCTCTCTCTCTGTGGTCTTCTGCTTCTCGCAGCCCCCCCCCCCCACACACACACACACATACATATATATATATATATAAAACTAAAGGAAACGAGACGAAGAAGAGCGAGTCCTTGTGGAACAGGTATAAACGCAGGATGGAGAGTGCGGGATGGGCGAACGGAAGAAAGGAGAGCGAATGAACGTGCCGCTGCCAGGAGCCACGTTCGCCGTCGCAAAGACCGGAAGACCCCTCTCGTCCGCCCGCTTTTGTCGCCGCAGCGAAAAACAGGGCTTGTTTGCCCAGAATATTAACGAGACTACGGGCTAGGTCACGTGACGATCGGCCAAGACGCGCAATAGGGACAGATAAGGGAGCGCGTGAGGCCAGCTCATTGGCGCTTTCCAAGTGTGGAAATGGGCCGCAGCACCTCTGAAGACGTCGTGCGTACGGCACAGACGGCGCCAGTTATCGAGTTGAGCCCCCGCGACTGTCCTTACATTGAAAGCAGTGTAAAAAGAAAAGAAGCGATTTCCCGCTTGGTAACTAGCCCAGCAACAAGCCTCCGTCTAAGGCGTTTCCTGTTATTACACTCTCGGCACATTCCCTCTGTCCCTTGTTAACTGACACACACCGTCTCATTCCGGCACAAAAAAAAAAAGGGGGGGGGGGGGGGGGGTTAGCTCTAAGCGGCTAGACCTTTCGCAACTTACTGCCTCAAGCCGATTCGTCTCTCCTTGCTTCTCACTGCTACTGATATTCGTTCATGAAAGCTCCACGAAAGACAATGCTACAGAGCACCAGTGCCTCGAGGAAAAAGTCGGCAAAGCCCGTTGCCAAAGTCACCGATATTGCGTCATCGAGACCAAACCGATGGCGCCCCCATTGCCTTTCCAACTAACACCGCTCACTTAATAACGCCGACGACGTAATTTCGGGCAACTATCCGAATGCAATATAGCATGATATCGCTATTCGGTGAAACGACAAAAGGTTCGGGCGCACCTTTAACCATGTCGGGCCTAAGATGACGCTGAAAGAGCACTTCAGAGTGGAACTTTACGCGTAAGCGTTATCAGTATTGTCCTGTATTCCTCGGTCAATCTGCGAATGTTTATCACCCGGTAAGCGCGAAGCCACCGCGTCTATCGCGAGAAGGGCTTGTTCAGGCGAAAGCCTCAACGAGACTTCATCAAACGAAAGCCTTACGAGACTTCATCCAACATCATAGGAGTCAGCACGAACGATCCAAGAGGTCACGGGATCAAGAATAACGTCACATGACGTCATCATTCGATGACGTCGATTGTTGACGTCATCATCGCTTGTCCAATTTGATGTGCCAGGCGCGAGGGGAAATGAGTTATCAATACAAGCAATCGAAGGAAATAGAATGGCTATCAACGTCAGAGTTTTTTCGGGCGATTGCAGAACGGACCGTCCAATGGCTTAAAATGCGAATAAAAACGTGTCAATAACAACAAATTAGGCAGCATCCAAAGGAACTACCGCTTATATGCCGGACACACGCACCGTGTTCGCACACAACTCAAATAGTCCAAAATATATGGCTTACGCAAAATAATCAATGGGCAGTACTTGCTTTGCACGCCTCTGTTACGTTCAAATCGGAGCAATGCTACACACATGGAGGACTCATTTATGGGGCCATATGTTTAAAGACAAAAAGTTTGAAGACCCCCACGATCTGTAGTATGTCTCGAAAGAAGGCGTCAACTAACGCCCACGCCCTCAGTTATGCAGCATAAAGTAAATACAAATAAGCTACACGCGGATACAAAAGAAAAAAATGTACAGACGCGCCACACCACCTTTGATCGTTTATTTAGGGTCCTCGTCTAGCTGCAACGCCGAGTGATCGCGAACATACTACTACAACTCATTCAATCTTTAGCTACTCGTACTAAAGGCAAATCAGCGGCAGGTGCACGAAGCGCGTCATCCGGCGAGCCGAAAGATCCAGCCGATTAGACGAAAGAAGCATCACGAAGGACAGCACGGCAAGCGTTAAAAGGTCGCAATAAATTCGATAAACAGCGACCACGTGTTTAAGGCCGAAATTAAACCGTCACCTGTCCGTGCTCGGAAACTCGCCCTTGAAAACTCCCCTGCGAAGATAAAACCAGAACGTCGCATGTCCGGCCATCTGTTTTTTTTTTTTTTTCTCGGCTGCTGCTTCTGAAGTTAGGCAATCTTCAAAAAGGGACTAGCATTACGAGTCACTTGTTCCCGCTCAATGACTATAACACAGGATTGGCTCGAACAGAACATGTGGTCGGATGGGCTTATGAAAATAAGTACGGAATAACGTAAGCTTGGGCTTGTCAGTATTGCTACACGACATCCAACGCACAATTCGAGGCCAAAGCCACAATTGAGAAAGATGGGTGCCGTCTCTGACTGTCACATTTCATTCCGTCCCGGTCTTGTGCTGCGCGCTATTGAACGAATGTTGAGCATTCAGCGAAAATTTTAAAAGCATTTATACGCCTTGAAAAGCCGCAGTTCCCGATTTCCGAGTTCCACACGGTTCCCTTCCCCAGCAGATTACGTGGCCCGCTCTTTTGCAGTCCGAGTTGCCTAATCAATTTTACCACACTTAAAAAAGTAAAAAAAAAAGGGTGGGGCAACTTGAAGGTCAATTCAGCTCTACAGCAAGCACACAAGACGTGTCGGTCCATCCACGCCGGCTACGCGGTGGTGAAGATTGGTGGCATGCTCGTGCCATTCTCTGCCCTTATTGTGTTTTCGCAATAAGGGCAGCGGAGCGTTCAAAAGTCGTAGTAGGGCGTGAGAGGGCAAGCGCGGCACCACGAGCAACATGTTCGGCGCGTCACCCGCTTAGCATCAAGGAAATGTCACCCACTAGGGCGTGGGAGCGAGGAGCATCATTTCGAAATAATACCGGACCACAAGTACAAGCTGACAAAGAAAATATTCACTGGGACTTCAGAGATCGCCGAAGACGATAGGAAAGCGAAAGCCATTACAATCACAAAATAAACAAACGTGGTAAATAAAAGCCTCCAAAAGCAAACTATTGCAAAAATAACCTATCCTGCATAGTCCCTCGATCAGTGCTTATAGACCACCTCGTAGCCTGTAAATAAAGAGGATGAAAGGGGCCCAAGAATATTTAAATTAAAAAAAAACGAACGGGGAGGGAAAGGTGTGGGGGAGGGTAATGCACAAAAAATTAAAAACGCGATCTCTTAAAAATTTACAACAAGACCCTTGGCGAATCGACTCGCTTCTTACACCGCGCCGCCCGCTAATCCAAAGACCGCAATTCACTCGTGTTCTCTCGTTTACCGGACATACCGGTAGGCTTGTAGAACAGAGTGGTGTGCGAGTTTGTTACAGCGCATGGACAGATATGGCGGAGAACGACAGTAAACGCGCCGCTAGCGTCCAGTCCTCCCGTCGCCCTGCATCGTTTCCTAACGTTAAACCTATAGCGACATACGCGCGTAAAGGCAAAAAAAAAGCGCCTGTCCTAATGAGAGCGCAGCTCAGCGCGGGCTGTCTCGACATACCCAAAGTACGGTACGTAAGCTATACTAAACACACGCTCAAACGGGAGCGCACGAAAACTGCGAATCCCCCGATTCGCTGCATCGATTGTGTTCGGTGAAAAGAAAAATGCAGGCTCGATCGCGGCCTGCCGCCACGCTCGCTCGAAGTTTTAAGTTTTGCAGCACGACTATCGGGCTGCGTTCTTTGTTGGTTTCTTGTTATGGTCACGCACGCGATTCAAGGTCCTCATCGTAATGTACAGTGCGTGACTTTTTGTCCAGCCTTTTTTTTTTTTTCGGTGGCCCCATTTCTCGCGTCCAACGACAGTAGTATAATGTTCACCAACGCCCTAAGAAAAAGCAATTTTTTGAAGTTGCATGTTTGATTTTTTTTTTTTTCGAGGACTCAATGACTGTACATAATGCGAGGCCTTACAGCAGCCCTTACAAAAAAAAACATCAAGAATAAAGTTGTGTCTTTCTTCTGTGTCAATAAAGTTGTGTCTGTAGACTTTCAGTCGCTTTTCGAAGGACGTCAGTTGGAATGTAAGTACCCTCACGAGAAGCGGTCCAGTTTGTGTTAAACGAGATCTCAAAAGTTCCAACGTGTTCCCGGCGTGCGACAGAAGCTTTTGGCAATGAACAATGGCTCGTTAGACACCGAATCACGCAACGATTACGAATAGCCCTACCCTCCGAGACGTAACAGTGAACGTGCCGCAGCGAGAACCATTGAAACTCATAACGCAACTGGCACGTCGTAACATGTTCCAACTAGAATTCCTCATTGTTTACTACCCTGAGCGCAACTAATGTGAGACGTGTGACGTCACTGTGACGTCGCACGTCTCGCAGAAAAACTGAGATGCTTTGTTTTTCAAAAAGACATCGACATCGCCGTGACGTCGTTTTTGAGAATTCGAGTAGTACGTAGATTAACAGAGAATGCACCAAATTTTTCGTTCCGTTTGCTTCGGAATGAACACCGATCAATTTCACGAAAAGTAACAGCCGCCTATATGCAAACGAAATAAACAGTCAACGAGGCTGGGTGATAAATTATATCACAAGAGACCGAGGGGATGTTGGGGCGATTGTATTCTTTAACCTTTTGTGTCCCAGCGTCCACATATGTGGCCAAACTATTAGAAGACTGCGCTTAAGCTGGCCAAGCTCCTTGTCTCGATTTGAAATGCTGGCACTACTTGATGGAAGAGTGACATTACCCATTCCCAATCGATTCTAAGGAAAGGCACTGAATAGCTTAACCACGATTCGCTGATTATGTTCTGTACACTAGTGCGGACGCTGAGATACAAAGTGCCAACACCGCGCGAGAAACCTTACATAAACCATTATATCGGTGAACTTACACTGAAATGATAAAGTGGTGCCATTTGTAACAACCGAGAGCTGTCATTCATCCCTACAACGCCGTTTTCGCAGGCTAGCTAAACGCGGTAGCTAACTAAAGAACGTCTCTATCGGAAACAAGCCGAATTCAATTAGACATCATTGTCGTTCAAATACTGTGTGTCAAGAGGACGGGCAGGCCTGCAAAGTAATTGTATCGAAAACGAACATCGTAACCCGGGACAGGGCGCAAACAACAGACTCCCAACAAAACGCAATTTTTGGCCAGCCGCATGCCGACAAATCTATCGTCGCATTCGCAGACGGCGCGTCAGCCGTAACAATGGTCCGATCCGGCAATCATACTAAGGCGCAACGGGTTCTTCGACTTACACCACTTAGATTCGGTTGTTCATCGCATATATATCAATGGCAAGATGTGGGGCACGCGAGTATGCTCAGCACGAAACTGCGCGAAATGCGAGCGCGCGCGGAGGGGGCACGTCTTCGTCGCTTCTGGGATCGTTTACGTCACGAAGGGGGCTGGGCTTGATGTTGCTGCTCACTCACGGGACTTCCGTTTCTAGGTCAGCGAGAGGCCGAAATTCGAGGCGCTCGAGCAATTTTTTCGCGCGTTAAATTTAACCCCTTGGCCGAGAAAGAACGTCACGACAGTTTTTTTTTTTTTTGGTTTCTTTTCCCTGAGGAAGAGTGGGGGGACTCACGACGTGCGAATGTCAGTTACGTCATCTATCGGACGAGCAAAAAACAGACAAAAAAATTGCATTGGTGGCGAAATTCGCCGAGTCTGGCAACAGTCGTAACGCGCGAATTCATTTAGTGGTAAACAGCTTTCTCTTGCAAGATTTGTCGGCAAATATGCAGTATAACCACGGACACTAGCAGGCACCGCACGAAGCGTTACCCGTAAAATCATTTCGGTGTTCTTAACATCCTGTATACGCAAATGTGACCAAAACCACCGGAATAAAAAGTTATAAGCCCACATCACTTAAATGAGGTGATTATGAGACTCAACCAAAAAGCCGCAACAGCAAACAACTTATACCCAAGCTCGCGACAAACACCGAGGCCGTACACTTCGACTTCGCTGGTTTTCGCCGATCTGTATACGGAGTACTTGAACGGTGATACACTTTTCGTTTACTGAATTATTGTAACAGCTTATAGCAGACATCAAGCCTGCCGTAACAAGCATTAACCCGTGGTGGGCAGTGCAGGAGCAAACAAGCTATTGGAATGAAGGCGGTTCACGTGTCAAAATCAAAACACGATTACGAGGAGGCACGCTGTAGTTTGAAGACTACGTATCAATCACGAACACAACCTTAAATCAAAGAGTAGGCGGTTATCTTTGCAACCCCCGCCGGCCCAAATTTAGAGCCGGGTGTCGAACCCACGCACTACGGCTTCGAAGCGGGACGAAGTGGGCTGCACATTGATTATCTGCAGGCATTTCTTCAAAAATCACTGAAAGCCGTGTTTCGTATCCTTTGTAGTGTATTTTTCTGTGTTGACAACAAACCGAAATTGTGCTTCATCAAACGCTAATTTAATTTGAAGTAAATATAAATATAGGAACTACAATTAAACGCCACCTCCAAGTCAGACGTACGAAGCATCCAGTTAAAACATTGCTTGAGCGAATTCGCCCGCCGTATGACGACTGCTCTAGACTGAAATGTCTTCAAATTTTTCTCTTCGGTAACAGAGCACCACTACGTCAGGGCCACGTTAGATTTCAACGCATTTGTTTTTTATTTTATTTCCTCTCTCTCGTCTTCGGATCTCACGTGAAAGTAAGTGCTCTTTAATAATGTCAACCCTAGTATTTTAACAATAAGACTGCAGACACTGTCAAGCGTCGATGTCACCGTTCCTTTGTTCCCGACTTCGCATCAATTCCCAATGTGTTCTTTCTTTACGGGGTTGTCGAACTCCGTCAAGTCAATTACTACAATCAAACTCAGTGCGATGCCTGATGTTTATGATAATAATATCTGGGGTTTAACGTCCCAAAACCACAATATGATTGTGAGGGACACGTCTCAGTGGAGGGCTCCGAACATTTCGACAGTATATCTGGTGTTAAATGCTAAGGAAAAGTGGTTTGGCCAGAAATAAATCACGGTCAAAACGTGGAAGGAAATACGTATCGAAACTCCTGTTATTTCTTCGAGTGTTTTTTTTTTTTTTTGTGGGGGGGGGGGGGGGGTCAGCGTTTTGCTTTCACCTTTCGACTGTACGTGATACTCTTTGAAGTGCACCTAAATCTAAATACAATGGCCTCCCAGCTGTCACATTTATCTAAATGCGTTAAGCTGAGCAGGCTAAGTCAGAATTCCTGACGTACTTCATCAGGACGTTCAATTTTCCGACCTAAAACTAGCGACACAACAAAACGTGCCTCTTTGCGGGACAGCCAACTATCTGAAACACTCGAAATGTCTTTGACGCCGCTAAACGAGCAAGATTATGCTATCCGCGGAAGGGACCGCGATAGCTGAGTTGACATTTTGTTGTCTTAGACTGTAACCTAATCGGCATGATGAGACAGCCGATGTTTAGAAAGACCATAAAAAAAGGCAACGTTGCCTTCGTTGGAATCTTATAACGAGCCAGTAGTGTACCGTGTCTTTGTTATACAGCTGTAGTTACTAAAATCAATTAGCAAGCACCTAGAGTTGCGGGCAGGTGCGTCTGCGAGTGAGATGGTAGCGTATCGTGTCGAACTTCGTCAAGCGTATCGCATCGAATCGGAACAAGATAACTACGCCGACATGTACTGGATGAACGTGCGTCTCCCACGTGAAACGATTTTCCGTACAAAATGTAGCAGAAAGGAGCACGCAAAGAAAGGCTAAGTTCCATGCATAACTGCCTTTGCTTTGTTTTTTTTTTTAGTTTTTGTTCGCAGCTTATGCTACTGTCAATGAAACCGTTTGCATTTTTCTTCGGTTTCGCCTTCATTTCATTTTTTTTGTGAGTGCCAATTGCTTTCAAAATGCCTATAAAACAAAGTTTTCCAACACAGCAATACACAAAGACCACCTCATGTGGAGCTTATTTTGTTTTACCTTTCGTTTTCGTGTAGCAGCGTTCAGGCAGTTAAATGGACATAGCGTCGCTTTAGCACAATACGCTACAGATAGCGTATCGTGCTAAAGCGACGTGGGTAATCTTCGAGCCTTAACGCGCGTAACCAACAAGTTAGCGTATGACGCATGCGCAGTGGCAACTAACGCAATGCTAAGCTGCGTAATCAAAACCAAACCGCCGGCAGGGGCACGAGAACTGCGTGCAAGCCATCTTGCATTAAGCCAGTGAAGTGCAGAGCCAGCCACCCGCTTCGTGCACCGAGTCGCATTCTCTGTCCGTCTCTTGTTCTGATAAGTCCACGGAAGACCGGCACAAGAGGAAAGCGGTTCGTAACTAGAAATTAATTACGAAAACCAATTCAAATGTGGCTTCCTACAAAACAGAAAGTGGCCGTTGCACTCAAGTCCGAACACGGCTACGAAACTTGGACGACTTATAAGAACACTTCCACGAGATCTTAGACAGGATTACTGGTACGGCCTTCGTCAAACGGCCGGACTACAAACTTCAAAAAAAAAAAAAAAAAAGAGGAGGGCCAGTGCCCGGAGAACTGGCTTTGTTTCCGTGACAACCCCCTCCTCCCGCTCCGAATAGTTCCCAAACATAGAAACGGGGAAATGCAATTTCAGAGGGAAGGAAAACAAAAGCCGGTCACATTGTGGTCGCGCTAGGAATCGAAGAGCCACACGAGGCTTCTACGCAAGGAAAAAAAACAAGATCGCTCTCGCGTTATCACAACCTCATGGCCGAAAAAATTGCGCTATTTGGCGCAATTGCTTTGACAAGGGAGGGGTGATACTATAAGGGGTGAAAAAAAACGAGGAACAACAATCTATGTCCTCGAGCAAGCACGTAAAATAAAACGAAACAAAATCCCGACCAAGCGCGCAGGGTAAAAAGAAAAAAAAAAGAGGCGACGTGCACGCGAATACCGCTAGATCATTCCAAGATTAGGGCTACGCACCTTTCGAAGCAGCGGTCCACGTTGTCAGACATGAGCAGGAGCATGCATAGCTGTTCCAGGGCTATGAGCTGCATGTCCCGCTCGTCTCCCTGGCCCATGTTGAGCCACTCGAGCAGCGTTTCGGGGTCTGCGTCCGCCATTTTTGACCGCAGCAGCCGCCGAAGTCGCTAACCGTTCTCGCCTCGGAGCGCTAGAGGGAAGCGTGAACCACGAATAGGAAAAAGGCCACACGACCGACGAAGCTGCTGTCTCGAACGGCGGCACAGGCTGTGCTGAACCCCACCGGGGCAGAGCCGCGGCTTGCTGCCGCGCAATCACATATCCGATGAGCCACGTCTCGTGCTCCTCACTTAGAGACGACACCGCCTCAAGGGCGCAGGCTGGAAAGACCCAGCAAACACGGGAGGCGGGTGTAACACGGCAGCCCCGGTTGTCGCCCGGCTTTTCGAGGCACACAGGCGCTGGTTTCGCTGCAAGGGCTCCCTCCGGAGACTGCACCATTCACACCATCGTCGGGTCGTAGGCGGCAGCAGGTGTTTTTGTTATCCACGGGAAGGATCACGATCTCTCCGCTTTCTTTCCCCAACTTGAAGTTACTGACAGAACCGGATCCTTCCTCACGGCGCCGACAGACGAGAGAACAATCCGGTAGGGTGAAGAAGAAAAAAAACCTAATTGGTTAAGAGGTCC
Source organism: Rhipicephalus microplus (assembly GCF_013339725.1). Classification (NCBI taxonomy): domain Eukaryota; kingdom Metazoa; phylum Arthropoda; class Arachnida; order Ixodida; family Ixodidae; genus Rhipicephalus; species Rhipicephalus microplus. The sequence goes on along the minus strand of NC_051168.1, from coordinate 112,328,327 downwards.
ACTGCACTGAGGAAAGGGACGACACGACCGAGTGCTAGGCCTAAAAGCGGCGCACTGACGCAGCGTAGTGGAAGTGGACCGCCGCGCGCCAGCGGCGCCACCGCCGCTGTCACGTGTTTTCCGGTTTTCCGCGTTGCCGAGAGAAAAAATCAGCTGATTGCGGATGGCGAACTTTCTGGATGGCTGCCCTCGCACCGTTGTCGCTGGGCGCTCGCACGAGTGAGCGGTCGTATGACGTTGTTTTGTTTGGCAACGTCGAAGTTGGCTGTGCTATTGGGCTTTGGCTAATTCTACGGCGCTGTTTCGAACGGCGGAGTGTTGTTGCCAGCGCGCAACGCTACAGAATTAGTTCTGGGGCCTTGAAACCCTCGTAACGATTGGCGAAACGCCCAGTATTGGTACACAAACTTGCTAACCTCTGTTCTAAACAGTATTGTCACAATCGTCTTGACGTTATCACTTGCATGCGTGCCAGTTCTGTATAGAAACCGAGTGCTCGTTTTTACTTTCTAAACAAATGGTCACGCAGCGCCCTAACATGTTTCACGTTTGTGCTTACGCACTGACTTCGCTGATATAAGTATCGATCCCGTGACTTCGCTAATAGAAGAATCAATCCCGTGAGCTAAACGTAATTACGGAAATCCTCAAGAGTCAGATTGCCGTCGCCATTAGCCGTGCTTGACCACGCATTTCTCCAGCACTGTCATACTGACCCGCAAGGCCTCTCGGTGATCAGTGATTACCTACTTTTATTCCAGCCTTCGTCACAAAGCAATAGTGACTACGACACTGCAATCAGTGACTCGACTTGCTTCTGATTACGGTTCTCGTGAACCCTGGAACGCGCATTCTACGAATTTACTGCATAGGTGCTGCCCTCTGCCAGGAGACAGCAAAGGCACTTTTCGCGCGCACTTTTGATCTCGTTTTGGCGCAACCATCGATGCTACGCTGTACCGGCTGCAATCCGTGGACCGCAACTAGCAATACAGCGTGGTGGTGGTAGTGGTTATAAGGAAACTTGTTTCATCTAGGGACCTTGAGTGGTTAGAAGACGAGAAAAGGCATCTAATTTCTGCAACCCGGTCGGGAGCACGGCGCCGTGCCTATACAGCGTTTGTCAAGTAGTACACGTGCCTGAACAATCTGCCTTTCCCATTTTTCTGTGCTGCCCTCTAGCGTTTCGGTAGCGTACGGTAGGGGCCGGAAAAACTGGAATCGCTACCTACGTGAATTGCTAGAACACGGCCGGTCTAGAGGCGCGCGCTAGCTATCTCCGTCTCCCAGACACCGCGAGTAGAGTACAGTGACAAGGGCACTCTCCACGTCAGGGCGTCGCGAGTCGACTCTTCATTTAACTCTTCAAAGCGTGTTTCACCGAATAATCATCGCAATATAAATCCGTTGTCCCCGGCCACTTTTCGGTAAAATAGGCAAACGCAGAAAACTGTGGGATACGACGGCTTCCGGTTCGACACACCACGCTGGTTAGCAGCAGCACACATGCACTTTTGTACCGCCCAATTGAAAAAAAAGCACCTCTCCGTGCAATGTCAGTGCTTTAGAAGTTTTTTTTTTTTTTTTCTGCTCGCCGTGATTGCGACAATGACCAGCTACGAAAGCCATGAACAGTTGGAAAACTTTTTATCACACCAAAATGCTCTGCAATGCTTTTATGCTGCTCAGGGGTACTGTCCGTTTTGCTAGCAGATAAGTCGATACAGAAGACAATTTTCATTGTATGATACGTTACTTCAGATAAAAAATCACGATTTTAAACATCTCAGGGGATGGTGATGACTCTAGGAGTGTGTTAAGAGTTCATTTCGGGATCGCTGCTTCGACCGAAATCGTCAGTCGATCGGCATGAAGCGCCGAATTTCTCGAGAGCGTTGAGATATCTGTTTTTTTTTTTTTTTATGCGAAGCACTTCTAAGCGAACTTCGGTGACTTTGAACGTATCTATCTATTATCTAGCCGCCAACGACTTTTAGCTCTCTTGGCCGTTTCGATAATGGCATCGATACCAAACTTGGTATGGCATAGCATGACTGTATGAAAAACATATTTGACTAGTCATAACTTGAAAATCATGATATTTATGTCGTGAATGTCATTATTTACATTTCATGGTCCTGCAGATCTTGCGGTGGTTTCGTTCACATTACATGTTGCAAAACTGGTATGGTATGGCATGATTACATGGCGACCACTGACAGACCCTAATCTGAAAATTATGACATGCGTGTCATGTAACAACATGAGTACATGCTGCGCTCATGATGCGCTCGCGGCCGTTTCGCTACCGTCACATATATCAAATTTGGTATTACAGTACGTGAATGGATGACGAAGGTATGTGACTGATGCAAACATGAAAATCATGAGATGCGTTTCATGTTACAACATGACTATATGCCACGCTCATGATGCGCTGGCGGCCCTTTCGCTACAGTCATTTACACCAAATTTGGTAATACGGGATGTGAATCGATCACAAAGGTGTGATACTGGTGCAAACATGATAAACATGAGATGCGTGTCATGTAACAACGTTACTGCATGCTACGCTCATGATGCGCTCGCGGCCGTTTCGCTAGATTCACATATACCAAACTCGGTATTACGCGACGCGAACGGATGACATAGGTAAATGACACATCCAAACATGATAATCACGACATGTGTGTCATGAAACAACATGACTACATGCCACACTGATGATGTGCTCGTGGTCGTTTCGCTAGCTTCACATATGCCAGATTTGGTATTAGGTGACCCCAATGGATGACGAACGTGTGTGACTGGTGCAAACATGATAATCATGAGATGCGTGTGATGTGAGAATATGTCTACATGCCACAGTCAAGGCGCCAATACATTACGATGTGACGCGGTGCGCGTGCTCGCCGGCGTTCATTTCGTCACATCACGCCAGGCGCCGGTCCTGCCATATACTCGAAGGCACGCGCTGCGTTGCCTTGACGCGTATACGCGTTTCAACGCGTCCGGCGTCCCTCCGTCACGAAACGAGGGAGACGCAGTGTTGTCAGGGTAACGCATCGGTGCGAGGTGGAGCATATCGCATTTCGTGCCGGTTGCCGTCGGGCCGCGCCGACGGACGCTGGTCGCACCTGGCGTCAGACTATATAGTGCTCGCGTTTTGCTGAGAGAGAGAATAAACATTTATTAATAGCAAATGCACACTGAGCCTTCTTTGGGTGGGGCCCTCAGTCCAGGGCTCCATTGCCTTGCGTGACCCTGCGAGCCCGCTGGACCAGCTGCTGCTGTTCCTGCCGGCGTAAGCTGAGCAGTGCAGACTCCCAAGAGGAAGGGGTGGGATATGGGAATGGGAGGCACGCCCTGTGGGGCAGGGCATTCCCACGTGGAGTGGTACACCGTCGGTACGGATCCACAGAAGGGGCAGTAGGAGGGGTAGACAGTCGGATGAAAGCGATGTAGCATATAAAGGCAAGGAAATGAATTGGTCTGTAGTTGCCGCCAAGCGACAGCATCTGCTCTGTTAAGTAAAGGATGAGGGGGAGGATACGTATAACGGCTCTGTCGATAGTACAGCAGCGTAGCGTTGTTTTAGTGGTTCTGCTGACGTAGCGTCGCTGTGCCCAGCGTTCGCGCGCGTCAACGCTACATCGGAGTATATTGGGCCCTTCATGATGCTCTCATGGCCGTTTTCTAAGCTCCACATATACCGAATTTGGTGTTACGTGACGTCAATGGATGACAAAATGCTGGTGCAGACATGATAATCCTGACACGCGTGTCACGTAAGAACACGACAACATACCACGCTCATCGCGTGCGCGCCTGTTTTGTTAGCTCCCTATATACTAAATTTGGTATTTGGCGACGTGAATAGATGACGAACGTAAACTACACATGCAAACATGATAATGATGACACGGAATTCATGTATTGCATCATTTACCTCCACTTCGTAACTTTGTGCTGATCTTAAAGTGCATATCAATATTTACCATTCATGCTTCGCATATCATCGATTCCCACTGTACGTGGGATCTGCACATTTTTTTATAGCCTTCAGCGCACTATGTGATGCATTTCTTAGTCAAAGCCGGATGCTGATCACTGATCTTGGTCAAGCTGCGTGGCACGGCGGCAAATAAACAATACAGTCAGACATAGACGGCGCCGAAGAATTGAAACGTTGCACTTCTTTAACGCACGTCTTGCTTTGTGTGCCGTCCTGACGCAAGGTTTGATCAAGATAAACGCAAACGGACTCGTCCAGTGCTTCGTGTAAGCATATTCTTGTGTAAAGTTTTCGCGTTTTTTTTATTTTTTTAGGGGCGAAGCTCCTTAAGACGGCACCCATTCGTCCCTCGTAGTAGTCGTAGTGTGTAAGCAGTCTTAGTTTTTGACCTGCAAGGTGGTGCCGGTGGGAGATTTCTCCTGTGCGTTGTTGAACAATAAAAAATTCGCAGCGTGCGCGTTATATAAAAGCCAAATTCTCCTGTCTCTCATTCCCCATTAGCAGCCATTGGCATGTACATTGAGCACTCTATGACAAGAAAGGGTTGCTACGTTATACTCGCTGGGCGTAACCTCCTTGGTTTTAGAAAGAATTAGCGAGCGTTGAGCCGCACTGCCATGAATACAGTGAACTAGTATATACCATGAACTCGAGGTGGTTAAAGGTGGAAAGTAGATCCGAAGCGCAAGCCGTAAGAAAGTAAAAGCCCAATTCTCCTGCCTCTCATTCCCCAATAGCAGCCATTGGCATGTATACATTGAGCACTATCTGACAAGAAAGGGTTGCTATACGTTATACTCGCTGGGCGTAACCTCCTTTGTTCTAGAAAGGTTTAACGAGCGTTGGGCCGCAGTGCCATGAATACAGTAAACTAGTGTATACCATGAACTACAAGTGGTTAAAGGTGGAAAGTAGACACGAAGCGCAAGCCGTAAGAAAGTGTGCGTGTGCCACCTCTCGTTTAGTCCTTGGAATGTCCGCTGGATGGCGGTGCTTCTATATGGGGAATATATGATGAAAAGATGCGAGATGGTGGTACTTGGAGTGTTGAATAGATGGACGAACGGACACAGACAGATGCATGGATGGACGCATGGACGGACGCAGGGGTGGATGCATGGGTGAACGTAGGGACGGACGCACAGATGGACAATCGGACGCACGAACAGACGCACGCCCGTACGGGCGGATAGACGCACGGACGGTCACACAGATGGACAGACGGAAGCAAGAACGAATGGACGGACGGATGCTTCGCCCCACTCTCCATCATTCACTCCGTGGATATGCTGCCATTTTTTGTCATACATATGGGTGCAATGCCGGCGCTCATCTCATATGACAGGTAGATTTTGCCCGCGTTCCCATAATATCTTTGCTAGGCGCACCTGCGCGACAATTTATTTCTGGATATAATATTCGCATCAATTCATGCGAAAGCTTTTTATTAGTGTGGAATACACACGTGCTTGAAATAAAATGGTCTTCGCACACTCTGGATCCAACGTTCGGTACTGTTACGAAGGCGCGACGCCAACACGGTCCCGAAGGCGCCACTGCTCCGAACTCCGTCGCCAAGGTCACCAGCCGTTTGGTAGCGTGTGTTACTCAGCTCGCGACTGCTTCTGCGCAGAGCTGATAGACGAGCGGACGAGACGACGGTGAGTTAAGGCAAGGTTTATGTACGGCATAGAAACAGAGGCGTTACAAATTCGACACTGGGGCCGACAGCTTAGAGACTCGAAGAGCCGAGATGCCTTCTCTCGCACGCATACGGCGGCTTCTCTCTGACACCTAGGTCAACTGCTGGCGACGCGCCGCTTGGCTTTTTCATAGGCACCGGGTGGATCTTTCGCGTCACCAACGTCCAACCAGAAGCGCCGCTGGCCGTGATGTCAGAACCCTCCAATGGGGACCCACCGCTGCGCGTGGTTGCACCAAAGGACGAGGGATGTTGCCACGCATTGCGTAAGACTCGCCAGACTGGAAGGCGCCGATTGCTTCATCGGGCACGTGGGCTGAGGGAGCTTGCTGTGCGCTGCGTGACAGACCAGCGCCGCCGCTCAATGACGTCGTTGAGTTGATCGCGTCAGGCAGGCTCGATCGCTGGCCTTGACACAGATTGCCTTTGCAGAAGCATTGACGTTCGCTGTGGACTCCCTGGCGTAACAGCACCCACGCTGCCAGACAATGCACCGGAAAGACGAGCTGCTTCAACGTGGCTCGGATGCCGGGCGCGCTCGTTCGCCAGGTCCCTCCAGGTTTGCCTCCAGGGCCATGGGGAGAATGTAGCTCTAGGCTCAGTTCCGTGAACACATCCCCTTCTTGAGGACGGATCCCAGCTCCACTGGCTTGTCGCCACAACTGGTCGGCCAGCTTCAATCGTCTCTTCTCACGATTTTTGGTCTCAGCACTTCGATGGTTCTGCAACTTGTCAAGAACGGTTCGACAACAGACAACACACGACACAAGCAAGTGCTTTCGGTTACCCGACAGAACACCAGACAAAGTATAGTACAATATATACCTAGTTACGTGTCTATAGGAATTTAGTTCCCTCTACATCAAGAGGCACAAGTGGGACACGAGTCTCTTAAAATGAGAACTCAAACTTTTACACGTACAACAACGTGAGCAAATAGAATGCAACGTAAAGTCGGCCCCTTGAGATTAGTCTGGACAAGAGCGCTCAGCTAAGATCGTGATGAGGACAAAATTTTGCCCCGAATCGCCAGCGAGAGACCGACAGGTGGAGAAGGTACTAACTAAAACGCACGGCTTAATGCATCTGCATTAGCGTTTAGCTTTTCTTTTTTGTAGCGAGCGTCAAAGTTGTGCTGTTGGGGTATCATGCTCCACCTCAGTAACCGGCCACTTTAAGGCGACGATACCCATTCGGTACCAAGAGTTGCTCATACTGGCGACGTTGCACATATGGGAGTTCTGATTTCTCATAAAAAAGAAACATTCTCTTTCTTGATTCCCACGTTTACGCTTTTCATAAGCGCTGTGATCGAGGGGTCCTCACGCTGCTCTCGAATGAGCGTTTCTCGATCAACCCTCGACAGCTCACTCCAACTTTCCGCTACAGGCGAGAGCATTGCACCCCTCTCGCTCTGACTCAATGGCGCCATGTCGTCTCCTCCGCCGACAGAGACCGCGCCAGTCGCTTCGGCAACAGGCCGCTCGAGTGACTGCTCAAATGACTGACACGGAGAATTTCCTGTCTGAGGTTCCGTCGACTCGCCGTCAAGGTCACACAGATCAGCAGCTTTTGCACTTGGTGCGTCATAACATTGAACAAAATCAAGTTCCTGCGAAAGCTTCCGCGCTTGCGATCGCGTGAGGGCCATGTACGCTAAGTTGGAGAAGAACGATTTACCCTGCTCTTTGAGAAGCTGCTCTGAGTTATTAGAAAAAAAAGATAAGGAAAACGGTCGGGAAGCGCGGCAGACACAGCCGCTTCGGTGCGAAGCTTACCCAACGGGCCTTCAATGACAACCGTAGCGATTGGTAAGCAAGCACTCTGCTCCTCGGCCACTTGTCTGACCCACGCGCATTCTCCTGTAAAGTCACCCGGAAACACCAACGAAGGATGGACAACGTCCATGGTTGCCGCTGAGTCTCGAAGTGCTCGACACGTACGTTTTCCCTTTCACACTAAGTTCTTGGAGATACGGCTCTAAAAACCGCATGTTCTTTTCAGATTCTCGGATTGTTGCGAAAGCAAACGTTTGCTTACAGTTTATCGTGATGTGCCCTTCCTTTTTGAAGTTGTAGCAGATTAGCGGCTTCTGTGATTCAAACGCCCGTGTGGTATCAGTGCGTTGTTTAAGAACCTCACTCGATTTCGCCGCTTTTGTTTGCCCTTCCACAGTGTCCTTCGTAAAGAGACGGGTCCTTCCTGAAATTACGGTGCGGAGTGGGTTTCCGCTGATCAGTTTTCTTTCAAAAGCCCTCTTTTCTTTCATCCTTTTCAACGCGCGCTGCCCTACTATGCAACTTTCGGCGAGTGTAATACTCCTCAGCTAACTCTGCTGCCGTGTTTAGCTGTACTTCGCCAAGCTTGTCCTGTAGCCAAAGCTTGACATCCTCCTTGACGCAGCGGTATAATTGCTCCAATGCAATGCATCCTAACACTTTATCGCGATTGTCATAAACACCTTCGCCCTTCAGCCATTCAATTAAATCGGCTTTAAGACGAAACGCGAAGTCAACGTGTGACTCATTCCCCTTTTTAGCATACCGGAACCTTTGCCTGAAAGCTTCGGGTGACAACTTATAACGTCTCAAGAGCACTTCCTTAACCTCGTCATAGCTCTCAAACGCTTCCCTCGACGAGCGTGTTATCACGTCGAACACTTCACCGGGAAGAAGAGCTAACAGGTTCTGCGCCCAAATAGACCACTCCAAAGCATTCCGCTAAGGGACGTGTTCAAACTTGACGAGATACTTCGCCATGTTCTCGCCTACTACGAACGGTGGCAGTTGGTCCCTAATTCTATAACCGCTGACCTGAACTGTCGAAGAAGCTACGCTAGGCACCTGCGAACACTGTAGGATTGCCAATTATATTCGCTTCAACTCGAGGCGCTCCTGTCTCTCGGCCTCCTCACGCTCGCGACGTTCGCGCCTTTCAGCTTCTTCACGTTCGCGGACTTCTCGCCTTTCAGCTTCTTGGCGTTCGCGAACTTCTCGCCTTTCAGCTTCTTCACGTTCGCGAACTTCTCGCCTTTCAGCCTCCTCGCGGCGTGCTTTGATATCCACCCAGGCCTCATCGACTTCCTCAGCTGACACTCCTTCATCCTTTGTGATCTCAAGGATCGCTTGCTTTCGTTTCGCACGGCCCAAAGTAATGCCGAGTTCTTCACAAATTTCGATGAGTTACTTCACTTTAAGGTTCTCCATCGTTCACACTAGCCTCTTGCTGTTTGCCCCTGTTAAGAATCTACTTGCCGTACCCACTATAAGTCTACTAGCAAAACGCGCAAGCAATTTTTTTCACTGCCGTGTTTACACCCTCCGCGTTAACTTTGGTTTCAAAGCGCTCTGACTTGGCTTGAAACGATCAAAGCTCACTCTAAGCTTCACACAGCCCTTCTCTAAACTACTATAACCTGAGCTAGAGTAGACTGGTGAACTGAGGGAAAAACACCAGGCACTCACCGCATCGATGTCGCTGACGCCGGCCGATCCCGCAGCTGCCAACCACTGTTACGAAAGCCGGCGACGCCAACACGGTCCCGAAGGCGCCACTGCTTCGGACTCCGCCGGGAAGGTCACCAGCCGTTTGGTAGCGTAGGTTTCTCAGCTCGCGACTGCTTCTGCGCAGAGCTGATAGACGAGCGGACGAGACGACGGTGAGTTAAGGCAAGGTTGTGTACAGCATAGAAATAGAGGCGTTACCGATTCGGCACTGGGGCCGACAGCTTAGGGACTCCAAGAGCCGAGATGCCTCCTCTCACTCATACGGTGGCTTCTCTCTGATGCCTAGGTCAACTGCTGGCGACACGCCGCTTTGCTTTTTTATAGGCACCGGGTGGATCTTTTGCGTCACCAACGTCCAACCAGAAGCGCCGCTGGCCGTGATGTAAGAAGCTTCCAATGGGGACCCGGCGCTGTGCGTCGTGGCACCCAAGGACGAGGCATGTTGCCACGCATTGCGTAAGACTCGCCAGACTGGAAGGCGCCGATTGCTTCATCGGGCTCGTGGGCGGAGGGAGCTCGCTGTGGGTTGCGTGACAGACCGGCTCCACCACTCGGATGACGTCGTTGAGTTGATCGCGTCAGGTGGGCTCGATCGCTGGCCTTGACACAGATTGCCTTTGCAGAGGCATTGACGTTTGGTGTGGACTCCCAGGCGTAACAGTACCCAAAGGCTTCTTGTCGCTGCGGTTCTCTTCACAGCTGCGGCCCACCTCATTTTTACTTTCTTCGTTCCATGGGAATCGATACATGCGTTTGCCTTTCATTCTCGGGTTGGAGCACGCAATGGCTGAACAACCGACCATGGTTTAGCAGGACAAAGATAAACGGGCGAGCGAGCGCGCGAATCCTGAATAATCTTAGGATTACGGCCGAGCGGTTCGCCGTCGTATACTCTCCTCGAACCGGAAGCCGACAACACACGGTGCATCCCACAATCCCTCGCTCTTTTACTGGTCACCTATTACTTCTTCCGCTAGTAGAAAGCGGTGAGAGGAGTAGAGATGCATGTGGGGAGGCAGCCTGGCTTTCTCGGCGCTCATGCATTGAGCAGTGAATACGCACTCGCAACGATACGAAAATCTCATTTGTTCAAGGCTCGAACGTCACTGCATTCGAAAATGCTTGAGGCTCGTGTGTTTAGATTTATCATTTAGGTGCACGTTAAAAAAAACTTCAGATCGTTGAAATTCTCGGAGCCTTGCTACGACGCCATTCACAATCATGTGGTGGTTTTGGGATTATAAACCGCTAAATCGTGTGGTTGTCAAACTATAGAAGCACCTCTCGGAATCATTTGCGCCCGTCGTGCCTGTCGTGTTCCTTCTATCCGTCTTCGTAAATATGAGCGCGCTGTTTATCCTTATGAGGATTTTTTTTATAGCACGAAGATTTGACATGCAGATTTTTGGTGAGCTTTCCGACGTATCATTCGTGATGGTTTGATGGTCACAGCAGGCTTGTGGCGCGGATCGGTACGTGTCGCTTTCGCTGCAGGCATAATGACATAAGTTTAGAGAGAACGTGCAGCACTTCCCAGTGGTGTAGCCAAGGGGTGGAACTTCGGGCATGTGCCTCTCCCTCCCCATTATTTTTTGCCATGCATACATAGCGCAAAATGACGTACCATTTGCTTGCCCGGCCCCCATTCCGAATCAAAAGGGCGCCCTGCCCCTTTCGAAAAAAATTCTGCATACCCCCCCCCCCCCGTTATCATTCCAGCTCCAATTAAGGGACCGCGAAACAACGTATTACGTTGCAGCGTGTAAGCGCGCGACATATTGACGCGGCGCTGCGCCCTCTCCCTATTGAAAAGGGCGCGGCGCCTCGTCATAAAGCCACGCAATGACGCGCTGCAACGCGCACGTATGGTAAAGGCCTTGCCGCACGCAGCCGTTGCAGCGCGTGGCTATTTGACGCGGCGTCGCACCCTCTCCCTATCTAGAGAGGAGTGATTGGCTACGCGCCCTTTCTTTCTCTCCGCAGGGAGAAGGCGCGGCGTTGAGTCAGAAAAACCACGCGCTCCAACGGCTGCGTGTGGTCAGGCCTTTTTAAGGTCCTACCGCTGAGGATGGGGCCCTTGCCACCCCTACCCTTGCTTCTGGACTGCTGCTTCTGTTGATGATGACCGTTCCACTGCTCAATTAATCTTTCCTCTTCTTTCCACTTTTCTCCCTTTTCCCTTCCCCGCAGGCACTGCGCCGTGCTCCCGACCGGGTTGCAGAAATTAGGTGCCTTTTCTCATCTTCTAACCACTACTACCACCACCTTTTAAGGCCTTCAATCACCAGACCACACGCATCGCAGCGCGTGGCATGCCCTCTGCCTGCGAAGGGAGAAGGCGCGCAGCTTCACGCAACTGCGCACTCACCCACCACAGCAAAGCTACGTCGAGTCCACATGCCATGCGCTGACCCGTAGAAACCGGTACGTGTGGTTAGAGCTTTCGGACCTATTATTGTTAGGTGTGCCCATGCATGTTTTCGACTACCTACAGTGGCGGCCATATGGGTGATGTTGCATTGCCAGAGCTGCACTTGTTACGTTTGCCCACCCCGGAGACCAAAAGTTATGTCGCTGCGACAATCACGTCATTGCTTTATTTTTATCCGTGGCAAGCTAATTTCCTTTTGGGCTCTATCAATTACCAGAATAGGGGGGGGGGGAGGCGCTGCAACGAATCTTATTACCCCCTCCCCCTCTTCGCAAACCTGTGGTCAGGCATATTCCAAAGTGTCATGAATGTGAAAGCCAGTGAAAACAGCTTTGTCGCAGCGAGACACAAGTCGAGCTCCCAATAAATATTTCAGCGATGATAATTCTGCCAAACGCGAACGATACCACTTGCCCAAATGACAACCTAACAAATTCAAACCTGCAGTCACTGATCAAATTTACCGCAAATGATCAAAACCCATCATTATCGATAAATGTGATCATAAGCATGCTATAGTCACTGCTGTACGCCACTGCACAGTGGCAGATCCAAAAGGGAAGAGTTAGGATGATACCCCCTCTTCCCAAACCCCTGTGTCAGCTTTCCAACCCCATTCCCTTCAGTGCTGGTCATCCATCTTCTAGGTTCAAGACTACATAGCACAAGGCTGCTCAAATCAGCCAATGGTCACGTTCTCCCTTCCATTGATGTAACCTGGCCCATCAATTATGCAGTGTGCAGACAGGAATGCAATGGTTTATGATTCAAGGTTGCCGTTTGTGGCTACCTTCTGTCGAATAGGCTACATTATGATCAAGAATGGCAACCAAAATTTCAGTTTGGCTCAATGCCTACCTTACAAAATGAATTTAAACTGATTTAGATAGTCTGGGGACAGTACGAATGCCTTTTTGTAAGGGGTACTTGAAGAATGTGTCGAAACACTAGATTTAAAATGTCAGAAAGTTTGTGAACTTTCTAAAAATGTCAGTCTTGCCTCAAATGCGAAGCAATGAACGCATTAGCAACAAATTGAAAAATCATGCGCAGAATGGCAAGTAGATCGAAACGTGCCCCGCGTTTCACACGTACAAAACGTACTACACAGGTACAGATTAACGCGAATAAACGTCTCAGTTGTTACTTCGCTGTGTCTGAAAAGCGCGCTCTTTTCGCAAACGGAGACTGTGCAGCGATTGCAGTGACCTTCGTGCGCCCGGTAACTACAACAGAATCGTTCCGGTAAAAGCCCAAAGCCAGCCAAGACGTACAATCCTCCTCACTGCGAGATAAGGGCGCGTGGGTGAGCGTCTACCTCTCTCCTCTCCATGGGGCAAAGGACGCGTCGGAGATGAGAGTGCGCACTACCAAGTCGTGACGGTGTGGCGATGTGCGCTCACTGCGTCATCTTACTGGTAATGCTGAAAACACGATGGTTCCTCCCGAGATGCCCGTCACCAGTGGTAGATATAAATAGCTTGCCGTTTGATCGATGAAGGACGCGCTCCTCCGTGGCTCAGTGGTTAACACCTCGCACTCACATGTGAGAGGTCCACGTTCAATTCCGCGCACCGGAGTCTTTTTCTGGGTAATTTTTCTTTCTTGCATTTCATATATATAGATATGTACACATATATGGTGAGTGACGGAAACGCTGGCGGCAAAATCTAGTCCAGTGTGTATCACAATAAAACTTGTTCAGACAATGTATAGGTTGTCTAAATATGTTTGCAAGGAATGGCTACTTTCTGGCTACATTGTGCTTCTCGTTCGATGCCATAAGTAGTCATTTTTGCTATTCTTTGCAGATGATATGCATGGTTTCCATCTTAATGTCAGCCGATACTCACACTTCGCAACATCTATGTTGAGGCTACAAACAGGTTTCTAATTCTGATGTGCAGTGCACATTCTCGTGTGAACTCAACAAAAACTGAGATCCGAAACAAATGAAGCTTGGCAATTTGTCTTTATACAGATTTTTACTATCAGAAGTTGGGCTGGTAGTATGGTAACACCGCTAATTGAATTTAGTTTTCAGCTTTACAAAGAAAAAACTGCTTTTCATGTTCCTTCTGACTTGTTGGCTAGTATGTCCAAAATTATTTTGGATCTGGCAAGAAGTCTATTTTACGTGAACCATATATATGCAAGTCCCTTAAAGTTAATATAATTTATTCATGTATTTGCAACCTATCTGTGACTTGATAACTAAATCAAAATGGAAAAAAATTGTGCTCTCATTCCTGTAGTCTTCATAATCAAATACTAAAAAGCACTGAATGGACCCCTTCTATTGTATATACCATAAATTTGGCGGTAAAATAAACAACACGGCTGTTCCGGCTACACTTAGCTAAAACTCCTATTCAAGTCCACCAAGTGGCTACCATGTCCTACATGTTCACAAGAGTTTCAACTGGCAAAATTATCTGACCATACTACACAAAAGTTGCTGAGCCTCATAAACAAACATATTCCTCTAAGAAAACCTAAACTTGTAGCTTGGATGCCGCACTGAGCTGCGGGTAAACTTTTTCACCTCCAAAAGTTCAACGATGTCGGCCCCTCAACTTCGGGCAATGAGCCCATAAATCATACTAGGTAAATCATGCCCTTTAGTCCATACGAGGGTATTTAATTCAAAATGGTGACTTTAGAAAGCATTAAACTTAGGCGTCATTGGCAAGACGTGTTCACCATCATTTGTGTATGAATACGAGCACAAGCCAAAGAGCACACAGAGGCACTTGCGTGTTTCCGCATCCACCTTTCCACCAAACTTTAAAAAAAACCAGCAGTCACATGTTGTTTACAAAATTGTAAAAATAATTTTTGTGACCACAGGATAAACCACAGAACAATATGCAGTTCAACACTTTATTATCTTAAATTTCAACATGGGTATACATAGTGTACTCTCAGACTCTCGCATAATATGACTTTCAAAAATACACAGTTGCCACACAAAAATATCACGCATTCGTGCATACAGAACACACCGTGTAGAATGGGAACATAATATTGTGCCCACTTGCAAAGAATGAAAAACGAAGAAATGTATACAAGCAAGTTACAATATGTTGTATATATATATTGTATGTGTATATGATTACATCTGCACCATATATTGTGGTGTTCATAAAATTTCTGATGTGACAACAGTCTTTATTCTTTCTGTGTATAACTCACGACAAGAACATCACAGACAAAAAGACGAGAACAGAATGCCCAGACGAAACTCTACTGAATACATGTTTCATTCAATGAATTATGTATGCTATACAACCTATTTGACTAAAATAATTAAAATGTTGTATAATTCAGGTAATTATTTATTGAGTAGAAAATCACTTGCTATCAGGCACCAGACTTTTGTTTAGCTCCAATTCCCAGCCACCTCCGAATCTGCTGTCGAGGGTAATCCGGCTGTTTTCTCCTACGACACCGTCCATCGTGTGGATGCGCCTGCAGGCGGATCATTCGCGGTTTAGCCGTCCGCGTCCACGACGAATCCGGATTCAGTCCGTCGTCTGAATGCACCATTAGGAGGGGAGGGGGACCAGCCCTACTCAACTCCTCTATACCTGTGCCTATTCTGCAGTCAGTAGCAGCTGCATGTGGCGTCATGAAACAGCAACCGCATATGCAAGCCAGCAAAGCTGTCGTTTGTGAGATAACACAAATAAAAGGGCAGTAGCAACATGCACACAGTGCCAACGCTTCAAGCAATGTGTCAAAGTTTTGTCACCTCTGCGCATCTGCTGTGCCATGCACTGTAACAACAAGCATGCAGTGAGCACCTCTCTACGTTCTCATGGCTGAGCTCAAAGCTTGACCAACAAGTACAGTCAAAGCTCAACAATTCTGCGAATTGTATGAATTAATATGTGCTTTGTCTTATATTGAGTCTAGTGCCCCCTGAAATATACCAGACTCTAAAGGGGGGGGGGGGAGGGGGGGCAGATCATGTGTTGCTAAGAAGTGAGCGACGAACGTGCAAAGGAAATGAATCTACCCGGTATTCATCCATGAATGCAGTTTGCTTTTTCATCACTCCACAGGGCCTAACTTAACCACTTCACTGCATGTGCCTGTATCTCCTGAATGTTGTTACAAATATCTACA
Organism: Rhipicephalus microplus; assembly: GCF_013339725.1. NCBI lineage: Eukaryota > Metazoa > Arthropoda > Arachnida > Ixodida > Ixodidae > Rhipicephalus > Rhipicephalus microplus. The sequence goes on along the minus strand of NC_051168.1, from coordinate 112,312,542 downwards.
ATTAATGCACAAGATTTTGACATGACGTCAGGAGCCATTTTAACCAACTGTTCTCTTACCTCACAATAGGTTTTACAGAGATGTGGGTGCTATTCCGGTCAAGGACTAAGAGCAAACGAAACAGAAGCAGATGCCAGTTTGACCAGCAGAAATAAAAAACGCCACGAGGGTGTTGCGGCACCTATAACTGGATTCCCGGTACAGTGACTCGGTATAGTGTATCTAACACAGGACAAAAAGTGACAACGGAACATACACGTAGCTTTATTGCACTTGATCCTTGTTGACTGCTGTGTACTAATGACATTTAATATATGACATACCAACACACCAATCAAGCAACCTAAACAGTAGAGCGGGATCACGCTCCCTCTACTTTCGGACACACGTTCCCAGTTTTGCTGGTCAAACATGCATCAGATACGAATAACCAGCTTAGGTATATGCATCTTGAAAGTGAGCATTTACTGTCCTGGGTATAATTGCTTGCAGTGTACCTCTAGGTAATTGTACTTCTAGGTACGATCATCCAGGCAACTTTTAAGGAGAGGTTCAGTGCTCAGTTTACTGTACTTTTATGAGGATATGAACACTTTATTCAAATCACTGTCTTCTCATGTCTAAAAGTTATAACTGTATCTTCACCCTCTACATGGTATTTACCCTCTTAAAGTCTTTTTCTTTATTGATAATCAGTTGATAAGTTTCTCTCACATCTCAGTACATGTAGAATGAAGCAACTGCACACTTCTCTCTTCAAGGATGATGGTTGAGTTGGCATGAGACAAGGTGAAAGGGTTTAGTCATTCAACATATGCCGGGTTTACTGTACGTACGAGAGTTAAGCTAGTCTACAAACGTGGCAACGAAATCACACCTTTTCAGATTCCCTAATGTAATCGTACCAGGGGTTTCATGTCCCCGAAACCACGACGCGATAACGTGGGACGCCGTGCTTGAGGGCTTCGAAAATTTTGACCGTCTGGTGTTCTTTGACATGCACTGATGTTGTACAGCACACGGAACTCTACCATTTAGCCTACACCATCGAAATGGGCTTAATCCCAGCTTAGGCTGGGATCAAACCCGCGACCTATGTATTGTAACTGCTACACTACAGTGGCGGACTTGGACTTTCTGATACAGGCATGACTATGACACAGCCAGCGGGAGGTTCACTCTGCTGCTCAGTTGCCAGTAATCAAGACAATGCGAAATAAGCAGGGAAGAAGCTTAAAAAGCTCGGTTCACGCAGTTTCTTTTCAGGGCTCGTTGCAAACGACATGCATATGATACTGAAGTCAGCATACAGGATGTAATGTTGTGATGTAACGTTTTGTCTAGGTAGAACACCTTCGTGCAAATAAGACGGTACAGTTGTGTGTGTGTGTGTGTGTTTTTTTTTTGCAATTTCCACAATGTGCAGGGCAAAGATGGATTTCCCTACAAGAAGCAGCAATGCAAAACAAGAACAGTAAACAAAGAAAATCAAAGTGATTTTGAGTTGATTTCGCTAGAACATGACACAGAAGGCTGTGACCCGCATGAAATTGTAAATGGCTGTGGGCCATTATAACTTCTTGAACTCCCAATCGATCGTTAACGAAAGCATATTGGCTGGCACATTTTTGTCAAAAAAAGAAGAAAGTTGCTAATGTACACACTTTTATCTTGCTTTCGGTAAACCCTGCATATTCTACTAACTAAATGACGTCTTTCAATTACGTCATCATAACCTGTATTTTGTCTTCTCAGTTTCATCCCCCAGTGATCGCAAGAAACTCGGAGACTATAGCAAAAAAAACAGTGCTAATCATAGATTAAACGCCACACTTGCCATGTCTTGGGTTCTCTTCCTACTTGGAGTGCTGCGTCCAAAGGTGCGAGAAAAGTAATACCTTTCACAAAAGATATAAGGCAGGAGGCTTCAGAAGCTGCGTCCGGCCGAGGGTTGCACACTTCGACTAAGGCAATGCATGCGGCAGTGTCAACATTCTAGTGTACCTACTAGCTGACTCGTTATAAAAAAACACAGCTGCAAGCGGCCTCACGTTGCAATTGGCTGAGTGATACAAATAGGCAGGGTTGTTGTTTAAACTGCAAATGATATAAGACAAAAGTGGGAGCGATTTGTTTCACAGTAGTAAACCACCCTTTCACACGAATACTAAAGATACTACCCCAGCCATAAGATGCTCGGTAAGCTGGAAAACACCAAAAAAGACAACAACACAGGTGGCGACAGCGTTTTTCAAACACTGTCTTAGCATGATGTGGCAGTTTGACGGCGGCTGCTAAGGCTTGCCTATTTATTTATTCATCAGCAAAAATTGATATTACTGTCACTGTGTCCTAATGGAAACAGTGACCTAACATAGAAAGTGTTATAGGCATTTTTGCATTTCTAGCCCATCAAAGGTGTAGCAAAGCAGTTGCAAAACAAACCTGCATCATCATGCTTAACAGAAAAGTGGTTCAGTTGCAATATTGCCATAATTATTCAATCAATCAATCAATCAATAAATAAATCAATCACAGTGAGTCATAACACCAGAAACTTATTCAATCACAGCCAAAGTGCACCTTGCAATGACCGAGTTCAAAAGTTAAAGTACAGCGCATCCCTTGGTCTCAATTAGTGTCCTAAACAGATGTCTAATGATGTACTGCTTGTTTTAAACGCACTGTAACAAAGCTATGTCTTATATGCAATTTAAGGCACTCAATATGCACTTTGTAACACTGCAGCTGAGATTCAAAGTGACAATGTCGCCCTTCCTACAACCATGAGCGGTTGTTAAACGATTAGGTGAATTAATAACGGAAACACGATAATCATGCATGTAGGCCAAGTACGCGTGTTATAAAACAATGTATAAGACCACAGCCGATAAATGCAATAAACAGATCCTATGATCAAGCATTTCAGAAGTCAAATCGCATGAAAGGCTGGTGGAGTACGTCCCAGTAAATACACGTCAACATGGTTCGACTATTCAGACCTAAATCTTATTCGAAATTCCAGATTTGCCACCATTGTGAATTTGAGCATTTCCAGTGCCTTAACAAAATTGGGGATAAGCAGCTAAGCTCCCTTTGCTCTGAAAGCACTCCTAAATTAATGCCGAAAAATATTTTGTCGAAAGAGCAGCAAATTCGGTTTTAAATGCTTTACAATGAGCAGCTACTTTCAAGGCATAAACCCTAATCATATGCGAACAACCATTTTGCTGTGCGCTGCAATCGATACGGAAACTTCAGCGGCATGTATGACAGACAGCAAGTGCAAGCAGTGACGCATTACAATGCCAGGATGCATTAGCAACACTGATCTAAGGCGCTCAACACATCGAAATCAATTTGCGGCACATTTGATGGCGGAAAACAACCGTGCCGAAGATTAGTTGAGGTCGTACAGCAATCTATAAAGACACCGCAGGTGTCTGCTCAACTCATTGAAAGAATAACGTTTGTGAAAATGTCAACGAAGCTGAACATCATTTTCCATCCACTTATCAATTTCTGAACCATGAAATACAACTGCCGACCGCGTATGGCACTCTGATATTGAACAGTGGATGAGTGAAAAGATGCTCAGCCGACACTTCGACAAGTGTCGCGATTCATTAGGACAACTTGTTGCCTCGATGAAGGTTGAAAGAACACAAGTTGCATTAAGGAGTGACTTGATGGGTAACTCAATTGCAAGTTGCTTCCTCTGATAGAAAGGGCAACAACTCCAGCAACGGTATTTGCCTACATTGCTCTAAACTGTTCTCCTTCAAATGTTACTTTTTTCTGATAAACTGTTCTCGAAAAAACAACTGTTATCCAGGACAACTCAAAGGGCCGGACAAATAAAGATCTCCTTACCAAAGTATTGGCCCCAGTATCTCAATCCTCCTCAGCCACTGTTGGCAACATCGAGCCTCCATAAAATTTTTTGACTGAGTGTTGTACTTGTTTAAAGAAAAAAGACCCAGTGCAGTTTTGTGACTTTCAAAACTGTCACACTGCAAGACTAGATGCACGTGTGAGAAAGAAGCACCAGCGACACTTTTTTCACTGGTTTCTCCGTAAATTGAATAGCGCTGCAAACAAAAAAAAATCTGCTAACAGAATACTTCTTACAGCTACATGCACAACAATTTTTAGTGCACAAGCTTGTCTGGAAATCTAAGGCTGTGTTTTTTAATCAGTATACTCCTTTTCAAGGAAATATGATTTGAAGAGAGTATACTGTTTTTTAATCACTATACTGCTTTTCTTGCCTAAAACATCTCTTGTTCTACCCCTTTCGATCACCTTGTCTCTTCTACCACATTAAAAGTTAAAAATGCACGAATAACACTTTTAGATCACCACACCTGATGAAAGTGATTGGTTGACTGAAAATGTGATGACCATCTAGTGGCTAATCACAAATGAGGATGTCCTACTTCAGGATAAAATGCTAAATGTGATCACATTTCCAATATTATCGTAATGAAGCTTTAAGTATAGAATGTAAAAGCAGTGTGATGTCGATTCAATTATGATGAAGTTTAGGCACACCTGAAGCGCAAATTGTGTGATACAAAGTTGAAAATTCTGTCGAGATAAAAATTTAAACTGGACTGCAAGCTAGGATCTAGAAGGAGCCAGTTGACTCCAACTGAATAAAGCCTTTAAAGAAAGTCTCTTGCCTACCAGCACACTAAAATAATGTTTCCATGGAAATTTATCGAAACACTGTGGCTACTGCATGGCAAGATTAAACCAAATGCAGAGAAGCAAGTAACATCTACGAGGAAAGAAAATCGAAACTTCCAGAGGTGATTCAGGTGGACAAGAGACGATGTTGAAGGTGCTGCTATAATCAGTGCCCGAAAAAAACTTTTTAGTAAGTCGATCATGCTTTTTTGTAGAGCAGTCGCATGTTTTAACACAATCTAGAATGCATGCGTCATCTCAAGACTATCGAAGCAACAAATGCCAGCAGCTCCATTTCGACAGGAGCAAGTGTATATAAAATTGAAGAGTATCATAGAGACGACTCACTCGAACGCCTAGGCCTCTGCGATGGGCATTCGCTGTACACAAACGTATCACCCATTCTCGTGCCTGGATGCGATGACAGCGAGATTTATAAAAAGAAGAGAGATTACAGATGTGCACTATCAAAGAGTGCTTGCTCTTGAAATGTGATTTCTGCTTGCTTTCCAGCAACTATTTCGTGGTGATGCCTTTTTTCTCGATTCTGTGCTATTTTTGTCATCTATAGCTCACGACTGACTGATCCTGTTAATAGTGTAGGTAGCAAGAACCAGAAAAACAGACAGCACTGGGAAAGCTATCACTACAATGTAGCTCCTGGCTGCTTTTCCTGTTATGACTGACGAGGACGGTGCGGTCACAGTGATGTTACAGCACACCATCATTGTCATATGACTGTAGTTTGCACCATGAAGCACGGTACAAAAAGTCGTAAGTTAGATGTACGAAATCATAAATCTTGAAAATGCAAAAGTTCATTGTATGTCACCGAAAATTTGAACTTGTAGCCGGATGCTCAAAGCTACAAACTTCTAAGGTATCAACGTTTCGCGAATACTAAAGTCTAGAAAGGCAGTCGTGTTCTTTTGAATCTAGAAAGACTGACAATGCCAACACGATGGTCAATGTTACCGTAGGCCAGCGAGGCAAGTATACCCTGCTGTCTAATCTTTATATTAGCATGAATATTAAGCTTGAGGCACACTTCCTAAGTACTCATGAAACTCAGAAACCGAGCAGGTGAAGCTGCTAAGAAATGACTGCCTCTAATTATTAAAAGCATCTAAAGCACTGTAGGCACACATGAGAGCCTGTGTGTTGTCTAAAACAACAACTCAGAAACAAGTTTGCAGAATCTCTTACAGGCTTTCAGGCTGGCTTCAGTGAAAGCTGCAACAAGAACAATTTTTTGTTTCTTTTTTGAAGAATAGCCAGCGCTAAACTTTGAACACAGGCACACGAAAGGATGTGACGGGATAGTCGCTGTTGAGCACCCATCCTGTTACATCTTTCCAAGTGCTGTTGGTCAAAGTTTAGCGCTAGATTTCTTTAAAACAGAGAAATACGCATCACCAACTATCCTTGTAACATGTTTTGTTAAACAGGAACTACACCTGGGAAGATAGCCATGACTCCCAGCAGCATAGCTAACTAATCAGCAGAATGAAAACACTAAACAACGCTACTTCTAATGTACTATGTACGTATCTCCAAAGTGAACTATGATTTAGCTTTTATAGAATATGATCTCGCCTATTCCTAGAGGGCTGGGATGGTCCTCCACATAAAACTTTGCCCAATTTCACAGGTTTCCCTGCTGACATACTACACGAAGCGAGAATTTAGACAGCTGGCTACTGAACTTGCCACTAAACCTGGTGTTATTTCAATATAATCAGTCATGACATTGTATGCTATGCATTTGAAGTTTTTGTCTGCACCAAAGCAGTGCTGCTCAATCGTTTACAAGTGACCAGCACAGCAAAATGAAAAACGAATCAAGGTGTTTTTAGGATTATTGATTAATTTGATGCGAAACAAAGAAAAAATGGCAACGACTATTTCTTGCAGAAAGAAACAACACTTGTTTGCAGTTCACAGCCATCAGAGACACGAATTCTGGTGTGACTGGCGTAATGTTGCAGTGGCAGATGACTGACACTGTCATGTCTGAAACCTTTGACTAGTTGTACCCTGAATGTGAAACTGCTACAGCATGAAGCAACTGTGACTTTTAGAACATTCTATAAACTGTAAATAAGAAGACTACCTGCACGCAAGCCTACCATTTATCTGTTACTTGCCGACTCACTCTGCAGAAGATTGCAGTCAGTAAAATTGATTGCAAATCTCTAAAAACCAATTACCACAATATTAAAGATAAAATCGCATGTATAGAGGTATCATCCATTCGAATGGTAGGCCTTCGCAACTTAAGTTTTCTTGTGAATGAATCATAAAAATTGAGGGCAATTTACATCTGTTAAAGGGCCAGTAAACAAAATTTGTATGAAGAGAAACATGTGCACTTTTGCTATGTGAACATGCTGCATACCTCAAGAATTTTCCAAATACGTGCTATAACAAGGATGTTACAGGGGTTAGAACATCTCTTGCAGCCACTTTCAAATTTTCGTGCGTCCACTCGTCGCCCTTCTCCGCGAAGGAGTGGCCCGTCGTTGTGACTCCGCCTACTTCATCAACGCGACACGTCTGTGATACGTCATTGGCGCACAACCAATGACCAAGCGGTGCTTTTCTCGGCGCGGGCAGAAAATGAGAGCGAGGAGCACTTTTCCCTTTGCTGTAGAGCAGTGAGACGCCTCTTTACCTCGGACGCTTTCCTTCTGGCAATACCACTTCTCCCTGTGTCTCGGGCTCCACAGAACGGCAGAGGGCAGCACAGAAAAATGAAAATGTGGACTGCGTGGCTAAAACTGCATCCCCGCAGGCTCATGGTTCCGTTTCGTAGGGCAAAGAACCAATCGACGAGCTCAGTGGTGCGTAACGTTGCCCACGGAGAAGATTTCGTCAGATTGAGGGTGTGAGGGTGACTGGTCAGGCGAGGAAAACAGGCACAGGATTGTTTTTCAAAATGAAGGGCCTACGCGGCTTCCCAGCACTGTAACATTTGGCGAATGTGACCATGGCGACCTACTGTACGAATTGGTGAGCTTGTTTGGCGAATGTATAAAAAAGTCGGAGTCTGTTTACTAACCCTTTTCGAGGAGTAGACACTGGCATGACATATTCAACTTCTTTGTTCATGGTTATCTGGAAGTTCGGAGCTTTGAAACCAAAGAAAAACTACCAGAAATCATCAAAGTGCCCTCAATAAAAATTTACGACATTAGCTTTATACAAACCAGATTTAGTTTTACCACCCCAGAGGGCCTATGTATGGTAACACGTACTGTTATGATATCGTAGCGCTCTGTCTCTATCCCATGCTTTTGAAAACTGTATCAAAAGTGGTTTACAGAAAGCTATTAAAAAGAAATGTAAACGTTTCGAAATGCATATTCTGTAAAAGTGTTTGAAATGCCTATCCTGCTAATACCAGCAATTTATATTTTTGTCATAGTGATGTTTCTTGCATAGTGATGTAACTATTCTGAACAGTACTTTGCTTACCTATATTCTTTGTTTGTTTGACTTGCAAAATAAGAACACTATATTTTAATACTTCTACGCCTCTGTCAAAATGAAAAAATAATATTAACAGATAAGCATTGTATGCAAAAATTGTTAAGCCTTCTATGGTTTTTAATCACTACACTCTGTGGCTTATGTATTTCAACATGAAAAAATAAAACGATCCTGTTACAATTTAAGGCTTGTCAGTCGTTTTCCTTGTGTGTTATGGCTCCCTATTTTAATGTAATGTGCATAAATGAAATGTAAAAAACATCATGTCATTACACATCTAGGTGTAATGACATGATTATACACTGTGTGAAACACCACCCACTCTCTACATTGCCCGTGCAGCCAGAAATGCATTGCTCAACTTCATTGGCCTCCTCCGCACAAACTCCCTCTTAGTTGCGATACCCACTAGAACGGGGTTGAGGAAAATGCCGACAAACTTGCTCCGCGCAGAGTACACCTTGCACTGTGACACCGAAGCAAAATGCGCCGACTTCTGGATGCCGTCGTGCAACTCCCGAGTCAGGCTGCAGCCGTTGAAGATCCTCCGCCAGAGCGGGTCGACGAGCATCTGCACGTAGCGACGCCAGTCGCCTGGATTGTGTCGCATGTGCTCCACATAGAAGAATTTGCCGCCCTGAGATGAAAGGGTTGTGCTTATGTGAGAACGAGGAAATGGAATCGATCGAGAGCTCGTTTTTTCCTTCGTAACATACAACCTAATGAAATCAACAGACAATAAAGCCAAGGAATAGTAATATACTCAAACCTCAATATAACAAACCCGGATATAACAAAATACCAGTTCTAACAAAGTAAATTATTGTGACTGATATGTAGGGTCTAATGTCCCAGAACCACCATATGATTATGAGAGACGCCGTAGTGGAGGGCTCTGGAAATTTCATCCACCTGGGGTTCTTTAACGTGCACTCATATCTGAACACACAGGCCTACAGCATTTTCGCCTCCATCAAAAATGCAGCCGCCGCAGCTGGTATTCGATCCCGCGACCTGCGGGTCACCAGCCGAGTACTTTAGCCACTAGACCACCACGGCGGGGCATAACGAATGTCTTGCAATAAATATAGAATATACTTTTATAGCTAATTTTCAAATGTAACAAACATTTTTTTCGAGTAAGATGCAACTTTGTTATAATTTGATTTCAGCGTATCTCAGACTTTGCATCCCAAATCCCCAATATGATTACGAAGAACACGTGGAGGGCTTCGGAAATTTCGACCCTCCTGTATTCTTCAACGTGAACAGACATTGCGCAGCACACGGGCCTCATTCGCTTTGCTTTCTCTAAGATGCAACGGCCGCAGCCAAGATCAAACCTGCAAATTTAGGCCAGCAGTCGAGCGCCGTAACTACTGATCGACCAAGGCGGACACGAAGCCAAGGTAAGTATGGGGGTATACGTAGCCTCTAAACCTGTAGTGTGGTAATTACGATGAAAATATAAACAAAATTAAAACAGATGATAAGACACCTTCGCCCTGATAAGAACGAATCTTAGAGCTTTCGAGTAACGTGTCCATTGCCCTACTAATTAGGTTCATTTTGTTTTGTGTTGTCTGAAAGTTGCAAGTTCAGTTCCTACCGGCAGCAAGCAGTCTTTTTCTGTGCTTCAATTTTTTTACACATTTACTACGAATGCCACATTGCAGTCAACGATTACAAATGATGACTGTATATGTATACTTTCCTTGCCTCTATTTACTATTGGTTTCATCAGATGTTAGGTCATTTGAATACACTTTGCATCAGTAAATGAATTTGCAATGGAAACAATGCAGGAGACAGCAACCAAAAGGTCAGGGGAGATCATCATGCAATTAGTTCTAACTATGAATTCTGGAATTTAGCCAACTAAAACCACGTTAAGATTACCACGCATGCTGCAGTGGGGGACTCTAAGTTAAATATGACTGCATGGCATTTACTTAAAGAGTGTATAAATCTAAGTACACACACATATTAGCACTTAACCCACATAGAAGTGAAACCACAGTGAGTGGAAGTCGAATCCACGTCTTGAAACCCTTGCGGTGTAACACCTCAGTGGATAAGCTACCTGTTTGCCATGTAAAGTACATTCACAGGGAAATGAAAAAAGAGTCCAAGAAAGTAGCTATAGCCACCGAAATCATGGTCATATAAAGCTAAAGATAATGAAGACAAGGACAGCTCAAGGAAGATAACTTGCGGGATTTAATTGTTGGCCAAAAGTCAGAATCCTTTACAAGCACTTCCCTCAATCAGTTCCCCTTGTTCCCAGAAGCCTTCCGATCGACATTAAAAATCTGGACTAACTCATAGCCACAAATGTAAACAAGGCTGGGTGCAAATAATTTTTTTTTTCATTGAGCCATGGAATTGTATAGTGTTCTACGATAACGAATTTTCAAAGCTAACGGCCCCTAACCATGAACGAGAATATTTAAAAAACAGTTCAGCAATTTTTCAAAACATCAATGAAAAGCAAACAAACAGAAAATTGGTGTAAAAGCCCAAAAGATTTCATCTCGCAGGTGTGCTAAAAATAGGGGCGATCAAGTCGTGAATTTTTTCAGGAGAATTGAACAAAAACTATATATATTTGACGAATATTGAATAGTCATTCTTGTAAATATTGTAAAGAGATGTTCACATCCTAGTATTCTTAATTTCTGCTTTAGAGCCAGTGATGAGGCATAAGTAACGAATAAGCTGATCATCTGCGTCCAGAGAACTGCTAAAGAAACCTGAGTGATAGTTGTGTAGCCAATAAAGTCCCAGTTTAGGGTAAGGTAGCATGCTGTACGTATTATGCAAGTCATACAGCTTTATGCCTGTGATATTACCCCTCAGATGAAAATATTATGTTTATATTTATTTATACGACACTTCACATGTAATGTTAATGCTGAAATTATGGAAAGTACAATGCAAACATAATTTTGGATCTCTTGTCAAAGCGAATGAATATGCAAGAACCATTCAAAAAGTATGTTATGTTTCCTCTGATTTGATGCTGGCAGTATCAGGTTCATATTCAACTCTGTACCAGAACCAGCCAGTAAAGTATTCGAATAGATTTGTAAGCAGAGTTGCCAATTCCTCGTAGAATAAGCGAATTTGGGAAGATTCTTTTTCTGCCGAATCACTTGTGGGATTTTTTATATTCTTTCAGGAACTGTAAGCGTGGCAATACACAGCAGACAAAAGAAGAACCACACAGCACTGTTGTGCGTTGCCGTGATCCCAGTTTGGTGAATGAATATTGTTACGCGACGTATGTGCCGCACTAGAAAAAGAAGGAAGAAATGAAAGGGGATGAATGAAGAATAAGATCTTTCTTGCATCCTGGTTCTGTACGGCTCATTATCTGAACCGTGTACCAATAAACCCCCAAACGCCTACTGAGGATGTAACAATATGAACGTCCACCTAGCCCACATTTCTATCTGTAAAAATTTTCCAGTCGCTTGTTGTTGTTTTTTAGCTTATTTACATTTTCCCACCAAATATAGTTATTTAGTAATAATCACGTTCCCGATTAGTGTGCTTACTTTCAACTAATAATGAGTTTGCGGAAGGCTGCTGTATAGTTGAGGGTAGAAGTCAAAGTTGACGTTGGAGGAATCAACACGCAACGTTAATAATGCGCTCGCAAAGGCACATTCAACAAAATGTGAACTACCCTAGAGATTTTTCTTCCAGTCATAGCTGAGGATATTCTTGTTGTACGAAAAAACTAGGGTGAATTTTTTGATGCCCATTCGTATTAAAGTGAATTTTTTTTTCATTAGAAATATCCTGATGAATGGAAAAATTCATTGAGTTTCCGCTTCTTTTGTCATAATTATTTGCTTGTTAGCTTGGTAGCATCAGGCAACTCTGTTTGTAGAAGACAGGTTCAAAGAAAAGTATGTGCACCCTGATGAACCAAACTTTTAAATTTCTGTGCCTCTGCTCTGGTCACAAGAAGTCCTATAGTTTGAAGCAAACTGAATTTGAGGCTGTGGCCAGGTTTCTCAAGGATTTAGCCTTTTCACATATCCTCTTGTCCTGTGTGTTTCTTGCTGACTGTGCACTTTAGTTTCTTCTACAGCTGTGTCGTTTGAGTCACAGCTGCGTAAGAAAGTGTGTGAAAGAAGGAAAAATAATTGGCAGAAGACATGTGAGTCCTCACGAAGCCTCCTTGGACTGGAGCCTTCTCAACCTACGAGTGAGGCCGATCCTCCTTTCCCCTTCTTCACTCAGAACAAAGAATGCCTCCTCTACGCATAGTGCAGCGCTGACCAAGGTCAAGTCGAAGAGAGCAAATGATATCCTGATGAAGGATTGCTGGTTTCCCCACAAGCAAGAAAGGCAAAGCATATAAAACAATGCACTATTTCACAACCTTTGTAATGCATCTGGGATCGTGCAAGCCTGTACAGTCCTGTGCTGACTTTTGGTTTTCCTTCCTTCATGACTTGAATGCCATAACCGAATAATGATTATCCGCCAACAGCCAACACATGCAGCTTAAGCTCATTACGAAGCTTCTCTATAGCACTGTTTGACAAATACCTCATAGGTCATATTATAATCGACAACAAATTAAGATTAAGGCATAGGGACAAGCTCCCAAGATCTCTGGATATAAAAATCCCATTGAATAATTTTAATAAGGACAGCTTTTATTCCAAGCAGCATTCAGTCAACCAACCAAATGTGGTGTAATGAGCAGTTCTACAATTATTTTGACCAACTCCACTTCTTAAACTTGAGCTAACATGCCAACACAGCCAGATATTTCGTTGCAGCCTCATCCTGTAAAAAGGAGACGTAAAACTGTAAAAGGAGATGTGCGACATACATAAGAAACAACCTTTTTTTCAAGAGGTATAAGCACCTTAATGATGGTCAATATAAGTCATATGTTAGTCGACCTTCGTGTGCCTGTAAACTAGACACCATGCGATTGGCACATGAACCAAACTGACAGTTCTGTGTATCTTGTCTTCGTACAATCATGCCAATATCCTCATTATCTGTTGTGGCGAGAAAAGACGTCAAAACATATATGTTCATCCAATCAGTTGCTCTACCAACTGATACCAATTAAGAAAGGGTAAGGGTGCATTCTTAACGCCCTACCCCTTCGTGCGGGTTGCTTCGAAATAAGGCACGTTCTGGCAGCATTGCCATCTCATTATCGCACAAATGTCAGGGTCACCAAATCCGTACACAAATACGCATCCCCACAGTTCCTCGCACTGCGTTTCCGCAGTAGCGCTTTCCCGCAACTCACCGGCGCCAGCACGCGGGCGATCTCCTTGAGCACGGCGTCCAAGTCCTTGACGCCGCAGAGCACGTGCGTCGTGACAACAGCGTCCACGTAGCAACTCTTGACGTTGTTCAGCGAGCCCCCGTTCTGCACCAGAAACATCTCGAGGAGCACGGGAACGCGGGCCAACTTTCGGCGCAGATAAGACGCCGTGAACGGGTTGCTGTCCACCGCAACGAGGTGGCAGTTGCGCGGGTAGAAGGCGAGATTCGAACCGGAGCCCGCGCCGATCTCGAGTATCCGTATGAGCCCCAGGTTGCGCAGGTACCAGTCCTGCGAGACGATCGACTCTAGCTTGCCGAAGAGGATCTCCTTAGCCTCCAGCATGGCACCCGTTTCCCGGTACGACATGTAGTTGGAGAGCCACGCTTGGAACTTGAGTCGCCGCGCGGTGTAGTCTCGCTGGAGCGCGTACCTGAGGCAAAGGCTGAGCACGATTAGAGGGAGAAACACGTTGTGAAGCAGGGACGCGAGGACGGAGTCGATCCATGCCATAAAGGAGGCGCGCGCAGCGAAGTCGTTCGTGATTGCGGGATGAGAAGGCGGTCGTATGATCGCGCCGTGCCCGAGGCGAAACGCGTGACTATCGGTACGCGTTTTCCTTCGCTCGGGTCGGTTCGTCGAAGGCACTAGTCCAAGGTCAAGACTGAACATCTCGATCGTCCCTATCTTCCTCATCCCGCCGCCTTCGTGACTCCACCCATTCGCGCGCTCTTTATCCATCGCAGCGCGCGTAATCCTCTCTCAAACCCTCCGCGGGATGCGACTTTGCTCTCTCCCATCTCCCGCTCTGTTCCGCGCTCTTTCGCGTTGACTTGTTGCCTTGGAGATAAATGAGTTCGGACACGAACTTTCGTTCCCGCTTTTACCCGCAGCGCCGAGCGTACCACTACCACAACATTACTACGACTGCATTGCTTCTTTATCACGCACATTTTGGGCAAGTGATCCTTTGGCCAGGAACTGAATCAAATTATTTTCCAAGTTCCCGATTAATGTGGAAAATTAATGAATTGCCTATGCTATATGCAGTTAGGTAGTCAAAATACGGAACATGATTGCGAATAAAGTGATTGCGTTAGAAGCTGTGAACAATGTTCACCTGTGAACGAGGTATCTTTAAGGTGCGCAACCTACTCGCTCCACTTATCGAACTGTTTTTATCATAAATACGCTTATCATCTCTCACAAACATGGCGGCCGCTTATGGGAGAATTGCGCTGTCCCTGCTCTGGCAACAAACGGTTTCAAACAAAATGGCGCCCGCCATGCGAGCCATCGTGCGCCGCTTTGGTGGGTTATTTTGCGGTGAATACTGCGTATTCAAAGCGAAATCATCTTTGATCACACAAAAAGTGGCATAAGCATATGTGCCCTGATCTTTAAAAGGCTGGTTAGAGGGGAGAAGCCAGAGTTGCTTTTGAAATTGTTGCGTATGTTGGTACTAGATTGGAGGGCATGCTTTCGCTTCATCAACTCCTGTTCTTCCCAGGTTTGGGTGCATCTTTGCTCAGAAATGTGTCTGCGAGGAGTATCAGCACCCGCGGACCTCTCAGCCAACAGCCAAGTCCTCAACCAAAGGCAGATGGTGAGCGATATAGCATGTGCATCTGGTTCTGCGGTTTTTGCCGTACTACTTACGGATATACGAAACCACAAGCGTTCGTGCGATCGATGAAGATTTAATTCTGTGCTACCTTCGCAGTGATTGTTTTCTTTAATAGATATATCCATTAGACCAAGCACCATAATTGTCTGGGTAATCTGTAACCTTTCTATAATTTACCCCTACAATATTCTAAAACTTCGTACTACTTCATGAAACCACCCAATTCCTGTCCAATCCGCCACAGTAGATATGCGTCACCTAAGATTGCCTGCCATGATAGCACCTTGGTTTCGGTATGCGGCTGCGGTTTCGGAGGTCGCGAGATTGAATCCCGCTGCGGTGGCCGCATCTCAATGGAAGCGATATGCTAGAGGCCAGTTTACTTTTAGGTACCCGCTCAAGAATCTTAGATGGTCAAGATTGTTTGAGCCCTCCACTTCGGCGTTCCGCGTAATCATTCCGTGTTTAAACATCAGAAGTTATTATTAAAGTGGCAATGGGCTGCTGGTACTGAGAAAAGTGCACAGAGGTGCAACAGTCGAGTGAAAAACCAAACACTTGAGGCAGCTGTTTCATTTAAGCGATTTTCGTTTATCAGGAGTCTACTGCGCACCTTAAGTCACTTGGCATTCTATTGCACGCTTGCACAATGTTTTTTTTTTGAATTTTTCTATATGTCGAAGTAACTGCTGAGAGTCCACTAGGAGTAGAACATGAAATACAGATGACACGAGTGCTTCAACAATAAAACTTCACCCTGTCAGCACGCTGAAGGCATCAGGTCAGCTTGTCAAAGCGTTGACCTCTAACGGCACTTAACGACACCCTTGCTTGATGAATTTTCATCACCACCTGTATTTCTGTTGATCGTTTGCTGTTTGTGCTAGGCTAAGTCACTATTGATGTAGTGAGAATTCAATTTGTCTTCACGTATGCCATTTTCCGGGTTAATTCACAGCTTCCCTGTGCTTTTAGAGATAAGTGGTCCTTTATTAAGCAATATCAATAATGAAAACTAATAGACAATAATGTCAGACAAAGTAATGTCAAATTTACAATAGAATTGCTTCTAATAGCATCCCCTCAACATTATGCAACATTATTTATCGTCTATGTCTATTCTCATTAATATTGTGCCTAACAAAGAAACCAGCTCTTAGCTTTACACTTTCCTTCATTTATATACAAAGCACTGGATTTGACCGTACTTCATGCAAAACACTACGGTAGAATTGTTTTCCGTCGGTAGGTTATTGTGCCATCCTGGAATTCCAGATACAATGTTTGCCCCAAGGAACTCGAAATGATGGTAGAATTGGTGCCTTCATATTGTTTCTACCGACGTCGGTAACAAGACCGAAATGTTATCAACTTATTGAGTTATTGACAACTGCTGTTTTCTTGTTTCAATCATTTCACAGAGCCTGCAACCACTGGCAGCACATTGCTGGATCCCCTACAGCATGCCGACTACTTTGGCATCGGCAAGATTTTGTCGATGCGTGAGCTCTTCGACGCACGAGTTCACTTGGGCCACAAGGAGGGAACCCTAAACGAGCTCATGAAGCCTTACCTCTTTGGCTCCAGGCTGGGATACCTCGTGATTGACCTTGAAAAGACCTTCGATCACCTCTTTCGTGCACTCAACTTTGTCGCACACATCGCGTACCGAGACGGCATCATCCTATTTGTCACCAGGCACCAGCAGGTCAGTTAATACCGTAGATTCATCTGGAGATACGCACTGTCATTTGAAGTCCTCTCTAGGGCTCCTAAACTCTGCATTACGGAACAGCTACAAGCTTCAACATGTAACATAAATTCTTTATACTTTAATTGTATAAAGAAAAAAAATTTTTTGTTGTAGTTGGCATTCATATTAAATATTCACACTGATATAGATAAAAAAAAATTTTTGAAATTGCATTATTATATTGGTGTTCGTAAAATGAGATTTAGCTGTGTAACTGTCGATAAGTTTAACCAAGAAATTAGGTGACTCTCATCTTAATGTTGCTGCCACCAACTTGCAGCTACAGTCTCAAGGAAAGGTGCCAGAAGTGCGAAAGAACAGTATTTTTCCTACTACACAGGAATGGATTTGTATCAATTGCTAATAAACGAGGCTGAAGCTCTCAACAGAAGCAGACATATTTGCCCCTGTTCCTGCCTGAGCTAGCTACCAGTCATATCGAACAAAATATAAATAACCAAAGGAAAAAAAAAGCTATATAGCTTATACATGTGTATCGGTTCCAATGAAAACCGTGCTACGACTAGGCAGCATACCCGAAAGCATGTGTATTGATATCACTACCCAGTGCCTCGACTAGATGCCATACGTGGATTTATTTCGGGGCACCATCGTCTTCCTCAATTGAGTTGCCAGCGATAAACAATTAATGTTGATGTCACGCAGAGCGACAAATACAGAACACTTTGCTTATTCCTCTTCTTGACTACTAAATGATCTTAAAGGCGGGGTGCTTGGAGAATTTCATGCTTATACATTTAGGCATTTTTCACAATAAAAGTTTCAGTGAATTTGCAAGATATATATACACAGGAAATTTACTTGAGTTCATTAAATTGTGTTTTTCGGTGCAAATACCTCTGACAAGTTTTTTAATATCTATATAGGCATCTGGGAGTTGCTCACCTTTTTTTTTTTCTTTAAATGTTTCATAGCATTTGACCTGTTGTGCATGTCAGTGTATACTATATCGACTAATAATATTAATTAGGCGTTTCTAAGCATGATAACCTAGGACGCCAGAATTATACTGTTACAGATGGCATTCAAGCTGCTTGCGTGGCTACCAATATTTTAACTGTGTAGTAGTGGAAGTGCGCATACATGCAGCGTAAATTACAAAGTCATGTAATTTGCAAAACTCTCTTTTAAGCACTTATACATGAAATCATGTGGCAAATGTGTGCAGCAGCACATTGTCGTTCATTTGGTCTCTGTCAGGTCCACGTTCTCCTAAATGCCTCTTGAACTCGCAGACCGCCCACATGGTGGAGGAAACGGCCAAGGCGTGCCAGGAGTTTGCCCATGCCCGATGGTGGAGGGCCGGCCTGTTCACCAATGCGACTGCCCAGTTTGGCACTGTCACGCGACTTCCCGACACGGTGATCCTGCTGTCCACGCTCGACTCTGTGTTCGAGGAGCACCCGGCCATCAAGGAGTGCAACAACATGCTCATCCCGACAGTCGCCATCGTCGACACCAACTCCGACCCGCGCCTCATTACCTACCCGATCCCGGGAAACGACGACACACCATCGGCAATCCAGCTCTACTGCAATCTCTTCAAGACCGCCATCCTTCTCGGAAAGGAGCGGCGGAAAAAAGACCAGGAGGAAGCGGCGAAGCTGATTGCTGACGACGAGTGGAGCCAGTGGTGAGAAGTCTAAGGTGTCAGAGAGCACTTAAAGGCAAGAACTCACTTTAAAGGCAAGAACTCACTTTAAAGGCAGGAACTCAAGTGTCACGTCACAGAACTTGTATAGCTGATAAAATGAATTGTGTAAGTAGTCCAGACACCAAACTGTGTTGTCCTACTTTCTTCAGTGTGCTGTGCACACCTGTGCTGATTTTTTTCTCTGTGAATTTATGCTTTCTCGGCAGCTGAGGCGTCTTTAGACTGACAGCTGGTGCTTTATTACTGCTGAGTGCTTTCAAAAAGGATTCGCTGTGTGTTGTCATAGATGTGCAATAAAGCTGGTGATTCCTGCTTATCAGGACAAAAAATATATCATGAATAGGTAGGTTCTGTGATAAGTCACTGTCATTTTGCTGCTGAAACCTGCAAGGAATGTGTGCAGATCCCAGTATCTGTACCAGCTGAACACGTAGGAGTTCTAATGAAACCGTGAAAGTGCTAGTGAAAGAGTGCGCTTCACTGACCTTATGCATTTCAGAGAATGGACGGTATCAAACACGAGTATTAGTACTAACGCATACAACCTTTTTAACTCTATGCAGTCAGTGAGTGACATCTGATTTTGCTTTGTTTCCATGGTCATTTAGACACAACCCAGCATTGCACGAACTATGTATAGGACGAATTCCTACCAGACATAGGTTACAAAAATTGGGTGGCCCTCTCGTTGGCTGTTTAGTTCTGTGCGAGAGGCAAAAGCCTCTGCCGTGCCTACTGCAGTTGCTGCTGTGTTTTCGCTAGTGCATAGGCTGTTTGTCGTCATGCAAAGAAGAAAGAACAGTGTACCGGCAAGCTGTAATGCATATCTGCACGCGAAACACTAGAAAAATTGGCTAGGTCTTTCTTTCTTTCAGTTTCTTTATTACCAAAGCTGTCGCAAGAAAATTAGCCGTAGCTGTAAAATGTGAGAGCTTGCCTTCGACACCAGTTCATCGGTTATGTTTCGGAGCAGCCTACTCAGCAGAAATAATTTAACTTTGTCAAGCTTTCTTGGCTGTGATGTTTTTTTTTTTTTGTGGAGGCACAGCGAGCATATAACCTCAAAGCACATTAACGTTGGGGGTAGCATTGCCATATGAGAAGAATTTTTTACGGTGGCCATTGTTGATATAACTGCAGAAGTCTAAGATGCTTAAAAATGATTTCGTTATCTACTCGTGTGACCTAAACGTGTCACTCAGTCATCCAGCATAGGTATGTTACTTTCTGCATGGGCAGAGTTTATTAAAGCAGCAATGAACGAAAGGATGACTTCGACTATAGTTTTCCTGATTATGTGGGGCTGCGATGACGCGCCGGACACAAGTGTATCGGGCAGAGCTGTGCTGGCTATGGTGCGCTTCACGAGATTTTCGTGTCTGTGAGAATTCACAGAAGAACAGCAGTCGGGAAACTTGCCGAGTCTATTTACGGTCTGTGCGCATTTCACGGCCTCAACCTGAGTGTACGAATCGAGCTGCGGACCCATCAGGTACGTAACCACATTGTCCACAGTACATAGTTGAAGCATTATCACAAGCGTATTTGGGATGAAAGTGTCGCCGAGATCGCCTTTGTCGTTGGCATGAATTCTTCTCCTGAATACTTCTTGGTATAACTTCTCCAGCAAATTTATGATATGCGAGGATTTACCGTAAGGATTCGTGGCTATGTATTTTTCCAGTGTGCATTGGCATATCGTACCATAGAGCCTTCTGCTGAACTGGGTCTCTCGTTTTTGGGATATGCGAGGATTTATCATAAAATTCGTCGCTATGTATTTTTCCAGTGTGCATTTGCATGTTGCACCCTAGAGCCTCTTACTGAACTGGGTCTGTCGTTGTTGGGATATGCGAGGATTTATCGTAAGGATTCGTCGCTATGTATTTTTCAGTGTGCATTTGCATATTGTACCCTAAAGGCTCTTGTTGAACTGGCTCAGTCGTTCTTGCGATATGCGAGAATTTATCGTAAGGATTCGTCGCTACGCATTTTTCCAGTATGTATTTGCATATCCTACCCTAGAGCCTCTTGCTGAACTGGGTCTGTCGTTCTTGCATTAGTGCACACGTGCATCGTAGACTGCCACAACGGTGATCACGTTTTGCAAAGTCAACAAATTAAAATGTACATATGTGGCGTGTACTGCCACAATGGTAATGGCATTTTGCAAATGAGCCACATTTTCATCGTTAAGATACCTCATCTTTTGATGAGGTTCTCAAAGCTAGAGCTATACGTCTACATACCTCGCATGTTCATTTCAAAGTCTCTCTTATAGCCGCTGCAACTTCCTCTGTTGTGCCCGCCGCTTGTAAACACTTGGGAAGTGCACCTTCACAAGTGAAATATTGGCGGCGTCTACTGCTGCCTACAAACATGAAATAGGTCTATATACAGTGCTTCGTAATTATTTGCTTACAGCTGAACAGGTGGAAGGGTGGATGGTGCATCACAGGAAAGCTATAGTCAATAATGTTTAGATTCTGCTTTGTTTATCGATAAGCATGTGGCTCAGTGTGGCTGTGCCTTCAGAGCAGGAGCAAGTGTTTTGGTTAACATGGTGATCAGTACGCTTGACTTACCTCAAGCCTGGCTTCAGTCATGTTGCGCTACGGTCCTCTAGATTCTAAATGATGTATAGCATAGTTTTAGCTATCTCTCAACTATTTGATGTGGTTGACTGCATACTAACAGCGACAAGACTATACTGGCACCTTATCACCCCCATGAAGTGTAAGCTGAATGCGGCGCTGTACATCTGGTATGTGGAGTTGTAAGACTCAATGCCAGCATCTTAGGTTAGACGGTCACACTGGCTCATGTTATAGTGAAGGGGTCCACATTTTCTTGCAAGGCAAACTGGACATGAAGCACAACCTTATAGCACGGCTTTAAAGCCTATGGAAAGGACAGGAGGTGCGCTGCAGCTCTGCGTAAGGTCTTGAATATGTAAGGCATCTAAACATTTATCCTACTTTTGTGTGCATCATCCTATGCTTGCCATCATGGGTGCAAAAAAATAACAATGCAGTGGAGGTTGGTGTGTCTTATTAGTGCCAATGCTACAGTATACATAAACCCTGACATCATTGACACATACTACATATAAAACTGGAAAGCGTTGAAGTATATTCAAATTCAGCATCCTCTGACCCAAGCTTACCGTTATGTGCACAACAAGTAGTGAGGTGAGAGAAGGTAGTTAACAATTCTTTAACTTCACCAATGGTATCCTCATAAGCTTTGACAATCGTCATAATCTGGCTTCTGCCGTCATTTCCCCCTTCGACCTTGCTGCTAACCCTGAGCATGCTCTACCCTTGCTAGGTCTTTTTGGTACTGCACCTGTCGACTACCTCTTCTTTGAACTTTTGTGCTAGTTTTTTTTTCCTCCCATGTCATGAAAAAAAATCACAGCATATCCACGAGGTGAATAATGACGAGTGGGGCGAAGCACGGATGGATGCACGGATGAACTGACGGATGCTTTGCCCCACTCATCATCATTGACTTCATGGATATGCTGTGACGCCGTTTTTGTTGACATGCAACGCAACTGACTACTACGACAACACTGGACATACGACCCACGCCAGAAGGAGGTTCGCCCCTAAAAGTTTGCCGAACAGAACATTTTACTCAACCACGCACCTTTGACCAACAGTGCAGTGCCACTTCTGCGGAGGTTAGCCACCAACAACTGCAGTCGCAAATACGAAAAAGGGACTAAAGTCTGTGATGTAAAGGAACAATGTAAATAGTCAAAAGCAGCACAGTAATTTTATAAGTGTCCCTTCGCGGCTTTGGTCATTGCTGTCTTTAGCAAGGAAAATTTTGAGGGCAAAGAGAAAGACAGCAGAAAAATGAATGCATACACCCCACGCACATGCAATCTGCCTTTCCTCCCACTATTATCTCTCTGTTTGCGGTGGGAATTCTATGATCATGCGAGACGAAATAGTTGCCTATCCATTCTGTCACTGCTTTAAAGGGACACTAAAGAAGAACAATGACTTGGTTTGTGCACTCTGAAAACTCTAATGTCATATCTTTCGCTATGATAAGTTCATTATTAGCGGAGAAAATCAAGCTTGACATTTCATTTTAAAATTTCGTGCCGAGATCTCTGGACGTGACGTTAGAAATTTCAGAATGTATTTTTGATATTTTGGTGGCATTCACTTGATGCAATTTTTCTGAACCTTCATATGCTACCTCTATGGCACCCACAGATTACAATGTAACTCATTTTTATCTACTAGAAGCTACTCGGGGGCCCAGTAGACGGCTTCAAAGTTTCTAACGTCACTGTGTTCGGTGCGTAAATCTCAAGATGGCGTGGCCACCCGCATTTTTTTTTCATGTCTTTTCTCGCTTATTAAGAGTCTTCTCGTGGTGAGAGTGGTGTTTTTGCGATTGTGAAATTTCACTTTACTAATATGCAAAAAGTACTTTTGCTTTTTTATCATCATCATCCTGGTGATCACGATGATAAGCCTGACTGCACCCACTGCTGGGCAAAGGCCTCTCCCATAATCTGCCAATCAACCCGGTCTTCTGCTTTTCCTTTAAACGGTACTGGCTTGAGATTTTTCGCTTGCTGATATTTTGCCTCAATGATAGGCCAAGCCCCCAAGAATGTAGAAAATGTATCGGTAAGTGTGAGTGCGCCCTGAAAGAATAATTGCAGCACGCTTTCAAAAGCTAGTTTCGGTGTCTACTGTATTCTGACGTCACGGCATGGGATGAGCTGTGCCGCCAGGTGGTAGTATGCGCACACGCAAATTTTCGTGGTGTATCCTCGTCCGCGCGTTGGTTCTTCGATCGTCTGTTAAGTCTGCTGCACGTGTGGTAACTGTTGTGGCAGGGAGGCAAAACGTTAGTATGGCATCACTTGTAAGGCACAGGTTCTTCGTTGACAATCCAAAGTCTGTCAGCAACTGCTTGTTGCGTGTTTACGCGTTTGTAGTGAAGTGCAGCGAAAAGAGTAAACTCTGCTTGGTTGGCGTCCAGTCTTCGCCTCGACCACAGCACACGAAGTCGACCCACATTTGTCTCGGTGCCGTATCGGGACAGAAATCGATGGAACTTGCACCTAATGTCCCCTGTTTTACTGGTACAAGATTTCATAAGGCAAAATATTGGTGCCTGATGACAAAGTCAAAATCAACAGGATTTCTTTGCCTTCTGATAAGCGTATATCTTGTATTCACATGCACGCACACTATGCCAGATTCTGCTAGCTCGCTTATCAAGTACGCTGAATGACAGTGACCGCACGACCACTACTGCATGAGCAGACAATGGAGAAGGTGACGCGGAAGCTGTTATTTTTTGTGTTTTGGTGCATGACATCATCACAACTAGCCAGACTGCTGCATGAAATCACCAGGATTAGTACTGTAGCCTGACGCCAAGTTAGTGTCAGTAGGAGCACCGCGAGAAATGTGACTAATATCAAAATAAAATGTCTTATTATTTGCTGAGCACCACGCTTGCTCAGAGCCGTCTCTGTATTCAGATTTGTGTGACAGAGTAAACGGGCCCCCGAAGAAAAGTGTCAGTACCCCTTCACGGGAGTGCTGCGACCTTTACATTATAAGCACATTATTAGCAAATAGCTAACATAAGAAAGTGCTGGCGAACACTAGCGAATGCTAGCTAACATACGCCTTCATTCAGTGCCAATGTCCAAAATTGGCATAATATCGTCAACTATAGCAAAACGTCGTCACCATTAGCCAACATTGAGGCAACTTCATCTAGTGCTATAGCCTATACCTATGCTATAGCCAACAGTTGGCTAACACTAGCAAGCATTAGCCAATATTGGTCTGCACTGGCCACCACTGTCCAAGACAAGCATGCTATAACCAGCTGCCAAGCTAACATTACCAAAACTTGCCAGCATTAGCCAACATAAAACCAGCATGACGTGGTAGCTGTCAACATCAGCTAATGTCAACCAGTACTAGCCAATAGCAGCAAATATTATCCAATGTTAGCCTGCACTGGCCAGCACTGTCGTAAATTAGCATGGATGGATGGATGGATGGATGGATGGATATGGCTGTACCCTTTAGATCGGGCGGTGGCTAGCGCCACCAAGCCGTAACACCTAATGAACCAAAAACTATATTTATTTTTTTTCCCTTAAAAAGTGAGTTTGAGGATTCGTACTTTGCAGTGAAGAGTTTAATTTTCACTCGTGTCTTGACTTTAGCCACCAATCAGATAACCTCCTTCTGGTTAAGTCTACCCGCTTAAAGTTTATTTTGCCCTCCCGGTCCCTAAACCCCAGTGCTTTGAAAAACTCTGCGCCATCATCCTGAACTATAGGGTGAAGCCCTTTACAGAACATTATCAAGTGTTCGGCAGTTTCTTCTTCCTCTCCACACGCACTGCATACTGTGTCTAGCCCTTCGTATTTGGCCCGATATGTCTTGGTTCGCAGTACTCCCGTCCTGGCCTCAAACAGTAGAGAACTACCCCGAGTATTATCATAGATCCTTTCCTTGGCAATTTCCTGCTTAAAAGTTCGATAGATCTCTAGTGCGGACTTATTAATCATGCCCATTCTCCACATGTCAGTCTCCGTTTCCTTCACTCGAGAGAAAAAGCGCCATCATGCGGGGCGGTGCACAGTTGTGAAAAGGCTGACGTCACAGCCTCGGCAATGAATTTTGGGAGGGTTCCGCCTGTTTTGGGCAGCCCAGAGGTTAAGGTGTCGCCCGGGGAACCTGCTGTGTCACGCAGTTTATTTACGTACAGACCGACTGGAAGGCCGAGGAACGCCAGAAGAGCGAGGAACGCCAACAGGCCGAAAATACAAAACAAACGCAAGCTCGGGTCGCGCGTGTGCACCAACGCTGTGGCTTGCCGTTTCATGCTGCTTCGTCGTCGTTCGCATAGTTCCCTACATTGGCCCCCGGTGAATAGCGTAGCCAACCTGGCGACTTAAGGCGTAGTCACTATAGCGGGGTCGTAATACGGCTTCAGGCGACTCACATGGACAATTTCTCGGCCACGACGGCGTAAGTCATGAGACTGTGAAAGGCTCAATCTCATAATTGGCTGGTGACGTACGGGCGAAAATGCGGTAGGGCCCGTGGTATCGTGCCAGTAATTTCGACGAAAGGCCAGGAGTGCTCGGTGAAATCCAAAGCCAAACGAGAGCACCAGTCGTGAAAGTAGAGAGATGTAGGTCGGTGTCATGCCGTAGCTTCTGGTGGCCTTGGTCCTCGGTTGTCAGTGAACGGGCCAATCTTCTGCAATCTTCTGCGTACCTGGCAACATCAGAAATTGCAGTGTACTCTGAGTCAGGCGTGTATGGGAGGATAGTGTCCAGCGTGCACGATGGTTCGCGTCCGCACAACAGAAAGAAAGGGGAGAATCCTGTTGTCGCGTGCGTAGCGGTGTTATACGCATACGTGACGAATGGAAGGACAGTGTCCCAATTGGTCTGGTCTGAAGCTGTGTACATCGTCAACATATCATCGAGAGTGCGACTAAATCGTTCTGTGAGGCCATTCGTCTGCGGGTGATATGCTGTCGTCATGCGATGAACCATGTTGCACTGAGCGAGCAACGCTTGAATGGCGTCAGACAAGAAAACACGCCCCCGGTCGCTCAAAAGTTCGCGGGGAGCACCATGGCGAAGAACAAAGTTGCGCAAGATGAAAAACGCAACTTCCCTCGCGGTTGCTGCGGGTAGTGCTGCCGTCTCCGCGTAACGCGTGAGGTGGTCCACGCCGACAATTATCCACCTATTTCCAGAAGACGACGTGGGAAGTGGTTCGTATAAGTCGATACCGACGCGGTCAAACAGACGCGCTGCACAAGGCATAGGCTGAAGTGTACCGGCAGGGCGTTGAGGTGGGACTTTACGTCGCTGGCATGCAGTACAAGCACGTACGTACTTGCGGACAAATGTGTACATGCCGCGCCAGTAGTACCGCTGACGTAGACGATTGTACGTTCCGGTGATAACTCGGAAGGATGTGTACCCGATGCCACGCATCGACGATGCTCTCGATTGCTTGCAAGGAGCAGAATATTTCTCTTCTTTAGATTTACGCTCAGGATATTGGCAAGTTCCAATGGCTGATCCTGACCGATCGAAGACTGCATTTGTAACATCTGATGGGCTGTATGAGTTTAACGTCATGCCGTTTGGACTCTGCAACGCCCCATCTACCTTCGAACGGATGATGGACACCATCCTTCGCGGCTACAAGTGGAACACGTGCCTTTGCTACCTAGACGACATCGTCGTTTTTTTTCGCGACTTTTCGACTCACCTTGTTCGTCTTCGTGCTATTCTCACGTGTCTCACCTCTGCTGGCCTTCAACTTAACATCAAGAAGTGCCATTTTGCCGCAAGTCAGCTCACTATACTGGGTCACGTCGTCTGCAAAGAGGGTGTTCTCCCGGATCCGGCGAAACTCCGCGCCGTGGCCGACTATCCGAAGCCCAATTCCATCAAGACGCTTCGAAGCTTTATCGGCCTGTGCTCATACTTTCGTCGATTTGTGCGCAACTTCTCTTCCATCATCGCGCCTCTTACCAACCTGTTGACAACTTCCAAAGGCATTTCTGCTTGGTCAAAAGAGTGCGACGAATCCTTCACCGCGCTTCGGTGGTTATTATTATCACCTCCAATACTACGTCATTTTGACCCCGATGCGCCTACGTAGGTCCACACCGACGCCAGTGGGGTCGGTCTTGGTGATGTATTGGCTCAACGAAAACCAGGGTACCAAGAATACGTGGACGCTTACGCGAGTCGAACCCTCAAGAAAGCAGAGTGTAATTATTCCGTCACGCAGAAAAAGTGCCTCGCAATTGTCTGGGCTTTGACGAAGTTCCTCTCATACCTTTATGGCCGCCCTTTCGAAGTCGTCACGGACCACCACGCTCTATGCCGGCTATCATCGCTCAAAGACCCGTCTGGGCGCCTTGGTCGTTGGGCGCTTCACCTGCAGGAATACCACATTCGTGTTGTATACCGATCCGGCCGCAAGCACTCCGACGCTGATGCGCTATCCCGCTCGCCGCTACCGGCTGACCCAACCTCCTCGTCACCTTCTTCAGCTGTCATAACACCAATCGACTTCACAGACATGGCATCGGAACAACGCAAAGATGTGTGGATTTCCCAACTCCTCGCCTTTCTGAGTGATCCGTTAGCTAATTTGGTCTCAAGAACTATCCGCCGTCAAGCCACACATTTCGCTATTCGAGACGACCTCCTCTATCGGCGGAATTACACGTCTGAAGGTCGGAGGTGGCTGTTAGTGATACCCAGCACCTCCACCAGATGTCACGCAGTTTATTTACGTACAGACCGGCTGGAAGGCCGAGGAACACCAACAGGCCGAAAATACAAAACAAACACAAGCTCGGGTCGCGCATGTGCACCAACGCTGTGGCTTGCCGTTTCATGCTGCTTCGTCGTCGTTCGCATAGTTCCCTACAGCTGTGACAGTTTATAGTCAATACTAGTTTACAGTGGACTAACATTAGCAAAAAAAAAAAACTTTGCAGCATCTCGTCGAAGGGAACTCTGATGAGATGCGAAGCAGCAGCGGTGCACACGGCGTTGACCCGGTTAAAACGGGCGTCGACGCGGGTGCTGGAAGAATGGTTTGAAGCGAAACTCGGTGTGGCGTTTACTCGAGTAAACGTTTGTTTGAAACGTAAAGGCACGGGAGGTGGGACGCATTGAAGACGCTTGCGCTCGTATTCCTTGGCTCGTGTCTCGTCGGTGTTACCAGCGCGCCGTCTGTATTCTCGAACGCGATCGGTGTTCTTGACTCGCACCTCATCGGTGTCGCTGGTCTTCCACTGCTGACGCTTGCGTTCGGCTTCCCTGGCTCGCGTCTCGTCGGTGTTGATGCCGCCATTCGCAAACGCGATCGGCTTCGCTGACCCTCGCAACGCCGGCGGCAGCCGGGAAAGGTACGCGCACACTAGCGGGAAGCATGACGCGATGGCGTTCCCCGGTCGACGCGATCGCGCGGCAAGCAGCGGCGCGCTGCCCGCATTGTCGGCGCCGCGAGATTCTCGAGGCGAGCGCAGCGCTCGCACCCGCCGGTTCGCGGCCTCTCGCTGACAGATGGAGAGAGGTGGCGCGGGTGACATGATGTCCACGTGAGGAGTGGGCTCGAGCGTTGCGAGCGCTGACATGCAGCAAGCGCGTGGCAGGCGAGGGAGAGAAACGTCACCGCGCAATGCCAGGAGGACGTGAGCTACTTGGCACCGCTCCAACAGATGCGGCGAGGGGAGCGGTGCGGACGGAGGGACAGCGTTACACCGGCTAGTCAAAGAGCTGCTTCGCATCTAAACTTGCCGACATTGGTCAAAATTGATCCAACATCAGACAGTAGTAGCCAACATCAGCCACCACTGAGCCTGTTGGAAACTGCAAGGCCGAGCTGGGTGAGCAGGTCACGCCTGTGAGAAGCCTCACGGGTGCCAAACAACAACCGATATTTTATTTCCTTGGAAGCGCATGGAGAAAAGTCACCTGGTTCCTCGTGCTTGCGATGTTGGAATTCATGCACAGAAGCGCCTTTCATGGCGCTACAAGAAAATGTCGCGCAATGCTAAGCAACCCTAGAAGTATAACCCAACATTAGCCTGTGCTGGCCACCACCTTCCTTAATTAGCATGCTAGAAACGTTATAAAAAGCAGCCGGCATTAGCTAACACTGAATGAACTTCATGTGCTAGTTGTAAACATAATCCAACACCATGCCAACGTAATCCAGTGCTTGCCAACAGCTAGCCAACACTAGCAAGCATTAGTCTCCGATTGCCACTATTGTCCATAAATTAGCATGTTACAGTTAACACCAGCTGACAGCCAACATTTGCAAAATGTCAGCATTATAGCCAACACTGAACCAAGCTTATCCAACTCTAGCCGACGTAGTTACGTAACGGCGCCATGAAGTCCATCAAAGTTACGGAGAAACGCAAAACACCAGCCGCTTGTATTTCGTATGTTGCTTCGAGATTTTATCGTACTTCGTGGCATCGTTTCGTAATTATGAATTCATACCGACTGGTTGGTCCTGCTACCCAGCATTTACCAACACCAGCAAGTATTAGCCAACATTAGCCAGTGCTGGCCAGCGGACAACACCAATCGTTAAAATTCGCTATTAGACAACGCTAGCCCGCAATTTTTTAACTAGTCCCAGTTTTGAGAACAAACGGTACTTGCCTGTTAGCAGGGGCGTAGTTAGAAATTTTTTCAGCGGTGGGGGGGGGGGGGGTGTTTAGCCATATGCTCGTGCGTGCGTCTGTATGTGTGCATGTATATACGCAAGATTCGGGGCGCAGAGGAAGAGTCCCTTCTTGGGGCTACTGATGTGTGCAGTCTGGCAAGACCCATCCCTCATAATTAAGTCAACGCATTCACCTTTTCGTAAACGCCTCCCTGGGCGCTGCCATAGCCCTCCTTGGGCTGTGCAAATTAGTGCGTCCCCTCGAAAATGCACTGACAACGCTGCGTCCTTAGCCTTTGTACTCCCGCGCACAGCCCATCATGGCGGTGTTTTTTTCCTTCCTGTGAAAAGGTGTATAGAGCCCCCCTCTTATGTGACCCCTTTCACCTTCGTGCTCCCGATCTCCTTTAAAGAGGAAAGGAAGGGTCGAGTGCACTCCTGCCACTGCTATAACTGATGCATATGTGCCTGTTATAATAATCATTCATGACACATAGCCCTAATTCACTGTAGTGTTTCAGCAGGGAAGCTCTGACATAACGTTCTACTTGAATGCGTATAAAACTATAAAAGTATTATGCACATGTAACAAATTGAACGTTTCTAAATGTCAGTCGATCGTTCGAAATTTATGCATTTCTACATGCTGTTCCGTGAGCTTGAGTTTCACGAATGGCGTCAGAAACCATGCCCAGAGTTTTTTTTTTTTTCTTTTTTGGGTACGAACGACAATTTAGGGCTCTCGCTCCGTGCTCTCTTCACTGATGTATCAACCTTCTGGGACACACAGAGAGAAGAAAGGACTACACAATGCTACAGAAGAATCTCATTGAAAATTTACTTTCGCGCCAATGGGCCAGATAATACAAAGCTGGAGCCCCTGCAGCGGACAAAGGGGCGCCCGAGAAGCCAGGCGCTCAGAGATCACCATCGATGTGCTTTTAAGGCGTGCGCTTCGAAAACTACCTGTTGAAGGCTATGATTATAGGGTTTTACTGTGCCGAAATTGCTTTCACTGTAGTAGAGCACACTGCAGGCACTTTTTTTTTTGCCGTCGGCGTCGCCGTAGTGTTCTATATAAAGCCCAAGTGTGATATGATAACGTCGCACCGCGCGTCGTACGTTTTATGTGAGAGAGAAAGCGCGCAGGGGTAGCCGACGATCTTCGATCAAACGGAGAGCAAACACGCCGACCGTCTTCTGTCGCGCGAAAGATCTACATAGGGGGACCACAGAAAGGAGTCCCATAAATTCCATCATGTTTTTCCCTCGTCTAAATGTGGTAGTCATGGTCGCGGTAGCCAAACCTCAGCATCGACTTCAGCGCCATGGGAAGTGGAATGCGGCCTAACCAACGTGTAGGCTGCCTGAAAATACAAAAGTCACCGCCCTTATACCCCGTAGAGATTGTAGACTCACAAATGATAGAAATCCACGTGCCATTTTGCTGTAGTGGGAAAAAAGACGACGATGAGGACTGTGTGACGCTCGTGAAGTTTGTGGCCTGTGTGGCGTTCGGTAGCTCGTGTGGCCTGTGTTTTCTTGAGAGTCAAGTAAATCCTTCCCCGTCTACAACGTCTCGGGTGTTTTGAAGACGCCGCAAGGCAACACAAAGCTGAAAGGGGGTGGTGCCATGGAGTAGCATCGGTTTGTTTACGACGCCGTGTTACCCACGCTATGAAATGGTATGGTCAGCTGTGTAGCACATATAGCGCAAATGTGGCTCTGAATTTCTGACGAAATGTTCAGAAAGTCCCTTTTGAATGCAGCATATGCTTCTTTAAGGTTTCCCCTTAAAAGATACTTCTTTTTGCCGCGATATGCGTCGCTTTGTCTGGCTTGTCGCACGCGCTTGGCGTCTCGTGCACGATATATCTTGAGAAGCCAGCAGCATGCGTTTTGTCTTGTTCTGTGGCCTAGTGCAAGACTGTGTCATATTCACTGAGGGATGACGCAGTCTTGCACTAGGCCACAGAACAAGACAAAACGTATGCTGCGGGCGTTGCGCATTGGCCACAATGCCGATCATAAAGTCAAATGTAAACGCCGTGTTCCTTTGAAGAAAAAAAAATCACAGCATATCCACGGAGTGAATGATTGGGGGGACTAAGCGTTCGTCAGTCCGTCCGTGCTTCCGCCCGTCCATGCGTCCGTCCGTGTGTCCGTGCATTCGTGTGACCGTCGGTACGTCCGCACGTCCGTCCGTACGTTTGTTCTTTCGTCTGTCCGTTCGTCCATCCGCCCGCCCTCTGTTTGTCTGTCCGGCCGTTCGTATATCTAGTGAACACTCCAAGTACAGACATGTCACACCTTTTCATCATGTATTCATCATACACAAGTGCCGCCACCCAGCGGATATTCTAAGGACCGCTCTTTCGGGTATGTGCCGCCTTTGGTTACGCATTACGAGGGACGCACAGGCTCCGCCATAATGAGCTTCGCCCCAAATGGGAGATGAATGAAACGCGAAGTCTTTTCACCACACGCTCTTTTTTGAGACGCTATAGTGGTTGGTAATGGCATTTGCCCAACGTCGGTGGCACATAGTCTTTTGATGATGATGATGATGATGAAGCCTCTACCATGGCTCATACCCCCTCAGGGGAATTGGCCAAGAATTTATTACATGAATTATTTCGATAGTCCGGTGGGGGAACGCGCAATTTAGAGCGCATGCTTTGGCGGCGACCCTCGTTACGTATTAATAAGTACCTCACAGGCACAAATGAAGCTCGGCCCTTAAGAGTTCGTAATAGCAGCATCAAATTTGGGCTGTTCATAGAGGCGGTGACGCGGCAGTTAGGCTATAGGTTCTACTAGGAGCGGCCTGCGGTGTCGCCCTAAGAGGTGACACTCATCCAGATCATTAAATAAAGTTTTTCGTAGCTTAGCGTAATATTTAGGTGGTCTTCTTCTGGCGGGCACTTCATTTTTGATGGAACAGTGGTGGGTAGTGAGGCTTGTCTAATTTGTGCGGCACATACCTGAGCTATAGAAACGGACATCCGTTGACAACTTTTCTTGGCACTGAAAGGAAAGCTACGGGGGCGGAGCTTCTGCACATGTAGCACTACGCAAAGTAGCCCGAAGTGGCGCGCTTCTCGTATATGTAGCGCTATGAAAAGTGGCGGGGGAGCACCAACAGCGTTTCATGTAGACGCAGACGCCGCTCAGCGTTTGAGGTGCACGTAAAAAAAGGCGGGACTTTCTCGCGCGCTCAGAAACGTGAAGTAACAACGAGTAAATTAAAGGAAATACGAATATCTTACTTATGTGAGCTGCGTCCTGTCTCAAATGTCTCCACGGAGAAAATAACGGGGAACTTTTTATATTTCACGTAGAAAATATGAACGCTATTGTGGAACTGATTTCGCTGGTGGTATAGGATACACGCGATTTGGCCCTGTAGCCTTCCCTTTAATGCCAAGAAAAGTTTGATGATTGATATGTGGGGTTTAACGTCCCAAAACCACCATACGATTATGAGAGATGCTGTAGTGGGGGGCTCCGGAAATTTTGACCACCTGGGGTTCTTTAACGTGCACCCAAATCTGAGCACACGGGCTTACAACATTTCCGCCTCCATCAGAAATGCAGCCGCTGCAGCCGGGATTCGATCCCGCGACCTGCGGGTCAGTAGCTGAGTACCTTAGCCACTAGACCACCACGGCGGGGCAATGCAAAGAAAAGTTGTCGCCGAGTATAATTTGCAGAGCTCCGCTGTAAATGTAATGCCCACTTCATCGTGTCTTTCATAAGTGCTCGTGCGCACGCAACTTGCGCACGATTAGCCAAGCACGCACGAATAGAGACTGTGTAAATAACAACATCACATGTACTTTATGGATTCAGCGTAAAATTAAGTACATACAAACACCTTTCGTACGTCGTCACTGTCGAGGTTGGATTGATGACTGCATTTTACACTCAACTAAATGGGTACGTTGTACAAGAAGCTGTTCAGATATTAAACGGTCATTCAACAACCACACAACAAAAAATTGCAGCATAATTATCAACAGTATACAGCGGCCTGCGCTTGGCGTCTTCTCGCAAATTGCAGCTGGCTATCTCTTTAAATCCAAGACATGCATTCTGTGGTGGAGGCTGCCAGCTATGCCGCAGTCTGAATCGATTATACAAAAAGTAAGTCTCGCTATCACAACGATTTTTTTTTCATACAGAACGCATCAATTCGTTACTGAAAGCAGTGCGTTGACTTCGTTATTTTTGTCTATGTTTCGTTTGAGCAGTATGCAACCATTACTTCAGAGCCACCGTTGGCGTACATGTACGCACAGGAATGAGCCTGCTAATCCACCTGTGCCATAAACTGAATGTTGCAGAACAATTGAAGCATATCGCTCGATACTAAAGTGCAGCAATACGTCCATACCTACTCCTTAAATATGCTGTTCTACAGACAGACGCAGGTTCATCGTCGACATGCAGTCCTGGAATAGTCGTAGAAGAAGCACCGTATACACTGAGCGGGAATGTGCCTCCTGGCTCAAGTGTCAATTTTCATTCACGAGAATATCGCTTGGCAACACATACTGCTTCACGTGTAGGATGCGTACCTACACACGCTACGTGTACGCTCCAACAGCTAACCCACCGGTAGATTGCGCTCGTTGAGTCGCAGTTCACCGTCCTCGTCGCCATTGTACAGTCTCTCCATGCGCTCCCTGGTCATGATCAGCGCCATCATTTCGACGGCCTTGGCATGGATCGCGCTCAGCGGTGGCAGGTTCGTGGAATGTAGCGACACTAGCAGGTCGAACAGGTCCGACGAGTAAGTGATGGGTACCCTCGGGCATGGCGGGCTCGAAACCAGTCGAAGAAGAGCCCTTCGCTTCGCATCTTGGGCGACGCTACCAGCCCGGAGATGTCCGTCGACGTCGAAGTAGACTTCCGCTCCGTCAACGCGATGCTGGCTAGGCGCGTGAGAACGAATCCGAGGCACATGACCGACGCGCTTGACGGCGAGTTGGCCTGGAGCTCGTAGTGGCCGCCGATGTTGACCTTGTCGCCCAAGAAGATGGACTGTACCCTGTTGCGGATCGGCGAGGCGTCCACGCACGACTTCCACGTGAGCTTGTTGTCCAGGTGCAAACGGTCGCGCACCAGGTAGACGTTCTTGAGGTCGAAGCGTCCGAACGAAAGCTGCCTCTCCTCAACGTACATGATGACGGATGAGAGCTGCTCGGCGACTTTCCAGAGGAAGTACTCCGGAAAGCAGAGTCCCTGAGACACGAGGAAGATCTCGAGTCGTTTGAGCGTCGCGTCCGGCATCTCCATGATGAGGAACACGTTGGACGTGTCGGCGTCCAGCGCTAGAGCGTAGACACACATTAGGTTGGGGTGCGCCAGCTCGACCCATTGCCAGAAGTCTTCGTTGCTGAGCTGCACCGAATTGCAGGTGCCGGCGTGCGCGGCCATGTACTCACCGCCGTCCAGCACGCACCGGACGCGGTAGGTGAGCGCGCGGTGGTACATGTGAAAGTCGAACATGTCCTTGAATGGCGCACTCTCGATTTCCAGGAAGTCCTGGGTGCTGAGAGTAGTCAGCCGGCGCCTGATGAGCGGCGGCAGCGTGGGTAGGTCGCTGCCCTTGAGGCGACGCAGCGTGGTCACCTTGATCACGGCCCGGTAACACAGGTCTTCCAGCGTGTGCGGCGTTCTGCGCACCGGCTTCGGCACGGCGCCTTCCTTGGGGAATGGGTGGTAAACGTGCCTACCCTGGCTCAGTCCGTGAACCAGGAGCTCCATGACGGGGCACCCACGACGTGTGCTCCGGGTTGTACGGCGGTGGCCCCCCGCTGCTTGCCTGCAGGTACCCCCGGAGGTGCTGTGTCAGCGGAGCCGACCACATCCGGTGGGGGGGAGGTACGCGCCGCGGGCCCTTACGGCCGAGGCCCTTCTGCTTGCTTGCAGCTGCCCGCTGGGACCGTGCTGTGCTGGCGGCGGGCGGCCGCTCTGAAGAGCGCGCGCGCCCAACAGCCTTTCTGGTCGGCTTTGTCTTCGACTCCGTCTTCGTTGTCTTCCGCAGGCAGCGGTGCGCCTAGCGCGCGCCGCTCGGAGCGCTTCTTCTTCGCCCTCCCCGCCGTCTTTCCAGGGAGAACCTCGTGATCACGCGGTCGAGCGCGGGCGCGCGCGCCAGTGAGTGTGGAGCCGTATTTATAGCCGAAGACGCCGTCGACTTCGCGCTCGGCCAAGGGAAGAGATTGACGTCGGCCCGCGAACGAGAATCCGCGGGCCGGCGCTGATGCGGTGCCCTTAGCAACTCGCTGACTGCTGCCACGCCGGGCGAGCTTTGCATCGCTCCGCTCCCGCGATGCAGGAAGAGGTTGCGTTTTCTTCTCCAAGGGTGGGGTAAGACTTCGGACGCAATTAGAGGAGGCACGAGACTGCCTGCGCGTGTGTCTCCACTTTTACTGCTGCTTTTTTTTTTAACGGCGTGCTTCGTTCTTTTCTCGGAAATCAAAGAAAGAAAAAAATAGAAGCGTGGTGCTCGTTTCTAGCCGGAGCTCGGGCCCGCTGGTTTTCTCCGGCTGTATATACGCCGGCGTGTAAAAAGGCGGCGTGTTTAGTGCCGTCGCTTGTTTACGGTCGGACCGAAGCCAAGTGCGGAGGGCCTTGTGACGTCATAGAAGGCTGCGACTGTTGCGCGCCTGGGTCACTGAGGAGGATGTTTTGGGTTTCACGTGGGAAATGTCTTCATATACGCACCGTTGCTCAACTTTGGGTCATACGCAGCCCGTTCCTCAGGCTTACCCCCCGAGCACTTGGACAACTCTATTAAGCGGAAGTCACGCGCACTCTTAAAAAAGACAAAACAACGACAACAGTAAGGACAACGCTGCATGGTTACTCTTGTTTGTGTGTTCCGACTGCTACCCACATATATAACTCTATCCGAAGATACACGTGAGTTCTCTTTGGAGGTCATAAGCAAAAGAGGAGGTCTGAAAATTAACATGCATAAAACTAAAGTATAACGTGCAAAAGTCTCGATAGAGAACAATGCTTTGCGATTGGTGGCGGGACACCGGAAGTTGCAAATGAATACGTCTACTTAGGGCAGGTATAGTAACCGCGGAGTCGAACCATGAGTGTGAAATAACTAGAAGAAAAATGATGAAGTGGATCACATTTGGCAAGAATTCACAAATCGTGAATGGTACTCTACAACATCCCTCAAGAGGAAGGTGTGTACCAGCTGCATCTTAACGGTACTAACCTGCGGAGCAGAAACCAGGAGGATTATAAAGAGTGTTCAACTTAGGTTGAAGACGACGCAGTTGGCGATGGAAAGGGAAACTATAGGTGACACGAAGAGACAAGAAGAGAGCAGAGTGGGTCAGGGAACAAACTGTTGTTAAGGATATCATAGTTGAAAACAAGGAGAAATGGAAATGGGCCGAGCACGCGGCGCCTAAGCGGGATAACCACTGATCATTAAAGGTAACTGACTGGATTCCATGAGAAGGCAAACGCGTGGGTGCGAGACAGAAGATTAGGTACGCAGATGGGATTAGGAATTTTGCAGGTAGAACGTGGCAGCACAAAGCACGGGACCGGGTTTATTGGTGGAACACGGAAGAGGCCTTTGCCTTGCAGTGGCCGTAGTTAGGGTGATGATTTACTCCTTTTTGAGAGTCGTGGGACGCATGTCTCTCCAAAAGGGAGTTAACGTGTGTCTTTAAACGGAGTTATGCATGCGGCAAATGAAGAATGACAAAGAGGTGTAAGATGAGAGTTCTGTTCTTTTTTTTTTTAACAGCGAGACCAGTCTTGGTCGAGCCTTTCGTGTCCGGGTTCCATGGTAACGCTTGTGGGCATCATAAACGGGTATGGACCACATAATATGGGTAACCCCGCTATACTCACCAATGGTCCACTGACAATGAAGGCACCAGTTTTCCAAACCAAAGGGTACGTGCCACAAAAATTTGTGTGGCCTAGCGGGAAACTATCATCATCATGAAGGCGTATATGCCACAGAAATCGGATATATCCCACGACACACGACTTGCAATCGGATATATCCCATGACACATGACTTTCATTGTAGCGCGCAAAAGTGTAAACTTTTGCGCGCTACAATGAAAGAAAATCGACGAAGAAAGAAAAAAGGAAACAGGACAACACAGGCGCGAGTGTTTGCAAGTGTACGACACATTGCACGACATTAAAAAAAAAATTAAGCTTGAGTGTCATTCTCCAATCACAACGCCGAATGGTCGGAGCGTGGGGCTCATGCGCAGGTAGACAGATGTTCAGTTCTATCACGGGGCAGTACACACGTACGTCAATTTTTTTAACTTATGTAAGTTCCTTAGCTTATGGGACCGGCGTGCCACTCACCGGCTACGCCACTTCCGCACGAGATTCCGCGTAGACAGTACGTGCAGAGACAGGCAGAGAAGAGACGTTTTATGACGTCAGAGCCCGACAAGTAACGTATTTCACAAACTCCGCTAAGCTGCAGCACATCGTCACCTCTCTTTTTCGCGCATCGCTTCTCCGCAGCGCTGTGGAGTCCCCCGTCCGCGTCTTGTGCGCATTTACCTTCACGTCCGTCTCGCAACTGTCTCGTGTGCGCACATCTCCTAAGCTCCGTTTTAGTTCAAACACGCTCCCTCACTATTTTTATTTTTTGACTTCCAGTTTTGTTCCGTTTTCTTTGGTAAACATGGTCGTTTCCACAGCTCCGAGCTTTTGTTTCTGTTTCTTGGAAGCTGAAGCGTTTAGAATGGAAGGAGGGCAAACTGGAGAGGCAGAGGAGAGCGCGCAAGGCGCAACAACCCTTGGGCGACCTTGGGGCAGACGCTCGCATGCGACCCCAGTTAGTACTTGGGGGCCCGGAAGTGCGGCACAGCATAGGCCGCCGTCGAGCCAATGGCCTGGCGACGGGGTTACTTCGTAACGGTGGCGCTGCGGAGGATTCGGCAGAATACAGGAGCGCAAAGAAAAAAAAAAATACCGCCAAGGAGACAAGTTTTGACGCTCAACGACCGCGGATGTCAAGTGAAACAGGCGAACTGTCGACGGCTGTTGGCTGGCTGCCAGATTTATTTATTCTGCGACGCTTAGCTCGAAAAGTCGGGGTGATTTCGTTCACTGAGCATACACTTACGCTGGACCCGCAACGGCGAATACACAGTGCTTGTGAACAACACGTTTTGGATTTTAGGGGCGAAGCTCCTTATTCCACGGGTCGTGCGTCCACGATGTATGTTGTAGTAGTGGTCGTAGTAGTAGGTAGCCACCTCCTTGGTCGGACTAAAGGAGCGGCACGTGCGCACCCTTTTGAATTGAGGAGGAAACGTGCGCACTTTAATCATAAATAAAAAAATAGTTGTTTCCGATGAAATAACCTACAGAGACGAGTATCGGTGACTTAATCTCCAATAAAATTTGCCTTGAGTTTGATGCTTACTAAAAAAAAAGCTAGTAACAGAACGACGCACTTTGAGCACTATATCTGACTGACCAGAAAATATTGCCAAGGTAAACTCCCATGGGCGTAACTTCCCTGGTTTTAGCAAGGTATAGCGAGGGTTGGGCCGCATGATTTAGCGGTGATGAAAGATGGAAACTAGACACGAAGCGCAGGCCGTAAGGAAGTGCGCGTGTGCTACCTCTCGTTTAGTCCTTGGAATGTCCGCTGGATGGCGGTGCTTCTACATGGAGAATATATGATGAAAAGATGCGAGATGGTGGTATTTGGAGTGTTCTCTAGATGGACAGACGAACGAACAGACAGATACACGGCCACACGGACGGACGGACGCAGGGATGGACGCACGGATGGACAGACGGACGAACGAACGCACGAGAGGACGGACGGATGGAAGCAGGAACAAACGGGCGGACGGAGGCGCAGACGGACTGACGGATGCTTCGCCCCACTCATCATCATGCACACCGCGGATATGCTGTGATTTTTTTGTTTACAACATATCCATTTCTTGGCCAACCGACCAGGTTGGATGCGGCGTTGACATAGGACACCATCGTTATAATGACCATAGTCATCACCGTGCTTTGCTATAGTGAACTAGATTAGTTAGTTCACTGTAGCTTTGCTGATGGGGTAACTGCGAGGCCGCAACTGTAGCAGCAACAACATGCGTTCGGTTCATCGATGGCAAGCTCGCCAGCTTCGTTAACGCGCACTTACAACGATTAAAAGCGTCGCGCTCGAGTTCCCACGGAATAAACGGCGGGAAAAGTTCGTTTCGCGCATTTATTTCGTACGTAACAGTGGCGATCGACCACTTGACCAATGACGCGACCGAAGCGGCAGCCAGTGGGCGTCTTTTGTTTGGCGACACGTGACCACCCCGTTCGCACGACACTCCTGTGCCGTCAATGGCAGAAACTATCGTTCGCGAGCTTTGTTGCTGAGCTAATTGGTACGATTGGATTGATGAGGTGTACAGCTGAATTCAGTGATTAAAGTGTCTTGAGTTATATTTCGGCTGCTTGTATATAAGATAAGGCCGGCTATCCGAAAATTGCTTATTTGAACAGCCACAACGAGAACTGCTGCTGCTGTTGCTACTACTACTACTACTACTACTACTACTACTACTACTACTACTACTACTACTACTACTACTACTGCTGCTACTATCACTACTGCTACAACAACAACAACTAATACTACTACTACTGCTACAACTACTAACTACTATTACCCTTCTGTGTCGACATGTGGATAACTTTTCTTATTTATTTATTTTAGGGTTAGGTTTTCTATTCAAGTTATCATCTATTACTAATAAAAGAATATTTATAGTTCATTTCCGTGAGTACCAAAATTTCGCTCTCAAATTTGCAACATTTTCATTTTATAACCTTCATTAATCTAAAATTGAAAAAAAAAAAATAATTATTGACCAATCCCCCACAGTGGGCATGAGCCTCAAGAGATATGTCATCAAGAACAAGTACTACTGCTACTAGTAGTAGTGGGACATTATAAAGTAAAAATAGACCTATTGATTGATTGGATTGGTATGTGGGGTTTAACGTCCCAAAACCATCATATAAATAATAGAGACGGCGTAGTAGAGGACTCCGGAAATTTCGACCACCTGGGGTTCCTTACCGTGCAACCGAATCTAAGCACACGGGCTTACAGCAGTTTCGCCTCCACCGAAAATGCAGCTGCCGCTGCCGGGATTCGATACCGCGACCTGCGAGTCAGCGGTCGAGTACCTTAGCCACTAGACCACCGCGGCGGGGCGTTAAGCCTATTGTATTCCTCATTTTAATGTTATCGTGCGCACGATCTCATATCTGTACTTAAAGTGTCGTAATTAAATAGTTCTATTCTTTTATTTATTTCATTGCATTTATTGCTTAGCTTTAGTATCTCAGTTTGTGTGTAGCTATAGGAGAACGAATTCGGGGATTTTCAGTTCTTCAGTGATATATTCTAAAGGGCACAGAATACAGAATCACTTGCCGGGATTCTTTCTCGTAAATTTCTCTTTGTATACTATGCAATAAGAACCATGAGGTTTCTAAAGGGTCTGAAAAGATATATTTAAGGCGTATGCTGCCTGGCTAATATACTTCTGCAAATGTTTTCAATACATATATTATTAACTTGCTGCTTAGTACGTCGTGCGCGTCCAGAGACAAGAAGAGAGCTGAATGGGCCAGAGAACAAACCACGGTTAAGGATATCGTAGTTCAAATCAAGAAGCCGAAACCGCTGGTTATTAAGAGTAACTGACTGCATTCCCAGAGAAGGCAAACGGGTAAGGGAGAGACCCAAAGTTAGGTGGGCATATGAGATTAAGAAGTTTGCGGGCACATAGTGGCAGCAGCAAGCACAGGACCGAGTTGACTGGGGTAACATGGGAGAGGCTTTTGCCCTGCAGTGGGTGTAGTAAGAATGATGATGATGATGTTGACGACGACGACGACGACGACGACGACGACGATGATGATGATGATGATGATGATGATTGCGTGTTCTTTCCTGGACGATTTGCGACGCTCCATGGTCGATGACGTAGTCGGAGGTGCGTATTGCGTGGGAAAAATTGTCCTTATGACGCTTACTGTGTGGGCAAGCGGTGATTTTTTGAGTAGAAAGGGCGCGTAGTGTTCCGTCCAGCTATTTTCGCACCATGTGATACGTGACCATAAGTACGAATTCGTAACCTTGACATGATGTGTGCGATGTTTTTTTTTTAAGAGCAAACACTCAAACTTGTGGTACACAATGGTGCAATTATATAAAAATTCCAAATCCGGACGGAGGCGGTCTGTCGGTGACGTCAAAAAATGGGCGGTCTGCAGCGGTCGCGAGGACGAAGGGAAGTGAACAGCCAATGAGCGAAATGAAGCCTAGCGTCATCATTTTGACGTGGACTTGGGGACCGTATAGCAAAGTGAAAAGTGTTTGTAACGTGTTGAAAAAAGTTTAACTACTATTGGTCATTATCAAATTGTGTTGGCACAAGTTTTCAAACGTTTATTAAGGAATACGGCACAATATAAACGTATTTTTCTTGTTATTGTTATGAAATAAAGCTAAATTTAGCGGGACGGTACGTGGTGGCGCTAAATACAACCCCGTTTCAAGCAGTTACTGTTTTCATATCTCCTCCACTATACAAACCTAAACGGCGCAACTTTCGAAGTTGTTGGCTCAGTCGAGCGCAATCGTGGCGGAGGTCAACTGTACCAGTAGTCAACAGCAGCAGCGGCTCATCGGCGTTATCCGAGGCTCAGCGCGCGCTGGTGCTCGCCTTTATGGACGAACATCCCCAGCTCGTGGCGAATGCCATCGAGCTGCGGCACGGTGTCACCATCACCGACCGGTGGCGGCTGTGGCAAGAGCTCAGCGACGCGCTGAACCATGAAGTGCCTGCGCAGGAATGGCAGGCTTGGTGGCGCAGGCCGGTGCACGAGGCGCGCCGTGACACCGCCGCCATCAGAGACGCACAAAGGTGAGTGACCGTCGAATGGCACGGGCAATTTGTTCTGTGACATTAGTGTATATTTTCAGGGGCACTGTAGGGGGTAGGCTGCCTGGCTTCCGCGGCCAGGTTCTACAGTTGACTGGGATGACACGCTTCAGTGGCGTTTTTGGTCTCACCTATCAACAGGTAAGCACTCTGCCGCCGCAGTATCACGGGTTCCTGAGCGGTACCATGACAGAGTTTGATATCTGAAGGGGTGCCTTTAGCGGAACCTTGTTAAACGGGAATAAAGCGCACGAGAAAGTAATCAAAAGTGGGTAGGTTTAACTAAAATCTCAGTTTGCAGCCCTTGCAGTACAAGGGGCATTAATTTATCATAAAACAAGCAATGACTGTGAACAAGTGCATGCACTAAAATGGTAATACATGACATCAATGACCACTGAATAGCTGCAGAACATTTCCGCAGATGTTTAGTACTTAAGGTTGCAAAATAGCCAGAGTAACGAATACCCACTTTCTGAAAGATCATGCTTACTACACTTTCCAGCAGGCGAATGTTCCCACTGCTGCAGTGGAAATGGATGTGGAGGCCACTGAAGCGGCTGTAGATGGCAGTGACACAGTAACACGCAAGCATCTGAGAACTTGGTGCTTTATTGAGTGCAGGACTGGAACCTTGAGCAGGGCGACAAGGTGCTCAAGGTGAGTAGACCCTTTGTTTACATTTTACATAAGGGGCATAAGCATTTTCCATGTTCTATTATGATGACTGAAACCATCTTGGGCTGTAAACAAGAACCATCCATTGTATTGAGGGCATGGTATCCGGTATCTGCAATGAAAAACTGCCGGGCAAAAGGTTGGTTAGCCCTGGGGCTCTTTCATGGTGAGAGATGCATTTGAGGACATTAATAAAGAGCAGTTTCAACAAATGTTTG
Source organism: Rhipicephalus microplus (assembly GCF_013339725.1). Lineage (NCBI taxonomy): Eukaryota > Metazoa > Arthropoda > Arachnida > Ixodida > Ixodidae > Rhipicephalus > Rhipicephalus microplus. Next base: position 112,268,864 of record NC_051168.1, on the reverse strand, counting down.
TAGGTCCGCACGAGGAGGGCATAGCTTGTACACAAAGCTTCCCACTTTCAAAGGAGGCCATCAGGCCAGTTGATCTTCAACTGAGGGGAAGTTGTTGTGCCCGTTGCAATTCTTGGCAGCAGGAGCAGCTTCCAGCCACGAGATGGTTAAGGGTTTACTGGCAGCTCACTTAAACATTTACACCATGACGATTCATCGCAGGTGCTGTGGGAGATGAAAAATCAACCACCCGCATCGCTTCTGCAGCACGGCGTGTGGCAGCGGCACAGGAGAAGGCGGCAGCGGTGCAGAAGGGCACTGGCCATGGCTAAGGGCTTTCTGCGAGAAAGGGATACGTAGTTTAGTTTAATTTTTCGTCATGTGTTCAATGTTTTTTCTTGTCATCATTAATTATAGATTTGTCGGTTTCAATGTGTTTAGGTGCTGCTGTTCATGTTCAATTTTATACGCTTCGGGAGACATATACATAGTTTAGTTTGTTTTTCGCCATGTTTTCAACTTTTTATCATTCATAATTGGTTTAGTGTTTTTGATATGTTTACGTGTTGCTGTTCATGTTCTGTTTCATTCGTTTTTTGTTTGCATTTAGTACATATTACTAGATTTAGGTTAGCATTTACTTTGTATAAGGAGTGCAGCGTTTTTTATGTTCGATATATGCATTTCTCAATGTATGTTCGAGCTGTTCTAGTGGCAATGTTTTTTACCCACATTTCAAAGGTGTCTAGTCATTCACACGGAGACCACGAGTGTATAGTTGACATTTTCTGTTAATGTTTCTTTGATATTTGTATCGTCCCACTGTGTTTTCTAGCTCACTGTGATTTTTATTCAGCATTACCACATAGTGTAGTAATGTGATATCTTTTTGCATCACACTGTTTTGCAGTTCACTGTGATATTTTCATTTCAGCACAATGAGGCTGAGATGCAACAACTACATTTCGAATCTTGTTTGGGAGCGCTAAGCTAGTAAGTGGTCATCTCGCACAGTTTCACAAAGGAAAATGGTCATCACAGCAACATGCCAGCGATTGATTTCATCTAGTTTTCATTGTAAACGACTCTTTGCGGGAATAAATTTCGAACGTGGTATGGTTTGGGAGCCGCGAGAAGGCTGAGCGAATTATTCATGCTGTATGTTATCAAAACAACTCGCCTGTTGTTTGCCGTTTTGATTTGCGTATTTTTTAGCAATGCAGCATGACTGCAGTCGTGAATTTAAATTAAATATAATTTTAACATTCACACAATGTTTAGGACAATGAGCAAAAAAACAGCACAACTTGACAAGCACAATTGCTCGTCAAGCCTGGCGTGCACAATTGAAGGCTTGTAGTCAGTCACTATGACAAGATATGGACTTATGTATCATGTGTTCATACAACATGTTACTAATGGAATCTCGATTTTTATGCGTTCTGGTGAAAAGAATTTTGAGACGTTGCTGCATTGTTCGCACAATTTTGTGATAGCAATATTCAGCACAGAGTGCCGCTCATATATGCTTGCTCCAATCTAGTCTGTTGTGACTGTCATCGCTAATATAGAAAAGGGTGTTTCTGTTGCATATTTCATGTGCCATTTAAAGAAAATGCAGCATTTTCACATTGCCACCTTGCTTTATATTGAAGCACAAGTAAGTACTTTGTGTATTCAAATGTGGCAAACACAGCCCTTTCATGTCTAGATGCACTAGAATCAGTGTAAATAAATTATGTGTGGGATATGAAAACATGAAAACTCACCGTTCCTGTGTACTTCAAAAAAGGTCCAAGACAGCACTGCTGCTGTCTCTGAGCAGCACGTTGCGTGGTGTGAGCATATGGCTCCCCCTTGGCTCTCCATCGTCATCCTCAGCTGGTGGCATGTCCACGACATACTCGTTCAAGGTCCAGTCGCCTGCATGCAACGCAATGTTGTGGAGAGCAAAGCAAGCATAGATGATTTGCGCTGCCCGATCGGGGTTGTAGAGCATCGTTCGAAAGTGCTGCAAGCAGCGGAACTTGCTTTTCAACACGGCGATACACCTTTACACAACATTGTGCATGGATGCGTGCTCTTTGTTGTATCGGCCTTTGGAAGTGTTGCACGGTTGACTGCCAAGGACTGGAATTAGGAGCCATGGCTTGAGGGGATAGCCTGCGTCTCCTGCAATGTAAGCATAAAAGCTGAGTGCTCTGCCCAGATAGTACACATTAATACTTACCAAGCAGATATTCGCCAGGCTGCAGATGTGCAGCTAGGCGTGCACGCAGTGGGTTGTGTTCCCACACCCAGGAGTCGTGGTACGAATCTGGGAATCATGGGTCTATGACAATTATGCGCAGCCATGCTTTGCACATCTGCGATGAGGAGCGATATAAAATAGTACTGCATTGATACTCAGAATAAATCCCTTTTTTCTACGCATATGCAGGAAACAATGCGTACTAGTACAGTCATTGGTACAAGGAGCTTCACTTAGAAGGAAACACAGGGTGTAGCACACTGAGGAGGGGGGAGTGTGGGGGCAACGACCCCACCTCTGCTGTACACATGGCTACGACTTCCACTGAATGATCGATAAGTGAAAAGCTACGCGTTGCTCTTGGGAAAGAACACTCGTAAATACCAAAGCCAGCTCGTCCAATTGTGATTGTAAGCACTTTCGTGTTGGAAATACTTTCCTGTCGTGTATATACTTCTGCTACGTCTGCTGCCCATATTACCGATTACCTCTGAAATGCACAATTCAATTGCGTATGCATGCCAGTGCAAAAACGGCAACTGGCTCACGCACAAAACACTTGCCACCTGTTATTACCGAGGCCTTGCGAGCCACCATCTAGCTCGCACCCAATTCCCTGCAGGTTCTTTTTCATTCGTTGCATTATTACTTTTTCCAGCTTTGGCGTCACAACTGAACAATTGCTCCGAAGGGCGAGTAATAAACGATCCTAACAGTACTTACGATTATGACGTTCAGGACATAATAGCCCCTTCTGGACATGAAGCTCGCCGTGTCGGCCAGTCTGAATCCCTCTGGCTTGCGAATGGTGACCAACGTGCCATCGGCACACGCCAGCACCCCTGGGATGCAACCGCGTAGCACAAACTCCACCTTTGCCTCATCCTTAGCAGCTGTTGTCAGTAGGAAGTCCACCACCCTTTTTCTAGCAGCCACGGTAATGATCGCCTCCGTCACCTCGTGGATGGTGTTGCTCACCGCCGGCTGAGACATGCCGATGTGTTCCTCGCGACCAATGCTCTTCTGGAAGCTACCGGTGGCTAAAAATGGCAGCGCGCACAACACCTTTCTCTCTGTGGAAAGGCCACTGGCTCGCTGGCATCCGATGATAGGGTCAAGTTCGTCGCACAAGCTACGCACTGTTCGTTTGGACAGACGAAAACATTGCCGGAACTCTTCTGCGCTGAACTATTCAAATGCATCTTTCACCTCGCGTCGTCGCCTCTGCTCGGTTAAAGCTACCGCACAGGCAAGGCGAAGTACCGTGTCAGTAGGAAACGCCATGTTGTCTAAGTGCCCCGGTGCCGAAAAGTCGCGCATTTTTTCCATTTCAATCCAATCCAGGCCACCTTGCAGCCATTTCAATCCATCCGGTTGCTTTCGGACAGTCTCTCCGACCGTTCCATCGCCTTTCTCCGAAAACCGAAAAAAAAAGAGTCACGTGACACCCCAGTCACGTCACTCATAACGTCACAGCATTCGTCACAGCTTGTATAGGCCAATCGCGTGCGACTCAATGGAAGAGACCGCCTTTGTCCGGATTTGGAACTTTTACATAATTGCGCCAGTGTGTCAGTGCGGTATGTGTTTCAGCGTTTTTGTCTGCCTCACACTACGATTAGATGCAGTTTATGCGCTCTTGACATCAACACATAGTTCCCATTACAGAGTTGCAAACGAAAGAAGGGAATTTTTTTTTTCGAGAGGCTCTGTTCTTTGTTCTGCACATTCAACCAAACGAACACCACAGACATACAACAAGAATCAGAAGAAAGAACAGACGAAAAAACAAGACCATCAGAGATGCAAACTTCACACCTGGATTTTTTTTTTCTTTTTGACGCTGCAATTCCAGACAATTTCTGAGAAAACAAATTGACGTTAATAAATAAACCCGCTTCTTGTGGTCAATATACTGGATATTTTTCAATACGACAAACTTGAGAAAACTATCGCGACAGTCGTGTCTAATGCAAATATGTATAGCACACATTCAGATTAAAGGATTCGACCTGCGCATCTTCTCAATCGCAAATTTTGTGCAATGTTTGTCCACATGCGTACTTCTATGTTATGCGGGCGGGTCACCGATAAACGGGCCCGCGACGCTGAAACCCCAGAGAAGCGAAAGAAACCGCGCGAACAAAAGGAAGACTGGTGCCAACACCGAAGGGGTGCTCCTTGTTCACACACGTCGTACTATAGGCGTATGCGCGATATCGCGATGAGATTGCCTGGCGCGTCGTCAGACGCAGTGCCCGTCGAAGCGACGTCATGCTGGTTTACGACTTTTATTGCACACGCCGCGCAATGCACACAAGACATGCACCGACGTGGGCCATTAACGTCAGATGTTTGCCGACTCGCATCGACAACAACGCTGACGTCATCAACAGCTTCTTTCCTATGTGTTTAGAAGTTTATTCGATCGTGAGACGCAACAAACCTATGGAACGAGCGCCTATACAACAAGCACAATAACATGTGTTTACAAAAAGTGGGTAACGATTTAGAGTACTAGGTACTTTACTATGGGAGGGCACTGAGCCGTCCCGCTAAAACCTTCTGTGTGTTTAGAAAAAAGTGGGTAAGGACAATAGGTACTCTACCTTTAAGGGCATATAGCTGTGTTTAGAAACTAAACTGGTTAACGATTTGAGTACTTGGTACTCTACTATGGGAGATCATAGAGCCGTCCCGTGGGCTTCACAGCGCCATAACAACCGTGTGTGTGTGTGTGGGGGGGGGGGGGGGGTTAGAAAAAGGGGGTAACGATTTAGAGCACAGGGTACTCTACTATGGGAGAGCTTAAAGCCGTCCCCGATGAGTCAGAAAAACGCACGTTTATTGAGGAAGTGAGGGGATAGATAGAAGCAGTGTGCATGGCATGATAAATCACGAGCTTCTATTTTGTTCTGGTTAGCAGCCTTTCGTTTTGTTTTTGTTAACCTTTTGTGCTGTCATATGCTTCAATTGATGGGCGATCAAATGTCGGTGTTTGTTCCAATGTCGTGACCTTTTATTCAGTTCATCAACTTCTTTATTACCTTTTTGTTGTTTACAGATGTTTTGGTCTCTGTTCTGATGTAGACGGCGGCCGCCAGTTTATGGATGGCGGGACATTGCGCGGTACTAAGGTGTTTCGCCACTCTAAAAGGAAAAAAAGAAAGAAAGAAAGAAAGGAAGAAAGAAAGGAAGGAAGAAAGAAAGAAAGAAAGAAAGGAAGAAAGAAAGAAAGAAAGAAGCTTGTGTATTTGTCACTCTAATACAACCTATTCCTGCGGGTAGGTATTTGACTCATAAAGGTAAACTTTCCTGGGCCACTACACATGTGAATTCAACCAGCTGTTAATTTAAAACAAAGATGCCCATCTCTGCACAAAGCACATACTCATGCATGCAGCTGTCACTATGTTCTTACCGGATGAATGATTTTAACATTTAAGCTTGGGATACCGTCCTTGTCCGCCTTAGGGTAAATTTTTTTTTTAGGGGCGAAGCTCCTTATAGCGGCACCCGTTCGTCCCTCGTAGCCTGTTGTAGTTTGTAACAAGTATAACATTTTGATCCCCAAGGTGGTGCAGGTGAGAGATTTCTTCTGTGCGTTGTTGAATAATGAAAATTCGCATCGTGCGCGTTACCTAAAAGCCGAATTCTCCTGTCTCTCATTCCCCCTTAGCAGTCTTTGGCATGTACATTGAGCACTATCTGACAAGAAAGGGTTGCTACGTTATACTCGCTGGGTGTAACCTCCTTAGTTTTACAAAGGTTTAGCGATCGTTGAGCCACAGTGCCATGAATGCAATGAACTAGTATATACCATGACTGAACTCGATTTGGTTAAAAGTGGGAAGTAGATATACGAAGTGCAAGCCATAAGAAAGTAAAAGCCGAATCCTCCTGTCTCTCATTTCCCATTAGCAGCCATTGGCATGTACATTGAGCACTATCTGACAGGAAAAGGTTGCTACGTTATACTCGCTGGGCGTAACCTCTTTGGTTTTAGAAAGGTTTAGCGAGCGTTGGGCCGCAGTGCCATGAATACAGTGAACTAGTATATACCATGAACTCGAGGTGGTTAAAGGTGGGAAGTGGACCCGAAGCCGTAAGAAAGTGTGCGTGTGCCACCTCTCGTTTAGTCCTTGGAATGTCCGCTAGATGGCGGTGCTTCTATATGAGAATATATGATGAAAAGATGCGAGATGGTGGTACTTAGAATGTTGACTAGATGGACGAACGGAAGCAAGAAAGAATGGATGGACGAATGCTTCGCCCCACTCTCCATCATTCACTCCATGGATATGCTGCCAATTTTTTGTCCAGAAAGCTTCGCAAAGAAAGGGCAAAAAATTAAGCGAGAGCTTCGTCCACACATCTAGTTTCCATCACTTCTATTGTCGATCGCAAAGAAAAGAAAAGAAAAATAATATGGTGATGATGTTCGACAAATAATGACCATAGGTGTAGTGAACTAGACAATCATGGGTATCGACACTGTTGGATAGGCAATGATTCGGCCGGTTGTAGTGCCATATACTTCGAGAAAGTTTCATAAAGCTTCATAAAGGCAAACGTTTGTGATTTATCATATGTGAATACAATAGGATAGATCTCTGCCTATACAACACTGTGGATATCCATGATCAATATTTATCAAACATCACCACCATATCACTTTCCTTTTTTTTTTGCGATCGACAACAAAAGTGATCTCAATGATGACAAGATGTGTGGATCTTGGTAGTGAAGAAAGTTTCGCTTAAGAAGCTCTCACTTAATTTTTCCCCCGTTTTTTACGATGCTTTATTAGCGAAAAATCTACCCAAGGCGGGCAAGGGCGACGTCCTAGGCTTAAACGTTCAATCCATTCATTCGATAAGAACACAGCTGCAGCTGCGTATTCGTGCTGTACAGGGATGGGTATCCTTGTTTTAAGATTACGCTTACTTCATCTTTCTTGTTCGAGTTCGACAACATAGATAGATAGATAGATAGATAGATAGATAGATAGATAGATAGATAGATAGATAGATAGATAGATAGATAGATAGATAGATAGATAGATGTGAAAGTGCTGTAGACTGCTCCCGATTTCTGTACAATCACCTTCATTGGGGTGAAAGGTTATAAGTGGGCGACTCGGGTATAAGTGGGCACTGCTCATGGCAACTTATTATAAGAATCAAGCATCAGGAGCTTGAAATCGCAAAAAAAAAAAAAATCACAGCAGTCAATGATGATGAGTGGGGCGAAGCGTCCATCCAATCATCCGTCCGTGTGTCCGCCCGTCAGTGCATGCGTCCATGCGTACGATCACGTTCGAGAATGTGCAGACGGGCACGCGGGTAACACCGACAAAACGCGAGCCAAGGAAACCTAGCGCAAGCGTCTTAACGCGCCCGCCGCTCTGCTTAGTCCATGCCCCAGCCTGCATAACTCTATGCCATGCCCCACCAACGATCCCTCACGTACGGCAACGATCCAGAGACTGAGAAAGGCACTCGTTTTCCGCGTACTCTACTCAGGCAAAGCACGCGCAGCAGCCAATCGGAGAGCAGCGGTACAGCGCCATCTAAAATATCCTCACTCAAGTGCAGTTTGTATGTACTTCTATGAGATAGTGCCGTATATTTACTGTTCGGGAGATACTGCCTTCTTTTTTTTCTCGTCTCTTGTTTTTTTCCGTTACGCGTGACTAGTGACAAGTTAGACTAAGAGCAGCTTCGCCTCTAAAAAATATTTACATAAATGAAGAAAAATAAATGCCTCGTTCTCGCAATCTGCTCGCTGGTGAAACGCAGGTGCAATCATTTCAGCTAGATCTCTCCGAGAAAATTCTAATCTTTCGTGCTCATGCTCTGCGCACAGTCGCCCATCCGTTGTTTCGACGGTGAAGCCTACAAGCAAGCAAACACGACATCAAACAAGCAAGCAAGCAAAACGTTGGCTCCTCGCCGTCTGCTGGCAAAATCGGCGTTTCCGGCCGTCCCTATGGCGCAAGAAAGAGGACATAAATAAAGAAGATGAGAGATTAAACTCAGAAGAGAGAGGGAGCACGGTTTCTGCTGAAAGTTGAGGAAGGAGATGTGTCTGCGTGCTGCGGGGTCTCGTGCAATAAACGACCCCTGGCCAGAGTCCAGGCGCCGGAGATCAGCTGTTGTGGTAATGGCTGCTGCGCGAGCGCGTCGCTTTGTTGGCCGCCACTGACTTCAACCTCCTTTACATCTGCCGCCGCTTCTTCATTGTCGCCTACGCCTGTCTGCTCTTTTATCCCGCCAAAACACAAAAAGCGAAGCGTTGTACTTTTAAATGCGAAGCATTGTTAGCGAACTGTCCGCAGTTTCAACGCTATCAATCAAATCAATCATCTTCTGTCTTTATCTTCTATCTATCTATCATCTAATCTACTATCTATCTATCTATCTATCTATCTATCTATCTACTATCTATCTATCTATCTATCTAGCCGCCTACGACTTTTGGCTCTTCTGACCGTTTCGATACTGGGATCTATACCCAAATTGGTATGGCACAACATGACTGTATGACGAGCATAAGTGACTATAGTCATAACATGAAAATCATGACATGTATGTCATGAATGTCATGATTTATATTTCATGGTCTTGTTGCTATTGAGGTGGTTTAGTTCACACAACATATTGCAAAACTGGTATGGTATGAAATGACGGCATTGTGAACATAAGTGACAGGCCCTAACGTGGAAATCATGACATGCTTGTCATGTAAGAATACGGCTACATACCACGTTCATGATGCGCTTGCGGCCGTTTCGCTAGCTTCACATGTACCAAATTTGATATTATGTGACGTGAATGGACGACGAACACAAATTTCAGACGCAAACATGATAATCATGACATGGAAGTGATGTGCGACATCATTTACCTCAACGTCGTAACGTGGTGCCGATTTTAACGTGACATATCAACCTTCCTCATTCGTGCTTCGCATGTCATCGATTTCCACTGTACGTCGGACCTGCCATTTTTTTATTTTGTCACATTTATGTTATAGTTATTTATATTAACATCCTGTATACCTTCCCTAGCATCGCTCTCTGTTTGTTATCGTTAATATCATGTCCAACGAAGAAATGCGAGCCCTTAAATTTACACTTCATTAAAGACAACTAGCTGCACATGACACGTGTGTGGCTGGGTCTTTTCGCGTATGACTTTAGTAAATGTTTCGCGCTACACCCGACGATTTCGACGAGCCGCAGCTGCCTACAGGTAAAGCCAAGAAAAACACCGGGCTTTTGTTGCCTGGGCAACGCCTTAATACGTACACTACATTGCGACGTTCTGTCGTGTTGCGGAGTGACTGACACTAATGGCAGATACGCTTCGGACAGAAGAAGCGTGGTATATTAAGCAAAACGTAAAAAAAACGCTGGGTACCTTGTACGCACTCTCCAAGATGACCCGAAGTCGAAAGCGACCTTTTTCCTTTTCTTCTCCGTCGACGTATCGATCCTTGCCCGCATCCCACCGAATTCTTTTAGGCGCTGGGCTCGACTTGTCGACGTCTCCTGTCGTCACGCGTCGTGCCATGTGATCACGGTCCGTCATGAAGTTAACTTCGTCTGATGAAGTCATCCTATCATGGATACAGGGTCGACATGATTTGTGCCGCAATCTTTACGTCATCATGACGTGGCGAAGCACCTCAGATTTTCGGCTTGTCGGCGGCGTCTAATTCAGTCACGGTGTGTCGTGTAGTCACGATCCATCGTAAAAGCGGGTATGCTCCACAAAAAATGGTTTAGCCCCACTGCTCGCTACATCAGTGCACTAAAAATGAACTAAGTTTATTTGTACCAATTAGGTGGAAAGGGGTAGCCGTCGCCAAGTAACGGCGACAAAAACTCCTTCGTTTATTTTCTATTTCAATAAAAAAAGGCAATAGTTTACCCAACAACTAATTCTTTTTATGTCAAGGCACAGCTCGTTTCATGGCCGATCTCCCACGCTTGGTTGCGCCAGGCAATCAATCAATCAATCAATCAATCAATCAATCAATCAATCAATCAATCAATCAATCAATCAATCAATCAACTTTAGTAGAGCTTAAATAGCCTTCCCTACATGCGGTAGGGAACTGAAACAGGGCATGAAAGGAAGACGACAAAGAAGAAACTGCATTCCTCGTCTCATTTATTCCCAAAACTTCAAACGGGCCGGCTATTTGTTTCTTATTAGTGCAGCACTAGTTTAACATAAAAAAGGTATATTATTAGTATTAGCATCATTATTATTACTGTTGTTTATAATTTTATTAATCACGCTCATTTTCAGTCATGATAACGACTATACTGTCTTCTCTGAACGAGAGAAAAACAATTATTGCACTCTTTCCGTTGTACATACGTCATTTTCCCCATAACTATTCAATACTGAAAACGTCTCACTAACTCGTGTAATCAATTCTTGGCTGATCCTCTCGAGTGGTTATGAACCATATTTGAGGAATAATAATAATAATAATAATAATAATAATAATAATAATAATAATAATAATAATAATAATAATAATAATAATAATAATAATAATAATAATAATAATAATAATAATAATAAATCGTCCCTTCCCAGTCTAGTTTCCCACTATACTGAAGCTGAACTATCATTCCTTACACGCTACGCTCCTCCTACCCCCCTTTTTTTTCGCACGTAACCAGGCTTTGCACTGCCTCCTCGATCAGTCCACATTCGACCAAGCTGCGTCATGCGATCACCTCACGTAATAGTGACGTCGAGTCCTGACAATTTATGACCTCACGATGTCGTATGGCCATGTCATCGCACAATTTTTTTTTTGCATCACTCATTCGGGCGCCTACCAGCGCTCAATTTCCAGGTTATACAAAGTATATTTTAAGGCTTTCGCCATAAAAGCCATGGTAACGCGCGTGCGTTTGCATTTGGGTATAGAATGACTCACCTTATCGAAAAATAGCGCTACTGCCTCGGATTGTCGTTTTAAGTGATCGTTTGCAATTCAGCTCTGCGGATTCAATATTCTGTGTGAATGCATGCACCAAATAATTTGCCCTCGGGCTGCTGATTTCTGGCTGCCTGGACAGCTCAAGTGGATTTGTACCACCTGTAAAGGCCGTTTGGTCCGAGGTTAAATTGCAGGTCCAGGACTAATTGTTTCGGCAACTAATGCAGCCTTATATCCGATTTCTCAGATAGAAAGTCTGAGAAATCTGCGCGGATTTCTTCGTGACTTCATGTTACATAAGGGATTATTAATGTATTTTTTATATTCATATCGTGTTTTGGGACGTTAAAACCTAGGTATATCATGCCATTTGGCCTATTTTCGCATCGCTCATTTCAATCTTGCCGTAGAATTGATTCAGCCATGACGTCACACGCCTGCGCCTTGGAGTAGTGTTTCGTCACGAAAAAAAAAAGAAACAACAAAAGAAACCAAGAAAGTCCAGGTTTTCATCTGTAGTATACTCTTGCACCCGTTTTCAGTGTGTGCGGTTTTTTTTTTAGTATTCTGCCTTATATTTAGCGCAGCAGTGCTCCATGGTTCAAGGTGATCCCTGCGAAAATGCACTGGCCCATTACCTGCCCGAAATGCCTCCCCTGTTGTTGAGAAGAAAAAGAAACTATATGAATGGCCAAAGGGGAAATGGGATCGTAGGTGGGGCCCCACGTCCCCCGGCTGGTTAATAATGCTTGGGGTTTAACGTCCCAAAACAATGGTATGCTTATCAGAGACGCCCTAGTGGAGAATTCCGGAAATTTCGACCACCTGGGGTTCTTTAGCGTGCAAGTGAATCTGAGAATACGGCTCTCAAACATTTTCACTTCCATCGAACATGCAGCCGCCGCCACCGCCACCGGGATCACCCGTCAAGCTCCATATACCACTAGTACACCGTTGTGGGATCTTCCGCTGCTTCTTTTTTATTACACCACTACGAGGTATGACACAGTTGGTCTATAGCCGCACCACGGACATGCAGCCGGAAACACCATTGGGTAAACTCTGGTTACCTTTTATTAATGCGCGTATGCATTATCCTGCATTTTATGGTAATCGACTGCACCACCACAGCAACTGTACCCCTGGTGCGTTCGTCTGCGAAATCCTTAATCTTGAAAATGTCCTTAACCTATGATTGGTTGATACACGTTCTACTCGTATGACCATGCGAACTCGCCTACACGAGGCAAACTCGTTAATTTCGTAGTAGCCAAATGCCGCGCACGAATAAGACACTGAAATGTGCGTTATACAACACTCATGCTCACGGAACTGCATTAATTAACTGGCGTAAGACAACACAAACGCAGTTCAGGTGACACTTCGAACCTCTGAAACACGATATTCTCGCCACTTCAGCACGAAAACGTTCAACGCGAAGGCCATGGTTTTCCACCCATCCATGGCCGTTTGCGTAATGCAGCCTGCCGTGACAGCCTCGTCCGAAAACGACAGCAGCTAGATGTGTCTGAACCATTTATGAAAATTCTTTCGCGACAGTGCCAGCTCTCAACTGCGACCTATATGTGAAATAGAAACGGCCTGCTGCATGCACGCGTTAAAAGGTCAAAGCACACGCAATCACGTTGTATACGCGATGAGGCAAACAATTTAGGAAAATCTACGCCGTATGATCAAACAATCTGAAGCACTCCGACGACGCGAGTCCACTCTCGCTACCAGTTGAAAACGAATTGAGTGGCGTGCATCTAACATCAACACGGACGTGCGTTAACTTGACTTGAGTGTTCATGCCAGTGGTGGAGGAGCTAGCTTAGAACGTGAAACATGAAGTATTCGATGCCTGTCCAGAAGAGAGGCCTGCTCCAACACATGATGAGGAAATCAATCAAGGGAAGATGAGGACATGCTGTACTTCGGCTCGTACGGGTCAGGCCCAACGTGTGGTGGACTTCGGCTCCCAGTAGCTTTGAGTTCCGAAGTGGGGTCCGAACACGTTGAAGAAACCCGCTGGTCTTGTAGTGGCACCAGCTGATGCTGTTCTTGCTGGTGTTGTTGGTCCTGCCCGTCCCGGTGATCCTGCTTGTCGGGTTGGTCCGGCAACTGCTGGTCCTTGGACGTCGAGGGTACGTCCGAGGCGACCGTGGTGTTCGACGAAAAGGCCCTGGCTGCGGTGCTCGTCGAAGGAACCGTCTCAGTCGAAACTGGTGGTGATGGGAAGCGCAAGAACTGATGTATCGTTTGTTGTGTGCAGTGTTACGCGAATAGTCGGTTACAGCCTAAGAATTCAGGCGATTCTCGCCCACACCCATCACTGTCCAACCCGGAGAAAATCCGAATGCATTCCCCATTCAGCAGAATTAAATCGACTATTTAAATGACGTCAAACACTTCTCGTGTAGCTAATGACGGTGACTTTTCTGTCGTAATGAGAGTTTAAACCAAAGCCAAAAGCAAAATCAGAACTGAAGATGACGAACGTCAAACGCGTCAGCTTCAGAACGCAGACAGGCTAGGAAAAACAGCGCGCCACATCATCGGTGAATCAGGGAGCGCAAGACGTTGGTGAATTTAGAAAAAAAGTGGTTATGGTTAACTATGGGACAGCTGAAAGCCATTACTTGGACAAGCTGAATCGCACACATTTGTCTTATTTAGTTTTGTATCTGCTCTAGACTGGGGGTAACACTCTTGCTACACCCAAACAGGCACACGCTTCTGTCGCTCGGTGGAAAACTTGAGCTCTCTTCTAGCAAACTTGAGCAAAGATTCCAACTTCACTGTGCAGCAAACGTGACATTTTATCAACGGACACGAAATTTTTATTCATAGCATGCGTAGTATATATATATATATATATATATATATATATATATATATATATATATATATATATATATATATATATATATCACAAATCATGCGCACGGGCAATACTAACACTGACCACGACTGTCTTACAGACAAACGACAGGCGATCTGCAGTTCTGCGAATGAAGCTTGTGTTTATTATGTGCTAGTAACCAACTGTAGTAACCAAAGTAGTAACCAACACAAGACATGACGCTACAGTAATGCACTATCCGTTTGAAGATCTACATAAAAATCAGTGATGCACTAACTCATTGGTACTTATTATTCTACTAAATTTGATATTCACAACACTGCACACCAATACACGGTGGAAGCAGCAGGTATGACAGAACAGGTACAGAACACAATAAGGCAGCAAATGTATTCCAATAGCCAGTACAGAACTCTGCAACCTCGCAGCACTGTAACTGTGAATGGCCAGTGCAAATGAACTCTCCTTCTTTTGTGCCTATCTTCCGGGTTTACAGTAAGTTTGTAGTATAAACATTGCTTACCATTTTGAACAGTCCGTTGACTTGAAACGAGGCTCGGACCTGGAGGAAAATGACTGGTTCGCATTAACTGAACAACAACCGTGGAGTGAAAACGAACACACGACAGAAGCCTAAATCATTTGTTTGAGAGAGATTTCGACGCTTCATAGTCGCAAGACTACTCTTGTGGTGAAATGAAAAAAAAATAAAAAGAAAAGACTCAATTTCGCCACTAGGGCGAGTCCGTGAATGAGATAGCCGCAAGTTGAAATGGCACAAGTGCGAGGCGGTGAATGCGATAGCAACAAATTGAAATGCTATACGACCTAAGGCTCGCTCGTTTAAGAAACGCGGCCGCTGCAGCCAACGATGTGACTTTGGCGCTGTCTATGGCTTCAACGCAAGCTACGATGAGAGCACATCACGCACTAAGATATGAGCTTTCTGCCGATCTCATCTGAAGATACGGGATTGCGGGCGACCAAGGCCGGCCAGTGAAAGTACGCATTTGCCGCTGCACCTACCCTCCTCACCTCCGGCTCCTATCTCCTTGCGCATTTTGCGCGACAAATTACTGTCGGCGAGCTCTTAAAGGGACCCACAACCGATATTTATGGTACCCGTTTTCTTGAGTGCAGCAGTAAGCTTACCGGTCAGAGCTTGTAATCACGGAATGGTAACGCGGAAACCACCGCAGAACATTTATAACCAGAATTTTTCGATTTTCGGCAATTATGCAGTCTTAACAGTGGATGTGACCGCGATAGCGATTATACGCCAGTGTAACGCCAGCAGTGATGAAAAGCGAAGGCCTAAGTACTGTGGGAATTGAGGCTGGCCCGCTGCCTTTAAGCGGGCTTTCCCGCCTTTTCTGCCGTTCTCATGTCCCGACATGTCTGCCCTCCTTGCTGTCTGCCGCGCTGGGAAGGGCGGAGTGACGTATAACTCCCTCACCCGGTAGCGGATGTTGACTGTGGCGCCGCACGCGGGGACCCCGGGAGGTTTTCGCGCGCTGCGTCGGGAGCGGTCAGATACTCTCCGGGACAGCAAACGGTGAGCCACGCTATCTTTTCGTCCGTCGACTCCCGTCAGTCGGGGGCTCGTCGGACTTCGCTGACGGCGCCTCGCGCCCAAGGCGAACGCTCACCCGCTGTTTGCCCCGCTGCGTACGCACGGCCGAAGGGCGGTACGGTGTCCTAGTGCGTGGCCTCGCTACGCCGACCCGTCTCCCTTCGAAGCCAACGCGAGCGCCTTTGCCCTCGCTCGAGCAACCGGGCCTTTGCTCCGGTGTCTCCGTGGATCAGCTTTACCGCGGAGACGTGCTCGTGGCACCCTTGTGTAGTACTTTGTGCCCGTGGCGTGGATAAGCCTACTTGCTTTCCCGCCGCGCCTATTTGCAACGGGCTGTACTGCGTTTGGTGTTGCCACAATAAAGTGTTGCGACTTGAGCAGTATCGTGTTTCCCGCCACGGCGACGGTTAACGCGTGCCCTGCGGCTCGCTAAGACCGGACCCACGCTGGTGGCCGTACTCCTTCGGGATACGTGTACACCACACTGGCGCCCAACGCGGTATCAAAAGCTCTAGCTTTTGATTGCTCTTAGCGAGTCAGTTCGCCTGCGCGATTCGGGCTCGTCGCAACATGGCCTGCTTCGCGGGACTTTTGTCCGCTGTCCCTTTTAGCGGATGCCGCGTTGCACACGGAGGCCATTGCCTCTATGGACGGGAACCCTTCTGCACCCGTCCGTGTCGGCACCCCCTATTGCGGTGACGACACGAGGCGCCTAGCCGCTCCCTTTGGAGATGGCGCGTCGCTTCGGAATGGGCCTCTTGCCCTACCCGAACGTTACGCACAAGCGCCTCCGACTGCTAATGCGCCCTTTGGCATGCATGGCAGTTCGTCGGCGCAGCGCTCGCAGTCGGTTCCCTGCGGAATTGACGGGGCCCTCGCCGACTTTTGCCCGCTATCAGCCGTGCAACCGACACTTCGACCGCACGCTGAGCAGGCGCCTGAATTGTCGATGGTAGCCGTACCAAGTGCGCCTTTGGTTCGACAACAGGCAAATCCCACAAGGAGCCTATTTTGCTCTGGGAATGGCGCGCAGGGCGGTGGTCTGTTTGAAACCGCCCCACTGATCGAGCTGGGCGACTGCTCGCCTTCGCTCGACCGCGCCGCTAACGCACCAACGGTTTCCTGCGAAGCCGGTGCGACGACGCAGACTTTGCTGCAAAACGCCGTGCAGATGATCCAAGCACTCTCGGGAGCTGTGCAAACGCTTTCGGCTGTTCCGAAAAGCGGTCACCCCGCTGTTATGTTGCCTGTGCCAACCTACAGCGGATACGGTGATCAGCTCACCGCCCGAGATTACCTCGACTCTCTGTCACGTTATCAGAGAGCGATGGGTTTGGATGATAAGGTGGTGCTCGAACGTGTTGTTCCAGCTGCACTGACTGACACGGCGGCGAGATGGTATCGGCTTTCCGGTTACCGTGCAGCAAACCTCGAGGAATTTCGTGCGGTCTTTTTGCGCGAATTCCTACCCGCTGACTACGAAAGTAGGATGCGGCGAGAGCTCGAGCTCCGTACACAAGCTCCTGACGAGTCTTTACAGGAGTATGTACGGGCGATGGATGAACTTATTTCTATCGCTGAGCCCCGAGCCTCGAACGAGGAACGCGTCGAACGGGTGATACGGCAGGCACATCCGACTTTTTCGGCTTACCTGCGCGGCGGCCGCTTCAGTGATTTGGAAGCGTTGGCCGCCGAGGCGAAGCGCATCCAAGGCGACATTCTCGCCGCGCGTGCCTATCGCCCGCCGCCGCCAGCCAGCGACGCCCTTGAGCCGCGCTGCGCTTGGAGAGGGGCCATGACCCTTCCCCAACGGCAACAGTCCTCTCGGCGCCGCCTTTGCGGCTGCAACCGGCTGTGCGTGGGAGTTGAGCGATCGCGCTCTTGACCCCTTTACGCATGAAAGGCGGGCAGCCTGCGCTGCTCCGCCTGAAACCTCCACACAGGGACGCTTTTCGACCCAACGTAATGTTGGAGGTGCGGCTCGCAGAAACGTATCCTACGATAACGTAGCGAGCCGATCACGACAGCTCGAAGCTGCTCCGTCTGGGAATACAGACCGTGATGGAGTGCGCTGTTACCGCTGCCGTGAAAGAGGGCACATAGCGAGGGAATGCACCGGATCCAGGCCTCCTGCGAGGCAGGGAAACGGGCTTCCGGGTCGTTCGTGAATGCACGACCGACCCAACCTTTGCTTCTTCCCTCTGCGTGCAGGGCAAGCACTTGTCTTGCTGATACGCACGCGCCGTTCATTCCGGTCACCATTGCCGGCCGTGAATTTTCGGCTTTGCTGGACACGGGCGCTAGCGCCTCGTTGTTTGGCGAACAGGTGTTGTCCCACTTGCGGAAGCACTCGGTGCGCTTGCGGGACAGCCGAACGACATTCACCCTTGCGAAAGGCGTGGCCCATTCGGCAGGCGCTGCAAGGTTGACTGTCCGATGGGGAGATCGAATGAGACGCTGCCGTCTTATTCATCTTCCAGGGCTCAATGTTCCAGTGATTCTCGGTCGGGACTTTCTCCTTAAAACCGGTATCGTTGTGGACATTGCGAATGGCGGCTATCGTGATGGCCCATTTTGCCAACTCAAGCCGTTCATCAGCCCGCCGGCGCTTACCGTCGCCTTTGCGGCAGAAGCGTCGGAAACGTGCCTTGCGCAGAGTTCGGGGCCAAGCCCCCGCTCACCGCATTTGCCCTCTCACAGTCCCCTTCGGGAACGAGAGGCGCGGCACGAACCGTGTCGTGCGCCAACTCCGGGGTCGTACCCTGGCGTTCCGCGCTCGTCGGCTCGAAACCCCTGCTTGGATCGACCGGCACGACACGAAGAGGCACTACATCCTTTGGTCGCCTGCGCGACTCAGTTGGATGAAGCACAGAAGGCTCGCCTGTCGACACTGTTACGTCAGTACGACGAGCTCTTCACCGATCAACCTGGCTGCACCGATTTTGTGAGCCACGTGATCGAAACTGGTGACGCGCTTCCTTTGAAGTGTAACCCCAGGCCCGTCAGTCTCGCCAAAAGGCAGATTATCGATGGGTTGCTAGATGATATGCTTGCGGCTGGCATTATTCGCCGCTCGTCTAGCTCCTGGGCGTCTCCAATTGTGCTGGTGCCTAAGAAAGATGGCAGTCATCGCCTGTGCGTAGACTATCGCCGTCTGAATGGAGTGACTCGTAAGGATGCCTATCCGCTCCCCACGATAAACTCCATCGTAGGTAACCTGGGTGATGCACGGTACTTTACCACGCTTGACGCCTCTAAAGGTTATCTACAGGTCCGGATGGGTACCCGTGACCAGTGTAAAACTGCGTTCACGTCCCACAGAGGGTTGTTCGAGTTTACTCGTATGCCCTTTGGTCTTTGCAATGCTCCTGCGACGTTTCAAAGACTCATGGACCGCGTCCTCGGGGAAGCAAAGTGGTCATACTGCATGTGCTACCTCGACGACATCGTGATTTATTCACGAACCTTCGAAGAGCACTTGGCCCATGTTGCCGATGTACTCGAGAGGGTGAGGACCGCCGGGATGACACTTAACCCCGCTAAGGTCCAATTAGCGCAGACCCGTGTTCAGTTGCTCGGGTTTACGCTGGGCGAAGGCTCCATAGAGCCGGATCGGGAGAAACTTCGAGCTATTCTCGAATTTCCCGTGCCCAAGGACGTACGTGGCCTTCGCCGCTTTCTAGGAATGGTCAACTTTTACCGTTCCTTCATTCCGTCCTGTGCCCGACTGCAGGCGCCCTTGAGCAAACTCTTGGGTAAGTCTGCCGAGTGGCAATGGGGACTTGAGCAGCAGGAGGCGTTTTGCCGACTGTCTAACGCCATAGCGGAGACAGCGCAGCTCAAGCTCCCCGACCTGACCAGACCGTTCGTTGTACAGACTGATGCGAGCGATCTGGGTTTAGGAGCTGTTCTCCTACAGGAATACGATGGCGTGTTGCAGCCGTTGGCCTTTGCCAGCCGCTCCTTGGTCTCTGCGGAGAAAAATTATTCCGTGACCGAAAAGGAGTGCCTCGCCATCGTGTTTGCACTGCGGAAGTTTGACGTCTATCTTGATGGGACGAAATTCGTAGTGCAAACGGATCACAGTGCGCTCAGCTGGCTGATGCGGCTCCGTGAGCCTGCCGGCAGGCTGGCGCGCTGGGCTCTCCTGATACAGCACTATGACTTTTCGGTGCAGTATCGAAAGGGGAGCACCAACGTGGTAGCTGACGCGCTATCTCGTGCCCCACTATCGGCCGAGGACCTTGATCCCGGTGCGACCGCCGCTAGCGGTGCCTTAGCACTTGCAAGCGTCGGGGGCGAAACAGCAGCTTCGCCGCCGTTCGGCGTGAAGGGTGAGTCCCCATGCGGACAAACCTTGGCTGCTAACCAGGTAAGCGGCGCACCGCGAAGCGGCCGAGCGGGGGAGCTTTCCGAAGGCCACGAGGCCTGAGAGCGAACCCGTAACGCCGACTCAAGCGGTTGTTGCTGCGGTCCTGAGTGGGCGCGATACCAGACTCCCCCATTTTGGGAGAATGGGCATCGCTTTCAGCAGAGAAGAGCTTCTGAAGGCCCAGCAAAGTGACCCGTTTTGTCGCGAAATGTGCGACGGTCTCAGAGAGATGGAGCGCCGTGACGCTGCTTGTCCTGCAGCGGGCGCCGATAACGACTGTCTCGACGAGACGGAGCGCCGTGACGCTGCTTGCCCTGCAGCGGGCGCGAATAGGGGGCTCGAACCAGCGTGTGTCGCTGAGTCCCCTGCGGATTCATATTTGCTGGACCATGACGGGCTCCTGCTGAAGTATATAGCCACTGACGACGAGTCCATAGACCCGTTTAAGGTGGTTATGCCCAAAAGTCTGAGAGCCGCACTGTTGCGATCCTCTCACGACGAACCCATGGCTGGTCACCTGAGTGGCTCGAAGGTTTTTGCAAAACTGAGCCGCGTTGTGACCTGGCCTGGCATGAAGCGAGACATTTTTCGCTACTGCCGTTCTTGCCGCGTCTGTCAAACGGTGAAATCAAGGGGTGGCAAACCGCCCGGTCTGATGAAACCGATTGTCAGTGAGCGTCCGTGGCAAGTGGCCACCTGCGATCTAATGGGACCATTTCCCAGAAGTAAGCAGGGGTTCATTCACCTGATGGTAGTCGCTGATCACTTTTCGAAATGGGTGGAACTTTTCCCACTTCGGAAGGTGACAGCGCGAGCGGTGCTTGAGAAGCTGCAGGAAGTGTTTTGCCGGTTCGGCTTCCCGGAAAGGCTCATCACTGACAATGCTTCGTATTTCACCGCTCGGGTGTTTGGTGTCACGTGCCGTTCCCTCGGAATTGATCACTGCACCACTTCACCCTACCATCCCCAGTCCAATTTGACGGAGCGCGTCAATCGTACGCTCAAACCGATGTTGGCGGCCTTTGCCGAAAGTCAAAGGGACTGGGCAGACCATTTGAGTGAGCTCGCGTTCGCTATTCGAACATCCGAGAGTCGCTCAACTGGTTTCTCGCCCGCCTTCTTAAATTTTGGAAGGGAGTTGGCAAATCCGGTGACCAGCGTCACTCAATGCCAGCTCGAGGACGAGGAGGCGCCGGCAGACTGCTCTGCTTATGCGTCGGCACTTCGGGACAGGCTTTGTCGAGCTTTCTGCAAAGCAAGGCAAAGTTTGGCATCGGCCAGGGCTCAGCAGAAGGCCCAATATGACCGCAAGCATCGTGACCTAGTTTTTGAGGTGGGCGATCTTGTCCTGAAGCGCAACCACGCCCTTAGCGATGCCAGTAAGGGGTTCTCAACCTCGCTCGCTCCTAAGTGGCTTGGTCCGTACCGAGTGGAGAAAGCTTGCACTCCACTCGCGTACTTGCTGAAAGATCCCCAGACGGGAAAACTCAGCCGTGCCCATATCGCAGACCTGAAACCCTTTGTATCACGGTCTGACGAGCTCGCGCCAGAGCCCTGCGGCACTGCGCGCCAGCAACGGGGCACACCCGGAGCGGCGGACCGCATTCGGACCCCGCGCCGGTATAATCTGAGGAAGCGGTCACCTTTGTGATCTCGCGCCGGACGGCGGACTTCTCCGCAACCGAAGGCCCTCAGTTTAGTCTAGCCTCAGTATAGGTTAGCTTCTTTACGGCCTTTTCTCGTAAAGAAGTTGACCCCGCCCTGTCTGCTGCCAGTGTTTATTTTTTTTAAGTGTTCATGTGTATTTTATGTTTCTTTTGTCTAATATTAAGTGTTATTTGTATTTTGTTTTTTTTTTGCCAGATGTTTAGTGTCAGTATGCTCTGTGTTTACTTTTTTTTTCCGTGTTCGTTTCGTCTACCGCGAAGGGAGCTGTGTGTGACCTTGAGTGTCGGTGCTTGCCGGGGGAGAGAGACGAAGGACGCTTTGCGCCTACGCTCGCGCAGCCGTCGGCGGTGTGTGTGCGTGTGTAAGTGCGTGACGCTTCAGTGCGAGCCCGCGAAGAGTGCGTCATGGCTTCCCCCCATCGATGCGGACGCTGGAGGTGCTGGGGGGTCATTGACCCACTGACGTCAGACCATCTGGCTGTGCTCTGCTCTCGGCCGTCGTCGAAGAAGCCCCGCTGCCTTTACCACCATGGCTCCTGCGCGAGGCCAGCTGAAAGCAGCTATATGCTGCCGGCCAACGCCATTCGCAGCCAATTTGGGTCGGCCTCCCTGAGCACTGGAGGGGCCCAGCTTCGCGCAACGTTCCAGCTTCATCATCGAGCCAGAAATGCGGGGGCCTCCGAAGCACAGCCGAGGCAGCGTTCGTCGGACTCGCTGCTTATCAAGACCAGCAACGAGCCATCAGTGAGCCCCCTCCCGTACCTCTGACCTCGCACTCGGGCATCGCACCCAGCGGACACTGTTACGCCCTTTTCCGCCCCTCCGCGCACTGGACGCTATCCCCCTTCAGCACCACGAACACTAGTGCCACGTTGCTGTGCTCCCTTCCGCAGTTATTTGTATAGTGTCATGTGTTTATTTTGTTATTTATGTTTTGTTTCTCCTTGTAATCATTTTTAGCAGCAGTAGCAGGGCTGGACTGAGGTTAGCTGTCGCTCATAGCAGTGTCATTTTAACTGCATGGGTGACGCCCGGCTGCCTTTTGCAGACCGGTAAAGGGCAAATTTAGGAGAGGGGGATGTGGGAATTGAGGCTGGCCCGCTGCCTTTAAGCGGGCTTTCCCGCCTTTTCTGCCGTTCTCATGTCCCGACATGTCTGCCCTCCTTGCTGTCTGCCGCGCTGGGAAGGGCGGAGTGACGTATAACTCCCTCACCCGGTAGCGGATGTTGACTGTGGCGCCGCACGCGGGGACCCCTGGGAGGTTTTCGCGCGCTGCGTCGGGAGCGGTCAGATACTCTCCGGGACAGCAAACGGTGAGCCACGCTATCTTTTCGTCCGTCGACTCCCGTCAGTCGGGGGCTCGTCGGACTTCGCTGACGGCGCCTCGCGCCCAAGGCGAACGCTCACCCGCTGTTTGCCCCGCTGCGTACGCACGGCCGAAGGGCGGTACGGTGTCCTAGTGCGTGGCCTCGCTACGCCGACCCGTCTCCCTTCGAAGCCAACGCGAGCGCCTTTGCCCTCGCTCGAGCAACCGGGCCTTTGCTCCGGTGTCTCCGTGGATCAGCTTTACCGCGGAGACGTGCTCGTGGCACCCTTGTGTAGTACTTTGTGCCCGTGGCGTGGATAAGCCTACTTGCTTTCCCGCCGCGCCTATTTGCAACGGGCTGTACTGCGTTTGGTGTTGCCACAATAAAGTGTTGCGACTTGAGCAGTATCGTGTTTCCCGCCACGGCGACGGTTAACGCGTGCCCTGCGGCTCGCTAAGACCGGACCCACGCTGGTGGCCGTACTCCTTCGGGATACGTGTACACCACAGTACAAACACGTAATGTTGTGTTTGTCAAGCCTGCAGTCTCACGACGACTGCTTTCTAGCGTGCTAAATTCTTTACAAGAGCTACAGCATGGTCCAGTGGCTTCTTATGCAAGTAATTTTGGTCGTGCACAGGTCGTTCTTCCGACTTCAGCCAAGTCGAGCTAAGCCAAGTCTTCGAAAACGAAACACACGTCTTTACAAGTGATCGACAATTGTTCACGCTTAGTAATTCACGCGTGGCCGTAGTTGCACGGCTTCGATATGTCATCGCTGGAAGACTTGAGCGATTTATAGGAACGAGAATTTGGGCTCGCATGCGAGCGTAAAATTCGGGCTCCTATCAAGTAGCGCCAGAGCGACATTCTTTGATAGACGACAGCAATAGCGATGAGTCCGACGGATCGCCACCACCGGCAGAACGCATGAAGCAATTCTCCACAGAGGAGTAGGTAGACGGGATTTCGACAGCCGCAGCGGTCACAATTTAAAAGCTATGGTGCTTCTTTAACGCGCCCGAAACGACGGTCATCGAGCTACTTATGAAAACGCACCCGTCTCCCTGCAGAGGCCACGAAAGCAGCGCCACTTTTGATGACATACTTCTTTTACCTTGTAAGCCATATAGAAATAAACGAAAATGAACAATAACATACACATTCACAATTTAACGTCTTATTCTGGCGCGCTGCCCCCCGTGGTGGTCTAGTGGCTGATGTACTCGGCTGCTGACCCGCAGGTCGCGGTTTCGAATCCCGGACTGCGGCGGCTGCATTTCAAAACGATGGAGGCAGAAATGTTGTAGGCCCATGTGCTCAGATTCGGGTGCACGTTAAAGAACCCCAGGTGGTCGAAATTTCCGGAGCCCTCCACTACGGCGTCTCTCATAATCATGTGGTGGTTTTGGGACGTTAAACCCCACATACCAATCAATCAATTCTGGTGCGCTTTAAATAATCACAGCAAAGTTATTTGGACAGCATAACTCTGTTTCATGGCTCTGGCACGCGACATGCCGCTTTTTGTTACTTTTGAACGCGATATAAAAATATAAATCCCACTCAGATTGCGAAAAATATGCCGTCGCCTGTCGCCATAATTCATGCTCTTTTCTTTTCCACCGGAATCCAATCACAGGCCCGTTGTGGGTCCATTTAACGCGCGTGAGCAGTGATAGTGGCAGCTCTCTCACGTATTGTCTCGCACATATATATATATAGAACAGACGATGTGCGGGTGATGTCACCGGTTTTGACTTTATACGAACATCATGGCGACGCCAGCGCTAATACTGCGATCGTGGCGCCTGTATAAAAGGAAGTAAAGGAGGACGAAATCCCACCACCCCTGAAAAAGCTGAGTTTGCATATTTTGTGAATGAACTTATGAACTTTAGAGGGCAAGGCAGCCTTTGCTACTAAACAAAAAAAAACCTTTTCATTCGATGTGTCACGGGGGGCTGGCTGCTGCAAGCGTCGGCCATGTTTCTGGTACAAACCTGCCACGGCAATATTGCGGTTAAGGCATTCAACCACTGACACGCAGGTTGCGGGATCGAATCCCGGCCGCGGAGGCCACACTTTAGCCAGAGGAAAAAATGACTGAGGCTCGCGTACCTGAATTTAGGTCCAGGTTTTAACCCCAAGGTGGTCGAAATTTTGTGGAATCTTACACTGCGGCGTCTCTCACAGTGATATCGTTGTTTCGGAACGTGTAACCTCAACAATTATTGCTTTTGATACGAAATATCTAGAATTCATCAGATGTTTTGCGACGTGAATTATGTGGACAGTCCAGGCGGATTTCCGTCGTCGCCATTGCCATCAGGTTCCGTATATAGGTATTGCGCGACTTGTAGCAGCCGTTGCGTCTGATCAGGTCTGTCGGCAACAATACGTGTGCCCAAGCGTTTACAATATGACGGATTCGCGTGAACAATTTGGAGTTATGTTCTTTCATCATCGTTACGTGTTCCAATCAGTACAAACTCGTCCGGATGGCAGTGCTTCCAAAACTTAAATAAAATAGGTATGGCGACTTCAAGTGATCCTCATCTGATTTATCTCTTTCCCATTAATGATATGTAACGAAGAGCGGTTGCTGTTCACCGTGTGACGTTCCAAAAAAGTCGCCGTGCTTATTGTAATTTCACACACGTCGAACCAGAGTTGACTGATTGATATGTGGGGTTTAACGTCCCAAAACCACTATATGATTATGAGAGACGCCGTAGTGGAGGGCTCCGGAAATTTCGACCACCTGGGGTTCTTTAACATGCACCCAAATCTGGGCAGACGGACCTACAACATTTCCGCCTCCATCAGAAATGCAGCCGGGATTTGATCCCGCGACCTGCGGGTCAGCAGCATAGCCACTAGACCACCGCGGCAGGGCGTGAACTAGAGTTGCGAAATACGTCTTCACTATAGGAAATAAAGTATACAGACCCGTATGCAACAAAACCCACAGAGCCTTACATTTCGCTAAAGCACAATTAATGCATTATTTGTAATCAGCCAGCACACGTCGTTGATTTCGCTGAATAAAGTTAAAAAACGTTTTTATTCGTCTGCCAGTGAGAGGTACAAAACTGCGATTTGGCCTAGTTCCTTTCTGTGTCCCTGTGTGCTTGCGCAAAAATTTCAAAATAGTTAGAGGTGCACCCCGATGCTGAGAGTAGTACGGGCCCCCGTAGTGCCCTAAAATTAACTAGAGTGTACTCTGACGCTGCGATCGTTCGGCCACCGTGCGAATGACGGGTAGTGCACAAATTTGCCTATAGTTTTCCTGCTCGCCGGCTACGAGCGCACTCAGATTGATTGATTGATTGATTGATTGATATGTGGAGTTTAACGTCCCAAAACCACTATATGATTATGAGAGGCGCCGTAGTGGAGGGCTCCGGAAATTTCGACCACTTGGGGTTCCTTAACGTGCACCCAAATCTGAGCACACGGGCCTACAACATTTCCGCTTCCATCGGAAATGCAGCCGCCGCAGCCGGGATTTAATCCCGCGACCTGCGGATCAGCCGCCGAGTACCTTCGCCACTAGACCACCGTGGCGGGGCTCGAACGCACTCAGTGTGGCCTTGTTTATTCCCGTGTTTTGGTTTCGTTTTGAATAAAAAGAACGAACCATCGCGAACATTGTGACCCCATTCAGATCGTTGAGTCAAATGAGGTCAATGTAGCACATAGTGTATCACTTACATAAGCGTAAGTGCTAAACCTTTGCTGAAGTTTGTATTGCGGCAAGGCAGATTCAGGCAAAAAAAAAAAGGAGACTAGGCAAGGAATAAGCAAATCCCTTGTACTCCCATACTCGCTGAAGCGACGTGCGTTTCAGCTCCCATCGACGATAGCGCCAGAGTTCCCTCTAGCGTACATAAATGGAACACTATGGTACGAACGACGTTCACATCTACTGTGTGGCGGCCACGTCGCTTGACATTGTCCCGTAACTCCATCACTAGCCCACGTAATCTTAAAATTGCAGGCCTCTGTGAACATAACCATATATCCCACGACCTGTTCACTAGGTCACGCGCTACAAACGAACAGTGGCAACTCTGTGAGAAGTGGGCCGTATGCGTTGATCAACTCAAACTCGAACCTGATATTATCACGTGGTCAGGTTAGCTTTTTCACCATCGCCTGTTATCGCACATGCTCTCTGGGCACTGTCAGATAGATTGTGATGCGTATATCTTGCGTTAAAAATTGGATATCCGAACGGCGCACCTTGTATCGTACTGCTCACGTTGTTGTTGACCGACTCGTCCGAGGTGTTCTCGAAGAGATCCGTGAACAGGAAGAGTGGTTCTTCGGATCCATCCTGTAATGATAATAGAAGAACACCCGAGCGTGAAATGCCGGGTGAATGCATTAGGACTATCATAGTTACAGTCTTACTGGTGTAGAAGCGTACTGCCACACACTCCCCTTTCTTTCTTTCTTTCTTTCTTTCTTTCTTTCTTTCTTTCTTTCTTTCTTTCTTTCTTTCTTTCTTTCTTTCTTGTTTGTTTGTTTGTTTTGTTTGTTTGCTAGCTTTCCGATGCTGGCCTACTATTACATGCATTGATAATGTCTAGCGTAAACCGTGTCAGAATATCTGAGAGAACTCCAGATTATTTCAGGATCATCTGGTAGGCTTGAGCACGCAAACGTGGACAGCGGAGTTCATTCCCGAACAAACGCGACCCCCAGTGATAACGCTCAGTGATAACGCACCAGAGATAATGTTCGCTGTCTCGTGTATTATTAGCGATGGGCCTCGCCGCAGATCATATTATCGACGACCGCGGTACGCCGCTACCAGTGCCAGTACGTATTGCTGTAATCTGACTTTCCAGTTAACGGCCACAAGTTCGACCAAATAAGCAGCTTCATCTCGGACATGCAGATTGCAGCCTTCATCAATGTCACGACCATGTGACAATATTGTCATGCGTACAAGCACCGCAAATGGGAATAAAAAAGAATTAAGACAAAAAAAAAAAAGAAAACTACGGCTGGCGTAAGTGCCTTCATAGCGGTCCGCATAAGTCGTGCAAGAACGCTATAGCTTCCCGCACATGAACAAATTATTGTCGAGGTGCGGGTTATACGCAAGGAAATACGGATGTACGAAAATATTGTATTGATTGATTGATTTGTGGGGTTTAAAGTCACAAAACCGCGATATGATTATGAGCGACGCCGTAGTAGAGGGCTCCGGAAATTTCGACCACATGTGGTTCTTTAACGTGCGCCCAAATTTGAGCACACGGGCCTAACATTTCGGCCTCCATCGGAAATGCAGCCGCCGCAGCCGGGATTCGATCCCGCGACCTGCGGGTCAGCAGCCGAGTACCTTAGCCACTAGACCACCGCGGCGGGGCACGAAAATATTGTATATAATGCCGGACTGTGAAAGTGGTTTCATATAACTTATCCGAACATCTGGCATGTGTCGAGCGTACAATGCGACACCATTTTCGTATTAGCGCGGTAGCGTTAAAGAGCTCGTTTCGCGGAAATTCCGCATTCTGCGTCGGTGTATAGAAGTCGTTCGTTGCGAGCGAAAACTCATCGTATTTTTCTTGACCAAAAAAAAAATCAAGAAAGATGGAAATAAAATAAATTACAAGCTTCGGTCTGAGTGAGCATCAAAGCCATGGATGCCACCTGCGCGGCAAGCGGTAGGTTTTCTGCCCCAGGACCACGCTATAATACACGAAACTGATCCGAAAGAACAACAACAATATTTTATTGTTAAGTAGTTGATTGAGTCTAATTAATGCACGTAATATTGAGTGACAGAAGCGTAAACAGCACCAGGTGTCAGATCATGCAATTTGCGTAGCGACAGGGTGTTTTTAAGGGCCCACTTATTACGGCAACCACTCAAACATATGTTCGTTCACTTATGGACCCATAGTGGGCCCTCCGCTGATTCAGAAAAGAAGAAATGGGATTAGAGCAAAATCGTAGCTCACGCAAAGGATTGTGGGCTACGGCGCCCGTCTGCATCGACTTCCGGTTCGAGATGCCGCGCCGCCCGACGGCCATTCTTACCAGTGCCGTGCACTCTGTTCCACCTAGCACTCGTGGAAGCCTTTTCTAACAAATTGCTGCATAATACATAGGAAGACTATATATACAGCTTCGACGAATATCAAATGCAGTCACTACTACATAGTTATAAAGGTAGGAGTGGCAATTTTTTTTCATTCAAGCAGCATGCCCCTCCGGACACATGCATATTTTGCGGCAAAAGGTGTTTTCATGCATATTGCCGCGCGCTTGATCTGCCAGCGCAAAAGAGGCAGACGAAGTGGCAGTTCCCCTCGTGCCATTGTTCTGTTTTTGGCTGCGCTGAGCCGACCGCTCTTCGGACTTTTGTGAGGACGCCTTAAAAACGTCTCCTGTCTCTTTAACGTGACATTTTAATGGTGGAGGTGCTGGGTAACCTCACCTATGCAACAGACTCCTTCTAGCAGCCGGAACGTGACCCAAAACCCAGAGCTTACGCCGGTACACCGTTTCAGTCGGAGGATTCGAGGACTGTCCCCCGAGTTTGTGCCTCACAGTACAAGTACGTCGACTGGTATGGAGAATACTGTTGCTGTCACCGCTTCCCCTACCGCTGGAGCCGCCGCTGCTCCAACCGCTGCACCCGCAGCTGCACCCACTCATTACACGCTACAAAAACCACGTGTTCCGAGTCCCTTTCGTGGTGGCCTCTATGAAGATGTGGAAGATTGGCTGGCTGAGTACGAGTACGTAGCGGATTTCAACGGGTGGGACGAAGTAGCGAAGCTCAAGAATGTGTACTTTAGTCTTCTGGATGGTGCTCGCACATGGTTCCAGAACCGCAAGGGCCTCCTAACGTCGTGGCATGAGTTCTGTCACAGGCTCCGCGAAACGTACTCGAGTCTCGATCGTCGAGAGCGCGCTGAAAGGGCCCTCCAGTCCCGCATGCAGATGCCTAGTGAAGGTGTGGCTACATACGTGGAGGATATGGTTCATCTGTTCACTCGCGCCGATCCAACCATGCCGGAAGACAAGAAGCTGCGACATTTGATGCGAGGTGTGAAAGAGCAGCTCTTCGCTGGACTCATTCGTAGTCCGCCTAGAACGGTCGCGGAGTTCCTCACTGAAGCCGTCGCCATGGAAAAGGCGCTGCAGCAGCGGAACCAGTACGATCGGCAAGTGAATGCTACCTATACCACCGGGCTAGGCTCGTTCCCGACCGACGTGGGAGCGCTTCGCGAGCTGATACGTTCGGTTGTTCGCGACGAGCTACAACAGCTGCAACAGCTGAACCAGGCGCAGCAGCAGCCTTCCACGAATTGCA
Source organism: Rhipicephalus microplus (assembly GCF_013339725.1). Taxonomy (NCBI): domain Eukaryota; kingdom Metazoa; phylum Arthropoda; class Arachnida; order Ixodida; family Ixodidae; genus Rhipicephalus; species Rhipicephalus microplus. The sequence goes on along the minus strand of NC_051168.1, from coordinate 112,238,534 downwards.
TCGCCACCATCATACGTGACGAAGTTCAGCATGCGCTCGGCACACCTCGCCGCGAGACACCAACGCAGGTTGCTGCACCACTTCAGGCGTTCGCAACTTCAAGTGAACCTCTAGGGGTGACCTACGCAGACGTATTGAGACGCACCGTTCCGTCGTCCACGACACCATCCCCAGTGAGTGGTTTCCAGCGCACCACTTATACCGACACGTTCGAACACAACGCACCTGCACCAGTCCCACTACCAGCCGCAACCCCGTACGCCACACTGCAGTCCGCACAGGTGGTCCCTTATTTTGCAGACACTCGACCCGTCATGCGTAAATCCGACATATGGCGCATGCCCGACCGACGACCGCTTTGCTACCACTGCGGTGAAGCGGGTCACCTCTACCGAGACTGCCAGTACCGCCGACTTGGGCTGCAGGGTTTTCCTGCCAATTCACCCCGCCCCCGGTTTGGACAGAGACCACCAGAAATTGAAGATTTTATCGCTCGGCAGAACGTCCCACTCAGGCGTCAGTCGCGCTCACCGTCACCGCGGTCGTCATCTTATTCAGGCAACAGAAATCGAAGGCCGCAAGGACGGTCTCCGAGCCCTCGCCTGGAAAACTAACGCCAGCGACCTTTCGAGGCGAGGCCGCTGATTCTCGACGTGATGAAGACCTCGCCCTCCAATCGACGCGACATCGGACCAACGGAAATTCGACTACGCCGGCGCCTGTATCCCAGCTGAGCGACTTTTCAATGGACATACCTGTGCTGCTCGACGGTCGCAATTTAACTGCCTTAATAGACACTGGTGCTGACTACTCGATTATTAGCGGACAATTGGCACGTACCTTGAAGAAAGTGATAATGCCTTGGACAGGATCGCATGTACGTACAGCTGGCGGACATGTTGTAACGCCGGTTGGTTTGTGCACGTCCAGGCTACAAATACGAGGCTGCACGTTTTTGGTCAGCTCCATCGTGCTACGTGACTGCTCCCGCGAATTAATTCTCGGCCTCGATTTTCTTCGGGAATATGGCGCCGTAATCGACCTACGGCGACGCTGCATTTCCTTTTCGACAGTCAACGCTACGTCAAGGGACTCCAACCGCCGTACAACCGCCCTCCGTGTTTCCGACGACAGTGTCACAATACCACCTCGTGCAAGTATCCTAATTCAGGTGACTTCCGAAGGAACCAGTGACGGTGAAACAGTGGCAGAGTGCAACGTCTCCCTGCTGCTGGCGCTTGGAATTTCTGTGGCACGAGGCATCATTGACATTCGGAACGGTACAGCCGAGGTCATGATTACAAATTTCACCAATGAGCATCGTCACCTTTTCCGGGGCACTGCGGTCGCCTACGCTGAAGCCTTGGAGGACGTCATTGAGTGTTTTGCCTGTGAAGACAGTAGCCGCAATGGACAAACCGTAATAGATGTTGACATGAACAGTGCACTGCCAGAAGAGAACCAGAGGGCCTTGCGAGAGCTATTGTTTGAATTCAGGGCGTGCTTTGCTCAGTCGTCTAAAGTGAGTCAGACGCCAATTACACAGCACAGGATAATCACTTACGACGACGCAAGACCTATTCACCAACAGCCATACCGCGTCTCGCCGACAGAACGCGCAGCTATCAAGCAGCAAGTGAAAGAAATGATCGACGACGGCGTTATCCAGCCTTCGAACAGTCCCTGGTCCTCACCGGTCGTTCTGGTTAAGAAGAAGGACGGTACGCTTCGCTTCTGTGTAGATTACAGAAAGCTCAACAACGTCACAAAAAAAGATGTTTATCCGCTGCCGCGTATTGATGACTCGCTTGACCGACTACGACGAGCGAAGTATTTTTCTTCCCTGGATTTAAAGAGTGGCTACTGGCAAATTGAGGTTGATGAGCGCGACCGCGAAAAAACCGCCTTTGTCACGCCGGATGGCCTCTACGAATTTCGGGTGCTACCGTTCGGACTCTGCTCTGCGCCAGCTACCTTCCAACGCATGATGGACACTGTGTTGACTGACTTAAAATGGCAAAGCTGCCTTGTGTACTTGGATGATGTGGTCGTGTTTTCAACCAGCTTCTCCGAACATCTGAAGCGACTACGACAAGTACTTGAGGCGATTCGGACGGCTAACCTTACGTTAAAGCCGCAAAAATGCCATTTCGGTTACGAAGAACTAAAGTTCCTTGGACATGTCGTAAGCGCAGAAGGCGTCCGTCCTGACCCTGAGAAAACCGCCGCTGTCGCAGCCTTCCCGACTCCTGCCGATAAGAAAAGTGTGCGGCGGTTTCTTGGTCTATGCGCGTACTACCGGCGCTTTATAGGCAATTTTTCGAAAATTGCCGAACCATTAACTAGACTCACTAGAGACGATACGCCGTTCGTTTGGAGTGCTGAACAAGAATCAGCATTCACAGAGCTTCGGCTTCGCCTGGCATCACCACCTGTTCTTGGACATTTCGACGAGGAAGCCGAAACAGAAATTCATACCGACGCCAGTAACGTCGGTCTGGGCGCGGTACTCGTCCAACCGCAGGAGGGAATTGAAAAGGTTATCGCCTACGCAAGCCGAACCCTAACACGCCCGGAGTCAAACTACAGTACCACGGAGAAGGAGTGCCTTGCTGTCGTGTGGGCAATTGCTAAGTTTCGACCTTACCTTTACGGCCGTCCATTCAGAGTAGTGACGGATCATCACTCGCTGTGCTGGCTTGCGAACCTCAGAGACCCCTCCGGACGACTGGCAAGGTGGAGCCTACGTCTGCAGGAGTACGACGTCACTATCGTGTACAAGTCCGGTCGTGCACACGAAGATGCGGACACGTTGTCACGCGCGCCAGTTGAGCCTGCCGCTCAGAGCTTCGAAGAGGACTGCCCTTTCCTTGGCTCCGTAAGCGTAACAGACTTGGCTTTACGGCAGCGAGCAGATGCTCAATTGCGACCTATCATTGAACATCTAGAGGGCCGCAACGTATCACTGCCCCAGCATATAACTCGCGGATTGTCATCCTTCTGCTTACGACAGGGCGTGTTGTACAAGAAGAACGCAGCCGCCAGCAACAAAACTTACCTGTTGGTCGTCCCCGCAGAGCTGCGTGAGGAAATTCTATTTGCCTGCCACAACGAGCCTCCATCGGGCCATCTGGGCATCACCCGAACCATCGCTAGGGTACGAAAGTCTTACTACTGGCCGAAACTTGCCGCTTGCGTTAAACAGTACGTTCAAGCCTGCCGCGAATGCCAGCGCCGAAAATCCCCATCTGTTAAGCCTGCGGGATTACTTCACCCTATCGAGCCACCCAGAACACCCTTCGATCAAGTCGGCATGGACCTCCTGGGTCCGTTTCCCTTGTCATCTTCCGGCAACAAGTGGATAATCGTCGCTACAGATTATCTAACCCGCTATGCTGAAACTAAGGCGCTTCCTAAAAGCACGGCTTGTGAAGTTGCTCAGTTTTTCATCGAGAGAATTGTATTACGCCACGGTGCTCCATCCTGTGTCATCACAGACCGAGGAACAGCGTTTACAGCAAGGCTCCTTGAACAAGTTTTTCAGTTAAGTTACTCCACGCATCGCAAGACAACAGCGTATCACCCTCAGACAAATGGACTGACCGAGCGGCTTAACAAAACGATGACTGATATGCTGTCTATGTACATAGACGTACAGCACAAGACGTGGGATGAAATACTGCCTTACGTAACATTCGCGTATAATACCGCTACGCAAGAGACCACACGATTCACTCCGTTTCGTCTTCTATACGGTCGGGACGTTCAGACGATGTTGGACGCAATGCTCCCATGCGACATTGACAACATCGAGAATCTCGACGAAGATGCTGAGTGTTTCGTGCAACGAGCCGAGGAAGCACGTCAACTAGCCCGCGTAAACATCAAGAAACAACAAGGCGTCGATGCACAGCGCTACAACCGCTGCCACAGACAAGTCGATTATAAACCAGGTGACCAGGTGTTGGTTTGGACCCCTGTGCGCTGCAAAGGTCTCTCTGAGAAGCTTCTCAGTCGGTATTTTGGCCCGTACAAAGTGCTACGACAAGTGAGCGACGTCAATTACGAAGTCCTTCCGGACGGAAGCCAACCACCCCGACGCCGACAGCTACGACCCGAGATTGTACACGTGGTGCGGTTAAAACCGTACCACACACTGTGACAATGTTTTTTTTTTACGATACACGCTTCGTTTAGCATCGAGGCGATGCTCTTCAGGGAGGAGGGGCAGTGCCGCGCGCTTGATCTGCCAGCGCAAAAGAGGCAGACGAAGTGGCAGTTCCCCTCGTGCCATTGTTCTGTTTTTGGCTGCGCTGAGCCGACCGCTCTTCGGACTTTTGTGAGGACGCCTTAAAAACGTCTCCTGTCTCTTTAACGTGACAATATATTCTCGCATACAAAGATTCTTCTGCGCATCATAGCATCACGAAACATCCGTTCATTTCTTTTCATGTTGCTCACATTTAGGATTGTTTATTTCTGTGTCGCAAACGTGCCATTTCAGGTTCAATATAGGGAATGACAACGGTAATCTGTTCCTTATTCTAAAAACGAAATGTGCTCGCAGTTTTGTGGCTCTTTTTCACCTCTCAGTATCCCTTAACGTGTCGTGCCCTCTCGCACTCGGACATCAATAGTGTTTCATTGCGTGCTGAACACACATTTGTGCCCTTAAGGATATCAATCGGTGTGCAATACAACCTATCGGTACTTCACGCTTGCTAGTCTGACATATTAGAGACCCCATACCATGCAACCCGAGTTCGTTTTATGTCGTCCGATACCTTTGAACTGAGTGGTCACTTTGTACCATGGGTCTTTTACATGCTCAGCCGCTTCCATAAACTTGACAGGCAGTATAGGAGATACAGAACATGCTGCGAAAATATACTGTATCAGCGTGCTTGATGGGGGCATAGTACGCGTATACTTTTGTTGTAAACGAACGTATGTTGACATTTGGCTGCATGAGCTGACATGTGTGGGTGATTTTGAAGTGGCCATCATTTGTGGTCGAAAATACTAAATAGAAGTGATTTTGCAAAAGCTTACTGCGTGTTAAATGCGAAGCATTTCTTAGCAAATTTCGGCGACTTTGTGCGTGTCCGTCCGTCCGTCCGTCCGTCCGTCCGTCCGTCCGTCCGTCCGTCCGTCCGTCCGTCCGTCCGTCCGTCCGTCCGTCCGTCCGTCCGTCCGTCCGTCCGTCCGTCCGTCCGTCCGTCCGTCCGTCCGTCCGTCCGTCCATCCATCCATCCATCCATCCCATCCATCCATCCATCCATCCATCTATCCATCTATCCTCCATCCATCCATCCATCCATCCATCCATCCATCCATCCATCCATCCATCCATCCATCTATCCACCATCCATCCATCCATCCATCCATCCATCCATCCATCCATCCATCCATCCATCACCATCCATCCATCCATCATCCATCCATCCATCCATCCATCCATCCATCCTATCATCCTCCATCCATCCATCCATCATCACCATCCATCCATCCATCATCCATCCTCCATCCATTCACCATCCATCCATCCATCCATCCATCCATCCCATCCATCCATCCCTCCACCATCCATCCATCCATCCTCCATCCATCCTCCATCCATCCATCCATCCATCCATCCATCCATCCATCCATCATCCATCCATCCACCATCCATCATCCATCCCATCCATCCATCCATCCATCCATCCATCCATCCATCCATCCATCCTCCACATCCATCCAGCCAGCCATCCATCCATCCCATCCATCCATCCATCCATCCATCCATCCATCCATCCATCCATACATCCCATCCATCCATCCATCCATCCATCCATCCATCCATCCATCCTCCTCCATCCATCCATCCATCCATCCATCCATCCATCCATCCAGCCATCCATCATCCATCCATCCATCCATCCCATCCATCCATCCATCCATCCATCCATCCATCCATCCATTCCATCCATCCATCCATCCATCCATCCATCCATCCATCCATCCATCCATCCACCATCATCCATCCATCCACCATCCATCCATCCATCCATCATTCATCCATCCATCCATCCATCCAATCCATCCATCCATACATCCATCACCATCCATCCATCCATCCAATCCATCCATCCATCCATCATCCATCCATCCATCCATCCATCCATCCATCCATCACCATCCATCCATCCATCCATTTGGGTGCTCTCGTGGCTACTCTCTTTACTTGGCGTGAACGAAAATTAGCATGGAAGTGTAAGATGGTCCGACGAATATCACGCGCTGGTCAAATAAAATGTGCTATGATGTCAAAATCCCGTCGCGTACGTCGTCGAACACTTACCGCCAGACAGTGGCACATACCGCTGCGGGCGGGTATGGGCCGCTGGTATTCAGGTATGTGCCATAGGTGATAGACACTTAGTATCTACCCAGGAACGACGAGAACAGGCATGGGCAATTTGAACGCGTGAGCGTTAAAAAATACTGACATCGATAGCGTCCACTCAAAGAAGGCATATAATAAATGTCAGGGCTCCAGCTGGAATCTAACCAAAAAAATTGCCCGCAGCTTCCCTCGGGGGAACACTGAGGAGGATGCGGAGCATATAATTGGTTAACGGGGTGTTAAAGTGCGACTTACTTGGGTCGATGGCTAAATTGGTTAACGTGGTTGTGAAATGGGATGTTAAATTGCGACTTACTTGGGTCGATGGCTAAATTGGTTAACGTGGTTGTAGGAGGGGGTGTTAAATGAGTGAACACGTACACACGTATGCGAAAGGGCGGCGCTGGTCGAAGGGACGTCGATCATTGTGTTTGTGGATTCGTTGGAATTCATTTCACCGCGACCTTGGACGTCGACGCGCCGTACAAACCAACCGACGAGCGGCAACTGAGCGAGCGAGCGCCGACCTTGAGTATATATACAGCGCGACGGCGCATGCACTGTCAGCTGTTGAATGTTCTCGAAGCGCGACGCCACATGCGCGTCCACTGGAGAATCAGGAGAATTGTAGATGTCGAACGCGGTGTGTAGAGGAGGAAGGGTGCACAGATGGTGGAGGAGTGAAGCGCGCGCGGTGTGTAGAGGAGGAAGGGATGCACAGATGGTGGAAGAGTGGGCGACGGCGCATGCGCGCGCGTCAGCTGTCGAATGTTCGAGAAGCGGTGCGGACGGCGCGGACGGCGCACTACAAGGCGCGAGTATAAGATGCTTCCGCATCTAAAAATTTTGCGTGGCAATGAAGCATTCTACCACAGAGATACGCCAGGTCTCGGAACTACTTTTCAAATAGACCTTAACCTTCGTGAAACGTCAGTAGTGATTGCAGTGCAGCTATATACGCAATTTTATAAACATTACATAAGTACTCTTTTGATACAGCCGTCACGTCAAGTTAACGTGAATTGTGGTTAGGTGCCATGCGCTAAAGTTTATTTATGTTGCAGTGTTCAGGACCACCATCTTCGCGAGCACCAGCGCTTCATATAAATAAGCTTCTGGTGTCGGTAATCGTTGCGCAAGTGCAAACAGCCGGTTATATCAACATTTGCAACTTTTCAACACATGTCTGCGTGCAACATTTGTACATATATTTATTGTCATTTCATGACGGGTCGCTCAATAATAATAAAAAAAAAACTGCAACACGGTCACTGTCCTTCCGCATGCTTCGCATAACGTCTATTCTCAGATACGTGGGATCTGCCGATTTTTTTTTTCACAGCATAAACGTGCTCGAAACCCGCCTCTCATAGTTCCAAGCGTTCGCTTTTCAATTTAGTTCTCTGAAATGCGCGAAATATCGTGTATCATTACCAAAAGAATTCAAGAAAACAACCATTGGACGAGCGGCAACAAACGCGCCGCAAAATTGCACTTGTTTCCTTCCCCACACCACGGCCGCTCCATCTCCGAGCGAGATAAAGCGGCCGTGCCACAGTATACACTGCGCAGCAAGACACCTTGAAGCGGCGAAGGGATATGCTTCGAACCGGAAGTACCGTAGTAGACGACGCACCGTTTTGTCATCCACCTATTGCACTTGCCGTTGAAATTTCAGTATAGTTTGAAACGTCCAATTGAAACCAATTACGCGCACAGTCGTTCGTTTTTTTTTGTTTTTTTTTACGGCACGGTTGAGGCATGTACCGAAAACCGAAGCCACGCTGCAGTTAATTGAGAAGCCGTTGCACAAGAAGCCCGATTACGCTATCACGTTCTTCTCCTGAAGGCGAAGCTCAAGCACCCTCCAAATGGTTTTGACGTGTACTATGACGCATTTACCTGCAACGCGAAGTAGAGAAAATTTGGTAATAATTTAACAAACACAGACTTATTTGTGTTGCGAAAAAGGTTGAAATGTGCCAATGGTCCAATCAGTAGTTTGCTACCAGCCTACGCAAATCGGTACGACTGACCTTGCAAAAAAAAAAAAAACAAAAAAAACAAGCGTCACCAGGTCTTCGCGACGACAGATTAAATACGCGTGTGACATCGTCGTATAGCTATAGCACCTAGCCCCTTATCAACCAGTTGCCAAAAAACCTTGTCGCAGGGTATGCCACGAGATGCGCTTCTACACCATGATTCGAGAGCAAGTGAGGAGTTCGTGGGATTTCTTGACGCTTACTGAAACGGTTTCCTAAGTTTACAAAGGCACTATCGTCGGCATCGCGCCAAGACTTTGGGAACGGCCGAGCAGACTGCACTGATAAGACAGTACTGGCACAACTGAAGACATATCTCAGCGCAAGCAGTACATAAAGAAGGCACACGTGATAAGGTCTTCTGATGTGCCCCTTTGCAGTTTTAACAGCGTGATAGTATTAATGAGATAGTTTCGCAGAATCTCCGGTATCGGTACCGTTGCTTGTGAGCGAGGAATCAGCGTTGTGCATGAGCGAAAATTTGAGCTAGGCGCACATACGGGTAGAAATAGAAGCCAGGCCTTGTGAAGGTAAGCTGGTATTTTACTACAGAGAAACACCATTGCTTGAAACAGCTCCGGAAAAAATCCGTATACGAACATCATGTATTGACATGGGCCTCAACACATGTAATGCTGCGTAGCAGACCATAATATCGCGCCGCGTTTCACATCACAACATGTAAATTGCACAAGGAGCGAGGAGTTGCTGCTTGAAGTGACCACCCATTACAAAGCACTCGGACGGCTGCGTAAGGTTTGCGTGTTGACTAACGGACTCGATACTTCTTCGCTGATTTTCAAGAGCATGAGTTATGTCGTAGTGGGCACTTCAAAGCTGCGCTCGCATTAGGCATTCTAGGGAGGTTTGAAATGACTGATCCTTCACCATCGGCATGGTTGAGGTGTCGAACGAGAAGTGAAACGAAGTCTGCCGATTGAGAAGGCGATGCGAAGGGGCGCGATTACGCTATCACGTTCTACTGGAAGGCGAAGCTAAAGCGTGGTCCATCTTTTGTGCGTAACATCGTGCAAGCACCGACCATTGGGCATATGGTATAGTTTCTAATATCGGCGAGAAGCGACCATGTCAGCGTTACCACAGTGAACATCATAACGACTTTGTGGACGCACGGTAGCACAGATAACGGTGTTAGTGTGTCATCATCATCATCATCAACCTGACTACGTTCCCAGCAGGGCAAATGCCTCTCCCATGATCCACAAATCAACCCGGTCTTGTGCTTGCTGCTGCCATTTTATACCCGCTAACTTCCTAATCTCATCTGCCCACCTTACTTACTGTATCCCCCTCACCCATTTGTCTTATCTGCAGTTAGTTACCCTTAATGATTAGTGGAAATCCTGCCAACGTGCTACGTGCCCGGCCCATGCCCATTTCTTCTTCTTGATTTCAACCATGATATTGTCACGGAGTAGTAACGCGCCTGAAGGCAGGAGACTGGATGGTCGGATATTAAACTGTTTATTCGGGCCTAACTTGTGGACCCGTAAAAATGAAAGTCAGATTACAGCAGGACACTGGTACGGATAGTGGCGAGCACTATCAGGGCGAGTAGTGTAACGGGGTGATAACAAAACTTGAGGAAAGGATCGTGGCATTATCCTTAACTCAGCATTTGTTCCCTGACCCACTCTGCTCTCTTCTCGTCCTGTAAGGTTGCGCCTATCCTTTTTACTCTCTATCGCTCTCTGTATAGTGTGTATGCATCTCTAAAGGCCCGATTACACGTACGCTTTGGAGCTCCCTCTTCTTATGGTGACAGAGGGCGAGCGGTTACACGTAGCGGAAGGCGGCGCTAGCCCGCCAGTGTTCTCTGTGCGCTCGCGCGTCATGTGGGAAATTTTGTTGCTACTCGTCCATATTCGTCGCTAATATATGTCCACGACTCAACGCTCGCACGATACTTTCGCAACTGAAGAGCATTAGAAATCAGCATGCTTTGGGCGTAGTCCACGTGCGACGTATTTCGGTCTGCCAAGATACTTGGCCGGCCAGCCGCACAATAAAGTCCCATTTTAAACGCCATCACCATGGCGATGTGCTAGAGTATTTCCACGACGTTCGTACCTGGAACGACGTGTTGGACGGCTGCGGCTGGCTGAACGTGTGGAGCGGTAGCGCGACGGGGATCGGAGAAGGCAGAGCCAGTTGCGGCGGCGGCACGGGTGGCGCGATCGTCGATGCCAGGGCGATGACAGGGTAAGGCTCATGCGGCATCTTCCTCAGCTGACGTCGGGGACCCAGGATCGCATCCAGCGAGGCAGACGACGTGGACGGAGTCATTATGTTGCCTAGCACGCTCGAGCGGCCCGGCACAGAAGGGCACAGAGGCCATGGCTCCTGGAAAGTGTAATAAGGAAACATGAAGCATGAACTCCTCAGCTAACATCTCGCGAGAAAAGAGCTTGGCGGAACGCATAAGAACTACACTCAAACGGAAGATCGAGTAAAAAGGGCGCATTATTTGTCCGACGACAACAATCGTCAGCTGTCTTTCCTGCACTTCCTTTCCCCAAAACTCGGCACTGACCACTTTCTTATCAAGAATGCTATGTAACGCTGATAACGCGCATGTCGTTCGTGACCTGTAAGTGTAGGGAACGTGGCGATAATGCAAGGAAAAGAACGAGATGGATGGCGATTATTGTTGCGGCTGGCCGGATTTCTCGTCTTCGTTATTTTTGCGTGCCGCCATTTACTGGCACATAACACTAGGTGGCATTACTGCTCCTCCTCGCAACGAAGCATCGACCCGACGCCCAAACAATGCATACACCAGATTGGGGCAAAGGAGGTCACACAAACAAGAAAGCAAACCAACAAACTAACAAATATGATTCCAATGTGGTGTTTTACGTGACGAAATCATGATATGATGAGGATCCACTCCATAGTGGAGAGCGTCGGACATTTCGACTATCCGGAGTGAACTTCAGAATTTTAGGCCGGACATTCAACTCGTCTGGTAGGTGGCCGTTGGCAATCAACTCTACTTGCATTGGCAACGCCGCTCGGTGACCCTCGTCCTCCGGAGAAGATGGCTCCGGCCGATGTCGAGGCGCCGGTGGGCGAGCCGGACGTGGCGCTTCCCTGGGCGCTGCTGGGTCCGGCACCCGAGCATCTGTCCGGAATGTTTCTCACCTTGGCACGCTCCTTTTCCAGCGCCTGGTGCAGCTTACTGTTCTCAGAGTGGAAAAACTGTAGTCGGCCCATGAGCGCCTGCACGTTAAAGAAAGCGAGAATTTATGAAGAATGATGCAAATAACATAAATACAAAAAAAAAACAAGGTCCGAGCGAGAGCAGAACTCAGGCTGCCTGCGTGGCAAGCAAGTGTTTGATCACAGAACCACGCCATTGCGCAGGCACCTTATGGAAATGCGTGACTTTTTGCAGGCGTTTATCACGCGCTCGTTGTTCATCTTACATATCTATATGTCATATATCCGACGAGTGGCCTTCATCCCCGGTGGGTACCGATTATTCAGGAGTACTATTTTCTCGCGGGCTTTGCAGCAGAGGTGTAGCCAGGGGGTGGCACACCGGTTCTGTCCACCCCCCCCCCCCCTCCCTGCGCGAAATTTTTGTTCGCCATACATAGCACCACATGACCGTTTGCCTTCCCTTCTCCCCTCTCTATCAGAAAAAGGAGGAGGCACCTTCCTCTCCCGAAAAAAAGAAATGTGTGCCTCGTGCTTTCGATAAAAGGACGTCCCATAAGCTGCACCGAGTCATGTGCGATGGAAGTGCGTTACGCCGCCGACTCACGCGATTGTCGAAGTCCAACTCGGACAGCTTTCGGCCCACCCTGTCCAGGCGTAGCTTGAGGAAACGCAGCGCCGACTTGATTATCTTGGTGGAGTCGCTGGGCTGTTCGGCGCCTTCGGCCGTCTTGCTCTCGCCGCGTCCGCTGGAGGAGCTCGCGCCTTCGGCTTCAGCTTCACCGGTGGCTGTACCGGCGGCGCCCGAAGCGCGGCGACCAGCAGATGTCGGCTTCATGACAACGATAGCTCCGTTGACCTGCACGTAGGTGGTTTGCCTTCATGCCATCGGTGGCCGCCACATTAGGGTACTATGCAAATGAGTTATGCGGAAACCCGCAAGGTGGCGGAAGGGTTACGAAAGGGAGAAAGAGGGCGGTATTAGTAAACTTTTAGGGGCGAAGCTTCTTAAAACGGCACCCGTTCGTCCCTCGTCGTAGTCGTGCGTAACCAGTCTTACGCTTCGATGTGCAAGGTGTAGCCAGTGGGAGATTTCTCCTGTGCGTTGTTGAACAATAAAAACTTCGCAGCGTGTGCGTTAACTAAAAGCCGAAATCTCCTGTCTCTCATTCCCAATTAGCAGCCATTGACATGTACATTGAAAACTATCTGACAAGAAAGGGTTGCTACGTTATACTCGCTGGGCGTAACCTTCTCGGTTTTAAAAAGGTTTAGCGAGCGTTGGGCCGCAGTGCCATGCATACAGTGAACTAGTGTAGACCATGAACTCGAGGTGGTTAAAGGTGGGAAGTAGACACGAAGCGCATGCCGTAAGAAAGTGTGCGTGGGCCACCTCTCGATCGTCTAGTCCTTAGAACGTCCGCTGAATGGCGGTGCTTCTATATGCGGAATATATGATGAAAAGATGCGAGATGGTGGTACTTGGAGTGTTGACTAAATGGACAAACGGACACACAGACAGATGCATGGACGGACGCAGGGGCGAATGCATGGACGAACGCAGGGACGGACGCATGGATAGACGTGCGGATGCACGAACAGACGCACGCACGGACGGCGGATGGACGCACGGACGGTCACACAGACGGACGCATATATGATGAAAAGATGCGAGGTGGTGGTACTTGGAGTGTTGACTAGATGAACGAATTGACACACAGACAGATGCATGCATGGACGAACGCATGCAGGGACGGATGCACGGATGTACGTGCAGACGCACGCACGGACGGGCGGATGTACGCACGGATGGTCACACAGACGGACGCATAAACGGACGGAAGCAAGAACGAATGGACCGACGGATGCTTCGCCCCACTCTCCATCATTCACCCGGTGGATATGCTGCAATTTTTTAAAAAGGGTGTTGAGGTTCTGCGTCACATGACGTACGCGTTATGACATTTAACGAGTCAAATTTTGCGATATGGTTACTAAGCGCGCTTTCGAGCTCTGAATTAATCGTAACAGCGAGGAGTTATACATCGGGCAACTTAATGTAAGCATACGTGAGTGTTTGCGCATCATTTACCCTCCTACCCAATTCGACATGCGGTCGTCATAGCCGGCAATCAAACCCGTGCACTTGAGCTCGGAAGAGCCAGGTTTTAGCCCAATATATATATAGTCTGTCATGCCAGCTGATACTCAAACATAAATTCGATAGCACAATACGCGTCTTGCACCAAGCGACCGAGAAGAGAACGATAACCTGAACGATAACAATAAAGACGGGAAACAAACAAAAAATGTTACCTTCAAACATCAGAATGTTGCGCGTGCGCGATCGAAATCGAGACTTCGACGGACACCCGTCTAGGCCGGGAGAATAATTGAATGATTAGGCGATAACGCCGACCACAGCGAGGATACACGATGTGTGGCCGTTTCGGCTCCCACAACGGAAAGCCGTGTTCCCATTAAATGCTTTATAGCACGCTTAGCTTAGCATAGAATTGTCAAATAAGCGCGCAAGAACGATGGATGGACGCGAAAAGACAAATGAGCACTTTTCGTACGTCGTTCTTACGGCTATTGTTTGACGATTATGAACACAAATGAGCCGTGATTTACCGCTATTGTGAAGACCTCTTACTGGTTTTAGCCTGTATAGCGCTCCTGGAAGAACCCGCAAAGCTGTAGAGATGATCTTCACAAGGGCGGTAATCGGGCTAGTTGGTTGTTCAATGCTCAGCTTCCTTCCTTCGGTTCTGTTGTGAACAAGGGTACCGCTCTGTCAGCTGAAACGTCCATACACCGTCTGTCTTTTTGTGGCGGGCGACCACATCAGTTTAATCAACGCGTATCGTTATATGGCACAGTGACGTCTTGTGGACGTCCGTGTTTACGTGTCAGCAAAGTGAGGGAGAGCGTCCTTGACGGTACTCGCAATCTCAAGAACTAGACTGGTGCCAGCACTTCAATAGTGTCTCAGAAACATGTGGCCACAGACTAAGCCACTATACAATCAGGATAGTTCTTGCCGGAAGGTGCGTAGCCGAGGGGGGCGGGAGGGGGGGGCTAGGGCCTTTTTATTTTTGAAAATTAGACGAAGAGGGTGTTTTAGCAAGGGCACGTAGTAAAAATAGGTTCTTTTTTAAGTTATTCTACAAGTGCCCCTCCCCCCCCCCCCCCTGTCCTCCTATTTGAACCTATTTGAAAAAACTTTGTGGCTACATGTCTGTTTACAGGATGGAAACACTTTCTCACTGGGTCTTTCGCAACACCCGGGAGACTACGTCATCTCCCGACGTGACTCAACACAGGCCATTACACATAAACGAGTCGTGGTGAATACGTGCAGCACAGTCGATACGGGTGACAACACACTGGCAGCCAGACCAAATATTAGTTCATTATATCCGGTACTCGTTGTAACAGTAGAGATGAAAATCGGCTCCAACACATTGTCATTCTGGGTCACGCAAAAATCCTACATACAAATGCACATTTATTCAAGGCTTCCAACCCATCATAAACGAGGTATTCCAGACCTGTCTGCTTGTGGCATATCAAACCAAATGGATCAGAACAATAAAGAGGAAACTTACAACAGACAAACCAATGTCCTAAACCTTTTAATCACATTTTAAACCAAATTTTCCGAGCCGAAATCACGTTCGTAAGAAATACGATCGTCAGTTATCTTTCATCGTTGACTACGTTAAAAAGCTCGTTTCACAGAAATTCCGGCGTCGGTGTCGGCGTCTTTGGCTGAGAGCGAAAAATTATCATCTCATGCATCACCATAACATTGAGGAATATGCAAACAAAGTAAATATTAAAAACATCCTGGTGCGAGTGAGGATAGAACAGAGGTCATTTGCGTGGCAAGCGGGTATTTTTCCACACGGCCAGTGCGTCACTTGGAAATGCAGTGAAAAAAATTGGTTCCAAATCTGCATGTTACACCACAAATGTAGTCGAAAGACAATAGTCTTGCGTCTGGAGAGAGTGAACAAAACGTTTATTTGATGTTCTGCGCAAGAAAATCGGCGAATGGTATTCTGGAGGCGCTGCAGAGTGCCTCGAGCGTGTAGCGGAGGCGAACGAGCGCATCGAGGCACATTAAACACAAGCGCCATCTGGCAGTTATCTTCAAAAACGAAGGCGTGCAGCCCGCAGAGAAAGATGCGCGCCAGTCTCGGAGGTGATAAGGTGTAGAACGCAAAGCGACGGGCAGGTGCCACCACCGTGACGTCATAGCAAAGCGTTGGAAACACCTTTCTGAGCATCACGTTGCAATGTCAGCGCAGCGCAATAAACGCTACATTCCTTAGAGTTACTTGTGTGTGCCTCTTCTAGCATAAAGGCAGACATACAAAAAAACATCGAAGCATAGTTGTGGCGCCTCAGATAGGCGCAATAATGGTTTTTTAATTGACAATCGCACAGCTATGAACGCTAAACCTTGAGCAATATTGGTGGGCGCTGCGGATGGGGTTGGCCGTGTGGTGCCGTTTGATGTATCGTTATAACGGAAAAACAGACAAATGTACAGACAGACAGACCAATATTTTTTTGTCGAAGGTCCCCAAGAAAGACTATCGTCTTTAATATACCTTCCTCTGCTTGGGAATGCTGTCAGGTAATTTTCACGCTAAACACACGTGCGCTGCATACAACATGTATTGCTGCAGTAATAATACGTGGTACAAGCGTACATTGCGTTCAGGCATCAGAACATGTGATTATCATAATGACTTCATGGTTTAAAGCCAGTCACACACGAAAAAAAGCCACGCACGTTACTGTAGTGGGTGCATAGCAAGTTCGAAAAGATTTGATGCTGATGACCTCAGATGGATGGCGCATAATTTCACGCGCATAATTGTCTGTGCTTTAGAGAATGCAACCCATTACACAGAATGCAGCCAGTTGCGAAAGCTTCACCGACACAATTAGCCATGGACTTTCAATTGGTTGAAGTACGTACTATTGACAAGACACCGCTGTTGCATTCAACTGTGAAAGGCGAAGCTTGTGAGTCCCCCAAATGCCCCGCCGTGGTGGTCTAGTGGCTAAGGTACTCGGCTGCTGACCCGCAGGTAGCGGGATGGAATCCCGGCTGCGGCGGCTGAATTTTCGATGGGGGCGAAGATGCTGTAGGCCCGTGTTCTCGGATTTGGGTGCACGTTAAATGACCTCAGGTGGTCGAAATTTCCGGAGCCCTCGACTACGGCGTCTCTCACAATCATATGGTGGTTTTGGGACTTTAAACCCCGCATATCAATGAGTCCCCCCAATCTTCATTATACCTTTCGAGTCTCGAGCCTTGCGCGAGGAAATAATTTATTGTCACAGCAGCTCTCGTATTTTCGGTTTCTTTATAAAAAGAATGTATAGTACTGAAATGAAACGTCACCAGAGTTCGCATAACGTATTGTTCGCTCTAGCAGTGTTAATTAGAGCGAGATTCTTAAGCCGAAAATGTCATTTCAACGCTGTATGCACAATCAGCCGGCGGTCTTCGCCTTCTTCTTGCGCCTCGTGGTACATAAACTTATGACGCGGACTGTACACAAGCGGGTAATAACGGGCGCTTACCTCGGTGGCGATAGCTGCAGTACTGCAGAACCTGGCTCTCAGCAGCGCATCCCGACGTCGTCGCTTGCGTGGTACCGTTCCGTGGTCAACCGGTACGAGTGGGTGTGGCCTGGTGAGGCTCGACGCCAGCTGCAGCGACTGAGAGCGGCGTGCGCCGGGCCGGAGGCGCGGGCTATTTGCCAGTGCGCGTGTGCCCGCGAGTGGCGACGATGGTGATCGTGGTCAACTACTGCACACGTAACCAAAAGTGGGGGGATCCTTAAGCTTCGCCTTTAAGAGCTGAATGCGATAGTGATATCCTCTATACTTCAACCTATATTAGTGCATGCTTTTTATTGCGATAGCAATTATATGGACACTCTCGGTCGTATTTCGTCATCGGCGTCGATGTTACACACCGTATACGTATATAAATATACGTATATATTATTATTATCATCATCATCATCATCATCATCACCATCATCATCAGCCTGACTACGTCCACGGCAGGACAAAGGCCTCTCCCATGTTCCGCTAGTTAACCCGGTCCAGCGCTTGCTGCTGCCAATTTATACCCTCAAACTTCTTAATCTCATCTGCCCACCTAACCTTCTGTCTCCCCCTAGCCCACCGCTTCCCTTCTCTGGGAATCCAGTTTGTTACCCTTAATGACCAGCGGTTATCTTGTCTACGCGTTACATGCCCAGCCCATGTCCATTTCTTCTTCTTTATTTCAACTATGATATCCTTAACCCCCGTTTGTCTTCTAATCCACTCTGCTCTCTTCTTGTCTCTTAAAGTTACACCTACCATTTTTCTTTCCATTGCTCGCTGCGTCGTCCTCAATTTAAGCTGAACCCTTTTTGTAAGTCTCCAGGTTTCTGCGCCGTAGCTAAGTACCGGCAATATACAGCTGTTATATACCTTCCTCTTGAGGGATAGTGGCAATCTACCTGTCATAATTTGAGAGTGCTTGCTGAATGTACTTCACCCCTTTCTTATTCTTCTAGTTACTTCAATCTCGTGGTTCGGCTCTGCGGTTATTACCGGCCCTAAGTAGACATACTCTTTTACAACTTGAAGTGCACTATTACCTATTTCGAAGCGCTGCTCTTTTCCGAGGTTGTTGTACATTACTTTCGTTTTCTACAGATTAATTTTAAGACCCACCTTTCTGCTCTCCTTGTCTAACTCCGTAATCATGAGTTGCAATTCGTCCCCTGAGTTACTCAGCAATGCAATGTCATCGGCGAAGCGCAGGTTACTAAGGTACTCTCCATTAACTCTTATCCCTAACTCTTCCCGTTCTAGGCTTCTGAAAACCTCCTGTAAGCACGCGGTAAATAGCATTGGAGAAATTGTGTCCCCCTGCCTTACACCCTTCTTGATTGGTATTCTGTTGCTTTCTTCATGAAGCACTATGGTAGCAGTTGATCCCCTGTAGATTTCTTCCACGGAACGACAGAAACTGATACCCAAGAAGCCAATCAATGAACTAGCACTGAGAGGGAAAGTACAGGAATTCAGAGTCTCGCTTTAGAACAGGTACTCAGCTCTTAGTGAGAAAACCAACCTTAGCGTAGATACAATGAATGATAATCTGACGAGTATCATTACGGAGTGTGCAGTGGAAGTTGGAGGCAGGGTAGTTAAACAGGACACTGGCAAGCTTTCCCAGGAAACGAATAATCTAATTAAAAAGCGTCAAATCATGAAAGTCTCAAATACAACAGACAAAATAGAACTGGCAGAACTTTCGAAGTTGATTAACAGGCGTAAGGTATGCGATGTAAGAAGGTTTAACAAGGAGAGAATTGAACACGCTCTGAAAAAACGGAGGAAGCGTCAAAGCAGTGAAGAGGAAACTTGGGATAGGCAAAAACCGGATGTATGCACTAAGGGACAAACAAGGCAAAATAACTACCAATATGGATAGGATAGTTAAAATAGCGGAGTTTTACAGAGATCTGTACAGTAGCCGAGACAACCACGACCCTAATACTATAAGAACTAGCAGTAACTCAGATAACACCCCACCAGTAATGATAGAAGAAGTCAGAAAAGCTTTTGAGAGCATGCAAAAAGGCAAAGCTGCTGGTGAGGATCAGGTAACATCTGATCTGCTGAAAGATGGAGGGCAGATTGTGTTAGAAAAACTAGCCACCCTGTTTACGAGGTGTCTCCTGACGGTTAGAGTACTAGAGTCTTGGAAGAACGCTAACATCATCTTAATACATAAGAAAAGAGATAAGTGCTTGAAAAATTACAGGCCGATCAGCTTGCTCTCTGTAGTATACAAGCTATTTACAAAGGTAATTGCTAACAGAGTAAAGAAAACGTTAGAATTCAATCCACCAAAGGAACAAGCAGGATTTCGAACAGGCTACTCAACAATTGACCACATTCATACTGTCAATCAGGTAATAGAGAAATGCTCAGAATATAACCAACCACTATACATAGCCTTCATAGATTACGAGAAGGCGTTTGATTCAGTAGAAATATCAGCCGTCATGCAGACACTGCGAAATCAGGGCGTAGATGAAGTATATATAAACATTCTGGAAGAAATCTACGTATCTATATACGTATCTATTTATATATATGAAAACGTAAGAAAGAAACCGACCCCCCCCCCCCAAAAAAAAAAAAAAAAGACACCAGTGCGCGTAATCAAACATGGGACCTCCGCGTCGTGAATGCGAGGCGTTAACCACTAAGCCACCGAGGGTACCTCCTCCAACGTTCAAGCGGCAATCTATTCATATCTACCACTCACCGCGGTTGGCGGGTATCTGGGGGGGGGGGGGGGGGACTATCATGTTTTTAGCATTATCAGCAAGATGGCGCAGTGAGCGCGCGGCCGCTCTCATCTCTCACGCGTACTTTGGCCCGCGTAGAGAATAAGGGGGTTACGCTCGATCACGCGCCCTTGTCTTGCAGTGGGGAGAGTCGTACGTCTTGGCTAGCCTATGAGTTTCGTCGGAACGATTTTGTTGTGGTTACTGGGCGCACAAAGGTCACTGCAATCGTTGCGCAGCCTCCGTTTTCGAAAAGGGCATGCTTTTCAGACACAGCGAAGTGACAACCGAGTACGTATAGCGTGCGTCCTTTGTGCGTGAGAAACGCGGAGCACGTTTCGATCTGCTTGCCATTCTGCGCGTGATCTTCTAATTTGTTGCTATCGCGTTAATTGCTTCGCCTTTGCGGCAAAGCTGTGACCTTTTATTGTGCGATGTTACTCGGGAAGTTTAAATTGTGGATTACTTCAATGTAATCGATAAACTTCAAAGTGACTGGTGTCGCTGAACCATTCAAGTATGGCTGCATTCTGTGTAATGGGTAGGATGCTTTAAACTAAGAGCTATTACGCGCGTGACTGAATCTTTTCGTACTTGCTATGTACCCACTATATAGGTGGTCTTAAGGGAATACGCACAGAAACGTGTGTGGCTTTGGTAAAGGGTGGCCGGCTTTGAACCACGAAGTCATTATGTTCTGGCACCCGATGGCAATGTACCACGCAATATTACTGCGATATTACATGTTGTATTGTGAAGCGTGTGTTTGTAAAAAGTTAATCTTACTTTCAGTGCACTTCGAAGCAGAAAAAGTTATTTTCCCCGTGGGTCGAAGCAGAGGCGAGGCTGTGTGGTAGAACTATTGCTTGCCACGCAAAAGACCTGTGTTCGATGCTCGCTTGGACCCGGAAAATTTTATTATTGAATTTATTTGAATCTTTCTCGATTTCCCGTTCGCGCTCTAGATGATTTTCCGCTCACAACCAGCGACGCCTACGCCGACGTCTCAGCACCGGAATTTCGGCGAAACGAGCTCTTTAACGATATCGTGTTAAAACATGGGTACTGGAAGAAACTATAGCTTGTCGATTGGGTCCTGCAGCGGAATGGCTAAACTCACTATGGGGGGATTGCTCTGGAAGTTCGTTCGCCACGGTGGACTATATTGTAACGATGTTGAAGGACTGGGGGTATAATAAAACGTATTTATTAAAGGGCGAACCTGTGCCCACAACTCAAAGGGACTATGGTCGTAGCACGTTACAGCAGAACGGCAAGATGTCTTCTTCTTCTACTTCTTCAAGAAGAGTCCCAAGCGCGTGGCACACATCAGCAGGGGCCAGCTGGGTTCTCGTGCTATCATCATCGTCTCTGTGCGCGTGGTGATGGGCGCGTTGTTTGAATGCAGGCACTATGTCGTGGCATAATCCCCCTCCTCACACGCATCGTCCCGATGCGTCAGGCAATGAATAGATTCGTGGTAGGCGTAGGCGTCACTGGTCTTCCGATGATCTCTCATAGTACGGCTTCATCCGGACTACATGTACAACCTCTGTAGGGTTGCGGCGTTTTGAGCTCCCGTGTATAGCGGATCTGACTTGGTAAGTTACATCGCTTACACGATGGAGTACTTCGTAAGGCCCGAAGTAGTGGCTAAAAAGTTTTTCAGAAAGTCCGGGGCGACGCACTGGGGTCCATATCCATACTTTGTCACCTGGTTGAAAATGCGCTTCGGTACGACGCTGATTGTACCGATAGGAGTCGATACGTTGTTGGCGGCGTATTCTGTATCTCGCCATCTGTCGTGCTTCCTCGGCTCTTTGCAGGAAGTCGTCTAGGCCAGGTGGATTGCTGCTTTCATCATTCAGTGGTAACATGGCATCCAGTGGAGTGGTGACTCTTCGGCCGAATACAAGTTCAAATGGTGTCACTCGCGTTGTTTCTTGAACGGCTGTATTATATGCGAACGTGATGTAGGGCAATATTTCATCCCACAGTTTATGTTCGACGTCGATATACATTGAAAGCATATCAGTCAGAGTTCTGTTCAAGCGCTCCGTTAGGCCATTTGTTTGAGGATGGTATGCTGTAGTTCTTCTCTGGTCTGTGTGGGTCATTCGCATCAGACATTTCATTAGGTCTGCAGTAAAAGTTGGGCCACGATCTGTAATTACCACGCTGGGTGCACCATGTCTGAGGACTATGTTGTTGATGAAGAACTTGGCAACTTCAAGAGATGTTGCAGTGTACAGCGAGTCAGTCTCAGCATAGCGAGTGAGATAGTCTGTGGCTACGACTATCCACTTCTTGTGTGCAGTCGATGTCGGAAACGGGCCTAGGAGATCCATACCAACTTGTTGGAATGGGGCATGCGGTGGTTCTATTGGCTGGAGGAGGCCTGCAGGTTTCACGGATGGAGTTTTGCGTCTTTGACACTCACGGCAAGTTTTCACATAGCGCTGAACTGATGATAACAGTTTTGGCCAGTAGTATTTTAGGTGAATTCTGGCGAATGTACGGCTGACACCCATGTGCCCAGATGTTGGCTCATCATGACATGCGTGCAGAATCTCGTTTCGTAAAGGTGCAGGTACAACGAGTAAAACTTGTCACCATGAGGCTTGAAGTTCCTCTTGTAAAGGACCCCTTCCCGAAGACAGAACGAAGGGAGCCCTCTGGATAAAGTGCGCGGGACTTTAACGTTGAGTCCTTGGAGACGCTGTATAAGCGGCAGCAAATCGGGGTCATTTTGTTGTTGTTCAGCGATTTCTGATGCCTGGACGACGCCTAGAAACGGGAAGTCTTCTTCCTCCGGCTCACTCGTCTCCACTGGTGCGCGTGACAGGCAGTCGGCATCGCTGTGCTTTTTCCCAGATTTGTATACCACAGTAACATCGTACTCTTGTAGCCTAAGGCTCCATCTTGCTAGTCGGCCAGAGGGATCCTTAAGATTCGCCAGCCAACACAGGCAATGGTGGTCACTTACTGCTCGGAATGGTCTACCGTAGAGGTACGGCCGAAATTTACTTATGGCCCAAATGACCGCGAGACACTCTTTTTCGGTTGCAGAGTAATTTGTCTCAGCTTTCGAAAGCTTGCGGCTGGCATACGCTAGCACTTTTTCTTGGCCGTTTTGCCGCTGGACTAGAATGGCTCCGAGGCCGACGTTACTCGCATCAGTGTGAACTTCAGTTTCGGCAGTATCATCGAAGTGGGCGAGGATTGGAGAGGCTTGCAGGCGTGTTCTTAACACATCAAATGCTTCCTGTTGTTCACTTTCCCACCTAAAGGGCACCTCATCTTTTGTCAGATTAGTAAGTGGTTCAGCAATGTTCGAAAAATTTTCCACAAATCGCCGATAGTACGCGCATAAACCCAGGAAGCGACGTACTGACTTCTTGTCTTTGGGTGTCGGGAACTTCGCGATGGCAGCTGTCTTTTCGGGATCTGGCCGAACGCCGTCGGAGCTGACGACGTGTCCGAGGAATCGAAGCTCT
Organism: Rhipicephalus microplus; assembly: GCF_013339725.1. Classification (NCBI taxonomy): domain Eukaryota; kingdom Metazoa; phylum Arthropoda; class Arachnida; order Ixodida; family Ixodidae; genus Rhipicephalus; species Rhipicephalus microplus. The sequence continues at coordinate 112,215,031 of NC_051168.1, read as the reverse complement.
TCAAAAGCGAAGTGGCATTTTTCTGGCTTGATGGTCAAGTCTGCTGAACGAATGGCTTCTAATACTGTGCGGAGTCGCTCTAGATGTTGGTCGAATGTAACGGAAAATACGACAACGTCATCCAAGTACACCAAGCAGGACTGCCATTTCAGTCCCGCGAGGACAGCGTCCATCATTCTCTGAAACGTAGCTGGCGCTGTGCACAGGCCGAATGGAAGCGCTTTAAATTCGTAGAGTCCGTCTGGGGTTATGAATGCCGTCTTTTCACGGTCGCGCTCATCCACCTCAATTTGCCAATATCCGCTCTTGAGATCAAGGGAGGAGAAGTATTTCGCACTCCGTAGTCGATCGAGTGTATCATCGATACGCGGCAGAGGGTATACATCCCGTTTCGTTACGCTGTTCAGTTTCCGATAGTCGACGCAGAATCGAAGGCTGTTATCTTTCTTTTTAACAAGCACTACAGGAGACGCCCATGGACTGCTGGAAGGCTGGATCACGTCATCTGAAAGCATCTCCTCCACTTGTTTCTTGATGACGTCTCTTTCCTTTTGCGATACTCGATATGGGTGTTGGTAAATCGGTCTCGTGGCTTCTTCTGTTATAATCCTGTGTTTTGCAATAGCCGTTCGTCGCACCTTAGAGGACGTTGAAAAGCAGTCCGAAAACTCTTTTATAAGGGCAAACAATCGTTTCTTTTGATATTCTGGGAGCCTATGGTTGACGTTAACTGATGCGTCGACGTTGCAGGTCTCTTGTGGAGTGGTTGGCGTTGTCGCTAAACTGCATAGTTCAGTCGCCATGCAGAACTCGTGGAAATAGGCGATAGCCATACCTTGCGCGATGTGCCAACATTCATTCCCAAAATTCGTAAGGAGGACCAACTGAGCGGCCATTCGTTAAGTGAACAACACCCCTTGCCACGCAAATTCCTTTGTTTAAAAATAGCTCTACGTTTCCATCCGCTATTCCTTCGTGGTCACAAAATGCCTTATTTTCAACAAGCACCCATTACACTACAGCGAGGTGGCACTGTGACGTCATCATCAACAACGCGCAGAGCAGTAAGACGTCGCTTTTCCGATTCCTCCACCGACATAGCTTGTTCTGTCGAAAACGTTACACTGGATCTGCGCAGATTAATTATGGCTCCATTGGCTTGCAGAAAATCCATTCCTAGTATAAGCTCCCTTGAACAGTCCGGCAGCACGATGAAGTCAGCAACGTAAGTAAAGCCTCTTATTTCGAGCCTTGAGGTGCATCTGCCGAGCGGTGTAATAGTGTGGCCACCTGCCGTGCGTATCTGTGCCCCACTCCATTTTGTTACAACCTTTTTCAGTTTCTTTGCCAATTTGTGACTCATTACCGAATAATCAGCGCCGGTGTCAACTAAAGCATTCAGCTCGTATCCGTCTATTTTCAACCGCAAATCTGAAGTAATCTTCGCACTGCTGCGCTTATCCTCTGTAAACATAGCATCGTCACCTTGAAACCGCAATGGAGGATCTTCGCAACTGTCGTTATCAGCGGCCTCACCTCCACAGGTCGCTTGCTTCAGTTTTCCTGGTGTGGGCTTGTAGAACGGTGCCCAGACCGTGCGGAAGAAGCACGTGGGCTGGGTGATCGGTAACGCCTGGGCGACGGCGATCTTGGCTGATGTTGGCGTGGAGTGAGTGGGCTCTGGCGCGCGGACAAGTACTCTTCGATCTCGGTTGGCCGTTCACCGTTTCGAGGGCATGGTGCGTACAACGGAAAGCCCCTTAATCCTGCCTGTCGGTAAGGGCAGAACCTATACAGGTGACCTGCTTCCCCACAATGGAAACACAAAGGCCTGCGCTCATGGTCACGCCAGATGTCACTTTTCCGGGGCCTTTGATCCACGTAGCGAGCTACACCACGGGCTCGTGGCAGGTAGGTAGCCATCGGTTCCAGTGGACGAGGTGCGCTGCGTACCGTTTGTGGGCAAGGAGAGTGTGGTATAAGGCGTCGCTACCGACTACAGCGCTGTGCGGTGGCACGCGCTCGGTGGCCGCCACGGGGAGAAGGAAGAAGATGAAATAAACAAGATGTCTCCGTTTATGCTGTGCTATTCATTATGTACGATGTAACATATTTTGGCGACGAGGATTCACCAGCCCATGTGCTACCGGCCTGAACCTCATCTGTGCCCTCGTTTATTGCCTACCATCTTCTACGATGAGTATTTCGGGGCTACAGCCGCCACCTCCGTTCCTGTCGTCACCTGGACACCCGGACATTCCATGGGAGCAATGGATCCAGGCTTTCAAGAATTACATGGTTGCTTCGGGCGCCTTCGACCTACCTGCCATTCGTCGGAAGGCGATCCTGCTCAACTGCTTGGGCTTGGAAGGACAAACGTATCTTCCAGACTCTGACGACTACTGACGACCCGTGCCTCGTGCCTGCGAGCGCTGCGGCAGGTACACTGACGTCCCCTAGTCCTGATGTGTTCGACCGCGCCATCGCGACGCTGGAAGGTCACTTCAAAACCACGTTGAACGTCACTGCAGCGCGTCACCGTTTCCGTCAACGTACGCAGGCCCCAGGTGAGACTGCGGCTGATTACGTCACCGCGCTGAGAAGTCTTGTAGGAGCATGCAATTTCGGTGATCTAACGGACGACATGATACGCGACCAGCTCATAGAGAAAACCACAAGTGGATACTTACGTGAACGCCTTCTGCTGGAAGAGTCTCTCACGCTTTCTAAGGCTCTTACCATTGCCAACAGCATGATCAAGCGACTAATGAAGCAAGAGAACTTGCACAAAATGACTTGCAAGTTCATCGTGTAAAAGATACTTCAAATCACAGAGAACGGCATTGTAGCACATGTACTTGCTATAACATGCACGGTCAAAGTCGCATATCTCCGAAAGAGCAAGTATGTTATCGTTGTGGTTCTACGGCACACCTTGCAAATAGCTCTCTGTGCAAGGCCAAAGCACATAGGTGTCGACAATGTGAGAAAATTGGCCATCTTGAAAAGGTGTGCAAGTCATTGCGGAAGTTTGAGAAGAATGTTCAGCATGTAGCGGAAGGTAACGATACAGCTGATCCAGACGACCATTTAAGTGTTTGTCAGATCTGGAGCCGTAAGAAGGGAATTTACGCAGCGTTGGAAATAGAAGGAATTTCTGTACCATTTTTGATCGATACAGGATCATCGGTTTCGATCCTGGCCGAAGAACTTTACCAACGCTATTTTTCTAAAGCGTATCCACTGAAGTCTACATCCGTCCAGCTTCTCGATTATTCAAAGGCAGCAATTCCTATACAAGGATGCTTCATTGCTACTGCCTCATTTCACGGCCGATGCACTTCTGTTCTACTATACGTTGTGCCTGGGGGGAACGACCATTCTGGGATTAGACGGCATCGCTGCTCTGGATATGAAGATCCAAGGGTCACCGCTCAGGTGTCTTCTAATGACGCAAGAAACTCCGGTGCTACCTCCAGAATTACGTTCTGAGTTTGAGCACCTATTTGCAAAAGAGCTGGGAACTGTGAGAGGTTTCACTCACAAGGTCAGAGTTCGCGCGTCTGTACAACCGGTGGCCAGCAAACTGAGACGACTGCCACTTGTCATTCGCGAGCAAGTCTCGGCAGAAGTTCAGAAATTAGAAGCCCAGGGCATCATTGAGCGTGTCGACTCTTCTGAGTGGGTCTCCCCTATTGTCGTAGCCAGAAAAAAAGACGGCTCGATTCGCATGTGTGTTGACTTACGGGAGCCAAACAAAGCTGTGGTAGTAGACAGTTTTCCTTTGCCACAAACTGAGGAGCTCCTGAACAGCCTGGCTGGGGCACAGCGTTTCTCGAAGCTAGACTTAGCTTCTGCATATCACCAGTTACCGCTCAGTTCAGAGAGCCGTGACCTTACCACGTTCATCACTCACGATGGACTATTTCGCTTCAAGAGGGTTTGCTTCGGACTGGCGTCGGCGCCATCAGCGTTCCAGAAAATGATGCACATGATCTTGAAAGGGTGCAAATGTGTCCTATTTTACATTGATGACATCATCGTGTATGGGCGATCCCGAGAGGACCATTTGGGAAACTTGCGCGCTGTATTGCAACGTCTTTCTGATGCTGGCCTCCGGCTCAACAACAAGTGTGTCTTTGACGTGGCAGAGTTGACTTTTCTAGGTCACGTTGTGAGCGCCAAAGGATTATTTCCGTTGATGTCATCCATTGAGGCGATAACAAAGGCACCATCACCTACAAATATTAACGAACTCCGCTCGCTACTGGGGCTTGCAGGCTTCTATTCCAAGTTCATTCCTCATTTTTCGGATGTTGTCGAGCCAATGCGCGCCTTGCTACGAGGACAAGCCTCTTTCGTTTGGAGTGCGGCAGCACAGAGCAGTTTGGAGCGCCTGAAATCTCTGCTCACATCTTGCGAAGTGCTTCATCTTTTCGATCCTCACTTGCCTGTGTTCGTTACAACTGATGCTTCAGGATATGGATTAGGTGCAGTACTTCAGCAAGACAACGGGACCTCACTGCAAACTGTCGCATTCGCCTCCCGCACACTTCAACCGCATGAGCGGAAATACTCAGTCGGCGAACGTGAGGCCCTTGCCTGTGTTTGGGCTTGCGAACACTGGCACGTTTATCTATGGGGACGACCTTTCATCTTACGAACGGATCACGCAGCGCTGGTTACGCTTCTTTCGACGAAAGGCACCGGTCACCGACCATTAAGGATTGCGCGCTGGTCCTCACGGTTGCTCTGCTACAACTATACCGTCGAATACAGGAAAGGTAGCGAAAACGTCGTGGCTGACGCTCTCTCCAGGCTACCCGTCCAGAGTTTAATCCGCGATGCACCAGAAGAGGAATTTATCTGTTTGTTGTCTCCCGTAGTTACCATGCCAGAACTTCAAGAAGCAAGTGCCAATGATCAGATTATCTGTGAAGTTAAGCACTTCACGACTACTTCTTGGCCTGACAAGAAATCACTGTCAAAAGAATTGCTACCTTACTTTTACGTGAAGGCTGAACTCTCTGTTGTAAGTGATATCCTATGCCGGGGTGACAGGATTGTCGTGCCTGCAACTTTGACACGCCGCCTTATGGATCTGGCCCACGAGTCACATCCAGGCATTAGTCGTACCAAAGCTCGCCTGAGAGAGTCCTATTGGTGGCCATGCATGGATAGTCACATTGAAGAACTGGTGCGCACATGCGTGATTTGCCAGTCTTGTGACAAGTCCGCACGTACCTTTCCAGCGCCACTGCAACCTGTTCCTCTTCCTGACGCGGCGTGGGAAAAAATTGCCATCGACATTGTGGGACCTTTCACGCAAGCTTCGGCCGACTGCCGTTTTGCGATTACTGTTATTGACTATTATAGCAAGTGGCCTGAAGTGGCGTTCGTGCGAGATGCGACCACGTCTACAGTGAAGAAGTTTTTACTTGAACTTTTTGCGCGAGAAGGCTACCCACGTAGTATTGTATCCGATCATGGACCACAGTTCTCTTCAGCAAGCTTTGACGAGTTTCTCACGGAGCGTGGAATAACGCACTACAACTCTTCCGTGTATTACCCACAAGCTAACGGCTTGGTGGAGAGATTCAATAGGGTGCTGAAGTCGTACATTCAACTAGCCCTGCTTGAACGTCGTGACGTACGAACAGCCATGCTTGATTACCTGCAAGTATATCGCTGTACGCCTCACGCGACTACTGGTGCGACACCCGCTGTTCTTCTTCATCGACGCCAACCTCGCACCAGACTTGACATATTGGGATTGCCTGACAGATGCTTCAGCACGGTACCGTCAAGGGCGATTGAACAGCTACGAGAGCATGTCAAAAAGAAGCAAATGATCTCGAAGAGCTACACCGATGAAAAACGTGGAGCCAAGGAACCCAGTTTCGTCGTTGGTGATTACGTGCGCGTTAAGACAACTGCAGCTCACGGTAAGCTGTCTTCACAATGTTCCGCGCCCAAGAAGATCATTGGAAAACGGGGACCGGCCTCGTACCTTTTGGACGATGGGCGTGTGTGGAACGCATCTAAGTTAATCGCAGTTCACCCCGGAGCGGTCAACAAAATGAAATCGGGCACCCCTGCTGTTATGAACTGGACACCTGCATTTAATCGGTCTTCTCATGCATTACAGCCTGAAACCTCTGCTCTTATGAACTGGTCCCCTGCATCTGATCGGTCATCTAGTGCGCCCCAATGGGACACATCAAGAGCGGATGGTCATGAAAGGGCAGACCCCGTATCATCTCCACCAGACGGCACGCAAGCTTTGACCAGTCCAGGATTTAATGCGCCTGCAAGGAAAAGCAAGCGTAAAAAGAAGACCCCAAAGAAATTGAAGGACTTCGTTAGGAAGTAGACAAAAACAGTTTTGTGTGTTTCTACCATTTATTTTTTATTTTATTTTATTTTTTTTGCAAGAGGGGATATGTGGTATAAGGCGTCGCTACCGACTACAGCGCTGTGCGGTGGCACGCGCTCGGTGGCCGCCACGGGGAGAAGGAAGAAGATGAAATAAACAAGATGTCTCCGTTTATGCTGTGCTATTCATTATGTACGATGTAACAGAGAGGCCATCGTAACTGCTGCATTGGTGTGCGCCGCGGGTTGTCTGAGTACTTCAGAGTACGTTGGTATGCGTTGGATCGGCTGTGGCGCACGCTCCGGCTCACGTATCATCTGCCTCAGTTCATCTCGTACTACGTCGACTACAGACAGTGTTGCTGTAGTGTGAGGTGCTTGCAACTTGCTGAGCTCTTCCCTGATCACCGACCTGATGAGTTCTCGCAGAGCGTCCATGTCACTTCGCTGGCGTCCAGGGAAGACATTGGCAGGTGCATAGTTTATGTCTCGATTGTACTGTCGAGCCCGCTGTTCTAGCGTTTTCTCTATGGCTGTCGCTTCCGTATGAAACTCCGCAACTGTTCGTGGTGGGTTGCGGACGAGAACGGCGAATAGCTCTTGCTTCACCCCACGCATGAGGTGGCGTAGCTTCTTGTCTTCGGTCATATGGGTATCTGCGCGCTTGAACAGGCGGATCATGTCCTCGATATACATTGCGACACTTTCGTTGGTGAGTTGGTTCCTGGATTCGAGCGCAGCCTGCGCCTTTTCTTTGCGATCCGCGCTGGCATAAGTCACCAGAGCTTGTCGCCGAAATTCATCCCAGGTCGTAAAGGAGGTTTCATGGTTTTCATACCACGTCTTTGCGAAGTCCTCCAAAGCAAAGTATACGCGGCGGAGCTTCTCTCTCTCGTCCCAACCGTTCAAACGTGCCACTCTCTCAAAGAGGTTCAGCCAATCTTCTACGTCTTCATACGAGTCGCCATGAAATACTGGTGGCTGGTGAGGCTGATTTATCACCACTTGGGCTGGTGTTACATGACTTGTCATGGTGGCGGCGTCCATTGACTGAGTTCCCCTTGGCGTAAAGTGGAGTGGGCTGAATTCTGGTGAATCACCTCGAAGACGGCGACTGGTCCTCTGATGCACAGGTGTCGGCTCCGCAGTATCAACTGGCTGGTGGTCGGGGCTACGCTGTCTTGCGTTCGTAGGGCTTTGATTCATTACCCAGCACTTCCACCAGAAATGTAACGATGTTGAAGGACTGGGGGTATAATAAAACGTATTTATTAAAGGGCGAACCTGTGCCCACAACTCAAAGGGACTATGGTCGTAGCACGTTACAGCAGAACGGCAAGATGTCTTCTTCTTCTACTTCTTCAAGAAGAGTCCCAAGCGCGTGGCACACATCAGCAGGGGCCAGCTGGGTTCTCGTGCTATCATCATCGTCTCTGTGCGCGTGGTGATGGGCGCGTTGTTTGAATGCAGGCACTATGTCGTGGCAATATAGCTGTTACGCTGGTGGACTATGACCCAAGAGTCGCAGACTCGAACCCTCGGCATCGGCGGCCTCGTTTCAGAGGAAGCAACATTCTAGAGGCCACTGCGCCTAGATTTTATACACCATCTCAGAAGGTCCCTTCCGACACAGAGCTTCTTTATAGTATTGTAGAAAACGCTATGCATTGCCGAACCTACAGGCTCCATAGGCGTCAGGAAATGCGAAAATCACCATGATGTGCTAATCCGCGCGGTGTCGTCTGCTCAGCGTCCCCGCAGCGTATAGCGTCTGCAGGCATGCAGTAATCAAGTGAAGTGAGGGGACGGCACTGCTCTAAGAAAAAAAAACAAAAACAAAATGGCGACAACATTGATGCTGGTGGCCACCAACGTTAGGTGCTCACCGCCTCGAATCTATCAGGTCGTCGTGGGGCATTGTGTGTCTCTAAATTTCCAAACTGACACTTGTAATATTTATGTCCCGAAGATTGGCTTCTGACCCGCAGTCACGGCCGCGGCAGACGCATTTCCGACGGAGGCGAAAATGCGAGAGGCCAGTGGGCTCAGCGCACGTTAAGTAATCCCAGGTGGTCAGAATTTCCGGAGCCCTCCACTCACAATCATACGGTGGTTTCGGGACGTGAAGCCCTAACAATTATTATTACTGTCCCGACGATTCGGCAGCCATGCTTTGGTGTCAGTATTGCGCCATTTCTAAGAACCACGATGAAATTTTCGGTGCGTTATGCTCAGCAGGCGTGGCAAAAGAAACAACTCACCTCGCCGATAACGAAAAAAAACCTCGTTGATGCTTTGTACCCGACGTGAGGTGTCCCCAAAGGATGGCTCATTCCGCAATTTCTCTGTAGCTGTCAGCGCAGTGGTTGAGTAGCAAGCACAAGTTCGGTTCAAAGATGTGGTCGCGTCTGTATCGGTGCTGCCATGTTGATTTGTAACCATATAGATATAGGGGGCTACAGATACAAATAAATGCATGCGACGTAAATGCACAAAAGAATAAGCATACCAAGTGTCGATATGACATAGCACAAGCCAAACAGGCGCATATGTGTCAGCCCTGTAATTGTTAAAGGTACACTAAAAGAAACAGCGACTTGGTTTAGATTGATAAAGTGCACTCTCAGAAGTCTATTGCCATTAGTTTCCCTGTCGCAAGCTCAATGCTAGCAGAGAAGATGAAGGTTGAATTCTAATTTTTAAATTTTGCGCTGAAACTCCGCTCGTGACGTAACAAATTGCAAAATTTATTTTTTCGTATTTTCGCGGCATAGGCTAAATGAAATTCTCCGAAGCTCCATATCCTAAGCTTATGGCACCCATGAATGACAATGTACTCAATGTTTATTGAGTAGAAGTTATCTAGGACCTAGTACGCGCCTTTAAAATTCACTACGTCAAATTGTTTGGTGCGGAAATCTCGCCGGTGGCGTTTCCGCCCGCATTTTCTTTTCGCGCGTTTCCTCGCCTACGAAGCGTCACGTCGCGGTAAGATTTTTCTGGGTTTGTGAAATTGTACTTTAATAAATCACAAAAAATCGTTTTGCTCTTTAGTTTAGTGTCCCTTTAAGCGTTTATATCATGGACTATGTTTGCTGCGGAAGCATGTGGGCTGAACGGTAATGGCGAGATTAGGCTGGTGTTTCGAGAGCTCTCCACTACGGCGTTTCTCACAATCACGTCCGTCATTTCGGCTCATGAAACGCCCATTTTTTTTCTGATCTTAGCACTCGTAGCAGGACTCCGTCACGTGCAAGAGGAAGTACAAGATGTATACACATGCGTGAAAGATACACTATCATATTTGCACAAAAGGCCAGCTTTAATTAAATAGTTTGTTCATAGCCTTTGCGAGTCAGAGCAGGCGTACCTTGTGCCCTTGATACAAGACTTCACAAGGCTTGAACCAAAGGCAGTATTTTATTTCCAAAGAAAAGCGTACCTATAGTCACATTTGTAGTGCCGTAAGCCCGAAGCAGAGTGACGGGAGTAAGATGTAACATTTCGTCGGAATATAAGGGGTATATTTATGGACCCGTGTCATTTGATAAAATGTACATTGTAGAGTGCACAAAACAAAATTCAGTTAAAAACATGAAGGCGAACAAGTATATCGACAGAAAAAACATTCGCCTGTCGTCAAACTAAAATCTGCAGAACACTTCCCTCGTGATGAAGCACAGGGGTCATGCTCGAACGCTGCTGTTCAAAGCTGGTCGAGCAAGCAACAGATATACCATCACAGTAACTGAAAAGAAAGTCACTATCGCCTGTTCCTGCCGTAACTGTCAGACACACGTTGTGTTCTATCGCAGCTGAAATGGACTACTCTGAGCAGTGGTGGTACTTGCGGATGGGCTTTGGTAAAACGTAGACAGCCTTCTTGCGCCGACAGACCATCCTTGTTCCATTTAACACGACGTGGGCGTGGTGAAAAAAATGTCAGCCGTGGAAGCAATTTTTTTTCGGCCTACGGAACTTCAGGCACTGCATGACGTGGTCACACGGGAAGAGTGCATACGCCAAAAGAACAGTAGGATACGTCACGAAGAACAGTGCACATTATTACACATATTCACTTCACGCCGTGCGGCGCGGTCAAGCCTATGAAGTTCGAGCAGTCGCACAGCCAAAGCTTGTCTGCGGTGGGCAACCAAAAAGGGTCGTCAAGGCGCGGCGAACCGTCGTCCCCCAGAAACGAAGTCCTCGGGAAAAAAGTGTGCTCCACGCCCGTCACCGGGTAGTGGACGTGAAGGTGCACCATGTCGAGCGACGGGCAGGCCTTCCGCATGCAGAAGAGGCCCACTAGATCGATGGCCCGTTCTACGTCGGTCGAGTCTGTGCGTCCAGTCAGACAGAGGCGCTTCATCATGGGTGCGGCGGGCATGCCGAAGAATACGTTGAAGCGGTTGAAAGACGTGGCACCTCTCGAACTTGGCCACGTGGAGCTGAGGCCAGATGGAAACGAGCGGTTCGACGTTCTCGTCCCCTCCTACGCACCAGACGCCCAAGTTGCGCAGTCGCAGTTCCCGAATCGAGGCACAGCCGGACAAGAAGCGCAGATTGCGAACGCGGTATAGCTCGCACAGTGTGAGGCGTTCCAGGCTGTCCAGGTAACGAAGTGGTGCCAGGGCGTCGTCGTCGCACGTGGTGTCCAGAAGGCAGATTGTACAGTTGGGGGCTATCTGCGGAAAGAAACGGACGTCCAACTCACGGAGCTTGAAGGACGCACGACCCAGAAGCGAGAGATGGTGCGGATGGCACAGAGCGCAGGCGGAAAGCGCCAAGGACCGGATGTGGTCCAGACCTCCGTTGGCGAGCATGGAACTCCACTTGAAGTCCTTGCCGAAGTGGAACGCGGACAGGTTGAGCTCCACGAGGTTGACGCAAGAACGGAGGAAATTGCACAGGGACGCCTGGTTGCGAATTTTGCCCTGAAACGAGGCAGCTACACCACTGGCTGGCACGATTGCGAGGTACTTGATACGACGGAACTTGTTTCCGCGCCACCATTCGTTCAGCCGGCTCATGGTCTCGTACTGGAAATCGCCGATGAAAACTGTCAACTGGTCGTGCTCAGTCGCAGTTCTCGGCATAGATGGAATCGAGCCTGCCGATAGAGACCCAACTGCGACTGCGCGAAGGAAACATTCGTAACGTGACACTCTTGTGCACTTCGAAAGACAAACCGAAGTCTTCGAAGTCGTCTCCTTGTGGATCAGCGGCGACTTCCGGCAGCACTGCGTCGGTGGGAGTGCGGTCCGCAGTGTAGGTGAACTCTTCGAAGCGGTCATCCGCGCCCTCGCGGTAGGCGCGCAGGACTTCGAGTGCCATATTAGAGACTCTGGAGGGCTCGGTTACGCTTTGACGCTCGTGAAAGTGCAGCGACTTGAGAGCGTGGCAGTGCCGCAAGATTCGACAGATGAATTCCTCGTTTACGACCGTAGAGACGGCCTCGACGTACATAGACTTAAGTTTCGGCGGCATGATGGAACAGTAGCAATGAGACGAGCCCTCCCGATCCTCAACTATGAAATCGGGTGCTACGACGCTGACAGCGTTGTTTTCAGGCACGGACCAGTGCAGGCACTCCAATTTTCGTAATTTCTTCCAGAGAAGCAGAACCACTGCTCTAGAAAGGATTCGGCTGTGGACACAGCGTAGCACGACGAGGTTCGTGCACTGCGATATCGCTTTGACAAGCATCTCCGATGTGGCCCTGACGTAGAAAGCGGACGTCTAACTCCTACTACGATGTCGGTTCTGGGAGGGACCATTAGGGCAGTCAAGACATCCGGCGAATCACGCAGGGTGAAACGTACGCGGCGCATCCAGGGTGCGTCGTTGACGATCTTCTCCACCCGTTGGTACAAGTTGGCTAATGTTAGCCGGCACTCCCAGTCGAGCATCTCCAGTATGGCCCCCAAGAGATCATCGGGAAGCCACAGAAGATTACATTTTCCTGATGCAGATGAAGATTAGCGATGGCGTGGGTGACGGAGACTGCGGTGGCTTCTTCGTAAAAAGGCGGCGTTAGCTTCTCCTGGGGTGGCATATCGAATATGCGTATGCTTTCTGGCTGCCCGAAGTCTTCGCGCACGCCGCAGTGGTTTCGCTTAGCGGAAATACGGCTTGTTCCAAATGACTCTTGGTCGCTTTGCAGGCTGTACTGAACTGACAGCAATTTTTTGCACACTAGTATATATAGGGCTGCCCTTCAGGGACTCAACAGAGAGTGTGCTAATATTATGTAACCGAAACGTGTCTTACAGATAGGAACACCGCGATAACTCGGACAGCATTTACATTACTACGCCCTGTAGATAAGATGCTGACGTGATGTGCAACGCCGTTACCGGATGGTATTGTGACGGTAACCCTAACACTCGCCAGCGCTTGCGCTCACTAAGATACACCAGTGCTCTCCCTCTCCCCAAGCCGTGATGCAACACTCGTTTGCACACACCCTCCTCTGCCCAAAGAGAAAATGCTGCGAATTTGGTTTAAATCACAGCTAATAAAGCTATTTTTTGCTATTTTGCTGAAAATACTCTGCCCGACGAAACCAAATTTTTGAGCCGGTCAACATAATTTCACGCTTCTCGTTCACTGTATGCAATGACACCACCCTTTCGAGAAGAAGACGCGTGAATTGACCAAGGCCTCATTTACTTTGTCAGACACACCCTAACGAAAAAAAAAACGAAAAGTGAAGCTACTTAAGTTCTATGGGAAATCACTTATATATGTTTTAGCTGTAGTACAGAAAGTGTATGACAAGGCGACCGCCGCACAACTGATAGAGCATCGGACACGTAATTGGAAAATCGGAGATTGTCCCCAACATCGACAAGCTGATTTCTAACGCACTTTAATTTCTTTCTATTGACGTCATAATTACTATTATACAGTGGAAGGCTACAAGTAATGTCTCCTATACCTTCCTTAGCTCTTTATTTGTTTGGTGGTTTCATTAGGTTATTGGCTTCATTTTCATTGGGGCTGTAGCATTCTACAAGGCAATTGAGCTGCTCAACAAAAATTTATGCACAACGTGGCGATGCCTTCGTGATCTCTGCCCTGTACGTGGACGAGAAGCACCGCTATTGTGCATGAGTTGCTGCGCGGACAAGCTACCTTGTAGTTTAACGAAGCTTTTTGTTAGGCTAGTTGACATGCTTACCGAAGTTCAAAAAGACGCATACCACCGCGAAAGAAATTTCTGTTCTGTCCTGAATTTTTTTCTCGATGGCACGCGCCTTATTGCCTTGTATTTACTGGAACTAGTTTGGTGCTCAAGAAATGCAGATCCAGAGGCATGGACGAGCTTGGCCGGTCTCCTTTTATTGTTCGCGTACTTGATTGGTCAGTTTTGTAGCTGTTTTGTAAGTACAAACTTTTGTGAATTCCACGCCCCTTTGTGAGCCTTAGCCAACTCACTCGAAGAAGAAACCCAGCTGGTAGCGAGAGCTGTGGCTTTCTGGAAGAGAAAAACTACTCCGAAGACAATGCATAAAAAGTACCGAATAAAGACATTTATACAGCGTCAAGCTAACCAGTTTTTCGTGTCCCGCGGTAGTTAAGAAACGAACGGTGAAAACTCGTTCATTGTCTAATCAGAACCCATGCCTTGCGCTGGCTGATTATCAAGAAAGCCTAAAATTGATATGCCAATGCAATTATTCCTTCCCGGTAGCCACGCGAGCTTATCGTGCTTTTCCAGACCCTCTCCGAAAGACGACAATGCTATAGAGACGCAGCTGGTCGCACCTCGAGCTGCACACCACGATTTTGGCGAAACAAGGGGGGATGCGTCACTAATGGGGGGGGGGGGGGGGGGGCTAGAGGTTGAAAGAGATTAAAAGACTCTGTTTTTGGAGCTCTCATTGGGGGCACATGTGACTGAGACACGCAGATGCGTTCGCATCTTGTGCGCTCGAGTGTGTGGCTATTGCACTAAAGTGTCTGTCAATGTTCTAAGTATAGGGAACAGCATTACAGCAGACTGCCCTTGAAAGTGGGTCGCTATAGAAGATGGAGATGTCGTTACTGAACGAAAGAAACGATAAATCTAGGCATTCGTAAAAATCCGTCGAATTTTCTTTTCATCCGGGAGTCAGTATACGGTACTCAAGAAAATCAGATCTACGGTAAAATGCATAGCTCTGGCCCCGTGGAAGCGTGGCTTCGTCCGTTAATGCCACCTCGTGGCGTTCGCCTCTCTATCAGCAGTGCGACGCTACCGTCTACAGCCAGTTACGACCAATGCGAAATATCACAGAGGAAGGAATGCGAAGGAGATGCTACAACGTCACAAGCCGTATGTGAGGAACAGTAAAGGACCCCTCTCGCAAGGTTGGTCAAGCTTCAGCGCGCTCACGCAATATATATACGGTGCCAGGAATATGTTTTAGGCACTATAACGCAAGCTGCAACTGGTGCCGGCGAAAGGGAGGCGAGCCGATGTCGGAGGTGAAGTTCGGAGGCGCTAAAGTTCTAGGGGCTTTAAGAGGCGCTGCGCGGCAGCGCCACCTCCAGCTGATACACGAGCTGGAAAAGCGAAGCTTTCGTGCCTATTAAGAGCAAACGTTCTGCAGTACTCGCTTGCAATATGCCTGCGTGCCACTTGCAGCCTAATTACGGCCCATACTCTGCATCTACAATTAACTTGCAGCTTTGTACTCTCTGTCAATCGGTAGAATGAAAGAGATCTAACGGTTACGACTCTTGGACAGATAATCGCTACGGACATGCTGTCTTTTTTTTCTTCTTATGCAGGGATAGTAAGCTCGGGTTACGGAAGATAATATCACAGTGAGAATTCTAATTGATTTTCCTATTTAGCAAGATGAAGCACCTGCGAATCATTCTTTGTGACGATACGTTCGCACAAGTATCGTTCGTAGCAGCGCGGGTCAGCATATAATTTGGCTACATTTGGGCCAACGCTTTTTATTTGGACTATAGCTTATCTGGATGTTGGTTACTCGGCACCTAGCCCGACCTGGAGACACCGGTGCAGAGGCTGACGTCACAGCCACGGCAATGGATTTTTGGTGGCCACGATTATTTTCCGCAGCACCGAGAGGATTACGGCGGTGTTTAGGAAGCCTTCTGTGAAATGGTCTACATAGACAATGCGCCTTCAGCATTCCACTGCAGTAGAAACACTCGTCCACCCGTCGCGGTAATCAGGGAGAAAGAGAGAGAGAGGAGACACCATGCTTGGAGTCACATCGTCAGGGTGCCGTATCTGACCGAGATAATGGTGTCCCACGTTTCAGCCAAAATGTGCGATTTCGAGCCGAAGGACACGCTTCAGTCACAGAAACTTCGTGCGCTTCACTTCTTAGTGGCACGCCTACATACACGTATTCTGCTATCCAGCGAACCTATGAGCCTGTCACTGCGGCCTGCCCTGACATTTCACGCCAACTTCGCAAGTAAGCCTCAGCGCTGTTAGTCAGCTGGAGCGACTGACTGGGTCAGACTTCAATATGCTTTCAAAGCACAAGAAGGAGTCGGTGCGGATTCAAGCATGCGCAGCAGCGGCCATGACCAGCACCGTCGAATCCCTTCGACCGCACCAAGATGGCGTTCTCCGCCTTCCCGACAATGTCCTGGGCGCCATACTTGAGCTGCTCGGCTGGGAGCAGCGGCTGGCGGTGGCGAACACCTGTCAAAGGCTGTCGGACCTCGTCAACGGTGGCCCGTGGGTGCAATGCGCGCGTTTCACCCCGCAGGATACGCCAGCCGTCTTCACCGCCGTGATGGTGCGACCGAGAACCGACGTAATCGCCGAGTTAGACCTGAGCTTCTACGTCACCGGCCAAATCGGAGAGGCTCGCCGAAGCGATTTCGCAGTGCACGAACCTCATCGTGCTGCGCTGCGTTCAAAGCCGCATCCGTTCCACCACCGTGCTACGCCTTCTGAAGGACAAGCTACGGAAGTTGGAGTGCTTGCACTGGACGGTCGGCTCTGCAGACGACGAAGTGCCCGCTTACCCAGCAAGGGATGCGGAGGGCTCGCTTCGTTGCGACTGCTCGGTCATGCCTCCAAACCTGAAGACGATGTACGTCGAAGTCGTGCGTCTTCCCGAAAACGTCAACTTCGTCTGCGGGTTGCTCGGGCACTGCCACGCCCTGAGGTCCCTGCACTGTCACGAGCGCAAAGGCGCAGTCGAGCTCTCCGACTCGGGACTCTCCGCTATTGAATACCGAATATTTGCGAGCTATCGCGATGCATCCGGTCGACATTTCCAGAACTTTACTTACACGACTGAGAGAATTCCCAGCAACGACGCGCTGCTGACGCGGCTGAAAAATTCTCGCGCGCCACAGGTGAACGTCTTCAGTGCTCTCGGCTCGTGCGTCGATGTATGCGGCAGCATCGTCGTGCAAATCGGTCCACCGATACGGAATTGCGTCACACTCGGCGAACTTGATTCGGCGAATGTAGAGAGCACGCTGAGTCGTTGGCAGCTCACCATTCTTCTCGACGAGTCCGGGGAGGATGCCATCACCCGTCTGAAAAACATCTGGCTAGGCAGGAAGTTCGGCCGTCTGACATCCCTAACGCTCATGACGCTCCCGGAGTCGGCCGCCATGTTCGCTCGTAGCGTGCGCAATCAGTCTTGCCTGTGCAACTTCCTCCGGTCTTGCGTCGCCCTAGTGGAGCTCAACTTTTCGTCGTTCCACTTCAGTCCGCACTTCAACTGGAGTTTCATGCTCGCCACCGGAGGTCTGCACCAGATCCGGTCCTTGGCGCTTGCCGCCTGCGCGCTGTGCCACCCGGCTCATCTCCGGGCTCTGGCTCGAGCGTCCTTCCAGCTCCGCGAGTTGGACGTCCGTTCTTTCCCGCAGGACGTTAACGAGTGTAAGTTCTGCCTTCATGTGACCACGTGCGACGACGAAGCGCTGGCACCGCTTTGTTGCCTGAACCACCTGGAGACCCTCACCCTGTGCGAGATGCCCCACGCACGCTCCTTGAGCTTCCTGCGCGGCTGTGCCTCCATTCGAGAGTTGCGACTTCGCAACGTGCCCGTTGGGTCCGGCAAGAGCGACCGGGACATGGAGCCCTTGGCTTCCATCTGGCCGCAGCTTCGCGTGTTCAAGTTTGAAAGTGTCATGTTGGTGAAAGATTTCCACGCATTCCACTGCATGCCAACTGCACCGACAATGAAGCGCCTCTGCCTGGGCGCGCATTTTACGGACTGGTACACCCGCATAGACATGGGCGAAGAAGCGGGCCTCCTTCAGAAGGCCTGTCCCGCGGTGGACGTCCTGCATCTTCACTTTTACCTCTCGACGAGGGGCGACAAACACGGCTTCTTTCCGAGACGTCAGCTTCTGGAGGCGTGTGACGCGCCGGACATCGACGACGCCGCTTGGCTGTCCACTGCGGACAAGGTGTGGCTGTGCAACTGCGCCAACTACATCGGCTTGATCCCTCCACATGGTGTTAAGTAGAGCACGCTCGAGTAGTGCGTTGTGGTTTCGGGTATCTTGACTTATAAGCATCCGTTAACGATGAACCATTAAGTCTGTTAATTAAGTGGCCGCGGCTCTTGATTACAAGCCGCAGTTGATGTTTTTGCGACATGTTACGACAGAATTTTCGTACAGCAGGTTTTGTCTGAGATTTTCTTGCTCGCAAGCGTGTGACGTAGATCTTAACCTGACGGGGACATGTGCTTATCAGTCCATGTTTTTAGCATTTTATGTTTGCAACTGGACTTTCATGTCCCATTCTATGATCTTGACGTTTTTGTATTAACCGACGTAAGTTAATAAAGGTAACATTTCCATGTAATCATGAGTACATTATGAGTTAGAAAGCTAGATGGTAAATATAGATAGATGGATAGCAATTTTTAATGGTAACACTATTGTTCTTAGTGTGTTGTATCACCTGGCTTGCTACTCCAGGTGTCCTACGATAACTGTCATTTGTACACTTAAGCAATGCATGCAGTCGCAAACACACGTATTTGCACAAAAGTCAGGACAGTATTATTTGTCTTGATTAACCATAGCCTAATTATGACCTATAGTGAAAGGAATTAAAGTTAATGAAAAAGCACCCTCTGACTATGGGATCCAAAATGCCAAACTTTGTAATAAGACCCTTGAGCCATTCCCAACAAGACTTCGGAGAGTGAAGCAGTCTCACTCGCTGCCTCTGCAACCTTCGCAAAACATGCAACAGCGGAAATCTAAAATCTTGATGGGAGCTGATGGATGGAAACAACGTAGTGGGATAATCATAAGATGAACAGGTGAAGTGTCTCAGACTGACTGGCCAACCTTTCGATAGGAGGACCTATTTTTTTTTCAAAGGCGCCGTGTCATCCTAGGCGTGTTAGTTTTAAAGGGGTTAGTGGTGACGTCATATCATGGTGGTGGCGCGTGTCCCTGTTGACGATCGCTGTTTGAAAAGCAAAATGCTATAAAGAGAAGAGTGCAGTCCTCGCTTCACTTCAAGTCAAGTAATAGTGAATGTTCTCAGAGAGTGAAAAAAAAGAAAAAAAAAATGAAAAGTGCAAAGTTGGTGCGGTGTGCTGCAAAAGGGGCAGTTGCTTCAGACTTGAAGAAGTGAAAGAGCTTGTTAAGGGCTCGAGGTCAATAGCAGGAATGGCGGGCTTCTTCAAGGCAGCTGGCTCCCCTCCGTCGTCTGCATAGCCAAACTTAACGCGTCGCCTCGCCAGTGAGGGGACGTGTTAAGAGAGATAGAACGAAGGTTTATTTACATGATAGTTGAAAGATGAGAATTGTACAGAGATTCAGAAGATTCAGCTCTTATTTACAAAATGCTTCGGCTTTTATTGCCCGATGATTTTTTACACGGCAGTCCAAAGAAGGCGGTGACCACTGTTGCCACGAATCAGGTGACGTGATGTCTCAGTGACCCACTGAGACATCACGTCATTTCTGATGACCCACCAGAAAGGGTGTAGAAATTGGGCCACTCGTGAGAAGAAGACATGGACATGGGCGAGAATGTCCAATGGTCATCACGAGTGCACCACACAATGATGCACCCGGCCCATACCTTGAAGGCACTGCGGGGCGAGGAGGTAGAGTCCAGAGAGGGAAAGTTGAGCTCCTCTGGGGAGATCGCTGCTGACACGAACGTCAGCAGCGGTCCATAGCTGCTTTCAGCTACAGGCTTCCAGAACTCTCTCGAACATGGCAGTCCAAACGCTCGACCCCTGAGAACGGCTTCTTCGACGCCTTCCCACGCTTGCGAACTGTTACAGTTTTGCGATGACCTCGCGTAGATGACAATAGCCGAGTCGAGAGATTGACTTCATGCGAACAGCCATATTGAAGCCATCCCATTCTCTTCGAGCCTGTTCAACAAAAGGGTTGTCTCGCGAAGCTTTCGTTGAGACCCGACCACAGAGAACTACCTGGAAGCCCTACAGGACAGCGACGTGCTTTTCGCTTCTGTACGGGCGTGAGCCTTCTCGCAGGCCGGCTCACGCACAATGGCATCTGTTGAGATGAACTGCTGGGCCAAACGTAACAAGCTTAAAGCTTGGGAGTTGGCAGACGGCCATCGTGTGCGGCTACCAGAAAGAGTTGATGACAATGCGGTGTACGCCTGTTCCCGAAAACCTATGAATGAGACATACAACAAGAAAGCAGTTACAAACAGGGGGGGGGGGGGGGGTGAAGTAGGCTGCGTATTTTTAAACGCCAAGGAGTCGAAGGCAAGCAATACCGGATGGTTTTTGAAGAGCGCGTGTTTAATGGGGAAGGTCATAGGCTAAAATATGCTTTCCGTATCCCCATAGGTGACCCGCTCAGTAGAACTTATTCAAAAATTTGGCGGCATGTTGGCTGACAACAAGGAAAATTGAGAAGGCTACGGAAATGAGCAACGAGGAGAGAAACACACAAAAAAAAAGGGGAGGGGGAGACAAAAGGCGGGGGGGATAGGTGGAATGTTAGGGTAAACAGACGGAAAAAAAGGGAGAAGAAAAAAAGCAGAGAGAGGAAAGACGCAGAGAACGTTTTGGGTTGGCAATGTCCTGTAACGATGCACGGTAGGAGTGGTTTTAAAAATAAAGAAAAGAGGAAACGAAGCAGTGATTTACCGGTTCTTTTAAATTAAAACTTTGCAGTTGTGTATACACACAATCGTATCTATAACTCAAATTGAAAAATTGAAGAGAACATTAATAGTACGATATGCGGGCTGAGAGCGATTCAATGTACTACTGGTTGTATCTATTTGGAGGTTGAACGTATCTTGTCTCTGTAAATATTGCCTCAATTATGCTATGGATTTCAGTGATTCCAAATTGCCACATGATACATTGATTTGTGATGGGTGTAGGGACTTAAATTTGTGTATCAAATATGATTCCATGTGTTTTCTCTCTCGTCGTGACCGGATATTAGTTTGTGGAATGTAAAGCTTAGCTTGGTCGAAATTGTGGTCCTGTTCGTTGAAGTGACCGGCTACTGCTTTTGGTAAATTGAGCTCTGTGTCTGCACGGTGGCCGTTCATTCTTAAGTGAATCGACTGCCCAGTTTCCCCTATGTATTGTTTTCTACAGGTGGCACACTCAAGACAGTATATTAGGTTGTTTGAAGTGCAGGTGAAGTTCGGTGTGACCTTGTGAATGTAATCAGATGCTGTGCTTTTTACGCTGGTAGCCGGCTGTATGTGTTTGCAGGTGGAGCATCTGGGCCGACCACAGGGACCACACGTTGTCCTACTCCTTGCTTTAAGTTTTGTGTGAACAAGCATGTCTTTAAGGTTAGCCTAGTGTCTGTAGGCGACTTTAGGCGGTTTGGGAAAGATTTTCTTAAGTTTCTGGTTGGTGGTTAGAATTGGATAGTATTTTGTGAGGATGTTGTTTATGTTAAGGAGTGCATTAGAAAGCTTTGTAGTGAAAAGAGGTGTAGTTGCTGTTGTTGTGCTTTTGGAGCGTCGTTTGAGTGCTTCATTGTGGTCCAGTTCCAGTGCGTCCGTATAGGCTTTGTCAAGGAATGTGTTAGGGTGGTTTCTGTTCGATAGTGTTCCTTTTAGGGCGGTTAGTCTGTTTACCTAGTCTTCGTTTTCTACGCATATGCAATGTAACCCTGCTGCCTGACTTTTGAAAGTGCCCTGTTTACAGTGTCTCGGGTGATGGCTTGTATAATCTAAGTATTGTTGCTCGTAAAATGGTTTTTTATATAGAGTTGTCTTTAGTACACCATTTTCAAGATAAATGGTCATGTCTAGAAAGTTGATGCGCTGAGCTGAGGTATCGGAGGTGAACTTTATTGTTGTATGAAATGAGTTTAGGAATGAGGTGAATTTATCTAGATTGTGCTGCCCATGCCTCTATATTATAATTATGTCATCTATGTACCGAAGGTATGTATGAGATTTATTCTCACAGTAAGACAGTAATTCGGTTTCCGGAATCCCATGAATATATTTGCATAGGTGGGAGCACATGGGTACCCATGCTTGTTCCCTGTATCTGAAGGTAGTAGTTTTCCTCGAATTCAAAGTGACAGTACTAATTCTAGTAGTGTTAAATATACTTCGGTACAATGTTGTGCGCTTTGTCGGGTAAGGTAAGCTCAACTGAAGCTAAGCCCTCGAGGACAGGAATGTTCGTATATAAAGCGGTAACATCTACTGTGACAAGAATGGCGTTTTGTGGTAGAGTACCATTCTTATTAATTTCCTCTATTATTCTCAGCAGGTGGGGTGTATCTTGCACAAATAACGGCAATGACTTTGGAATTACACCTAGAAAGTGGTTTAGAAATATGGAGAAGTTCTCAGTTGGGGTGTGGTTGTTTGATACTATTGGGCGCCCTGGAATATTAGTACCGTATTATTCTGTGGATGGTATTTTGTGAATTTTCGGAAGGAGATAGAACCGCCCCGCTGCTTTGCTGTTTGGTTTCAAGAATTTAAATTCTGATAGAGTTATCAGTTCATCTGCCAAAAAAGATCCAAGCCGGTTGGTAATTGCGTGTGTATTGCTCTGTTGGATCATTGTCTAATTTACGGTAGTGTTCGGGGTTGTTCAGTTGTCTGTAAGCTTCGTGCTTGTGCTTCTCTATTGGCAAGATCACTATGCTTCCACCCTTATCAGCCACCTTAATTATAATGTCTTCACGCGACTTGAGGTTAGAAATAATGTGGCTTTCTGAAGCAGTGAAGTTCTTAGGTTTCTTACCTGTTTAGATTGATTTATTATTTCCTACAGATCACGAATATTTCATTTTGGACCGGAGATGCTCCACTGCTGCGTAACTAGGTGGAATGGTGAACTTTTGTACGGTTCGTGCATGCTGCACTAGAATTAGTGTAGCTAGAGTTAGCATATGTCCACCCTGGGGAACTGTAGGGAGCATATACAGTAACTCTAGGCACCTAGGCACTGCAAGCTGGACAGTGACCGGAAAATGGCGCTGTTGGAGTGCGACTGGTAATAAACTGACAAAAGACATCTCGTCATAGTTCCGACCAGTCGAATTTTGCAACACATTGACGGAATCTTGAATGCGGAGAACATATTCCAGCTTTTACATTTGTTCAAGATTATGTGCATGCTCTGTTGAAAGTTCTGTTTTAATCATCAACTTTAATCCTAATGTTTCACGATGTGCAGCTTGCCAGCTTTGTTACTAAAAAGCCCACTAGTAAATCGGTGCATGCACTGATCAGCATGACATCCATGGCGTTTGAGCTCTGAACTGTTAGCAAGTTCTGTAAGGTTTGGGGCTCCTAATGACATGCGAAAATTGGAGTACACCTGAGCTGCCTCTTCAAAATTAGAGTGCGCTAGAATAAATGGGCACCATGCGCAACATTTTCAACCCCACCACAAAAAAAAAGAATGTTTGTGTGCACAACATTGGCCGTTTCAAAGTGTCATTGAATGCCTATTGCAAGCACAGTTCTTAAGCACCCACTATGCCATAATTCCTTTTACAAATTTCCGTAGTACCCTCTACAAGTTCAAGCCTAGATGCACTTTGTAGGGGGTGGGCCGCATTAAACCACCCACTTGTAGAGCGATTCACATGCTTTGATGCCTGGTGGGATTCTATTATAATGCCATGAAATATTATATGCATTAAGGAGACCCTTTCTATGACATGAGATTCTTGTATCTATTTTTACAAAGCAGTTTCAAGCTCTGGCACGGATTCGTCGTAGATGACTTGCTTGACATGCAGAAAGCTTGGGTTCGATTCAAACTCGGACAGTCAATTTTTAAATTCGAAGCAGCTTATGAACGAGGCCTGTCCCCTCCTAGTCCAGCGTGCCCCGCTTGTACTCAGAGCACCCGCTAAAGGTGCAGCAGTAGCAGCGCTCTCTCTCTCCCCTAATGCTCGCTCGACTGCGATGCGTACTCTAGTTTGACAGGAGGCCGCTGGAGGGTCACAACTATAAACCGCACTCGCTGCGTTCTCTCTCTTCCAACAGTCGTCAGTCGGTGTGCTTTGACAGCATGAATGAAGACAAGCTGGCGCAGCCGAGGGCTCACAAAGTGGCAGCAGCGCGTGGTCTTGCCTTCAAGCGACCGAGAGCTGAGAGCTCAAGAAGCGGCCGCGAAATGGCAGCGTTTGCAGGTGAACCCGGAGACAGTGAGGTCTCGCAAAGCTGCGGCGAAACGGGCACGTTGACAAGGCGATCTGGAGTTGTGGGCTCGCGAAGCTGTTGCGAAGAAGGCTCGTGCGGACCTGAAGGCGATTAGCAGGGGTACCTTTGTGGTCTATAAAAATTATTAATACAAAATAAAAGATTTACATAACTTTAAAATAAATCTATCGCTGCTTTGCATACTACTCCGGCTTCACTTTAGCGATAGATAAGTGTGATTTTTTATTAATAATTGATCTGTATCTGCCTCGAATTCGTGGCATGCTCACGGCTTTGTGACAAAATTCCGAACACGATGCGCATGTCAACTTGATATGTTTCAAAAAACATAGGAGGTGAAATAGTGGTGCTTTAAAACAACTGTTCTTCAGCCACTTTACCTAAATATGACTATTGCGTTACAATGATAACAGCATGAAGTGAATCCAGTCCTAATGATGTTTTTGAGTAATATCAGCTATCGACCAATGGCAGCCATCAGCTAAATAAATAAATAGAGTAATTGCCAACAGCTGAAAAGAAAAAGTGAGAACGACCCCTTCTTTGAAGAGAAAGAAAGTGGCAAACTAGTGCTTCGCTTGCGAGCTCTACAATGGCTACAAAATTTGGCTGGGCTGTTCGTAGCAGAGTTTGCTATCTGTGAAATGTTTTTTTATCGTCTACTTACTTCACGCACCGTCCGGAAGTCTGCACCAGCTTCAATCATACTGGTGATGATCCACTCTAAATAATGACTCCATGGCCAGTATGAAGAGCCATTAAAGAATGAGAGGAACAACAATGAGTAATTCATTATCTTTTAATTAACAATTCATTATTTAGTGAAAGATATTTACCCGTAGGTTCTTTTGGTGTGATCATTCTTTCTGAAAAAAACAACAACAAAAAGGTAGATTGGTAAGTCGGCGCATATTATGATAATTGTGTCTTGTAAGTTGTGGAAAAGTGCAGCATCTACCTGCTCCGCAATAAATATTTTTCTATATGCCCAATGTGACAAAAATAGCTTATATTCAACGAGTTTGACAAACTTACGGGCGTTAAAATTCTCTTGTTGGAGCACAAGATGCAGATGCACAGGATGTGCTGTGGCACGTGAAACATGGTGCTAATTATTAATTAACATGCCCAACTTGAACAAGATCTACCTAGCTGTAACCAATTTATATTTGGGAAAGATATTGTCACATCATAACAAATTTCGTTATGCCAACGTGTATGTGTTCCCAGAAGATGACACATATGATAGCATAAATAAGATTTGTCATGCATTATTTTCCATGCTGGCACAATCGATGGAAAGCTGATGTCTTATGCAGTCTGCTTGATAGTTGGCATTCCAGTACAGTCGCCGACCGATTTTTCGGACCTGGCGGGGACCGAAAAAAAGTACGAAAAATCGAACAGTCCGAAAAATTCGTTTTTGCCAAAAATCTGAAGTTTATTGCATCAGGCAGGTTTAAAAAAGTCCTTGATGCTGCCTTGCCTCAAACTACGCTTGGAGGCAATTTGGTTTGCCTGTATTTGCGCCAAGGTGACATCGTCGCTGTAAACGCTCGACAAAATTGTCACCGCGTTGGCGATCTCCGACGGCTGCGGGCGGTCGTCGTTGTCATCCGACGACAACGACGACCGCCATCCGGCGTCGACCGTCATCCAGCGACATCTAGCTGCGAACGTCCACTCTCTATTAGCTTGATTATGGCAGCTTTCTTCCCCATCGTCAGGGTCGTATACTTCTCACGCTTCTTCACACCACCTGGCTCCCGCGATGGCACAGATAGCGGAGCCATGGCACCGAGAACACAAAATTCAATGCCGCAGATAGCCGCTGCGAAGCACACGTCTCGACGCTACGCGACACAACACGTGCAGAATGGCGACTGAAAAAAGCTGCAACGACAATAAAAGAATCCTTCTTTCACCTCCTCCCCGTGCGATGTGATGACGATAGCGCTGACCGAAGACGAAAAAACAGCATCCATCACCGCGTCTTTTAAAAAGCAAACACGGCCTCCAAAACTTAAAATATGGCGTGCGCATTCCAATCTCGGAGGCAGGAAAAACATTTGAAGACCAAGCTTAGCCAAGCCGACGGAAAATCCAACATGGCGGCGTTCACAATGACTTGGGGCGTGGCACAAAACGAGCGATTTAGTCCGAAAAATCGAACTTTCAGGGGCAAATTCGCCCGAAAAATCGGTCGAAACAATGCATTAGCTCTATGGAATCCCTGACGGTGCATTTATAAAGTCCGGAATATCCAACAAGTCCGAATTTTTGGAGTCCGGAAAATCGGTCGGCGACTGTATACTATTGCCCACAGTCTTGCCCAAGACGATGCATAGAAGTGGATTCACTGTTGGGCAGTGCTTTTATGTTTTTTTGTCCCGAGGTCTCCAGCTATAACATGAATGTGATGCATAAGCATTTCGTTAAACTAGAACTGCTGGTGAAAATTGCTTTTAAGAAGACGAGATGCTCACAAACAGACAAAAAATAATTTAATGGGGTTCATTCAAATACAGATTAGGTAGTGAAAATAACGTTTGCTCCATTGCAGGTTTCGCTGAATCTGGGGGTTGGCTATTTGAAGATTCAGCAAAATTGGCATTTTTGCGCTTTACTCGGTACATGCCCAGCAGTAGTGACAAAAAAAAGCAAGTTAGTCTGTTCTCGGTGCATGTTAAAGAACTACAGGTGACAAACACTAGATTATACAGTTAGCCACCACAGGCCCTCTGTAGAATGTTTGCTTGATGACCGAGATCACACCACAGAGTTATAATGCCATATACAAAACTAGTGATACAGGCACAGCCAAGCAGTTTCACTGACGCAAAAAGAAAGAAATGTGCATAGCACTCACCTGTACAAAAATGCCTATGCAAGCAGCCTCATTCAATACGACGCACGATCAACTATCCTTTCCTGAAAGGTAAGGTCAGGAATTAATTTTTCTAACACTGAGCAACCTAATCAAGCATCGCAACGACGTTACCGCGCCTATAGAACTTGGGTCACCGGTGACCCATAAGCGCCGCGCGAAAATTTAAAAATACCGGCGCTCCTATGGACTAGCTGCGCCATCCAGCGCATTTTCTAAGCACTAATCTTCCATTTCCTGTGTAGTTTGTTTTTTTTCCGCGCGGCGGCGATTTTTATCGCCGGTTCAAAGTGCGCAGTTCGCTTGTTTTGTTTACGAAGATGGCTGACGATCTGGCCGCCGGACCCTCGCGTGAACGACGTCTTTCTGGCAATTCTGTCGCATCTGCAATTGATTATTCTGCTGTTTCTAGCAGCAGTGACTCTGAGGATAATATCGGATCGTCAGATTTTAGTTCTGACGATGGAGATTCGCAAAACCTGCCCGGATCGTCGTCAGCTGTTCGGCGGTAAGTTTAGTTTTTTAGCACGTCTCAGGTTACAGATTTTTTTAGGCCGCTTGAGATGTCGTAAGGATGTTGGCAATATTATATCTCTTATTTACAGTGTCTCTACAGTATATGGTGGAGATCTGCTGCCATCAGCCCAGCAGAGAGTGGCGTTTAGCCCAAGAAGAGAACCAGGCCTTGACCTCGGAATGGTGCTGCGCAGTGAAGCAAAGCGGCTCACAAAAGCGATCGACGTTTTTGTGATGTTTTTCACAGCGGAGGTAGTAAATAGGATTTGTGTGAACACAAATAAATATGCGTGGACGCAAATCCTGAAGAAGCAGTCCTATGCCGAGGCTGATGGTTCGTGGAAAGAAGTGACGGCCGCGGAGATGATGAAATTCATTGGCCTGCTGATCTATATGGGCATCGTCGAGCTGCCACGGCTACATCTCTACTGGAGCAGAGGCTCCTTGTTTCCGGGTTTCGTTCCTCCCAAAATAATGTCGAGAACGCGTTTTTTTGCTCTTCTGGGTATGATCCATGTCTCGGACCCTGACGAAGAAAGCGGACGAAAGTTGGATAAAATTTCTTGGCTGCTTGAGCACATGAATGAGCATTCAGCGAAATTTTTCCAGCCACGGAAAAGCCTTTCGGTGGATGAAAGGATGGTAAAGTCGAAAGCACGATCGGGAATTCGCCAATATATCAAGGACAAAGTTGTGAAGTGGGGTTATAAGTTGTGGGTGCTTGCTGACCCTCAGACAGGCTACACCATACAATTTTATGTGTACACGGGCAAGCGAGAGAAAGCAAGCGCCAATGGCCTAGCTTTTGACGTCGTTACAAAGCTGTGCGAGCCATATCTGGACCAGGGCTACCATATCTATATGGACAATTTTTACACATCCACAGCTCTGTTCCTGCATTTGCTGAAAAGGTGTACGCTGGCTTGCGGCACAACAAGGAAGGATCGCCGTGGATTTCCGCAACAGATGAAAGACAGCAGCTGGGAGAAGAAGGCTGAAAGAGGAAACATTCGTTGGTTGAGAGAAAGTGGCGTTTTGTACCTGCAGTGGAAGGATCGGCGAGTAGTGAACATGATGAGCACCATCCATACAGCCAACAACCATGTGATTGCAAAGCGTCGGGTGAAAAAAGATGGGAAGTGGCAGGAAATATCTGTGCAAAAGCCAAAGCTCGTTGATGAATACAATGCTGGTATGCTTGGCGTCGACAAGTCCGACCAAATGATTGCGTCGTATAACGTGCTCATCAAATGCGTCCGATGGTGGAAAACTCTGTTTTTCCACTCAGTTGACATTGCTTGTGTCAACAGCTATGTCATTTTTCAAGCTCATCGCCAGCAGCATGCCGGAGCATCTGAGCTGCTAAGACCATCAAACTTTGACCAGCTGGCTTTCCGAATGGAGCTCGCCCAGCAACTTCTCGATCTTGAGGAGAGGCCACAGGTTCGCACACCTCCTCAAACCAGGTCCACCCAGCACAAGCCATATAGATTGGAGAAGCGGAGAAGATGCAAGAAGTGCTATGAGGACAACAAACTAGACCATAAAACAAATGTCATCTGCAAAACCTGCAATGTTTGCTTGTGCTTCACTACAGCCAGAAACTGTTTTGCCCAGTACCACGCCAACCTTAGGAATTGAATTTTTTCACAACTTAGAGCTTTGAGATAGGTTCTAGAGCTTGTGGCTACTATTAGACATTGTAATGTGAAGCTATATTTGTTGATTACACATTTACAACTTTTTTTTATGGTAAAGGCATACCTTACGCTGTTTTGGTGCAGTGTTCAGAGTTATGTTTCGTGTTTGAGATTTTTTTCCCGAGTTCCTATTCAGCACAATTTTTTAAAATGCCCATGGTTCAACAGCTCATTTATCTATTTATTTAGTAACATTCATTGCATTGTTCTGTTTGAAAAATTTGTAGAGGAAAAAAATATAATTGTGGTACTAGATGGAACAAGGCAGTTTCCACTAGGCAGAAAAAAAAATTTGTAACTCATATGATTTATGACCTAGGCAGCTCAAACTTTCTTCTTTTATAGACCATTGATTTGAAAGCATTTTGTATATTTCAGATTATTTTTCTTTTTTTCTGATTTTGTGTTATAAGCACCGAATTAGAAATGTTCTATGCAATTTTCAATAAATCTTGTTTTTCAAGAATATTATTACTTGTTACCCCCAAATATTTCTTTTTAAAAGTAATATCATTAGAAAGTACGTTTATTTAGCTTTCTATTGATATATAGCATGGCACTGTAACAATGATAATGTCTACTACAAAAAATAATTACAAAAACCTACAAAAAGTGGCACATTTTCCCACGGTAACGAAAGAGTTAAAACATTGAAGCATCTCTACCCTCTCGCCAGTGGCAAGTAATCATTTGAAAAGTAAGACTTCATCACCAGAGATCACGTCAGCACTGTATCAGGACCGCATCAGCCCTGATGTGAGCCCGGGCAGACTTATTGTGCTGAAAGCTCTACAGTAGCCCGTAAGGTCACTAGTTTGATGGTTTCCCAGGGGAAGCGACAGGATTTTTTTTACAACGATGGAACCTACCCTTCGACAAGTAAGTTTCAATAGGGGGGGGGGGGGGGGAGGCACGAAGGCGAGTAACTCATGCATTCTGTTTTGGCTACGTTTGCTCTTGGGACGCAGGGGAAAATTTTGGGGGGGCTTCAGGCACCACCACCATGCCTCCAACTAGCATTGCCCTTGTGATTATCCCATCAACCAATGGTCGGTCACAGAGTCTCCAAGAGAGGTCATGACAGCCGGACTTCAGGAAGCCTTTGTAGCATGATAATCGTGTTGCACTCGGTGTATTGACACTTAAGAAAACTATTTCGTACCAATCATTGCATACTGATCAAATAAATGAATTGCTTTTATGAGACTTTATCTTGCCTCTTCACGGATGGACCCTGTATACTTGTGAGAACATTATGACTAGACATGTGCAAATATTAAGAACTTTGGATATTCGAACGAATATTACAGTATTCAAATTCGCTTCAACATGAATTTAAAATATCTTTATTTTAATGAACGAATAGGCATATATCAACTGCATGTAACCCCTTGCAAAGATGATTTCACTCAAGTAAATAAGCGCTGTACCAAGAATATGCCTATCCGAGATAAATCTGTAATGCTGCAAGGCCACACTTCGAGGTTAAATGAAATTAGTATTACTATCACACCGATTCATCCCTTTTAAAGGTGGAAAGCTTGTGTACAAACTTAAGTGCTCTAAATACAGTAAATCTTAAAACGTAATATATTTTACAAGTTATCACTTGCATTCTACTGACAGTCTAATACTGCTACTATTTAATGTTGCTTCCATTTTCCTCTAAGCAACAATAAAAAAGATGTTTGCCTATGACTCGTTCTTGATTAAAACGATTGTACATGTTAGTTAAGTCATGACAAATATGCTCATTATTCTTTATAACATGTGACATGTACTATTAAAATTTGTTTTAAAATAACTTGACCAAGTCACTATTCGTTTTGAATTAAAAGCTAATATTTACTACTTGAACATGCTTAACTGTGGCCAATTATCAAACTGATTTCACGTACCTCAACAGATTAATCTTTTAGTAGAGATGAAAATTTAAAACCGATGTGCGTTTTGCCGCATAACCACAGGGCATCCCTCCTCACCCCCAGATGACCTGGCCCATACTTTCTGCGTAGCAGATGCTAAAGACAAGTTGGCAAATGTGCTGCATGGCTTAACGAATAAATATTATGAAAAAGATAGCATTCAATTTTGTAGTGGAGTACAGTTATGAACGATCGTGAAATATACTTCGATACCATAGTTGAAATATTTAGACCAGACGGCCAGGTACATTGAAAGTGTTACCTTCGCACAAGTTTATGTGGCATACAGGCCGAGACACGCCCACGCATCAGGGCAAGTTTGGCAAACGAGACCAGCTACACACTCACCTTGAGACCAACCCAGGAGTCAATGAGCTGCAATCCGAGGCTGCGGGCAGCTACCACTGGCAGCAGGTTGAAACGATACAGCCCGACCAGGGCCTCGATGGCCAGTAAGAAGGGCACCGTGTGCCGTTGGCGCAATGTCTCATACCGCAAGAGCGTGTCGAAGCTCACTGCAAGATGAAGCAAAACTTGCAAAGCAATCGCGGAAGTAGCAAGAATAACGCACGCTTACAAAAACACTAGTCCAATTTGGAGGCTGAAAACTTGGCATTTGTGGGCAAGTTATGGAGTTTCCAGAGATGAGGTATACTAGTTAATTACAGAAATTTATGAACCACATTAGGCCAAGAGGCCACATGCTCAGGTGAAAGCTAGCACTGCACCAAAGGTGCATCACTACCTTTGATTGATGGCCTGGATGTTTTTTCACTGGGCACGAATATTTAGCACCTTTTCCTTCCCAGCACGACACACTGTCCGACAGTTGTTGCTTCGTGCTTCCATCTCAGGAGCAGTCTATAGGCATTGCTCTTGACAGTCGCAATCTGTCTCACAAAGTGACATCCACATACCTGCCATGTTGAAAGATTCTGAATCCGGAAGATTTCAGCAACAGTCACGCTGAATTATTAGCCCCCTTTTTTTTTCGGCACCAAAAGAAAAAAAAAACATTGCGAAGCACAAAAAACAAGAGAGATCTTATAATGGCTTGCAGTGGCAAAAAACATGAGGGCAGGGCTTCCGACTAAGGTGAGAGTCTCAAAGGGGGAACACAAATACTCCCAAAATTTCTCATCATCAAAACAACTAGCAAAATCTCTTTAAAGGAGCACTGACATCAAATTTACTCATGCCGAGTTTTTGCGTCAGTGAGTAGCTATAGACCCCGTAGCAGCAATTCGCGACCTAAAATGCAACTGAGGGATGAATAACTATTACTTTTATTGATTCATATTACTGGGATCTAGCACTATTCAAAAACGGCCGGCAATCCCTCCATTTCTAGCGCTGGGAGCACCAGCAGTGGCGCTACCTCGCGGTCACCTCCACATCACGCCACAGTTGACCACTTCTTCACAGAAAAGAGTGACGTCAGGCTCAGTTGCTCTGCAAACATTTCGTCTGCTAGGCGGACACAGTCAGGCACGCCTAGTCACCTGCATTGCTGTCGTCGCCGTACAAAGTGTCGACTCGGGTTCAATACGATAGTCTGGAGTTTGGAATCCCTGCAATTCGTGACGTCATGAATTATTTTTGCTTCTATCGACCTTTTGCAGAACAGCGATTCCGAAATGGACGCCGTTCCAAGCAGCACTGCAGAGGTGCTTGAGGATGCACGCTTCAGCCATGTTCGCTCGTGTGTCTCAGTTGGCTATATTGGTGTATTTTGGCGTGCAAAGCATTCAGGTATACGCAGAGGGGTCAATGCAATATAGCTATCACGAATGAGCATCAGCGGAGAAATAGAATACATTTCCTGCTTGTCAGGTTCTTTTTCTCACCTTCAGATGGCCCCGCCTGTCCAGCCTCTCGTGGTTAACACTGTATTACCACTTTTACCTGGACGCAAAGCCTACAGATGAACTAAAATTCAACAATACCTGCGTGTTACTTGTTAGCGATGATATCGGACTACACGCTCTTCCATTTTTCACAGCTTGTGGTCGTGTTGATGTGTAACACGTACGTGATATAAAAAGACACTCTCATTGCGCTTTTTCCATGCTTTGAACTAGACGACTGCAACTCACGATTCCCCGACATGTTGACTGACAAGCACACGTTTAATCATGCTCTTTTCTTTCACAATTCTTTGAAAGGCGGTTTTTATCTTGATAATTTCACGAAATCATTCAAACTGGTGCGATGAAGAACAGACGCGATGAGCCACGGACAGGCTAGACTGCACCTGCGCGTGCTAGCCCGGCCGTGGACGAGCGAGTGCGTTTCTGCACTTTGGCGCCAGTTGGCGCCACGATAAGAGCACTCGGATCGTACACGTCATCGCTACTACGGCATCGTCACTCAAGATGGTATTCGTGGAATGTATCACACTGAACACGTAGCACTAGTGTCGATGCCGCAGGGCAATCTATTTTTCGTTTTTTCTCCTTAGCTGTTCTACGCTGTTTGACATCGAATTAAAATAACTTCCATGCGATGGATGCCGTTCCAATTCGGCCAAGAAGACCTATGCATACCAAGTGATCGAATGATGGGCACATCTTGATCTTGAAATTTGATGTCAGTACTCCTTTAAACAACTCGCCTATGTCATTCTGGGACACACATGAACGAACAGGATGGAGCAGCTGGCTGTCGCTAAAGCACGGGTAAGAGCTTTGGTCTCTACTAGATTCTTTGGGCAGAAATGCCAAAACACTCCTTGCTTTTTTTTTTGTGTCTTTACAGCCTTTAATCTACCGCTCCATTTATCGCTTGCCCTCAGGGCTCGTAGATCGCTATCGCGTCACTACGACCTCGGTTTTGCGTGTCTGGGTTGTCAGTTACGTCGTTGCCATTCATGATCGTGTCAGGTATGACCGCTGTTTCGTACAAAGCAGTTGTGGCAATGACAACCACCCGCACTGTAGAAGACAATGCATGCGCTAGTGGCACACATACTTTCGAAGCTTTGAGCACAATGCTCTTAGCCTTCGTTCGATGGTTTGGGTACTAAAGTTCATACCACCTGCCGCGATTAGGAAAAGTGTTCGGAATATTCGAATTTCGCTCAATGACCACCGTGGAACTTGGCTGGGGAATTTAAAAAAATAGCATCTGCCAAGATTTCACATCAGAGATTCTACTGTGCATTTGGATGAACATCTCCTCAATTCGTTTATAATAAAATGCGGTGGGTTCACAAAAAAACCTGGATCAGACTGACCTGCATTTTTGTCAATGCGGCCAGATTACACAGAGAAATTTGGATTTCCGAGAAATGTTCATGACAACCGTACAAACAGAAGAAACATTCGAAATCCGGGAGTCTCCTGGACAATCTGAGGTACTTGGCAGGTATGCATCTATAAAGTGCGACACTATTCTAGACAAGCCATAATAGCTGTGATTCTGCTATCAAGGTAGAGATGTGATGGTAATACTTCAGATGAATACTTTGCGTAAAAAAAAAAAGGCACTGTGCAGCATTAACAAATCATTATACCTGTGAATAACCAAGACAACACATTTCCAGCCAAGCACTGCAGTTGACAAAAGGTGGCGCACCACTAGGTGGTGCAGACAAGCTGTTCAGCACGCGTTTGCATAGTCGCCAAACTTTTGTGGTTGACTGTATCATCCTTACGGTTATAAAGAACAAGTCGGTTATATTAGCCTATGGGCGGTAAGGCAGACAATAAGGATTGACGTGTGGGCAGTCTATGTGGCGAGCTGCCATCCTTGAATTGTTGGGTTGACTAAAGAGGGCCAGAGAAGCGCGAACAGGGACCAGGCTAATGAAAATCCATGGTGTTTAGGGTGTGTTTAAGCCACACAGCATATGTAACAACAGTGATATACTATGATAACAGCTTGTAATAATATCATAAAACCATTTTATTTTTCGTTGCTTGCCCGTAAAACCCACTGGTGCTTGGACAGTCGATGACTTGATAAGCATAAGATGTAAGACACAATACTTAATCATAATTACACGTAATGTGTAAAAAGGGATACGAAGGTTATTGCAAAGCTCCTTTGAAGGTCCAGGTGCATTTTGAAAAACAGCATAAATATTCGTTTTACAACCATCGCTTTCTTTGCACGCCCCATACCAAATATCAAAGCCTCACAATTAGGCATAAAAAATAAGAAATGAGCAAAAAGCATGCACATTATTAGGAAAATGGCACGTCAGAACAATGAAAAGACATTCACCACGCGAACACGATGTATACGGCAAGGCTACTGCATCACGACTGCGCATCGGACATGCGCAGATACTCACGGCGCGCCATCGTGCGCCTATATAATCAGTGACTGAATAAACCGATGCCACTTCTTGTTCTGGCCATCATGCTGTATCGTCGTCCTTGCTAGTTACATGGTGTCAGAAGTGGCCACCGCGGACCGAAGCATGGCAGCAACGGCGCGGAATCGCCATGGACCTACTGAAGCCGCCGGAGCCATTGCGCCTATTGGGCAACTTGTCTGAAAATTGGAAGCGCTTCAAGCAAAGGTTCGAGCTTTTTCTGCAAGCAACGGCAGCCGAGAAGTCCCCGAGAAGTGACTCCTCGAAAGTGGCGCTCTTGCTGAGCTTCGCGGGAGACGAAGTGCTCGACATCTTCAACAACTTTCAGTACGGCCCCGGAGAAAGCAAGGAATGTTACGACACGGTCGTGCGGAAGTTCGACGCCTACTTCTTCGAGGTGAGCAATGAAATTCACGAAAGATATGTTTTTCGTACACGAAGCCAGGCGGAGAAAGAACCTTTTGAGAAGTTTGTGCGGTACTTAAATAGCGACACAGTGCAACTTTGGGGATCAGCACGATTCACTGATTAGAGACCAAATTGTGTTTGGTACGAACGACCCAAAGCTGCGTGAAAGAATGCTTGCCGAGAGAGGCCTGACGCTACTAAAAGCCGAGGAAATGTGTAAAGCGGCAGAAGCAGCGGCACTAAGGAGCCTAGTTTGGAATAGGACAGAAGACAGCATTGACGCAGTTTCAAGTGGGGAAACGGTGACGAAAAAACGGCAGCAGCGGAAAAAAAAGCAGAGTCGCGATAATCAAGATATTTGCTGCAGGAAGTGCAATCGCAAACATAAACCTAAGCAATGCCCCGCGTATGGTAAATTATGTCATTCTTGCCACAAATACAACCACTTTGCAAGTTGTTGCCAGAAGTCTACCGCTGTTAGCGAAGCAGCTAATCTCGTTGAGAATGACTTTGAGACTCTCGAAATCGGCTCCGAAAATTGTCGCAAGAAAGACTGGACAATCAAGGCTCGAGTAAATGGCAGAGAAGTGACGTTCGAAGTGGACACCGGTTCGCAGGCAAGCTTACTTCCATTTACAATGTACCGTAAGCTTGGATCCAAAGAAGCGTTGCAACCTACCGGGTCAGTGTTGCGCGCCTACAACGGTATTTCAAGTTATGGAACAACGTCACAGAAAGTCTGTCGGAACCACCGAGATAAGCGTGAAATTCTTCATTGTAAAGAATGGGCGCCAAGCCATCCTTGGGCTCGATGCCAGTGAAGCGCTTGGATTGGTTCGACGTACGGTGGACGCTGTCAATGCCTCGTCTGAGTATGATCTTTTGAAAGATTTCAGGCACCTGTTCCAAGGGCTCGGCTGCTTGAAAACGCAGTACAGAATGGTCCTGGATCCAGACGCGGTTCCGGTCGTTCAGCCTGCTCGCCGGGTTCCACTTGCACTTCAGGAACCTCTGAAGAAGGAACTACAGCGAATGATCCGGGGGGGCATCATCGTCAAAGAAAATGAGCCAACCGACTGGGTAAGCCCTCTGGTACTGGTGAAAAAAAAAAGACGGTGCTCTAAGGGTTTGCATGGACCCCAGGAGAGTGAACAAGTATATCAAGAGGCAGCATTTCCCTTTACCCAGACGCGAGGACTTGGAAGCACGGCTAACCGGTGCTACTTATTTTAGCTGTTTGGATGCAAACGCCGGCTTTCATCAGGTGCCCTTAGACAAGACAACATCAAAGATCTGTACGTTCTCGTCGCCTTTTGGCAGATACCGTTTTCTAAGGCTACCCTTTGGCATCTCATCTGCACCCGAGGTGTTTCAGCAGGCACTTTGTCAGGTATTTGACGGTCTGCCAGGCGTGCTCATATATATAGATGATATCCTGGTCTAAGGCTCAACGAAGGAAGAGCATGATGAGCGCCTGGTAGCAGTCCTCAAAACTGCTGAAACAGCTGGATTAACGTTTAATCTGCACAAGTGCAAGTTTGGCATAAAAGAGCTACGGTTTCTGGGTGATATCATAAGTGCGAACGGCATATCCCCAAATCCAGGGCTCGTAAAAAGTTTGGTTCAAATGCCAGTGCCAACATGCAAGGCCGATGTTCAACGTATGCTTGGTGTGTTGAACTACTTTGGAAAGTTCGTGCCGCAGCTATCTGAAAGAACGGCCCTGTTAAAAACTCTTATCAAGGCCAGTTCTGAGTTTGAGTGGACAGAAAACCACGCCAAAGAGTGGAAAAGCGTCACGCGAATTCTGACCACCGCTCCCGTGCTCGCAATATTTGACCCACGACGGGAAACAAAGTTGTCTTGCGATGCATCGAAGGACGGCGTCGGTGCCGCTCTTCTGCAACGTCACAATAACGAGTGGCGGCCCGCAGCTTACGCATCTCGAGTACTGATTAAGGCAGAAAAACTGTACGCACAGATAGAAAAGGAGGCCCTAGGAATTTGCTTTGGATGCGAACAATTTCACCGGTTCGTCTACGGCCAGAAAGTCACAATTGAAACGGAGCACAAGCCACTCTTGTCAATTGCTCAAAAGGAAATTAGTGACATGCCACCTCGCCTTCAACGGTTGTTTTTGAGGTTGTTCAAGTATGATTTTGTTTTGCAGTATATTCCTGGGAAGCACCTTGTTCTCGCTGACATGTTGTCCCGGTCAACTGCTGAAAACCAAGACGACGCTGGTGCTACTACCGACGTATAAGTTCACGCAATCCAGCTTCTAGATTACCGTGTCACAGAAGCAACGCAGAAAGAACTGCAAGCGGCAACGGCTCGTGACCGCTACCTACAGTCGGTGATCGCAAGTTTGTCGGTGGGGCTTCCAGTACAAGGTGAGCTAAAGCCTTTTGAGCAAGAACTCTCATTTGTCAACAGAATACTTTTAAAGCCGTCGAAGGTTGTTATTCCGAAAAGCATGCGAAAAACTATGCTTGAAAAAATCCATGCAGGTCACCTCGGCATGCAAAAATGCAAAGAAAGGGCCAGACGCCTCGTGTTTTGGCCGGGGCTTAACGCTGAGATTGCTTCCATGGTGCAACTTTGTCCTACATGCCGCAAGTATGCTTACAAACAGCCCAAGGAACCGCTTCAAATGCGGCCCGTGCCAGGTTGTGCATGGCATAGAAATGGAGCTGATATTTTTTCGTTTGCGGGGGACTCGTACATCGTTGTCTTTGACGCCTTATCAAACTTTCCGGAAGTTCAGAAACTACCTGACATGTCGGCGCAATCTACCATCGCAGCACTGAGCTCTATTTTTGCCAGATTTGGCGTGCCCGTCGAAGTACGCACTGATAAGGGCCCACAATTTTCCAGCCATGAATTTTTTTTGTTTTCAAGGAGGTACGACTTCACGCACGTCACTTCAAGCCCTCATTATCCGCAGTCAAACGGGCTTGCGGAAAAAGGTGTGCAGGTTGTGAAGCGCATCTTAAAGAAAACTGCAGATTCGGGCGACGACTTCTGGCTGGGTCTGCTGGCCTACCGCTCTACCCCGCTGGAGGACGGGCGATCCCCTGGTGAACTACTGCAAGGAAGGCGCCTTCGCGCCAACCTCCCGGACTTCAGTACGGTGATTGCAACCGACGTCAAAAAGCACAGCCAGGCCCAAGGGGGAAGACCTTTGCCTCCTCTGCAGAAGGGTGATGTCGTGAGGCTCAGAGACGCTGCATGGTCCCGGAAAGCTCAAGTGGTGGGTTCGCCATATCCAAGGTCCTACCTTGTCAAAACAGAGGACCAGAAGCTGTTAAGGCACAACCGTCGTCACCTACTTCAAGCTGGCGAACGGTTCATCGAGGAAAGCGACGATGACATTGATACCAGCTCAGCGGACAACGTTGGTGGCCATCCGACAGTGGCAACTTCAACCTTGCCAGCCAATGGCCGACGTCGCGAAGTTCCGACGTCGGGCGACCCTTCACCACCTGTGGTGCGTCAGTCAACTTCACCACCGACGCCAGCTTTGAGAAGGTCGACTCGAACCGTGAAGCCACCACAGCGTCTTCATTATGACAAGGACTTTAACCAAGTGTATGATATCATTTTTTGAAATGCCATGTACTTACCACTGTTTTGGTGGGCATGTAATTTCGTTGTTAACAGAAAGGCTGTATCCGGCAAGGCTACTGCATCACGACTGCGCATCGGACATGCGCAGATACTCACGGCGCGCTATCGTGCGCCTATATAATCAGTGACAGAATAAACCGATGCCACTTCTTGTTCTGGCCATCATGCTGTATCGTCGTCCTTGCTAGTTACACACGAGAGCTTGTGTTTGAGTGGAAAAAGCTGTTTTGATTTCCTGTAGCGCTGTTCTCTTAATAATGCCCCTCGTATCAACTAGCGCTACCGTCAGCCCCACTGGACACAGGTTCACTGAAAGCTTTGTACTGTGATCCAACGATACGGTGCAGTCGAGACGTGAACATACGAGCTTTGTCAATGAGAGAAGCTCAGCTGACGCATCTTTTCGAACAAAACCAACTTGTACTCTTCCGCTACAAACTAGAGAAAAAATTAATAAATAAAGATTGCCGCAAACACCCAAACCTCATTATAACGAAGTTGCATCCTACATAAAAATCAGTTTGTTATATCTGAAATTTTTTCACAAAGTACTATATTCCTAACACTAACTCTATTACAAGACTATCAATTTACTTTGTTATAACCGACATTTTGTTATATCCTAGTTCATTATATTGAGGTTTGAGTGCATTACTGCTGCCGCCTTCATTGTATTACCGCAAAGCAGCGTCGAGAAGCAACCTTCTCAAAGACTAAATTGACGAATAATTCTCGCCTCGACTTTACCTACAAGTTCTTTGCATATATTGTTCGGGTCATAAGCGAGAAAATCTGGTGATGTGAACATTGCACATGTAATCTTCCTTGCCATAACGTCGATAACTCACCTACTGGCTCTCCATTGTACACAGACTCGACCAATAGCTGAGCCAGTTCCTGGGCATCCCCAAAGCCGAGGTTTGCACCCTGTCCGGCCATAGGGTGTACTCGATGGGCAGCGTCACTGCATCAGTGTTGCAGAGAATAAAAAGAAAGATATCAAGTGCTGCATAAAAGCAGGAGTAACTTCCTGACAGGTCTGTCTAAGTAATTCTTCTCTATGTTCTGGCCATTGAAAGAACAATAGTTAAAAGATGCAAATCAGTTTAGACTGACTGACATAAATAAGAGCTTGTGTGGGGGCTAGTTGGAACATACTGCATGAAAAGGCAATGCTGCAAAGCTAAGAACACAAAAAACAGGGGCGGCACAGACGAGGCACATTTAACAACTGATTTGATCAAACGAAAAGACAAAAAAAATCTGTTGGCTCATGCATGTTTGCCCACAGTGCCCTCTCTTTTATATGCTCTCACTCCCTTTTTATAAGTCTTTTTGTTTTATTAAATCAGTGGTTAGATGCACTTTGCCTGTGCCGCCTCTGTTTTTCGTGTTCTCAATTTTGCAGCACTGCCTTTTCATACAGGATGACGTATTTTTTCGAACACTCTTGCCATTATTTCAGCTATACCGTAATTACTCGAATCTAATGCGCACCTTTTTTCCGGTTAAGCGAGCTCATAAATCGCATGCATGTTAGAATCGAGTACGGAAAAAAAAAAAAATTAATACGGTCATTTCTGCCTATGTGTTTCCCATGTGCGGCACTTCGTACGTGTGCTGAGGAGTTCGTCATCTTGTAGTCTCGCAAATCGTTGTGTGCAAGTCTATAAGATGGGAGCATCAACACAGACATTTAAAGCTTTTGCCTTCGCAAATAAAATGAATAAATGTGTGTCAAATAACATTCACCCTTTCAATTCTTGGTAATACGACATGCTTGTACTTTCTGCCACAAATTCTGCACCTCGCTCTTGCATTTTTTTGTGAGAATTCTAGGTGTGACATCTGAAATTCCTTTTCTCTTAGAAAGGGCGAGTTTTCTGTTGTGCTGTAGAAAGCTGGGTCGAGAAAACTTGGTCCCTTTTACGCACTGTCCTGGCAAACAGACTAGGCAAAGAGGTGTCAGGAATAAAGTTTTCAATCAAAACACTAGAGGGAACCCTGGCGCTAGCGTCTATGGGAGCTGCAATGCGTGGCACTTAAGCCAGCGTGAAAATGGTGGGTAGTACACAAACTTGTTTAATCTTTGTACTTTCGGCTTCATTTGGCTTCATGTGGCTTGACGCTGCTTTCAATGGGCAAATTTTCAGCAGTTGCACCTCACCACATGAACCTTTTCGGCTCACCGATTCAAATTTGGTCATGAAGTTTACAACAGTATGTTCTTTTGTTTGAAACCAAAACACAACAACAAACAGAGCCGCAAGCACGTTTTGAGCCCACAAGCACGGAAGACTAGGGAAATTTGTGTACAACCCAGCATTCCGAAGGTGGCTGAACGAT
The DNA here is from genome assembly GCF_013339725.1 of Rhipicephalus microplus. NCBI lineage: Eukaryota > Metazoa > Arthropoda > Arachnida > Ixodida > Ixodidae > Rhipicephalus > Rhipicephalus microplus. The sequence continues at coordinate 112,173,297 of NC_051168.1, read as the reverse complement.
CGCAGTGCCAGAGTCCTCTGTAGTTAGTTTTTGGAAACTCTACGGTTTCAAAAGTGGGCAGTACAGACTATGCACAGTGTTGCTTACCCGATCAGGGCCACCCGGGGTAGTACATAGTGGGCCGCATAGCTCAGGCCCAGAGGGAAGGTGGCCCGACTTGCTGGCACTAGCGACAGTATGCGCATTGGGGCATCACTGGACGCAGGGGGCGCTAGTGGATCCAGTGTGCCAATGGAAAAAAGAAAGAAGAGAAGATCCGATACAGAATATGTGAGATTTAACGTCCCAAAACCGCTATATGATTATGAGAGATGTCGTAGTGGAGGACTCCGGAAATTCCTACCAACTTGGGGTTCTTTAACGTGCACCCAAATCTAAGTACACGAGCCTACAGCATTTCTGCCTCCATCGGAAATGCAGCCGCCCCAGTCGAGATTTGATCCCGCAACCTGCGGGTCAGCAGCCGAGTACCTTAGCCGCTAGACCACCATGGCGGGGCAAGATTTGATACAGATACACTCATGCCTCTGTATAACAAACACGGATATAGCGATTATCAGTTACATTGAAGTGAGTGAAAAACAGTTTAGTAATAAATGCAGAGTAAAGAATATACACTTATAGCAAATTTTCAGGTATAACAAAATATTTTCAAGACAGATGTGACTTATAGTGACGTTTGAGTGTACCTCCAAATCGTCGGAACACGAGCACATAATCCGCGTAAAGAGAGAGGGCAAATACGTGTTGTAGCGTCTCATTCATCTTCCCAGAGACTTAAGAGCATGACATGTAATATCACTTCTTTTCAAACCAAGCATTATCTTGAATTTTTTGTGGTGGTGTACTTTTCAAATTACTGCTTACGTATACTTCTTAGAATTTTTTCATAGCAATTAACTGTATTATACAAGACTAACGGTTTGCACGCATAACTTCTCACAACATTTTGCTGTATTGGATCAGTCACCAGTCACTTCGGCTCACAAACTTTTGAAAAGTGAAATGAAATTCCCTTGACTGATTGATTGATTGCGAGGTCAGCATTTTCAGGCACAAATTTTGTTCAAAGGTCTGCTAGATTACTGCCGATTCTTTTAAATATATAAAGAGATGCAGAAAAAGAAAACACTTTGGCATGGCACAATCTGACAAAGAAGAAAAAAAAAAGACTTGCTTTGCCAGACTACTTGTTTTAGAATAGTATGGATGGCGACTTGGGCATTTTTTCTCGAGCAAACAATCATCTATGTACCAGGTAGGCAACCAGAACCACACATCAGGAAAATCAACCAAACTGCAAAACTTCAGTTTTTTCAGTATGTTTCAGTTGATATAAAAGGCACTACAGATTCACATCCCTTAAGAGATAATAATTTTATGGGGTAATTTGAGATGAAGATAATTCAAGTATGGAAAATTTTTTAAAATGTTTAAATTTATAAAGCGCTATATTTATGCAGACTTATTTCAACTTTCTCGGTCAAATTTCATTTTTAGCAAGAAAGTGCCAAGCCCAATGAATTCCTTTGATAAAGAGAAGATGGCTGATAGCCAATAATCTTATGTATGTGAAACGCTTCATATTAAGATACCATTCACAGGTTCAGGTATAACCGATGGATCGAATTAATCCAAGTAAACATGACAAATTCATGATGTTTTCTAAACAGTTATCTTGCCAAAGCAGTAAAGAAAACAAAGCGAGGCCGATTTGAGTTGCACAGCGTGGACTAAAAAAGAACAAGTTACGAACAGAAGACAGCACAGAGGCTTAGCAGTTACCGTACTTGACTGCCGACCCAAAGGCTAATTGAAGGATAGAATCCCGGCCGCATCAGCAACACAGACTGCAGTTCGATTGAGGAAAGATGCTAGAGGCCTGTGTGCTTAGATTTGGGTTCACAATAAAGAAACCCAAGCGGTTGAACTTTGCAGTGCTCTCCCCAATGGCATCTCTCACCACCACCCATTGTGGTTTTCACAACTAAAAGTACAACGATTACGATTACGATTACACTTCCTCTGAGGTAGTCGACTGTTGTTGAGTCACTTACCGATTCCAAACCTCTGAAGTACAGATGTAACTGTGGAGAGGGCTGTGTTGACAAGGGGCATTTGCCTGCCTTCACCCCACTGCAGCAGGTGAGACGAAAAAAAAAACAAAACGTTTTTGGCACATGGGCAACATGTTGCACGTACATCATGATGTGAATACATTAACTAAACACATCAGTGCAAGAGAAAGCAGACAATACATACTGATAGTTTTTTTTTGTGGGCTGTAAGTTCATTAACGCAATTCATGTAATGGCATCAGTCACATGCACATCTGATACATATAACTGTATAAGAGATGGCTAGTGTGGCCGTCGGTAAGTTGCATGCATGAAATGTAGGCAGAAAAGGAGGGACAAAACAACTAAAGAATTAAAAAACTTACTCCTAGATGTGCTAAGTGTTGAAAAAGTAACTGCGCGGCTAAGCGTGCCTACAAGTAAACCTGTTACAGGAGGTAGTTTACGCGACTTTAAGGTTAAACATGCGCACAAGCAACTATGCCCCCCCCCCCTTCCAAAAATGCTATTCTCGATGAAATGACGCTTGCGAGCAGGAGGAAAGTTGCAATCGGGGAGAGAGTCATTCTTTTTACTGCGTTATACTAAAACATCCGGACAAAACGAGACAGGACACAAATGTGCTTGACGTAATGCGTCTCACGTATTTTCGTTTTGTTGTGGGTCTTCAGCATAGTGCAGCGAAACAACGATGCTATACCAACTAGCTCCTATTGAACCTTTATTGTCGGGGAGGAAAATACGAGATAACTGAAAGACAACCAGCAAACTACAGTTGACTGACCTTTCTACTAAGCAGTCTGAAAGTTTGGGTGCTTGTTGTTAGCTGCCTATGCAGCATTCTTATAAACTGTACCATTGCATTAAAAAAGAAACATCAAAACTCGGTCTTCGTAGAAAAATTTGGACCATCTCCTCGAAGAAAACCCTGATGGGATGCGAAGCAGTAGCGTTGCCCACGGGTGGCGTCATGAGTTAAATGGCGCTAACCCTAGTGCTGCGGTGAGCGCTGGAAGATTCATTTGAAACTATGACTGGCGTAGGCCTTGTAGGTGACACGTACAGACATGTTTCGACGTTTACGTTAGGCGCACGTCAGGTTTAGGTGCACGTGAACTGACGAGTCGGCCGTGTAGCGGGCGGTGGTCACGGCAGCTGCGGACACCGCGGCCAGTGCACGGCAGATGAGGGAGAGAGTGACGTCAGCACGCACTGCGAGGGGAGCCTGACGTCAATGCGCAGCAGCGACGTGACTTACTTGGCGCGGCGCCAACACTTGCGGCGCACGGCAAGGGACAGCATTGTACAGGTTAGCCAAAAAGCTGCTTTGCATCTAATTAGCCAGAAAACAGTGCCAACCAGTGGTCAAAGCTGTTGAGAGACAAATATACTGCAATGCGCACAGCGGAGTATTTACAATTCTGCATAAAAAAGAGTCAAGGATTTTTTGCTTTATCCGTCATAATGTTGTTCCAACTATGCAGCAAATCGCTGCCTGCCGAGGATTATTGTTCAAGACCATGTGCTCCATTACGAAGGCGTCCATAAAAATCTGTTTGCCAACTGAGTGATCACTCACGGAGCGATCAGTGTCGCGCGTGTCTAGTATATACAAGCAAAAAATAGAAAAAGGAAGCCAGACTGCAATGCAACAATAAAGCAATGCAGTTGCAGTATCCACGCTGACACATTAAAGAACTCACGAGGCTCTTGTTGAGGGCATCCACGAAGCTGTCCTCAGGCAACTGCATCAACTTGTCAGCCAGGTCCGATCTCACTGTCCACACCAAGGAAGAGTGTTCTGAATCGAGCTGCAAGAGGCAGGCTTTGAGTCTACACACTTGCTCAATTGTTACCAAGCTTGCTCTGTCATCATGTGCACTCGTTACTGCACAGTGCCACATTTCAGTAAATAATGCAGCAGCTATAGAGTAAATTAATGATTGAACTTTTCGCTGGCAGCTTTGTGTCCATAAAAATGAAAGAGCACTTCAAAGCACAACAATGGAAAGATAGGACAATTGTGAGTCTACAGGTCAAATGAGTCATTGTACTCATACACGAGTCATTGCACAATGCAGTCTCATCGACTGGCACTGGTTTACGTCCCAGAATGTACACCACTGTTCACACTGTGCAAGCAATTTAAATATAGACAATATTTCAGAATCACAATAATATTCCATGAGTTTCAAGTATCTAAAGGCTGGTACTGAACCAAGCTGTGACAGCTAAGCAGTTTTTAGCCAGGGGGGTGGTTGTGCGAGGTCAGAAGGAATGCATAAACATTACACATGCCAACATGGCCAAAATCATCGCAAATGCTACGCCAATTGTTTATAGGAACCCCACATTACAAGCTACACGTTGCGTAGTGGGCAGTGACCTGCCCACTATTTAACAGTAAAAAGAATACCACTAGTGACGAACATAATGGGTCAGTGAACAGTGTTGTAGGTGGTGTTGCTGCCTAACGAGAAACTGGACAGCCAGAGTACTAAGCCTTTTCTAATTGATCACGTCTGATGTTTGCAAGTCCGGAAAAGTTCAAGTCTTGAACATACTGCATTAATAGAGCCAACGCCTCGACAAGTGATTTTGCCTTCTTCAAGGCTGTTGGAGTAGCAATTTTGAGACAAGACTGCTTGTCGAAAGATTGGCTTTGATAACAGCCCGCGTTCAAGAATTTTTCATCGCTTCAAGCTGCCATCTTCCCCTAACCTTATGCCTCTATTTGGAGGTGTAAGTTTGAGAAGAGGTATAAGTACTTATACCTCCAACCTAGTTGGAGGTATAAGTATAAGGAGGAAAAACTTCCAGTACTATGCCTGAAAAGTACGTGGATGCAACATGAAGACGTGACAAGGCATTCACAACTGCTCAATTGCTCGAACCCCACTGCCAACTGCTGCACCATGTACCCGTGGAATTTGCTTGCGCTGCACAATGTTTGTTAACTAGGTTGTTTGTGGAATAACATAAATGAGCAAGCACAGGACTAAGATTCTGTTGTCAGTGCACGCTAAGCTTTATGCAAGTACCCATCTCCCAGTGCTTCACTATATACACAGAGGAAACGAATAGTGGCTCATTGTCAGAAAAGAATGTGAGACATTACATGTACACTTGGCATCAAAAGGTTAGAGTTCCTTAGGACCAAGACTCAACAGGACTAAGACTCAACCTCATCATAAAAAGTTGCATTTTAAATAAAAATAGGTTTCTTACGTCTAAATATTCACTATAAATGTTTATTGTAACACTATACCTATTGCAAGACTATTCTTAACTTCGTTATAAGCGATACTTTATTACATCTCACTTCGTTATATTAAGGTATGTACCTGCTAATTTGTGAGTGAATTTAATTCAACTACACAATACAACAAAAGCTTCAGTTAATTCAAACTTACAGCTGATTCAAACTGACGCCCTGGTCCCGTCACGGTCCTGTGGATTTTTATCAGGGGAAAACTCCTTATAATTCAAATATGTCGCTATCCACAACGGTTAACTCGAACTGTGAGCCCCTGAATTTCATCGCGTCTCACAGAAGTTTTACTAGAGATATGAAACAGCAGTACTTCCCAGCAGATGAGAATACTGACACTGTGCTGGAGCGCTCAGGTAAGCTGCAAACAATAGTCATGGAGTCACGACAGAAGCAACGTGTGCAAATGAAAATTTTTAATTACTTTTAACTTTGATTGCAGTAACTCTGCCATGTAGATAAATGTGTTATTATTAATGCATGCCTTCTTGTTTCTGGCATATTATTGATTGAACAATATCATTCCCTGTTAGTGCTTGGTGAAATTCATTTATGAAATCACCTGCCCTAAACATACAGTTGTGCCTAATTCACAATAATGTATCTAGAAGTGGCTTGTTTGAGTTCTGCTTATGCAGTGTGGCGCATTAATTCTAGTGCCTGCTCACTTATTCAAACTCTGCCTAACTAAACAACTTTACGCTCCCCTTCAAGTTCGAATTAACGAGCTTTCCCTGTACATGCTAGCGTGTTTTAGAATAGGCTGAAAATCTAAATACAAGAAATTCTGTCAAGGAAGAGGGAACGTTCAGGTTTTTCTTTTGCCTCAGGGTACTTGAGCTTGCGATGCTGACTGCGCACAATAAACTCAAAAAGTCGCCCCAAGCTTCTCCTTGTCTTCCTCCACGAGCAAGCAATTATACCAAGAGAAAAGTTTGCCTTTGCAAGTTTAAAGAAATGCGCAAAATCATGTCTAGAGTGTTGTGCGTGCTAGAGTCGAGTTGTGCGAACAGCTAGAACAACAGACCACAGTGTGGTTGACTCACTGGCAGAAGGGCCACCACCCCGTTAGGCAGGAACCGTTGCCAGGCCACTGTATTGTCCACGGGCTAAAGCAGGAAGGGAGAGAAGGAAAGTGGGGGCAGTTCAGATACCAAGCAAGATCCGTCACTCAAAAGGGCAGTCTCCCAAATTGAGTTTGCGAAACTGGGTACAGCTGTGATGGCTACCAAGAGATGAAAGTAAAACTTCGCCAGGAGTCTGAACTACAAGGATTACAGAACGAGTTATGCTCAAAGCACGACAGGTCAACACTTCCAATAATGGTTCCTGTATGAAAGGCTGGAAAGCATAAAGTTTCATTAACCCTTTTACTGGCAATCCTGAGGCAACTCTGGCGACAGCACATGCGCGAGCCCTACCAATCCCGAGTATTCTCGTTTTGCCTCTTTAAATCACTCCCTGCCACTTAGGAGACAGCTTAAAAAAAATAATTATGTGGGTGTGTCTTGCCGTCTATGGAGAAAACATACCAAGAAATATAACTTGCAGTGAAATTTTGGACAACAAAAAAGTGCACAATTGCACATAAGTGTTGACCCGAATCGCTTTGCCAGCGCCATGGGCGCACGCTATTTGATAGAAGAAGGAATTCAGGAGCACATGACTAATTTGGGCTCCAAACAAAATGGGTGATTAGTGCCTCAGTGGCTCTCAAATAGTCAGTAACCATAAATAAAAAATTATTTTGTTCATCCATTCATTGATTGTAATGAGCACTACTTCTATTTTGCTGACATAATTTCTAATAAATATGTTTACATCACTTTAACAGTATCTTACTGCATTGCTAACAGAAAATTTGCTGACAGAAACCCAACGTAATGTGTGCAGCACTGAGACGGTTAAGTATGACACTACACTCGTGAATGTAGTGGAGGGCAAAATGCTGTGGAAGTTTTCTATGTTACATAATTTTTGAAATCGATCATGAGTACCTAACGCCCAAACAGACCGTTCGGCTGGAAAAACGAGGCAGTAAATCTGAAGTTACAGCCGTCCACTTTGCATCCATCATCTCATCCTAATGCCTAGCGCAATCTCATTGTCTAGCTGCGGCAACAAACTAGGGTGCATAACTCGGGCTTCTAGATATTTATTCTAGTTCAGCACACTACTGTACTTAATGAAGTTTCACTGCCTTATGGCGCGTCATTGTTAACGCTACACTAAAACTGTCGCAATAACATTCCACACAGACTCGGTAATGTGTAATATACTAGCGTTATTGTGAGTGTTTTAGCCTGAACTAAAGCTTCCTTGTTCAGAAAAATCCAGGATGGCTGGTACAGCGATAGGTGGCAGTGTTGTAGCGTGCCCTCACTTACCTCGCACAGCTTCACGGTGGCAATGATGGACTTTCTGGTTGTAGTTCCAGTGGAGGCACCGGACGGCCATGCTCTTGCGAACTTGTGAGTTGAAGCCGTCCGCTCCCACCTGCGATTCAATGCAACTGTGACAGTGCGTGCAGTCGTCAGCTGCTTAACTTCTTTGACTGTTACTAGGTTCGCTCGCACGTTATACTGTCCGACATGTTTAGGTACGTGTGCTACGCTCCGCAAACTATGGTGACGGTGCTGAGCAATCACCGAGTGCTTCAGGCAACTTAAGACAAAGTTAAAAAAGTACACTGTGTTATTCTGTGACAACAGGACCAAATGCATGTTACTTAATATCGCATGGAGTAAGTTACACAACATTCTGTGTTCTGCTTAATTACCTAAAATTAACTAACCGACTTCCACCGACTGGGCGAAAAAATTCAAATGAGAAAGTGGTATATTGGTCTGCTAAATGCTTGATGAGAGACAGTTCCCAACTTTTTTATTTATGACGTATTGTCGTACTTAGGCTCACTGCAAATGTCCAAGAAGTGCAAATACATACAATGTGACATTTTTGGTTGCGTGCTGTGATTGCTGTGCTCTGTAACATTTTCTACATTGTACAGACTTATTTTCCAAAATCTTGTTTGTGTGCACTGTGGGTCGATCCTTGCTGACTGTGATTACACCTTACGGCATATGCTGGAGTGGGCACCTGAAAGTTACACCAGCGCAAGGATTCTTAGGAAAGCAATTCACATAAGGAAGGGAACACCAAATCGCTTAACCTCTTTTAATTTTAGCACATGTCGCACAGCAGTTACCTAATATGTAGGCTTTTGTAAATATGATAGTTCTGATTTGAGAAAGAAGTGTAAATTTGAACGCTCATTTTTTTTTGTTAGACACAATATTAATGAGAAATAACAGGCCATCATGCCAAAGAAAGCATAAGAGATGTTGCTGACAGTAATTGGAATGTAAATGCGAAGAAAAAAAAAAGTAGGCAAAAAGATAACTTGCCACCGGCAGGATCCGAACCTGCGACCTTCGAATAATGCGTCTGATGCTTTACCACTGAGCTATGATGGTAGATCATCGGATTTTTTATTCGAAAATCGCAGGTTCGGGTTCTGTCGGTGGCAATTAATATTTTCGTGCACTTTTCCTTCTTCATATTAAATTACCTTTACAACTAAAACCATCCCCTATACTTCTTTTACCATCATTGCCTGTTAGTTCTAATGAATACCGTACTTACTCGCATAATAGGTGCACTTCGAGTTTGGTCGCTAGGAATTAGATTTTTTATTTACGCGCATTATAGGCGCCCCTTGAACTTGGCCATCATCAGTAGCTCTGTATGTATTTGCACGGTGGCAATTGGACGCCCTCATACGTTAACTGAAGCATGAAAAGAAAAAGCGAAAAGACCGTGCCAGGTCAACGAGCTCGCCGAGTGAAGAAGTACGGTGGTTGCCTAGGTGTCAGAGTAACCTTTGCACCGGCATGGCTCTGGCCGCTAGCCGGCCATGCGCGTTTCACTTAGAACATGCGATCACGTCCTCGTCGAGTGCACATTGAATTTTCTGTCAGAAAAAGCGTCGTTATCGCGTTTGGTATCTCGTCCACAAATTTAAATGCTTTTCGGCTTTGCGAACTTCACCTTTACTGCCACTAGCTGACTTGCACAAGCTCGACAGACTTTCGTTGCCGTTGATTTTCCAGCCACGAACCTATAGATTGTGTAATGCGTGCTGCTCTTGCATCAGTGCTTGAATGCGATCATTTCAACACCCAATCTTCAAGTGTGCAAACTTCCCACAACATGCCAAACCTTAGGCTAGACCTAATCATTTTTGGTGCTTATCGGTGGTGGTCGTGGGCGTTCATTCTTGCGTTTTTTGTACGAAATCAACGTAACTCTTTTGGTGGCTCTACTTGAAGGAAAGGGGGCTTAGGCGAAGCTTGTGACCACCGAATGGCGGTTTGCGATTCAATCGCAATGTCTTGTATATGAAGTGCAAGCCCCTGAAATTGAACGATTGGTGCGGTTAAGCGCAAAAACTTTAGGCTGCGATAATTGCACATAATCTAGACGAGCTGAAATTTACGCGAAGGCCTTTTTTTTTTCAGTTTTTTTTTGCGCTCTTTTCATTGGCAACGCGGGTCATTCGATATGTTAATTTCTGAAAATTGAAGGCACAACGCATCGCATCCCTCAATTTTCGGATGTGTGAGATTGTATGTTCGACATGTTTTGCGCTTGTGTGGCCTACAAAGCGCAAAAACTTTAGGCTGCGATAATTGCACATAATCTAGACGAGCTGAAACGTTATCTGCGAATTTACGCGAAGGCGCTTTTTTTTTTCAGTTTTTTTTGCGCTCTTTTCATTGGCAACGCGGGTCATTCGATATGTTAAATTTCTGAAAATTGAAGGCACAACGCATCGCATCCCTCAATTTTCGGATGTGTGAGATTGTATGTTCGACATGTTTTGCGCTTGTGTGGCCTACAAAGAAGGTTGTTTCAGCTGTAGTGCAAATATTTATGACTTCGACAACGTATATGTTATAAATGGTATATGCCATAGTTAAACAATAAATTTTGAGAAAACTTTACGCCATGTAATAGGTGCACACTGAACTTGGAGCCTGATTTTTAGGAAAAAAGGTGCACCTATTACGCAAGTAAATACGGTATTTCTGGTTTAAAACGAATAGGGAATTCTGAAGTGAATTCGATAGTAGCGGGATTCAAATAGTAGTAGGGCAAAAAATCATAAAGGCTAAAAATATTAGGTTTTAAAATTTCAAATACATAGTCCATACAAGCCTGTACAACTAAATTCTAAATTAAAGGTCTTAAATAAAAAAATTTGGTTGCAATGGCAATATGCACATTTAATGTTAAAGCGTGGCTCTATGGCTGCGCATATTTTCTCTGAGTGGGTGGTTTCATGGCATTGCAAATCCATGCTGTGCAAAAGAGCAGTTTTAAGTGGGCCATGTGAGGTAGTTTGCTTATTTGTTCTTTCAGGCCTTTTAAAATACCCGAAATTTCAAATTCATGTCAGAGCAGGTTCAAACACTCTCAAAGTCTGAATTTGCATGCAGGCCTACTGTATAAAAATTAGTGCACATATAAGCGCTGGCTGTAAGTGCTTCAGGACGGCAATGACCACCATTTGAGAAAACGTAGCTCGAAAATCGTTCTTCAATGCAGACAGTCCCAGCTGTAACACCCGAAACACATCCAGCAACCAGAGCTTACCAATAGGAAGGCTTCTAGCGGCTTGTCTTCTCCCAGAACCTGGATTCTGACCGGCGGGCAAGGGTCTATCGGGTCATACCTCTCCAATGTCGGTAGCTCATAGTTAACCACCTGCGAAAAAAAAAAAAGAAGCAGAGGACAGGGCATTAAGATTGCTGCAATCTTGGATTCACACAACTGTGAAGAATTGGCTAACAATACTATTGTTTGTTTGAATGTAAATGCTAGTATACCATTTGAGGAATGATATTACGAACAAGCACCTATAACAGAGTCACTTCGCAAAATAAGCACGGCTAAGCCTCAATTGTACATTGTGAACAGTGTAACAGGGTAAACTGTTGCGAGTGATCCAGTCTGAAAACTTTTGTATAATGCATATCAGGACTACTTGGCTTACTGTCTCAACAGCGGGGGTCAGCCAGTTTTGCACTTAAGGGGATAGTGAACAAAACTTTTGTTGCCAAGACTTTCAGCCGAATTGTAAGATTGGGTGTTAAAATCGACAGACACAACTTCCATTTAAGGTGAAAATAATAAATTTAATTAGTTTTGACGAACCACTGTATCTAGCAGCTATGCTGTGAACTGGAGGAGGTGAGGTTTGACGATGTTACACCCGCTGGAAACAAGCATCCCAACAATGCCATCGCTCGCCCGTGTTTCTCAACCCTCTCAGCTCCCACTACGGTTCCCATACCCACTACGATAGTGAACAATACTCCCAGCCGGGGTACAGCATCAACACTTTTGTAGAAGATGAAGAGTGGGGTGAAAGGAGAGGTGGAGAAAATGGTGAGAAGGACAGCAAAATGTGCACCCGGCATTTGCTTTGGGAAATGTGACATCATGGCTGGCCCTTGCGCTCACGTGCAGCTTTTGAGCACTGACAATCCACCAAAAACACAATCAACTATCCAAAAATACATGAAATAAACTCTGTTTATCGAAAAGTGGTGCCTTTAAAGTAAAATTTTGATGTTTTCAACAGTTTTTAAAAATATTTTAGTATCACTTTGAAAAATACGAATTTGCTTCCCAGACATCACTGGGAAAATTCTGTTATCAGGTGAGTATCTCCCACTAACAATTCAGATATCAGCTAAGTTCTTAATAATAACTGTTAGGGTTTAATGTCCCCAAAACCACCATATGATTATGAGAAACACCGTAGCGGAGGGCTTCGGAAATTTTGACCAATAGGGTTCTTTAATGTGCACCCAAATCTAAGCACACGGGCCTACAGAATTTCTGCCTCCATCGAAAATACAGACGCCGTGGCCTGGATTCGATCCCTGTGTTTGCAGGTCAGCAGCCGAGTGCCTAAGCCTCTAAACCACCGTGATGGGTCTGAGCTAAGTTCTTCAGAATAATTATAAAATGCCACGAGTTGAAGTAAGAGAAAAAAAGGGGAGGAGGTATTAGAAAAGTGTGGCACGTTTTTCTTTCTTTGCTGCTTTAATGTACTAATGTGTGCTTTATGGTCCACACCCTGGAAGACTTCAAGATGCGGTTGTCAACGTCAACTACAGCTAATACTGCTGTAGGCCATCTCTGCCCAATCCCTCGACAAGCAAGTCAGCGATAGGTCAGGGACCTATTGGAAAAGTTGTCAGCAACAGCAACAGAAAAAAAGAAAGAGAGAGAGGTTGTTCACATGGTGGAAAGCTTTGCATAAAGATATGCTGCAACTCAGCAGCACATATGAGTGGCTTTTGGGCAAGAACGCAATATGCAATGTATTTTGATTTAGGAAGTCAAGAAACTGCAGGCATAAAAACCATCGTGAGAGCGCAACTAAACATGACAGACAGGAAAAGACAGACGAGAACAGGCTCAAACTACCAATTGTAATGAGTTGGTGGTTTGCGCCTGTCCTCGTCTGTCTCTTCCTGTGTGTTGTGTTTAGTTGCACTCTCACAATGGTTTTCATGTCAAAGCACCAACTTGCCCCACAGTCAACTCTTTTGAAATTGCAGGCCGTTAACCTTGGCACTGAGCCCAGCCGTGTCAAGGCATTTTTTTCGAACATGCTGGATGAAGTATTCCCGACTTTCAACGCTGTGTGCAAGACGACCTTCGCATACACCTACACAGAATGGAATTCATCAATTGATCAAAAACTTAATTCTAAAAAATAAACAAGTTGGCCCATCAGAGACATGAAAAAACTATGATGGTTTCATACACACAAGCAAAATGAAGTCGGCATATATGCATGCAACATTTTATCCCTTTCAATTCAGCCTCAAATACTAAACCTCCATCAGTGAATTATTTCAGTCTATAAAAAATAACCGCGCCTACCTTGACTCCAGGGACGACACGCACCACCTGTGACGGTAGTTGTGCCAGCCTTCGATAGAGCGCATCAGCCAGGTTGCCCATGTCTACATCGAATGCGATTTCGTTGGCCAGCGTGCGCCCGAAGAATGCGATGGAGGCAGTGGAGTGGGACTCCCAAACCTGCAAGTGAATTCTTAGCTTCACATATTTATTTATTTAAAAACTCTCAACTTCACTTGCGGCATTACAGAAAGGAGTGGTGTTGCAAGTCAGATTGCTAGGCAGGTTGCTAATCATTCCGGATTAATCTTGTGTCCCTTCCGTAGTGTTCAGATGCCACAGAATATTACTGTAGTATAAGATTTATCTGGCGAATGTAGACGCACTAGAGACAGTGACTACAATGACATTATCAAAATGTTGCTTACAGTGACATTACTAGTACAATGAAGGAAAGATGTGGAAACTTGAAGGGCTAATTTTTTTTTTTTTTGCTAGACACAATATTACCAAAAACTAATAGACAACACTGCCACGGAAAGTATAGGGGACACCATTAGTAGTAAATACAATGTAAAGGTGTGCAAAGGTGTGCAAGATGTGCAATGTGAATGCGTGTTGCAAGAGTTTAATCACTTCAGGCCCCACCAAGAAAAAAATTCAATTGTTGATCTTCATGCGATCATTACAATACATCAATTATGGAGCACACTGCAACAGGGTACTTTGAATCAATTTTGACCCCTTGGGAGTCGTTTAATCAACATACATTAGTGAATAGACATTTTTGTATTTTGCCCGCACACAGATGCCGTTCCTTAGAATCCAGACCTGTCCTCAAGTTTAGCAGCACGATATATTTTCCACCAAGCTACTAATGTGGGCTGCTTTGCTTGAACATCTGTCTTGTAAATAATTATCTGGTAGTACCTGCATAACACCAGGTTTTTCAACAGTCAGAAGTTGTTCACTGAACACAGCACAAGCAAGTATCAAACACCACTTGCTTTAAGCAAACTATATTTCATAATTGCAGAAGTCATGATCATCTGTGATCAGTATAACGAAATTCCAGTTGATGTTTCTTCTCATTGTACATGCTAAGAGAGCTATGTCATATTTGCAAGAGTACACCACAGCTACAAGGCAAAGCATCACTTTTTATGTTGACTGTGTTTCATTGCATGAAGCTTTATTGCTTACTGAGGTGTCACACTCAAAAGTGTATTTATTTCACCTGTTCACAAATGCAGTAATATATTACCACATATAATTACATTTGTTTTATACGTAGTTTTAAAATTTATGTTCCTCTGTATAAATAGGCTGTTTCCTGATGTGTTTTCTAATTCTTCTATTTGTTATAATATTTGAGTGCACGTGCATCCCCTTATAAACTGCCTACAGGGGGCCTACACCATATTTCTAATATATCAGCTCATTTTAAGTAAACAGTACTCCTAGAGTTGGGTAGCCAGCAACATGAACTGGTTTCAAAAAATCCCACTAAAAATGCTCCAAAAAGTGCGCAGCTCTTCTGACATCAATCAAAACTGAGAAAAAGCAAAACAAGATAATACAGTTTGGACAGCGTTCATCTCCTTTCCTGGAGCATTCCAAGCAGGTTAGAAAACACCGAGAATGCGTGATCACAAAGTCTAACCAGACCTTGAGTTTAGGCTGTTCTCTTCATAATTCTAAAAGCAATCCTATGAACTGCACATTAACCAACTGTAACAGGGCCACCTGCTATGACTGTACTGATGCATTATACCTGTATTTGCTGGGGCTCGCCTTTTACACATGTTAGCATCACAGAAGGCGATTTTTGCATGCTGCGGCACAAGAAAACTGCGCTTCTACACATTGTATGCACAAGACGATACTATTACGAGTTGAACGAACGGCGTGGCATGAATGTCGCCTCACAACTATGAAAAGGGCCGGCTGAAAGGTACGGGCAAATGTTTTGCGGCCGGCAATTTTTCACAGCTGGCCGTCGATCACTGGCTCACGACCCTTCAAAAAGTCAGGCCACACTCACTCGCATTCGCTTGATGGTCTGCACTTTAGACTTGGGCAGCATGTCCCACACGCCCAGGGCTGTACAGAGAGTTTGGAGACCAAGAAAAAGATGAAAATGACCATTAAATCCTTTCAATCCGAATAGAGGGGAATACAATGAAAGAATCTCAAAGAAGCTGAAGTGCTGACTAAATCAATCAGCCGAGATAGCACACGTTTGCTGCAAAACATTTGGCATTTTTGTGGGTTGAATCATACAGCCTCACGCAGGGAATTTTTTGTCTGCAGGTTAGTTTTAAATGGAGAGCAACTATCGCAGAGGACAAAAAAAATGACATGAATAGCAGCAGCACTCACTCATTGAGGTCATAGATGCAGTTTAGAAAACTGTGACTAAAGAGAGGCACACACAGCTGCCAAGCTGCACGTTTCAAATAACAGCAAGAACAAAAAAGAGAGAGAGAGGGCAACTGCCAAGCATGAGGGAAGCGCAGAACTGCGTGGCATTTCTCGGTTCACGTTATTTCTCTTTCTTATTTTTGCATTTTTATCTAATTTTTGTCTTTTTTTCTGTGTTTTTCATTCCTGCTTATTTCTAGAAGGGTGTCTTGAAGGTTCAGTTGCTACATGATAGTAAGGAGAAACAGAGCAAGAACAGGACAAAGTGTTATGTGATAATTCTTTCTTCGTCCCGTCTTTGCGATGTTTCCCATGAGTGTCTCTTTCTAGTGCAAGATCCTGAGCAAGCCCCCCTTCTTTAAAGTGCAGGATAATTCGTGAAGATTTGGACAGGGGGGGGTCAAGGTTCCATATTTTGGCTCGGTCAAGAATCAAAATTCAAGATAGCGCCGAAACAGCTGCTGAGAATAAAGAATGCCCACCCATGCTTCTAATGAAATGCTTCACTGTATTCGCATGCATTCCCTGTTTTCATGCGATATTCTCGGGCAGATAAAAACAGATCGAAGGGGATAAGAGGCCGCAGATTTGGAATATCTCAAAGCAAGAAGGAGGGTGCTTGCTTTAGATCTTAACGTATATCTTTCTCTTTCTATTCCTTTCTCTGTTTTTCTATCTCTTTCTACTTTATTTTCTTTCTCTCTACCGCCCCCTTCTCTCTGTACTCATTCTCTTTCTCACATCCAAGTTACTGCAGCCCACGCCGTACAAATTGGCGCACTTGTTCTGAGAATGAATCAGAAGATGAAGAAGTAAATTAAGGTGAAAAATAGGACAAAGAGAGTGCACGCCGGTTCACGATAATAATATTATATTTTTATGTACATAGCATAAGAAAAAGCTTAACAGTTCTGCTGTAAAAAACAAAACACCTCTGCAGTTCATCATTCGAAACCAATGCATAAGCTTTCAAAAATTTCCCAGGGTGCGTGTTTACGCGAGAAGGGGGACGATGCTGAGGGGGCTCTTTACAAGTTTCCGCCTTTCAGTTTAGCCATGGTTATGGATGAATTGACGAGTTCCACGTTTATCGACAACGTTTATTTTGTCATCAGTGTACACTAGTACATTGTGCAAGAACAACAAACAGATACCAAGCACATGAGATAACTGTTCTTACAACTTAGTTTTCTATTTACGTTTTCCAGTATTAAAACATGTCCCGTCCAGGCATGCAACGTGGCTGTCAGTGCACATTACTCCATCTAAAATACAACAAAACGCTTCGACTACACGACTGCCATTTGCATCACTCTGCTACCTCCATTAAAGTATAACCAATGCTTACTATCTTCTGTGTACAATAAGATGAACACGAAAAGACCTTGGAACTGTGTTTGCTGAACCCATGACTTAATAGTAATGGTGACCAATTGTAAAAGAAAGTTATAGGCATTCACGCATAGACTACTTCAGGAGGCACAGTTCTGCTCTTCACGCATGCGCACCTTCATGCGAAACAGATGCTGTCCTTCATAACAAATGTTCTTTCCAAAGTGGCCATCACAGCCAAAGAGACGATTTCTGGAGCTCAGTACTGGGAATCATACCTTGTAAAAAGCTCCTGCTTCCTGGAGTCAACGCGTACACGCGGTTGCTCCAGTTCTCTTCGTCATGGTCAGAACGGAGTTGACGTCTGTCTATGAGCAGCACACGCTTGTTTGCAAACACCTCCGATGTTCCTGAGTGAACAAAAGACACGGTCGTGCGGTATTCGGATGACCAATAAATTGCGATCAAGGCAATCCATGAAACTTTTACTCACTCTTAGATATCTACGGGAGACGTCAGTTGAACACACCAAAGGGCACAACCATGGCAGTACTGAGTCAAGTAATGCTTATGAGTAATATGAATGCGTTTCTCTAGAGCCAAGTGCTGTAAGTCTTGAACAGTAACTAGTCACTAATAATGAATTACTGGTAACCAGTTACTTTTCAGGGTCTTTCAAAATGAATCTCGTCACTTTCCCATTCTAAATGCAATAAATTTTTTTTCGACAACAATGGCTATACTCTGTCTTACTCATTAGAACGAAATCAGTTGAGTAAAATGAATAATTATGGTTTATAGATGAACAAAAAATAAACAAAAGATTTACAATGCCATCACTTCATCAGCAGTAACTGTGACAAGTAGTTTCCCAGTTGAAGCTTGTAAGTACAACAAGATCACTTTTTTGCAGCAGGCTAAATGACTGTAATGCCATTGCTTCCTGACAGCGTTAACATGTTATATCCAGGTAACTCCTAACTGCAACAATGTTACTTTTCAGAGGGCACTAACAACCATTAGGTATCGAGCGTTTCAACCTCACCAAATATTGTGCGAGCATCACATCAGAAAGAATGGCATTCAGTGGTGTTCTCGCCAAAGTATAAACAAGTGTCACTTATCTAGCGCACTAAAGTTGGTTTTATGTCAGTCAGCCATAAAACAGGCTTTGACCGTTTGAGGTGAGCCTTTGGTGTTCTTCCTTTTTGGCCAAAGCCAGCACTGCCAGAGTCAGGGTCATCAAGAACATGATTCCCTCTCGGCTATGCAATAGCAGAATTGAAAATAAAGTCAACACAGTTAAATTGGCAGCAGAATGTCTGCTCATGCTGCCTGTCTGATGCTGGCTTGGTATACTATCCCATTACTGTTTTCCTTTATTTTATTATTTTTACTTTGAGAATACTGACATCTATTCAGAGATTATAGCAGGATAGGCACAAGAAAGATGTTACTTGTTTACATAAGATCACACAAAGTTAACGTGCTCTATTGCTATTATAAGAACACAATATTAAAACTACTTTAATAGGAATGAAATCATGGACGAGATGATCATTGGAAACAACTATAAAAACAGAAGCCACACATTTGTAACATGGCATACGTCAGCACCTACACATTTCTCGTAGAAAAAATGCATTATGAGAACAATTTTAAGAACAATAAATCAGAGTATGTCATTCAAAATAATAAAAAGAAAAAAGTTATGTTATTGTGACGTTACACAGACTCATCACTTAGCTGGTTTATTGATCTTTCAAAGACTTTAGCGCTACTTATGAAGCAAGCAGTTAATTTTTAATCGCTGTTGTAAACACGTGTAAGGCTGATTTGTCGGCTGCTGCAGGTTTCAAAGAGATCGTCTTTAATGTTTTAAGGAAAAAATTGAACATTCAAAAGCTTTTAGTGTTGGAGGAGTAGTCGGTCACCGAATGGGGAGTGCTTATTACGGTTTACTTTGCCAAGTGGGTGAGATATATACCCTTCAAAATCAATTTTGTCAATGTTGTGCAGTAGCTGGAACATAAGGCTTATTCTTAGTTTCGTTCGGTTTCGTAGTGTTAGTATGTGTTGGGCGAGTCTGCCAGGCTTTCAATGTTAAGAAGTACTGCAGTATCAAGTATCGCGTTCTCTCAGTTGTAGCTCTCACCCAAGGCACAAGCGAGAGCCGCTCCTGCGAGCCCGGCTCCCGAAATGACCACGTCCCAGCGCTGTTTCGTGAGCTCGGACGTATCGTCTTCATCGGCATCCAGGCAGGCTGGCGACGTTCTCAGCAGGCGGCGAGAACCCGGCGACATGAGGCGTCGGCAACGCCTAAGCAAGACGATCGACTGCATGACCGCGGCACTAAAGGATGCGACGCAGGTAGAAAGGTGATCGGCGACCTCACGGTCGATTTATTCGTGAACGGCTCGGAAAACTCGCAGCAACAAAAGTGATAACTGTTCAACACCACCTCCGACAAACGCTCCGTCACACTCCCGAGTTTGCTGTACCCATTCAATCGCTAACTATTAGCTATCACAACAAGAGAAGTACGCACGTTAACAAGACACCACCGTCTGCGAAGCATGCGACAACAAGTTTGGTTTCCGCACGGTTTCCGTTTCTGAACTCAGGGTCGCAGCGAACAAGTAACAGTAATAAATAGACAAATTAAAAACCACGTAAACATAATATTGTATATTGTGTATTTGCGTGTGAAATTGTACGTTATTCAGTAAAGTGAGTTAGTTTTATTGTAAACATAATCGCTGCGGTCCTGCAGCGCGTTGTTTTGTGAGTAGCCATGGCAACAAACCAGCGCCGGCGCGTTGGATGGTTTTGCGGCCGTTACCAACGTTACAAGTCGTTACAGTCGTCGCCACATACGCATGTTTCAAAATACTGAATTGCCGTTGTAATAATTCGTGAAGAGTGAATTTCGCTCAAAAGTGAAATCGGCGAAGCAAAGACGATGACGCCTGCACTGACAGCACGAGAAGGAGGAATATTGCGTCTTCCCAATCGCAGTGATGCCATCTGTGAGTTGTTCGATCACGTGTAATCAAAGTGGCGTAGAATGTAGCACAATATGAGAAGTGTAACTTTAGCTGCTGTTGAGGCAGTTTCTTCAGCTTGAAGAGATTGAACTCCGTGTGATGTTCTGCTCGTGAAAGCAAAACACCAACGTTTGATTATCCCACAAGAGCAGAGGAAAGCTGGGGAAAAATCAGAAACAAAATAGTAACCTCCGGCAAACATCTGTTGGCGAAGAAATCTCTGAGCGTATGCAATTAATCGGCTTCTGAAGAACATATTTACCGTCAACAAACAGCCTTTGTGGGGTATAGGCACTTTAAACGATGGTCACACATTTACAAGTCGTACATGTGGTCGGTAAAAAAAAAAATCGCATATACAGTGACTTATATAAAACTGCAAAGTAAGATAAATAATTGTACCGAATGATATAATTAGTTGCTGAGTGCATGTTTAAAAAGTGTCATTGGAAGTATATCCGTCAAGTGCGTGACATAAGAGCTCTTTATGTAGCCTGGATAGTATATACCTGGAAAGATCACCGTACAGCCCACGTCAAGAATTCTTGATTTTGGTTTCGCACAAGCAGGCGAGTGTCATGCCACACCGGCTCCGTATGAGCATACCTGATGAGATCAGCGACCAGCCGGCTGACCAACTAAATAATTAACAAACTAAATAGGATGGTAGCTGCTCAAATATGCTACCACAGTTGTTCTTTTTCAATTTTAACTCAAAATTTACGAACAAGCACGGACAGCCGGATATGCTAGCTGCAGCTTCTTTTTTCATCTCAGTCACTCACACCATGAGAAAGGTCTTGATAGATTTTGTTTTCTTTGATTTGCATGTCTCCTTAGCATTTTTTTTGTGTGGTCGCTAGCCAAATAACATATCTGAAGGGCTTTAACACAATTATAGAGTTGTTTGCCAAATCCGCCATATTCCACTGCAAACGACAACTGCGGTTTTATATTTAGGTAGAAATAACAATTAATCGCAGTAATTAGGATATGCATATATTTTAGCTGTAGCCTCAGAAACTTGAGTGTTCGGATACTTCGTGATGATCTCATGGTGGCGTAACAGTTTTCGGCGCGCGAGTTCTTATTAGAGCTATAACTAAATATTAACGCTAATTATGTCTAGATGCCCAAAAATTATGATAAGTCAAGATTTTCAAGATATCCTACCTGGTAAACGGTGATAACGCTGCTTTTCGCGGGTGGTTAGACACGCTATCGCCAGTAGGTGGTGTGTGTAAAGCGGGCTTTTTCCTGCGACAGAATGTACTGAAAAAAAGCCAGCTTTCAGTAGTGGTTTTTTGGAGAATGAGTCAATAATCTTTAAGGTCCGGCAGTTTCCTTCGGGCGAGAAAAATAGTCAGTTTGTGAGAGGTACAAGTACGGGGGGTATCAGGGAACCTAATACAGTTGTCTAAACAACTGAGTCATGGTGAGTTAACACATGTACCGACTTAAATCATTATTAATACCATTAGATCACAGGCCATTAAGTTTAAAGAAACCTTCGGACCCATGGCGAACAAGTGGTTGGCAGAAGTGTGGTGTAAAAACATTGAATTTTTTAGAAGGGATTGGCATCCTTGGCCGATACTAGCACGTTCAATTCTTTCGAAATTTAAGTGAGTATTGGATATTATGTTGACAATTATGTGACTGTTGGCGATATGGACTATATGTAACGGTCGCTCTTCAATATGTATTACATCCCTGTTACGTGCACATATATGTGATTCACGAAAACGTTGTTTTGAAATGTAATGCCTGGGGGCAAGGAAACAAGAGGGAGCATTTCGCAGTGCGATAGAAAGAAAAAAGTAGCGCGTCGGGCTTTGCTTGCACCCCATTTTCTTACCGGCGAAAGAGCTCTTAATTGTTTTTTAATGGTGACTAGCAATGCCTCCCAATGTGTACACGCAGTTTACAATGGAGGCCACACTTTCCTCGTTTCGGGAGAGGAGGCGCTGCTCGTCTCCGCTGAGCACCGTGGTGTCCGTGTCGTCGGCCTCTTCCTCATCCCTGGTGCGTTGCGCGTCCGAGTCGGCGCTGCCAGCGCTGCGGTGCTCCTCCAGCGTCCACGAACGACGCCCACCGCGGACGCAGGGCTTCGAGAGTCGACAGCTCGACGGACTCTTCGACGTCCACGGCAAGCCTGAACAACGAAGCAGGTTTGGACCAGTAGTTGCATCACTTGCAGGGTGCCTACACCTTTGCTGGTGGCATGCAGGGGGTCCACGGATTACAGTAGAACGGACAAGTACGCGAGCATCCGGCCTGTTCTGCGCACACTGACGGCCATTATGCGCACACCATCATACGTGACGTGACCGTTCCGCAGACTCTACATTGCATTACCGCCTAAATGACATGTGGGGCCAAGATTATATATACTTGCTCTAAACGTGGGGGCCAGAGTAAAATAATTGGGTACAACGTTTGCATGCACGGGACTAGGGTACATGCAGAGCTTTAAGTGTATGTATGTATGTATGTATGTATGTATGTATGTATGTATGTATGTATGTATGTATGTATGTATGTATGTATGTATGTATGTATGTATGTATGTATGTATGTATGTATGTATGTATGTATGTATGTATGTATGTATGTATGTATGTATGTATGTATGTATGTATGTATGTACGTACGTACGTACGTATGTACGTATGTACGTATGTACGTACGTACGTATGTATGTATGTATGTATGTATGTATGTGTGTATGTATGTATGTATGTATGTATGTATGTATGTATGTATGTATGTATGTATGTATGTATTTATTTATTTATTTATTTATTTATTTATTTATTAGAATACCCTCAGGGCCCGTAGGGCATTACAGAGAGGGTGGGTACAACATTTTGTAACACACAAGAAAAAAAAGACAAAGAAAAGAAACAAGTGTCAGATGCGCAAATCATGAAGGCAACGTAAATCAACTAAAAATGTATAAGTAAGAATTCAAGCACATACAAGACAAAGATAGATAATGGAAACTGCGTATAGTTACAAACATTGCTGAGAAATTGCTGTCTTGAATAACAAAGGGTCTGTTATTGTTACAACGGAAGAGGGAAGGTGGTTCCAATCGGCGGCTGTTTTCGGTAAGAAGGCTGCTGAAAAGAATTTGATGCGGCAAAACGGAATGGCAACCTTATGCTGGTGACCAATGCGCGATGAGTGGTATGACGGTTGTGAAATATGGTTGTATGTATGTACGTACGTATGTATGTATGTACGTACGTACGTATGTATGTATGTATGTATGTATGTATGTATGTATGTATGTATGTATGTATGTATGTATGTATGTATGTATGTATGTATGTATGTATGTATGTATGTATGTATGTATGTATGTATGTATGTATGTATGTATGTATGTATGTATGTATGTATGTATGTATGTATGTATGTATGCATGCATGTATGTATGTATGTATGTATGTATGTATGTATGTATGTATGTATGTATGTATGTATGTATGTATGTATGTATGTATGTATGTATGTATGTATGTATGTATGTATGTACGTACGTACGCGAATTCCGATCCCGTCGGAAGAGCAGTGATATACCTTTTCCGCGCTCAGACGCAGGCAGCCGTCCCCGCAGCGTGGTGAGGATGCGTAGCGTGTCCTGTTCGCCCCGCTCGTCACCGGCGTCTTCGGATGCGACGGACTACCCGGGCGCTCCTCGACCTGCGCTCATCGTCAAGATGAACGCGTGCACCATTCTCAGACAGAGGGAGCTGGCGTGAGTGCACTTGTAGCAGCGATGCTGCATGTGGCTAGAAGGTGCTGGCGGTCTGTCAGTGCGAAATTTTTAAAAACCTTTTTTGTTCGCATAAACTGCAACCTTTTGTGACTGACGTTACGATCGAATGTCTATGAAGGAGTGAAATTCCCATAAGTTGCTTCCTATGATCTGGAGACCATTTTTAACGCGATTGGAATAGTTAGAATGACGTGCAGTGGGCTTCGAAGCAGTTATATGAAACTCCATGCGAGCATGAATTCAACTCATGTTGGGGCGGTACAGACGAAATAGAAGATCACGTCAAGCTATACGGTGAGTCGCCAGAATTAGAAGACAGAGAGGACAAATGCTATTAATTGGTGTTAAAGGGAATCAAAAAAGGCACACGACCAAGCACACGATCAGTGCCATCTGTCGCGTAAACCATTGAATAACGAACGCATTCAATGTCTTCATGTTGCAGTATTTGCGCGGACGACAAAGTACTATTACCCAGTCCCATTTGATATGTTTTTGCACTGCCCATTGCCGCGTGCAGTCTTGTCAAAATAAAAAAAAATAGTGTGTAAAAGGTAGTGGCAAGCTGTTTTAACTTGATAGGGCGGCAAGGCACGTCCGAAGAAATGCCATATTTGCGAAATTTGGATGGTAATCACTGCATGTTTGTCCGTTCATTGCCTAAAAACTTCATTAAATTCAGTTCAATGGCAATAAAGTTTCATGAATTCGACTCGATAACACTGAACCTGATGCAGGGGTGAAGTGCTGCTCCAATCACTCCAAACGGCACCAAAAGTGAAATCCTGCTTTTACATATGCTGCTCCGAACTGCAATTTTGTTAGTGACAGCTCCAAATCAACTCCAAAACTGCACTTACGAGGAACTTTAACGGTGCAATTAACTCACAAGTCCTAAGAAAAAAAAAACTAAAAGAATATGCTACCCTCTCGGTATGCTACTTTTGCGCTTCTTTATTGGCTCTGACCTTATGTAGCACGAACTTGCTTACCAAGCGTATATCTCACTTTGCTGTTTTTCCCTTAACTCGACATGCCGGCTATTTGGGGGATCTATGTAAAGATCACCACTGTTGCTTAAACATCACACCGATTATAAATTATTGCTTTGGCAACGTGAATGTGATACGGGAATGTGAACAATTCTATGTGAGTTCCAGCTTAACCAGTTTGATCTTATTTCTGTCACAAGTGCTGGTATTTTCAATATATAGCTCGTTTCACGTATTATTATCGATGACCTATAATTGCAATTTTCTTTGATAGTTATTTTTGATTTATCGTTCGTATAGATACTAATATTTATAGGCCACTTGGGCAATGCTTTGAACTCAAAGACTTGTCGGCACATTAAGCCATCTGATCAAAAAAAAAAAAAAAAACGTCAGTAGCTTCTACAAACTAATGTTTTTTCTGCTGCGAATTTTGGTCAAAAAAGTTGAAAAGAAATCCATTTGATTACTCCTAATGTGTACCCGCCAGGGAATGGAAATTGCTTCGTTCAATCGGAAAGTTCACAAAATTGGGTTTCGTTAGAGTTTTAACTGTGTTGCGTAGGTATGAGAAGTGTAACTTTAGCTGCTGTTGAGCCAGTTTCTTCAGCTTGAAGACAGTGTACCAAACTGCACCAAACGCCCGGCCAACTTTCAGCTGATCGCGAGCACATGCGTGGGCACGTGGCGGCATCTTGCGGTGGCCGTGATAGCTATGCAGCTTATGATGCTAAAATCAGCCAATGGCCCCAACGCTTGGGCATTGCTTAGACAGCCCCTGCAGAAGATTAAGCGCCCATCATCTAGACTGGTCATCCACATTTACGGAGTGAAGTGGAATCCAGTTCTTCTTGTTTTTTTATAAACACAGCTGCGGTCACCACCTAGCAGTTTGTGTGTGTAAAGTGGTCAAGCATGGTCAATGACGCATTTTTACTTTTACAAACCTCCTTATTTTTTTGTGTGCCGACTTTGGTGGGCCGGATCTCAAAGCCGCTGTTGACGGCGCGCAGGCGCCGCCAGGAGAGCGAGCGGCGCGAGAAGCACGAGCGAGCTTGGGCCGAGCGTCGCAGGCAGCTGGACAGGGCCCAGCTGAGCGACCGACTCGAGCTCGTGCGACGGCGGATCCTGGAGCCAGGACCTTCGGCTAAAGAGAGGCTTCGGGCTCTCAGGTATAGCTGGAGGCCAGGCTCCGCGATTCTACGAGATGGATGGATGGATGGATGAAAAACTTTTATTGGGGTCCTGAAGGATTGTTTCACAAAATAATAATGGGCTTTTACCAATAACTGAATATACGACACACCTTAAGGGGATACTGAACAGAAAAAACAATTTTAAAATTTATCATTATTTTAAAATTTATCAAGACATCAACTTTGCTCCGAGAAAATGTTTGAAAAACGAGAAAACACGTGAAAAGAAGATGTGGGTGGCGACGATACCTTGAAATGTCTGCACCAAACGCCGTAACGTCAGATTTTTACACTTTATACTAGGTCTTATCTAGTTTCTAGACAGCAAAAAAAAAAAAAAAAATAAGTACGTTGTCCTCTAGAAGGGCCATCAACTTAACATTCAGCAGGAAAGTTAGTTTTGGTCAATGTCTCTTAATACGAAAATACACTTTGAAATTTGTGACGTCATGCACAAAGATATCGTCGCTAAGCTTAAAAATAAATCACCTTTACTATTATGCATTTATAGGTGAAATAATGGTACCAGATTTTCTGTAGCACCACTTATCAATCTAAAACAAAGTATTGTATCACTTTAGTGATGATTGATTTGATATGTGGGGTTTAACGTCCCAAAACCACCATATGATTATGAGAGACGCCGTAGTGGAGGGCTCCGGAAATTTCGACCACCTGGGGTTCTTTAACGTGCACCCAAATCTGAGCACACGGGCCTACACCATTTCCGCCTCCATCGGAAATGCAGCCGCCGCAGCCGGGATTCGATCCCGCGACCTGCGGGTCAGCAGCCGAGTACCTTAGCCACTAGACCACCACGGCGGGGCTGTATCACTTTAGTGCCACTTTAAAAAAAATCAGGAGAGGGTGAAGATAAGTTTTTATTGAAAGTGACAATGGGAGTTAGCTCATATCACTTACTTAATGCTGTTTTTTTTTTCGGCGTTATCTCTTGTACTGCAGAACAACATGCCATATTAGTTGAGTCTCTGATGTCTCAAAATTATCACTGACGCGTCTCTGAAGGGGCCCCGTAACACTTTTCCAAGTTATCGTTGAATGGATTAATTAAAAGAGCTCATTGCCTAACGAATCCACTGTCGCAAAATTTTTTTTGAACCCCTGAAATGCGAACGTTGTTACAGGGATTCATCGCAGCTTCAGGTGCTTTCTCTCGCCTTTCGTACCAATGAGCGTCTTTAAGAGAGAGAGAAATAATAAGAATGAAGAAAAGGCAGGGAGGTTAACTATGGCTGAGCCCGGTAGGCTACCCTGCACTGGGGAAGAGGGTGACGGGAATAAATGGTACAAACATGAGCTCAGTGGTAAATGTTCCAAAAGCTACGCAGGCGGTTACAGAGGGGGAAGATGACAAGTGGGCAAGGCGGCGCGTACGTTCGTCAGCGTGTGTGATGAGCTGTAGCACTTTTTCATTTTTTTAAATGCGAAGCATTTCTTAGCGAACTTCGGCGACTTTGAGCTTATCTATCTATCTATCTATCTATCTATCTATCTATCTATCTATCTATCTATCTATCTATCTATCTATCTATCTATCTATCTATCTATCTATCTATCTATCTATCTATCTATCTATCTATCTATCTATCTATCTATCTATCTATCTATCTATCTATCTATCTATCTGGTGCAAACAGGATAAACATGAGATGCGTGTCATGTAACAACATGATTTCATGCTACACTGATGATGCGCTCGTGGCCGTTTCGCTAGCTTCACATATGCCAAACCAGGTATTACGTGACATCAATGGATGACGAAGGTATGTGACTGTCGCAAACATGATGATCATGAGATGCGTGTCATGTGAAAACATGACTACACGCCACAGTCAAGGCGCCAATACATACACTTCGACGTCGGCGTTCGTTTCCTCGCGTCCCGCCGGTGTTGCCATGCCAGGCAGCGGTCCTGCCATATACTCGCAGGCGCGCGCTGCGTTGCTTTGACGCATGCGCGTTTCAGCGCGTACGGCCTCCCTCCGTCTCGAAAAGAGGCAGACGCAGTGCTGTCTAGGTAACGCATTGGTGCCAATTGCAGCATGTCGCATTTCGTGCCTGTTGCCGTCGGGCCGCGACGACTGACGCTGGTTGCGCCGATCGCGCCTGGCGTCAGACTATAGAGTGCTCGCGTTTTCCTAACGTAGCGTCACTGTGCCCAGCGTGCGCGCGGGTCAACGCTACGTTGGAGTATATTGGGCCTTTCATGACGCTTTCGAGGCCGTTTCGCTAGCTCCACATATACCGAATTTGGTGTTACGTGACGTCAATGGATGACGAAGGTGTAAGACTGGTGCAAACATGATAATCATGAGACGCGTGTCATGTAAGAACATGACAACATACCACGCTCATAGCGTGATCGCGGCCGTTTTGCTAGCTCCACATATACTAAATTTGGCATCACGTGACTGGAATAGATGACGAAGGTAAACGACACATCCAAACATAATAATCATGACACGGAAGTCATGTACGGCATAATGTGCTTCCACCTCTTAACGTTGTGGTGATTTGAAAGTGGCATATCAACCTTCCTCATTCGTGCTTCGCATATCATCGATTCCCACTGTACGTGGCTTCTGCCCATTTTTTCCTTCCCCGAACGCCCGGCCAAATTTCAGCTGATCGCGAGCGCATGCGTGGGCACGTGGCGGCATCTTGCGGTGGCCGTGATAGCTATGCAGCTTATGATGCTAAAATCAGCCAATGGCTCCGGACTTTGGGTTTAATGCGCAGTCATTTGGGCATATGACATCATTTGTAGAAAGAAGAGGAAGCGGTTTCTAGCTGAATTTGAAAATTATAAATTGTTCTGATCAGGTCTTAATGGCAGTCTGATATATGAGCTCAAAAACATAATAATTGTAGTCTTAATTCATTGTAATACGTATCATTACCAAATTATTATTTTATATCTCCTTATATTTTTGGATGACTTGTCAATTTTTCAATGACCTGTCATTTTTGATCAATCCTCCAGAATGGGTACGTGCCACTGGTTTTGAAGAACAAACAAACAAACAAACAAACAAACAAACAAACAAACAAACAAACAAACAAACAAACAAACAAACAAACAAACAAACAAACAAACAAAAACAAAGTCCAGTTCACCTACTGCGCTGTTATGTTTGGCTTTCGCGTTCTCATGAGCCTCGACTTCGTGGCAGCGTTTCGTCACTGTGCTGAAAATGTGTTGCAGAGAGGGTCCTTTTAACAACGCGTCCGCGTGATGTTTATGAACTGATGAAGGCAGGTACGACACCGGTATATTGCGAAGCGTGCCAGTAGCTGTTAGGATACTGCCACCTAATTGTTGCAAAACAGACTTGCAGAAGACAGAACGGTAATAAAAAATAGCACTTTCCCCTTCCTAACAAGAAGTTAAATCAGGCGCAGGCTTTGAATCTCAGGCTACTACAGACAGGTTCGTATCCAAGCCCAGCTTTGTTGCATAAAATTTATCCTGACATCTATCATAGTAGCTGCCGCAGGCAGTGCAACGAATTCACTAGCCTAGACCACATGTTCTAGTGTTGCCCCTCGATCCGGGGCACCGACCTATCCAATAAAGACAAGTGGCTCTCAGATATCAAGAGCCCCGATGTCGGGGATCAACTGTGGGCTGTCCAGAGGGCCCACGATGTAGCGGTCGGGATTGGTCTGACTGTCCCCACCTGGGAGTGGCCCGCGGCGCGTTGAGTCGTGTACCTCAGGACTTAAAACAAAGTTTCGCATCCATCCGCACTGTACGGTACCTTCTGGGACACCAAGAGAACGGTGGTGGTGGGGGTAGTGGTTAGAAGAGGAAAAAGGCGCCTAATTTCTGCAGCCTGGTCGGGAGCACGGTGCAGTGCCTGGGGAACGGACCGCGTCCATGCTGTGCTATCCACATGTTGCTTTGTAAAGCCCCGCCGCGGTGGTCTAGTGACTGAGGTACTCGGCTGCTGACCCGCAGGGCGCGGGTTCGAATCCCGGCTGCGGCGGCTGCATTTCCGATGGAGGCGGAAATGTTGTAGGCCCGTGTGCTCAGATTTGGGTGCACGTTAAAGAACCCCAGGTGGTCTAAATTTCCGGAGCCCTCCACTACGGCGTCTCTTATAATCATATAGAGGTTTTGGGACGTTAAACCCCACATATCAATCAATCAATCAATGTTGCTTTGTAAAGGGGGCACCTCCCCATGCACGACACAGCTGCAGTGAAGCTACAAAATGTTTTGCAGGGGCAGGTTCGAACGCGGATTCGGTTACGTGTACTATACACCGTTTCATATATCAGGTGTACAGCGAATGGAAGATAGCAAGACTTACAGCAGTAGATTAGTTTGCAGGAAGAAAAACCCCATTTGTTTTAACTACCGTAAAATGATTTCTTTTCGTCTCTGGGTGAAATAGTAAATGAGGATGTCTTTTGCATCTGATATGAACGTTCCATTTAATACGGTTGTCAATGGGTTGTTCTGAAGCGCTTAGCTTCTTTGTTTTCTTCTCGTGTCCTTCGCGATTAGTTCCGTAGCCCGTAGTTGGAGCCAACTGGGTAGGCCACGTTTTACAACAATGAAATCTGAGTGCGAGACGTGTGGACTTACACATTTTGCTGACCGAACTTCTTGGATAGCTTCCAGAGCGTAACACATTATTTATGAAACGGAGTATAGCCGCTGTAGTGAAACAAGGGAGTATTCAGGATGCTTGGTTACCACAAGAACAGTGCTTGTCGTTGTGTGTTTTTTTACTTTGTGTTTGTGTGTTTGCGGCCAAGGAATGTCAATAAATAGTACAGCCACTGCGCAATATCTACACAATGGTATATTTATGTATCTACGGTACAATATGACATTCTAAGAAGCAAATTATGACAATATCAAAGAAGGTAAGAGAACGTAATAAGGAAAAAGGATGGCGAAGAAACAAACGCCACGCGTTTCTTCGTCGTCCTTGTTTCTAATCTCGCCATGTTACTTTCTTCGATCTAATTATGAACCAATTCGTCCTCATCAAGCTGTTATTACAAGGTTTCACATTCAAAACAAGTATATTCACAAGTTTGCAAACGTGAAAACTGTTCGTCGTGCCCAGATCTGATATTACCGATGCCCGATGTAGGCGCAGTACGCTGGAGCGTGAGGCGGAGTACAAGCGAGAGATACAGAGCATGCAGGCACGCGTTCGAGCCATGCCACTTCTCCTGGAACGACAAGCCGTGGTACGTGGTGGCTGCAGTCGCCCCATCTTCCTTTACACTATCTATACCTTAGTTCCTTAACAGGAGGTCCTCAATGGGCCCCTTTTAAAATGTGGCTAATCTTCATTTCATATCTTGACTGGATGACTTGGTTACTCAACAAACGGCGCGCGCGATTTCATTGCGCAATTAATGATATTGTACGATAACGTAGCGCGTCGGCAAATCTTTCGCCGACCAATTTTAGGCAATAACATTAATTGAATACGAGTTTGAAGCGAAAGAAAAATATTCTGACCTGAGTTGAGTTATGTCGTATGCGCGTTCGTTGTGCTAGAAGATAACACCCACCGGCAACTATAAGAACAGCCCAAGTTCCGATGGTGTAATGTTATGTGCACTGCTTTCAAGGAGCACTGCATATGCATGGGAAAAAATACTATAAATAGAAATGAAGCAGAGTAGAATGTGATAATTTCGGCAACATACAGATATGTCGATGACATTCTGAAGCTATTAAGTGGTCAAAGTGGTCATATTTTCTAAGCGCTGTGCTCTAGTGTAATATTTGCGTTTACCCTTCGTTTTTCACGTCTGCGCATAGACGAACACATTTACTTTGAATATAAGCGTCCACTGAATACTTATAATTCGCGTTATCGTTGTTAACCCGAGTCACATGCATGTGTTCAGCTTGCCTTGGTCCCGGAATCGGAAGTACCATTATAGGGACCCCAAGGTGACTATGCAGTGACGTTTGCAAACTTGTGGAAGCCAACCTGTTCCAGAATCGCCATGATACTTATCATCAACATGATTACGCCCACTGCAGAACAAGGACTCTCTACGATGTTTTTCCAATTATACCTGTCCTGTGCTTGCTTCGTTCATATTATTTCCGTGAACAATTTAGTTCCATATGCACAGCTCGCTTGCCTTTTCTCAGAACTCAGTCCATTAATCTTAGTGACTAGCGGCTATCTCGCCTTTCGGCTACATGCCCCACGCCCGTTTCTTCGTAATTTGGGCTAAGGAACAAGCAGGTCCTTAAGACCTACTTGTTCATTGACCAACTCTGCTCTATTCTTGGCCCATGATGTTACACCTATCAGTTTTCCCATAACATTGCCCTCAATTTAAGTTGAATACCTTTCGTATGCCTCCGAGAGTAAGCCCCGTAAGCAAGTAACGGTGAGATTGAACTCGGCTGAGTTCCAATACTCGCCGTAGACGGCTAAATAGACAGCTAAATGGACGGCGACCATCCCAAGTCCCATTCCAATTCTCACGTAGCCGACAAAGTAGACAGCCCCGAGAAGACCGCATCGTAGACGAATACGATGCAGGCTACTTAGCGGTCTAAACAAGATGGCGACTCAGCGAATCGCTCAGATAGACGGAATCTTGGCGGAATAGTCATCTGCACACAAGCAGACGCTTCTACAGAAGCTCAACGTGAGTAGCGTTGGATTTGTTTTTCAGATTTTAACACAAATTAAGCCAGAAAACACAGCTATTACGTTTGTTTATTTTACCTTTTTCATCTCAACGCGAGGTGACGCCTGGTTGCGTAAAAGCCGTCTAGACGTGTTCCAATTTTCGAAGAGCACGGGCTCGGTGCTGTTTTTTAAGCAGTCTGCGTAGACTGTCTACATGCTGTCTAATGAATGGAACACAGCCTTGTTTTATGCTTTTCGATAACCGCTTCTCGTAATGAATGCCTGACAAAAGCACTCAACCCAATACTTCTTCTACTTCCTTCGGTATCCTGGTTCGAGTCTGCGGTCATGACCATAGGCCTCTGTCACTTACAGTGCCTTGCCACGTATCGCTAAAGCAATGTTCGCGGAAACTTGAACATCACTTTAGTTTTTGTTTACGTTCATTCCCTCATTCATATTGTTTTTTGAAACCTCAGGCAGCAGCCCGGCGAAGACTTGAGCAGCAGTACGAGCGCAAGCTGAAGGAACTGGGACTGAGCTACGAATGGGTCCAGCAGAAGGCGCAACAAGAGCCTCACGATCGCCAGTGCGAGCAGCGCAGTTTCTCTGCCAAGCAGGGGTCCTCCGCAGTGTCGACCAGGTCGCGATTCCAGTCGGCCGCGGTGCATCGGTGTCCGGCCATCCGTTCACCGCCTCCAGAGTCGACGACGGCCGTGGTCGTCAGGCGGCGGTCGCGCAGTGCCTCGTCTAGCCTGCGCTCCGCGCTCAGCCGAACCGAGAGCGCAAGCGACTTGTCCGGAACTCCGCACG
This sequence comes from Rhipicephalus microplus, assembly GCF_013339725.1. NCBI lineage: Eukaryota > Metazoa > Arthropoda > Arachnida > Ixodida > Ixodidae > Rhipicephalus > Rhipicephalus microplus. Next base: position 112,139,763 of record NC_051168.1, on the reverse strand, counting down.
ATAATGACGGCCCTGAAGGTGGCCTCGTGGCATTTACACGAACTGGCGACTCGAGCGAGGAAGAGATGTGCGACGCTACTGGAGAGACGCGACTGGCCCTAATGGACACGTAAACGGGTGTGCAGTGCGGATAAACTGACAGGGCGCCAGTCTGGCAGGAGAGGAAGGATATCAAGTGTGCAACTGCACTTTTGAAGCTGTGCATATCATGAGTATAGCCGTTGTTGGCGTATTGCGACGCAGTCATTTAACGTTTCACTACAGAGTCTGTCTAGTCGCAAAGTAAATATGAAATGTGTATTGTATCGTTATAAACATGAATAGCAAGCACTGCAAGCAGAATCGATGTTGTCCCGATATGACGCCTGCATAGGCTCATAGTCCTCAAAGGTGTCCTGAAACACTTTTTTGAGTAACCAGGGAATAGATTCGCTAAAACAGCTTATTGCCACAGAAATTCCATCACCAAAATATTTAAGAATCCGTTCAGTAGGAGCGGAGTTACGAAGAGTTGCTGCACGCTGCAATCGCATTCTCCTTTCTCTCGTCCCGACGAAAGTGGAGGGGGGAGATGGCATGGGCAAATAAAGCTAGTCACGTGCGCCGCGTGTCTTTGAGCGCTTTTTTTTTTCTTCGAATACGGTTTTTTTTCCGTGCTGTCGCGCGCGTACGCGTGGACAAGTCGCGGCCTCCCGCAGCGATCCCTGTAACAACCAAGCACGGCATGTTCAATTCAGCCAATGGCTTATAGAGGGCCTTCTACGAGTGATTTTTGAGCATCCGCTGTTATTCGCCGAGAGAAGAGGAGGAATTTTTAGCTGAATTTGATAATTTACTGTGAATTGCAGGACCACGTACTGCGATATAATATTTGGCTCGCGTGTTCTCGTGAGCCTTTACTAACTGATCGGCAGCATTTTATGGCCATGCTCCGAAAGTGTTGCGGGGCTTCTTCAAGACTCTGATAGGCCCTTTTTCCAAGGTAGTTCACGTACTGGCACGGTTCCCGATACAACGCCTGCATTAGCTCTTTTTCAAGAGTACTTTCAAGTAATGCAATAGGCTCTGTCGGTAGAATACTTGACTGCCGTGGTGAAGGCCTGTTTTAGATTCAGGCTGGAGTCTATTAGTTAGCGAAACAGTGCTAAAGTTTTTGTTTACCATAAATGCCGGTTTGGGCGTCAGCATCGTTGGCTGTGAGCGAGAAAGTTAGCATTGTGTGTGAGCAAAGGTTCCAGACAGGCGCAAACCGATAAATAATGGAAACCTTATGTTCAAATAAAAATTGATCTACGCACTTTCCTCAACGTAGCGAGCAGCTGTTCTACCACAGGGCCTAGCCAGTTATTTAATCTGCTTTTGGGAAATCAATGTCACATAGTGAAAAAAGGCTAGTCAATGCATGCAATATTGTGTGTCAGAAGCGTAGTATCGCATGGGGGGTGTAAACGTGTAAATTACGCAATGAGTGGTGGCCTCAAAGACACAAGACTCACAAAAGAGAAGAAGCCTAAGAAAGTATTCTTATGAGTGACAACAACGGCAAATTGAGCAGATACGCGCCTGTTACCTTACGAATGTGAAGTGGGCACTCAGCCAATTCACAACAGGAAGAACTATAGGTGTAGTGGGCATTTCGCAACGTAGTTGCAGTAGGTATTCTAGGCTAGTTTGAAGCGGCTGATGCTAAGCGCACAAATGTTCTTTTCCTTGCGGCACGGTTGATATGTCCACCGTGAAGCGAAGGCAGGCTAGCGATTGAGAAGGCAATGCGAACGAAGCCCGATAATGTTATCGTGTTCAACTCATGAAGGCGAAGCTCAGGCAGTTTTAACTTAGCTGCTTTAGCGCTAGGTTAGACCGTGCAGCTGACAGAACAAGGAACTATTAACATCACGATCGAGTTCTAACGTTCTAGCGCGTTGCTCAGGCAGCGTGCCGGGTAATTGGTTTAGCAATTAAAACCTTGCTAGTTACTACCATACAAATTATGGCATCACAATTAAGAACACGTTCATCAGGATATAAGTAATTAGGAGTAAGGTTATTATATTTCAATAGTTATGTCCATGCTGACTAGGGTATATATAATTAAAACCAAATAATTAGGAACAAACCAATTATTCGTTAATATCACCGTAGCCATGACGACACTTCACAATGCAAGACAGTTCTACGCTACACATTGCCAAACCTTAGAATGCCTAGCCAAACCTATAGCAAGAACCTAGTCGAGCTTGCCCCGCCACGGTGGCCTAGTGGCTAAGGTACTCGGCTGCTGACCCGCAGGTCGCGGTATCAAATCCCGGCTGTGGCGGCTGCATTTCCGATGGAGGCGGAAATGTTGTAGGCCCGTGTACTCAGATTTGGGCGCACGTTAAAGGACCCCAGGTGGTCAAAATTTCCGGAGCCCTCCACTACGGCGTCTCTCATAATCAAATAGTGGCTTTGGGACGTTAAACCCCACAAATCAATCAACTTAGTCGAGTTTGTAGAAGTCAAGAGAAGCTAGGATGGCCACAATCTCAGCTTTGTTTATCCTGACACCACTATGTGCGAGCTGCAAATATTTATTTACTCCTTGCGTACATCGAGGCATTTCGCTCACCGACAACGATGCTGTTAACAGATTTACCGTGACACGGGTTCCTTAGTGCTACCGTTGCGTTCCGTTAAGATTTAGAAAGACTTTGTATTGCCCTTTCTGGGCTGATATTGACTTTGCTGAGCAAACCCGCATTCCACAGGCCGTTGCAAGCGGGCATGTGCTATTGGTGTCCAAAAGAAATAATTTTATCACGCGCGCCACTAACATGCCACGGTACTACGTCATGTTTCTTTAATCCTGTTCTCATAAATTCATGTCTTCTGATGCTAGCTTTAGTATGTACCAAGCTAACGGGAAGACCACGAGAGGGCCAGAAGTGCGTATATGTGTCAATGGTGATTCACAATATATATATATATATATATATATATATATAATATATATATATATATATATATATATATATATATATATATATATATATATATATATATATATATATATATATATATATAGTATAAAAGAGGTCGACAAACGTGCGAAAAAACACTAGTTTTACTAACGTTTCGGCAGGTGGGCCTGCCTTCGTCGGAGTGATTCACTTCGACGAAGGCAGGCCCACCTGCCGAAACGTTAGTAAAACTAGTGTTTTTTCGCACGTTTGTCGACCTCTTTTTATACTGCATTTTCCACCGGATCCATTGAATATCACCCCACTATATATATATATATATATATATATATATATACTCGATAGCAAAAATAGTTTATGCTGTACTGGCGCGGATATCCCCATACCTTGAGCCTTTGCATGAAAGTATAAACTCCATTGTAGGGAAAATTCGTGATGTGCGCAGGAGGCCCGATAGTGATTAATGTCCCAACCTGCCAGTCATATGCACTCCCAACCACAGGCGTGCACAGACGTGCGCCCTTCCCTTGAGGGGGGGAGGGTGGGCAAAGGTTCATCGCATGGTGTTGAATTCATGCCCCTCACCATTTTAGGAGACTAGGGGGAGGGACGACCACACCACCGATCCCCCCGCCTCATGAACATGCGTATGCCCATAAGACGTTGATTCATCTTTCGAGACTTCGCATAAAGTGTGGCTTAAAGCAGCTACGCGCTGCATGCTTTACATGACTTCAATTCCCACAATGGGCCGGAACTGCCGCGATTTCATTACACATACGTCTCACGCACGCAGAGAAAACGATTTTCGTATGTACGCAAACTTTCGCATATTTACCGTTGCTGGACAGCCGGACCCGGCGTTGCATTATGATCAGCATGCAAATTGCGATAATAGCAAGCCTAACTTTTAATGCCATCACTAAAGTGATCGAATAACATGGGCGTCTTTAAAGATGTGATAGGCTCGGGGAGAAATATAATCGTACGTATCTACATTAAAGGAAGAGGTCAAGCTACTGTACAAACGAGTAGAAAAAGTTAAGTTCTCTAAGAGACGTGAAAAGAAATGGCGCTCATAAGCAGCCACACAACGTCAGCGGGTCGCCTTTTCACTCGCGCGCGGCGAGTTGCTTCGCTCACGACTGGGACCTCGATGACGCTTTCGTTTGACGTTCCCCTGCGTGGTGCCCCTCGCCACTCTGAGGGGCTCGCGCAAGGCCCACCGACTGGCCTCCATGTCACGCATCGTGTTGGCCGGCTGCAGCCGAGTGGTCTCCGGCAGCCCCATCGCCATCACGGCCAAGTACAGCTGCAGCGCGGCTACCACGCCGTAAGCTGCTCCCTTGAGTCCGGCCTGGTTGATGTCGGCGACGAAGGTGGACACGAGCTGTTCCGAGACGGCCGGAGGCGTAGCCGAAGGCGAGCCCCGTCACCCGCACCACGGTCGGGTACAGCTCGGCCGAGAAGAGGTACAGGGCGATGAGGCACATGTCGAAGACGAGCATCGAGGAGACAACGACGCCGGCGAGCAGGTGGTCGGGAGCGCGCAGCACGTGGATGAGTGCCTGGGCGAGCGACAGCACGGACAGGGCGCCATGCTGAAGCCCAAGGTACGGCGCCGGCCAGCGCGCATGATGATGGGCACGCCGAGTAGGACCCCGGTCAGCTTGAGGGCGGGGAGGATGAGGCGAGCGTACCTGTTGGTGTGAAATACCCGCAGCGTCGTGAGGTTGAAGACGGCGTAGCTGAGGAACCAGCAGCCGAGCATTACGGCCGTCCGCTTGCGCAGTCGTTGGTCGATGACCAGGTCCATGGCGTGCACCTCTGCGATTGCAGAATTGAAACGACTCGCACGTGGCACTCTCGAGAAGTTAGCTATGGCTCCTGTGCGAAAAAAATGTATCTTCCAAGCGAATACTACGTATGACTCATTCGCAAAACAAAATGCCATGCGCACTACCGCAAAATACCGGCATATTGTTCCTTGATCAGCGACTTTCCATACGTGTCTTGTCAATTGGATGTTTAGATATTTTCCTGTGTCTAACTTCGAATGAATAAAACGCCAAGAGGATGACACTCTTGACGTCTGGAGGAGGTAATGGTTCGCTGTTGCGATTGAATGGTTATATAGATATATCTGAGTGCAACTTTACTACAGTAAAAATAAAGGCCGTTCAACAGTAAGAATTTTCGTCAACTCAAGCCATATCTTTCTCGTCTCAATTCTCCTTCAGCTCTCAACTGAAAAAAAATCGCTCTGAAATGATGTGCTAAAGAAGAGAGCAATAAATAAAAAAAGAAATTGGGAAGTTAAACAGGTAGAAGCTGTGTTTGCGTTTTGGTACATAAGGCACCTAGACTGCTGCATTAAGTCACCATAATTATACTCGGCGCCAACTTTCCGTGGCATCACAGCCAAGGCCACGAAGCCTAAGCACACCATTTTTTACTATGCTTCTGCATGTATAGACCACGAATACTAACTTTTATATACTGCGTAGAATAAAGAAAAACATAACATGAAAATATAAAATATTATGTTCAAGATTGTTCGCATTGTTATTAGGAAGCTTACATCGTGCAGAATCTTCGTTCTTTGCTGTTTTCAGTTTTCTGGTCTCCTGGCTGTCATTTCACATTTTTTTGTTGCCCGGTGAACAACGATGGTGTCGCGCTGTTGCAGCACGTTCACATCAAAGCTTGAGAGCGAGCATGAGTTCGTAAGGTGATCTGTATTCATCGAGCAGGTAGAGAAGAAGACAGTGGTACGTCGTGAAATATTTTGTTTCCCACTAATGCCATCACCGATAAGTTGTGTTCGAGTTATACGAGGATAAAATTAACAGAGTGCAAAGATTCGCCTGGGCAATAGATGCTTTCATGTATATTATGCTGTTGACTGCATGTGCAAAAACGGTGTTCTTGGCTGCGTTTCATTTACTCAGATTTACGAACGTCGGACGCCCGCTTATGAGACCGGTTGTGGCCAAGATTTCTGTTACCCGTCGATGCTTTCGCATCCCGTAAAATAGAAAATATCTTGAGTTTTGTCAGAAAGCTTTTGCTTTTCCAAAAAGAAAACAAAAACTATGACGCCCACCCAGTATACACTGAAATTTGGAATATGTTTGCGCGCCTATACGATGTTTTTTTCAATCACCCATCTTCTGCTCGGACGTGCCACTGAGCTTTGAAAATTGGCGTCAGTGCATCTTTAATTTTGCTGTTTTACTTATTTTCGGAAATTTCACACCCTCCTCTGGTGACATCTCGACATCGCCTACTATGCGCGATCAGGGCGATCATTACTCTATGCCCTTGATCTCCAAGGAGTACCTCGCTCGGGAGATGAAACATCAGTTGGAGTCGATGCTTGCTGCGGTTCCCGCTGCTTCCTGAGCCCCGCCTTAAGCTCGGACAGGCGCTCATTAAACACGTCCGGGTCCACCTCGTTCACGCGCGCCGCCCAGGACAGCACCTGCACTGCTCGCCTCTTGTTCGACACGGCCAGAAGCCAGCACGGGGACTCGTCCATCATGTACACGGCCAGAACAAGGACGCCCGTGGGGACCATGAAGGCGATCTGGGACGCGTACCAGCTGAGCTCGAGGCTGTAGACAAGCTCGAAGTACAGCGCCGCCGTGAAGAATGGCGATGCCATGGCCAGGCTGCAGAAGAGAGCTCGGTGCTGCGTATCGGTAACCTCGAAGAGGAGCACGAGCGAAGTGACCAGGACGCTGGAGACCGATGCGGACAACAGGACGCGGAGGACGGCGAACGCTAGTACGGTGCGAGCGAAGGCCAGCGAGACGCCGGAGAACATCACGAGAAATATGCACGTGCAGAGCACGGGACGGCGACCTATAGCGTCGGCCGCGACGCCGGCCAGCGGAGCTCCCACGGCACCTGCCTAGCAAGTAGACCGCAAACAGGACACCTAAGATCCACCGGCGGCCGCATACCAGGTTCCACTCGATCACAATGGAGATCACTCCCGAATCGGCGCCTACGTCGTAGTCCCAGCCGGCATCGCAAGGGACCTCGGTGCGGTTTTCGAAGTCCTCCGAGTAGGGTAACGGTGGATCGTACCGGAGGCACGCGCTGCGCGTCTTGTCGTCGGCCTCCAGCGGCACGCTAGCATTCTTCCACTCACCGACGGTCATGTAGGCGTAATCTGTCGGAGGCTTGCACCAGTGGTCCACGGGGCGGGCCAGGATCGCGGGCGTCCTGACGTGCGTGACGGCCGCGAAGAAGGCTAGCGCGGTGCAGAACAAGACGCGCTTCTGGAAGCGACCGTGGCCGAAGATGAGGATCTGGTCCATTGGCGAGGAGAACACAGTGGTGGTTTCGGTGGCCGGAGTCGTGCCCCCAACATTATTCTCTTGCACGTTGTCGGGGGTAATCGACGGTGAGGAAGGCTGCGGAGAGCCGGCGTTGTCGGGGCTTTGTCGGGGATCGGACATTAGTAGATACCGCAGCCACGTGAATTCACGCGAGCCTCGTGAGCTTGCGTGCACGCAAGCATGTGCAGCGTGACGGACAGCATCCAGCGAATTAGTCTGCTGCTTATGATGATAATACTCTGATGGATTCTGACACCAGGGTCGTAGGCAGCAATATTAGTCGGGGGGGGGGGAACTACCTTGATACGAAGTGGGGGCGGTGTGAGCAAATGTGGTCCAGTGTCATAATTTGCTCTGTATGATATGGGCGAAAAAAATTCGGTGGGGGCGGCACGGGTGGGTTTAGCTATCCCATGGCTACGCTATACTGCCTGAGACCTACTCAGAGTTGCAAGATGCCACTGAGCTAACAAGCAATGAAATAATCATTACCAAAGTAGCCACAAAAAAGCGGCGCCAATATTGCAAATCAGATTGAAAGGAGCGAACATTTAGTGAATTTCGCCATTCTCGCGTAAAATTTTATTTATAATAGACAATGTCCCTCGAGTACGAAGCGAAGTGGGAAAAAATCAATTCTTTTATTCTATACAGCAAGAATAGGTAGTATTGTCGACAAAATCACATATTTACGTTCTAATATTTTCATCAGCCCTGCGGTCTCCATTCGGTCGAATGCACGTTAGCCACTACATGATTATCGTTACTTGTTGAACCCAATAACGCAGGTGTGGTTCAATTCAACGCTAAACTGCTCAAAATCACCGACAGACGTGCTATAAGTGAATGATAAACACGCTATTGGTGGGCACGATAATTGCTATACAAAACAACCAAATTGGCCAGAAAAACGAAAAAAAAAACGTAGCGAGCGACTGAAAAATTCTGTAAGTGACTCGGCAAATAAAGAAGCCCAAATCAGCTCATTGTATTCGAAACTGACAACTCTGCACTTATACTCATTCAGGTAAATTGGCCAAGAATCAAGTATATGAAGTATGATTTCAGAGATCCCTATTTGTACTAAGACTTATGACGGCATTCATAATGGACAATAGTTTGGTTTGTGGGATTGAACGTTCCAACGCGAGTCTAATTACGAGAGACGCGATAGTGGTTGGCTCTAGATAACATCAAAAAGCCAGAAGGTTTCTTCAAAGCGCACTGCCGTCGCATAGTAGAGTGTCTTCTAGAGTTTCGCCTCCATCAGAATGCGAGCGCCGCAGCCAGCATGGCACCAATGTCGTCCGAATAAAGGGTCGAGTGCCATAGGCACGAGGAAAGTGGAATGAGTATAAATAGTTCTTATTGAATTTGATAATACAGCGCGAGATCAGTAGCTCTGATTAAACATTTACAAGAGAGGGGGCACACAATGAGGGAAAGGCAGGGAGGTTGACCAGAAATTGGAGCATCTGGTTCGCTACCCTGCACTAAGAGAAAGGATAATGGGGAAGAAAGAAGGAAAAGAAAGCGAAGAGCGAAATAGACGTGCGAAAAAGAAAAAAAATGTGAGCTGGCGTGCTATAGCCTATACAGTAATAGGCCACTATCACGCAAAAAGTTTAACAATGCCTTCACTGATTTTCTGTGCGAAGACAGACTATGTCGGATTTCAAGCACTGACTGTTATGACAAAGGTCTGTCATCAAGGCGAGCTAACGCAGCAGCTGACTGCCATATTTGCAGGCTGTAACGAGGGAAGTGACAGAGAACGTGCTCTATTGTTTCATCGCTGCTGCAATGATCTCAAGCAGCAGTGTCTTTCATGCCGATTCAGAAGGCGAAACCTTTGATGAAAACGACACCAAGCCAAAGTCGGCAAAGCACCGTTGTCTCGAGTCGAGAGAGTCCGGACGGAGGCCGAAGTCGACACGACGTGTCCAACCTATGCAGTCGCGTGTGCCGTAAGCACTGAATGTTCCACAGGGATTTAACTTCTTCTTTAGCAATTTTTCGGATTTTCATTGCAGCATCAGTCCTTGAAAATGGGATAGATCTTCTTGGCCATCTTTGTGTGCTAATCCAGCAGCTTTATCGGCATGTTCGTTGCCCAATATGCCACAGTGACTTGGAAACCACTGAAACGTGATTTCGTGTCCTTCGTCGAAGAGGTGGTGGAGCAGCTCTCTAATTTCCAGCACTAGTTGTTCATGAGGTACCCGGCGTAGGGCGAATACCAAACACTGTAGTGCTGCCTTGGAGTCCGTGAACACTGCTCCGTTTCTTGACTTCTTGGTGTTTAATAAAGCTAACTGCGCTACGTAGAGCAGCAAGTTCCGCAGCTATCAATGACGTCTGGTGGGATAACGGAGTCTTCGTCGTTGTCGCTGTTGCAGGAAAGATCACCGACCCTGCAGACCCATACACTTTAGTTGAAGCGTGAGTATATAGATGGTCATGCTCACTGTACTTCTCATACAACAAAGGGAGAGAAAGCTGCTTTAGCGCTGGAAGACGAGAGCCGGGCTTTTGAGCGTATGGCTGGAACCGTGAGTTCAACATGTGGATAAGTCATACACCATGGGGGAGTTGCAACTCTTGACGGAGTTGTATATCCCGTGGGTAAGCGTGTGCGATATGACAAGACTGCCTGGAAAATTAAGCACGAGGTCAGTCTTCTGGCAGTGAGGACTAGATGATGGGCAGAGGCGCGACTAATATGCCTCGCGTGTGCTCTGAGCATTTACATTACAATATGCGTCTTGAGCGGGTAGTCATTTGCGATAGCGATTGTCTCAGCTGTTGATGAACAACGCGGTAGCCCCAGACAAACTCGCAGAGCCATAGCCTGGATGCATAACCCAATGAATTCAAGAACTTGAGGAGCGATTTCATTTCTTGAAGGTTGGTGAGAGTGAAACTGTTTAGCACACGTCACAGATGCGACACAGACTTTTGAATCATACCCAACCAAGCACTTTGAAACTAAATTCGAAATTTCTGTCGAGGAATGCTTTTTTCCAATTGAACATGCATGCAGTTTTTTGTTGGCTTTGTTTGTGCCTTCATCAATTAGGCGCGTACCAACTGCGGAGGATTATCCAAGAATTCATTACTGTGCCTTGCTTGACCTCCTCTGGCTAGTCGCATGAGCTTGGCATTTAGGGCACGATCCTAATTGGTATTTTGCACCCCTGTGTTTTCTTCATTTTAAGTGGACCAGTGGTGTGACATGGGGTTCATCCGGTTCGTGTCACACATGTATTATTGTTTGCCGCTAGTGTGTTCCATTGATTTCGTTTTTGACAGCTTGAAGTTGTTTAGCCGGTCATTCGTTGTTCACCAGCAAAAACTATCATAAACATAAGTGGGTACGTTCAGCAGAAACTGGTCGAGTTCCACTACTAGCCACTGGTTCACTCGAATTCAAGAAGGCAATAGTTTGGCGCAACAAACAGGTATGTGCTGCAGACACATGTGCGGCCTATCGGAAAACTGTCATCATAAGTGGCTATATCATCATCATAAGCGGGTTTATCCAATGTAAGGTCTGGTGTCGCTGGTTAGGGGGGTGAATCTTCTTTGTCGCAAAAAGGCGCGCTTCCCAAAGCGCCGATTCTCGGGAGATGATAATCCCGGCGTAAGGACGCCCGGTCTGGCAAGAAGACCACGATCGGTCGCCGCTTTTAACAACCAGCTCCCCGGCCAGCCGATTGCCGGCGGGCGACGTGAGGACAGTGTATAGATACCTATCCATCTGGATTAGAGTCCGCGGGATGGATGTCACGCTGGACAGCATAGTCATCCCGCAGTAATAGCATGAGCCTGCGGCCGAATGGCGCCACCATTGTGTGCGTTTGCACAGTTCACGGAACGTAGTGTGCAGGCCGGTCCTTTCGTCTCTCTCTCTCTCCGACCGAGCGGTCGAGTGCTTGAATAGGAGATCAAAAGGGGAGGACGGCAACAAATATGTTTAGTCTGTCCAATAAACGGACTGAATTGTTTTGGTCGGCCGTGAGGAGAATCGGGAGGAGCAACCAAGGGATTAAAACCTGGCTCCCTTTTCCTCACGGTTGTTCTGGTCGCAGCAAAGAGTGCTCTGCACTATCGGCTCTGCTGAGGCAACATGCGACGGCTCCAACGGTGAAAGTGTCTTGTAAATGTGCACATAAGTTCCTGTACATAAAGTCGAGTTGTTGAACGTATCGAAAGGCGCTGGTCTCCATCCTTTACAAACAGCAGCAGCCACGACAAGACAAGACGGACACCAAGCAACCAACCTTCCACTCCCTTCTGTGGCATCAGCCGCTACGCAGCTGAGAGAGCTCTGTTCAAAGGAACAGAGAGAGTGGGTAAAAGGTTGAGTTTTACTTCCAATTTATGAGGATATGCCACATAAAGTGGATAAACCCCTCTACACATTACTTCCACTGAAAAGGAAGAAGGAATCGGTCGGCCCAACAAATGAATAGTGCGTTACTGCAGTGACACCGGTGTATCGTGGTACCTTGTGGTTATAAAAGGCGGTGGCTATAATGCCACCTCAAAGCTTAACAAAGAGTGTTTAATAAAGAGCAGTTACATAACACACCGAAGCATCTCAAGCAAAGGCATCTGTTTAAACCCGTGAAAACAGCGGTATGGTCAAGATCCAATAGAACTATACTACCACATTAAAGCTTAACAAAGAGCCTTTAGTAAAGAGCTGCAATACAGCGTGTCTGAAAGACTCGCCTGACAAAGTGAACACCACCAGGTTCGCTGGTTTATCAGTGTCCGCAAAGATGAGCTGGTGGATGTTTTTTTTTTATCTTCTAATGTAACCTGGTGATGAAAATTATACTAGAAAGAACGATGCTCCCCACCATTTAACTGCTAAGGCGCTAAAGCATTTTAAGTTATCAGGGTTTCGTTGCTAATTTCGAATACATGGAGACAGAAGGGATGCCGTTGGTGCGGCACCTTAACCACTAAGCTGTCACCGCGGGCACAGTTGCGGACTTCATCACTGTAAATAGTCCAACGCTTTACAACGGCACAATTAAAACAGCTTCGGAGTAGTGGTGCTAAGCCTGAAGGGAGTGCTGAGCATGACAGCCTGTTTTAGTTGTTGTTGTTGTTCACCTATTGCTAGTGGCGCATACCCACTATGGGGGATGGACCAAGAATTGAGTGGTTTTAAAAATTAAGAATTGAGTGGTTTAAAAATCACAGAATGTGCACAGTGGCGAAGGTGCCTGAGCAAACCTGTGTTTATAGAAATTTAGATTTGGTACCCGGCAACGCAGCCTTGTGATAGCTACTTCTTGCTTACGAGGGCGGCAAAAGTCTCTTCGCCAGGGATATAATAAATGGCGATATTCTGTAGAGCATGTTAGTGCTGAACCTTTGAAGACTTCCAGAAGCGTACGTCTGCGGAATCGAGCAGCAGTCACATAAGCGGATGATGTTTTGTTTCTTTTCAATTTTAATTTTTTTCTCCCCTTCTTTTCGAGTTTTTTTTCTGTCGTGTTTTCTTGTTTATTTCTACTTATTTATGTCCTTTTGTCTTTTTTTCTTTCTAAGTTTCTCGCTTGCTTAATCTTTTTTCTGCTCTTGTACGTGATCTTGCCTGCGTTACGCCAATCGATGACATCATAAAAGAACCTTGCTCTCTAAAGTTATCTGCACTTAATATCATCATCGAGGCGCTTGAAAAACAAAAATAATAAGACTTATCGTTTGAGCGAGCGCACGCTTATTGTGCTATTTGGCTGTGCTAGATACGGTTTTGCGGCTGACAACAATTTACAGCAGCATACAACAGCCCAAGCCCCTAACATAATCCACACTTGAAAAAAAAAAAAAAACCCCGAGATTCAAGCTCTTGTTCAGACTGCTTATCTCTAAAAACTCTGCCCTGTAGTCGACACAGATTAAAGGAAGAGGTATTACACGCTTTATTTAAAATCAAAAGCGCGTCATAGTCGTCACATATCCCCGTTAATATTAATTATTTAAAAACACGCGTTATCACTTGTTTTTTTTTCTACGAATTCGTGGTGTTTGTCAGTGCACGCCGCGGCAAGACGAGGCACAATAATTCAGTGATATTCGGTGGCACGCTGGAAAGGTTGTTGGCCGCGGGGAATTCGAATAGATGTGGGGCCTGTTCCGTGTACTGAGCACTTTCTGTTGCGACAGTCAAGTTTGATCTCGGGGGAAGAAAAGTGATGAGGAAAAGTGATGAAGAAAAGTCAGTGTAATACGCACGGGAAACCATTAGCAATTGTACTGAAACTCCACCACTCTACAATTCCATCGAAAACGGCATCTTACGTATAAAAAGATGCGCTTGCGTTCTGAGGAAACACGACAAAAAGTTGGGTGGAGTAAATAAATTAAGAAGTTTTCAACGAGAAAAATATGCGACGATGTTACGCAGATAGCGCGAGTCGCTATAGATGAAACTCTGGCGCTATATAGTGTCCATGGGATCTGCGGATGTAAAGATTCATGTTTGCTAATGCAAAAAAATTCGGCACATCCCACGTACCTTGGGAATCGACGTTATGCGACGCATGCGGAGGGAAGGTTACTGTATTGTAATCCTTTCAACTGAGTGACACTGAAATGACGCTTAATATATGAATAAATGTTGCATGCACAGACATATGTTGAGCAATTGCAGATGTTTATATAACCAGTCGTTCGCACTTTCGCAGTGATGCCAACTGGAATATGAGTATTGGCAACACCAGAAGCGATTATAAGCTGCTATGAAGTGCTGGTGCTTTCGAGTATGGTAGCTCTCGACACTACTACGTAAGTCAACTTTAATGCATGACGCTTGACTAAAATTGACGTTAACCCAACGAGACGGCTCTGTCAAAAGAGTACATATGCAACAAAAACCGACGTTTCAGCTGGTTTCACGAATTTTAGCGTCTATTTGAAAAGCAGCTCCGAGACCCAGCGTGGCTCGGTGGTGGAATGCTTGGTAGCCACGCAGAAGAGTGTGACATGCCCATCGAGCCAATGGGGACAAAAATTGGACGCGATGATAGCGCCCTCTGTATTCTGGCGGCAGTTATTGAAGTGTTGGAAAACTACTATGTTACTTGTAACTGAAATTTTTTTCTTATCTTCTACACTAAAATAGCCTTTTTTAAACAAATAATAAATAAGAATATTGGTGACGGACGGACGGACAGACAGACAGAAAGACCGATGGCCGGACAGAGAGAGAGAGACAGACAGACGGGCAAACGGACAGACAGACAGACAGACAGACGGGCAAACGGACAGACAGACGGATGGACGGACAGACAGACGGGCAAACGGACAGACAGACAGACTAACGCTTCACCCCACTCATCATCATTTATTCCGTGGATACGGTGTGATTTTTTTCTCAAAGATAACACGTCACGCTGTCAGCCTGCACGCCGCTCGTGACGAGGAAGTGCAGGGAATGCTGCTGTGCACTTAAGGAAGAATATAGTTGTGGGACTGAAACACTTCTCATAAAACACTTGCAAAACCTTCCCGAGGCCTAAACCGCCGCAGCAGTCACGGTACTCGAATGCTGACACGAAGGTCAAGGGATCAAGTCCCAGCTGCGGCGGTCGTATTTCGATGGAAGCAGCAAGTTGGAGGACCATGTGCTTTGTGAAAATTTGATTTAACGGCCACGGCTCGCGCTTACTTGCTATAAGGATGCTGCCCATCTTGGCGTTGACTCTGCATTCTCAGAATTAAAGCTTATCTTCTTTCACTCTGTTTTTTTCCCATACCACTCTTTTTGGTTGCGACTTGTCATGCGGAGCTTCATCAGTTGGTACACGAAGCCTACTGTGCGTCAGCTACTCCCATATAGAGCAAACAGTCCGCTTTCTCTATAATATTGGTCGGTGCTGCGTCATTGAGTAATAGGTCTACGGGACGGCTTTCAGCTCTCCTATAGTAGTGTGTCGAGTACTTTGAACTGTTAACCACTTTTCCAAGCCCACCAACCAAACGACATTTGAGCGAAGCGGAAGCATGATCAACAGTTTGTCTAGTCAACAATGTAACCGATTATGGTAATAAAAAAACAGTCATACAAATATGAACACCTTTCTCTTACCTTGAGTGTTCGTTATCGGGGACGAGGACATACCGTGGCATCATCTGCTGGAATCCTTCTGTGACGTATAATAAGACATCACGTGG
The DNA here is from genome assembly GCF_013339725.1 of Rhipicephalus microplus. Classification (NCBI taxonomy): domain Eukaryota; kingdom Metazoa; phylum Arthropoda; class Arachnida; order Ixodida; family Ixodidae; genus Rhipicephalus; species Rhipicephalus microplus. The sequence goes on along the minus strand of NC_051168.1, from coordinate 112,124,258 downwards.
TACCAGCTGTGCGAAGTGTTCGGCAACTGTGTGATTCAGGCTGTTCCGCCATGGCTGCTCTCCCTTCGCAAGCACCGGTTGTGTTTGTATTGGCTGCGAAGCAACCTCGAGTGCTTGCCAACAAAGATTTTTAAGGAGCCAACGTACTGTCATCGCCACGTCGTGCAACATCGACGGAGCATGTGCGCATGGCGACATGGACGCACAACTTGGAGAAGCTCTATCGTAAAAGTTGGGTTGTTATGAAAATCATCTAGTAATCTGTAAATCAAATCATCTTCACAATGCGCGAACATTATTGTTTACTGAGGCAAGCTGGATGGCGCACACCTGTCTCTTGCTTTTGCTCGGAAAATGCGTGGCCGAGAGGTAACGTTTTGATCACTGCCGACTGCCGCGCGGGAATCACGGCAACACCTGACCCTAGCTTTCATAGCGATACCAAGTGCCCGAAGGGGAACGACGCTTTAGCATTGGTTAAGTTCACTTGACCTTTCAGAAGTGTATCATAGCTCTTTTGCCACTATAACATTACTCTTCACGCCCCGCCGCAGTGGTCTAGTGGCTAAGGTACTCTGCTGCTGACCCGCAAAAGGTAAAAAAATAAGAGGCGAGGAGAAAGAGAGAATACCAGAAAAAAAAGAGGAGGATGAGGATGCTCCTTAACCCGCAAAGCGCGGGATCGAGTCCCGGCTGCGGCAGCTGCATTTCCGATGGAGGCGGAAATGTTGTAGGCCCGTGTGCTCAGATTTGGGTGCACGTTTAACCCCAGGTGGTCGAAATTTCCGGAGCCCTCAACTACAGCATCTCTCATAATCGTATGGTGGTATTGGGACGTTAAACCCCACATATATAACATTACTCTTCACAACAACGTGGTTTGTGCAGCCTGCTACTTTGACCAAAATTATTACTGGACGATTATTAATAGTACATATTTCAATAAGTGGAACTTCACACCCGTATATTTTGCCTGCCTAATCCTCACTTTCAGTATACACGCGCTTCTCTGCGCAGTGTGAATTGACTCACGTTGTGATACGCGAACGTTGCAATAATACGAACCTGCTCGCATCATTTGCCGGACTATTAATTACAATTGCCATATCTCGTTTTCAGTGTCTCTGCTGCTCTCTGGCATCAGCCAATTTCGTTACCAACAGCTCAGCTCATCAAGGCTGCCAACAGAAGAGACGTCCGAATATGCAATGTGAAATGACAGCATCAGGACAAAAACATTCTCGCCGCTGTGAGCTGCTGACAGCTGGAAAAGGCCTGTCGGCCTGGTGTGAAAAAACGTCGCGGATTCCTATGTGTACGTTCCCTGCAAGTCCCACATTGTGGTCACCGGATCTAAACCCCGACGTAGAACACAAAATATTTTCTCGGAAGTTCTTCCCGCACACGCAATATTCAATGCTGGGTTATTCTCGCCTTTATCGAACATGCATCGTGGGGCTGCTTCTTATTTTATCGTACGCACGAAAACTCGTATCAGGGCGAGAAGTAAATACCGCATCGTGCGTTCCTTTAAAGCATACAAGTGCCGAAGAACATGGTTGCTGTGAGTCCATCCTTCAAAAATCGTTCTTTCTAGCTTCTCTCTCTCTCTCTCTACACACACACACACACACACACACACACACACACACACACACACACACACACACACACACACACACACACACACACACACACACACACACACACACACACACACACAACACACACACATGTATATATATATATATATATATATATATATATATATATATATATATATATATATATATATATATATATAGATATATATTATAAAGGAGATTTATTAGGCAGAAAGGTTGGTGCTTGGAAGGTTTGGAAGGCGATGCACCAGCCGCAATTTCCGAGCTCGAGCCGCTGCTGCACACTCGATGCTGCTGCCTCTGCGCCGGAGTACTTCCTCTTCTTTACAATGGCCCCACGGAGAAAAAAGGAGCCATCCTGGCGACTTAGTCCTTGGCAGGCGGCGTTGAACCGTGGTATTGCTTGAGCCTCTGTACGTGTACAACCTCGCGGTTGCGACGTCGCAAGTCTGATGGTGGCGTAAGAGGCTCAATGAGGTAGTTTACTGGCGAAGTTTGTTCGACAATACGATATGGCCCATCGTACTTTGGCAGAAGTTTGGAAGAGAGCCCAGGTGTGCGATGCGGCACTGACAGCCATACAAGAGAACCCGGAAGAAAAACGGGAGTTGAGGTCATGGCATCACGAATTGCTTTTTGCCTGTTTTGGTCATCGCAGGTAAAGCGACGAGCTAACTGGCGGCATTCTTCTGCGTGTCTGGCGGCGTCCAAGATCGGTAGGCACTCGGACGCGTCTGGTCGATAGGGCAAAATGGTGTCAATGGTGGAGGGGTGACGGCCGTAGAGGAGGTAAAAAGGGGAGAAGCCTGTTGTCGCTTGCGTTGCCGTATTATAGGCGTATGTAATGAATGGGAGAACTAAGTCCCAGTTAGAGTGGTCAGACGTCACATACATAGATAGCATGTCACCGAGAGTACGATTAAAGCGCTCGGTAGCCCCATTGGTTTGTGGGTGGTGTTGGGACTCCGGATCCTGCCGGTCTCGTTTTCGGTAGCTGGCCCCGTCGCAGGATCCATCGTCCAACAATTCAGCGAGAAGAAGCGCCCGAACGAACAACAGAGATTTATTTACATGTGGAGAAGTGGTCAACTGACCCAAAGAGAGAAGAGTGCGTGTGATACAAAACGTCTTCGGCATTTTATAGCGCCACGTTGTTGACACTGGGTGCCTTGTCCGCATCGTCAGCCAATACGGTGTCGCCGGCACCTCGGCCACGAGGGAGGGGAAAACACCTCTCACAACACAAGGAGTGGCACAACCCAACACGAGGTCCATATATGGTCCCGGCGCCCCAAAATGTTACCAAATATGGTCACGAACGCACAGCAGACCCCGTAGCTCTCCCGGCGAGGAGGAACCCGAATGGGGAGGTGGGGTGGACGACACCGTCAGGTCAAGAACCGGTTCTCCCCCAAACTCTCCCTGCTTGGCTCTCCAGGGCCGGTCGTAACAGTCTCTCGCGCGGGGGGGGTGAAGATCTCGATGGGCTGAGGTTTGCAGCCACTGTCCGGAGAGATCAGCGCCGGCAGTCGGTTTGGTGACGACCGTCTTTGATGAAGTAGAGCGCAACACCTGCTTCATTGAGGGCTCAACAGACGTCACATACGCACATGAAAACACAACTACTCAGCCGGTGAGCGCCGGACAATTCCGCCAAACTCCACCAGGCAATTTTCCCCTTTAACTGATATTAAAGGAAATACACAATTTATTCAAAATGTTACTCACACTTTAAGGTGACACAAAACAACAACATTGGAAGCACACCGAACCCGAAACCCTGGATAGCCGTGTCTTCAACGTTTTCAAACAAGTACACCTAAAAGAGTAAAAAAAAAAAACAATCACTAGCTCTTGTTTAGGTCAGGAAAAAAATGCCAGAGTTCTCGAGACATCATCTCGCGTCAGGGGCATCGACTTAAGCCATCAGCGTTGCCATGGAGTACACCCTTTTTGTAGCGTATTTCAAACGTATATTGTTGCAAAACGAGGCTCCAACGCAGCAGGCGGCCGTTCTTAGAGGACATGGTCTGTAGCCAGGTGAGAGGACAGTGGTCCACTTCCACAATGAACTTGCTTCCGGCAATATAACAAGCCAGTTTCTGGACTGCCCAAACCAAGCACGCACATTCCTTTTCGCTAGCGCTGTAAACCTGCTCGCGAAGGGTGAGTTTCCGGCTAACATATAGGACGGGATGCTCTTGATCCCCCTCATCCCTTTGACTAAGAACTGCCCCCATGCCTCTATCACTAGCGTCGCATTGGACTATGAAAGGCCTCGAGTAGTCCGGTGAACTAAGCAAAGGTTGGCTCGACAAGGCCGCTTTCAAAACGCGGAAAGCCTTTTCTTTCTCCTCATCCCAGTCGACCATTTGGGGCTCGGTCTTGCGCAACGCGTCAGTAAGAGTGCTGGCAATGTCGGAATATCTAGGGATGTACTTACGATAGTAACCAGCTATTCCAAGAAAAGCCCGAATATCGAATTTCGTTCGGGGCTGGGGAAAGTCTCGGATAGCTGCCACTTTCATTTCAGAGGGACGGCGATGCCCTCGACCGATAACATGCCCGAGATAGAGTACCTCTGCTTGTGCTAGCTGACACTTGGGCGCCTTTACCGTTAAACCTGCTTCGCGTAGGCGTGTCAGTACTGCTCTCAAATGCGTCAAGTGTTCTGGCCAGGGCGAGGAAAACACGGCGACGTCGTCCAAGTAAGGCAATGGGAAGTCCTCTTGACCACGCAAAACCTTATCCATTAAGTTGGAAAAACAGTAAGGCGCGTTCTTTAGGCCGAAACTCAACACTTTAGGGCGGAATGTCCCCAATGGTGAAATAAATGCAGCATACCGGCTCGCCCTCTCGGTAAGCGGCACCTGCCAGTAACCTCTCACTAGGTCTAGCGTTGAGATAAATTGCGCGCTGCTTACCCTCTCGACGCGTTCCTCAATGTGGGGAATTGGGTATGTCTGATCCTTGGTGATGAGGTTTAACTTACGATAGTCTACGCAAGGACGCGGATCTTTGCCGGGTACCTCCACGAGAATTAACAGGGAAGTGTAATCACTTTCACATGGCTCAATCACACCCAATTCCAGCATCCTGTTAACCTCTGCTTTTATTAGCTCAAGCCGGCGAGGAGACACCCGATACGTCTTAGATCTTACCGGTTCCGACGAGGTAAGCTCTATGTCATGAGTGAGGACGGATGTCCGGCCTGGCTCGCTTACAAATCTGTCCTGAAACTCGGTCAAAAGACCACGCAATTCCTGCTTCTGCTTCGTTGTTAGTTGTGACTTTGATACTAAATCCTCAACTCTTTTCTCGATCGGGACTTCGTCCGATTCGGGAGCTAATTCAGGGATTTCTGCCGGAACCTCTTCCGGAACATTTAAAGTCATGTTCACGATGGCTTCCCTCTCTTTGTAGGGTTTGAGTAAGTTGCTATGATACACCTGGTGTGCCTTACGACTTCCTGGTAATTTTACCACATAGTTGGTGTCAGACAATTTTCGAGTAATTTCGGCCGGGCCGACCCATTGCACTTCAAGCTTATTCTTTTGGGAGGGCCTCAACAACATGACCCTGTCTCCTACAGCAAAGTGTCGTGCTTTAGCGGTCCGATCGTAGTAAAGCTTAGCCTTCTGCTGTGCTTTGGTCATCGCACTCTCGGTCAGTTCTTGGGCTGTTGTTAGACGATCCAATAAGGTGAGGACATATTCCACTACTACAGGATCATCACCCTGACCTTCCCACGACTCTCTCAGCATACGAAGAGGAGACCGCAGTCTGCGGCCGTAAACAAGTTCCGCTGGCGTAAACCCTGTTGTCTCATGTGGTGCAGTTCTTAGTGCAAACATCGTTGCAGGTAAGCACATTTCCCAGTCAGTTTTCCGTTCAAAACATAAGGCTCTTAACACTCGCTTCATCACGGAGTGAAGCTTTTCTGTCGAGTTCGACTGCGGATGGTAGACTGAACTATGCAATAATTTCACGCCACACCGCTCTAGAAAGGTTGTCGTTAAGGCACTCGTGAAAATGGTGCCCTGGTCTGATTGTATCTCGGCAGGAAAGCCTACCCGGGCAAACACGGACAGAAGTGCGTTCACTACTTCGACGGAACTTAGCTCTTTTAGCGGGACCGCCTCTGGAAATTTAGTAGCTGGGCAGATTAAGGTCAGGATGTGACGGTAGCCTGAAGTTGTCTTGGGCAAAGGACCTACTGTGTCAATTACCAACCGACGAAAGGGTTCCGTGATTACGGGTACCAGCTTCATTGGAAATTTCGCCTTATCTCCCGGCTTACCCACTCGCTGACACACATCGCAAGATTTTACAAACCTCTCTACATCTTTAAAGCATCCAGGCCAGTAGTATTCCTGTAAGAGACGATTTTTCGTCTTCTTTACGCCTAAGTGGCCTGACCATGATTCTCCATGCACCAAACTAAGCAAAGCCTGACGATACGCCTGAGGTACGACTACCTGGTCAAATTCTACTCCTCGCCTATCTAGATATTTTCGATAGAGTATGCCGCTCCTCTCTTGGAATCTCACATTTCGTTTGGCGATTCCCTCTTTCGAACTGTCCTGGAATTGCTTAAGCGTTGGGTCACCCTTTTGTTCGGTTTTAATGAAGCGGGGCTCACCTGCAGCAGCCGACTGAAATTATCCGAAGTTGGCATGACACACAACTCTTTTGTAGTTCCTAGCACCTGGAATGTGTCACCCTCTGTGCTATCCTCTGTACTACCAGGAATCGGCTTGGGAGCAATGGCATTCTCTATTTGCTCGGTCAACGAGGCGTAATTGACCCCTTCCAATTCGGGAGGAGGTTCAACGTCGCCTTTAGGAATGGTTGCCTCCGCGACTACGGCTTCTGCAGCCTGTTCTCGCACAAGTCGATTTGTTTCCGTGGTGTCCAACTCGCAACCAGGCCCGTTGTCGATTTGAGGCTTGTTTGCCTCAGTGAATGTTGCTCTCGCAGCCAGCGCACGTGCCTTTGATCTAGTCAGTGCCTGCACTATGCCTTCTCCCAACGTTAGACCTTTCTCCTTCAGCATTTGATCTGACTTATTTGAAAATAAGTAAGGATACTGAGGGGGTAGATATGGCGATACCGCGGCTTCTGTTTCCAATGTTCCAAATGCGCCTTTAAGGACAACTTTAGCTACGGGAAGGCACTGACTGTTTGCTTCTACGGCTTGTCTAATCCAGGCACAGTCTCCTGAATACTGTCCGGACTGAACAAAAGACGGATGAACTACGTCCATAGTGGCTGCGGAGTCTCTAAGAACCCGACACTGCTTGCCGTTCACGGTAAGGTCGTACATATAGGGCTCTAACAACTTCATGTTCTCGTCGGCTTCATTTATAGATAAAAAGGCCACCTTTTCTTTCGGGCAGTCTTTCGCGAAGTGTCCTGTTTCGTGGCAATTGAAACAAGCAGCCGGTTTACTCGCCTCAAATTTCCTTTTGCTTGTCTCTGCCGACGCCCCATGGTTAGATGAATTGTTTTCCTCACCCTTTTGTGCGAGACTTGTCGGTTGTTTTCTAAACGGCGCCTTATTCGGCCGTAGGAATTTTTCCCTTTTAGGCTCGCTTTTGCCCCGAGGGCGCGGCGCGTAACGAATTCTTCAGCGAGCTCTGCGGCTTTTGTTACGGTGTTCACGTCTGGTCTATCCTGAACCCAGAACCTCACCTTTTCTGGTAACCTTTGATAGAATTGTTCCAGACCGATACACTCGAGCACCTTGTCATGATTCCCATACGCCTTTGCCTCTTTGAGTCACTCCCCCATGTTGGCCATTAACTTGTAAGCAAACTCCGGGTATGAATCATTGTTCTCTTTTACGGCGTTGCGAAAGTTTTGTCTGAAACCTTCCGCTGACAACCTGTATTTCTTGAGAAGGCTCGACTTTACCTCACTGTACTCGTCAGCCTCCTCTTTTGTGAGGCGCGCGATTACTTCTGAGGCCTCCCCCGGAAGTAGGGACAACAAGCGTTGAGGCCACGTATCCTGGCTGAAACCTTGCCTTTCACAAGTTCTCTCAAAGTTGACGAGAAACAGCCCAATGTCCTCCCCTAGCTTGTACGATCTCATTATGTCCGTCATTTTGAACCTGACCCGCTCTGCTGTACCGGATGCCTCGCTGCCTCCTATTCTACTATTATGGCTAATCTCTAGCTCGAGGCGCTTCATTTGAAGCTCGTGCTTTCGCATCTTATCTGCCTCGGCTTCTGCCGCTTTCCTTTCGGCCTCGGCCGCGGCCGCCTTTCTTTCGGCCTCTGCCGCTTGCCTCTCCTGAATCTCCTCGACACATTCTGACAGCTCGTCATCCTCCGCCCCCAATGCGAGAATCGCCTCTATCAGCTCTGGCTTTCTTTGAGAGTCCGACACCTCCAGATTCAACTCCCTTGCAAGAAGCAACAACATGGACTTTCGCAGGGATTTCAGATTCATGGCTGCCTCCAGTACCGCTGTCTCTGTTCCACAAAGATTCCTGTCCTGCAACTAATTAACCTTGACGGCAACGACAGCTCTAGATACCTGCCTTGCCTCAAGTTTTCCGTTAACTTAGTCTACAAATAAAGCTTCAAAAGCTCTTACACGGAATCCTCCCCTGTCACTGTTAACCTTGACGCCACTGACAGAAAGAGCTTAACCAAGCTATCACACAATTTCTGCCTGACGCAAGTTACCTGTTAACCCAATGACCAAGACAGCCCCTCTCTACCAGCTTTTACTTAACACATAGAGTAAATGCCTGGTAAAATTTAACAGAGAAAGCCGGCACTCACCCAGTTCGCAGTCATGTCTCCGGCGTCGTGCCTCTCAGAAGTGCCGTTCGATTCCCTCTGGAAGTCGATGAGCTCGTGTCCTCCTTCTCCTGTCGTCCCGTTGTTGAACTTCGGGCTCACTCCGTCCAGTGGTCGCTTTCGGGGTTATCGGCATCCCGCCGCTGCCATCCAGTTGTTGGGACTCCGGGTCCTGCCGGTCTCGTTTTCGGTAGCTGGCCCGTCGCAGGATCCATCGTCCAACAATTCAGCGAGAAGAAGCGCCCGAACGAACAACAGAGATTTATTTACATGTGGAGAAGTGGTCAACTGACCCAAAGAGAGAAGAGTGCGTGTGATACAAAACGTCTTCGGCATTTTATAGCGCCACGTTGTTGACACTGGGCGCCTTGTCCACATCGTCAGCCAATACGGTGTCGCCGGCACCTCGGCCACGAGGGAGGAGAAAACACCTCTCACAACACAAGGAGTGGCACAACCCAACACGAGGTCCATATATGGTCCCGGCGCCCCAAAATGTTACCAAATATGGTCACGAACGCACAGCAGACCCCGTAGCTCTCCCGGCGAGGAGGAACCCGAATGGGGAGGTGGGGGTGGACGACACCGTCAGGTCAAGAACCGGTTCTCCCCCAAACTTGTAGTTGTAGCAGCAGCAGTTGCATTCACAAGCACGCATCTAAGCGAACTTCCTTGGTTTCACAGATAGCCGCGGCGACTACCTGGGTTCTCATCCGTGCATCGTACACGTGCCTGCGCGAAAAGGACTACTCATCTGGCCTTGGCGCAGATTGCGCTGAAGCCGCCCCCAAGCTGCTTCTACGCGGCCCGTTTCTCTGTCATAAAAGCCGTCCCAGCGGAAGCATCACTGTTGTAGCAGCAGCAGTTGCATTCACAAGCACGCATCTAAGCGAACTTCCTTGGTTTCACAGGTTGGTTGCTTCATTTTTGACACTTCCTTAGAATTTCTTAGTCTAGCAACTGCTGCTGCTACTGTTGGTGTTACGGCTTGTATACTCACTTTGTACTCACGTGTTTAGCCATTTTACACGATGCCGACGAATGCCGAACTCTGCAAGCGCTTAGACGAGCTAGAAGATTTATTCAAACTTAGATTGAACGAATTGGTTGACCGGCTTGTTGTTAATATACAAACCAAGCTTCAGGACGCAGGCTTAGACGTCGGTGAATTGAGAGCTGAAGTTGGTCGTATGGATGACAGTTTAAAACTCTTGAACGAGGTGGTCGAGTCGACACGCTCCCAGCAGCTCGAGCTGACTGCCGCAAATCGCGCTCTAAAAGCAGAAAATGAGGCCCTTCAAAGTAAAGTCGCCAACCTCGAGCAGTACTCAAGGTTAAATAACTTGGAAATAAAAGGGGTGCCCTCTACCCAAGGAGAGGATTGTTCCGCAATCCTGACTGCCATTGGCGACAAAATCAACTGTAAGGTCTCGGCTAGCGATGTCGACACGGTACATCGTGTACCTGCAAAGTCCGGTCAAAGGAATATAATTGTGCGGTTTTGCTCTCGTGAAAAAAAGAACGAGTTCATGAAGAAAGCCAGAAGGGCGCGGCTGAACACTCGAAGTATAGGGTATTCAGGAGAGAACGCACAGGCAATATTTGTGAATGAGCACCTATCACCAGACAATAAGCGCTTGTTCTCTAGGGCACTTGCCTTAAAGAAAGAAAAAGGATGGCAGTTCATCTGGACGGAAAATTGCCAGATTAAGGTGCGGAAGTCTCCCGACAGTCGGGTAATTCGCATTGCTTCCGATTCTGATTTATGCAATATTGCCTAACATTTTGCAATCAGTCTAGTAGTCAATCTTTCAGTTACGTGAAATGGCTTCGTACATTCGACCTCACGAACTTCAGACCTATTTTTCCTTGCCCTGCCGTTCACTAATTCATTTTAATGCACGCAGTCTGCAAAAAAACATGGATGGTATCACAACTTTCTTATCATCAACTAGTCACAAGTTTTCTGTGATTTGTATTAGCGAAACGTGGCTTTCCGCATCTCATAATCACTTGTATACCTTCCCCTCATACTCTGCTGAATACTGTCACCGCGATAATAGTAATCATGGTGGTGCGGCTGTTTTCGTGTCCTCGGAACTGCGTTTTCATAGACGACTTGACTTGACACTCAAAGTGGCTAACTGCGAATCTGTTTGGGTTGAATTTCACGATTCATTTTTTTCACAGGACAAAAAAAACCTTATAGTTGGTTGCATCTATCGTTCACCGTCATCATGTGGAAGTGCTTATTGCTCGGCCCTTGGTAATTTGTTGCACAAATTATCACTGGAGCAGAAAAATGTCATTATCATGGGCGATATCAATATTAACCTCCTAGATCCATCCAACACACTGTTCAATGAATACGTTAACTGCCTAAATGGCTTTGGGTATGAAAACCTAGTTACGCTTCCAACTCGATGTCCCGCAAATAAACAAGGTACACTTATTGACCACGTTTTATCAAATCTCCTTACTAACCCTGACTGCGGCGTTGTCGAAGCCTCTGTTACCGATCACTATCCAATATTTGTGCGTTTAAATTACACTCCTTGCGCTATTGTCACAGGCCTAACCAGAAAGAAGCTCAATTCAACAAAGTTCTTTGAGTTAATATCTGCTACAGACTGGAACCCAGTCATCGCGTGCGATAACCCTGAAACTGCCTACGATACATTTTCAAAGATAATTTCCAATGCCCTTGCAGATTCTACCGAAATAATGAACTGTAAAAAACCGTTCTCAGCTCCTCGTAACCCATGGCTATCTAGCAGTTTGCTTGATTGCCTGAAGAAAAAAGATAACCTTTACAGAAAAACAAAAAAACAACCGTTCAATACTGCGCTTCATGATAGGTATAAAAAATATTCTAATCGTTTAGGAAAACTACTCAAACATGCCAAAACACAGTACTATGAAAATAAAATTAAGTGTACCGGTAATGATGTAAAAAAACAGTGGGAAATTTTAAACTCGTTTTTGGGTAGATCCAACCAGCATAGCGAAATAACAATGATAAAATCGGGAGACCTACTTCTCGATAATCCCTTAGACATTGCTAACTCTTTTATTAACTTCTTCTGTACAGACAAGCAACGGGAAGACGATCCTCTGACCCAGTCTTACCCACGCATGCCTCACAGCTTTTTCCTTCACCCCGTGACACCTGAAGAAATAGTCACTATCATTTCTAGTCTAAAAAATACCGGGCCCGGTATTGATAATTTCCGCCCCTCTCTCATAAAACTCATAGCAAGTTTAATATCTGAAACATTTTGTCACATAGTAAACCTTATTTTTACCACGGGAATTTTTCCAAGTTCCTTGAAGAAAGCCAAAATAATTCCTGTTTTCAAGAAGGGAGATAAGCGTCTCACATCTAATTATCGACCTATAGCTATACTCTCATTCTTTAGCAAAGTTGTTGAAAAACTAATAGTAACACGCTTGTCTTCCTATTTTTCAAAATTTCATGTCTTATCAACAAATCAATTTGGATTTAGGGAGGGATACTCAACTGATTTAGCATTAATTTACTTGACAGATAAAATCCGGCAGGCAATTGATGCAGGTAATTTGACTGGGGCGCTCTTTATTGATTTATCTAAAGCATTCGATTCACTTGTTCACAATATACTATTTGCTAAATTAGAGTCTATTGGAATAGCAGGCCCGCCACTGAAATTACTACGTAACTACTTAAAAGATAGAGAATATATTGTGTCTATATCTAACACTTACTCACACCCTAAAACAAGTAACATTGGGGTACCGCAGGGATCAATATTAGGACCTCTCTTATTTTTAATATACATCAATGATCTTTCACAATGCCTAAAATCATCTGACTGTATTCTTTACGCTGACGACACTACTATTTTCTGCTCAGATAACCACCTTGATTCATTAATCTACAAGCTTAACTACGACGCGGACAGCATAGTTACCTGGTGCCGGCAAAATAAACTACAGATAAATGCTACAAAATCTCAGTTCGTCATCTTTTCTTCTAAGCATAGGATTTATTCAGGATCACCATCTTTAACTTTCGCTTCAAACACACTTTATCCTACTGACAGTGTCATGTTTCTCGGAGTCACATTAGATAAGCACCTAAAATTTGATGAGCATGTTTCATCGTTAACAAAGAAGACAGCTTATGGCATTAGGATATTAATTAAAGTTCGCAATTTTTTCCATATGAACACACTAATATCCCTTTATTACGCTTTCATTCATACGTATATTAATTATTGCATATCATCATGGGGAAACACGTATCCAGTCCATTTATCTCCATTGCAACACACTCAAAATCAGGCTATTCGCATCATGACACATAGCACCTACACATCAGAAGCATTGCCTTTGCTCACCTCTAACGGTATTCTGTCGGTGGGAAAACTACATAAATATTCCCTCGCAATACTAATCCACAAATCCATCAGCGGAAAGCTCCCGTTCCCTATAATCATCAAAAGCCAGTATCCTTACTCTTTGTCAACACGTTTCGCATCCAGCAATAGCTTCTTATTACCGAAACCCAGAACTAATTATGGTAAGTTCACTACTAACTTTTCAGCCACACAACTATGGAACTCATTACCATGCCATGTTAAAAATATCTCCAATTTCCACGCATTCAAAATCAACCTTCGGAATTATCTGCATTCAGCATAGTCATTTCATCATTTCATCATCTCTGCTTTCTTTTGTAATTTTTAAATAATCCAACGATATCTCAGTGTTAATTGCTTCTTTTTGAGTGTTTACTTTGTGTACACATTTTTGTTGCGTTAAAGTACTTTTGTTTACTCAGCTCTTATGGGAGGTCCCCTGTACAGTCTCTTGACTTTGGGACCTCCCTCTGTATCAGTAGTAAACCCCATTGTAACCACCATTTGTAACCAATCAATTTCAATAAACTTTCAATAAACGAAGTGCAAACTCTCCCTGCTTGGCTCTCCAGGGCCGGTCGTAACAGTGGTAAGCGGTACATGTGCGATGTACAACAGCACACTCAGCGAGCAATTTTTCAATGACCTCGGACAAGAAGGCGCGGCCACGGTCACTGAGGAGTTCTTGAGGGCCTCCATGACGCAACACAAAATGACGCAGTAGGAAAGTGGCAACCTCCTGTGCTGTAGCCGTTTTAAGAGCAGCGGTCTCAGCATAGCGCGTTAGGTGGTCGATAGCAACTATTATCCACCTGTTGCCAGCCGGAGTCAATGGAAGTGACCCATAAATATCTATTCCAACCCGTTCGAAGGGTCGGGAAGGGCATGGTAAAGGCTGCAGTTCACCGGCGGAGGCGTGTGGTGGAGATTTTCGGCGCTGACATTCGGCACAAGAGCGGACGAAGTTGCGGACGAAGGTATACATACCACGCCAGTAGTAGCGATGTCGAAGCCTTTCGTGGGTCTTGAAGACTCCTGCGTGGCCACATTGTGGGTCAGCGTGAAAAGAGGAACAAATCTGCGACCTCAGGGTTCGTGGAACGACGAGCAGCCACTTGCGTCCCTCTGGTGCGTATTTGCGTCGATAGAGATGCATGTCACGTATCGAGAAGTGTGGAACTTGAAGCCGAAGCGTTCGCGTCTTTGGGAGTTCAGAAGTGTCGGAGAGATGATTGAGGAGAGACGCAGTCCACGGGTCATTGCGTTGTTCGATAGCAATGGTGTCAAAGTCAAGCGATGACAATGTGGAATCGCAAGCGGAGTCAGCTGTGGCATTCTGGGACAGGGGGGAGCGGGAAAGGGCGTCGGCGTCAGCATGCTTCCGTCCTGACCGATAAACCACGCGTATGTCGTAATCTTGAATTTTCAACGCCCAGCGAGCGAGGCGGCCAGATGGGTCTTTTAACGTCGAAAGCCAGCACAGCGCGTGGTGGTCGGTCACGACGTCAAAAGAACGACCATATAGATATGGGCGAAACTTTCCAAGGGCCCACACAATGGCCAAGCACTCCTTTTCTGTGACGCTGTAGTTGCTCTCAGCCTTGGTAAGTGTGCGACTAGCGTATGCCACGACGTATTCCTGATGTTCCGGTTGACGCTGTGCGAGCCCAGCACCCAGGCCTACACCACTGGCGTCGGTGTGGATTTCAGTTGGAGCTTCAGGATCGAAATGGCGTAGAATGGGTGGCGTCGTAAGAAGCCGTCGCAGGGTGGTGAAAGCCTCGTCGCAGGCAGAGGACCACGATAAGAGGTCTTAACAGCTGCTGAGAAGTTGCGTGAGAGGTGATATAATAGACGCGAAGTTTCGGACGAATCGCTGGAAATACGAACACAAGCCGATGAAACTTCGAAGTTCTTTGATGGTGGCAGGTTTAGGAAACGCCGTAACAGCTCGCAATTTCTCGGGATCCGGGAGGATGCCTTCCTTGGAAACAACGTGGCCCAAAGTGTTCAGTTGACGCATGGCAAATCGACATTTTTTGAGATTTAATTGCAAACCGGCGTTAGTTAAGCAAGTAAGGACGTGCTGAAGGCGACGTAAGTGTGTGTCAAAGTTAGGGGCGAAGACCACGATATCATCGAGGTAACACAAGCATATCTTCCATTTTAGTCCACGCAGGATGTTGTCCATCATTCGTTCGAACGTTGCAGGTGCATTGCAAAGTCCGAAGGGCATGACGGTGAATTCATATAAGCCGTCTGGCGTGACAAAAGCGGTTTTGGGGCGATCGGCCTCCGCCATAGGCACCTGCCAGTAGCCTGAGCGCAAGTCTAACGAGGAAAAGAACTCGGCACCCTGCAAACTGTCCAAAGAATCGTCAATGCGCGGTAGTGGATAGACATCCTTCAGCGTGATCTTGTTCAATCGCCGGAAATCGACACAGAAACGAATAGAACCGTCTTTCTTTTTGACGAGAAGCACCGGAGACGCCCATGGGCTCTGTGAAGGTCGAATGACGCCTCTGCGAAGCATGTCGTCTACTTGGTCAGCAATGACGCGGCGTTCTGTAGCGGACACGCGATAAGGTCGTTGTCGCAGCGGTGAGTGGGACCCAGTGTCGATGTGGTGTTCTACTGCTAAGGCACGGCCGAGAGATGTTTGTTCAACGTCGAAAGAGTGGCGGTAGCTCTCAAGAATGGTGAGGAGTTGTGAACGCTGCGAAGATGTCAAATCTGCAGCGATGAATGGTTGAAATATGTTTGCCGACGTTGAGTCAGCCGCTGAGACGACAGCCAGTTCACAGACGGAGGTAGAAGGCACCTCATCGGGGACGGATATAATTCTGGAAGAACTGATTGTCTCGACGTGGCCAAGGCACTCGCGACAAAGTAGGGATAAAGACGACGACTCATGATTATAAATTGGCATTGTGGTTGACCCTTCTACAAGATCGAGAGCAGCAAAAGGCAGGGGGAGAGCTCTTCGGGCGACGAATATTGGAGATGGTGTGAAGAAGACCGTGCCGTCGGATATGGCGCTGCATGAAACTGGCACGAACGCAAAAGAGCATGGAGGGATGTAGGTGTCATCGCTAACAACAAGTTTAGCGGCAAACTGGGTGTCGACGGACGCTTGGTCATCCAGTGAGCAAAATTCGACCTCAGCCCTAGCACAGTCGATTACGGCGTTATGACGCGACAAAAAGTCCCATCCCAAAATAATATTATGGGAGCATGATGAAAGAACCACGAACTGTATCGTATACAGAACGTCCTGAATTGTCACGCGGGCTGTACATACGGCGGTCTGTTGAACAGGTTGAGCACTGGCTGTGCGAAGCGATAATCCGGAGAAAGGCGTCGTAACCTTACGAATTGAGCGGCAAAATCCAGCATCTATAACCGAAACAGCTGCACCGGTATCTACAAGAGCGACAGTAGGGATATTTTCGACGAACACATCAATAACATTGGTAGGTGACAAAGGAGGACTTGGGCAAACCGAAACTCGCGCAGTTCTTGCCTCAGGAACTGCGTCGTCTAGTTTTCCTCCTCGTTAGGTGCGGGCCGTCGACGCATAGGAGAAGGCGAGCGGCGGCGTGGAGAGGGCGAGCGAAGACGTCCCGGCCGAGGGCGGTGGTCGTCCTGGTAGCGGGCTGGCATTGGAGTGGAGGAACCGTATCGCACGTTGGAGTCAAGCGGGAAGAAAGGCTCACGGCGGTTTTTATTGGTGATATGCGTCCGGCGGCGCCAATACCTTGCGACGTGTCCGGGGTATCGACAAGCGTAACATATCGGGCGATTATCGAGGGTGCGCCACGGGTTGGCGGTGTTAGTGCTGGTCCAGTGAACTGGAGCTGGGGGATAGCTCGCGCGAGGCTGGAACAGAGGCGCAGGCGCCTTGCGAGTTGGCATTGCTGCAGCCGCGGCGTAGGTGAGAGGAGCAGCCACAAAATTAGGCTCGCGAGCAGCTGGTAAGGCCTCGGCGACCTCTCCTTGAATGACGTCACGTAGAGACGATGGTAAAGTTGTGGTAGCTTCTGGTGTGAAAGGCACCAAGGAAAGCTGTCGTGCAACTTCTTCGCGGACAAATGCTTTTATTTCGGCTATTAGTGACGCGTGGTCATGACCACTGATCACACTAGACAGCGATGCCAAATCGTGCGCTGGAGGACGTCTTGTCAGAGCTCGCTGCTTCCGCAATTCATCGTAGCTTTGGCAGAGGCTAATTACGTCGTTAACAGTGGTCGGGCTTTTCGCCAAGAGCATTTGAAAAGCGTCGTCGTCAATCCCTTTGAGGATGTGCTTACATTTTTCAGCTTCCGTCATTTCGGCGTTCACGCGTCTGCACAAATCGACGACGTCCTCTATGTAACTTGTAAAGGTTTCACCCGTTTCTTGTGCGCGTGTGCGTAAACGTTGCTCGGCACGAAGTTTTCGGACGGCAGGTCGATCGAAGACTGCTACAATCGACGTTTTAAATTGCGGCCACGTTCGGACGTCTGCCTGGTGGTTTCTAAGCCAAAGGCTGGCTACACCCGCGAGATAGAAAGAAACGCGTGTCAACTTGTCCGCGTCCGTCCATCTGTTTAAAGCGCTCACCCGTTCGAAAGTCGAGAGCCACTCTTCAACGTCGTTGTCATCTGTTCCACTGAAGATTGGAGGCTCCCGCTGAGGAACACTGCCTGGACAGGTGGCCGGAAGAGATGGAAGCGTCTGCTGATTGGCGTCCGGCATAGCAGAAGGTAGCCGTCGAGAACGGAGTTCCAGGATGGTAGCGGGAAGGTGTAAGGGACGGTACCCAGCACCTCCACCAATTATAAAGGAGATTTATTAAGCAGAAAGGTTGGTGCTTGGAAGGTTTGGAAGGCGATGCACCAGCCGCAATTTCCGAGCTCGAGCCGCTGCTGCTGCCTCTGCGCCGGAGTACTTCCTCTTCTTTACAATATATATATATATATATATATATATATATATATATATATATATATATATATATATATATATATATATATATATATATATATATATATATATATATATATATATATATATATATATATATATATATATATATTGTGAAGAAGAAAGAGCGTCGTTGGCAAGCAACATCGCCACCGCTTGGGTACTGGGTGCTGGGCTTCGCTCGCTCGGCTCGTGCTGATCATCGCCTGCATCTGCTTGACCGTTGCTCTTGCACGATCGTGTTTCTTCGTAGGACCACCGTCGCAACAGTCGTCAATAAACCCTTTTTCAATTGGTGGAGGTGCGGGGTATCGATCCCCGTACCTCTCACGTGAAGAAGTAGCTCGGCAACTGTCGTTGATTCCCTTCACGCAGCAGCCGCCGTCCTCTCGTCTGCCCTCACCACTCCGCGACGTTATTGCCGAAGAGGTAGCTCAGGCTGTTCCCATCGCTGCCCACCAGCAGCCTGTGGCCATGCCTGTTGCCCATGCGCCGGCTATGCAGCCCGTGGCCGCGCCTCTTACGTATGCCCAGGTGGTACGTAGCAGACCCCGCCAGCAGCATTTGCCACCCATGTCTTCAGTCGCTCCCCACTCCGCCCCATTTTCGACACCTTGGGCCGCACCACGAGTCAGCAATTCCTGGCGCACTCCAGACAATCGACCGATCTGCTACGCCTGCGGTACTCCAGGACACGTGGCACGATATTGTCGCCGTCGCTTCCAACCACTCCACGATGCTACTCGGCCGTTACCGTATGACCCACAGCCCATGCACATACCTGCTCCCTATCCCTCACCGCAGTATGGATACACTAACTTTCCTGAGTCTCGGTCACACCAGCCTCAAACTCACTCTCCCCGCTCCCCATCTCCTCACAGGCGATCACTGTCCCCAATGTGTCCTAGACCCGCTTCCTCCAACCGGGATAACTGAACGCCGCAGTTCCAGAGGCAAGAACTGCGCCGTCGTCGAAATGCTCAAGTCCTCGCACTTCACCAGCTAACGTCGTCGCTATATCTGTCGATGGTGTTTCTACCTTTGCCCTCGTCGACACAGGTGCTGCCGTTTCTGTTATAGCCGCCCAGCTCTGCCGCTCCCTACGCAAAGTGACCACGCCGCTCTCTGGACTATCGCTTCGTACAGCTAGCGCACAACAAGTTCGACCTCTTGGCACCTGTACGGCCCGCATATTCATCCAAGGCTCTATGTACGTTGTCGAGTTCATCGTCCTTTTGGTGTGCTCGCATGACGTTATCCTCGGGTGGGCCTTTCTGTCAAATCATCATGCCATCATCGACTGCGCACGCGCTGAAGTTCAATTTTCGCACCTGTGTGACGAAACTTTGCACGAAACCCTTGAGTGGTCGCCAAAACTTGTCGTGCGTGAGGACACTGAAATTCCGCCAGCCTCTCTTGCCGTTGTCCCGGTTTGCTGCGATGACTATAACGATGCTACAGTAATGTTTACACCTTCCGACATTTTCATGAGCCGCAGAGCCGTTTCCTTGCCTTTCGCTACACTCGACGTTACTGCGGGCCGAAGCAATATTTTCGTCCACAACCCCCTTTCTGCACCGCTTACGCTACTTGCCGGCGAATGTCTCGGTCGAGTGGAGTACCTCGATTCCTCTTTATTCCTTAACATGCCAGACGAATCGTGCAGTAGCGCCTCGACCGAACTTCATGCCCTTTCCCCACTGGAGTGCTCATCGAGTGACACCTTCACGAGTTCCATCGCCGACACCTTAAGTGCCCATGAACGCGCCGAGCTTCTTAATCTCCTCCAGCACTTCGCGAATTCATTCGACGTTTCTCAGCCGCGATTGGGTCGGACTTCCGCAGTGCACCACTACATTGACACCGGTTCGCACCAGCCCTTGCGTCAAAGACCGTACCGTGTCTCTGCTGCAGAACGTCACGTCATCAACGACCAGGTCGAAGAGATGCTACGCCGTCGCGTTATTCGACCATCGCACAGTCCTTGGGCATCTCCTGTCGTTCTAGTTCGAAAAAAAGATGGATCGATTCGATTTTGCGTCGACTACCGGCGATTAAACAAGGTGACGCGGAAAGACGTCTATCCATTACCGCGCATAGACGACGCCCTTGACAGCCTACAAGGAGCCGAATTCTTCTCCTCCTTAGACTTACGATCTGGATACTGGCAGGTTCCTATGGCAGAAGCTGATCGCCAGAAAACTGCGTTCATTACACCAGATGGCCTGTACGAATTTAACGTAATGCCATTTGGTCTTTGTAATGCTCCTGCCACGTTTGAACGGCTCATGGACAACACACTGCGTGGACTGAAGTGGTCTGTGTGTCTATGCTACCTCGACGACATTGTCGTTTTCTCTCTCGTTTTTCCTACGCATCTGCTTCGGCTCCAACTGGTTCTGACGTGTTTAACCAACGCTGGGCTCCAACTGAACCTTAAAAAGTGCCGCTTCGCCGCGCGAGAGCTGTCCATCTTAGGGCACATCGTCTCCAAGCATGGTGTTCGACCCGACCCTGCAAAAATGCGAGCAGTCGCTGAGTTCCCAAAACCTACTACACTGAAAGAATTACGCAGTTTTGTCGGACTATGTTCGTACTTCCGGCGCTTCGTGCGAAATTTTGCATCGATCATGTCACCACTGACCAACCTCCTACGCGGTGATGCAGACCTTTCATCCTGGTCTTCTGACTGCGACGTCGCGTTTGCCACGCTCCGTAGTCTGCTAACATCTCCTCCAATTCTTTGGCATTTCGACCCAACAGCTGCAACGGAAGTTCACACAGACGCTAGTGGGGTTGGTCTAGGCGCCGTCCTCGCCCAACGCAAGCCGGGCTACTCCGAATACGTCGTCGCTTATGCGAGTCGCACACTTACTAAAGCTGAGGCCAATTACAGCGTCACTGAAAAAGAGTGCTTGGCGCTAGTGTGGGCGATTCGCAAGTTCCGCCCTTATTTGTACGGTCGCCCATTCGACCTGGTAACGGACCACCATGCACTTTGTTGGCTCGCCACATTGAAAGACCCTTCTGGCCGCCTAGCTTGGTGGGCACTGCAAATTCAGGAGTACGACATTCGTGTCATCTATCGCAGCGGACGCAAGCATTCTGACGCCGACGCCCTGTCGCGTTCGCCTTCACCTCCCGACTCGGCCTGCGGAACCACTGGTATCTCCATCGCATCTCTCGACCTCGACTCCTTTACCAGTGAACAACACAAGGACCCGTGGATCGCTTCTCTATTTAACTGTCTCTCTGGATCGTCAACCACTGCGGTACCACGATCTCTCCGAGGTCAAGCTGCTCATTTCGCCATTCGTGATCGGCTACTACACCGACGCAGCTACGCCCCCTAAGGTCGTAAGTGGCTCTTGGTTGTCCCGCGCAGCTTGCGATCACAAATCTGCGCCTCCTTTCACGACGATCCCCAATGTGGTGATGCCGGAGTTTTCAAAACTTACGAACGCATTCGCCATCGCTTCTACTGGCGCGGAATGTATAATTTCGTTCGAAAATTCGTTATGGGCTGTCCTGACTGTCAACGTCGCAAATCACCGCCTTTCCACTCGTCCGGTGCGCTTCAACCGCTTCCGTGCCCTGCCAAACCTTTCGATCGGATCGGAATTGATCTCTATGGCCCTCTACCGACAACATCAGATGAAAATCGGTGGATTATAGTCGCTGCGGACCATTTAACACGCTACGCTGAGACCGCCGCCCTTCCAAGTGCCACTGCGCGGGACGTAGCATCCTTCATCCTTCATCGCTTCATATTACGACATGGTGCACCTCGAGAAATACTAAGCGATCGAGGTCGAGCCTTACTATCAGAAGTCGTCACGTCTCTGCTTTCTGAATGCCATGTTGTTCATCGCAAGACCACGGCATACCACCCGCAGACTAACGGGCTCACGGAAAGATTTAACCGCACCCTTGGCGATATGCTCGCCATGTATGTGACATCCGATCATACTAACTGGGATCGCATTCTTCCATTCATTACGTTCGCATATAACACCGCGGCACAGTCTACCACTGGATTTTCACCTTTCTTTCTTCTTTATGGACGCGAACCACCCCACACCATCGATACTCTCCTTCCATACCGTCCTGACGCATCCGAATGCCCATCTGTGTCCGAAGCTGCCCGAAATGCGGAAGAGTGCCGTGAACTCGCACGCACCTTTACGTCTCGAGAACAACAGCGCCAGAAAGAAAACAATGTCGACTCTTCACAAAGCCCCAGCTATTCCCCGGGATCACTTGTATGGCTGGCTGTTCCTTACCAAACCCCCGGCATTTCCTCAAAACTCGTTCCAAAGTACGAGGGCCCATACCGCGTTTTGGAGCAAACCTCGCCGGTGAATTTTCTCATCGAGCCACTTTCCCCATCTGACGACATGCGCCGGCGTGGACGTGACATCGTCCACGTCGCCCGCTTTAAGCCATACTATAGCCCTCTGCCTCCAGACTCTTAGGTCGCCAGGATGGCTCTTTTTCGGCGGGGGCAAATTGTGAAGAAGAAAGAGCGTCGTTGGCAAGCAACATCGCCACCGCTTGGGTACTGGGTGCTGGGCTTCGCTCGCTCGGCTCGTGCTGATCATCGCCGGCATCTGCTTGACCGTTGCTCTTGCACGATCGTGTTTCTTCGTAGGACCACCGTCGCAACAGTCGTCAATAAACCCATTTTCAATATATATATATATATATATATATATATATATATATATATATATATATATATATATATATATATATATATATATATATATATATATATTCTTAAGGCGTTTATTAGCCGGCAACGAGCGAGAATATGCAATGGCGACAGTCACAGCAAAGCACGGGCTCTCAGCGCGAGCGGCGTCCTTGTTGGGTAGCCCCACTAGAAGGTACTCAAGAGTTCGACCCATTTCATAGTTCGGAGGCTTCGCTACAATTACCCCGGGGTCGAAGAGGGAGCCGCCTGGCGACCTAACAGCTTGTTATTATTAGCGGGTCATAATAAGCCTTCAGGCGCTCCACGTTGACGATGTCTCGCCCACGGCGGCGCATGTCCGAAGATTGTTCAACGGGTTCGATCAGATAGTTGACGGGTGAGGTGCGCTCGATGACACGGTAGGGGCCTTCGTATTTGGGACGTAGTTTGGAAGAGAGGCCAGCGGCAGAGGTCGGGATCGAGAGCCATACAAGCGCACCAGGAAGGAACATGGGCTCAGAAGTGGTGGAGCCATCACGGATACTCTTCTGCCGCTCTTGATCTTGCGTCGTAAAAGTCTTGGCAAGCTCGCGACACTCTTCAGCAAGCCTGGCTGTCTCGGAAATAGGTGTACACTCAGATGGATCCGGCGTGTACGGGAGTATCGTGTCCATGGTGTGCGACGGGTGCCTTCCGTACAGCAAGTAGAAAGGTGAAAAACCAGTCGTGCTCTGAGGGGCGGTGTTGTAGGCGTAGGTGACGAAGGGCAGTATATTATCCCAATTAGTGTGGTTGGCAGCGACGTACATAGAAAGCATGTCGCCGAGGGTGCGGTTTAAAGCGTTCGGTGAGGCCATTCGTCTGTGGGTGGTAAGCAGTAGTTTTGTGGTGGACAGAATGGCACTCCGTCAGAATGGCTTCGACGACTTCCGACAAGAAGACACGGCCTCGATCGCTGAGAAGCTCTTGGGGTGGTCCGTGGCGCAGTATAAATCGATGCAGCAGGAAGGACGCAACATCGCGCGCAGCAGCCGCAGGGAGAGCGGCGGTTTCGGCGTATCGCGTTAAATGGTCAACGGCAACGATGGCCCAGCGGTTACCAGCCGACGTCAGAGGAAGTGGTCCATACAAATCGATACCTACGCGCCCAAAGGGACGGTCAGGGCAAGGTAACGGTTGTAGACTGGCGTGCGACATGTGGGCTGACGGTTTACGGCGTTGGCAAGTGAGGCAAGAGCGAACGAACTGCTGCACATAGCGGTACATCCCGCGCCAGAAGTAGCGTTGTCGAATGCGATGGTAGGTTTTGAATACCCCAGAGTGCGCGCATTGCGGATCAGAATGGAATGATTCACATATCTCTGACCGCAGACTGCGGGGTATCACGAGTAACCACTGGCGGCCGTCGGCGTCGTAATTGCGTCGGTGTAGGAGCCCGTCACGAATGGCGAAATGGCGAGCTTGACGACGCAATGCACGCGTGGATGGCGTTGCGGATGGATCAGAGAGCATGTCGATGAGCGGGCCGATCCAATTATCCTTTCGCTGTTCGGTAGCGATGATGTCAACATCAATGGCAGAAACAGCAGCCGAGGATACTGAGGAGAGCACATCACCTTCAGGCAGAGGGGAGCGCGAGAGGGCGTCGGCGTCAGCATGCTGGCGTCCGTTGCGGTACAGCATGCGGATATCGTAGTCTTGTAAGCGAAGAGCCCAACGGGCGAGACGGCCTGAGGGATCCTTCAATGATGAAAGCCAGCATAGTGCATGATGGTCGGTGACGACATCGAATGGGCGACCATACAAATAAGGTCGAAACTTTGTAAGAGCCCAGACGATCGCCAGGCACTCTTTCTCCGTGACGGTGTAGTTTTTCTCGGCTCTCGTGAGCGTACGGCTTGCATATGCTACGACATATTCAGGGAATCCGGGTTTTCGCTGCGCCAGGACAGCGCCGAGGCCTACTCCGCTGGCGTCCGTGTGCACCTCCGTTGGGGCTGTAGGGTCGTAGTGGCGTAGAATGGGAGGCGACGTCAACAAATGGCGGAGCTTCGCGAACGCGTCGTCGCACTCGGATGACCACGAATTGAAGGACCCGTTGCTTCCAAGGAGCTTCGTCAGCGGTGATATGATCGTGGCGAAATTTCGTATGAAGCGTCGGAAGTACGAGCACAGGCCCACGAAACTACGCAGTTCTTTGATAGATGCAGGTTTGGGGAATTCGGCCACGGCCTGAAGCTTGGCAGGATCAGGAAGAATGCCGTCTTTGGACACGACGTACCCCAGTATGGTGAGTTGCCGTGCTGCAAAGTGGCACTTTTTCAGATTTAGTTGTAAGCCGGCATTGCTCACACGTGCGAAAACTTCTTTCAGACGTTGGAGATGCGTGGAGAAATCCGGAGCAAAGACAATGACATCGTCGAGGTAACACAAGCACGTGTACCATTTCAAGTTGCGCAGAACGGTGTCCATCATGCGCTCAAAGGTCGCAGGTGCATTACATAGACCAAACGGCATGACGTTAAACTCGTACAAGCCGTCCGGCGTGACGAAGGCGGTCTTTGGTCGAGCGTCGTCAGCCATGGGTACTTGCCAGTACCCCGAGCGCAGATCGAGAGAAGAAAAAAAAATCGGCTCCATGAAGGCTGTCAATCGCGTCATCGATGCGTGGCAGTGGATAAACATCCTTGCGAGTGATCTTATTGAGCCGTCTGTAGTCCACACAGAACCGCACAGAACCGTCTTTCTTCGCAACAAGAACAACAGGAGAGCCCATGGACTGTCGGAGGGCCGAATAACGTCGCGTCGGAGCATATCGTCAACCTGATCATTAATTACTCGACGTTCAGCAGGCGACACGCGATATGGACGTTGCCGTAAAGGTGGATGGGCACCAGTGTCGATGCGATGCGTAACAACGGACGTGCGACCGAGAGAACTTCGCCCGACATCGAAAGAAGAACGATATTCTTGTAACAGGTCCAGAAGTTGGGAACGCTGTACGGCCGTAAGGTTGTCAGCGATGGAGGGGCCAAATACATCAGCAGACGACGAATCAGAAGTGGAAACAGCATTGATGGTGCACGACCTGGGAGCGCGCGTGTGATCGGGTACGTCCAGGACTTGTGCGTCGTCGACTGGTTCCACTCTGCCGAGACATTCCCCTCGAAGCAAGGTAACAGCGTACGGGAACGGGTTGGTTACAAAATAGCAGTGTTGCCCTGGTTGACCTGCACGGTCGCGAAAGGTACTAGCAACCCTTTCCTGCTGCAAGCGCGGTCAGATGGCGAAACAAGTCCAATGGTGTCGGAGAGACCAGCGCAGTAGACAGACACAGCCGTCGTCGAGTTTGGAGGCACTGTTGTATCGTCTCTCGTTAGAATCTTGCTCAGTGTCGGGGGACTGTCTTCTGGCGTCAAATGCGAGAAGGGTGAGAGCTCAATTTCGGCGGCGGCACAATGGATGACGGCGTCATGGCGGGAGAGAAAATCCCATCCCAGGATGACGTCATGAGAGCATGCCTGAATGACGATGAACTGGGCGACATACAGAACGTCCTGGATGACAACGCGAGCTGTGCACCCTGCTGTAGGATGAATCCGGTGCAAACTCGCAGTACGGAGGAATAACCCAGAAAGTGGCGTCGTCACTTTACGAAGTAAGCGGCAGAGTTTTTCGTCCATAACTGATACGGCAGCTCCAGTGTCAATAAGAGCCGATGCACAAACACCGTCCACAAGCACGTCAATGACATTCGAGGGGCTGCTCTGAGGGCTTTCACATTGCGATAGCGTCGCAGTCCTTGCCTCAGGGACTGCGACGACTAGTTTTCCCGCTCATGAGCTGCCGCACTTGGCCGCATGGGAGACAGGGAACGGCGTCGTGGAGACGGTGATCTTCGAGATGGACCTGGGCGAGATCGAGGTGGCATAGACGGCGGTTCTTCGCGATAAGGACGGCTGAGTTGGCCAGCAACAGGTGAAGAAATTGGAGCCGGCTGTACGCGATGGCAATAACGGGCCACGTGACCGGCGTAACCGCAGGCAAAGCAGATGGGCCGGTTGTCGGGTGTGCGCCATCTGTTCACTGGGGTAGGTCTCACCCATGTCGCAAGGGCTGATGGACGGAACGGTGGCTGCATGGTGGACTGAAGCTGAGGCTGAGGAGTTACGTCAACATACGTAGCGGGCATACCCGCTGCAACGGACGGAGGTCGTGCAGCAGCTTCAGCGTAGGTCAGAGGGGCGGTTGCTTGAACGACTTGGGGTGGCCTGGCGACCACTTGCGCGTAACTCAGGGACGCAGGAGCCGGAGGCTGTTGGGGGTGGTAAGCAGGCATTACCTCCGCTATTTCCTGTTCAATCGCTCGGCGGATGGGAGGGAGAAGGGTAGTAGCCGATTGTTGAACAGCAGGTTGGTGGGAAAAGGGCAGGAGGGAGAACTGACGCGCGATTTCCTCACGGATAAAGGACTTCAGTTCTGCCATCAACGCCACTTGGTCACAACTGGCCTCCAAGCCAGCAAGCGTTGCACCTCGTGGTGGGGAGCGTCGGGTCATCGAACGCTGCCGGCGGAGCTCCTCGTAGCTCTGGCACAGTGTGATGACCTCAGCCACCGTGCCGGGGTTTTTGGCGAGCAGCATCGTGAAGGCATCATCGTCGATGCCTTTCATGATGTTTCGGATCTTGTCAGACTCGGACATGGTGTGATTGGATTTGTTACATAGGTCCAGGACATCTTCAATATAGCTGGTGAATGACTCACCAGCCTCCTGAGCACGTTCACGCAAGCGCTGCTCGGCTTGCAGCTTGCGAACAGCAGGGCGGCCGAAGACGTTGACGATTGCGGTCTTGAAATCGGACCAGGTGGCAAAATCGGACGCGTGGTTGTTGTACCACAAACTGGCGACACCGGCAAGGTAAAACACCAAGTTTGTCAGCTTGCCGTCCTCGTCCCATTTGTTGGGGACGCTCACGCGGTCATAAATGGCGAGCCAGTCCTCCACGTCAGTGCCATCAGCGCCAGTGAAGATGGGTGGATCGCGGATTCTGGGGACACCGGGACAAGGGGGTGGCATCGGAGGAGGCGTTTGCTGAGAAGCGTCTTGGTACATAGTAGATGGCAGGGTACGTGATCGTAGCTCCAAAGGCATAGACAGGGATCGCAGCACTCTCCACCAAATTGTTAAGGCGTTTATTAGCCGGCAACGAGCGAGAATATGCAATGGCGACAGTCACAGCAAAGCACGGACTCTCAGCGCGAGCGGCGTCCTTGTTGGGTAGCCCCACTAGAAGGTACTCAAGAGTTCGACCCATTTCATAGTTCGGAGGCTTCGCTACAATATATATATATATATATATATAATATATATATATATATATATATATATATATATATATATATATATATATATATATATATATATATATAAGTACAGTACAATGTCATAAATACCGAACATTTTATCGCCAATTCTAGACGCGAAATCTTTGCTTTGGGGATGCACGGACGCTCAAAAAGAAGAATGGCTGCTGAGTAAGCTGTACGCTTGAGGACAAATGCTGAGTTGTTTTACCAATTTAAGTTTTATCAGTCAAGTTAATCGGTGCCGTGACGTTTTGGAAGTTCTCATTCACACAAGACTCCCTCGAATGCATCCGGTACTGTGGCAACGAGCGTATAAACAAACTGTAAGTTCGCAAATGAACTTACTCGGGCTTCAAAGCAAGCGCACTGCACTGATGACGGCATAGGCGCATCACGTGATGTCTTTGAATACGTCACAGCGACAGCAGCGCTTGCCTCTCCAGTGGTCGCCCTCGCTCCCAATACGCCCTCCTGTCTCGATTCAGGGACAAATTTCTCGCACAGTATCTGGGAATGGCCTCGGCTGTAAGAAAATTTAGTCGTCAGCAATTTAAAGTGTTCGTTATTTCAAACGCTCTGTCTGTGTCTGTCTTCTACATATTTGTGTTAAGAAACTGGGCCTTCAAATCGGACACGAGACAAAAGTCACTTACGTCGATGTTGTTTTCCCATGTGAGCCAACCTTCCGTTAACTTGCGTAAAAAAATCTACTGTCTGAACAGTGAGTGATCTGTTACGTAGATCACTACGTGTACCGGATTGATAAGTATCGCTTCTTGCCTAGACTGCGCAGATTAGGCTTTGTGCCTTTTAAATTTGCCGCAGCTGTGCGCCTTTTCAGTTGTTAGTTCGACGCTTCTGTTGTCCTGGCTTGTGTACGTTCATATGCGCATTCTAATGTAAATGGCGCATTCTCCTGTTAATGTGTTTGGAAAAAGTTCTTAACGATTTAGAGTACCTCGTACTCTACCATGGGAGAGCAAAAAGCCTGTTAATCAGTGTGTGTTTAGAAAAAGTGGGCAACGATGTTGAGTACTCCAAATAAACTCATGCATAACAGGGACGCGATAATCCTACGTCATGTTGATTTTAGAAAGAAATGTTCAACGATTTAGAGTACTTAGTACTCAGCTATGGGAGAGCAATAAGCCGTCCCTAAACGCCAATCGGCAAGCTCTGTTGGAAAGGGACTTGCAGAAACAAACCGCAGTGCTGTTTGAACTTGATACATATAGATGCACTGAACGTCATTTCGTCCAAGTTTCAAGACACACTGAAACCCTTCTGAGTGAATCTACTGGCTTGTTGGTGACGTCATATTTTAATATTACAGCAATAACATTCACTTTCACACATTGTTTTTATGCAAGTAAAGAGATTATTCAGTTCCATTTCTCGAATGCCTGGCTAAAACAGCTAATTTATAACGATATAGCGTTAAAGAGAGTGTTTCGTAGATATTCCAGTGTCGGCGTTGTTGGTTGCGAGCGATAGATCAGCGTTCTTGTTTGCAACGAAAATCTCAAAATAGATGCTAATGAATAAAAAAAAATGGCAGCATATCCACAGAGTGAATGATGAGGAGTGGGGCGAAGCATCCGTCCGTACCCATTCGTCCTTGCTTCCGTCCGTCCATGCGTGCGTCTGTGTGGCCGCACGTGCGTCCATCCGCCCGTCCATGCGTGCGTCTGTTCGTGCGTCCGCACGTTCATCTGTGCGTCCGTCCCTGCTTTCGTCCATGCATCCACTCCTGCGTCCGTCCATGCGTCCATCCGTCCGTGCAGCCATCCGTGCGTCCGTCCATGCATCTGTCTCTGTGTCCGTTCGCCCACCTATTCAACACTCCAAGTACCACCATCTCGCATCTTTTCATCATATATTCCTCATATAGAAGCACCCCCATCCAGCAGACATACCAAGGACTAAACGAGAGGTGGCACACGCACACTTTCTAACGGCTTGCGCTTCAGGGCTACTTCTCACTGTTAACCACCTCGAGCTCATTGTATATACTAGTTCACTGTATTCATGGCACTGCGGCCCAACGTTCGCTAAACCTTTCTAAAACCTAGGAGGTTACGCCAAGCGAGTGTAACGTAGCAACCCTTTCTTGTCTTCTGTGCGTTGTTGAACAATAAAAAATTCGCAGCGTGCGCGTTAACTAAAAGCTGAAGTCTCCTGTCTTTCATTCCCACTTAACAGCCATTGGCATGTACATTAGCACTATCTTTCAATGTTCAACAACGCACAGAAGAAATCTCTCACCGGCACCATCTTGGATGTCCAAATGTTATACTTGTTACACACTACTACAATGGCTACGAGGGACGAACGGGTGCCGCTATAGAAAGCTTCGCCCCTAAAAATAAAGATCTTCAGTTTAAGTGGGAATCAAACCCAGGATATCTGCGTGGAAAGCGTGCGTCCTTCCACAAAGCCACGTCTGGGCTTGAAACCGCTTCAAAACCGAACGGATGGACGGACAGACAGACAGACATACGCACGCACGCACGCACTGACGGCCGTACGCACGGGTGGACGCAAGGATGACGGATGAATGGACGCACGGACGGACGGAAGGAAGCATGGGCGGGCGGACGCAAGGATGGACTGACGAATGCTTCGACTCGTTCGCTGAATTCCGTGCTGAGTGGTTGTGCCCTCGCGATCTTCAACGACAGTGCCGCTCTGGCCGACTGGGATGGTCCCACGCCAACTCCTGCCGCGCTCCCCGATGATGATGACAGCGTAGCTCTGGCCGATTGGATTAGCCCTACGCCATCTCCTGTCGACGACAAGAGCTCTCGCCAGTGGTGCCCCGTCCTCAGTCACCTGCGACCGTCTCCATCTTTCCTGTCTTCTCCTCACTTCCGTCGTTCGCTGTCCCTGCGCCTCGCTCTCTCCTTCCTCTCTCTCAATCTCTTCGCCTTTTAATTCTATCCTTTTAATCCCTTCTCTGCCCCCATCCCTCGTGAGCTACTGTTGAGGTGTCCTCCCACTGAGAGACAGTTACGGGCTCACTTTCCTTTTTATTTTAAAATACCTTGTATATGCCTTGTAAATCCCTAGTATATACCATGAACTCGAGGTGGTTTAAAGGTGGGAAGTAGCCCTGAAGCGCAAGCCGTTAGAAAGTGTGCGTGTGCCACCTCTCGTTTAGTCCTTGGAATGTCCGCTGGATGGCGGTGCTTCTATATGGGGAATATATGATGAAAAGATGCGAGATGGTGGTACTTGGAGTGTTGACTAGATGGACGAACGGACAAATAGACAGATGCATGGATGGACGCATGAACGAACGCAGGGGCATATGCATGGACGAACGCAGGGACGGACACACGAACCGACGCACGGACGGACGGGCGGATGGACGCATGGACGGTCACACAGACGGACGCATGGACGTACGGAAGCAAGAATGAATGGACGGACGAATGCTTCGCCCCACTCTCCATTATTCACTCCGTGGATATGCTGCCATTTTTTTTTAGTCTCATCCCTTCACCTAACTTCCTGTCTCCCCTCGCACATTGACCTTCTTTTAGAATTCCGACTCTTACTCTTAATCAAAAGCAGTTGTCATGACTACGCGCTCCATTTCCTGCTCGGGCCCATTTTTTTCTTCTTGATTTCGATGAACACCCGATTGTTCTTTGTCCCACACCGCTGTCTTTTTGTCCCTTAATGCTAAGCCTATCGTTTCCTTTTTTATAGCTCACTGAATTGTCCTCATTTTAAGGGGTCGCCGAGTAGCGAGAGCATGCGACGGACGCGAATCACATCGGCTCCGGCTCAGGTTCAATTTCAAGAAGAATTTCTTCCTAGCGACCTGTTGCAACGATAGGAACTTGTTCCTAGCATCACCACTGTCAAGCCTATACCGAACTTCAACCTGTGTGTGTGCTTTTAAACGTTTTAACGCTTTCGAAAGTTCTTGAAGAGGTCCACCTTGCTAACCCTAACAAGCCGGAGACGCGGCTTGGACAGAACGCCACCCCGCTTTACAGCGGATGGCGAGCGTCTCTGGGAGCGTCGCAGCCGACGAGAAGCACTCATTGCCCTCTCACTCCACGGACCACATGATGGATACGCAGACCAGTCAAGACGCCGATACGCAGGTGAGCGATGAGCACAACGCAAATCCATGGATCACTGTTACCAAGAGAGCGAACAAACGCCGACAGCTGCAACGCCATACCGTACCGACTCAACAGCTGCCCAGCACGCCGTCTGAGCCCGCTCTACGCCAGAGCCGGCCTAAGACGCGTCTACCAAGACTCCCACCACTCCCTGCCGAGGAATACAAGCTAGCAATCCGTCCGCATGGTGGATTAAATCTCAGCAAGGTTAACCCCAAGACATTACTTCTCGCCGTAGTTCATGCCGCAAATATACGCAGTGAGAAGCCTGATATCAAGCTTCGAGTTGACGAAAATCAAAATGTGCTAACAATAAACACCTCATCTGAACACATCGCCATGGCACTTGGACAAATCACCAAAATTACAGTGCACGCAGCAACCTACGACATCCCCTCTTATGGTATTGCGCCTGATAATTCGTGCAAAGGGGTGGTCAACGGAATAGGCCATGAAATCACACCAGACGACTTCTTGACAGAAGTTGAAGTACCGGGATACGAGGTCCTTACGTGCAGACGCCTCGGCAACTCCGGAGCAATGGTGCTCACCTTTTTGTGGCAAGCGAGTCCCTTTCTTCGTGAACGCGTACGGACAGGCTCTCCGCTGCTACCTCTACAAACGGACTATTCCCCACTGTAGAAAGTGCAACAAAACTGGACACCGCGAGGATGTGTGCCCACGGCCTCCTGACACACCGAAATGTCGAGTGTGCGGGGATTAACTATCACCCAACAACCACGAGTGCCGCCCTTCTTGCATGCTTTGTGGTGGCGACCACCCGACGGCTGCCAAACCATGCCCAAAGCGGTTTTTGCCACCTGTAGACCGACGCAAACCACCCCGGTCAGTTACTCCCACCAAGAAGGCCCAGTCACCATCTCCCAGCCCCGGACGGCAGAGCAGTGCGTCCGGGAGTGCAGCCAGGCGAAGGAGCCATTCCAGGGATAAGTCGGGGCCCAAGCGAGGAAACTCGTCATCGCGAAGTGGTTTCGCTGGCCAGCCGGGATCTCAAGGCTGGCACACGGACGGGACAACGCATCATCATGGCCAGCAAAGCGGTTCCCACAAGAAAGCACAAACGGTAAGCTGGGCAGGGCAGTTCCCTCCTCTCCCTCTCCACACCAGTCCCACTCCCTCACACAAACATCAACACAGGAAAGAACACCACAACCAACGCCACCTGGACTACCACAACCCATGTCAGTAGACACCCAGCTTCACCCTGACATGTCGTCAACTACGGCACGATCCGACTATTGCACACGAGAGGCGTTGAACGAAATGGCTACTTCTTTAAGGAACGAATTCGCAACTATGATGCAGGTAGAAATGCAGAAAATGAAGGATAGCATTATGGCTGAACTAACAGCTCCACTCCAACAATTGATCCAGCAGGCCCTGCAACCTGTTGTCCAGCAGATTGTAACGGATGTTAAACAGCAGATATCGGCTGCACTTGGCCAACTTGATATTTCGCCATCTGCACCAAAACGCACCACGTCTCCGACACGTGAAACACAGCGACCACATCACATACGCCCCTCCCGTTTCCTATCACCGTCCCGAAAAACCGTCCCAACGGCCGCAGCTGCTGCAGTCCCGCTTCCCACCACCTTCCACCAAGATTTAGCACAGTCCGAAATGCCTCCGTGTACTACCGAGGCCCCGCTATTGCATGATCATGGCGAGAAACCGTAGGTCAACGCGTGACACCCCTCAACTCCTACGTGTGTGGCAGTGGAATCGCAGGGGGTATCGTAGGAAACGCGGAGCTCTAATGCAATTCATTGCGACGCAGCAGATTACTCCCGATGTCATAGCGTTACAAGAAGTACAATGTACCCCTACGCTTCCGGGTTACACCACATACACGGACGTAACGAACAATACACCACATCGCACAGCTACATTAGTTTCTAAGCATGTCACTGTCATAGAACACACGCTTCAAAGCACCTCCATCACACACGTACTTCTCGAATCAGTCCCGTGCTCTCGTTCCAGTAGCAGCCTGTACGTGCTTAACGTTTACAGTGCACCTAACGCCAGGAACGATGACTTCGGTAATCTATTCGCACAAATCTGCAAGTTGGGTAAACAAATAGTTATTGTAGGAGATTTCAATGCCCCCCATCCGGCTTGGGGCTACGCAACAGAAACGCCTAAAGGCCGACGACTCGCACAGGTTCTCGCGATTCATCGCATGACCCTGCTGACAGAACCTGATCAACCCACTCGCCTAGGTAATAGTGTGAGCAGGGACACATGCCCCGACCTCACGATAGTCAAGGGCGTTAGTCACCATTCCTGGTGCAACCTCATGGTGAATCTAGGCAGTGATCACAATATACTAACTACAGAGCTCCAAGTAGCAGCCACGCGTGCCCCAGAGCGCATCATAAAACTAACGAATTGGGATGCATTTAGGCGTAATCGTACAACTACCCATCAAAACTCTCCTTCCCTAGAGGCTTGGATATTACAACTTCACTCCGATTTTCAAAGAGCTACCAAACTCATCGCTGCGACGACAGAAACGCCGGATGTGGACCGGCATCTGCTACATCTCTGGGATGCCCACAGAGGCTTGACACGGCGGTGGCGGCGACAGAAACATAACCGAAAACTTCGTCTCCGAATCGCCAAACTAGCTACTGAGGCACAGGACTATGCGAACATCCTCACTAGCAACAATTGGCATAACTTCTGTGATCGACTCAACGGCTCACTAAGTACACCTCGAACGTGGCGTATACTCCGTGCTCTTTTAAATCCCACGCAGACAAAATCACACACTGCTAACGCAATCCGCACCATTCTCCACAAATCAGGGCTCGACGATAACACTCTGCTGCACACCTTAAAGCAACACTATGTATCCACGGGCCCCCGTCCCGCCTACCGTGATTATCCACACGTACACGATACGCCTCTAGATGAGGACATTACAGAAGCAGAGGTTAGGGCAGCTTTGCAAAGCATTAAGCGCAACACATCACCCGGTACAGACGGGATTACGTACACACTTCTGCGTAATTTAGATGACCAGTCCATCGAATATTTAACCGCTTTTTACAACGAACATTGGAAAAACGGCACGCTACCACAGGAGTGGCGACACGCAGAAATCATACTTATTCCAAAGCCTGGCAAGCCGCTATCCCTCCAGAATCCTCGCCCTATATCCTTAACTTCATGTGTAGCTAAACTCTTTGAACGCGTTGTTCTCTCTCGACTACAACCATTTCTCGAAGACAATCACTTTTTTTCCTGATACACTATTCGGCTACCGTCCTGGTATCTCTACACAGGACGTATTATAACAGCTTAAGGAGGACGTGTTAGATAGCCCCACTTAAAACCAGGTCCGAGCTATTCTGGCCCTGGATCTGAAGGGTGCTTTTGACAACGTCTCCCACGACCTTATTCTTGACAATCTCGCTTCATCTCAGTGTGGCTCACGTATCTACAATTACGTCAGGTCCTTTCTTTCTGACCGCACGGCCACTATTGGGATTGGAGACCTCCGTTCGGACGACATTCGTCTCGCAGGCAGAGGAACACCACAGGGCTCGGTTCTCTCGCCCACTTTGTTCAACGTGGCTATGGCTAAACTCCCTTCCCTATTACAACAGGTTCCCAACATCCAGCATGCCATCTATGCAGATGACATTACAATTTGGGCGACCAAAGGATCAGACGGAACCGTTCAGGACGCCCTACAGGAAGCTGTGTCTGTGGTACAAGACTATGCTGCTGCCGGCAGCCTTACGTGCTCAGTGGATAAGTCGGAGTTGGTATTAGTATACAAGCGGCGCCGCAAAACCGCTGATTCTCCTGACATTTCGCTGTTTCTTGATGGCCATCCTATCCCTCTGGTACCACGAATTCGCATTTTAGGCCTCTACCTTCAGTCCGACGGCAAGGCCTCGTACACTACACCTTCTGGCTCAGCAGATAACTCAAATTACACACATGATCCAACGCATCACCAATCGCAGGAGAGGCCTCTGCGAGAAGGATGTCCTCCGCTTAGTACAAGCACTCATAGTTAGTCGGCTCACCTATCATCTTCCCTTTCACAATCTCACTCTAGCTCAAATAAAAAAGATGGACATCCTTCTACGGACAGCTGTGAAGGCGGCTATCGGCTTGCCTCCACACGCATCTACACAACGCCTCCTTCAATTAGGAGTCCACAACACCATAACCGAACTCATCGAGGCCCAGCACAACAGTCAGCTCCAACGGCTCAGGCAGACCCGTCAGGGCTGCGCCATCCTGTCTCGTCTTGGCTACCCGATTCCTCAAAAACCCGCACAAGTACCGCGATATAAACTTGCTTCTACTGTCCGCGCACTCATCAAAGTGCCTCCGATTCCACGCAATATGAATCCCTCCCACCACGCCGGTCGTCGACGTGCCCGAGTTCAGGCTATGACACGCGTCTTTGGTGATGGTACATCAGACTTACAAGTACTTTACACTGATGCAGCACGCTACGCAGAGAAGTCAGCCATGTGTTTAGCCGTGACAGATGACACAGACGCCCTTGTGGCGTCTGCCACACTTCGCACTACAGACAGTGGTCTGGCAGAGGAGGGAGCTCTCGCTCTGGCAATTGTTTACGCTACACACTGTCACATGACTCCCCTGTCACGATTGTAACAGATTCACAAGCTGCTTGCCGTGCTTTCGCTCAAGGACGTGTGGCTGCACATACACACAATATCCTCTCTTCTGTCTCACCGTCCGCATTACGTCCTGTGTGTATCGTCTGGACTCCTGGACACGCCTCTATCCATGGTAATGAACGCGTTCATGCGGTTGCCCGAGAGCTTACCGGCCGGGCTCCATTGGAAGAGCTGTCCAATACAGACGACGCATCGACAGAACCACTAAACTACAACGCTACGCTGCAGTACTATCGACAGAGCTGTTATACGTATCCTCCCCCTCATCCTTCACTTAACAGAGCAGATGCTGTCGCTTGGCGGCAACTACAGACCAATTCATTTCCTTGCCTTCATATGCTAAATCGCTTTCATCCGACTCTCTACCCCTCCTACTGCCCCTTCTGTGGATCCGTACCGACGGTGTACCACTCCACGTGGGAATGCTCTGCCCCACAGGGCGTGCCTCCCATTCCCAATCCCACCCCTTTCTCTTGGGAGTCTGCACTGCTCAGCTTACGCCGGCAGGAACAGCAGCAGCTGGTCCAGCGGGCTCGCAGGGTCGCGCAAGGCAATGGAGCCCTGGACTGAGGGCCCCACCCAAAGAAGGCTCAGTGTTCATTTGTTATTAATAAATGTTTATTCTCTCTTCTCCTCATTTTAGAATGGAGCCTTTTTGTAAGAATCCACTTTTCTGCTTCACCGGTAAGTACATGACGTCTCTCAAAATCAAATCAAAGCTTTGGGACACCAACAGCTATGAGGAGCCAAGCTTCTTAAGCCCGAACCCCGCCACTGCCGTCGTCGAAGCTCCCTGCTTCTACCGGGGTACGTCACAGCGTAACGTCACCGGTGCACGTGCAAGGTGGTGGTTGGCAAAACGCTCCCGCCGGTGGTGTAGTGGGGTGCTCGGTGCTTGGGACAAGTTTTTTTTTGAAAGCTTAATCTTCATCCCACAGTGGCAACATTAGGTGTGGTATGTGTCAGAGAACATCTAGGTATGTGGTAAAGTGCGTGATGAAATATTCGCCGCGCTGGCTGGCTGTTCATCATAGATAAGTGAACACACGTGGCGGCCTGTGCGAGGAACAGCGGCATCATCCTCAAAAATGTGCTGTGTTGACTGTGGCGTGTAGTGTATGTTGAAAGGCATCAAAAATATTGGTTCACCATCACGGACGGTGAAACTGGGACTATTGTGCGAGGTGTGTGCAGTGTGAATAACATGATGCGTCCTGTTTGCGAAAACACTGGCATTCGTTGTGGGCCGGTTGCACAAACCGGTTGTCGATGAAACTTTACGATCTGAGATTTTAGTCAAGGTAAAAATGCGTTTGACGTGATTATCTGCGTGTGGGTACATCTCAACGTATGCGCGGCGTGAATAAAAATAAAAGTGCATCATCTCCGGGCGATGTATACAACCACGCATGAGCTAGGTATACGCATGTTGCAGCATCGCCGAATCGGCACATACGCTTCACCACGGCTAAAATAGGTATTATTGGATACCTGATACGTGCTAATGGAAACAGCGGGGATTTTCGTTTCTTATCTACTTCGCACTATTACAGATCAATCCTCATTAAGTGACAATTAGCATTAGAAGTTCGTGTGCCAGGCTCAAACAAGCAATACAGGTACGACAACACGTTATACGTGTCAAATGCAGCAAGGTAACTGTACCAGATAATATTGTTGCAAATGTTGCATATTATTAAGTTGTCGGGTTTTACACTACGTAAATACTTTTCACTAGGTTATTGAGAAACGTGGTAGAATTTTGCTTTAATTTTCACGTGGATATGTTAACCCGAGCCTAACACACGGCAGGAAGTGTTTCTCTCTCTCTCTCTCTTTTTTCATTCATCTTTAATCAGAGTTTTGCGCAATGAGCGAGAATTTTATCCATGACGTCGCGCACAGCAGCTCAAAACCATGCTGCCGCCAATGTTGTACCTCATTTAAAACTGCAGTGCACATGCCACAATGGAAGTTGAATGTGTTTACATTCATGCCATGCAAATATTTCTCAAAGTGCCAGTCACCGTGTACATTCAAAACGTTCGCTTTCGGAAAAGATCATTTTTTTAATGCCTGCCGTTTACGTCGGTGAAGCCTACTGCGTGCTAGTCGCGTCTCTCAGTGCTCCAATTAAAGTTTCTCCATCCATACACCCATCTGTGACGAATGACTTGCACACTATGAGCAGTGACCCTTCCGCGACACCCTTCTTTTAAAAGCTGTGACTTGGGGCATAGCAAGGTAGAAATTTCTGTCGAAGGAATGCTGACACGCCGCTCTGCTATGCAGAAAGATGCCGCAGGCGGAACTTTCTTGCCAACCAGCGCCTGCTCCAAGCGAGGGTATGGAGGGCGGGGTGACCGCAGTGACGTCACAGTGTTTACAAACAGGGAGAGGTCTATAGGCGCTTGCTCTCCGAAGTGAACCCAACGGCCGACGCAAGGACTCGCGGCCCTGCAGTTCTATCTCGCATCATGTGCTAACGCGTTCGCAAATCACGCACGAAGTACAGAAAAAGTTAGAGCGGGGAAACAACGCCACTGCCGCCACAACCACCACCATTATTATTATTATTATTATTATTATTATTATTATTATTATTATTATTATTAGTATTATTATTATTATACGCGAGGCCCACCGTGTGTCATCGTCCGGCCCGTCGCCAAAACTCGCTACAGCCGTCCTGTCCTTGGCGCTGCTCACGAAGTTGGTGACCCAGACGGCGGCCTGGCTGCGACGCGTGTGACCGACAGCACGCACAGCAGACGTGACCTCCATGGCAAACCGGCTCTGCTGTCTCGGTTGGCCCGCTCCGCACTGCTCGACGTCGGGGCACACTCCGCCACAGTGCTCGTCTCTGGTTGATATCAGCAGCGCTGACGACATACCCACTGCTGTAACGCGTAGAGTCGTACGTGTTGTTTATTTGGTGAAATTGACTTTTAAGGGAAACGACAATCAATTTTCATGGCACCCATTTCCTTGAGCGCAACGGAAAGCTTACCGGTCAAAGTGTCTAGCAACTTACGGAAATACGATACGCAAGTATGGTAGGGTATTACTCTGTTACGATATTGCGTA
Source organism: Rhipicephalus microplus (assembly GCF_013339725.1). Classification (NCBI taxonomy): domain Eukaryota; kingdom Metazoa; phylum Arthropoda; class Arachnida; order Ixodida; family Ixodidae; genus Rhipicephalus; species Rhipicephalus microplus. The sequence continues at coordinate 112,084,470 of NC_051168.1, read as the reverse complement.
CGGTATTGCCTTACGAAAGTATGGTACGGTAATACCATACCATATGGTACGCACGTATAATACGGTATTACCGTAACACTTCTCCTGTCCCGGTTGTTGACCTTTTACCAGAAAAGACAACCTAACGACACAAAAGCTCTTTCAAAAATTACTATGGAGTTGTGATGACTCGTTGTGGCCTGTCACTGCCACGCATTGTTGACGAGGGACATGCCGGACGGGAAACACAATGTCATTGGAAGGAAAGAGAACTGCCGTACTGGCTTACCACATTTACGTATGCCGTATTTCCATGACATGCTAAAAGACCCTGATATGAAAAACGCCGCGAAACATTACCTTTTATATCTGCGGCGAAGACGAAGTCGTGTACACGCATGCTGCAGACAGTGAGTGAGAAGGTGGTTCGAGTGCGGCGCTTCACTTGCGCATGCGCCATGGCTTGACATGACCCACTGGCTGGCGCTTCTTGCCGTGCAACTCGTTTTTACCTCGCAAGTAGCACGACATAGAGCGGGATGCATATAGTATACGTGTTCTAATTTGGAGTGCTAAGTAAGGTGCGCATCACGTCACCAGACTATGTGACTACGTGCTGCAATGCGATCAACTTCACAAACCTGTTTCAAGGATATCCCACTTAGCGGCACAACATACTGGTTTTAGTTACGATTAGGCAAGATTTAGAAAAAATAAATCCTACTCGTAACGCGAAACGTATACGGTTGGATCTGTCTCCACACTTGACGGTCGTTTTGTTTCAACCAAGACCTAATCGCACATTCTGGCCGCCTATCGCTCCATTTAAAGGGGCCCTCAAACGCTTCTTGAAGTATTCTTCGCACGAACTCACTATCGGAGTTTATCGCCACAGAAATCGGGTGTAACAAAAATGTTTAGAATTCATCGATTACTAACGAAGCTACACATATTTGGTGCACGCTCCATGCGCTTTCTCTCTTCTTTAGGGGGGGGGGGGAGGAAGAAGTGCACGAGGAATATGACTTGGAAGCGTGACCTACGGATGCCAGGGAAACAAAAGATCATGCGCGCTGTCAACGCCTTCGACGAGGTGGTATGGTAAAACATTTAATGGGCATTAAATGGTTAAAAAGAGGTGATTGGCTTGGCCCTTATTGGCCTCCTGCCATCACAGTACTAGGTGGAACTCCTACTCCGAAGCTCCATTGGCAAGCAATGCCGCTCACGTCCGTTTAACCAGGACCTTTTGGCCTTTAGGTCCTGACAGCTGAGCAGGACCGCCTCCCAGTCATCTCTTGTGGGGTGGTGTTTCGGGTGGGGGGGGGGATGCATTTGACTGGCACACCGAGACTATGTGGCAGGGGTCAGAAACGTTTTCACAAAACTGACACGTGCCATCAAATGATGAATAGAAACGTGGCCGCGGAATCTATGCAGCTCACGACGTCCACAGTAGGCAATGGCCGTGTATTTTCGGTATGTGACGCAGTTAATTTTGGGTATATGACATCTTGTGTCTAGAAAAAAGCTAGCAATTTCTAGCTCACTTTGTAGGTCCGTGTGCTCAGATTTGGGTGCACGTTAAAGAACCCCAGGCGGTCGAAATTTCCGGAGCCCTCCACTACGGCGTCTCTCATGATCATATGGTGGTTTTGGGATGTTAATCCTCACATATCAATCAATTTCTAGCTCACTTGCAAACTTAATTGTAAAATTCAAGCCGCGTGCTGCGCTATGTTTCGGTCCCAATTTCAGAAGAAAATGACATCAGCTACTAATACATGGTCCTTTTAAAATGTAGATTTTTAAACATAGATTGCCTTTGCCTCACGTTGTCGGTGGCCTTCAAGTGACCTTGAGCCCCAAAAGCCATTATCCGGGCTTTTCTACGAGAACGTCCGGGTATCTTTCCGGGAACAGAACGAGAACATGCGGGTGACCAGAAAGAACTTCGCGGTGCAGGTATTGCCGTTTCTAGGAGAGATAGCACTAGGGTTCGGCTACTGTTAGCACTGCATGTTTACGGCTACTGTCAATTACGGAATATAACTCATTTTTATAAATATGTGAGGGCATGCATAAGCGAATTTGCATAGAGCTCATTTGTCAACATGAGGGCTATAGTGTCCCGGCCTATCAATTTACAAAGATGAAGTTGTTATCGAGCCCTATGTCACTTTAAATAGTTGTTCTTCAGTGACTACAAGTAGCCGCGATCATGCACTGACAAAAGCGCTGTAGTTATTCATTTAGTGAAACATGAGTTTCAGTGTGATCACCACTAGCTTTATGTATTTTTTTAAATTTCTTAGGAATGTGGTAGCGACCCGCTAGGTGCTAGTTTACGCCGCGATGGATCTAAAGTTTTTCCATACCCTACCATGTCATACCATACCACACCACTCCATACCTATCATACCATGCCATACCATACCTTGCCACACCACACCATATCATACCATGTCGTACCATACCATACCATACCATACCATACCATAACATACCATACCATACCGTACCATACAATTTCGTGCTTGCCAAAACTTCAGTAATGGTAAGTGAGGACTTTTTTACTACTTGGAGGCTACAGTGTGCATTTAAATAAAACAAGGCCACTCGATTCATATATACGGGTACCTCTTTCTTGATTGTGTGCGGCTTCGTTCTGTTCTTTACACCAAGTATCCTAGTACTCTGGGTCTCCTTATTATATTAAATGTCTTAGCACTTCCAACTGAAAGAGAACGTAAACTTGTCAGTTTTAATTGTAACAATCATGATGTGCCTACGGGGTGCACTAAAGTGGTTTCCTTAGCCTGTACCTAAATATAAATTCCAAGCGTGTCTGTGTTTCACCCAGATTAAAATGCGGTCGACGGGGAGGAGAATCAAACGGATGACCTTGACCACACCAGCAAAGAGAGTTCTCTGATGAGCGCCTATGTTTGTGACATGCCGCATCTATTAAATAGGGCGAACGTAAACACGGCGTCAGTCGTAAGCAGTGGGCGGGGAAACGGAACGGTCTGCTGATTTTTGTCGTTTGCGAAGAAATCTAATACCATGGAGGTTGGCTTCCTGCAAACCTTTCTCAACACCCGTTGATGCTTACGCTCCGTGTGTGCATATGCGGATCGCCCATAGGCAGTCAGCCAGGCAAATTAACATGGCGGCTGCTAGATGGCAGCAATTTCGCGTAAGGTCTAAAGCCGAATAAGGTCCACAGGCACGCACAGGGTTCTTGACTAGAGAGAGGGGGTGAGGTTAAGTTCAGTTTGCTCCTCCACAATCCCTTGATCGAGCACGAGAAAACAAGCTTGGTATAGGCTGCAAAGAATTACGCGAAATTCAAAGAATATTGAGATAGGTCTGGCATACATTAAGAAGGTGCGTTATAGGGGTGAACTAGAGCGTCCCGTTATAGGAATGGGGGAAGGGGCTTCTCACGCCCGTGCACATGTGTGCGAGCATAACGCCATAATTAAGCATGGTTTTATAGGTAGCTATAGCTAGCTGGTGTTACAATAATATATTTAGATGGTCTATAGATTGTCTAAAAGTGGGTGTGGATGGTGAATAGACTGTATACATCTATTTTTGTCATTACCATCGTTCCTGATTTTACTTTTTTTCGCGCCACATTTTTTGCGACATCGTTACAATCACTTCTGACAGTTAAAGCCACAAGGACATGTTTACTTGAAAACACAAAGTGCTTCAAAAGGAACACCTACAGGTGACGGAAAGTACTACAAACGTTGACACTGAAGGTGGGAAGGGTATACAAATACAGTAAGTGACGTTTTTACTCACCGACCGGCGTTGTAGCTGAATCTTCTTACTTGTGGAAACGGTTTTATGATGATGGATTTTCTTTTGCCCCGTGGCGCATACCCACATTGGAGCACTGACTTTCCGAGTGTGTCTATAACGCTGTGATAAACGTTGTCATAACGTTGTAAATGAAGGCATAGGTGATAAGAGATGTGGTATGTCATGTTTTGTGTGTCAAATGGTATGATATCTGTACATAGCGAAAAGCGCACACTGAGTAAAATCATAATTTTTCGAAGTTAGTATCCACTAAATTCATTGCGCATAGTGTTCCAAGTTATTGCCCCGATCGTATTCTGAAATGCGTTATTGGTAACATATTATTCCTCCATGATAATATTCCCCATTCCGAGTTTTTATTCATATAACACTTCTAACGTCTCCCCATGGTACTAACATCAAGGCTTTACAAGTGCTTATTCGTGGACACTCTATGATGACTAGAGTGTGCAAGCAGTTTGATAAGCGTAATGATACATGGTAGCAAGAAATATAGGACTTTGCAAGTAAAAAAATTGGCCCCGTATCTGCATGTTTCACTGCAATGTCGTCGAAAGACGATAGTCTTGCATGTGGAGAGAGTTAACAAAACGTTTATTTGATGTTCTGCACGAGAAAATTGGTTAATTGTATTCTGGAAGCGCTGCGTTACAGAGTCTCGATCCGTGCAGCGAAGGCGAACGAGCGCAGCGAGGCACTTTAGACACGAGTGCCATCTAGCAGTTATTTTCGAAAACGAAGGAAGGCGTGAGCGCCCGCGCAGAAAGATGGGCGCCAGTCTCGGAGTTGATAAGGTGTATATCGCAAAGCGACGGGCAGGTGCCACCACCGTGTCGTCTTAGCAAAGCGTTGGAAACACTTGTCTTTTTGAGCATCGCATTGCAGTGTCAGTGCAGCGTGATAAGTGCTACGGTCCTTAGAAATCACTTGTGTGTGCCTTCTGTAGTATGAAGGCACACATACAAAACATTGACGCGTTGTTTTGGTGGCTCATATATGCGCAACAAGTGCTCTTTAATTGACAATTGCACAAGTATGAACGCTGAAACTTGAGCAATATTGGTGCGCGCTGCGGATAAGGTTGGCTGTTTGAAGTATTGTTTGGTGTCTTTAAAAAGATCGTTACCGCGTACAAACAGACAAATGTTCAGACTTCTTCTTCTTCTTCTTCTTCTTCTTCTTCTTCTTCTTCTTCTTCTTCTTCTTCTTCTTCTTCTTCTTCTTCTTCTCTTCTTCTTCTTCTTCTTCTTCTTCTTCTTCTTCTTCTTCTTCTTCTCTTCTTTCTTCTTCTTCTTCTTCTTCTTCTTCTTCTTCTTCTTCTTCTTCTTCTTCTTCTTCTTCTTCTTCTTCTTCTTCTTCTTCTTCTTCTTCTTCTTCTTCTTCTTCTTCTTCTTCTTCTTCTTCTTCTTCTTCTTCTTCTTCTTCTTCTTCTTCTTCTTCTTCTTCTTTCTTCTTCTTCTTCTTCTTCTTCTCTTCTTCTTCTGCTCCTCCTCTTCCTCCTCCTCCTCCTCCTCATCTTAATGACTCTTGCCGAATGCCGAATGCAGGGGATTGGCCGAGTGTTAGGTGAATTTCTTTTTTTTTGTTTCTTCGCAATACTACTCGTATATACTAGGGATAGGTTTCACATAAATAATTATTGAATTATAATAGTTAAACGTTTAAAAGAATAAAGAATTTAGCTCTCTACTCTTTTAGTCTGACTGATAAATTCCTCTATTGCATAGTAAACATCCCTGTGACTGTAGCCCAGAGTAGAGGCGCCGAATGATAGAAGAACTGATTCGGATATTTTCAGACCCAAGTTTCGAAGAGGTGGTGCTAAGAATCTTCTTCTCAATGACGTATACCGGGGACAGGATAGAAAGTAATGGCTGATTGTTTCCTTCTCCTTACAGAAGATACACAGAGGAGACAACGCTTGACATGCTCTACGCAGGTAAAAGTTGAGGGAGGTAACCCGGCAGCGAAGTTTGGTAATGGCCACTTCCATTATTCTCGACCACGATAACTCACTTTCCAGGGAAATAATAGGGGCTTATATTCTGCAGAAGCTGCTCACCGATAAAGCCAGCCTGACCTATTTTTCTTTAGCCAAACCAATTAGAATGCCAGTCCGAAGCCTATTGTTGTTAATGAATCGTATCGCAGAGCCATAGGTTAACTAAAACAGCACAGCCAAATTAAAAACGCGCAGGTTGTTCCCAACAGGAGAAAAACTGTGGCTCTATCTTTATGTGCTCCCTATTGCAATAACAATTATATGGACACTCTTGACAAGTTGTTGCATTCAGCGATGCCATTGCCATTGCCATCAGGCTCCATGTAAAAACAAAATCGATATACCCCCCCCCCCCCCGGCACATTGTACGTGTACCTGCGCGTGAAAGTGCGTGAGCGGGGTCTCAAACGAATCAGCTCACATCTCCGTCGCTCGGAGGGCGCATACACTCTGCCTTCGATGGATACCGTCGAATGCTGCTCGAGCAGAAGGAGGAAAACGCCTTACCCGCCTTGAAGGAGCATAAAGAGCCGCGGGAGGACGGGTTGAGGGCTGGAGGTACAGTCGCTCGAGCCGCAACCGTTAGCTTTAAATAAACGGGCGCGATCACGATCACTGGGGCATTCGCTTGCTCGGTAAGCATAAGTGTCAACCGCTCGTGTACCTTTCCGCGTGAGGCTCTCTCAATGCGAAGAGAATGCGTGAAATCCCATTGTCTCACCGGAGCGGCCGTATTCTCATGGAGTTGCATTTTGTAGAGTTACCTCATCGAAAGAGATGTACCCGCCAGCCTTACTTCGTATAACATTACTATTTGCTGCTGTCACATTTCTTGTGCATACTTGGCGGTGAACCTGCGATTTTTGTTTATTCCCTCTGTTTTACTTCTCGTTTCACTCTTTATGTGTTTATTCTCTTTCTTTCTGGTTTACCATGTCACCCTCCATTTCGCGCTTTGTGTGTAGACTTTCTCTCCCGTGGGGTTTTGCTCTTTCTTTTACTCCCTTTGTGCTTAATATACCCCTCCCTTTTTGCTTTCTACCCTTTTACTCTCTCAGCGACACTGCTTTACCCCCTTTATATTTACTACACACCATAATATCTGCGTGTTTGTTTAGACGCGCTATCCTTTAACTAGAAAGCCGTACCAAATACCAGCTGTGCGCCTCGGTGCAGCAAAATCAAGGTATTGGTGTGCTCTAAGAGTATACTTGGATGCAAAAAAGGTATTGGTTCAAGCACCGAAATTATTTTTTTCTTTACCGTGCTTCTATAGCAACTACCAGTGGTGACGAGAACGGGGTGCCACTCCCTAAGATATACGCAAGTATAAAACTAAAACACAAGTGTTCCAATACAACAAGCCCTGACTTTTCTAAAAAAAAAAACGCTTGGAAATATTGAATCATTTTTGCTGTTGTTTTAAGTAGCGTTGCTCAAGCAGCAATGCGATGACATTCTTTTACGCATGGGAGTGAGTACCGTTATAACTAAGTGAATTGGAAAGTGGTTTGACGTAACTCCACAAAACTATAGAGAAACATACCGTAGCGGTCGACGAAGGACAACGATCTCTGTTGGATAAGTTATATTCACACGTTTTTTTTTCAGGACTGTTAATCGGGTAGACTGTTTCGGAGAGCACGCACTTATGAAACGTGGGCTGCGTGATGTCTTCTACAGATGTTTTTAATGCAACGACTGCGAAGTTTCAAAGTGACGTCTGACAATGCAACGAATGAAAATCTCGTGCCCACTCAGCTCATTACCATGTGCAGCATTGTAGATGATTTCATTCTCGGCCCTTTCTTACATATGATACGAACCGCACGTTCTGGCATAGCATAAAAGACATGCTGAGCAAGAAATCGAGAAATCTGGGTCTCCTGGATATCGGCTATCGAAACAAATGACACACTGTGTTGGAACACGTGACTCTTTTTTTTCTTCTTTTGTCACCGACTCTATAGAGCTTTTGCAAATCTTTCTATACTTATGGTACTGCGGTTGACGAAATTTTATCTGAAGCCGATGAAAACAGTAGTCGTTGCTACAAGGTTCGTCACAGCCACCGAGAAAGAAGCAAAAGGTCAGGTCGACCAACATATGAGGTAGATGTGACAACCCCCCTCCTCCCCAGTCCCCTCCCCATTCCCTATACGACGTTACACACACTGACCAGCCTGTCACTCGGAGGCGCGAATGCGCCTCATCCTACGAGCTGCCAGGAGGGCCTTCATGAAGGGAGACTTCTGGCGGTAGGGGTTTCTCAAGATCTTGTAAGACATGACCACAAGGATGCCCAAGATGACGCAGAGCACGATGAGCAGAACCAAGAGGGCGATGACCTTGCCCCACCCGTGGTTCCACGACAAGAATGACGGCTGCGGGCGCGTCTGGAGCCGTCTCCGCCGCTGCGCGCGAAGGCGCTGTTGGTTGCGATGCATTTCCCAGGAGGTCATGCCGGCGGGCGGTTTGACGCGACCCATAGGGCGGATGGGGGGCGGAACGCCATAGGACGTCGAGGTGGAACCTGACAGCGCCGACGTACTCGCTCCGGAAGTGGCGGTGCCCGCGGGCCTTTCGCCCTCTTGCTGGTCGGTCTGTCCTGCGGTGGACACCATGCCGCCGTCTGGTTGATGTAGATTCGGGGTAGCGTCTAATGTTCGCGCCGGTCTATCTGGAAGAAACGACGGCTCTTTAGGCCGCAGCGACTCTTCTACAAATCCAACTTGCAGATTGGCAGGAACCTCGCAGCTAGTAAGCACAGTCCCGCGGTGGTGGTGGTACTCGTGGTGGGACGTTCACTGCCGCCCGCTATGCATCCAGTGGGCGGACCACCTTGGACAAGGTTAATCTGATGAAGATGATGATAGTGATGATGATAATTACGATGACGATAATGCTTTTGGGATGATTGGCACCTACCCACGAAAGAGGATCTGTGAAGGGTCAAGAGGATTAATATGATGTTAACGTTGTTTCGAATCCTACTGAAGGTCACGGTGAGGACAGGTAAAAGGAAAAATGAGCTATTATCAATTGGATTAGTGTTCCCATTCGCATCTTAGTTTTACACTACCAAATAAATCATAATACGAAACATGTAAATAAAAAATTGTTATTACAGGAGGCATAACCAATATTTAGTAGCGATAGATGTATTTATTAAATTTATTTTTATTCAGATATGAATTTCTCTACAGCACTGCACATATTACCGCCCTAGTGTCCCAGCACAGAAGCTTCGAAAGACAACAGTACAGTCAAAGTAACTGGTAGACTGTTGTCGCATTGCAACTTCAATGGTTCTTGTTGTTGTTCAGTTTCTACGTATGTTCACACCTACTGTGGGGGATAGGTCAAGGATGTAGTGGTCGTATAAAATCTTATGGAATTTTAGAATATGGAGGTTATGCAATAAAAATCATCAAAAATCTTTATGAAATTTCGTGCTCACTTATATGTACAAAAAATAAAGTTTTTTGTTAGTACTAGCTAATGAATTAAATCAATACCCTACTTTCCCAAAAAAATTCTGCTTGATGATGCTGTATTTTTTATTGTTTCTTTATATCGAGACCCTTGGCGCATACCCACTGGAAAAAGCCAGGGTAGCGATTGAGTACTGACCAGAGAGGAGTACAAATGACTATTCTTCAGTGTTACGTTTAACAAAAATTAGTGAAAAGTTAGGAAGAAAGACAAGACGAGAAAAACTACAAAACAGAAAGTAATCTGTAGATGGTGTTTCTGCGTAGTTTTTTTTTTTGCAGCGCTGCTTCACGGCATGTTATGCACGGTCACAACTTACCATTGGAGTGGAAAAAATGTCAGGTACGTGCACGAATAGAACCCCCGAGCAAGACTCTTTGTAGAAATCTGACCCAAATGACTATGCACCTGATCTCGCTGCTGGGTTTCACGAAGGGGAACAGGTTGGCAGTGCGTGTGCTGCGCTCGGCGGCGGCAGCGATTGAGCGAGTGAGTGCGCGCTTGCCCGGCGCTGCAAGGTTCGACGGTGACGGCGGGATGCGGGCCTAAGGAGCTTTACCCCGAAAAAAAGGAAGTATGATGTCCACGTTTCTCCTTCAAGAGCAGAGCGCGACAGCGTAATCAGGCTTTCGTTCGCATCGCCGTCTCAATCCCGTGCCTGCCTTGGCTTCGCGGTGGATACCTCAACCGTGCCGCAAGGAAAGGAACATCGGTGCGCGTCCCATTGGATGCATCGAACTATATCCCAGAACGACGACTGGAAGTCCTTTTGCGAAAGACCCACTCCACCAATATGCTTACTTTTGCGAAATAACGAAGTACTCATTGCCGTGCACCCGCTCAGCTGTACACTTACACTTGCTCAATTTTTTGTGGCTGATAAGGATGATTATCGATACCTGCGTGCTTTTTAAACTGGTGGGAATTTGAACGAACCAATTGTTGCGCGAGTGACATGTTTTAACACCTGCTCCGATACAACGCCTCTGCCACGCAATAGCATATGCATCGAGGAGCCTCCTCGCGCTACATGGCATTCATATAGGCGTTAAGTGCGAAGCTGCTTATAGGGTCTCGGGATTGTTGGCACCTGTAGTCACGGTCCATCATATGCGCGTACATGCCGTGAAAATTGCCGTAAATCCCAGTATTCCCCACCGGTCCACACAAAATGTAGGCGGCAGCTCGAGAAACACCTTCCCTAGATGCCGTATAGGTAACTGAAGCCGGGCATGTAAGAAAGAAGAAGATGGCGAAGAAGAACCTTCGCGCAAACTGCTTTCCAACGCGGTTTTCCGAAGACGTTACTGAAGCGGAAACGCACTTCCGTATACGTGCCCAATTTTTAGATTCGGCATTGCTAGTGCCTCATCGGAGTGATCTCGTTGAAAACACTGCATCCTTCCCACCCAACCTAGGTTTCACGTCAGGGAAGCCGAAACACCCTTCCATGTATAATTCGCCCCTGCCCAGTTTTCCTCCAGCGCCGAACCTGTTTTAGGCTGTTGGTAACTTGTTGTCCACCGCAAAAGAACTTTCGTCATCATGAAGGCCAAAAACTCTATTCAAGCTTTTTACGGTGATGCTGTTTTATTGCGAAAGCAATTGTATGGACACTCTGCATGGGCTGGATTTTGCCACCGGCGTCGACCGTCGACGTGGCCGTCACGGTGAACTAGCGTGTGCATATATATATATATATATATATATATATATATATATATATATTATATATATATATATATATATATATATATATATATATATAGCGAACACCACAACGTCATCGAGGTAACACAAGCACGTGTGCCATTTCAAGTTGCGCAGAACGGTGTCCATCATGCGCTCAAAGGTCGCAGGTGCATTACATAGACCAAACGGCATGACGTTGAATTCGTACAAGCCGTCGGGTGTGATGAACGCAGTCTTCGGTCGAGCGTCATCAGCCATGGGTACCCCGAGCGCAGATCGAGAGAAGAAAAAAATTCGGCTCCGTGAAGGCTGTCAATTGCGTCATCGATGCGCGGCAGTGGGTAAACATCCTTGCGAGTGATTTTACTGAGCCGTCTGTAGTCTACACAGAACCGCGCAGAACCATCTTTCTTCGCAACAAGAACAACTGGAGACGCCCATGGACTGTCCGAGGGCCGAATAACGTCGCGTCTGAGCATATCATCAACCTGCTCGTTAATTTCCCGACGTTCAGCAGGCGACACGCGGTACGGACGTTGCCGTAATGGTGGATGGGCACCAGTGTCGATACGATGCGTAACAGCGGACGCACGACCGAGAGAACTTCGCCCGACATCGAAAGAAGAACGATATTCTCGCAACAGGTTCAGAAGCTGGGAACGCTGTACCGACGTGAGGTTGTCATCAATGCAAGGGCCAAATACATCAGGAGATGACGAATCAGAAGTGGAAACAGCACTGATGGTAGGCAAATTGGGACAACGCGAGTCATCAGGTACGTCCAGGACTTGTGCGTTATCCACTGGTTCCACTCTGCCGAGACATTCCCTCGAACCAAGGTAACAGTGTACGGGGATGGGTTGGTCACGAAAATAGAGGCGTTTGCCCTGGGTGATTTGCACGGTCGCGAAAGGTACTAGCAACCCTTTCCTTCGGCAAGCATGGTTGGATGGCGAAACGAGTGCAATTGTGTCGGAGAGTCCAGCGCAGTAGACAGATACACCCATCGTGGAGCTTGGAGGCACTATGGTATCGTCTTTCACGAGAATCTTGCTCACTTTCGAAGAACTGTCTTCCAGCGTCAAATGCGAGAAGGGGGAGAGTTCAATTTCGGCGGCGGCACAATGGATGACGGCGTCGTTGCGGGAGAGAAAATCCCACCCCAGGATGACGTCATGAGAGCATGCGGGAATGATGATGAATTGGGCGACATACAGAACGTCCTAAACGACAACGCGAGCTGTGCACCCTGCTGTAGGATGGATACGATGCAAACCGGCGGTACGAAGGGACAATCCAGAAATTGGCGTCGTCACTTTACGAAGCAAGCGGCAAAATTTTTCGTCCATAACGGATACTGCACCTCCTGTGTCAATAAGAGCAGATGCGTGAACACCGTCCACAAGCACGTCAATGACATTAGATGGGCGGCTCTGAGGGCTTTCACAATGCGATAGCATCGCAGTCCTTGCCTCGGGGACTGCGACGACTAGTTTTCCCGCTCGTGAGCAGCTGAACTTGGCCGCATGGGGGACGGGGAACGACGTCGTGGAGACGGTGACCTACGAGAAGATGAAGCTAGGCGAGTTGGCGGTGGCATAGACGGCGTTTCCTCGTGATAGGTACGCCTAATCTGGCCAGCAACAGGCGACGAGATATGGGGCGTCTGTACGCGAGGGCAATAACGTGCTACGTGGCCGGCGCAACCGCAGGCAAAGCAAATGGGCCGGTTGTCGGATGTGCGCCATCGGTTCGCCGGGGTAGGTCTTGTCCATGACGCAAGAGCCGATGGACGGAACGGTGGCTGGAAAGGCTGCAGGGGGTGCTGGAGCTGAGTCTGAGAGGTCACGTCAACATACGTAGCCGGCATACCCGCTGCAAAGGATGGAGGTCGTGCGGCAGCTTCGGCGTAAGTCAGTGGGGCGGGCGCTTGAACGACTGGAGGCGGCCTGGCGACCACTTGGGCGTAACTTGGGGGTACAGGAGCCGGAAGCTGTTGTGGGTGGTACGCAGGCATAACCTCCGCTATTTCCTGCTCAATCGCTCGGCGGATGGGGGGGGGGGAAATGGTAGTGGCCGATTGTTGAGCAGCCGGTGGGTGGGCGAAGGGCAGGAGAGAGAACTGCCGTGCGATTTCCTCACGTATGAAGGACTTGAGGTCTGCCAGCAGTGCCACCTGGTCACAGCTCGCCTCCAAGCCTGCAAGCCCTGCATCTCGTGGTGTGGAGCGACGGGTCATCGAACGCTGCCGGCGGAGCTCCTCGTAGCTCTGGCACAGCGTGATGACCTCAGCTACTGTGCCTGGGTTTTTGGCCAGCAGCATCGTGAAGGCATCATCGGCAATGCCCTTCATGACGTTCCGGATCTTGTCTGATTCGGACATGCTGTCGTTGCATTTCTTGCATAGGTCCAAGACGTCTTCAATGTAGCTGGTGAATGATTCACCAGCCTGCTGAGCGCGTTCGCGTAAGCGCTGCTCGGCTTGCAGCTTACGAACGGCAGGGCGGCCAAAAACGTTGGTGATAGCGGTCTTAAAATCGGGCCAGGTTGCGAAATCAGACGCGTGGTTGTTATAACACATGCCGGCCACACCCGCGAGGTAGAAAACCAGGTTGCCGAGTTTACCTGCCTCGTCCCAATGATTGGGGACGCTGACGCGTTCGTACATGACGAGCCAGTCCTCGACGTCGGTGCCATCCGCGCCGGTGAAGACAGGTGGGTCGCGGATGCGGGGGACACCGGAACATGGCGTCGGCGCAGGAGGAAGCGTTTGCTGGGCGGCGTCTTGTTGCATGGTTGAAGGCACGGTACGGGATCTAAGCTCCAAGGGCATCGAATGTGAACCGAAGATGTTTGAAGGGCACAGCACCTCCACCAAAATGTTAAGGCGTTTAATAGCCGGTCCACAGCGAGCAAGCACAATGGCGACAGTAACGGCCAAGCACGGGCTCTCAGTGCGAGCGGCGTCCTTGTTGGGTAGCCCCACAAGAAGGTACTCAAGAGTTCGACCCATTTCATAGTTCGGAGGCTTCGCTACAATATATATATATATATATATATATAAATATATATATATATATATATATATATATATATATATATATATATATATATATATATATATAATATATATATATATATATATATATATATATATATATATATATATATATTGCCACGTGTGTTTAGAAAAGATGCGGACCTAACCTAATCACTCTGACACCGCAGAAATGCCATTTTGCGTACGAAGAGCTCCTTTTTCTCGGACACGTGGTACTGCCCCTACGGGAGACAGATCATCGTCCCGATGCTATCGCAGAAGGTGATCGGCCTCACCGCAGTGGAAACAAAGCGGTCGTTGATCTGGGGTTCTCCAGGCATCAGTCTCACGTGGTGCCGTTGGCGGGTACGTTGCTGAACGGGGGGGGGCTGCCGCGCGCGTGGCTGTGGTGGACCAGCTTGCATGCGATGTTGTGGCGCGGAGGTTTCTCGTCGCCAGCCGGTTGGTCTTGAATGGGCTTTCAAAGCGGCGGCGTAGGTGTGAACTCCTGGCTCCTGGATAGGTGGCGGTGTGGGCGAGGCCGTTTCGGCGGTACCAAGTGTCGCGAGCGCTTGCTGTACCTCGTCCCGCACGACGTCAGCGAGTGATGAGGTTGCTGGTTGTGCACCCGGTAGCAGAATGCGCAGCTCATCGCGAACGATGGCACGAATGGTGTCTCGAAGCGACTCAGCGGTGGCACTACGGCGATCAATGCTGTCTGGCGGTGCAGCGTGGTAGTTGCGGTCGTACGGCTTTGCGCGTAGCTCAAGTGTCCTCTCGATGGCGGCGACCTCGCTAACCCAATCTGCGACGGTCTTCGGGGGGTTGCGAATTAGAACCACAAAAAGTTGCTCCTTGACGGCCTTCATAAGGTACTGAAGCTTCTTGTCTTCAGTCATGTTCGCATCAGCGTGCCGGAATAGCTTTTGCATTTCCTCGGCGAAGATGGTTACGGCCTCGTTAGGGTGCTGATGGCGATTTTGGAGTAAGGCGTCAGCCCGCTCTTTGCGGAGGATACTTCCAAATGTTCTCGATGCCTGCCTCCTGAAGGTATGGTCGAAACTTCGAGACTGCCCAAATGACAGCGAGGCATTCCTTTTCTGTCGTTAAATAGTTCAACTCCGCTTTCGACAGGTACCGACTCGCGTAGGCGATGACTCGCTTGAGGTCGTGCTTCTTCTGGATCAATACTGCGCCAAGTCCGACGCCGCTTGCCTCTGTGTGGACCTAGATGTCGGTGCTTTCGTCGAAGTGACCCAGTATTGGCGGTGACTGCAAACGTCTCTGAAGTTCACGAAAAGCGTCCGCCTGAGGCTTCTGCCACGAGAACTGCACGTCGGCCTTCGTAAGGAGTGTGAGGGGCTCGGCGATCCATGAGAAGTCTCGCACAAAACGCCTGTAATACGCACAGAGGCCCAAGAATCTACGGACAGCTTTCTTGTCAGCTGGTGTGGGGAAATTTTCAATGGCTGCCGTCTTGCTGGGATCGGGGCGGACTCCTTCGCGACTGACCACGCGTCCGAGAAAAAGGAGCTCTTCGTACGCAAAATGGCATTTCTGCGGTTTCAGAGTGATTAGGTTAGGTCCGCATCTTTTCTAAACACACATGGCAATATATATATAATAAAATAGAGGTGTTGTACGTCGAGAAAGGTTCAGGCGCATCTTGGCAAAATGTGCTTTATCAGGCAGGTCTGGCTAATGGCGAGTGGCGTGCGCGAGCTACTACTACAGCCACCGATCATCATCTTCTTCTTTATTACCAGCAGAGCGTCCGTTATTCAGATTCATTACAGTTACTCCTTGCGAATTGAGGAGCCATCCTGGCGACCTATGGAGAAGTAAACACGGGAGGGTCGTAGCAGGGCTTAAGTCTCGAGACGTGGACAATTTCCTGGCCACGACCACGTTGGTCAGAAGATGGTTCCAATGGCTCAATGAGGTAATTCACTGTTGACGTTTTTTGTAGCACATGATATGGGCCGTGATACTTGGGGACCAACTTGGTAGAAAGGCCAGGTGTAGCAGAAGGGACATGCAGCCAGACGAGTGAACCTGGATCGTAGGAAGTAGTGTTATTTGATGCGTCATGGTGGTGCTTTTGGCGTCCTTGGTCTTCGGTTGTGAATGATCTTGCCAGTTGGCGGCTGTCACAGAACGAGCGCTAAACAAGAGCGCGCCGCCAAATCCTTGCGACAACGGGCGGCAGAAACGCCGCGAGGTAAAAAGAAAAAAAAAAGAAAGCAAACATCTAGGGCTCCCGGGCGCGCGCTCTCCCCGCAGAAGCACGGCTTCGCAGACGATCCTCCTCACCCCACATCGGCGGCCCAGCAAGACCGCGATTTTTCTCGAACGAAGGAGGCGGGGTCAGACCGAGTGAATCATCCTCGGGAGAGGGCAGTCGAACCGTCTCGTGCCTCTCCCCAGCCTTCGCTGCGTATCGCGCCGACGAAATGACGAGAAACATCTGGAAAGTCGCGCGCAAGGTATTTAACCGAGCAGCCGAGACGAGAAATCAGGAGGAGACGGAAAGTTAGCGCCGGAGCGCGTAGGAATTCCGCCGTGTAGTCGGCGAAGGTTCTGCCCGTAGTGACAGAACAGGAGGAGACGGAAGTGAGCGCCGGAGTGCGTAGAGTGTCCGCCGTGTAGTCGGCGAAGTTTTGGTCCGTAGGGACGGCTCGAGCTACAGGCAAGAGCGTGGGTTTACCGCTATCGAGCGAAGACGCGGGCAACAGCTGCGTGTGTGAAGCCGACGGATTTCCGGCGAAGAAGTTTGAAGCTTGGAGAGTGGCCATTTGAGGACGCGAGGTTTCCTGGAAGAGAAACTTCGAGAACTACGGAACGACAACAACGCTGAACTTTGAGTGAGTGATTCTCGGAAGAGTATCATTCAGACTTTTGTTCCAAGGACTTTGGACTGAATAGGTTTTCTATCTCTTTAGTCCTTAGGTGTCTTGGTTGTTCAATGCATGCGACTGCATTGTAGTGCGTATTGTTGTCTGTGTCAGTTGTTTTGAGTGTGGCTGATTGTACTGTGTAGTACGTTGTCTGATTGGTGACGTATTGTATGTAACTATTGTGGAGTGTGCATTTTTGTGTATTATTTTCGATCTGCCATTATTGAGAATATAATTTGTTTGTTTATCAACTCTCGGCTCTGTCTTGTTCTTTGGGCCACAGCCGGCGTCCGCTGGCGCACCAATAAGGACCACTTCTAAATTGTCCACGCTTTCGTGGTGCGGTTCGGGGGGCCGATACTTCGGCTCTTGGAATTAGCCCGGCGATCGCCTCCCTAATAACGGGACAGGTGTGGCAGCGGCATTCTTCAGCGTATGTAGCGGCTTGAAACAAAATCGTGGACTCTGAGGAGTCAGGTTTGTACGAAAGAATGGTGTCCATAGGGCAAGAAGGTTCGCGTCCGTAAAGGAGGAAAAAAGGAGAGAACCCAGTAGTGCTTTGAATGGCGGTATTATAGGCGAACGTGATAAACGGGAGCACTCGGTCCCAATTGGAGTGGTCTGACGAGATATACATAGACAGCATGTCACCAAGGGTGCGGTTGAAGCGCTCTGTCATTGGTCTGAGGATGATAGGCGCTTGTAGTGCGGTGAACGATGTGGCACTCACGCAGCAATGCTGTGATGACGTCTGACAAGAATACGCGACCACGATCGCTCAGTAACTCCCTAGGTGCTCCATGACGTAATACGATGTTGTGAAAAACGAAAGTCGCAACGTCTTTTGCTGTAGACGAGGGAAGGGATGAAGTTTTGGCATACCTCGTGAGATGGTCGACGGCAACTATGATCCAGTGGTTACCGTCAGCAGTGTTGGGAAGGGGACCATAGATATCGATGCCGACGTGGTCGAATGGTCGGGATGGGCATGGTAAGGGTAACAAGGTACCGCTGGCGTGATAAGGGGGAGTTTTTCGTCTCTGGCACGTTGAGCAGGCCCGAACGTATTGTCGTATAAAACGGTACATGCCACGCCAGTAATATCGGAGACGTATGCGAGAATAAGTCCTCAGGAAACCTGCGTAACCACATTGGGGGTCGTCATGAAACGTGGAACAAATTTCGGATCGCAGATGACGTGGAATCACGAGTAGCCACTCTGACGTCCACCGGGTGCGTAGTTGCGTCGGTACAGGACATCGTCGCGAGTGGCGAAGTGCTCGACTTGCCGACGTGCGAGAAGGGGGGCGAAGCTGTCTGCCCAGCCAGGATGTCTAGAATTGAAGCAACCCAAGAGTCCTTGCGTTGCTCAGATGGCATGTCGGCGATGGTGACCACAGTAGCATCACAGGTTAGAATTTCGCAGCAGTCCGGGTCAGGGGGTAGGGGCGAACGGGATGGGGCATCTGCGTCCGAATGTTTCCAGCCGGAGCGATAGACCACGCGAATATTATATTCTTGGAGGCGTAATGCCCATCGGGCGAGGCGACCGCTTGGATCCTTCAGTGACGACAGCCAGCAGAGGGCGTGGTGGTCAGTTGCGACGTCAAAAGGGCGCCTGTACACGTAAGGTCGAAATTTCTCTATCGCCCAAATAATGGCGAGGCATTCCTTTTCAGTGACGGAATAGTTGATTTCGGCTTTGTTAGGAGTTCGGCTTGCGTAGGCAACCACGTACCCTTGGAAGCCGTCTTTTTTCTGTGCAAGAATAGCGCCTAGCCCGGCACCACTAGCGTTGGTGTGGATCTCTGTGGGTGCCGATGGGTCGTAGTGTCGCAGAATAGGCGGTGACGTGAGGAGGCGGCGCAGTTCATTGAAAGAATCGTCACAGCGTCACAGGTGGCAGACCAGGCTGAAAGGTCTCTAGAGCCGGCGAGGAGCTTGGTCAATGGAGCGATGAACGTCGCGAAATTGCGGACGAAGCGCCCTAAGTAAGAGCAAAGGCCTATGAAGATTTGGAGTTCTTTCATGGTGGTCGGTTTGGGAAACGCTGAACGACTGTGAGTTTGGCAGGGTCAGGAAGAACGCCGTGTTTTGAAACCACGTGGCCAAGGATCGTAAGCTTTCGAGCGGCGAAATGGCACTTCTTCAGAATCAGTTGCAGCCCCACGGCAGAAATACACGCGATGACTTTCTCGAGGCGGGTTAAATGGGTTGCGAAATCAGTTGAAAAGACGACAATGTCATCTAAATAACAAAGGCAAACGTTCCACTTGAGGCCTCGAAGGATAGAGTCCATCATTCGCTCGAAAGTAGCTGTCGCGTTGCAGAGGCCGAAGGGCATGACTGTGAATTCGTAAAGCCCATCGGGCGTGATGAAAGCTGTTTTTTCGCGATCGGCCTCTGCCATGGGTACCTGCCAGTATCCAGAGCACAGATCGAAAGAATAGAAAAATTCGGCTCCCTGTAGGCAGTCCAAGGCATCGTCAATGCGTGGCAGCGAATAGACATCCTTGCGCGTGATTCGGTTGAGACGTCGGTAGTCCACGCAAAACCTGATGGATCCGTCCTTCTTCACCAACACAACTGGAGAGGCCCAGGGACTGCTTGACGGTTCGATTACGCCACGTGTCAGCATGTCGTCAGCCTGTTCATTGATGGCACGGCGTTCGATAGTTGACACATGATATGGACGCTGCCGTAATGGCGTCTCTTGACCGGTACCTATACGTTGAACAACAGATGACGCTCGACCTAAGGAAGGCCGATTGTGGTCAAACGAGGCTCGAAAACGCTGTAGGAGCTTGATCAGCTGTTCCTGCTGCCCAGGCGTGAGGTTGCAATTAATGGACTTGCGGAATACATCCATAGGCTCATTAGCGTCAGTTGCGGGTGTAATGGCACAAGTCGGTAGAATGGCCGTGAAATGGCCCTTGCGCCATAAAACATCAAACATCAAACAAAACAAAAAACAAGTCGGTAGAAATGGCTTGTCTGGATAGATCATGTAATCGAAAATACATATTAAGGTCTCGAGGCTTCCCAGACACTCGCCGCGTAGCAGGATGTACGGACAAGCAGAAACGTTGCACGCATAAAGTACCGCCGAACCATTGGATAAGTTGATGATGGCAAACGGGAGGACGATGGTTCGGTGTTGCACACTAGCTATAGTTGGTTGGAACAGGAGCGTCGAGTTAGTGGCAGCAGGCGAAAACACCGGCACTAGGACGGCGGATAACGGCGTGATGCAGACGTCAGCTGCGGCAAACACTTTCGAGGGACTGTGGTGGTCGATATGAAGGCACGGATTCGTCAACGTGAGTTCAGCACGAGCGCAGTCGACGAGGGCCTGATGGGTAGAAAGGAAATCCCATCCTAGTATGACGTCATAAGATGAACGTGGGAGAACAACAAAGTTGACAGCGTACCAAACATCTTGAATAAGAACGCGTGCTGTGCACTGAGCTGTCGGCGCGATGAAATGGGAGGTGGCTGTACGCCGAGCAAGATTCGTAAGAGGCGTTGTAACTTTTCTCAAATCGCGACACAGTTTTTCACTAATAACAGAAACGACGGCGCCTGTGTCGACAAGTGCACGTACAGCAACACCTTCTACTAGCACATCAATTTCGTTGGTCGGACAAAGAGGAGGTCTTAGAAAGTTCGACGACGACGCAGTTCTTGCCTCCGGAACTGCGGCTGTCAGTTTTCCTCTCGAGTGGGGCTCGTGCGCCGAAGCATCGGGGAGACAGATCGGCGACGGGGTGGTAATGACCGGCGAGAATCGACAGGGCGTCGAGGGGACAATGAGTCGGTGATAGGAGAAGATGGTCGCTGGGGATTCTGGGCAGCCTGGTAATTTGCAGAATTCCCATGGTGTGGAGGCTGGAAGTTGCGACGGCGACAGTAGCGTGCTATATGTCCCATGAAACCGCATGCGAAACAGATGGGTCGATTATCCAAGGTACGCCATGGGTTAACGACAGAAGGTGCAGGGGGCGAAACGGGATGGGGTGCCGTGTATGTAGGCAGTGTCGTAGGGTAGGAAGACCCGGTGCCCCGGTATGCGCCAGAGACAGGTGAGGCTGGGGGTCTAGCAACGACGGCCGCGTAGGTCAGCGGCATAGGGACAGATGGCGAGGGAGGCAGTGCCTGCGTGACCTGTGTCTCAATGACCTGGCGTAGACGTGGATCTAACGAGGTCACTGGCGCGGATGCTTCGGCCACAAGAGAAAGCTGACGCGCAACTTCTTCACGAATGAATTGTTTGATGTGGGGCAGTAAGACGGTGCGACCAGCAGCGACGTCGCGCGCGAGGGCGGAAACATCAGCCGTATCTTCAGCGGCCCTGCGCGTCGAGACACGCTGCTTACGTAACTCGTCGTACTCCTGACAGAGCCGGACAACATCGGTGACGGTCTGTGGATTCCTAGCGACGAGCATCTGGAAAGTATCGTCGTCAACTCCTTTGATGATGTGCTTGATTTCGTCGCGTTCGGTTAGAGATTCATCGACGCGCTTGCAATGGGACAAGACATCTTCAATGTAACTTGTAAAGGTCTCGTCCCTGCGCTGGACTCGGCTACGGAGACGCTGTTCCGCGCGAAGACGGCTTCACGGCGGGACGACTGAAGACCGCGGCGATGGTGGTCTTGAAGGCGGACCAGTTGTTGAAAATAAAGTTTTTGTTAGTACTAGCTAATGAATTAAATCAATACCCTATTTTCCGAAAAAAATTCTGCTTGATGATGCTGTATTTTTTTGTTTCTTTATATCGAGACGCTTGGCGCACACCCACTGGAAAAAGCCAGGGTAGTGATCGAGTGACCAGAGAGGTATACAATTACCAGAGAGGTATACAGATGACCAGAGAGGTATACAAATGACTATTCTTCAATGTTACATTAAACAAAATATAGCAAAAAAGTTAGGCAGAAAGACAAAACGAGAGAAACTACAAAACAGGAAGTTATCTGTAGATGGTGTTTCTGCGTAGTTTTTTTTTTTGCAGCGCTGCTTCACGGCATGTTATGCACGGTCACAACTTACCGTCGGAGTGAAAAAAAATGGCAGGTACGTGCGCGAATAGAACCCACTAGGGAAGCTCTTTGTAGAAATCTGACACAAACGACTATGCACCTGTTATCGCTGCTGGGTTTCACGAAGACGGTGCGGTGGGGAGCAGGTGAGCAGTGCGTCCGTTGCGCTCGGCGGTGGCAGCGATTGAGCGAGTGAGTAACGCTTGCCCGGCGCTGCAAGGTTCGACGGTGACGGCGGGATGCGGGCCTAAGAAGCTTCACCTTGAAAAAGAAAATGAAAGTTGATGCTGTCCACGTTTCTCCTTCAAGAGAAGAACGGGACAGCGTAATCGGGATTTCGTTCGCATCGCCGTCTCAATAACGTGCCTGCCTTCACTTCGCGGTGTATACGTCAACCGTGCCGCAAGGAACAGAACATCGGTGCGCGTCCCATTGGATGCATCGAACTATATCCCAGAACGACGACTGGAAGTCCTTTTGCAAAAGACCCACTCCCCCAATATGCTTACTTTTGAGAAATAACGAAGTACTCATTGCCGTGCACCCGCTCGGCTGAACACTTACACTTGCTCAATTTTTGTGGCTGATAATGATGATTATCGATACCTGCGTGCTTTGTAAACTGGTGGGAATTTGAACGAAACAGTTGTCGTGCGAGTGACATGTTTTGACACCTGCTCCAATGCGACGCCTCTGCCACGCAATAGCATATGCATCGAGGAGCCTCCTCGTGCTACATGGCATTCATATAGGCGTTAAGTGCGAAGCAGCTTATAGAGTCTCGGGCTTGTTGGCGCCTGTAGTCACGGTCCATCATATGCGGGTACACGCCATGAAAATTGCGGTAAATCCCAGTATACGCCACCGGTCCACACAAAATGTAGACGGCAACTCGAGAAACACCCTTCCCTACATGCCGTATAGGTAACTGAAGCCGGGCATGTAAGAAAGAAGAAGAAGGCGAAGCAGAAACTTAGCTTAAACTGCTTTCCAACGCGGTTTTCCGAAGACGTTACTGAAGCGGAAACGCACATCCGTATACGTGCCCGATTTTCAGATTCGGCACTACTAGTGACTCATCGAAGTAATCTCGTTGAAAACACTGCATCCTTCCCCCCAACCTAGGTTTCTCGTCAGGGAAGCTGAAACACCCTTCCATGTATACTTCGCCCCTGCCCAGTTTTTCTTCAGCGCCGAACCTGTTTTAGGCTGTTGGTAACTTGTAGTCCACCGCAAAAGAACTTTCGTCATCATGAACGGCCAAAAACTCTCTTCAAGCTCTTTGCGGTGAAGCTGTTTTATTGCGATAGCAATTGTATGGACACTCTGCATGGGCTGGATTTTGCCGTCACGGTGAACCAGCGTGTGCATATTAATATATATATATATATATATATATATATATATATATATATATATATATATATATATATATATATATATATATATAATACCAAAGAAAGCATAGAGGAAGTTATTATACTTAATTATTATGTAAATGTCAAGAAATAAAAGTGGGTGTTAAGATAACTTGCCGTAGGCAGAAACCAAACCTGCGACGTTCGAAAAACGCGTTCGATGCTCTACCACTGAGCTACCACGGCGGCCATCCACCCACACACTTCGTTGGGTATATATGTGAATTTACACGTGGGAGTGTCAGTCAGCGCCACCACTAGCCATAGCGGCGAGTGTGGCACACCCTTTATGAGCTTGTATGGCGTCACGCAGCACGTGCACTTATTACGAGCTGGCAGCTGACCAATAGACCAATAGCCCCTCGTATACAACTTGAAGGCACCAAGTCTGCCAGTACGAGACCCTCGTTACTGAATTAGAAATTAAGTGTATACTCAAGGGCTCGTTTTTCCGTGTTTGACACAATAATAATGAGATTTTACATACAATAATACCAAGTAAAGTATAGGGGAAATTATTAGACCAAATCGACATATAATTGTCAAGAAAGAAGAGTGGGTGAAAAGATAACTTGCAGTGGGCAGAAACCAGACCTGCAACCTTCGAATAACGCGTTCGATGCTCCACCACTGAGCTACCAAGCCGACGGGAAGTTATCTTATCACACACTTTTCTTTGTTCACATTTACGTAACAATTAGGTCTAATAACTTCCCCTATGCTTTCCTTGGCATTATTGTCTGTTAGATCTCATTAACATTGTGTCAAACACGAAAAATAGAGCCCTTAAGTATGCATTTCTTTCCTTATTTATAAACGAGGGTCTCGTAGTGGCAGACTTGGTGCCTTCAGGTTGTATACGAGGGACTATTGGTCAGCTGCCAGCTCGTAATAAGGGCACGTGCTACGTGACGTTGGAAAGGCTCATGAAGAGTGTGCTACACTCGCCACCATGGCTACTGGTGGCGCTGACTGACACTCCCACGTTTAAATTCCCATATATATCTAATGATGAGGGCGGGCAAGTGGCCGCTGTGGTAGCTCAGTGGTAGAGCATCGAACGCGTTATTCAGAGGCTGCAGGTTGGGTACCTATCTACCCAAGGCAAGTAATTTTTTCATCCACTTCTCGTTCTTGACATTTCCATAACAGTTCGGTCTAATAGCTTTCCCTATACATTCCATGGAATTATTTTCTGTTACATCTGATTAATATTGTTACCAATAAATGTTGCACCTGGTACTATACAAACTTTATTTAGGGTGAACCTGTGCCCGTAACTCAAAACTAAATGGTCAGCCAAAATGCCCCTTGCTCGCTGTCTTCAACTTCGTCGGTCTCTTCCTCTTCACTTCGAGTCTCGTGCCGGTCCCGTGGCGTAGCATCGTGGCACGTGCAGGACGGCGTTCCAAGCCGCAAGCTTTCTTGCTACTTGTGTGGCGGCTTTTAAACGCAAATCGCTGTATATATATATATATATATATATATATATATATATATATATATATATATATATATATAGAACTTGAAGGGAAGGCACGACAGGTCCGGGTATTTTCTATATTGAATTAACTTGCAGATAGCACATAAGAAAAGGATCGTATTTACTAACGTTTCGGCCGTGGCACGGCCTTCGTCAGAGTAAGTAGGTATGATACAATGCAGCCGCTTTTATAGGCTCACGTGATGAACTCTCGGTATAGCAGCTAGGACAATCAAAGTAAAAAAATGGTAATCTGTCAGAACCTTGTGTTGACATGACTGACATGTGACGGGTGCATGAATATACAAGTCTCAAATTTCCTTGCGCATCGACACGCGGGGCACAGTATGGTTGGCAGGACATGCAAAAGAGCTCTGAAGTAAGGAAACCACGGTTGACTAATATACATTCTAATATACACTAAAACATTTTACTAATCTAAGAAGTCGTGTTGTTATAGTGCGAGGCAGGTGAGCTTTCCTACGTTTTCATTGATACCTGAACGAATGGTGTTAAATTTATGGATCAAGAAGGATTCCCTCACTTCCCTATCGTGATTTGTCTTGAAACCGGACTGAATAATAGTGGCCCTAATTTTGTCGAAACCATGGCCAGGCATACTGACGTGCTTCGACAGCGGTAGATTAGGGAGGCTTACGGCATGTGCACGGTGATTATTAAAACGAATTCTGAAACTTGTCTCTGTTTGACCGATGTACTGAGCTCCGCATGTTGAACACTCGAGAAGACAGATGACGTTTATACTATCACACGTGTAGTTCCCATTTATCTTTAAAGAAAAACTGGACGATGTACTTAAAACTGTTTTAGATGTCGTCATGTGCGCGCACACTTTGCAACGTGGTTTGTTGCAGGGATGACAGCCTTCATGATGTGAACACGTGGTTTTAGATGAGGTTAGTAAATCACGAAGGTTCCGCGACCGCCGGTAGACCACGCGTGGTTGTTCTGTAAAGATTCCTTTAAGCCGCTCGCTCTGTATTAATATGTTGAAATGTTTCTTTAAGATATGGTTCACATTTGGAGCTGAGGCCGCATGTGTCAAAATTAGATTAGTCTGCGAACAGTCTTTGGGTCTTTTGTTAGTACTCAGCAGGTCTGAACGGTCAAGCTCTTCGGCACGTTTGATGGCGTCTGTGATTATGCTGGCCGGATAACTCTGTTTTTCGAGCGCGCTCCGAAGTTGTTCGCAGTGGCGGGAAAATTCGCTGCTATCAGAGCATATTCTTTTAAAACGGACTGCTTGGCTGTAGGGAATACTAGTTTTGTTGTGTTTCACGTGACTACTGCTAAAGTGAAGATATTGCTGCCTATCCGTGGGTTTTCTATAAAGATTAGTTATCAGCTTCCCGTTACGTAGAGTGACCATGACATCAAGGAAGTTTATGTTCACAGGTGAATATGAATATATATATATATATATATATATATATATATATATATATATATATATATATATATATATAATGTTACGGGTAACTTATTTAATAAATTAAATACGATGCACTGTGCTCGGCGAACAAGATGGTGACAGTTCATAAACAACCAGCCACCAACGTCGTCTTTCTCTTTCTTCCAGACAGGCTGTGCCGGCTGTTGCGTATCATAACCCCCCGGTGGTAGAAGCACCGTCTCGGTGCTTGAGCGACTCGGATGCGGTAGAAGGAGGGTGATAGGGATTGAGTCGAGCTATGTGCACGATGTCACTTGAAGGTGACGATGATGACGTTGAATCGGCTGGAACGATCTCGTATGTAACGTCAGTCACCTGGCGAACGACGCGGTATGGTCCAGTGTAGCGTGACAGCAGTTTTTCAGAAAGCCCTACACGCCGAGTGGGGGACCAGAGGAGGACAAGGGAACCCGGTGAAAAGTGCACGTTTCGATGATGGGAATCGTAGAGCTGTCTTTGGCGCTCTTGTGAAGCTTGCAGGCGGCTGCGGGCGAGTTGGCGTGCGTGGTCGGCTCGCGCGATGGCTTCGCCGACATACTCAGTGACCGAGGGCAGCAAGGTGTCAAATGGTAGGGCGGGTTCTCGGCCGTATAGAAGATGGAATGGTGAATAGCCGGCAGTGTCGTGACGTGACGAATTATATGCGAACGTCACAAATGGCAAATGAACGTCCCAGTCCCGGTGGTCGGCCGCTACGTATTTAGAAAGCATGTCGGTTATGGTGCGCTTGAGGCGCTCCGTAAGACCGTTCGTTTGCGGATGGTACGAAGTGGCAAACTTGTGCTTGGCAGAGCAAGAGCGCAGGATTTCATCAACGACAGCTGATAGGAAGGTGCGGCCCCGGTCAGTGAGAAGTTGGCGTGGAGCTCCGCGTACTAAAATAATATCATATACCAGAAAGTCCGCCACATCGGTTGCGCAACTCGTCGGAAGTGCTCATGTGATAGCGTACCGTGTCGCATAGTCAGTGGCGACAGCGATCCATTTGTTGCCTGAGATGGAGATCGGGAATGGGCCAAGCAGGTCGAGGCCACTCGAAAAAAAGGTTCGTTGGGAATGTCGATCGGCTGAAGGAATCCAGCTGGTAGGGAAGATGGCTTTTTGCGGCGCTGGCAGGGTTCACAAGCGGTGACGTAGAGTCGAACAGAGCGCGCGCAAGACCAGGCCGAAAGAAACGACGACGTACACGGTCGTATGTGCGAGAGACGCCCAAGTGGCCCGCCAAAGGAGCGTCATGAAGTTGGTTGAGAACAGTCGCACGAAGATGTGCTGGTATGACGGGGAGCAAGTCATGGCCATATGGATCGAGGTTACGGCGATACAGGATGCCGTCTTTTACCAGGAACATTTGTAGAGATGCGTCGCGAGGCCTTGACTCAAGTTTGCCAATGATGGTTCGCAGGGAAGCATCCAGGCGTTGTTCGTGCCCAAGGTTGAGTAGCTGCGTCACAGACAGAAGGTCTGGAAAGGTGTCAGTATGGGCAGCCTCTTCCACGGGGTAGCGTGATAAGCAATCAGCATCTTGGTGTGACCGCCCTGTTTTGTACGTTACGGTGAACGTGTATTCTTGTAATCGTAGGGACCAACGAGCGAGGCGTCTTGTGGGATCCTTGAGTGAGGTCAGCCAGCAGAGCGCGTGATGGTCGGTGACTACCCGGAATGAACGCCCGTATAAGTATGGGCGAAACTTGGCGACTGCCCACACGAGAGCGAGACACTCACGTTCCGTGATTGAATAGTTGCGCTCGGCTGTAGATAGCAGGCGGCTTGCATATGCTATAATATGGTCATGTCCGCGTTGATGTTGCATTAGCATTGCCCCGATGCCATGCCCACTAGCGTCAGTGCGAACCTCGGTTGGAGCTGATGGATCAAAATGGGCTAAAATTGGTGGTGTTTTAAGGAGCGTCGTGAGCTGGGAAAAAGATGAGGCTTGATCAGCGCCCCAGAAAAACGTGGTGTCCTTCTTCAGGAGGTTTGTGAGTGGGCGTGCAATGATGGCGAAGTCCTTAACGAACCGTCTAAAGTAGGAGCGCAAGCCCACAAAACTGCGAACGTCCTTTGTTGACTTCAGAACAGGAAAGTCCGTGACGGCGCGAATTTCCTCGGGATCCGGGCGGACTCCTGCGGCATCGACGATATGGCCAAGTACGGTTATTTGACGACGAGCAAAGTGGCATTTCGACGAGTTCAGTTAAAGTCCGGCTCGATGAAAAACTTCAAGAATCGCCGATAAACGCTTGAGATGGGAGTCGAATGTGGGCGAGAAAACGATAACGTCGTCTAAATAACATAAGCAGGTTGACCATTTAAACCCTTGGAGCAACGAGTCCATCGTTCTTTCGAATGTGGCCGGCGCATTACAGAGACCAAAGGGCATAACTTTGAAGTGATAAAGCCCGTCAGGAGTGACGAATGCGGTCTTCTCACGGTCCATCTCATCCACAGCGATCTGCCAATAGCCAGATCGAAGGTCGATAGTGGAAAAATACGTAGCACCGTAAAGGCAGTCTAAGGCATCGTCGATTCTAGGCAACGGATAAACATCTTTCTGCGTAATTTTTTTGAGATGCCTTTAATCTACACAAAAGCGCCATGTTCCATCCTTCTTTCTGATCAGGACGACAGGAGAAGCCCAGGGGCTACAAGAGGGTTCGATTATGTCTTTTGCAAGCATCTTTTCGACTTCCTGTTGTATGACAGTGCGCTCGGGCGCGGAAACACGGTATGGACGTCGGTGAATGGGACTCGTGTCACCGGTATTGATGCGATGAGTAACAACACTCGTTCGGCTTAAAGCCGTGCTGGCGAAGTCGAAAATGTCACTATAGGACTCCAGGACGTGACGAAGGGCTTCCGCTTGATCAGGAACGAGGTCTGATGGTACCATGTCGTCAACGTCGACGCCCGATGAACGGGTTAGAGTTGGTTCATTATCTGAGGTGCAGCAATCATCCACTCTGAAGGGTTCAACCGTATGGTCTTGTAGAGCAGTAATTTCGGCCAGGGAGATACCTTGTGGAAGAATTTGGGCAGTGAGGGCAAAATGGACAATAGGAAGGCATGTGCGGTTTCCAACGATTGTCAAAATGGTGTGCGGAACAGCGACGCCATGCGTAAGCATCACGGCATGAATTGGTGCCACCATGTAATCGCCGTCAGGTACAGGTGGTGTAGAGAAGAGGTCGATATGTGTGACACAGTTAGGCGGAAGGCGTGCGAAATCAATGCAGCAAAGGCGACTTTGGGGTGGGTTGGTCAGATCAGAAAGTAGAGGCATTTCAAGGTCAAGACAGCCGGCTGAACAATCTATAAGGGGCCGAGTGAGCGATTAGAAAATCCATGCCTAGAATTACTTCATGAGGACAATTTTCTATAACGGTGAAAAGAACAGCAGTGCTTTTATCGGCGATAGTCACACGGGCAGAGCACATGCCAATAATCGCGGCAGTTCCCCCGTCGGCGACTCGAACGGCTCGGTTCAAGGCGGGTGTGACAACTTTCTTTAGGCGGTGACGAAGAGCAGCACTCATTATGGACACATGCGCGCCGGTATCGATCAATGCGCGCACAGGTACATTGTCTAAAGTAACGTTCAACATATTCCGGGTGGTCGGTAATGTTACACGAGGATTTCTTGCAGAGGTCGTCGTCAATGCAGCTTCACCTCCATAAGCTGCACTGCCTAGTTTTCCGGTCGGGGGTGCTGCGAATAGGTCGGAGAAGCAGGACGGCGTTGTGGGGGCGAACGAGATTCACGGCGAGCAGGGGATGGTGAGCGGGCGTAGCGAGGTCTCGTCAGAGGTGCGGCAGAATCAGAGGATGTGGTCGGCATAGGGGAACCAAAATCAAGTGTTGAGGACGACTGGTGGTCAGAAGTGGCTTGGGTAGGAGGCCCACAGCGTGCCGGCGGAGCCCAGTGATTGCGGCAGTGGCGAGCAATATGACCGACGTGTCGGCAGTTGAAGCATATGGGCCTGTCATCCAGTGTACGCCATTCGGACAAATTGCGCTGTCGAGAGTAGTTGGACCCAAATCGAGGAGCGGATGGACGACGATAAAAAGGCTCGGCAGAGTAGACTGGTTGGATGGGGTGTAGGCCGACGTTCGATAATTCTTGACGAACGACGGCTTGTATCAGTGAGATAGTGGTCGGTGAAGGATCAGGCGTTGGAAATGGAGTAGCTACTGGTTGGGCTGCCTCGACCTCACGACGAATGATGCGGGTGAGGTTGTCACATCGGGGAACTGGGCGGACGGAGTCATCACAAGAGGAAGTAGCAGCTGTGTTCGGCAGGCGCGTGATGCCGTGGGTGACGCGGCGGGCTTTAGCCTGTTCTAGACGGCGGCACTCTGTCAGGATCGTGTCGATGCTCGTGACATTATTAAAAACCAGCAGGTTGAAGGCATCGTCAGCAATCCCTTTGAGGACATGGTTAACTTTTTCTTCTTCTGACATGCACTGGTCGACCTTGCTACAAAGCGCCAAGACGTCAAGAATGTATGAGACGTACGATTCAGTAGACGTCTGGGCGCGAGTGGCGAGAGTCTTCTTGGCAGCGAGCTGACGACCAGATGAATCGCCGAAAAGATCACGGATCTTCGATTTGAAAAGATCCCAGCTTGTGATTTCGGCTTCGTTGGTATCCAACCATGTCCGCGGCGTGCCGTCGAGGTAGAACACAACATTGGCGAGCATGAGCGTGGGATCCCAGCGGTGGGTAGCACTGACTCGCTCGTACCGGTGCAGCCAGGAGTCAACGTCGATGGTGCCGTCAGCGGAGAAAGTTCCAGGATCCCGCAGGGGTGGCAGGGTGACGTAGGTTGTCGACTCGGATCGAGAGACCGTGGGGATGAGGCACTGGCAGTTGAAGTAGCCGAAGAGTCCCCGGTGTTGCGACCGCTGCGCGTCTCCATCGAGGTACGGGAGTCGTCCACCTCCACCAATATAGTTACAGGTAACTTATTTAATAAATTGAATACGATGCACTGTGCTCGGCGAACAAGATGGCGACAGTTCATAAACAACCAGCCACCAACGTCGTCTTTTTCTTTCTTCCAGACAGGCTGTGCCGGCTGTTGCGTATCAATATATATATATATATATATATATATATATATATATATATATATATATATATATATATATATATATATATATATATATATATATATATATATATATATATATATATATATATATATATATATATATATATATATGCAAAAGAAAAAAATTCAGAAAAAGACCACCGCACGCGGAATACAACTTGGGACCTCAAACGTGAGTGCGAGGTGTTAACTACTGAGCCACCGAGGAGTACGTCTCTCAACGCTCAAACAGCAAGTTATTTATATCTGTTACTTACAGCTGCTGACGGGTATATTGGAGGGGAACTATCGTGTTTTCGGCATTACCAGCAAGATGGCGCAATGAAAGCGCGTAGCCACGTCGTCATGACGCGGCGGCACGCGCTCTCATCTCCCACACACACTTTGGGTGGAAGGGGTGGACGCTCAGTCGCGTGCCCTTATGTCAAGGTGGGGAGAATGGTACGTCTTGGCTGGCCTTTGGCTTTCACCGGAACGATTCTGTTGTTGTTAATGGGCACACAAAGGCCACTGCAATTGTTGCACAGTCTCCGTTTGAGAAAAGAGTGCACATTTCAGACACAGCGAAGTAACAACCGAGACGCTTATTCACGTTCAACTGTACCTGTGAGTACGTTTCGTTCGTTATTGCTGCGTGAGGAACGTGGGGCACGTTTAGATCTGCTTGCCATTCTGTGTGTGACCTTCCAAGTTGTTGCTATCGCGTTCATTGCGTCGCCTTTGCGGCAAAGCGGTTACTCTTTTAATTCTATTAAAACATGGGCACTATTGACCAGGATCGCGATGGGTATGGATTGAATTTGTTTTTGCTTCGCCTATGCGGCAAAGCTGTTACTTTTTTAATGCTATTAAAAATGGGCAGTTTTGATCAGGATTGGGATGGGTCTGGATCGAATTTGTTCATTCATCGTGATTGGCTGCTTTAGCGGTCTGCGAAGCGGGAGTTAACCACTGTCGAGAAATTTGACCCCGATCGGGCTCAATCGTTACCGACAGTGCACCATGTGACAATGGTATTGGCTATCGGTATAACCTGTGCTCCGTCGGCCGGAGCTCCTAAGACGGGTGCGAGCCACAGAAATTGGGCAAGCCCCATCGCCATGTACTGCAGCTACGAGGGTCAAACGAAAAGGAACGCGTGAAAAAGAGAAAAAGACGTACAAAAAAAGAGAGAAAATTGAGAGATAGAGAAAGAAAGCAAAAGAAATGAGGAAGTAAAACTAGAGAAATTAGGGGAATAACCCATAAGAAAAGCAACAAGAATATAAGAGAGAGAGATAGAGTAAACATATAAGACATAAAATTATTATATAAGTCGACAGAAAACACAAAAAGAAAAGGAAAACGTTAATTAAAAAGAAAGGAAAAAGAGAGAAACATAATTAAATGTGCAGAGAGTGAGAAAGATGAAGAAATAGGCTGATTGAAACAGAAATAGAAAAACAAGTACAAAAAGAGATGCAAGATATAAAAAGAGACAGAAAAAAATTGGCAGCATAATCACGGAGTGAATGATGGAGAGTGGAGCGAAGCATTCGTCCGTCCATTCGTTCTTGCTTCTGTCTGTCCATACGTCCGTCTGTGTGACCGTCCATGCGTCCGTCCGCCCGTCCGTGCGTGCCTCTGTTCGTGTGTCCGTCCCTGCGTTCGTCCATGCATCCACCCCTGCGTCCGTTCATGCGTCCATCCATGCATCTGTCTGTGTCCGTTCGTCCATCTATTCAACACTCCAAGTACCACCACCTCGCATCTTTTCATCATATATTCCCCATATAGAAGCACCGCTATCCAGCGGACATTTCAAGCACTAAACGGGAGGTGGCACACGCACACTTTCTTACGGCTTGCGCTTCGGGTTTACTTCCCACCTTTAACCACCTCGAGTTCATGGTATATACTAGTTCACAGTATTCACGGCACTGTGGCCCAACGCTCGCTAAACCTTTCTAAAACCAAGGAGGTTACGCTTAGCTAGTATAACGTAGCAACCTCTTCCTGTCAGATAGTGCTAAATGTACACGCCAATTGCTGCTAATGGTAAATGAGAGACAGGAGAATTCGGCTTTTACTTTCTTACGGCTTGCGCTTCGTACCTACTTCCCACCTTTAACCACTTCGAGTTCATTCATGGTATACACTAGTTCATTGTATTCATGGCACTGAGGTTCAACGCTCGCTAAACTTTTCGAAAACTAGGGTGGTTACACGCAGTGAGTATTACGTGCACCCCTTTTTTGTCAGATAGTGCTCATTGTACATGCCAATGGCTGCTGATGGGGATAGCAGCGTGCGCCTTAACTAAAAGCCGAATGCTCCTGTCTCTGATTCCCCATTAGCAGCCATTGGCATGTACATTGAGCACTATTTTTTCTTGTTCAAGAACGCACAGAAGAAATCTCTCATCGGCATGACCTTGGAAGTTAAAATGTTGTACTTGTTACATACTACAACGGCTACGAGGGACAAACGGGTGCCGTTATAAGGAGTTTCGCCCCTAAATGTGGGTAACGATTTAGTGTAGTAGGTACATTACAATGGTAGTTTGTTTAGATGAAGTGGGTATAACGATTTAGAGTACTAGGTACTTTATTATGGGAGAGCGTAAAGCCGTCTCGTGAGGAGTAGAAATAAATTGTCAGACATTCTGCACACCACTGTTTCATCCGTCAACAAGTTAGCGTTACACGTACTGTTACATACTGAGTTCAGGAGTATCTGTAGCCCTATACCTTTGGTGAACGCAGGTAATGTCAGTGGGCCGCTGTGCTTTTGTGTGCATAATTTAGGTTATGTACCTTTGTTTAGACAGCCTACAATTCTCTTGCGTGCGGGAGGTAACGCAGCACAGGACTTTTAATCAAGTATATAAAGCATAAAGCATATTCAGTACTACGCTGAGGAGCGTAACAATGTTATGTCAGATTCAGCATAATAACGTTTTAACATGACCTTATATACAAGCCCGAAGATTTCTACCCTAAGCTTACATGCATCGCCTGAGTAAACTTGAATGGATCTCCGTGTTAGTAAATAGGTTGTTAGACGCTCGTAGTAATAACCTGTAAGGTTTGTTCAACAGGTTCGTTAAACAGGTGCATGGCAAAAGAAAAAAACTTACAGCATATTCACGGAGTGAATGGTGATGACTGGGGCGAAGCACACGGAGGGGGGGGGGAAGGATTTTAAAATGAAAAGGAACGTGAGCCCGTAACTGTCTCTCAGGGGGAGGACACCTCAACAGTAGCTCACGAGGGATGGGGGCAGAGAAAGGATTAAAAGGATAGAATTCAAAGGTGAAGAGATTGAGAGAGGGGAAAGGGGCGCAGGGACAGCGAACGACGGAATTGAGGAGAAGACAGGAAAGATGGAGACGGTCGCAGGAGTCCGAGGACGGGGCACCACTGGCGAGAGCTCTTGTCGGCGACAGGAGATGGCGTAGGGGTAATCCAGTCGGCCAGAGCTGCACTGTCGTCGTCATCGGGGAGCGGCGGCAGGTGTTGGCGTAGGACCATCCCAGTCGGCCAGAGCGGCACTGTCGTCGAAGATCGTGAGGGCACAACCGCTCAGCACGGAATCCAGCGAGTGAATCGATACATCCGTCAGTCCATCCGTGCGTCCGCCCGTCCATGCGTCTGCCCGTCCATGCGTCCCTTCATTCATCATCCGTGCGTCCGCCCGTACGTGCGGCCGTCAGTGCGTGCGCGCGTTCGTATGTCTGTCTGTCCGCCCATCCGTTCGGTTTTGAAGCGGTTTCAAGCCTAGACGTGGCTTTGTGGTAAGACACACGTTTTTTACGTAGATGTTGTGGATTCGATTCCCACTTAAACTGAAGATCTTTATTTTTATGGGCGAAGCTTCTTATAGCGGCACCCGTTCGTCCCTCGTAGTCGTAGTAGTAGTGTGTAACCAGCCTTACATTTTAACCTCTAAGGTGATGCTGGTGGGAGATTTCTTCTCTGCGTTGTTGAACAATAAAAAATTCGAAGCGTGCACGTTACCTAAACGCCGAATTCTCCTGTCTCTCATTCCCGCTCAGCAGCCATTAGCATGTACACTGAGCACTATCTGACAAGAAAGGGTTGCTACGTTATACTCGCTGGGCGTAATCTCTTTGGTTTTAGTAAGGTTTAGCGAGCGTTGGGCCGCAGTGCCATGAATACAGTGAACTAGTATATACCATCAGCTCAAGGTGGTTAAAAGCGGGAAGTAGATACGAAGCGCAAACCGTAAGAAAATGTGCGTGTGCCTCCTTTGGTTCAGTACTTGGAATGTCCGCTGGATGGGGATGCTTCTATATGAAGAATATATGATGAAAAGATGCGAGATGGTGGTACATGCAGTGTTGAATAGGTGGGCGAACAGACACACAGACAGATGCATGGACGGACGCACGGATGGCTGCATGGACGGATGGACGCATGGATGGACGCAGGAGTGGATACATGGACGAAAGCTGGGATGGACGCACGAACAGACGCACGCACGGACGGGCGGATGGACGCACGGGTGGCCACACAGACGCACGCATGGACGGAAGCAAAGACGAATGGACGGACGGATGCTTCGCCCCACTCTCCATCATTCACCGTCCGTAGATATGCTGCCATTTCTTATTCATTCGCATTCAGTTTTTGAGTTTTCGTTCGCAAACAAGAACGCTCATCTATCGCTCGCAACCAACGACGCCGACACTAATATCTACGAAACACTCTCTTTAACGCTCTCGCGTTAAAACGTAGCTGTTTTAGCCAGGCATTCGAGAAAAAGAAAGCAATTAATTTCTTTACTTGCATAAAAACAATGTGTGAAATTAAAGCTAGTGCTGGAACATTAAAATATGACGTCATTAACAAGCCAGTAGATTCACTCAGAAGGGTTTCAGTGTGCCCTGAAACTTGGACGAAATGGCGTTCAGGGCATCTATTTGTATCAAGTTTAAAAAGCAGACTGGTTTGTTTCTGCAGGTCGCTTTCTGGTATAGCTTGCCGATAGGTGTTTAGGGGATGGCTTATTGCTCCCCCATAGTTGAGTGCTAAGTACTCAAAATCTTTATACATTTCTTACTAAAAATAACGTGATGTAGGATGATCGCGTCCCTGTCATGCATGAGTTTATTTGGAGTACTCAGCATCGTTGCCCACTTTTTCTAAACACACCCTGATTACCAGGCTTTTTTGCTCCCATAGTAGACTACGAGGTACTCTAAATTGTTAAGAACTTTTTCCAAACATATTAACAGGAGAATGCGCCATTTATATTAGAATGGGCATATGAACGTACACAAGCCAGGACAACAGAAGCGTCGAACTAACAACTGAAAAGGCGCACAGCTGCGGCAAATTCACAAGGCACAAAGCCCAATCTGCGCAGGCCCAGGCAAGAGGCGATACTTATCAATCCAGTTCACGTAGTGATCCACGTGACAGATCACTCACTGTTCAGTCAGTAGATTTTTTTACGCAAGTTAACGGAAGGTTGGCTCACATGGGAAAACGACATCGACGTAAGTGACTTTTGTCTCGTGTCCAATTTGGAGGCCCAGTCTCTTAAAGGGCCAGTCACCATACCCCATACCGAATTTCAGTTAGACAGTGGAAGTAGTTGGGTGTCCGATGAGGAACATGTTGCCACAAAAATTTTTCGAATCGGTTCATCACGAGCGGAGAAAACAGGTTTTTGGATGCGGCGCGAAACGAGGATGAAAGGAGGCGAGCTCGAAACTCTTGCCGCTCCTCCGCGTAGCGTTCGCAAACCAAATCTCTTCCCCAGCCTCTCCAGAATCCGACCATGAGATGACGTGCGCATGACGTGCCCAAACAAGCCCAACCCCCGACAACGCGAGCAGCATTGCTTTGTTGACAGTTATTTTGTGGTCTTCTGTCTATTTCTGCGGTATGGTTTGGAAACACTAGCTTAGACGTGGTAGAGTAGATGAGGACAATGAAAGCGCAAACGCGTAGAAGCGTTACAAAGCGGTCGTCTGCGTAATGCGCTGACCGTGGGGACACGAATGCATGCGGAACGGCGGCACATTATTCTCGCATCTCGTAGCATTTTGAGAGGATCTTCAGCGGGTAAGGAGGTGTAGACATGGCTCCGCGTCGGCTACGTGAAATGATCACTTCTTCAAGCGGAAAGGAAAACAGCCAGCTGATAAAGTGCTGTGTGTGGTTGCGGACGTGCTCAGGATCCTGTGGCTACCATTCTGAAGATTGTAAGTGGATTTTAAAGGATTTTATTGCGCGTTTGGTGTTCGGCCACGTTGTGCGTCTCGCCAACTCCACCGTTCGGCCTAACGCCGAGGTGGTCGGAGCGGCGTTCGAGGCTTCAGGCGTCGGCTCGTAGAGCGTCTGCGGAGGCACTTTGACGATGGAAGTGACTGCTAATGGTAGAGATGCCAATCAAGAAGAATTGGAAAGCTCGGACTGGGTGACGAAAGTGTCGAAACGTGTGGCGGAGCTCCAGGAGAGTCAACAACGAGAACGCGATGGCGCCACCAGGGCGGCATCTACCAGCAGTGGATGCGGAAAAGAAGTCCGGACGATGCCGGCCGGCTTCAATGGCGACGAGCATGGTGTAAGCGGGAGACCCTCATATAAAGCGTCGGGAAAAAAGCTCACGGAGCGGTCAGTAGCGTCGCCTCTACCGCGTCTTCCGAACGCGGATCACAAGGTTATTATCAGGCCCAAAGAAGGACCGACGCTCACCAGACGCTCGGCACCTGTGATTGGTGGAGCAGTAAGGATGGCAGCAGGCATTCCATGGCAGAAAGGTCGGGAGGAGGACAGGATCGTTGTCAACGACAAGCAAGGAACATTGATATACCTCGCGCCCAGGGAGGATGATGCCAAAAAAATGTTGGACCTGAAAGTCATAAAGCTCGACGGCAAGGAGTACAAGCTGAAGACATATATGGCTGCGCCTGAAAGCTGTGGCAAAGGAGTGGTACGTGGACTTGATATCAGACTCTGTGAGAGGGAATTGGAACTGGCTTTCTCACACGAAGAGAATCGTCCTATTCTTGGTGTGCGAAGGATGAGCAACTCCACTTCGGTAATCATCACCTTTGTTGACGACTACGTGCCGAGATGGATGATCTGGTTTGGGACGCCGATAAAATGTTTTCTCTACAAGAAGAGATATTAAGTGTGTTACAGGTGTGGTGAGCTGGGACATCGATCCGACGTATGTGACAGCCCGCACGAAAAATGCAGAGGTTGTGGGGTGGCCTCCCCACCCAAGGACCATGAATGTACACCGAGGTGCCGTTTGTGTGGCAAGGAACACTTGACCGGAGACAAAAGGTGCAAAGAACTTTTCTGAACAACTTATATAGTGATGAAGCGACAGTGGGAAATGAAGCTTGAAGAAGCGCGGGAGCAAGAAGAACGACGCAAGGCCAAAGAGGACACCAGGACAGACGGGGTTCAAGATCGTTCGAGGCGCAAATCCAAGCATCGCAGTAGATCCAGAGGGCACTCGGAATCCTTCCCCAGATTGCCACCGCTGGAGAAGCCGCGAGTTTCTCACAAGGCACCCCAGTATGGTGGTGATTGTGCCCAGGAGAAGTCAAAATCCACAGGTTCACAGGTGGGTTGGGTAACTAAGGTCTCCCAGGATGCTAATAGAGAGATTATTAATGCTCTTAAAGAGCAAAACAGGATATTACAGGAGCAAAATGCAGAATTATGCAAACAGCTTGATGAGATTAAGGCTCATCTAACCAGTAAACCAAGGCAGGCGCTGGAAACACCTCAGGTAGCAAACCAACCGCCTTTAAAGAAGAAGAGCGCTAAAGAAATCGAAATTGAAGAAAACCACGGAGCGAGAAGTGAAGCGCTTGAGGTGGAAACAAAGTGATTACAAGGTATGCTCCAAGCTGTACTTGAACAGAATAAACAAGTAGGCAACGCTATTGAGCAAATTAAGGCTGAATTTTGGTAGCAGGGACCGACAGATAGAATGGCTATGCCAAGCGCTCAAGTTAAACCATTATGGCTCTGCAACCTTGCAGTAATACGATTTGGCATTGAAAGTGTAGGGGTTTCTCGAGCAAACGTGCGGTTTTACAATCTTTTCTTACCAACGCCGATCGACCGAAGGTTATCGCGATCCAGAAGTGTGGGAAAAATTCAAAATTAGCACGTTACAATTCTTTTGCCGGGTCGGGTAATGATACCCAAGTTACGACCCTTGAAAAGAGAAACATTACGACATTGCAGCATGAGACGGGGAATTGACAGATCGATCTTGTTTTAGTCGAACTCGTGCCTCGCAAGCGCAAAGACAAGAGTCTTTTTATTCTGAATGTTTATAGTTCCCCCAGGCAGCGCAAAATCAACTTTGGTGATTTTTTCACGAAAACAAAGGTTATTTCAGCAAACGGTCTACTATTGATTTTGGGCGACTTTAATGCGCATCATACGGCATGGGGTTATAAATTCACCCAGGTTAAGGGCAGAAATTCGTAGAACGAAATTCAACAACCTGAGCTGATAGTTATAACAGACCCAATGCAGCCAACGAGGAAAAGAAATAGCGTATCTCAAGACACGACGCCAGATCTTACCCTGGTCAGCAGTGCCACCGCCACCACGTGGTGCAATACCGGGGAAAACATGGGTAGTGATCATAGAATTTTAGAGATTATATTTGTCAATGGCCCGCTGGTGATCAATAAGAGAAGAGTTAAAACTACAGATCGGGTGACCTTTCGAAATATCAGGTCGGTACAGGACCCCATAAATGATATTAAACATTGGAGTAAAGGGGTGATCTAGTCGGTTAAGGACGCTACCAAAGAGATTGACGCTGGCGATGAGGAAGTTGTTGATAGACATCTTGTAAGCATTTGGAAGAAAAAGAAAAACAGAGCGAAAAATCAGTCTGAAAAGAGGAGACAGGAATCTCCGAAAGGAAGTTGCTGCACTGATTAGAGAGATCGAAGATTATGCATTGGAACTTACCAAGCAAAAGTGGGGTAGTATGTGTGATAAGATGGATAGAGAGATCGGCAGTGCTAAAAGAAGGCAGCTACTATGGTATCTATTGGACCCAGAGAAAACCAAGTCGGAGGCCCGACAGCAACTGCAAAAGCTCGTGTATAAGTATGAAGGTCACACGACGGAATTATTAACAGAGTTTAGGAATCGATACCTCAGCTGCGCAGAATTTCAAAAGCTCCCTGACTACGCTGGTTCAGAAAACCCGGACCTAGGCAGTCCCATCATGGTTGGAGTAGTCAGGGCTAAAATTAACCAAATTAAAAGAAAAACGGTGGCCGGTCCGGACAAAATCAACAACAGAATGCTCAGGAATCTTGACGACGGCTCCATTCGTCAACTTGCAGCTTATATGCAAGAATTTTGGGACGAGGGAGAAATACCGCAAGCTTGGAAAACGGCCCATGTGGTCTTCATTTCTAAGCCAGGAAAAAAGCTCAGCCTTGAACATCTCAGACCCATTTCCATCACAACTTGTGTAGGAAAATTGATGGAGATCCAAACAAGACTGACTAGGTTCTTGGAAGACGAAAACCTGTACCCTGATAATCTGATAGGCTTCAGATCCCACCTATCGA
This sequence comes from Rhipicephalus microplus, assembly GCF_013339725.1. Lineage (NCBI taxonomy): Eukaryota > Metazoa > Arthropoda > Arachnida > Ixodida > Ixodidae > Rhipicephalus > Rhipicephalus microplus. The sequence goes on along the minus strand of NC_051168.1, from coordinate 112,043,419 downwards.
CGTGTGATATTATGCTATAGCTAAAGCAGGAGGGAGATAATAGACAAAAAGACGGTTGACACCAAAGTAATTGTGGGTATGGACGTCTCCAAGACGTTTGACAATGTCAAACATGAAGCCTTACTTAAGAACCTAAGTGCGCTAAGCGTAGGCGTCAAGACATACAACTGCGTGAGGGGTTTTCTCTCAAATCGTACAGCCACTATCAGCATGGGAGGGCTGTCGCCCGAATACATCAAATTGGGTAATAAAGGGACGCCACAAGTGTCTGTACTTTCTCCGACTCTTTTTAATATAGCGATCATAGGACTTCCTGAGAAGTTGAAAGGAATCGAAATTCTGCATCACACAATATACGCAGATGATGTGACGCTGTGGATAAACAGGGGTAGTGACGGACATATTGAAAACAAACTTCAGGCGGCTATAGCTACTATGGAACAATACCTCGAAACACCAGGGTTAAAATGCTCGGCAAAAAATCAGAGGCTTTTTTTCTGCCATCGTAAAAGAGGAAAACAAACAATCTCCTTGCTAGGGGTTGTGACATTGCTTTACGAGTGAATGGTAAGGCCATTCCAACCGTAGACCGTATTAGAATTCTAGGGATGCACATCGAAGCAAGTGGAAAAAACACTGAAACTATCCGGAGACTCGAAGCTAGTGCAAACCAGACGTACCGCCTGCTTAGGCGCATTTCCAACAAGAATGCGGGGATGTAGGAAGCCAATCCTTTAAGATTAGCTCAAGCTTTCATGATAAGTCGTGTACTATACGTTGCCCCTTAAATTAAGTAGAGCATAAAAGGGTAATTTGAAGCCATTATAAGGAGAGGCATCAAGACTGCGCTAGGGCTTCCCCCGAACACCTCTACGGTTAAACTTCTTGGGCTGCGTGTCTCCAACACTTTAGATGAACTAATAGAAGCCGCCATGATGTCACAGCACCAAAGACTTCTGAGAAGTAGAACCGGGAGGAAAATCATGGAGCGCTTGGGTTTCGAGCCCACGGAGTGTTCTAGACAGACAGCTAGAATACCTTAATCAACTAGGGCAAGACTAAAAATTATACCACTGCCGAAAAACACTCATCCGGTGTCTCATGAAGGCAGACGCAAAGCTAGAGCTGTAGCCCTGCAGGCGAAACTTGAAGGTCGATCTGGCGTGCTTTACACGGACGCTGCAGAATAGGAAAGAAATGGACCACACACAGCGGTAGTGATTCGCGAGAATGGGGACCTGGTCTCGTGCTGCACTTCTAAGAACACAACCACCACAGAGGCAGAAGAACGTGCGATTGCTTTGGCAATAGCTCAAAAAGGCACACGAGTGATTGTTAGCGATTCTAAGTCGGCCATTAAAAACTACGATATGGGCAGGATCTCTGCTACAGCCGCCAAAATTCTGAGACAAGGACCAGTAGCCGCAGAGCTAATCTCACTAGTATGGTCCCCGGCTGATCAAGGTCTGAAGGGGAATGAGGAGGCGCACGCGATCACCCGAGGGCTCACTTTCTGGTCGATCGACGCTGATCCGACGCCTTCGCGCGAGCAGCCCCTCTCCACAAGAGACGAACTACGAACGTTTCTGGAAATCGCTGCACACTATGAATTCCACCGTGACATTTATTCAGAGGCAGCTAAACAGCTGAGCAAAAAGGAGAAATTGATGTGGCGAAAATTGCAAACCGGGGTGTTTCCAAATCCTCACCTGTAAAGTAAATGGCACCCGGAAGTGTTCAACTCCAGGTGTGCGCACTGCAACAGCACCTCGGGTTTAGTACACATGGTATGGACCTGCTCATCCTACAACGATCCAAGTAGAAACGTAGAATCCTGGCAGGCCTTATTACAGAGCCGTGACGCTGATGAACAGCGTCAAGTCATCGGTATCGCCCTGACCGCCGCCGAGTCCCAAGGGATTCCGGCCGATAGCTAGGGGGATGATTGGGGGCTGAGGCCGAAGCCTCCTCTGCCGTCATTCTAGACTGGTGCAAATAAGCGTTATATATATATATATATATATATATATATATATATATATATATATATATATATATATATATATATATATATATATATATATATATATATATATATATATATATCGTTGCATTTCAGGAGAAAAAATAAAAGAAAAGCGTGCACAACTTTGTATTGCGTCTCATTATTTATTTCAAGTTTTGTTATTCTCTTGAAGACACAAATACATAAACTACGTGTGTTGTGTTACATAATTTTTGCCATGTAACGTGGTATACTGTTGAGAACGTCAGAGCCGACTCGTCTACGTAGAGGACCAACGTCAATGCATTGCCGTGTACGTAGGGCCATTCCTACGCCTACGTCACGCCCTCATTCTCTACGCGTGCACCGGCAAAGGGAAGGGGGAGCAGCTTTCATCTGGAAATTTGACCCATCTCTGCCGCGCGTAGCGTTGCAAAGCTTGGCGGACGTGATCATGAACACCTCGTCTACGCATTGTGCTTGTCAGCTCAAAGTTGTCAAACCTGGTGAGTTGCCCTACACACAAATATGTAGAAGACATAGACAGACAGAGCGTTTGAAATAACGACTACATGAAATTGCTGACGACTAAGTGTTCTTATAGCTGAGGCCATTGCCAGATGCTGTGCGAGAAATTTGTCTCTGAAGTAAGACAGGAGGGCGTATTGGGAGCGAGGGCGACTACTGGAGGGGCAAGCGCTGCTGTCGCTGTGACGTAGTCAACTACATCACGTGATTCGCCTATGCCGTCGTCAGTGCAGTGCGCTTGCTTTGAAGCCTGAGTAAGCTCATTTGCTAACGTACAGGTTTGTTTATACGCTCGTTGCCACAGTACCGGACGCATTCGAGGGAGCCTTAATGTGAAGGAGGCCTTCCGAAACGTCACGGCACCGATAAACTTACTGATACAACTGAAAATGGCAAAACAACTCAGCATATATTCTCAGGCGTGCGGCTTAGTCAGCGGCCATTTTTCTTTTTGAGCGTCCGTGCATCCCCAAAGATTTCGCGTCTAGAATTGGCGATAAAATGTTCGGTATTTATGACAGTGTACTGTTTCACGAATCTGTAGGCATATATATATATATATATATATATATATATATATATATATATATATATATATATATATATATATATATATATATATATATATATATATATATATATATATATATATATATATATATATATATATATATATATATATAAGCTAGAAAGGCTGCTGACCCGCAGGTCTCTGTTTCGAATTCCGGCTGCGGCGGCTGCATTTCTGATGGAGGCTGAAATGTTGTAGGCCCGTGTGCTCTGATTTGGGTGAACGTTAAAGAACCCCAGGTGGTCGAAATTTCCGGAGCCCTCCACTACGGCGTTTCTCATAATCATATGGTGGTTTTGGTACGTTAAACTCCGCATATCAATGAAATCATCAAAGAAGCTAGAAAGAACAATTTTTGAAGCTAGGACTCACAGCAACCATTTTCTTCGACCCTTGTATGGTTTAAAGGAACGCACGGTGTGGTATTTACTTCTCGCCCTGATACGAGGTTTCGTGCGTACGATAAAATAAGAAGCAGCACCACGATGCATGTTCGATAAAGGCGAGAATAATTCGGCATTGCATATTACGTGTGCGGCAAGAACTTCCGAGAAAATATTATGTGTTCTACGTTGGGGTTTAGATCCGGTGAGCAAAATGTGGGACTTGCAGGGAACGTACACATAAGAATCCGCGACGTTTTTTCACACTAAGCCGACAGGCCTTTTCCAGCTGTCAGCAGCTCAGAGCGGCGAGGATATTTTTGTCCTGATGCTGTCATTTCACATTGCATATTCGAACGTCTTTTCTGTTGGCAGCCTTGATGAGCTGAGCTGCTGGTAACCAAACTGGCTGATGCCAGGGAGCAGCAGAGACACTGAAAACGATATATGGCAATTGTAACTAATAGTCCAGCAAATGATGTGAGCAGGTCCGTATTATTGCAACGTTCGCGTATCACAACGCGAGTCAATTCACCCTGCACAGAGAAGCACGTACAGTGAAAGTGAGGATTAGGGTGACAAAATATACCCGTGTGAAGTTCCACCTATTGAAATATATCCTATAAATATTCGTCGAGTAATAATTTTGGTGAAAGTAGCAGGCCGCACAAACCACGTTGTTGTGAAGAGTATGCGGGGTTTAACGTCCCAAAACCACCATACGATTATGAGAGATGCAGGAAAGGAGGGCTCCGGAAATTTCGACCACCTGGGGTTTAACGTGCACCGAAGTTTGAGCACCCGGGCCTACAACATTTCCGCCTCCATCGGAAATGCAGCCGCCGCAGCCGGGACTCAATCCAGAGAGCTGCGGGTCAGCAGCAGAGTACCTTAGCCACTAGACCACTGCGGCGGGGCATGAAGAGTAATGTTATAGCGGCAAAAGAGCTATGGTACACTTCTGAAAGATGAAGTGAACTTAACCAATGCTAAAGCGTCGTTCCCCTTTTGGCACTTGATACCGCTCTGAAAGCTAGGGTGAGGTGTTGCCGTGAATCCTGCGCGGCAGTCGGCAGTGATCAAAACGTTACCTCTCGGCCACGCATTTTCCGAGCAAAAGCAAGAGACAGGTGTGCAACATCACGCTTGCCTCAGTAAACAGAAATTCTGGCGCAATGAGAGGATTATTCGACTTACAGATTGCTAAATGATTTTTATAACAACCCACCTTTTACCACAGAGCCTGTGGAAGTTGTGCGTTTATGTCGCCATACGTACACTCTCCGTCGAAAGTGCGCGACGTGGCAGTGACACTACGTTGGCTCTTTAAAAATCTTTGTTGTCAAGCACTCGAGGTTGCTTCACAGCCAATACAAACACAACCGGTGCTTGCGAAGGGAGAGCAGCCATGGCGGAACAGCCAGAACCACACAGTTGCCGAACACTTCGCACAGCTGGTACCACGTGATGTCCTTTTATACGTCACAAAAGGATTCTGGTCGGTGATGCCATGGTATGTCCTCGTTCCCAATAACGAACACTCAAGCTAAGAGAAAGGTGTTCATATTTGTATGACTGTTTTTCATTACCAGGATCGGTTACATTGTTGACTAGACAGACTGTTGATCCCGCTTCCACTTCGCTCAAATGTTGTGTGGTTGGTGTGCTTGGAAAAGTGGTTAACAATTCAGAGTACTCGGTACTCTACTACAGCAGAGCTGAAAGCCGTCCTGCGGGCCAATTACTCAATGACGCAGCATCAACCAAATTATAGAAAAAGCGGACTGTTTTCTCTATATGGGAGTAGCTGACGCACAGTATAGGCTTCGTATACCAACTGATGAAGCTCCACGTGACAAGTCGCAACCCAACAGAGTGGTATGGGAAAAAAGTATACGGTGAAATAAAATAAGCTTGAATTCTGAGCATGCAGAGTCGGCGCCCAAGATGGGCCGCTGCCTTAGAGCAGGTAAGCGCGAGCAGTGGCCGTTAAATCAGGTGGCACGAATGCCTCCGGTCCGGCTGTAATATCCTTACCTTTCACTGCTCCCCCGTTTTAAGACAAAAGCCTTATGCTTGAGTCATCAGATGAAAAATCGCGTGTGATCACAAAATAGTTTAAACAAACGAGAAAAATAATTCGGCAGAACCTACCATTGGGATCGGTGCATGCGGAGGGACGCTAAGCGACAGTAACGTATTTTTTTTTACTGAGCGACACGTAGCTTAAGGCTTATAATTATATGTGTAAATGCAGTACGCACCAACACATGTTGAACAGTAGCCCATGTTTTACAGCGAAATCTGTATACGACTAGCAGAAACAAAAAAAATGTTCCCGCATATCCACGAAGTGAATGATAATGAAGGAGCTTGCTCCAGAGGTTATATCCGGTAAACCATTAATCCTCTGTACATATGCACAATCATCATCATATAAAGACATGACACGAGAGTTTTTGTGGTTTGATTGTTTATGCACGTTATATACGCAATGTTTATTATTTACACAGCAATGTGCTATATGCAGATATTTACATACTGTTCCAGTATACACATTTTGTTCGAAAGCTTATTTACTGATAACATTAGCTCGGAGGAACGTTTTCCATTCAGTGTAATGACTTTGTGATCTGTAAAGTACAAAGCCAGAAGATCGATCTTCAATTTTATGACGCAGTGGAAAGTTCAAGAGGGGTCTTGACGGTGAGCCTGCGCTGCAGCCACATTGGAAGCCCTCCGCACCGCCATTTAGGCTTCTGTGGTGTTCATAGTGGGTAGCGGTATCGACGCACACTGAGTGATTTCCGGCGAAAGAGAAAGGAAGCACGCCGTGAGCGAGCGCTATATATAGGCGTGGCCACCTAGCGGTTTCCTACCAAGCTAGAGCACGTGCCGGGAGTGGAGCGAGCGTCGCCTGCGCGGTGGCGTGCCATCTAGCAAGCGCTCTTGAAAGGCTGCGCAGCTGTGCTTGTAGCGGGTGCAATGAGCACTAGAGTTACACACCGGCGCAAGGACGAGAGACAAGCCCCCAGCGAAAGGAGCAAGCTCCTAAAAACATTCGGCATTGGTGTCACGAGCGGTTTATATTGGCTGTGTTATCAGTGACGTCGTTCTCAGCGTCTTACTCAAGCACGCACGCCATTGGTTGCGTTGTGAGTGACGTCGCCCATCCTATTACAGCCATGACCCCGAGCACGCATTCATCCGTTTCTACTGAGAGCTTTCACAAAGGCGAGCCACGGACAACTTCAGAAGAGCTCCGACAGTGGAAACGTGAGAGAGCTGACGTTCGCCGGGCCGCTGCTGCAATCCGGGCGTATAAAAACAGGTGCGGGAGTCCGAGTGCCGGCAGCAACTGCGTTCATCCGACAGCCCTTCAAGCCATGCTAAATCGCGCACGGAAATGCAAGCACCGGTGGTGGTATCCTGCACACCAGGCCACCCACTTAGCTCACAATGTCAAACGCTTGCAACAACGCTGCGCCGAACAAATGGCGATACGGGCTCAACAGCGTCAAGCTGACTATTGCGGGAGCACGCTCTTCGGGGGCAACGCTCGCTTTCGGTGGGAGTTTCTCCAGCGGCACTTTGGCACGGCTGCGACGGCTGTGACCGCCAGTGGTTCGAGAACAACCACTGCAATCAACGTATTGCGAAACACATTTAACTGCTCATTACACTCCTGCACGATCATGATCATGTCAGGCACAATGTGTGGTACGTGAAATGAACACTGTGGTGAACCCATGCCAAACGCGTGTCTTCAGTGCAGCGCCGGGTTCAACTCACTGCTACGCACCGGTGCCACACGTTTTGCTCATTAACCCTTTGTGTGGATTGCTTGAGCGGAGACTTTTTTAAAATAAAGAGCTTTAGAATAGCGTTTGCAAGCGCTGCGGGCGTTGCGGGCGTTTCGGGCGGAGCGTGCGCCATATGAGTTTTAGAATAGCGTTTGGCCTCCTGCAAACCGCAACGCACGATTGCAGCGACACCCTAGCCTCGAAAGATGCGCTTGCGGGTTACATGCGGGCTGCGATTGCCGCACATATTTCGAATTTTCTGCGCGTGGGCCACGAACGCAAACGCCGACTCGCGTTACGAAGCATGTGCAGTGGCAGCGACTGTACCGCAAGGGCTCGCGGTGCGCTATTCTAAAACTCCCGGCGTTCGCTTTCGCGGACCGCACGCGAAAAATCCGAAATTGCGTGCGGTGATGGCGGCTCGCATGTGGCCCGCAAGCGCTGGTTTTGAGGTTACGGGCGGTGATGGCGGCCCGCATGTCGCCCGCAAGCGCTGGTTTCGAGGCTACGATGTCGCTGCAATCGTGCTTTACGGATCGCAGTAGGGCAAACGCTATTTATACTAAAACTCATATGGTGCCCGCTACGCCCGCAGCGCTTGCAAACGGTATTCTAAAACTCCCTATTAATTTGTTTACAGTTGCGTGACGATGTCAACAGCAGCGTGGGCGTTGCCAACACCAGAAGCAGTGAGCTGATATGAAGCACTTGTGTTTTTGAGGATGTAGCCCTGGCTTGGGCTACGTGGACCAACTGCAGTGGATGACACTCAATTAAACGCACGAGGCGTTAACCCGACGTGACACGTATGTAGACACGCTTTCACTTTTTAACTGATGCATAAGGACATGCTTTATCAACGCACTTTCAGAGGACTTTAGAAAATACACGCACTCATAAGCTTCAAAGATGTGTGCGCATGCAGCGCGAACGAATACAGAAATCTCATAGGTACTGTTCGTTATGCACAAACAAGTGTATATCATCAATGAACTTAGTCGGGCGCTGTGATGCTGCCCTAATTTATAATACCAGCAACTGCTCGCTACAGGCTACACAGGGTCGTTCTGTGTCGTTTTTTTGTATTTTCTATAGAGTAGGCTCATTCGTAGCATTGTTGATTATTGAGGATAGTGTTAAATCCGAACGTGCGCTTAGTTTACGATTTAATCTCGCAGGAGACCCTATAATCAGTTTTGATATTAGGTTCAGCTCCACATTGCATGTATGTTGCATGTATCTAAGCGCACATCAAAAGACAATAAAAACAGGGGAGATACGAAATATGTAAGGAAGGGTAGCTTTGCTGACGTTAAACCTGTGAAGGGGCTAAGTTTGCAGCGTTTGCAGAGAGATTGCTTCGACGAGACACTGGTAGTGCCAAACCCCAAACCACGCACGTACGGAAGGGTGTTCGAACTACACTAGCATCGTTAAGAACTGCGTCGGCATGCACCTTACCTTAGGTGCTTCTCGTTCTTCTTCCCTAGATGGGTGATTTCAGATACGGTATCTAGGGAATGGTGTTTCAGCTCTACTGACATCACCGCCTATTTGTTGGAGTAACTATTGCCGTCTTCGTTTTTAGGGAACAGATGGCGAATACAGGGATTTACCCAATGTTTGCAGTGCATCACTTTTTATGACGGACCATGACACACCGCGACGACATTAGACGCCAAAAAGCCGAGACACTATAGGTGCGGCGCACCTAAGCGCTACGCCCATGAAGCGTGCCTTATGCTAAACGCAATACCTGTTAGCGTGCGCCTGCGGTAGTGCATCCTGCGTGATAAATAATTGTCTGTTAATGCTAACTGATATTACGTGTACCAAAGAAAAACAGGTACTTTAGTTTTCACTTCAATGTTTCAGTGAAAACACGGAGAAAAACGAAAGCAACCTATGTTTTTCAGTGCTTCGAAAAGCGGTAAATTTGCGGGCTTCTATTGATGATTACCGCCAGTGGCATTGAGCAAACCTGTGCTTGACGACGCGGACAAAAAAAAAACAAAGAGCACAGGACGCATGAGGCGCATGAGCATCTTCCGTCCTGTACTCGCATGATTTTATTGAACAGAAAAGGTGGCTACTTTAGGCCAACACGTTTCCGCTGGGGATGAGAGTAAATTAGCGATTGCTTTAATACGTATCAACTTGGTCGGCGCGGTGTGCATTACTAACATGCTCTTTCACAAGAAGGGTGCAGTGTACCGTGAGGACATGTACCTGCTCGGAGCTTTCTGCACAAGCAATGTGTCCATGAAGCTTCAGCAGAAACTGCCCCCACTGCCCGGTGACTGCAAGCACTCTGTACCACATGGTAAGAAGTAAGGGGAGGCCTGGTCTTAAAATAGTTTAATCATGTATTTGTCTGACCACAAGAGGGTTTCATCAGACATCCTGCTCATACAATGTCGCATTTTACAAAAAAATTCGAAATAGCCCGTGCATTCGTTCAGCGACCTTGTGAATCCATGCGGTACAAAATAAACGCGTATATCTACAGTCCAAAAAGGAAGGCTACCAGTCGAATTCCGTGGTCGCATACTGCTGTGTAGCCCGAGGGGTGAGGGTGGCTTGCTGTTTGCGCTTTTTGACGGCAACGTAGACCAGAGCCCCGAGCACCACACACGCCACCACCAGCACCCCGGAGAGGCAGAGAAGCCAATAAGGACGCGTAGACCGCACAGCGGAGAGAGACGGTCCAGTGCGGGAGCGTGAGGAGCTGCTGCCGTCCTGGAACTTTGGAACCACGGCCTCTGCTTGGGAAGGGAAAGGAAAGCGAAGGGAACAGTTATTGCAAGACATAGTGTCGAGAGCATAGGTCGGTGAGCTCACTCATAAGTCGACTCACTCGGACTTACTCACTGCGATCTAGTTGCGAGTCTGAGTCAGAGCGAGCCCAGGTAAGCAATATTTTGATGAGTTCGAGTCCGAGTGAGACAAGCTCAGAAACGTTTTGGGGAGTTTGGGTCCGAGTGAGTCCTAAGCGCAAAATATATTTGATGAGCGAGTCTGGGTGAGCTCGACATCTATGGTCGAGAGGGAAAGAAAGAAGTCGTGTTCTCTCGTTGTTACGTGAATTTAACTACGCTTGAGAAGAGACACCAGAGTAAATGTATAGACAGAACCAACGCAGATGGGTTTGTCCCGTCCCTTTATATTTTGGTGTCTTGTCACAAGAGCAGTTTAAGTTCACGTAATAATGTATCGCCCCATTCAGAAACTCTGCGCTCCTGCTTCAAGACACGCTCACTCGCTGTTTTGAAGCATCGTCGAGTCACTGGCGACTCATGGTGATATCATGAGCACATAAACGCGAGTAATTACTATCATCATCATCGCAAGTTCTCAGAAAGACGAAGACTCCAGTGATCTCCAACCCAGATCGCCATGGGCGAGGCGATCCTATCTTAAAGCTGCAAATTTCTCAACTTCTTTATGCTGCCCCAATTTGGCGGCGCTTCCCGTCTCTTCGGCTGTCCCGTCGTAGGCGTGCGCACGGGAGGAAGAAATGGCACCCTCTTTAGTAAACTAAAAGGTGGCGGGAGTGGGGGGGGGGCGAAAAGTCAGCCTTATAAAACGGCTGGGTGGAGCCAACGCGCCATGACGTCGCTATAAGTAATCCACACATATCAACGGCAACTACCACTGTTTGCAAACGTGGAGTTCGTCTATGCCACGATGGACTATACTACAACATCCCGCATGGTCATATAACGTAGTTTTGGGACATAAAACCTCGATAATTATTGTCATTAGCTTAAAACGATGATGCTTTGTTACCATACGGCATTTAGTGTGTACGACGTCACCGGACAACGGATATTTTATTTTTTTCCTCATGAGCCATATGCACTTTAGCCTTAATAATGAGAATTGTATATTACCTTCCCGTCGATTGCGTCCAGTTGGTCTGGACGCGACGTTGTCTGCCGCATTGGACGACGATGGCGCGGCTGGTATCCGCGATGTCGTGCCCTGCGAAGAAAACTGTTGAGCGACGCCCTGGACAGGAAAGCCAAAGGCAGCCGCAGAAGGGGCAACGTCGGGCTGTCTAGAGTAAGAAGCTATAGGGCACCATAGGGTTTCATACAATATTTACTAGAGGGAGCTCTGGAGCTGTGGTCGTTAAGCCATTTTGGGAATGGTCAATACATTCTTAACGAGGTACTCGTTAAGTACCAGCTATATCTTGCAAACCAGACAAAAGAAATTCGGTTTCCTGGTTATATCTAGCAACTCTAAGCGAGACCTGATTAAATGTGTAGAGTACACGGATTTGTCTGGTCTTCGTGCTTGCGGGCTTCAAACGCACAAGTGGCTTCGTTTATTGTTGAGCTTTAATTTTGTTTCGAACAAGGAAAACGAACCGTTGCGAACTTCGTGAAAATGAAAAGGTTAAGATGGTTGAGCCGAACCGCTGAACATTGGCTGAACTTCGCCTTGCGACAAAGCGGAAGCAGGCCACGTGGTGCAAAACGGAGCCGAAGGAACGAAGTTAAGACAAACGCGTGTACTACCCATCATTCCCATTCTGGTTGAAGCGCCGTGCATTGCAGCTTTTGTAGACGCTATAGGGTTTTCGAATAGGGGCTTGAATCATTTTGGCGCTCCACAGAAATAGCGTCAAAGCCACTGAGCATGCGTGGGACTAAAGTAGGGTTTGGATTTTGCATTAGGGGCGCTATTTCTTGGATTCAGCGGGAGCCCTTAAGCCTGGCTCAATAGATTTGCGTCATACAAAGGTGACAGCACACACTAGAGTGACTGCTCTGGGCCAAGATATAGTGACCGAGAATAGAAGGATTGCCCAAAGTGCCGCAGGTTTCATTCAGAAACTCTTCGCTCCTGCTTGACCAAAAGTGCGCATACGCAAAGGGCTTTGGGGCCTCAAACTTTTGGAGCCATTATTCGAAAACTCCCTACTAGCGCTAGAGTACCTAGCTTCTAGAGTATTTAAGAAAAATCAATATAAGTAGTGCACTACCCACCGATGGAGCATCGTAACCAGGATACCCGGGCGGTGCTGCTGCAGCAGTCACGGCCTCTGCAGCTGCAACTGGTGCAAGCCCGGTCGTGCCCGGTGGGGTGGCCTCAGCATCGTCATCTTGGAAACGCTGGTAGTACATGGCGAGGGTATCGTTGATGCCGGCGTTCAAGATTGTCTCTTTCAACAGAGACTGTTGCGCTCCTTTGATGGCACTAATAATGCTTAGAAAATTTTCGCCCGAGCACAATCGTCTTTGCCATACGCGGCCTTCTCTTTCTTCACTCGCGCGCCAACTAGTGCCTTCATTCTTGGCTCCCACCCACTAGGAGCGTTGGTCATGAAACCATCGAAACTTACAACAACAACAACAACAACAACAACAACAACAACAACAACAACAATACTAAATTATATATATATATATATATATATATATATATATATATATATATATATATATATATAACAATGATGATGATTACATTATCAATAGCCCACACCGGCTACAAGAAGTTGGCTGAGAACACTCTGTAGAGTTAAAAAAAAGCGTAGTTTCCCATTAAGGGCGGAACATTGAGAGCGGTAGCAACGCATTTGACAACCATACACGAAGTAAAGTTCGTATTTATATACGGCAATGAAACTTCAGCAGTGTAATTATATTGAGAAGCATCATATCATACGCAGACGAGCGAACAGGAACATGTGTTGGTAGAACGTCTGAAAAAGCAGCGTTATAGAAAACAGTGGGACAGAGACAAACCGAATGGACAGCGGCCACTAACTAACAGCTCGTCCTTAATGCCATTTTATGTTCAAGGACACACACCACTAACTCAATATCTACTTCGACAGTAAGCCTTATCGCCAATTTCACAGCAGACGCGTCATGCTCTCTCTCTTCAAATTGTTCCGTTGGATGTCGAGATAAAGCGACATCCAACGGAACATTGTACTGAGAGACTCGCAGTTGAGCTAGTTGTTGCTTGCTGATAGTGTAATTTAGCACAAAAGCACAAATAGACAGGCACGGAAACGTACTACACAGACGCAACAACTTTAAAGGGAAATCAACGAGAAAAAAAAAGATTACTGTATTTCCTCGATTGTGACTACGATAGTAAGGCCAGGGGTGACACAATTGTAACACGATCGTAAAATTATAACCTGCAAAATTCCGAGAAAAAACCTCACGCTACGTATGAGTAAGTGTGGCATATAGGGCGCAAAAGGTAAAAGACACAACAGAAGAGAAAGTAGGAGTAAAGCCTGAAATCTGTGGCACGCACCAGTGCTGGAGGATTAGCCAAGGATCGCGTAGTTGTAAGAAAATACTGCACTTTTGTTAGCTTGCGTCTCTTAATATGATGAGAAAAGTCAAGATAAAGAATTAAACATCAGAAATTTACAAATAGAAACTACGGATAACACAAGAGATATATTGTGCGAGAGCTTTCTTTTTGTAACAAATATACCTGCCCGTATGCGTTCGAACAGTTATATCTTCTATACCTATATCTATCCATAAAAAGAGCTGGCAGTCTTGCTGCATACTAGCGTTCTTGATTGAGATAATTATCACCCCGTGGACAAATAAAATTGTGAGAACAGACATATTAACATGAATTGATGCTATAGAAGGAGGGTCAAGATAAAGGAGTTTGTAATATTGCAATTTTTTTCCCAGTAAGCTTGCTTTGGGGTTCATTGGGACAGACCATGAGAAAATACTGAACCAAGTAAAAATTATTCCTGCAAAACACAGTCCATACAATCAATAGTAGTAATTTTGCTTTCATTGACCCCTCATAACGAAATTACACAGCAGTTTTATCTCAGCAGGAAGGAACTTCTCCTTCCTAACAAGGAGTTAAATCGAGTGCAGGGTTTGGCTTTCAGACTATTGCAGACGGGTTCGCATAGCAGGCCCGCTTTATTGCAAAAAAAAAAAAACTCCCAAGCATTTCCCCGAGGGTGAACATGGTTAAGTGCGAATACGAGGGGTGATCCTATGAAGGGTATTTATTAATTCGCACTATTATATTTATTAATCCCACTATGGTGCCTTAATGGTGTAATGGTTCCTGGGAATCGCAATTTGATCACACGGGGGAGTTTACGTTAACTCACTGGCGAATGCCAACGGATTTTAACTTTACTCCCCCTCACGACCCGCTCTCGACGGGAGACTGAGAGAGAAGGCGGGCGCGCGAGAGAGAGGGGTGCGCGCGCCGCTGCAGCGAGCGAGGAGAGCGGAGGAGCGAGCGAAGGGGGAGGGGGTATAGGGCGCGTTACTGACACCGATATCAGCGTCGCGTCCGTGGCTTGTTCGGTAGAGCGTCGCGCTGCGGCCCGCCAAGTCCTCTTTCTTTTAAAGAGAGAGAAGACTGCGGACGCCGCCGACGGCGGTGGATGGTTCGGGGTCGCTTATAAAGTGTATTCACACTTAAAATTATTTCGACATTTATCCCAGTTGCTCCATGCAGGTTCTGCAATGAATTCGCTAGTGTAGACCACATTCTCTGGCCGGGGCACGGACAAAACGGCACGGGGCACGGACAAAACCAATGAAGACAAGTGGCTATTCACTATCAACAGCCCTGATGTCGGGGATCAACTGTGGTCCACGACGGCCCACGATGCATCAGTCGAGCTAGGCCTGACTGCCCCAACTGGGGAGTGGCCCGTTGCGTGTTGAGTCGTGCACTTCAGGACTTACAATAAAGTTTCGCATACATCCATCCATCTATCCATTGACCCTAAACACGAAATTAAAAGTGTTTCTACAGTAAGCTTCTTCGACGTAGTGGGGCTGTGTCATTGCTTCTCATCGGGAACAAGAACGCAGCTTCATGCATCAAGAGAGGTCGAGCAGCCGGCTAACGCGAACACCGACGGCAGTCACAAGAAGACTGCCTTTAGACCCGAACGTCCTCATGCACAGCATGTCGACATTACCTCGCCGTGCGAGTATCTCCCCTTCCTGTTTGGACTGGAAGCAAGAGAAGCTGACCAGGGCCCTCCTTGAACTCGAATCAGGCAGCCGTCCACACGCCTCGTCCATCGCTGACCCGACGGAAGTTGAATTGGTATCAGGTGAGTTTCCGTTGTACATGCGTGCATAAGTATAGAGCGTAGCCTTGAGGCACTACAACAAATTGAGATACTTGGATTGAGTCGATAGGTAAATGTATGCCCAAGCGCTAGTATAGTTAATTTATCGGTAGTGTCTATATTGCCGGCAGCTGGCGGAGTATATCGACCGACCGGGTACCGGCAGTTCATTTCTATCGGAGGGTTTCAAGTGACGTTCTCTGGGGAGTGTGCCGAGGCTGGTCTGATACTGCCGAACGGCAAGGAGTTGACCAGGCTAGACGAATACCGCGACCTGGGTGTCATATTGCCCACCTCAAAGATGCTCTTCTCTACTCGACGCACTCTTGAAATAAGCGGCACTGCGAGCTAGCCATACTGCCTGAACAATGCCTGTGGGGCGCGTTAGGTTAGGTTAAGTTAAGGAAGCTCAGGCCATTGACTATCCTTGACAACAGTGATCAGTGTTGCGAAATGTCGGAGAGCGAAAATAGCTAAACGACGGTTTAAAATAAAGTTACAACAAGCCGGCAAGACAGGCTCCCCAGAAATGTGCCGGCGCATAAGTCTCATGGTCATGAGCAGCCAATAAGGGAAAACTGCCGGCGACTTGTTTTCCGGGATAATATGCCAGTTGCCGGCACTATAGACATGGACTAATTTCTTTCCCTTATCTTTGTGATTATAGGTGTGCGCGAGGGTGTGTGTGTGGGGTGGGGGAGGGTGTTGTCTTCTAATCAACCAAAGTTGGGCATCATTTCTGTCCGTACATTTACTCAGTCAGACATTTCACGTACTTTTTTTAATGCGATGCATTATGGTTACGCATTTTTTTTGAAGACTATGGTGATCAAGGACCACTGATGTGATATTTGATGCCCACATTTGCTGCCCACATTTACTCCAAGAAGCCAGGAACCAAACGTGGGCCTTTTAAGTGTGAATACACTTTATAAGCGACCCCAAACCATCCACCACCGTCGGCGGCGTCCGCAGTCTTCTCTGTATCTTTAAAAGAAAGAGGACTGGGCGGGCCGCAGTGCGACGCTCTACCGAATAAGCCACGGACGCGACACTGATAGTCCCCCTCCCCCTTCGCTCGCTCCTCCGCTCTCCTCGCTCGCTGCAGCTGCGCGCGCACCCCTCTCTCTCGCGCGCCCGCCTTCTCTCTTAGTCTCCTGTCGAGAGCGGGTCATGCGATGAATGTCCCGGAGGCATCGCTACCATCTGGATATAAGGCGCGTTACTGACACCGATATCAGCGCCGCCAACGGATTTTAACTTTACTCCCGCTCATAGCATCACCCCGTGCATTCGCACTTAACCATGTTCACCCTCGGGGAAATGCTTGGGAGTTTTTTGAGAAGTGTTTCACTACGTCATTTTCCATTTCGTACCTCGTTTTCTTTAGGACGGGAATGGCAAGGGTGGGGGGGTAGTGGTGAAACTTACCCTCTTCCTACTGATGGAGAACACTGCGCGCGTCTATGTTAGTCGTATGGCTGTGATACATCACCTACCATGCAGCCTTTTGATCAATTTAGTATAGTAGAAGTAGAAGTAATAGAAGCAGAAGTATCTAGTAGTTATACAGCAGTAGTAGTAGTAGTAGTAGTAGTAGTAGTAGTAGTAGCAGTATCATTAATAATATTATTATTATTGTTATTATTATCATTATTATTATTATTAGTACGTTCTTGCTAATATGCGGAAATTTAATAGCAGGAAATGAAATTGAAACTTTACTGCTGACCGTACTGTAACTGTCTTGCATAACCATATGACATCTGAACGGAAGTCCGAAGGAGTCAATTCAATTCAATTGAATTCAATTTTACTGACCAGAAAACAATCTTGAGGGACACGTGGTCAACAAGCTGTCGCAGCAGCTTGACGAAGGCCCAGGGTTCCTTACATGGCAATAGCACATATATGATACATGTCAACAAGTGCTTTTACATGGCATTCACATCGAAAGCATTATACATACAGATCAGCGTACATCACACGTACACATAAAATCTAACAACGAGACAGTCAAAGGAGAAAAGTAAAATGCATGGTTTGCTGACCGAATACACGAGTATATTTACATACACACAAAGAAGGGCATATTGCATCAGGTATAGGAACATTCAACTCGCCAATTTTGTTTCGGGAGGAAATATGTTATGAAAGAATTGCTGGAAACAGCACTGGTGCGGATATAGCCCCGGAAGTCAGATGCGAAACTTAACGTAAAGTCATTACTTGAACAGCTGGAGTAGTCACTACGGATTTCGTGAACGCGCCTTATGAAACATAATGAGCGCCAGGCGTTACCTTATCTGAACTCAAATCGGGGCTTCAAGCTAATTAAGACGTACCTTTTAATACGCGGAAATAGATTAAGTAATGGAGTGCTATAGGCGCGAAAATAGGTTGAGTCAAGCTATGCATTGCTACAATCGTTGTGGGCACTGGGCTCACTGCGTCCTTTGATAGTCAAACCATGTCATGTGGAGGCCTCAAAGAACAAAATAGAATTAATTTACTGATCAAAGCTCTCACAGAAAGATGGGCATAGAGACTTACGGACGCAGAGAGAGGGAAGCTGAATTCAGGAGCCACGTGGCAGTTCTTATTTACTGTAGCTGGGGCAAAGCTATCGGCCAGAGCAAGTGGTAGCGTCAATCTTCCCGCACAGCCAAGGGACTAAGCTGCTAGTCTCCGGGGTCAACGTGTGGGCTGCCCTTTTATAACCGCACAATTGGACTACGCGCCCCACATCTGCGCAGCACGACGCCCCATCTTGAGACAGCCTGTGCGCGTGGTGCTCACACATTTTTATCGTTTAGCTATCTCTTTGTATGGTGTGGTATGAAAAAAAATATTCAGGTTTGACGGGGCATGATCTAGCCTGTAGCGGGCTGCTCCCACGATTGATTGATTTGTGGGGTTTATCGTCCCAAAACTACCATATGATTATGAGGGACGCCGTAGTGGAGGGCTCCGGAAATTTTGACCCCCTGGGGTTCTTTTAACGTGCACCCAAATCTGAGTACACGGGCCTACAACATTTCCGCCTCCATCGGAAATGCAGCCGCCACAGCCGGGATTTGATGTGGACTGCCCCCACGTCAGGACAGATAGGCCTGGCCTCTCCGCCATGTCACCCGTCCGTTGAACTGCCCATATAGTTGTCATCGAATCAGAGCACAGCATCCAATCGGAACACTCAGTATGACTGATAGTTGGGCTAGTTGGTGATACATTATGGTCTCATAATGTATCAATTTTCTTTGTCCCGTGAGTGTGTGCTCTGGTACTGCCCATAAAATAACTCTCATTATCTTTCCATTTCTATTATATGTAGTTTAAAAGTGCCCCCATAACAATTATTCTCCGCGTGCTTCTTTTGTACATCAGCGACCCAGCCAACGTTCGAACGCGAAACCAGTGGTGGCTTGCCCTTCCACGCTTTGGCGGCGTCCAACCAGCTGGCCATCCGCATAGCGAGCGTAGTTGTCGCCCTGCTCCTACTCCTCGCGGTGCTCGTCTACCTCAACCTGAGCGCCATACACCGGCGTTGAACAACTGCAGACCTCTCCGTGGGCCATGGGCAGATATGTGGACTGACGACGCTGGACGCACCCAAGCGATGAACTTCAATCTGCTATCATGTTTTCAGCATTAGAAGCAAGATGGAACATTAAGCCCTCGCCGCCACATCGCGCGGCGGCATTGCCTTTGGCATCGCACGTGTATTACCTGTTCACCCGTTTCGCTTTTTGCAGAGGCGCTATAGTATATCGATGAATAAAACTCGTATTGCGAAATAATAGGCCTTACCGTGTTGAAGCACGACATCTAGGTGCGATGCGACCTTTTTCACAGCGTATATCATGAAATCACAAGGAGACAAGGCGTGCAAACACATACACAAGAGAAAAGTCAAGACACCTGGCAAACTCACAAGTGTAGTGAAGTGTATGCTTGAGCCGATCCATCGATTGATTTGCGTAAAGAAGAGATCAAGTGACGAAACAGTTATTTCTCGCGAAGACTACCACGCGGGCCGGAACGATATAGGTTTGCCCCTCGCCTGGCCATGTGCAGATGTACGTATATGTGTCTACTTTCTTTGCTCACTGTACACCTTTTTAAGTTGTTTGCGACGTTTGTGCGTTTGTGTAGTCAACTTCTTTTTATAGTGTCCATGCAGGCGTGCCCTGTCACGTTAACATGAATACCAAATAACTCAGCCCTCTGTTATTCTGAGATCACAATAGCCAGCTTTTATGGTCATGTCGTCCGCCACCGACTACGTCTCTCGCAGCTAACGCGCATATATGAAAGATGTTTCTAGCCGCAACCTAATTCAGGTATTTCCCGTGGTAATGAAGTAACTGTCGCAAACCCGCACCGGTGCATGAAATCAATCTTGAAACTACACCTCGGAGAGACACTGTGCATGTAGGCCCCTGTGCTCAGATTTGAAAGCACGTTAAAGAACCCCAGGTGGTCGAAATTTCCGGAGCCCTCCACTACGGCGTCTCTCATAATCATATGGTGGTTTTGGGACGTTAAACCGCACATATCAGTCAATGAGACACTGTGCAGGTGCCATGTCAGGCGAGGATTCACGTTAGCTGCTACGCTCTGTGTGGTTAAAGAGCATTGTCATCTCGATCAGCTACAAAAAAGACAAGAAAGTGCATGACACAAGCGTTGTCTAACTGAAAGTTTAATGGAAGAAACGTGCCATATATTTGCAAACATGAAGGCATAAAAAAATTTTTGACCCCCCCCCCCTCCCCACGAAGAACGTAATCAAGTGTGCCGTAAATGTGAAATCTCAGCATCTGTGAGAGCATTTGAGGGTTTCTCACGCACCTTTCTCCTGCTTTTAAGAATTCATATGCTTCAACGATTCCACGCATGCGCTGCTCACTACGCCTCGCCAACACAGTAAATTTGTGAAACTGAGCTGCGCAGCCGCACTGCCGGCAATAGAGGTATTGCCGGCATTGCCGGCAGTGCACTTACTTGTGTTGTTTGTTTTTTTGTACGTTACAACTACCCCAATTTGCTACTTTACTAATAGAGCATTACACTACAGAGCCGTGCCAGTGCTTGAAATCAATCTTGAAACTACTTTGGAAAGTCACTAAAGAGGTGTCATGTCAGGCGAGTATTGACGTTCGCAGCTACCGTCCTAACGGCGCACATTTAACAAACATATACTCGCAAAAATATTATGGCTTACAGGCAGGTCTTTGTTGCAATTAAAAAAAAAGCTACGCAGATACATGAAAAAAGCATATAAGATCGCACCAGGCCTGACACTATGGAAATTGCGCAACTAGTGATTGGAGTGAAGCTACCCAACCATTACAAAGGGTTAAATCGTAATTATCGGTCACTATATCAGCCGCAGCATGAACAAGGTGTGCTCATACGTGGGTTCACATGTTGCATTACGAACGCACAGTGTGTACTTCGCTACTTCGCCAAATGATGAAGAGTGCTGTAGTGGGTGCTTTGCAGCCGTACTTGAAGTACGCGCACTAAGGGAATTTAAAATGGGCTATATAAGGCCACCCTACACCTTAAGATTTGAAAGTGCAGCGCGTTCCGCGCGGGCCTGGCGTTTTTAACGCGACAGTGGTGAAGAGCTAGTTTTGATGAAGATTTGGTGTCGGCGTTGATGTCTGTGTCGGCGTCGTTGGTTGTGAAAGAAAAAAAAAACACAGCGTATTCAGGGAGTGAATGATGATGTGTGGGGTGAAGCGCTGGAGGTTTATATACACAAATACAGTATATATTTATACAAGAAATTCTACAATTCGTCAGTGGTAGCGGTACATCGCTTCCGTTCCATCTTCACTATAACGGCTTTAGAGTCAGTGAAGTGGTGGATCGGTGATGGAACATAGTGGGATGTTGCAAGGACAATGTAGTGGGCAGTTTGCAAAGGTGGAACTATAGGTGGGCACGTACAAACAAGAATTGGACACTCTAATACTATCTATGGTCCTTTAACGTGCACCTGGATACAAGTACACGACCATCTTGCATTTTATATTGGCTACTTCTGGACAGTATTTGCTTCATAGTCGGTGGAGCGGTGGATCGGTGATAGGGCGTAGTGGGAAGTTTGCACGGACGAAGTAGTGGGCAGCTAGCAAAGGTAGAACTATAGGTGGTCACATACATACATACATACATACATACATACATACATACATACATACATACATACATACATACATACATACATACATACATACATACATACATACATACATACATACATACATACATACATACATACATGCATACTGTAAAGAAGAGGAAGTACTCCGGCGCAGAGGCAGCAGCATCGAGTGTGCAGCAGCGGCTCGAGCTCGGAAATTGCGGCTGGTGCATCGCCTTCCAAGCCTTCCAAGCATGAACCTTTCTGCTTAATAAGTCTCCTTTATAATTGGTGGAGCTGTGCCGGGTACCTTCCCTTACACCTTCCCGCTACCATCCTGGAACTCCGTTCTCGACGGCTACCTTCTGCTATGCCGGACGCCGATCAGTAGACGCTTCCATCTCTTCCGGCCACCTGTCCAGGCAGTGTTCCTCAGCGGGAGCCTCCAATCTTCAGTGGAACAGATGACAATGACGTTGAAGATTGGCTCTCGACTTTCGAACGGGTGAGCGCTTTAAACAGATGGACGGACGTGAACAAGTTGACACGCGTGTCGTTCTACCTCGCGGGTGTAGCCAGCCTTTGGCTTAGAAACCACGAGGCAGACGTTCGAACGTGGCCGCAATTTAAAACGTCGATTGTATCAGTCTTCGATCGACCAGCCGTCCGAAAACTTCGTGCCGAGCAACGTTTACGCACACGCGCACAAGAAACGGGTGAAACCTTCACAAGTTACATAGAAGACGTCGTCAATTTGTGCAGACGCGTGAACGCCGCAATGACGGAAGCTGAAAAATGTAAGCACATCCTCAAAGGGATTGACGACGACGCTTTTCAAATGCTCTTGGCGAAAAGCCCGACCACTGTTAACGACGTATTTAGCCTCTGCCAAAGCTACGATGAATTGCGGAAGCAGCGAGCTCTGACAAGACGTCCTTCAGCGCACGATTTGGCAACGCTGTCTAGTGTGATCAGTGGTCATGACCAAGCGTCACTAATAGCCGAAATAAAAGCATTTGTTGACGAAGAAGTTGCACTACAGCTTTTCTTGGTGCCTTTCACACCAGAAGCTACCACAACTTTACCATCGTCTCTACGTGACGTCATTCAAGGAGAGGTCGCCGAGGCCTTACCAGCTGCTCGCGAGCCTAATCTTGTGGCTGCTCCTCTTGCCTACGCTGCGGCTGCAGCCATGCCAACTCGCAAGGCGACTGCGCCTCCGTTCCAGCCTCGCGTGAGCTATCCGCCACCTCCAGTTCACTGGACCAGCACTAACACCGCCAACCCGTGGCGCACCCTCGACAATCGCCCGATATGTTACGCTTGTGGATACCCCAGACACGTCGCAAGGTACTGCCGCCGCCGGACGCATATCACCAATGAAAACCGCCGTAAGCCTTTCTTCCCGCTTGACTCCATTGCGCGATACAGTTCTTCCACTCCAATGCCAGCCCGCTACCAGGACGACCACTGCCCTCGGTCGAACGTCTTCGCTCGCCCTCTCCACGCCGCCGCTCGCCTTCTCCTATGCGTCGATGGACCACGCCTAACGAGGAGGAAAACTAGACGACGCAGTTCCTGAGGCAGGAACTGTGCAAGTTTTGGTTTGCCCAAGTCCTCATTTGTCACCTACCAATGTTATTGATGTGTTCGTCGAAAATATCTCTACTGTCGCTCTTGTAGATACCGGTGCAGCTGTTTCTGTTATAGATGCTGGATTTTGTCGCTCAATTCGTAAGGTTACGACGCCTTTCTCCGGATTATCGCTTCGCACAGCCAGTGCTCAACCTGTTCAACCGACCGCCGTATGTACAGACCGCGTGACAATTCAGGACGTTCTGTATACGATAGAGTTTGTGGTTCTTTCATCGTGCTCCCATAATAATATTTTGGGATGGGACTTTTTGTCGCGTCATAACGCCGTAATCGACTGCGCTAGGGCTGAGGTTGAATTTTGCTCACTGGATGACCAAGCGTCCGTCGACACCCAGTCTGCCGCTAAACTTGTCGTTAGCGATGACACCTACATCCCTCCATGCTCTTTTGCGTTCGTGCCAGTTTCATGCAGCGCCATATTCGACGGCACGGTCTTCTTCACACCATCTCCAATATTCGTCGCACGAAGATTCGTCGCATGAGGTGCCTTCTACCTCCGTCTGTGAACTGGCTGTCGTCTCAGCGCCTAACTCAATGTGGGCAAACATATTTCAACCATTCATCGCTGCAGATTTGACATCTTCGCAGCGTTCACAACTCCTCACCATTCTTGAGAGCTGCCGCCATTGTTTTGACGTTGAATAAACATCTCTAGGCCGTGCCTTAGCAGTAGAACACCACATCGACACTGGGTCCCGCTCACCACTGCGACAACGACTATATCGCGTGTCCGCTACAGAACGCCGCGTCATTGCTGACCAAGTAGACGACATGCTTCGCAGAGGCGTCATTCGGCCTTCACAGAGCCCATGGGCGTCTCCAGTGGTTCTCGTCAAAAATAAAGACGGTTCTATTCGTTTCTGTGTCGATTTCCGGTGACTGAACAAGATCACGCTGAAGGATGTCTATCCACTAGCGCGCATTGACGATGCTTTGGACAGTTTGAAGGGTGCCGAGTTCTTTTCCTCGTTAGACTTGCGGTCGGGCTACTGGCAGGTGCCTATGGCGGAGGCTGATCGCCCCAAAGCCGCTTTTGTCACGCCAGACGGCTTATATGAATTCACCGTCATGCCCTTCGGACTTTGCAATGCACCTGCAACGTTCGAACGAATGATGGACAACATCCTGCGTGGACTAAAATGGAAGATATGCTTGTGTTACCTCGATGGTATCGTGGTCTTGGCCCCTAACTTTGACACACACTTACGTCGCCTTCAGCACGTCCTTACTTGCTTAACTAACGCCGGTTTGCAATTAAACCTCAAAAAATGTCGATTTGCCATGCGTAAACTGAACATTTTGGGCCCCGTTGTTTCCAAGGAAGGCATCCTCCCGGATCCCGAGAAATTGCGAGCTGTTACGGCGTTTCTTAAACCTGCCACCATCAAAGAACTTCGAAGTTTCATCGGCTTGTGTTCGTATTTCCGGCGATTCGTCCGAAACTTCGCGTCTATTATATCACCTCTCACGCAACTTCTCAGCAGCTGTAAAGACCTCTTATCGTGGTCCCCTGCCTGTGACGAGGCTTTCACCACCTTGCGACGGCTTCTCACGACGCCACCCATTCTACGCCATTTTGATCCTGAAGCTCCAACTGAAATCCACACCGACGCCAGTGGTGTAGGCCTGGGTGCTGTGCTCGCACAGCGTAAACCGGAGCATCAGGAATACGTCGTGGCATACGCAAGTCGCACACTTAACAAGGCTGAGAGCAACTACAGCGTCACAGAAAAGGAGTGCTTGGCCATTGTGTGGGCCCTTGGAAAGTTTCGCCCATATCTATATGGTCGTTTTTTTGACGTCGTGACCGACCACCACGCGCTGTGCTGGCTTTCGACGTTAAAAGACACATCTGGCCGCCTCGATCGCTGGGCGTTGAAAATTCAAGATTACGACATACGCGTGGTTTATCTGTCAGGACGGAAGCATGCTGACGCCGATGCCCTTTCCCGTTCCCCCCTGTACCAGAATGCCACAGCTGACTCCGCTTGCGATTCCACATTGTCATCGCTTGACTTTGACACCATTGCTATCGAACAACGCAATGACCCGTGGACTGCGTCTCTCCTCAATCATCTCTCCGACACTTCTGAACTCCCAAAGACGCGAACGCTTCGGCGCAAATTTCCACACTTCTCGATACGTGACACGCTTCTCTATCGACGCAACTACGCACCCGAGGGACGCAAGTGGCTGCTCGTCGTTCCACGAACCCTGAGGTCACAGATTTGTTCCTCTTTCCACGCTGACCCTCAATGTGGCCACGCAGGAGTGTTCAAGACCTACGAAAGGCTTCGACATCGCTACTACTGGCGTGGTATGTATACCTTCGTCCGCAACTTCGTCCGCTCTTGTGCCGAATGTCAGCGCCGAAAATCTCCACCACACGCCTCCGCCGGTGAACTGCAGCCTTTACCATCTCTTCCCGACCCTTCGAACGGGTTGGAATAGATATTTATGGGCCACTTCCATTGACTCCGACTGGCAACAGGTGGATAATAGTTGCTATCGACCACCTAACGCGCTATGCTGAGACCGCTGCTCTTCAAACGGCTACAGCACAGGAGGTTGCCACTTTCCTACTGCGTCATTTTGTGTTGCGTCATGGAGGCCCTCAAGAACTCCTCAGTGACCGCAGCCGCGCCTTCTTGTCCGAGGTCATTGAAAAGCTGCTCGCTGAGTGTGCTATTGTACAACGCACATGTACCGCGTACCACTCTCAAACCAATGGGGCTACCGAGCGCTTTAATCGTACTCTCGGTGACATGCTATCTATGTATGTGACGCCTGACCTTTCTAACTGGGACTTAGTCCTCCAATTCATTACATACGCCTATATTACGGCAACGCAAGCGACAACAGGCTTCTCCCCTTTTTATATCCTCTACGGCCATCACCCCTCCCACACCATTGACACCATTTTGCCCTATCGACCGGACGCGTCCGAGTGCCTACTGATCTTGGACGCCGCCAGACACGCAGAAGAATGCCGCCAGTTAGCTCGTCGCTTTACCTGCGATGACCAAAACAGGCAAAAAGCAATTAATGATGCCCAGACCTCAACTTCCGTTTTTCTTCCGGGTGCTCTTGTATGGATGTCAGCGCCGAATCGCACAGCTGGGCTCTCTTACAAACTTCCGCCAAAGTACGATGGGCCATATCGTATTCTCGAACAAACTTTGCCAGTAAACTACCTAATTGAGCCTCTTACGCCACCATCAGACTTGCGACGTCGTAACCGCGAGGTTGTACACGTGCAGAGGCTCAAGCAGTACCACGGTTCAACGCCGCCTGCACAGGACTAAGTCGCCAGGATGGCTCCTTTTTTTCTCCGTGGGGCCATTGCAAAGAAGAGGAAGTACTCCGGCGCAGAGGCAGCAGCATCAAGTGTGCAGCAGCGGCTGGTGCATCGCCTTCCGAGCCTTCCAAGCATCAACCTTTCTGCTTAATAAATCTCCTTTATAATACATACATACATACATACATACATACATACATACATACATACATACATACATGCATGCATACATACATACATACATACATACATACATACATACATACATACATACATGCAAGAGATGGACAGACCCACACCATTAGGAGCTTCACCCGTAAAGCCATTCTCTTGTCCATTGCAAGATGCAAACAATATAAACGTACAGTTTGGTACGAGTCATAATTGTTCCAGGCCGTCTGCCTGGCAAGAAAGTGTTCTGCCCCAGAGCCAAGATATTGCTCGAAACTGCTTAAAAAACTTTGGACGCCACGAAGTGAAAGAACTCTCGTTAACAGATGTAATACTGCGTATGTAATCCAGGCGTCGAAACATGTGGATTGATTAGCGAGGGTGTGTTTCAAGGACCCACCTGGTAAAAACAAAAAAAAACACCCTCGGACATCTTTAACGGTCATCATCAGCAAAGTCATGAACAAGGTGAGCAGCAGCGTAGGTTATCGCATTTCCTAACGAACGCATATCGTGTCCTTCGCTGACTCGCAAAAGGAAAAATAATGGCGTACTCGCCACATGAAAACTGTGCTTGCAGTGGACATTAGACGATAGTTCTGAAAAGACCAATATTACGCGCCCAGTCGTTCGTTTCCTTATACGGTACGGTCGAGACATGTGCCGAGAACCGAAGCAAAGCTAGCCGTTGAAATGGCGCTGCGCAGGGCGCACGATTGCGCTATCACGGTGTGCTCTCGACGGCGTAGCTCAAGCGTCCTCCAAGCTCATGTTTTGTCCACAAGTGTATTATCTCTTCATACATAAATATTGGCAGCGCAAACTAAGGGGACGCAAAAGTAGTAGACAAACGAGCGCAGACTGAAACTTGGTTTATTTACCGAAGATAGTATATACAAAAA
This sequence comes from Rhipicephalus microplus, assembly GCF_013339725.1. Lineage (NCBI taxonomy): Eukaryota > Metazoa > Arthropoda > Arachnida > Ixodida > Ixodidae > Rhipicephalus > Rhipicephalus microplus. The sequence continues at coordinate 112,015,835 of NC_051168.1, read as the reverse complement.
ACGCCAGGCCAGCGCGGAAGGCGAAACACAGTCACTGCGAAAGCTAGAAGAGCGGCCTTTCACAGCCTTTTCAAAACAAAAAACTTGTTGGGTAACTGCAAGCACACTTGCTTGATACCCTCTAGAGCTTCAATAATAAACTTTTGGTTAGTAGGCCAGCGTTCGCTACGCTATTTGTCGTCCTTCTTCTGAGAAGCGTGGTGTCCACTAAAAACTTGCAAGGAATTTCGTGCCAATTCTTCACGTAGTGGCTGACGACGATGAGGAATTATGACTTAAGTGGGTATGCGCCACAGGTAATTGGGGGACAAGAATAAGCTTTTGTAAGAGTTCGAGCATTGGAAGGCCCCCTCGTTACGCTATTCACGTTGTGCGACGACTGGTTGTTCTTTCGCTGTTTTAAAACGCTTTATAAAACGTCTTAACGCAATTTCTTTCCTCACATCAAGCCTGCCTTAGGCAATTCGCCAAGTCACAAGCACAAGCGTAGCTCAGTGGTAGAATACTAGGCTGGCACCCAGCGGACCTGGGTTCGAGCCCCACTGTGTATTTGGTGCGAGGTTTGCCAACAAGTCACAAGCATTAGCGTAGCTGAATAATAGAGTACTGGGCTGGCGCCCAGCAGACCCAGGTTGCGAGCCCCATTGTGTCTTTCTTTTTCTAATTTCGCGCGATGTGGTTGCAAACACTGGCGGTGGTGGCGGTGTCGGTGGCGAACAACTGCGTGTGACCCGAGTTGGGATCTTATAAGAGATTTCCCTGCAAGAAAAAAAAACGAAGGGAAAGGGAAGTACCATGTATTATTTTCTGAGAATAAATCTAAGTTTCAGTCTGCGCTCATTTGCCCCCTCCTTTGCGTCCCGTTAGTTTGCGCTGCCAATATTTCACTATGAATCTACGCCTACTAGCCCGCCTTTCAACCCTTCTGTCTTATATCTCTTTAGGACTTCAAGGGCGAAGCACCTAAAGACCTTACAATGTACAGTCACAGCCACGTTTGTGTAGAGCATGCGAGAAGCCAATTTTCACTCTGTGGGGCGAAATCTCGAGGTAGTTTCGGGCTCTGATGTGATCAGCCTGACAAGAAGGCCGCACATGCTTCTGATACAACACTTAGGAGCCCGAAAATGCCTCGAGGTTTCGCTTCACAGAGCGAAAACCGGCTCCTCGCGCGCTCTACACAGACGTGGCCGCGGCTGTACCTCCATACATAAACCACCGTCCGGGGTCTACTGCAGATCACCGATCACAGTGCAGTCATACTCAAAGGAAAGCAAACATGCAAAACTACGTTTTCACGAATAATAAGCACATTAAACATTTAGAGTCGTCTCAATAATAATTTCGCGGATAATTCCCGTTTTGATGCACAGAGCATCGCCCCATCATCAGCGTTCACTTCGCGGTTATGCGTTTTTTCCCTCGCGTATTGCACCCCCCCCCTCTTTTTTTCTCTCTTCAGGAACTGGATACCACTGAATGTTGAAATCTTGCTTGTCCCAGCTAATAGAGTTTTTTTTTTCAAACTAAACCAAAACCAGCTGTCCGTAGTGCGCCTATATTCCAGTCATATGGTTCACGCCTAACTGCATAATAATTTTTGATGCTACAAGTTTAAGATACGCTCTGTTTAAACGTGATTTTCAGGTTTCTACAGCGCAGTTAGAAGCACAGTCACATCGATTTAGGTGCTATTTATTATTTACTTTTATTTACAGAGACAGCAGGCTCTCTTCGGTTCCATGCAGGAGTGAAATACAAGATTACAATCAGACCACACACTGAATAGTTTGGCATAATTGGAAAAAGCCACAGTTTCAACAAAAGGGCGAAACAATGAATGTGATAGCAACATATTCGAATGTTTCATGAAGCAAGGCTAGCAGTTTTAGGAGAAATATTATTTGTAGTAAACGTGTGCTTGCTAAGTAACCAAGTTTCTTCCTTCGCGACCACAACTGATGACCAAAACAAGGCCCGTGCGTAGTGACGGAGTTCATGAAAAGCACCCCTCATGGCCAGCGCATGCTGGCACTATGAGCTACACGTTGTGTGCCATCGATGGTGGCAGTTTGTTATGTGTAGAGTGCTTACATATGTCGACGGCCGCTCCAGGTACACTATTGGCGCCGTTTTCTTTTTCGTGTTGAGAGCGCATCCCGTAGATGCTCCCGCCTGCTGGGGGGCAAGAGCCACGCGCTGAACGTTGTCGCAATAGCATGGCAACGACATCCTTTCTATAAGTGAATGACATTGGCAAAGGCAAAAACCAGCAGAGACTGTCAATATAACTACTATCGCAATGATAATATAAGAATAATATGTACATAATAACTGGAAAGGTATATAAATGTTTAGTACACATATATTTGTGGTAGACAACAGATAGGAACAAAAATATATATCAATATACAGAAGTCACTTAAATCGCACAAAAAATCAAGGTAATAATAACATACATCACTTGTATAAAAGAAACTGAAACTTGCAATATGTTTCATAAATGAAGCCATTGAGGCCACATTCACTGCTTCTGCAGATGACGCATTCCAGTAAAAACTAGCGACAGGAGAGGGAGCGAACTTGTGGACATTAATGTGGCTAAGTGGCTGCCGAAAAGTTTCTCATGATTCGTCCTTGCTGAAAGCTTTGAAGGTTGCGGAATATAACGTTCCCGTGATAATTTGAGGTCCCCATGGCAAATTTGGTATATGAATTTTAATCTGGATACTATCCGGCACTGTTCAAGTTTTGGTGGGCTTGCCTTAATACGTAATTTTTTACACTACACTGCCGGAAGTAAGCTGAATAAATAAAACGTAAAGCTTATTTTGGGACTCTTACACTTTTTAAGCTCAAATATTGTTGCCAAGGGCTCCAGATAATGTCGGCATACTCTAACTTTGGTTGGCGATGTGTCAATGTGAACCCCATTTGTTGGAATATCTTTTAATGAGTAACACGAACTTCGTGGCAGCCTGTGAATCAGTAACGTGAAAACGTAGTTGTGCCTCTGCCGTATATCATCGCTACTTTTTAATCAAAACAATGACGTTTTCTGAACATTTACAGGTGATATCACCGGCGTGTAGCGTAAGGAGAGAGAAAACCTACAGCCCGCCCCTCCCCCCTTTTCCAATTTTTAAAATTTGGCACGTGCATGCACACTCGCAAGCAAACCAACACACGTACGAACATACATAAGGCGTATAGTTGAATGATTAATCTGAACACTCTCGATCTCGATCACGCGATGCGCGTACAGTTCAGGTACTGGTGACTTGATACAGTTTCAAAATTATGTACCCAGAGCTCTGCGTGCCTGCAGTCTTTTCACCCCGGCGAATTTTTCATACGCTAACCGCTGTTTGGTGCATATCATTTGGGCCCTTATTTTTATTTTTTCAATAGCCTGCAATTGGGAGCCGACCACAAGGCGTTGGTCTCACGAAGGTATAATAATAATTTCCCATTTCACCGGTAAGAGGCGATGTAAGCAACTTGTCAACACTTCTCTTACATCCACTCATTGCTCAATGTAGAAGCCTCTATACTATTTCATTTCATTGAAGCCTTGCAATTTCCCACGTGCTTAAGCCGGAAGGTTACGGACGTGATTTATTTTTTTCCACATACGCCCGCCTGCCTAATTGCGCAGACGTTTTCACACAGGCACGCGTGCACACCATTGAGGTGATTGTGTATTTCATCAGTTGTCACCACAGCTGTCATTCTGTCGAAGGCAACAAATAATTGATAGAAGCGCAACTGAGACTACATGTAAAGAAACGCTTCTAAGAGAGAAATAGTGAAAGAGTAGGCGCACGAGCCATAAAGACCATTGCTTGAGTTGAATGCAACGATATCGAGTCGCACCGTGAGACCGCTTCGCAAACTGACTGTCGAAGACAGGTGTGCTGTACTTTTTCTTTACAATTGTTTTTTTTTCTCAATAGCGCTCTACTTGCCGAAAAACTCGTCTGCAAGAACAACAACAACAACAACAACAACAAAAAGAAAACGTCCACAGAAAGCACACGTCTTTGAGCAATGACCGACTGCACATTTTCTCTCAACTTTGATACAAGTTAGTATCTCGTTTCACAGCATTGATGTCTCGCACAGTCACAACAAAACGCGCACTTGTTACTTTACTAACTGTATTACCCTTATTTCATTTTCTCCTCTGAAGAACAACGTCACATTGGCCCGTGATTTCCCACTTGAATGATTTCAATCTGGACACGTGCTATCCTGGTTGACAAGCTACAACGGCAGTATGTGAACTCCGCTTTTTTCATGGATTTTGTTTTAGAAATCAAAATACATGTACGTCGTGTAAAGCTCAGTACAATGGATGTATTCTATGAATGAGTTTGCTATATATCACTCAAGCTCGTAAGCAAGAACCTCGATTCGAGCATTGCGTGTCAATGGTTACCTCTGTTCATGGGAAGACTGACAGGAAAAAAACAACAAAAACTATCCGCGTGCTTTTTCATTTGCTTCGTACGTAACATTCAATTACGGTAACTTCAATGAACTAAATAAGGAAAAGAAACGAGGCCATAAAAACCCCAGACAATTTCTCCTCGAGTCACTACAGATTTCCGCGCAGCTTAGTAGTAACACGAGAGGCGATGCACCAACTTTCTCTGGTTGACGAGCGCGAGCTCGCTAAACTGGTTTAAAACAGACTCTGGTCTGTGCAGTTCTACAGCTTCCGAAATGTCAGACATGCCGCGGATATTCATTTTCTTAGGTAAGACTTTAATTCACACGCTTTACAGCTTGCGCGGAAAGCAGCATATGGCATTCGAATATTGCTAAATGTTCGCCTCTTCCTTCGTTTCGAAATATTGTTGTCACTTACCTACGCTTTATTTCACAGCAACGTAATCTATTGCATTTAATCATGGGGAAACATGTATGCCACTCATTTATCACCCCTCCAAAATCTTGAGAACCAAGCATTCAGAACAGTGACATTAAGTAGTTTAATGTCAAATGCATCGTCCTTACTCTGTTCACATGAAGTTTTATCAGTTCAGAAGATAACCAGATATTCTCGGCTTTTTTATCTACAAATATGTCAATGCCTAACTTCCCGTTCCTTTCCTAAACTCAAGTCACTTTCCCGAGATCTCATCTACTTGTTTTTGAAAGGCTAACAACTTCCTTTTACCCAAACCCAGGACTAATTAAGGCAAATTTGTCATGAAATGTTCGTGTGTATTCATGTGGAATTCTTTACCCTCGGAGATCAAAAATGACTTCCTTGTAAAGTTAAAAAAAAAGGCTTGCGTTCACACTTAATAAATTCATAGTGCTTAATATTGTACAGAGTATGTTATAGCATTTCTTTGTTGCTTTCTGCTTATCCGCATATTTTATGTGACTTGAGCTTTTCTATATTTAGTATATCTAAATTTTTCTTTCCTTACCGCCATAATGCTTGATATTATACTGAATAAATGCTGTTGCATTTTATATATCCTGTACATTTTATATATCCTTATTTTTGTATCCTTACTACTGTTTACCATATCTCTGATAGATGATTTTTGAGGAGGTCTCACTGACAGTCTTGTGACTATGAGACCTCCTTCCGAATTTGTATTGAACACATGCAATTTATCACTTGTATTACAATTCCATATAAAATTCAAATTTCAAATATATTTAAAAATAAATTTCAAATTTCAAAATTCGTACGATCATCATCCTATGGCACATCGCTAACGTCCGAACAGTCAATAACCCTCTCCACCATCCCCACCAAATAAAAAAAAACACGGGTTATTATATGACCGAGTCGTCTTTAGCAGCGTAGGATTCAGTGACGATTCCACCACAGTGCATGTCGGTGCTTGAAACGAATTTGCAGAGGAGACCCTATCTGGCAGAATACCCAAATAAAAACCAGTGATTACACAATGCTATTCGCGCGACGAATGTGTGGTTTATTGCATGAAGCCTACAATGCAAACTGCTCAGCCTTAATTTCTCATCAGCCATATGCCTCATAACCAAAAGTGCGCTTGATACCTTACTGGTGTGTAGTGGGCATCTCGCCTATTCGCTGAAAGATGCATAATGGCGTAATGGGTGCTGTGCTTCCTGAAAATCCCCATTTTTAGGTGAGCGCCATCGATGCGAGGGTATCATCATCGCTATAGGACTGGTGGCGTAGCCGATATCTTGCAAAATGTCAGAACTTCAAGCACAGATTGACTTTCCCCAACACGACGCTGAGCTCAGAATTCAGATTAGGCCGCACCGTAATCGTCGGTGACATTATTATCCTGCTCCACCATTATACTAACAAGCCTGCTCTATAGCATGAAATTGTTCTGGAGAGTGCGGCAGTATATAATATAGAGTGCCCTGCAATGCAGGGCTAGAGGCAGAATTTTTATTTTCCGGTAGAGGGAGGGGGACCTCTTTGATCTGAAGTGGGGCCTGTATCGGGTCTTTAAAATAAGCATACAGTGATGTTGGCTAGAGCTGCGCCAACTAGCCTTTTTAAAGCGAGCGATATGAAAGGAGAGAAAGGGAACACAAGAAGGAAAGACTCAGTGTGACGTATAAACACTGATAATCTGCAACCTGATACAGGAGCCAGCTGGAAAATGTAGTGGGGCGTCATTTTGTGCTCGGCATGCCATGGTAAAGAAAAAATGGTGAGGGGGGAGGGGTCACCAGCCTTGTGTGACACACCTTCGCTATGGCCGTGCTACAGTGTAGTACACAGCCCTAAACTATTACTTTTCGACTACAGTACATTATAGTATATACCGCAGTTCATAAGTGTGTGCTTGTATGTGTTTATATGTGCACATGTGTGTGCGAGATATGTGCGCACTACCTGTCTGTGTATCACGGGACTTCAAAACGACCAGCCAAGCCGCAAATTTAAATAAAAAAAGAAGGTCGCTCATAAACTTACGAGCTTTGATGACTGTGCTCAAGTTTAACTCTTGTGAGTGTAGCTCGGTGCATGCTATTATTAATGCGACTTACTACACATTTATTGGAGGCATACGTAATTTGTCACAAGAAGCCGTACAAAACTCACCCGCAGTATAATTTTTCTGCTGCTATGGTGAGGTGATGCGGCAACACGATAAACTTATACTGTGCAACAGAGCTTGAAGCCGGGCCCGTAGAACCAATGCCTCTAAGCTCCATTGTTCACTATTAAGGAGACTCTAAAACAATTTTGCAAGTAGCCATGGAATGGATTCATTAAAGGAGCTTATTGCCTGACGAACTGATCACCGCATAATTTTCTTTAGAATTCGCGCAGTATGAGCGGAGTTACCAAATTTCATCGAACGCTGCAGTTGCATTCTCTCTTCTCTCGTCCCATCGAAAGCGCTGGAAGCTAGGTATGTAGGAATGGCTCAGGGAAAGAAAATACGTCACGTGCAGCTTGTGATTTTGAGTACTTTTATTTTCGTTTTTCTTCGAATACGCGGATTTTTCGTACGATCGCGCATTCGTGCGTGGACAAGTCACGGTTTCTCGCGGCGGCCCAATAAACCAATGGCTGATACAAGGGTCAATACGAGTGATTTTTGAGCTTCAATCATCATTTGTGCAGAGAAGAGAGAAAAATATTTAGCTGACTTTGAGAATTTGTTAAGAATTTGAGACCGCCTGCTGCGCAATATATTTGGCATGCGTGTTCTCGGGAGCCTATATTAGCGATCGGGGGCGTTTTGTGAGCTTCCTAAGTACGTGTTGCAGGGCCTGTTTAAGACTGTTCAAATTCAGAAGGGCGAAAAATAAAGCTTGCGAGGAAAAATCCGTAAACTGAAGGTGTGCAGGCTGCAGCCGACGTTTGGAGTATAACAGACGTGTATTCTTTGGTTGCAGTTTTGAAGACAAGTCCGCTTGTCGAAATGTCAGCTCCAGCCCACACACCCTGTTCACGAATTTTCCACTGTTCACCATTGTCACACGTCTCTTCCGTTCCCCTACAGGTGCGTTCTGGATTACCACACAGGCCTGTCACCATCACGTGAGCTATGATTCACCTGTCATAGAGATGTGACGATAGTAGCACCCTTTTAATCAGAACATACGTAAAAACAACTGTACTTTCGGAGCTGGTATACGTTTCACAAAACACGTCGGCCAAGAATGTTTGGCTAAGTGCTGCAGTTTTCCCGGAATCATGGAATGAATATTTTGGTGAGAGTTACAGCTCCTTCCGCCAGTTAGTTTCTTTCCCTGCCTTCGTCCGGCACGACTGTTTGATATACATCCCCACGGCAGGTGTGTGAACGCTAAAATTGTCAAGCCTGATGACGTTATAACGCGAGAGCGTTAAAGAGCCCATTCCTTAGAGAAAGCTCAGTCTTTAGTCCACGTCTGGGCGGCAGTGTGTTTAATGGTGACCGAAAAAGTACCGTTGGCAGTGAATTAAAATTCGAAGTACATACTGATAAAGGTTGGAGCAGGAGAGAATTTGCACTTTGGCTTTCCTTGAGGCACGGTTTTGGTCACCATCGGGAAGCGAAGGACAAGATATATCGACCAGGAAAGGGACATTGTGGATGTGCGTGCGGCGCAATCCCCCAACTTTAGATGCGAATCAGCTTATGGCCGAGTTCCGATCCGGTGTGCGTGGCCATCGTTACCGCGCATGCGCAACAGCTGGCCTAAGCATGCCAGAACGCGCTGACGCGCTAGCGCGTTCCGGCCTGTGTAAGGGCCTGGGTAACACACTGTGGCCTCTCGCCCTTACACTCTCTCAGTTATCACGTGATAGGCATCGGGGAACGAGATTCTGCAGACGCGCGATGAACGCACGTGCTTCCGCGTAGAGAAGCGATAAAACCACGTGGCGTGCTCTGACGAGAGTTCGGGACGAGTCACAGCAACAGAAACGACCTGCGAATTCATGGTGTGCTCCACTCGCCAGGGCGCGTTAATAGGCCGAGGTTCCCATGATTAACGGAACTTTCACTGTTTTGCATGCTACTTACTCATGGATTCGCTTTAGTGGGAGATGGTGCAATTTCTGTAGCATCGCTAGGTAGGGCTATGAAAGGAGATAAATAAAAATATTGATTGATTATCTATTGATTGATAAACATTCACTCACATGATGTTATATTCTCGAGTGCAGCACAAGTCGAAGTGCGGACAAATCCTTCAAGATGGTCACCTATGCAAGGCAAGTCACCGTCTTTTTCTTTGCCAGCAATGCAATTAGTCTGCACGAATGTTCAAAACCTCATCAAAACTTGACGTGATCATTTTCGTGCTGCTAAAACGAGAAGAAATTCACCCTATTTGAAACTTAACACGAATACACTGAGGCCAATATTCACAAACCAACTTTATCCGTATCTCGCGTTCCGTGCCTTTTATAATCAAACTAGGCCGGTATTGAGAAACCAATCTTGTAGTTGTCGTGTTATTATTTATGTCTTCTTATAATGCACGTGTAATGCACAGAAACTTAAAGAAAAAATGAGTTTAGGATAACAATGGTTTGTAAATAAAGACCTAGGCAAAAGAAAAATCGAAGCTTTAGAGCAGGGCTGAAGCAATGGATGCGATAGCAATGATTTATACACCAGTATCCGATGTGAGGCTAGTAGGTAACTCTCTTGGATCTCATTTCACATTATAGCTACAAAAAGTTGGTGCAAGAGACTATGGCCGCTCCAGAAAAGATGATCTTTTCGCACAGTCTTTTCAAGTTGAGATCACAGCAAAGGGTACACGAGACGCAGGGGCGAAGCAATGAATACGATAGCAACAAACTGTAAAATATTATGCCAAGTGAGGCTGACAGCTAACTCTTTTGGAGCCCATCTCACGTTACGCTACAAAACGCTAATTTAAGAGAGTACGGCCCCTCCAGGGAGATATACTCTCTGCGCACAGTTTTTTCGAGTTGAAAGCGCAGCAAAGGGTATACGAGCCACAGGCTGATGGCTTCTCATATAGCGTGTGCTCCTGCGATACCGACCGCCCCACCGTGGTGCTTTAGTGGTTATGACACTCGAGATCTTACCCGAAGGTCGTGGGATGTAACCCCGGCTGCGGCAGCTGCATCTTCACTGGAGGCAGAAATGTTTGATGTCCGTGTGCTTAAATTTAGGTGCACGTTAAAGAACACCAGGTGGTCGAAGTTTCATAACGCAATTTTGGGACGCTTAACCCTAGATATATTATTATTGCGATTGGGACCACGGCCTTAGAATCAAAGCTCAATGTGGCTTTTCGAGTGACACCTCCCATGGCAGGCTTTCCGAGCGGGTGGATGTTATCGCATTCGCCCTCCTAGCGACTGAGATGGGCTGGCTCGTTTGATCTCTGCACCAGCTGCGTTCGGCAACCCCGTTCACGAACTCTTACCCACGGTAGAACATACAACGCGCGTGGGATATCAGTTTAGATTTTATACGACACATGCGACACAAAGCGCAACGGAAGCGCTTTTGCGTCGTCTTAGTGCCCCACAGTTATTGGTGTGGGGCACACCTGTTTCGCGTGCCTTCCTTGCGTTAGCGGTGCGTCCGGTACTTCCCAGCCATGGTGTGTGCGCGATCAGCGCCGCTTGCAGGAAAGCACTCTCGACAGGAAACCAGTGAGTGCAGATTTTTCGGGAAAGGAAACGCAACCAAGCGAGACAATTATTCTTGCGTGGAAGGACGACTCCACACATAATCCTGCCTGTCGTACAGAGTACAAAAGTTACACGTTCTTTGGTTAAAGCATTTTCACCATTTGGGGAGTCTTTGCGTCGCGCAGCACTCCGGTTGCAATTTGGTTTTCTTGCGTTTCCTTTCTTGAAAACGTTTTGGTAGCTGCTATTTTCTCATCAAAACTGCCATGTCTTGATGTTAGCATGCATGAACTTTTTTTATTTGAAGTGCGAACTGCAAAGAATGAAGAAAAAAAAGGCGCTAGATAAGTATCCATTACTAAACTGTGTGATAAAGAGTACGCTGCAAAGGGTGCGATTTTTTTTACATTCTATCTCTGGCTTATTTTATTCCTGACACTCTCGTGCCTACTGCAACTTCCCTGTAATTGACGCAAATGCCACGTAGGTACGTGCATACAGTACTCGTGTCTTGAATGTATTACCCGCAAACAATAAAAAAAAAGAAGGGGAAGGGCGGCCTGACCTTATGAGTGGTTATTCTCCCGGAAAAACAGATACCTATATATTTTCGAACTTTTTCATAAATTGAGTTAACGAGTCTACCGCACTCGCTAAAGTTGCTATAAGGTAATGCATGTCTACGGGGTATCACAATTCGCGTTGTCAAAGCAAAGAAATTTCGCCGTAGCTTGATTAAACAACTGCGTATTTCTGTGTCCACAAGATGCAACTATATACTTCAATAAATGCACATTTATCTATGTCGTTACGTTTAGTTCCTACTAATGTGGCATCGGTAATCTTTTTTTTTGTCCTCTTATTCAGCGCCCTTCCCAAGCACTCTAAGGTATCTCGAACAAACAAAAAATAGGATTCGGATTAGGATGTCGGTTGCCGGTGGATCTGGCTTTGCTAAATTTGCAGGCAATTTTTGCACCCGGTTTCTTCTTTTCTGATTACATGCAACTAACGTGTAAAAGTAATGTTTGAGTTTATGTGGTGATATCGGGGTCCGGTGTAACAATGCATGCGAAATAGTTAATAGGCAATCAGCTTGAGCATGCTTCGACTTCCCGGTAGCATGACCGGACTTCACTTAAAAAACAAAAAAAAAAGTCACAGCTTTGCAGTAAAGGCGAAGAATGAGCGCGATAGCAATAAATTCGAAGGTCACGCGGAGAATGGCAGGCAGATCGAAACGTGCCCCGCGTTTCTCACGCTCAAATGACGCATGAAACGTGCTCACAGGCACAGGTGAACGCGAATAAGCGTCTAAGTTGTTACTTCCCTGTGTCTGAAAAGCGAGCCCTTTTCGCAAGCAGAGGCTGTGCAACAATTGCAGTGACCTTTGTGCGCCTCGTAACTACAACAGAATCGTTCTAGTGCAAACCCAACGCCAGCCAAGACGTATGTTTCTCCCCACCGGGAGATAAGGGTGCCCGAGAGATCGTCCACTCTCCTCTACGCAGGCCAAAGTACGCATGAGAGATGAAAGCCGCCACGCGCTCATCGTGCCATCTTGCCAATAATGCTGAAAACGTGATAGTTCCTTCTCCCCTCCCGAGATGCCCGCCAACAGCGTTAAGCGGTAGATATAAATAGCTTGCCGTTTGAATAGTGGAGGAGGTACCTTTCGGTGGGTGTACAAAGAAAGTGTGGCAGAGGTTATCACTGTAGTCAAAAGTTTCAGCAATGCCACTAGTAGTCGGGTGAACGGGGGAAGTTGGTCGAAATTTCCGGAGCCCTCCAGTACGGTGCCTCTCGTAATCATATGGTGGTTTTGGGACGTTAAACCCCACATATCAATCAATCAACTGGGTGCTTAGGTTTTAGGCACTGAGAGTGTTATTAGTTGTTATTATTTCATAATGCGTCTCGTTTTTACTTCTCACGCAGTCTTTCACGAGGTTCAAGTTCTTCTTCGGAGTGTGCTGCGGAAGCACCTGCGTAGTTCCGCCCGCAGTCAACCCGTGCTTTACGACGACCACCACGCCCACGACCAAGGCGACCGCTGCCAGTTGCTACGATTCGTGCCACAAGCGGTGCCTGGCGCGCCACGGCGGCGCTGCGCCATCCGCCAGGTGCCGCAAGCGGTGTGTGGACGAGTGCACCATGATGTGCGGAATACCGCATCCCACCCCACCACCACCGGGTTATTCACCACCGGGTTATCCACCGCCGTAGCAGCAAATAAAGGAGTGGTAGAGCCAACCGTGACGTATGCGTGTTAAAAACGGTGAACTGTTTCTTCCATCTATCGCGTTCAGTTCAGGAACGTAGCCACACTTTTCTTTTTCTTTTGTAGGGGAGGGAAGTACTGAAGAGGAGGAGTTCAACTAATGTTTACGTATGAACAACAACAACAACAACAACAACAACAACAACAACAACAACAACAACAACAACAACAACAACAACAACAACAACAACAACAACAACAACAACAACAACAACAACAACAACAACAACAACAACAACAACAACAACAATAATAATAATAATAATAATAATAATACTATAAAAATGATAATAATAATAACAGCAACAACAACAACACAATCGGCAGATCCCACGTACTTGGAAATCTACGTTATGCGAAGCATACGCAGGGAAGGTGACCATGTTGCATTTCTTTTTATTTTGAATGACACAGCATATGTTGAAGAGACATGCATATATTGAAGAGTTACAGGTGTTTATATAACCAGTTATTTGCACTGGCGCAATGATGCCAACAGGAACAAACCTATTAGCAACACCAGATGCTGATGTAAAGCACTGATGCTCGCGAAGATAGTGGTCCTGGACACTGCTACATAAATCAACTTCAGCGCATAGCACCTAACCACAATTCACGTTAACTAGACGTGATGGCTTTATCAAAGGAGTACATATTGTCACAGGTAATGGGTATGAGCCATCAACTGTAGGGGGAATCCCTTGGAAGTGAAGAAAGAAGAGGGCTTTTGCGTCCTGGTCTGAGGGCAAGCAAGACGTCGTTTCGTCGCTCTCTGTTATTACGTTCGTGGCACTGGTGGAGGTGCTGGGTAAATGCGCCTCGGCTGCAGATTTTCAGCCGACACACCGAGCTACTTGGAGACAGCTACAGCTCCCACGGCACGAAGCAGTCGCCGCCTGCGAGGACTATCTCCCGAGTACGGTCCCCTCTCTCAAGACGAGATGGCAACTTCAACTAACAACCAGGCGAGTCAAACCAACGACGCCTATTCTTTTCTCCCGCATGTTTTTCATGCGCCGCAAACACCACGCTCATTTCATGGAGACATTTATGAAGATGTTGACGACTGGCTTGACCACTTCAATCGAGTTGCCAACATCAACGAATGGGATGAAGCTCGCAAGCTGCGGAGAGTTTACTTTGCGTTAGAAGACTCTGCCAAAACGTGGTACGAGAATCACGAGGGTTCCTTTGCGACGTGGCATGAGTTCAGCCGACAGTTTCGTGATGCGTACCGCAGCACTGAAAGGAAAGAGAGAGCGGAGCAGGCTATCTCGTCTCGGAACCAACGACCCAACGAGAGAGTTTCGATGTTTGTCGAGGACATGCTTCGACTCTTCAAGCGTGCTGACCCTGCAATGTCCGAGGAAAAGAAGGTGCGGCATTTAATGCGTGGGGTAAAAGAGCAGCTCTTCGCCGGACTCGTGCGCAATCCACCGACGACTGTGGCAGAGTTCATAAATGAGGCAACCACAATGGAGCGTACTCTCCAGTATAGGTCGTCACAGTATGAACGCCACGACCTGACCCCTGCTGCATGCTTTATCGGGGCTGACAGCGAGAGGCATGCCCTCGCTGAGTTCATAAGAAGCGTCGTGCGGGACGAGCTGCGCCAACTCCAAGCAGCGGGACCCCAACCACCCGTAAGTGATCTCGCAGACTTAATCCGAAATGAGATCCGACACGTGGTCACCCCACTCGCGCCAACAAGACCCGAGGCCCCTGTGCTGACTTATGCGGCGGCTCTGCGATCTCCTGCACCACATGGCCCTGATCCTACCATGGGGAGAATGGATCAGGCTAGCCATCGATTCCAGGGCATTTCTTCGACTCCGCTACCCGCTTCAAGGTTTCAGAGTGCACCAACTTATCGTCCGTCTGGATCGCGGCAGAACGCCACAAAGGCCAGCGTGTGGCGTACGTCCGATAACCGTCCACTCTGCTACCACTGTGGCGAAGCGGGTCACGTCTACCGTAACTGCCAGTACCGCCAACTTGGTCTCCGTGGCTTTCACCCAGATGCTCGTTGCCCGCGTTACGGTGAGCGTCCCCGCGACATCGAAGCGTACCTTACGGGCCAGCAAGCTCCTCGCCTTGGTCCACGCCCCCAATCACGATCTCCATCACCTCGCCGCCCCACGTCACCTAGCATTCCCTCGTCATCCTATGCTCCTTTCAGAGGCCGGTCACCGAGTCCCCACAGGGGAAACTAGAAACCGCGGCTCCTGGGGGTGAAGCCGCGTCCCAACGAACTGTCAAAGAGCCTCCTTCGACGCAAAGACCCGACGAAGACCGTTCTGACTTTCCAGTCGTTTCCGAAAGTCACAAGACTGTTTCCGCCGACATCACCGTACACGTCGATAATCACGTCGTCACTGCCCTCGTCGACACCGGCGCCGATTATTCGGTTATGAGCAGCGCCCTAGCATCCCAACTGAGGAAGGTAACTACGCCTTGGCAAGGACCGCCGTTGCGCACGGCAGGGGGCCACCTCGTCACGCCAACTGGAATGTGCACAGCCCGTGTTCGAGTCCGTGCTTCGATGTTCACAGGGTCTTTCCTCGTATTACCTGTGTGCTCCCGTCCACTCATCCTGGGGCTGGACTTTCTTCGCGAACACGGCGCAATTATTGACTTACGAGACTTGCAGGTGTCGTTCGAGGACCCGTTTCATCCTGAACCGGAAAACGCCCGCTCATCGAAGGCTGCCCTACGTGTATCCTCCGAATCTGTTACTCTGCCTCCCCGCAGCAGCCTTTTTATCAACGTTGAATGTGACCAAGACGTCCCCGATGCTGTAATTGCAGAAGGAAATTTGTCTCTACTTTTTGCACAGCAAATCTGCGTTGCCGAGGGGTATTGTTCAGCCCAGTAGAAAGCAGGCTTGCCTATTAGTCACGAATTTCAGCGACGAGTATCGCCATCTTACCAAACACACTGCGATCGCATACCTTGAGGATATTGCCGACGTCCCTGGTCCCTCAACATTATCTGCTCTTTCGTCGTGCGACGATTCCGCCATGACATTTGCAAGCAATCTCGACGTAAACCAGGGTCTACCGTCTGCACAACGGGAACGTCTTTTGAAGCTACTTGGCTCATTTCGGGACTGCTTCGCTACGACTTCGAAAGTTAACCAAACACCGCTTGCCAAGCATCGTATCATCACCGAGCCTACCGAGAGACCCATTCGACAGCATGCCTACAGAGTCTCGCAAAAAGAACAAGACGTTATACGCCAACAGGTCCAGCAGATGCTCAAGGACGATGTCATCCAGCCATCGACCAGTCCCTGGGCGTCCCCTGTTGTGTTAGTAAAGAAAAAAGATGGTACTCTCCGATTTTGCGTCGACTACCGAAAGTTGAATAAGATCACGAAGAAAGACGTGTATCCTTTACCACGAATTGACGACTCGCTGGACCGCATTCGCAATGCTCGTTACTTTTCTTCCATGGATCTACGCAGCGGCTATTGGCAAATATCTGTTGATGAGCGCGACCGCGAAAAGACCGCCTTCATTACTCCTGACGGACTCTACGAGTTCAAGGTCCTTCCATTCGGCTTGTGCTCGGCACCAGCTACTTTTCAAAGAATGATGGACACGGTTCTTTCTGGGCTAAAATGGCAATCGTGTCTTGTCTACCTTGACGATGTGGTCGTCTTCTCGGACACGTTTGAGCAGCACGTCCAGCGCTTACAGGCAGTTCTTCAGGCGATTCGAACAGCTGGACTTTCTCTCAAACCTGAGAAATGCCACTTTGCATTCGAGGAACTGAAATTTCTTGGTCACGTCGTCAGCCACGCCGGTATACACCCAGACCCTGAGAAAACGAAAGCTGTTGCCGCATTTCCTGTCCCAACGAACAAGCGCGACCTCCGCCGATTTCTGGGACTCTGCGCATATTACAGACGCTTCGTCAAAGGCTTTTCTAAAATCGCTGAACCGCTAAATGAACTTACGAAAGACGGCGTACCATTTGTTTGGGGCCATGATCAGCATCACGCCTTTGACACGCTACGAAACCATCTCCAAGCCCCACCTGTACTCGGTCACTTTGACGACAACGCTGCCACAGAGCTACACACAGATGCCAGCAACGTCGGACTTGGAGCTGTACTGGTTCAATGGCAAAATGGCATAGAGCGCGTGATTGCCTATGCAAGTCGAACACTATCATCTGCAGAGAAAAACTACTCTGCAACAGAAAAAGAATGCTTAGCCGTTGTTTGGGCTATAACAAAGTTTCGCCCTTATTTGTACGGTCGACCATTCAGGGTAGTTAGCGACCACCATTCTTTATGCTGGCTCGCCAACCTCAAAGACCCTTCCGGTCGTCTAGCACGCTGGAGCCTTCGGCTGCAAGAATTTGACGTTACAGTCATTCACAAGTCAGGACGCAAACACACTGATGCGGACTGTCTCTCACGTGCACCAATTGGAAGTACGAACGCGGACGTTGAAGAGGACGATACATTCCTTTCCTCTGTGTCAGCAACCGACTTGGCTCAACAACAACGCGACGACATGGAGCTAAGCCCGCTGATTGACTACCTCGAAGGCCGAAAACGCAGCCTTCCTCGAAACTTCGCACGTTCGCTGGCCTCGTTCTGCATCAGAGATGGAGTCCTCTATAAGAAAAATTTCGACCATACCCAGGCTACTTACCTACTGGTTGCGCCGACCTCGCTTCGGGACGATATTTTACATGCTTGTCACGACGAACCATCATCCGGACACCTTGGCTACACGCGCACATTGGAAAGAATTCGCCGCTCATACTACTGGCCCCGCCTCGCGAAGACAGTCAAGCAGTACGTCCGCACATGCCGCGACTGCCAACGCCGTAAGACTCCACCTGTCCGATCAGCAGGACTACTACAGCCCATCGCCACGCCCAAGACACCATTCCATCAAATTGGCATTGACTTTCTCGGCTCATTTCCCACCTCTTCGTCTGGAAACCGGTGGATTGTGGTTGCCACCGATTATTTAACGCGTTACAGCGAAACAAAGGCCCTGCCCAAAGCTACCGCAGCCAACATCGCACAGTTTTTTGTCACCAGCATCGTACTTCGTCACGGAGCGCCAGCTGTGATAATTACTGATCGTGGTACAGCTTTCACCGCAGAGATGCTTCAAGAAGTGCTGAGACTAAGTGGTACAGAACATCGGAAAACCACGGGTTATCACCCCCAAACAAATGGACTCACTGAACGGTTGAACAAGACCATTGCAGATATGCTGTCAATGTATGTGGCCGTTGATCACAAGAACTGGGATGATATACTCCCTTACGTAACTTTTGCTTACAATACAGCAGTCCAAGAGAGTACAGGTTTCACCCCATTTCGCTTAGTTCATGGTCGAGAGGTCACCACAATGCTCGACGCAATGCTCCTTCCCAACAACTTGAGCATGTTCAACACGGACGCTGCATTGTTCGCTCAACGCGCCGAGGAGGCCCGTCAACTCGCCCGATGCCGTATTCAGGCTCGCCAAACTGCCGACGCACACCGCTACAACCTTAAACACCGAGAGGTTACCTTCCAACCAGGCGATGAAGTTTGGGTGTGGACTCCCATCCGACAGCGTGGTCACTCTGAGAAGTTGCTTCGGCGCTACTTCGGCCCTTACAAAGTTCTGCGCCGACTCAGTGACGTTACGTATGAAGTTCTCCCTGAGGGCACCTCAAGACGTTCCCGTCGGTTTCCACAAAGTGATGTGGTGCACGTGTCAAGACTCAAGCCATATTTCTCGCGTCATCCATCGAACGTGCACTAACTTACCATGCAATGACTATTTTTTTGCCACTTTGGTTTTTTTTATTGTCTTGTGTACTTACTCCTTTCTTTATTGAGTTTCTACGACGCCAGCCCATTTTTTTTCCCTCACGACGGAGTTGTTGGGTTCCATGGTAGCATCTTTTCTTTCGCATTTTTTTCTCAACGCTCATTACCAGCATCGAGCCGATGCTTTTCGAGGAGAGGGAGTAATGTCACAGGTAATGGGTATGAGCCATCAACTGTAGGGGGAATCCCTTGGAAGTGAAGAAAGAAGAGGGCTTTTGCGTCCTGGTCTGAGGGCAAGCAAGACGTCGTTTCGTCGCTCTCTGTTATTACGTTCGTGGCAATATGTAATATTTATAACACTGGGTAGGTGGCACTTCAACCACTATTGACGTTTCAGGAATATTAGCGGCTATTTTTAACGTAGTTCCGAGACCTGGCGTAGCTCTGTGGTAGAGTGCTTGACTGCCACGCAGAATGCTTGGGTTCGATTCTTGCCGGAACACTGAAATTTGTTATTTGCATTCGTCGGGGAGTCAACGCTGCTTATGTCAGGTTTTTATTTACACTGACATTTATTCTGTGCCTTCGATGGGTCGACGCTACCAATGTCGGGTATTGCTTAACGCTCACGCGTTAAAATTGCCCGTGTGTGTTCTCGTCGTTCCTGGATCATACCAAGTATCAGTTACCTGTGGCACATACGCGCATACCAGTGGCACATACCCACGGGTAAGTATGTGCCACTGGTATGCATGCGCGATGGGAAGTTGACATTATTCATGTTCTGACCAGCGCGTTATACTCTTCGAGCCATTTACCCCCCCCCCCCCCCCCATGCTAATTTTGGTTCACGCCAAGTTAAGCAGGTGACCACAAGAACATTCAAACGTAAGCGGCTAGATAGATAGATAGATAGATAGATAGATAGATACGCTTAATGTCACCGAAGTTCGCTAAGAAACGCTTCGCATTTAGAACAACAACAACAACAACAACAACAAGGCTGGTGCACACCGGTGACTATAACCGTGGTCGCCCGACCATTTGCGACTGGCGACCAAGAAGTGACTGATGTTCACACCGGCAGAGGCTGGATGCGAGCGACCGGGAGTCTCAGACCCGGAGATTCACATCCGGATCTCGTTATCAGCGAGAACTCTGGAGACCGGCGCCGATCAGCTGATCACCATCTGAGTGAGTGGAGTGAACTGAGCGTGCCGCGTTTATTCTTTTCGTCCGTTCTCGCACAGCATTCCCAACAACGTCAAGGAGTTCGATTCAAGCCAAGAACAAGAAATCGTCATGGCGCTTATGCGCTATGTCATGGTGTCAGCGCTGGCAGCACAGAAGCCCCCCCCCCCCCCCCAAAAAAAAAACAAAGCCGGTGAATAAAAAATTCGCAGCGTGCGCGTCAACTAAAAGCCGAATTCTCCTGTTTCTCATTTCCCTTTAGCAGCCATTGGCATTAAAATTGAGCACTATCTGACAAAAAAAAAAAGGGTTGCTACGTTATACTCGCTGGGCGTAACCTTCTTGGTTTTAGAAAGGTTTAGCGAGCGTTGGGCCGCAGTGCCATGAATACAATGAACTAGTATATACCATGAACTCAAAGTGGTTAAAGGTGGGAAGTAAACACGAAGCGCAAGCCATAAGAAAGTGTGCACGTGTCACCTCTCGTTTAGTCTTTGGAATGTCAACTGGATGGCGGTGCTTCTATATGCGGAATATGTGATGAAAATATGCGAGATGGTGGTACTTGGAGTGTTGACTAGATGGACGAACGGACACACAGACAGACACATGGATGGACGCACGGATGGCTGCACGGGCGGATGGACGCATGGGCAGACGCAAGGGCGGATGCACGGATGAACCCAGGGACGGACGCACGGATGAACTTGCGGACGCACGAACAGACGCACAGACGGTCACTCAGACGGACGCATGTACGGACAGAAGCAAGAATGAATGGACGGACGCATGCTTCGCCCCACTCTCCATCATTCACCCCATGGATATGCTGCCATTTTTTAAGGTTACAAAACTTGTGTGCGTGGTGTTAATGAAGAAAAAAAAATGGCAGGTCTCACGTACAGTGGGAATCGATGATTTGCGAAGCATGAATGAGGATGGGTGATAGGTCACTTTAAAATCAGCACAACGTTAACAGGCGGAGGTGCATTATTCCGTACATGACTTCCATGTCGTGATTATCATGTTTGGACGTTTCATGTTCCTTCGTCATCTATTAACGTCACCTGACACCAACTTGGGTATATATGGAGCTGGCGAAACGACCGCGAGCGTGCTATGAGCGTAGCATGTAGTCATGTTTCACATGACATCCATATTGTGATTATCATGTTTGGACGTGTCATTTACTTGCGTCGTCCATTCACGTCACGTAATACCAAGTTTGGTATTTGTGGAACTACTAAAACAGCCGCGAGATCGTTATGAGCGGAGCATGTAGTCATGTCTTACATGAAACGCATATTATGATTATCAGGTTCGGACGTGTCATTTAGCTTTGTCGTCTATTCCCTTCCTGCGATACCCAATTTGGTACATGTGGAGCTAGCAAAACGGTGGCGAGCGTGTCATGAAGGGCCCAATATACTCCGACGCAACGTTGACGCACGCACAGGCTGGGCGCAGCGACGCCACGCTAGCAAAATGCGAGCACTTCATAGGCGTTTTTAAAGACGCAAAAATTTTGTTCTGTCTGTCTGTCTGTCTGTCTGTCTGTCTGTCTGTCTGTCTGTCTGTATGTCTGTCTGTACGTTTGTCTGTTTGTCCACTCTTAACGGCTTCAGGTACTCGAACGGCCGACCTCATCTGCAGCGCCCGTCAATGTTGCTAAACAATCAGCGTTCATACGTGTGCAATTGTCAATTAAAAAGCAATTATCGCGCATATCAGAGGCACCATAACAACACGTATATATTCTGCATGTTTGTCTTTTACTAGAAAAAGGCATAAATAAGTAATTCTAAGGACCGTAGCGCTTATCACACTTCGCTGACCATGCAACGCTTGCACGAAGAAGCGAGTGTTTCCAACGCTTTGATAAGACGAGAAGGTGGTGGCGCCTACCCGTCGTCTTGCGTTCTACACCTTATCACCTCTGAGACGGGCGCGCACAGCCGTCTCAGAGCCACGCGTTTTGTTTTCTAAGAAAACTACCAGATGCCGTTCATGTCTCACGTGTGGGTGTGACTGAATTGATGCGTTCGTTCGCCTCCGCTGCGCGCTCGAGGCACTCAAACGCAGCGCCTCCAGAATACCACTCACCGATTTTTTTGCGCAGAACATCAAATAAATGTCTTGTTCACTCTCTCCACACGCAAGACTATCGTCTTTCAACGACATTTGCAGAAACACGCAGATACGGGGCCAACTTTTTTTCGTGGGCGCTGATATCTTGCTGGCCGGTGGCCCTTTCCTGGTCTGGCAGCCCATCTGGCTTGCGGGAAGCTCGATGTTAGCATAGCAGGCAAGCGTGCGGCTGTGAATTTGTCATACTTTCGCAGTTTTTACGCAGTGAATTTTGACTGAAGTGATGCAGGTTCTTTAGAAAATGAATCTATGAGACGTTCTAACAAGGTTCAAGTGGTTGAGGGTCAATTGTATTATTTTACAGTGCCGCGAACGAGCTCGTCTTTGTTGATGCAGTATAATAAAAGCACCGACTTAATGTTGAAGAAAGCGCAGTATTTTCAGGTCTTTCTTTTCCAGAATGAGCAACAACACTTCGAGAGCACAGTGAATACCTTTCTTGAGCTGTAGTCATCCGATTTCCTAACAAGATTTCTTTGTGCCATGCTGTCGCATCGGCTACTGCTCTAGCATGACGCCGTGCGGTGTATGTAGTGTAGTGGTTCATCTTGATTTCGTGGCACTGACGGTTTTTGTTAACTGCGCACTAACTATTGTCTAAATTGTTTCTCGATTCTGAAGGAGTGACCGTATTTCACTCGCTCGTTTGTTTTTACACGTGTGCACTTCAATACAGCTCTCACGCTGACGCTGACGTGCCTGCGTGTCCCCTTTTAATGTTTTTTATTAATAAAAAATTCGAGTGGCTTTTGGTGATTCGGTACTATGACCTGCGATAGAGAGAAAGGTTAAGTCGGGCTGTTTATCGGAGGAATGTTGTCATGGTTGGAATAGCTGTAGGCTGCGTACCTTCCGTTCATAGCCGAAATTCACAATCGGTGTCAAAGCCGTTGCGGTCCGTTCACCTGAAAAGTGCTCTGAAGATACCCGAGTACGCGAGGAAGGTACGCAGTTTTTCCTATCTAAGTCTGCAAGCCATAGAAGCCACTGCTCCTCGTCAGCAGGAAAACGATGCAACTTGAAAAGTCCACAGCCACAAAAACTCCGTGTCTGGTGATGCACATGACATATTTATTCCGACAATATTTTCCGGTGTCTGTAGTTGTTACTGCACCCAAAACCAGTGCAGTGGTTTCCTTATGTCCACTTCATGGCCGCCATATCAATGAAGAAAAACAAAATCCAAAGGTTGGTTTAATATCCGGAAATTGCTCGATAACACCACACATACCAGCTTCAACACACACCCTCCGAGCCGTCACCCGCATGCCAGAGAGCAGGAAGGCGTTGGCTGTCAGACCGGACCTCCTCACCTGATGCAAAGGTCTACAGTTTGACGCCAGGTGCAACCGGCGCGACCAGTGCCGTCAGCGTGGCCCGGTGGCAACCGACGCGAAATGCGACATGCTGCATTTCGCGCTGACGACGTTGCTCAGACAGCACTGCTTCTGCCTCTCTTTGTGACGGAGGGATGCCGTGTGTGCTCTAACGCACATGACACGCATCTCATGATTATCATGTTTTCACCAGTCACACACCTTCGTCATCCATTCACATCCCGTAATACCAAATTTGGTATATGCAAAGCTAGCGGAACAGCCGCGAGTACATCATGAGTTTGGCATGTTGTTACATGACACGCATATCATTTTTTGTTAGGGTCTGTCGCTTGTGTTCGCCATGCACTCATGTCATACCATACCATACCAGTTTCGCAACATGTCATGTGAATGACACCACCGCAAGAGCAGCAAGACCATGATATTGTCACGTCGCTCCAGGGGGTGTCGACAAGGTTTATTGACGTCTGATCAACAGGGCTGTAACCAAGCGCGTCGGTTGGGCTTGTTTGCCAGAGCGGGGGGTCCACGCGCACTTCTTTCTTCTCTGTGGTGTGAGCCTTCACCTTGGCATACGACCCACTACTAGAAGTAGGTGGCAATATTCCTCGTCAACAACAAAAAAGAAAGACCATCGTCCCGATGCTGTATAGTTATTGAAAAAAAAACAAAACAAATCAAAGTAGCTTAAACAATGAAAAAGGCACCAATAATCAAATGTTAGACGCGTTAAGTTCACCAATAATGAGGCAATTGTCGGAGCCCAAATAAAAAAAACACAGGAAAAGTGGTCTTTTAGGAACGCGCAAAATAAGGCTTCATGCGCACCACGTGAACTATGTCAGAGGTCGGTTGTTTTCGTTGTACCCATCGTGACGACGTAGCGTCCGGAACCACTTCGTAGTTTACGTCACTCACGCGGCGTATTAATTTATATGGACCGAAGTATCTGCTGAGCAACTTTGCGTAGAGGCCACGGCGTTGAACAGGGTCCAAACCCAAACTTGGTCTCCCGGACTGTCACATACGTCATTGTGACGCATATTGTAACGTCGTGCATCGACTTGTTGCTGCTGACCAATGTGTAGCCGGGCGAGCTGGCGAGTTTCCTCGGCACGCTCTGCAAATTCTTCTGCGTCAGTTGTCAATTGATCGGGGCCTTCATAAGGAAGCATCGCATCCAGCATCGTCTGAACTTCGCGGCCGTAGAGAAGGCGGAGCGGTGTAAATCGTGTTGTTTCTTGAACGGTGGTGTTATGAGCGAACGTCACATAAGGCAAAATGCGATCCCATGTTTTGTGTTGGATGTTGATGTACATGGAGATCATGTTTGTGACTGTCTTATTTAGTCGCTCGGTTAAGCCGTTGCTCTGCGGATGGTAAGCAGTCGTCGTTCGATTCCTAGTGTTACTTAGTCGAAAAACTTCATCAATAAGCTGTGCAGTGAACGCTGTTTCTCTGTCGGTTATCACTGTAGATGGAGCACCGTGGCGCAGAACAATGTGGCACATGAATAACTGTGCTACCTCAGAAGCCGTGGCTCGTGGTATCGCCTGTGCCTCAGCATAGCGGGTCAAATAGTCAGTTGCAACAGTGACCCATTTGTTGCCGTCGGACGATAAAGGAAATGGGCCGAGAATGTCCATGCCGACTTGGTCAAATGGCTTGTTGGGTGGATCAATTGGCTGAAATAATCCAGCCGGCTTGCTTGGTGACGACGTTCGACGCTGGCATTCACGACAGCTTTTAACGTACTGCTTCACGCTTGCCGAAAGTCCGGGCCAGTAGTACGCCTCACTTACTCTGGCGAACGTTCGCGAGTAACCTAGATGACCAGATGTGGGCTCGTCATGACACGCGGAGAGGACTTCGTCCCGCATGTCCTTCGGAACGACGAGGAGGTAAGCGCGGCTCGTAGAACGGGCGTTTTTTTGTACAGGACATTATCTCGGAGGCAGAAAGACGTCACGACGTGAGATAGATGGCGAGGTATAACGGCTCTATGACCCTCCAGATAGTCGATGAGCAGTCGAATCTCTTCATCCTCTCGCTGGCGTCTGCTCAAGTCAGATGAGCTAAGGGCGCCCAGGAAACCGTCATCGTCCTCTTTTTCTTGATTGACTAAACGTATGGGTGCACGCGACAGCGTATCAGCGTCTACATGCTTCCGTCCAGACTTATATACGATGGTAACATCAAATTGCTGTAGACGCAAGCTCCATCGGGCCAGTCGTCCAGAGGGATCACGAATGTTTACCAACCAGCAGAGGGCATGGTGGTCCGTCACCACTTTAAATGGACGACCATAGAGGTACGGGCGAAACTTGGTGATCGCCCACACTACTGTGAGACACTCTTTCTCTGTGGTCGTGTAATTCACCTCGGTACGGGACAGTGAGTGGCTGGCATAGGCTATGACTCGTTCTTTGCCGTGTTGATGCTGGACGAGCACTGCGCCGAGGCCGATGTTACTGGCATCAGTGTGCCCCTCTGTGTCAGCATCATCGTCAAAATGCGCAAGAACAGGGGCTGACTGCATTCGCTGTCGTAGCTCGGCAAAAGCAGCCTGTTGTTCGGTAGCCCATACAAACGGTGTGTCGTCGCGTGTAAGGCGAGTCAAGGGTTCCGCTATCTTCGAAAACCCTTTAATAAATAGTCGATAGTAGGCGCACAAGCCCAGAAAGCACCGAACAGTCTTTTTGCATGTAGGATGTGGAAACGCGGCTACAGCGGCAAGTTTGTCGGGTTCGGGTCGGACTCCTTTCGCGTTGACTACATGGCCAAGGAATTTGAGCTCTTCATAACCAAAGTGACACTTCTGTGGTTTGAGTGTAAGATCTGCTGATTGAATAGCCTGCAGCACACTCTTGACGCGGTGAAGAAGTTACTGGAAGGTTTCAGAAAAAACGACAGCATCATCAAGGTATACGAGACAAGTTTGCTACTTCAGACCAGTGAGCACGGTGTCCATCATTCGCTGGAAGGTTGCGGGAGCTGAGCACAAACCAAAAGGAAGGACTTAAAATTCATACAGGCCATCAGGCGTAACAAAGGCCGTTTTCTCGTGGTCCCGCTCGTCAACCTCAATGGCCAGTACCCGCTTTTTAAATCCAAAGAAAAAAAAAGTGGGCGCGGCGTAATCTGTTTAACGAGTCGTCGATGCGTGGCAGCGGGTACACGTCCTTTTTAGTCACGCTGTTCAGCTTCCGGTAATCGACGCAAAAACGTAGCGTTCCGTCTTTCTTCTTGACTAGGACGACCGGAGAGGACCACGCACTGTTGGAAGGCTCGATGATGTCGTCGTCAAGCATTTCTCGAACTTGCGTACGAATGGCTTCTCGTTCCTTCGCTGACACATGGTAAGGCTGTTGGTGTACTGGGCGGGCGTCGTCGTAAGTGATGATTCTGTGCCTAGTGATCGAAGTCTGGCACACCTTAGAGGAAGCAGCGAAGCATGACTTGAATTCAAGCAAGAGTTTTCGCAGTGCTGTCTGGTTTTCTGGTGTGAGGTTGGAATTAATATTGATATTGTTTAGACACGTATCGGTCGGCCTTCCACTGCGTCCGACGAGAAGCAGATGGGAACGGTTCCTAATTCATCTGCAAACGCTAACGAAGTGCCATGGAAAAGGTGTCGGTGTTCGTTGCTGAAATTTGTAACGAGCAGTTGAGATCGGCCATCACGTAGCTGTATGATACTCCTAGCCACACAAACACCTTGAGTCAGCAGGTGTTCAAAATTACTTTCTGCAATCGCTTCACCATTTCGCAATTCACAGCATGAGACTACGACAATAACACTGGCTCTTGGAGGAAGCGTTATACTTTCAGCAGAAACACGAAGAACGTCGGCACGTTGTTGGTCGTCCTGCTTGTCGATTGCTCGGTCAGCTGAGAAGGTGATGCGATTCTCTTGAAGGTCAATGACAGCTCCATACTCTTGCAGGAAGTCAACACCAAGAATAACGTCGCGTGAACATTCACGGAGCACAAGGAAACTTGTTACAAAAGTATAACCGCAGACCCGAACTCTACTCGTGCAGGTTCCAAGCGGAGAGACGGTGTGGCGACCAGCCGTTCGAATCATGGAGCCATGCCAGGGCGTGATTACCTTGTCTCGTAGTCTGGTCATTTCTCCCGCTTAGTATCGAATAGTCAGCCCCGGCATCAACTAAAGCACCTACTGCATAGCCGTCTATCAGCACTGGTATATCCAGAGAAAGCCGCACATATCGTTCAGTCGAATCTACACCCTTAACTGTTAGAGTCGATTGGAGGTTTTCAGCACGTCGACTGCCAGCGACCTCGCCTCCAAGGGTCGCTTGCGTTAGTTTTATTGGCGGGGACTAAGGGACCGTGCGCCAGCATGACGCTGTGGCGAAGATGAAAAGCACCTCGGCGACGGTGAGCGCGGCTGCCGTCCAGAAGGCGGTGGCACGCGCTGTTGAGCAGGTAGTCCTCAAAGTCCCGGGGTCGCTGGCCATACCGAGGAGGCGCTGAATATACTGAAAAGCCGCGCAGCCCGAGGCGCCGGTATGGACACTGGCGGTACAAATGGTCCGCTTCACCGCAGTGGAAGCACAAAGGTCGGTGATCAGGAGTGCGCCAAAAATCAGATTTCCGCGGTGAAGCACGTCTGTCGTCAAGTTAGTGTGCTGGTTGTTCCGCAAGATGCACAGGGCTGGCGTAACCGGGGGGTGGGGGTGTGCGTGTGTTCTCGTAGTACCGTAGAGGCTGCGCCGACTGAAGTGAAACCGTAGGAGGTGCCTGAACAAACAGCGGGGAAGAGGAAGCTGGGCGCTTCAAGGCTTCCACATAGGTCGCACGGTGGTAGTCAGCCGGGGTGGGTGTGGCGTTATGCAGACTCACAGGGTCACGAAGGGCATGATGCAACTCGTCCTTGACGATGCTTGCAATGGAACTCACCGTAGCTAGTGGTGGTGGGGCAGCCTTTTGCAGCTCCTCGCGTACTATAGAGCGGATAAGGTCGCACAGACACTCGGTGTTGCTCCCAAAAGTCGTGAGAACTTGAGCAGTGGACGTGTTCACTTGCCGCTCATACAGGGTGGATCGATGTGAAGCATCTTTTCCATCGTGACGGCTTCGGACAGAAACTCGGCGACCGTGTTCGGAGGGCTCCGTACAAGGCCAGCGAAAAGCTGCTCCTTGACTCCCCGCATCAGGTGACGCAACTTCTTTTCTTCTGTCATACTCGGATCAGCCCGTCGGAACAGGTGCGTCATATCTTCCACATAGGTCATGACAGTTTCATTGGGCATCTAGGATGCGGGCCTGGATCGCTCGCTCCGCTCGTTCGTGGCGATCAGCACTTCTGTAAGTATCCAACATCCAGCGGCAGGAATTCGGGCCACGATGTCATCCGTTCCTCGTGATGCATGTACCAGGTACGTGCTCCATCCTCCAAATAGAAGTACACACGCCGTAGTTGGGCCGCGTCGTTCCAGTCGTTCGAAGCAGCCACGCGTTCGAAGTCGACCAACCATTCCTTCGACGTCTTCGAGCTCGGTGCTATGAAACGGTGTCGGAACCTGTGGACTTTCGAGGGTGTATCGAGTCACCGGGAGGTTTCCCGTACCTGTTAAAGTGGTTTGAACGGACGTGCTCATCATACTGGTGTGAACTGTAGGGTCAGCTTCGGGTCGCAATCCCCTGATCCTGTGGCTTGTCCGATGAACGGGAGTGTTGAATCGCACTGGGCTTGTGGTACCGCTTCCAGGAAGGGTCTGAAACATCCGGGAAGGGCTACCCAGCACCTCCACCAATTGTCACCTCGCTCCAGGGCGTGTCGACAAGGTTTATTGACGTCTGAGCAACAGGGCTCTAACCAAGCGCGTCGGTTGAGCTTGTTTGCCAGAGAGGGGGGGGGGGGGTCCACGTGCACTTTTTTCTTCTCTGTGGTGTGAGCCTTCACTTTGGCATACGACCCACTACTAGAAGTAGGTGGCAATATGTCATGTCATAATTTTCATGTTATGACTGGTCACTTATCTTCGTGATACAGTCGTGTTACATCATACCAATTTTGGAATCGAGACCATTATCCAAACGGCCAGGAGAGCTAAAAGTCGTAAGTGGCTAGATAGATAGATAGATGGATAGATAGATAGATAGATAGATAGATAGTCAGTCATTAGTACAGTCATTGGTGCAAAAAGCTTCACTTAGAAGGAAGCACAGGGTGTAGCACTGAGGAGGGGGAGGGGGGGCAATGACCCCTCTTCTGCTGTACACATGGCTACGACTTCCACTGATTGATCAATGAGTGAAAACCTACGCGTTGCTCTTGGGAAAGAACACTCGTGAATGCCAAAGCCAGCTCATGCAATTGCGATTGTAAGCACTTTCGTGTTGGAAATATTTCCCTGTCGTGTATATATTTCTGCTACGTCTGCGGCCCATATTACCGATTACCTCTAAAATGCACAACTCAATTGCGCATGCATGCCAGTACAAAAACGGCAACTGGCTCACGCACAAAACTCTTGCCACTTATTATTACCGAGGTCTTGCGAGCCACCAACTAGCTCGCACCCAGTTCCCTGCAGGTTCTTTTTCATTCGTTGCATTATTACTTTCTCCAGCTTTGGCGTCACAACTGAACAACTGCTCCGATGGGCGAGTAAGAAAGGATCCTAACGGTACTTACGATCATGACGTTCAGGACATAATAGCCCTTTCTGGACATGAAGCTCGCCGTGTCAGACAGTCTGAATCCCTCGGGCTTGCGAATGGGGACCAACGTGCCATCGTCACACGCCAGCACACCTGGGGATGCACCTGTGTAGCACAAACTACGCCTTTGCCTCATCCTTAGCAGCTGTTGTCACTGGGAAGTCCACCAGCCTTTTCCTAGCAGCCACGGTGATGATGGCCTACGTCACCTCGTGGATAGTGTTGCTCACGGCCGGCTGAGTCTTGCCGATGTGCTCCTCGCGACCGACGCTCCTGCAGATGCAACCAATGGCGAAAAATTGCAGCGCACACAACACTTTCCTTTCTGTGGAAAGGCGACTGGCTCGCTGGCATCCGATGATAGGGACAAGTTCGTCACACAAGCTACGCACTGTTCGTTCGGACAGACGAGAACATTGCCGGAACTCTCTTCAGTGAACTTTTCAAATGCATCTTTAACCTCGCTTCGTCGTCTCTGCTTGGCTGCAGCTGCCGCACAGGTGAGACGAAAAACCGTGGCATTGGGAAACCCCATTGTCGAATTGGCCGGATGCTGAAAAGTCCCGAAGACTTACATTTCAATCCAATCCATGCCACCTAGCAGCCATTTCAATCCATCCGGTTCCTTTCGGTAGAGTGTACTAGAACTTCTAGTACACTGTACTTTCGGACGTTCTGTCCGATTGTCCCTTCGCTTTCATCCGAAAACCGGAAAAAACAGTCACGTGACACGTCGGACCACGTCACATAGAACGTCACAGCATTCGTCACGGCTCGAATGGGCCGATCGCGTGCGGCTCAATGAAACAGACTGCCTCTGTTTAGATTTGGAATTAGTATATAATTGCACCACAGCTCTACCTAGACAGCACCGCGTCTGCCTCTCTTCGTGATGGAGGGACGCCGGGCGCGCTCAGAGGCGCATACGTCAAGCAACACAATGTTGCGCGTGCCTGCAAGTATACGGCAGGTAGATCAGCGCCTGGCGTGGCATCGCCAGCGTGACGTGACGAAACAAACGCCGACGCGCACTCGCGCCGGGTCACGTCGAACTGTATTGGCGACTGGAATGTGGCATGTAGTCATGTTACATGACACTCATCTCATGATTATCATGTTTGCACCAGTAACATTACCTTCGTCATCCATTCACGTGACGTAATACAAAATTTGCCATATGTTACTTTGTGATTGTTTACTCTTAATTTGTTGGGAAAAGTCAGAGTAAACCTGTTAGATACGCCTTATATGAAATGCACATTCAACGAAGGCGTGGTTGCATTCTCCGCACAAGATGGTACAACAAGGGCTGATAGCAGTTTAATAACGATGCTGCCCAGCGCAGCCATGCCCTGGTGTGACCTCTTTTCTCCCTAATCCCAAGGGCTGTCGGGAGCCATTCCTTGAATGAAACACGTTTCTCGTATTTGATTCATACAGTATGAATCCGATTGATGGCACCCCGCTTAAAAAAGTTTCCGCTACTCGCTCAGCGTGAATTAGGTACGCAAATTGCTTGCTTCTTGAGTGCTTACTTTTGCAGTGCATTCAACTTGATAAAACAATATGTTGCCTTTGCCAAATGGTTTTGTGAACCATCCAGTAGTAAATGTCATGGCCAAGCTATATGTATGCGCTGATATCCTAGCCTATCAATTTCAAAAATGTAATAGATATATACTGCCCATCCCAGGTAAGACTAATTTTATTGCCATAGCATTGATATATAGACAACCCAATTAGCCGTACTTTTCTGGTTGCCGTCATCGTGAGGCTCCGAATAAAGTCTAAATCAATAAGATGTATCGCCTCGCGTCATTGGTTCTGTGCGAGAGCGCTGCTCAAGCGGAACGTGCCGGTCGCGATTATTACTTGATAAAGGGAGGGGGAGAAGTACCAATGTGATTTGGTTAGTAAAAATGTGCGGAAAATATCGCCACGTTGCATGAGCATTGTATAATCCCGCCCTTCTCTCTCTCTCACACACACACACACACACACACACACGCACACACGCACGCACACACACGCACACACGCGCACACACGCGCACACACGCACACACACGCACACGCACACACACACACACGCATACACACGCACACGCACACACACACACACACACGCACACGCACACGCACACACACGCACACGCACGCACACGCGCACACACACATGCACACGCACACACACGCACACATGCGCACGCACGCACGCACGCACGCACACACACACACACACACACACACACACACACACACACACACACACACACACACACACACACACACAAATGGATCGGTGAATTCGGAAGGCCCCTAGAACGTACCGAAACGCACTCCTATACTGAGTTTTGCATAACTGATTTCAGCTCCCTAAGCACAAAGTACCAACAATTGCCACACGCGTCTTGGCAGTGAACCACCTTTTATTTGAACCATTGATTTGTACTAGTTGTGCGTACTGAAGACGCCTAGCTGGTTATGACCATTGTACAGGGGACACCCAGGGCGACACTTCTCACTTCTCCTTCGGTAGCTCAGTGCACACAAGTCAAACAAGTTATGACGCAAACATCGTCGTGTTTGAATTAAACGCGTGAATAGAGAAAATTAGCTATAGACTGTATACATACATAAATAAGTATTATTGCATAAATTGCGCTAGAAGACTTGACGGTGGGTAGTTGGGTTCTTCGTATACAGTGCGACTGCCAAAACAACGATCGTCTTCTATCGTGGGCAGTCCCTTTTGGTGAACACGAAGCGATCCTCAACCGACCCTACCGGATTTCATCGACCCATTGTTGAACGCCGTCCTCGGTACCCGAGTGATTACGTTCTTCGAGATGACGATGGTGCTGTTTATCAGGTAGCGCACATACGTCGTGAGCATCAGAAAGGCGCACACCGCCACCAGGAGGAAGAAGATCCAGGACAAGTTAGGCGGCTTCTTCGAGGGCGTCGAATTGTCGACGGGGGAACGAAGCTGGCCGGGCTCCCATATCCAAGTCTCGACGCTCGTAGTGCGCTCCGTAGCCCCTGGTCGCTTCGAGAGCTCGCATTCGCCATCATGGGAGCTCGTCGACTCGGAGCGAAAACTAGCCTCACAGTGAATGCTACCGCTTCCAGGAATGACGTCGTTGACGCCGGTTTCTCCGACCGTATCGAGTTGGAAGAATTTCTCTGCTGGGAATAGTTCATCGAGGGGAGGTGTAGAGTCTTTCGCCCCGCTAGTGTCAAGTGTGGTCGTTAATGTCGTGCTGTGCGCAGAAGCAGACATGGTTACTTTGATTAGTGCTAGTGCATTTGTAGCTAGAAGCTTTGGTGCGTTCGGATCCGCATTCCGGAAACTTGGCAAAAGGTCAAGTAGATCGAGAGATCCAGGGTGTGGATGAGGAGTACCTATCCCCTCGAATAGTGCCTGTCGTTGGTGCACTGTTAGGGCTTGACGTCCCGCACTGGACTTTCTTCGGGGCAGGTACACGTTTATATTTCTGGAAGTGCTCTCAGTGTGATGATGATGATTCCCAGAGGAATCACATCATGGGCGATCAGCCACGAAACTAGCTTGAGAGCGAGATGGACAGCGGGAACTGATGACGTAAATGCATGGCTCACTTCCGCGCTGAGAGATTGGCCAAGACACGAGTATGTAGATAGAAGGGATCACATATTACTTGTAAATCTAATGAATGATAAAATGGTTAGAAGAAATTAAATTTTACTAATTGAGAGATTTGCAATGAAGACCATGTTGATTCGATTAAGAATATTTCTACAGCAGGACAGATATACTGGTGACTATCACCTAAATAGGAGGCTCCTAAGAAGCGGGAACTGCAATTAATCCACTCTGCACGTGACGTCTTCGATAAACAAATTTTAGATGATGACGATAATGATGATAATGATCTTACAGAAATGTGAATGTCCACTCGCTGAGAACAACTAACCAAGATTAGGATGTGTATGAACATGATTTCATAAATCTCGGTATATTCTAAAACATCTCGACCCAAGCAGTGGGAGATCTGACTTGCTAGCAAGGATAGACAAAGTCAGCTACCTTTGCTCGACAAAGCCCGGCGAATCGAAAGAGCCAGTGGAGCCCTGGACAGAGGATCCCACCCACTTGCCCAGAAAACTTTTTAAGAAATAAAAAGAAAGTTTTCATCATCATCTATAACCTTCGAAATCAATGATCTATAATGAATTTTGCAGTCAGTTTTCGTTTCGTCTTTTTTGATTTCATTTCACTTCATATTCAATTCCAACATGATGGCAATCATTCGCCAGAAATTTTATTCCCTTTTTTTAATAAAGTTGTCGCTCTCCCTACGCATCTGCAGGAAGTGAATGGTGAGTGGGCGAAGCGGGCTCCATAGGTCAATAATGCCAACGTTGAGGTTGCCGATTAGTATACATAAAGGGATTGTGCTTGGGGGTGTCTGTATGGTTCTGTCACAATTATGATTGATGTTAGTGTATTGTTAAACTTTTTTGTGTCTCACACAAGTTATTCGAGGGTCGCCTCATTTATTGTAAATTGAGTGACATAAAATGACAAAGGGTCGACGAGAAAACTTGGTCCTAAGGTGTACATTTAATGTCTATGCTGTAGTCACTCATTATTATAAATGGTTTGTGCTTGTAGGTGTTGGCATTGCTCCGCCCGTCAAGATCATAATTTTCGCCTATTGTAAAACTGTTTCATTCACCTACACACGTATCTTTTGACTATAGCTACAGTTTTATG
Source organism: Rhipicephalus microplus (assembly GCF_013339725.1). NCBI lineage: Eukaryota > Metazoa > Arthropoda > Arachnida > Ixodida > Ixodidae > Rhipicephalus > Rhipicephalus microplus. The sequence goes on along the minus strand of NC_051168.1, from coordinate 111,981,042 downwards.
TATATGACAGTGGTCAGTAAGCATCGATGACCAAGCTAGGTTCTAAGGTTCATAATGTCAACGTTAAAGTTGCCGACAAGGAGCTTGTGCTTCTAGAGGCGTGCTTTATATTACTATGTCACAAATGTGATTGATTTTAGTTTTTCAACCTTTTTCTCTGTACTAAGTCCGCGAATTTCTCCGTGGAGAACACGGACATGGAGTGACAAGCCCAAGGCATAAAGTGCTTTGCCCCTAAAATTTCCCTAAAGCCGAACGGGTGAGCTGACGTCCCAACATACCTGCGGCAGCGTTCTATAGAAGGGGCTCCCAAAAAAAGCTTGTCCAGACATAATATTACAACCTAGTGTCCCGTATACACTGTGTTTCAAATGGTCATCACTCCCACTAATGAATTTACGTGTTAGAAAAAAGAACAGCGATCGACAATTTTATCTACACTTCACATTTTAGGCTCAATGCTGAGATTACCAGACGAGCGTTGAGCCGATAAATAATTAGGGCAAGCAAGCATTTATATAAATGGGAAAGTAGTTTCTTCACTTATTTCCGGTCGCGATGAACTTAAATTTTCCGGACCATGGGATAAGAGCTATTGATATTCTTCCAAACTAGCTATAAGCTACATTGAAAAAAATGAACTTTGAATGTTTGTTTGCACGTGTTCTCAATTTGGCGATAGTTATGCGCCATACACGATTCATTGCAGAGTTAGTTAGTTACCGAACAAATAACAAAAAATAGTGCGGGCTAAGCAGGCGAGGACGAGACGGACGAGAGAATTGTCCTCCATCTATTCACCAATACGTTAATGTGCCCGGACGCGCTTAAGATTTTGACTGTTCTTTTTTCGGCCTCTGCAAGCAGTACTGCGTGGAGGTGGCTGACACCTACCACGTGGTATAGACATGCCAGCTCGATCCTTTACTATTAAATTCCAATCCTAAGAGTGAGGACTGCAAGGCAACCCTTCTCTGCTGCCAGAACCTTCCGGCCCAACAAGTCATGATCCGGCATGCCAGGACAGCGGCCAAGACCAATGAGGTCCACGAGTAGGCTCTCCACCTTTTACTGTAAGAAAGCTGACCCACTAGCAACTGGTTACCCTTGAAACCTCTCCTGTTTTAATGAATGTTTACCAGCTCTACCAGGTGAGATACAAAACACGCGTATGCGTATTAATAATGATGATATTCTTCTCACGTGGCTCCTCCCCACGCTAGGAGACGGACCAAGAATTGTGCACGTGAAATCTTTCGCGCAACTTTGTCCTCGTCTGGGTAGCACCGTACTATTCGTCATCAATTATAAGACCCCACTATGGGCCAATTTGGCGAGACTGTTTCTATCGAATTCAAAAATAAGGATATATGACCAGGCTCCGAAACCTACCTAACGTGAAGCTACATGTAAGCAAATAATAATCGGAGAATTTTAGCAGACCTCGGATTCCTGCGGGGGGACGGGGGTAATGATGTTATACAGCTACTATTGAAAATCGAGCGAGTTGGTTTGTCGTGATTGAACTGGTATATATTACAGAACAAAATGACCACGTGAACCAGCCGAGTGCTCTGCCCTGTTGTGTTGGTCTGCTCGGCCTTTTCTTCCGGCCCATAATGCACTATACCAGTGCAAGTACGATGTACAGCTATGCGTGGCACTGCGGTTCCAGACAATAGGAATCCTGCGGCCGCTGTCTTGCAGGTCGGGACATATGCATGCTTCCACAGCATCTATCCCTAAATTCAGACGACAGAGTCGCGCGCTTTACTCAAGGGTTGCCAAATTAGAATCCCTGCTCTGGTGGTGCCCCGAATTACGGGCTGACGACGATGCTACAGTCCAATGGACTCGCAACGTTGTGGAGGGGGCCCACCTGTCCTGACGTGGAGCTGTCCGCTGCATGCTGACTGACACCCACGAATCACCTAAAAAGATTCTCAATTCAATTTCATTCCGATTCTGGCATAAAAATTCTGAATGCAACTATGGCTACCTTGCTCGCCTGCAGGGAAGAAAAGGAGACCCAAGTGACACTTCTCGACCAGGTCCGAAATGCTTCTGGGGCCAGTGGATCCTTAAACTAGCCGCTGCACCCACATGCTTCTCGCAACTTCTCTCAATAAATGTTTAAAATTTTGTATAAACTTGAGGAGCTGCTGTTGGAAACTTATTTACCAACATTGTGTGACGTGAAATGATAAAAGTTGTTGAGATGCACCATGCAGTTCGACGCTCAGGGAATAAGAATTTCCGTCATGATGACCCCGGAAGTTGTGCAATACATGTACTGGTACGTTTTTGTTCCATTCCCATAACGGCACGTGCAAAGCAACACACGGAAGTAGGTGAGCCGCAGTCGAACGCCTAAAGTTACATAAAAAATCTAAACTTTCATTCCTGCTGACTGAGTATAACTTGCGGTAGGCGCAGATGTGCATATATTGGGTTAAGTGGGTAGCAGAGAGCTCAGATTTCCCTGTACCCGTATTATGGTTTAGCAAATACAATAGGCAGAACTGTAATCGCAGAAAAAGTAAGCAATTCAGTAATCGCAGAAAAAAGCATAGGGAGAACCACAGAGTGTTTTAGCTACACGAGTTTATATTATTGACGGGATCAAGAAAATTTTCCAATATGATGAACGTAAGACTAGTTGTGCGATTGTAGAAGTGAACTAATGCAGTAGACCACCTGAGTACGCTCAACCAAACAAGACTAAAAATATAACTCAATAAAAAATAATTTCTAGGCAGCGATAGAACATTCCTGGATACTGCAATCATTTGTAACTGTTTTTTATCAGTGTTACACTCTGGCTGTGCCTTATTTAGCTTCGATAAAACAAAATGCCGATGAATCACTCTGATGTCAAGATGATACCGCATTGCGCGCAATGCATTTATGAACCAGGTGTTGAGGCTGCACCCCGACGCAACGCAGCGATTGCGTATCCGACGTATACCGTCAGGTCTCTGTGAAACTAGACGAGCTTCTTGACGGTGCCGAGCAGGAGAACGACGTCGGGTCTTCTCTTGAGCATCAGCAGCATGAAGGGCCGGTCGACCACGAACTGTGAAGCGGAGCGGGACGGCTCGTCGAGAGCGGTGCTGGTGTTCCTGCCGCTAGAAGAGTCGGCTGTCGGGGAGGAAGGAGACGAAGGAGACAGCGCCCCTTCCGGCGTAGTACTGGTGGGACAACTGGCGGACACCGATGGTGGAGTGACCGTCCCCCTGACAACGCCGCGACTTATTGGAGGAGGTGAGACATCGTTGTCTGAGTCCACGGCGCCTTTCCGGTTGGCATGCAGAACGGCCACGTGACGGGCGCCCGAGAGGTGAGCGCTTTCCGCCTTGCTCAGGTACCTGAGTGTGAAACAGAGGACGCACGAGAAGCCCTGCTAGAGTGCTGGAAATGACGGTATATGCATATTCTAGACACTATATAGGCTTGCGTTGGCTGATGTTGATCGAGGCGTCGGCTCAAAGGCGGATACGACTGCGTAAATAAACTTTCGCCAAAACAAAGATGCTGCGTGCTCATCTCTCCCGCACATATTAGATTCTAAAATGAGAGCCAACTAACCTTGTTGGGACCACCAAACTGCGAAAGAAACAGATGTAAAAGTGTCAGAGAGAAGACTGGCTTCGTCGCACTGCCTGCCAATTTTACGAGCCGTTTGTTACTTCTTACCCGTCGTAAAATTCAACATCGAGGCAGAATTTCCAGTGCCAAATAAAACAAGTTTCTATGCAATGGCACAAAATTAGTAGCTCAATACGCAATCCTTTATAAAAAATTAACCGTCTTGACGCAAGGAACGCTTTGCAACTAGACGCGTCTTCTGGCGTGCCTGGGCTCCACTGGATAGACGATACAAATCCGAGTCAAGATCGAAGCTCACATATACCGCCATTCCTGGCGTCCAGCAGCTCACTAGCACCAGACTCCCCTCTTGGTAATTTTGTGAGAAACTCTATGGAAGCTGCTTTGCGCTTTTCATGGACGTGTCAAATGACGTCAAATGGCCGTTAGTTTTCCCGGCGAACGTTTCCTGATTTCATACTTAAAAGGAGACCCGTCAAAGAACTCACTCAGTTCCTTCTAAGAGTGCCACGGGTAGACCAAGGAAATTGAAAACACCAGAAAAGTAGCGTGAAAACTATAGTTAACCCAAAGGAACGAATTTGGCTTGCTGAAAAAAGGACGTGAAGCCAATCATGACTACTACGGTGACCACAAAGCGGTTATCACTTTTATTACTATAAAGTAAAAATAAAACAAACCTATCCCCACCTCCACCTCCAATCAGTATTGTTTTATACAGCTTCGTTGGACACTAACTTCAGCAGGGGGGAATGGTGGTCACTTTGTAACACGAAAAGTGTTTTATGCTGGGATACACCAAAGCTTTACTGTTTCGGTCACGATTATGACATTGTGAAATGAACACGAGTGAAGGACAAAGAAAACCGGCCCCGTATCTGCATGTTAATCTGAAAATGTCGTCGAATTGTGTGGAGACAGTGAGGAAAACATTTATTTGATGTTCTGTGCAAGAAATAGGTAAATGGTATTCTGGAGGCACTGCGTTAGAGTGCCTCGATCGTGCAGCGGAGGTGGACGAGCGCATCAAGTCATGTCACACGTGAGACATGAGCGCTATCTGGCAGTTATTTTGGAAAACGAAGCGCGCGGTGTGCGCGCCCGTATCCAAGGTGATAAGGAGTAGAACGCAAGGCGACGGGTAGGTGCCACCACCATGTCTACGTAGCAAAGCGTCGAAAACACTTGCCTTTTCGTGCAAGCGTTACACTGTCAGCACAGCGTGATATACGCGATGGTCCTTTGAATTACTTATGTATACCTTTTTTAGTAAAAGACGCACACACAGAATATACACGTGTTGTTATGGTGCCTCATATATCCGCAATAGTTGCTTTTTAACAGACGATCGCACAAGTATGAACGCTGAATCCTGAACAACATTGGTGGGTGCTGTGAACGGCGTCAGCCATTCGGGGTACCGTCTAGTATCTTTGGTGCCTTTAGGGTATCGCTAACGGTGGACAAACAAACAGACCAAAATTTTTGCGTCCAAGCTCCCCAAGGAAGACTATCATCTTTAAAAAAAGATAAACATTTTCGTATTTTGGTATAGAACCCATGCCCCAAACGTCGCTCTGCAGCGCGCAGCCCTACAGAACTCGACTGCAGAGCAGACTTTCTTCGCACTAACGGCGAGCTCTCGGCGAGTAAAATCCAGCAGTTGCCATAGCCAAACTTGGGGAAAGGTTTGAGCAGGTCCGTGTCAATTTGTTGAAAAAGGTTGCGTTCGAGGGGCAACGGGCTTCAGAAAAGCAGCTGGTGCTTTACGACGCTGGCATTCGTGACACGTTTTGGAAGTATTACGTAAATAATGCTTCACGTCCCGATTGAGCTTAGGCCAGTGTTGAGCCGTACTCTCTGTTCGGTCACCGAGACAAAGTACCGCCCCTGCACCACAGTGGAGTAATGCGCACCTGAGGTTCGCCTCGTCTGTGAAGAGCACGCCCAGACCCATGTCCTTGAGCACGGGCCCAAGGTCGGTGACGCTCTTGAGCTTGAGCCTGGGCAAGTAGACGGTCATGTTGTGCCGCTCCTCTAGTCGTGCCACGCAGTGAAGCAAGCGGGCGGCCATGACGCGCTTCTCCAGCGCCGCCAGACCGTCGAGGCGTTGCGGCAGCAGTATCACCAACGACACGTCGCGGTTTTCGTACGGCAGCTCCAACACCGTCACCTGCGGCACGGGGAAGTTTTCAGAGGTTCAAAAGATTGTAAGTAAGGCTAGTTGGCATAACTAAATGTTAATAAACAGCGCAAAAACAAGACAGACAAAATAGAAGAATAACACAGCGCTAGTGCCATCTTGTCTTTTTTTTTGCCTCACGTTTTTCGCGCCCACATATTACTATGCCTTTATAGGTCTCACAAAAAGTCTGTGAAGAAGATAGAAATAGTAACGAAGGGGCTGACTGAAAAGCCATATATCTCAAATAGTTCGCCCATTGATCAGGCTTCACTCAGAGATAGGATATTCGCGCTGTCGGTGTGCAATACAGACATAGGCGAGCACACAGGAAGGGCGGAATTGCGTTTTTTTCTGAGCACAGCTTGCCTTGCACGGCGACTTAGACAAAGAAGGGAGACACGGATAGATACAGACAGGAGATACGTGCCTCATCTGTTGATCTAAGTCACGCTACATTCATCCGAGGGCATATCAACTAGTTTAAGGGAAGGTATTATTGGAAGTATGTACAACTACCTCAGAAGGAAACAGCCCTTCGAGATAGGTAGCAGTACACTCGAAGTTGTGAAAAAGTACATCTACTTAGGGCAGGTAGTAACCGCCGAGATAAACCATGAGATTGAAGGAACTAGAATAATAGGAACGGGGTGGAGCACATTTGGCAAGCACTCTCAAATCATGAATGTTAATGTGCCACTAACCGTGAAGAGAAAGGTATATAACATCTGCATATTGCCGGTACTTACCTGCGTAGTAGAAACGTGAAGGCTTATAAAGCGTGTTCAGCTTAAATTAAGGATGACGCAGCGAGCGATGGAAAGAGAAGTGATAGGTGTAACCTTAAGAGACAAAAAGAGGACAGTGTGGATCAGGGAACAAACCGGGTTAAGAATATCTTGTGAAATCAAGAAAAATAATTGGACAGGGCCGAGCATGTAGCGTGTAGGCAGCATATACGCTGGTCATTAGGGATAGCTGACTGAATTCCCAGAGAGGGCAAACGCATAAACGAGAGACAAAGTTACAAGGGCCGACGAGATTAAAATGTTCGCAGGTATCAACAGTACTAAAAGTTGGGCGAGTTGGTACTCATCCATGACTTCTTTGCGCAAACACATACACGGACACAAGGAAAAGAGGCAAACAACACGGGCGCAATCTCACAACTGGTTTATTTTGAACAACGAACTGTACTTATATCTTCACGTAGCCCAAACGCCCCCCCATCCGTGAATCCAGGCACAAACGAGATAACCTAAAGAAAGCTTGTTCAGCGCTACGTCATGATAAGAACCACAAAACAAATGTGTTAGCCAAGCTTCCGTCACCATGTCCGATAAAGAATTTGACTTTTTGAAAGGCACGTGCAACAATCCGTCTGCAGATGCGTGATCTCTTCAATTTGTGTTGTTTTGTGGTTCTTATCATGACGTAGCGCTGAACAAGCTTTCTTTAGGTTATCTCGTTTGTGCCTGGATTCACCGATGGGGGGGGGGCGTTTGGGCTACGTGAAGATATAAGTACAGTTCGTTGTTCAAAATTAACCAGTTGTGAGATTACGCCCGTGTTGTTTGCCTCTTTTCCTTGTGTCCGTGTATGTGTTTGCGCAAAGAAGTCATGGTTCGCAGGTATGGCGTGGAAGCGGAGAGCAGAGACCTGGTTGATTGACGGATAGTAGAAGAGGCCTTTGACCTGCGTAGTCATGATTATATGGTAATTATCGGAAGCAATTTCAGTCCCTGGTCTTCTTTGGTTTAGGCGTGAAAAGCAACAATTCTAGGTATGTGACATCAGGGATTCTCAAGTCACAATTATCATCGAAAATCAGCGCAGCCATATCCCTGCTCTTGAAACAATGAACGAGCAGACAGGACTGCTTGAATATATAGGGAAGAAAGTACACTTCCTGGCAGCACAGCATAATGGGCCAGTGTTTATAGGTTAGCAAACGGTGGCCCAGTGAATGTCCAATCAAGCTAATACAAAACCAGTGTTGGCAAAGCCAACATATGCGGGTGCCAGCAAAGGTGCATCGTATCCGCCCGACATTCAATATTCGAACCGCCATCATATGAGGACGGCAACGAAGCCCCTCATTTCGAGCAAACATGGAATAGTGGCTAAGCCTTCCTGTAAAGACGACAACGATGGCGTACCGTTGGCTGTAAACGCATATTATTGGCAGCGACGGTGTATAAAGATGACACGCAGGAAGTCACGTACCTCAAGCTCCGAGGAGCGGCACATGCGGAAGGAGCCCGTATGTCGCATCATGGACACGGTGACGGTGGCCTCGGGCGTCTCGTGGAAGTCTCCGCTGACTTGCTGGAACGAGTGTTTCCATGATCCTTCCAGCCGGATGCAGGAAAGCAGGACGACCAGGCTGTGCTCGTTCACTGAGCCCCGTGGGAAGACGTCAGCACCCGGCTTGAAGGAGTATGAAGATACGGCGCGGGCCAGGGCGTCCATCGAGAGGCGACACTGCTCCGCGTCGTGCGCGAAGTTGCGTCTCATCAGCAGGTACGACAGGCGCTCCTGAAGGAAGCGTTAAGAACATGTTGGGTAGTTTCAGATTGTTCATCCACCTCTTTCTCGCTCTTCTTTCTTCTCTATTCTTTTCTATTACTACTTCTTTCCTACACAAGTGCAGAGTAGCCAACCAACCCAACGCTTGGTTAACCTCTCTGCCTTCCCTCGCTGCCCTTTCTCTCTCTCTTTCAATATACAGAAATTTTGTCATCCATTCTTGGTACATATATGCAATAGTAAAAAACGGAAAGCACGAACTTTTTCATATGTTACAAACTCTTCAGATCCCATAGCCATCAGCTAACATCGGGCCCGGAACACTTAGAAAAGGACCTATGAAAACCTCATTTGAATATGAAAGCAAATCTATTTCATTGATGTATATAAGAAATAATCATAATTATTATCAGCGTGCGTTAGTCACTCGGAAGGACGAGGGCTCTCCTAATTATCTCCAGTGTACCTTATCCTCTGCGAGCTCATTCCATTTTATCCCTGCCTCTGCAAACTTCCTCAAACTGCGTCTAACTCCCTGCCTTCTATGCCTACGTTTTCCATACCTTCGTAGCCATTGTGCAGCACGTACACTCCACCAGTTGTCTATTCCAGACATTACGGGACCCGCCTAGATTCATTTTTTGCTTGATGTCAGCTAAGATATCTGCAGTTTTCGTTTATTTGCGCTTCTCTCAAGTGTTCAAAGGCGCATAAACCACCTCTGATATCTAACAACTCAAGCAAACGCACATTGAGTTCATAATATCGGCGCGATCAACAATGCTAAACGCGGCAGCTCCACCAGCTGCTTGCGGCTGACAAAAGGAAAAAAAAAAGTTCCTTTCCCACTCCATGCCTTTCGGCATTCCTCACCCTTTTCCGTAACACCAACATGTCGCCTGCTCCTCACGTAGAACACCTGTTTGTTCACTCGCATGCATGCACCCGTGTAGCTCATCCTTTTCGTACGGTGAGAAGGAACACTCGACAAGAAGTACAGGCAAGCGGACGAGTGAAGGAAAAAGCGAAATGAGCGAGGGCCCTCTGTATTACCAGATGCGCGTAACTCCGCTATTACGGCATCGTTCCGAAAAACTCTGACGGCTGCCGCTCGTTGTAGACTCATTCACAATTCCAACAGCACAACTTAATTATGACCTCTAGGTCATTCGGGAGCCCTTCAAGCTTACGTTCGACAAAGGAGAGCCGAGGTATACCTGCATCTGGTAGTAGGAGCAGGCGAGCGGCACGCTGTTGTCGTGGAAGAGAGCCATAAAGATGGTATAGGTGAAGCGCTGCGCGTGAAGCCTGGGCCTCCGGAAGGGCGCCAGGGTGGCGCGAGCTACGCGGTCGTAGGAGCGAGCCATGCGGAACGGCGCCCAGTGCACGTGCAGGGCCTTGCCCAGGGCGGCCGCCGAGGCGCACGTGCGAGTCGCGCAGCCATGCAGCAGCATCACCAGCATTCCTGCGAGCAGCAGGGGCGACACCAGCAGGTTGCGCGTGTCACCGCCCTCCCGAAGCTTGCGGCACACGTCCACCGCGAACTGCAGCAAGCAGCCGCTCATCTCGGGAGCCATGTTAAAGGATGGCTCGCACAACCTGGGAGGAGTGAGAGCGAATACACGTTACTGTGCAGTGATCACTGACGATGTGTGTGTTATGGGGACTCGGCAAGGGAGTAGATCAAAAAGAACAAATAGTGCGTGAGAATGACTAGGTGAAACAGGAACATACATATGAAGCAGTGAAGTCTCTTCGACCTGTGGTCCTTGCGCACTTTAAGCTTTTTTTGAAATTCGTGAACCGACTAGCCCAACAACCTATTAAAATCGCTCTAGTTTGACGATAATAACTGCAATGATACGTGAGATGGTGTAGCGGAGGTTTCCAGAATTTCTAACCAAGAAAGGGAAAGGAGACACCCACTATATTGTAGCACGAGGCACCAAGAAAGTCCTTATGAATTCTCAAATAAAAGCTTATTTGTTGCAGAAAAATTCATCCTGGTCAGGTGTCTCCGGACCAAGACAAATTTTCCGGCAACTAAGAAGATTTTCCTTCTTTCAAATCATGCGGATACTCAAGTGGCTTCGTGCTACAATCGGGTAGTTGTTTTATTTTTCTTTCTTCAACCTTCCGCCAGCTTGCGGGTTTCCACACAGCTCCGTTGCGCATTCTGATCACTTGGGTTTCCAAAATTTGCACATAACTATGCACAGGCCTCAATCATTTTGCTTCTATCGAAATGCAAGAACAGAGGCCATAATTGGTAGAGTCTGATATTATACGCTTCTCAACTGATGGGAAATTGAAAATGAAGCAGTGATGCGCTGCTCATTACACAGTCTGTCGGACTAGACCTTCCATGGTGTGGGGGCCGGTAGAAAGTAAGCTGTTGTTGCAAGGCCGCGTCAGTGGTCCTCAACTGCCATTGTGGAAACATGACCATAATTGAGACCTGTCGTAACTGATCCAACGGAGCCTATATGGTGTTCACCTGGCGTCTTCTTTATTGTATTGGGTGGCGGCGAGCATACGACACCTGTTCCTCTAGTGGGCATGTGTGTGGTTGTGCGGCAAAACTGTCCTGTCCCACTGTGGGCAGATTTGTAGATATGCGCTGACGTCGAGCACACGAACGAATAACTTTTCTTGCGCTATTCAGCCGTACGTGAATTGCCACATCTCATTTGTTCAGTCAAATTACACTCACAATAGCGACGCGTACGATACCTCTTGGTTTCGACGTCCTCATCGGTGCTGTCCATTTCGGATGAGAGGTCGTCGTCTCTTTTGCGCGCCGAGGTGGCACCGCGTCGCAGCGACGTGCGCGATCATCGCGAAGCCACCGACGTTGACGACGTCATTGAGGATGAGATGCTGGAGTGATGCGGCATCAGCGAGTCGGGCGGGTGACTTCCGCGACGCGACCTGCTGGACGAGAAGGACGACGACGACCTTCGGCGCCGTGGCCTGCTGCGGTGGTGACTGGAGGACCTAGCCGCGGGGACGTACTCTTCCGCCGAGTCGGACATGTAGTCGTCCTTGTTGACAAAAGACCACGGGGAGGACCCACGGTGACGCATTGCGACGGCTGTTCCTTGTTCTCGTTCTAGGAACAACGACTCTGTGCGCGTGCCGGCCAGCAGCGAAGGACGCTTCTTCTTCACTGTCCTCGCGCGTACGAGGCCTGTTCTCGTGCCTCGCCGAAATTTGTTTGCTTTTCTTCTACTCTAAGGCACGTATTCACTGTCGTGAATTGTTCAAGAATGTTTGAAAAATGTTGGGTGATCCCAAAAATAAAAAAATGAAATGGCATTATTGATGATTACATTTTTTAAGCTGTAAGGAATCACGAGGAGGCAATTGAATCTTCGTATCGGAAATATTCTTGGCCAATTAACCAAAAAGACACGGTAGAAGGTGGCAGGCTGGGGCTCGAATAATCGAGCTTATGTCCTCTTACCCAAACGGTTATGATGATGATCCTGGGTGATTGGCATCTGCCGTTCAGGGCGATCGGCCAAGTGTCGAGCGCATCATATAGTCTGAAACATTTGAAGGGCCAGAAATTACCAAGTCAACTACAATGATTGGTTAATATAAATAAATTTATTTTTGCCTGAAACATGTCATAACCTTCCAAATAATCAAAAATGAATCTACCAGTGGGGCATAACATATAAATTACTAGCGTTTAACGAATAAAATAAACCTACTTCACTCGCATAGGAATTTCTCTAGAGCACGCGTGCCTATATACCCGTAAAATTTTACTAGCACAGAAGCCCCAATCGATAACAATATATTCGAAATGATTGGTACATACAAAGTTGCCGCAGTTTCATTTCTGTAGTTCTTTTTGTGACCGAGAAAAAAAAAGAAACGGTGGCAGTCCAGCGAAGTGTTCGTTCTGCGAAGAATCAGAAACTATTGAACATTAATTTATCTTGTATCGTAACTACGCAGTAATTAGAAAAAGACTTCTAGCTATTCCGTTTGCGAAGCTAGGTCTAAATTTAAACCACAGAAAGTGTTCCAAATTTTGGTGCCTCCGTTTTGGGAATTTGCCAAAGCGATGTATTCGATGCGGTAATTTATTTCAAGACACTAAACGCATTTCAACATAAGGCCCACTTTAAAAATAATAAAAATAAAAGTGGCTCGGAATTGATTTTTAAAATGTGGATAAATCTGAGACATCAATCCGCTGGTTAACATAAAGTTTCTTAACTCACACACATCATAAATTATTCCGGTTTGGCAAACTTAACTGTCTGATCAGTCCCAAAATCAGGGTATATTATTATATTAGTGATCATTTTCTTGTTTCTTCCCTCACTCCCTGAATCTTTGTTTTTTAAACTATACTGTCTTCCTTCCACATATTTGTTTTTTATTTTTTGAAAGCTATAGCACATTTATCGTCAATATAATACTATATGTTTTCTTGGCCAATCCCCCAAAGTGGGTATGTGCCATGAATTCCGGGCTACAAACGAACAAACAAAGCGAAGTGTTGCTCTTTACTGCTGAAATAACGTCAAGTGTAGAAATAATCAGATCAACTCTGTGCATGTATTAAGAGTTGGGATTCCACGTCGCACTCTTGTGAATGCTAAATCTGTCCACCTTTTTTTACACCCTATTCTGCTCTAAGAGAATGGAAGGCGTTAAAATTGAAGAAAGAAAGATATTTGTGGTAAGCAATAGCAGAGCATATTTTCTAAATCTGGCCGCATCGACGAGAGCCGCACACTGTAAGCAAGTTTGCACCCTTAAGGGTGTTTTCCGTATACCAAACAGACTACAATATGCGGGTTTTTAGAAATCAAAACACCCATGACATAGGTGTTTTGGTGTTAATGGAACAGGCAATCTAAGTTCCCGTTTTAAAGCGGCGCCATTATATTTGGGCTTACAACACAAACTACTTTTTCCTGCGCACCGCTTTCACAAAGAAGTGTTCGATTTGTTTACATCGTCCCATGCTTACAATTTTGATCCTCGCCGCGTTTGCGTTTTCAGTCTGCAGTTCAAAGGGTTTTCCATCGCGAATCTACACACTTTTCCAACCAGTCTCGCACTTGCGTGCCGTAGCCTGACCAATTAGTCGTTTCAATTCCGTGCACAGATATTCATTTGAGAACGCCGCTGACCGAGCATCGATGTCGAGATAAGAATACTTCGCAATTACTGCACTCGCATTCGTCAAATAGTTATCCCGTCATTGCCTCTGCTCGAACTGCTCAACCACATTTTTTTTGTTGCCTTAGTTGTGTGCCGTTGGAACTCTGCGCTCGTCTGATATTAGTCGCAACTAGTGGCGCGCCCACTTTTACCCCAGTTTTCATGACCTTTTAAATTCTATTTTCGGGGGATTCGTACGAAACGCCTTTAATGTCGGCATTTATCCTTCGAAAAACTGTTCAGACAAAAGTATCCTGTTCTCGTGTTCATTTACGTGCCATGCGAGACCACAACACTGCACCTCTAATTCAGCATTCGAAGCCCTCAGGGCTTGCATTTTATTTCTAATTTCTCCATGTTGCTTGTTTGCCGTAGTTTTGATGCTCCTTATGTCCTCCGGAAAGTCTCACTCGATTGCTTTCCTGAAACCTCTGAACTGATGTATAGCCTCACCCTTCTAATAATCACAGAATTGCCTGATCTCCTTCAACGTCCTTCAAACAAACATGGTAGAAATACAAATAGATTTAGATGACACCGATGACAGCAGCGTCAAGAGCAGCGAAAGTAAGAAATAGACTGATTCCTAACCTGCGTAAAAGATGCGAAGCATTGGCAAGCACGCACGTAGCCTGCTGCCGTTTTTGTCGCCAAATGAAAGGAGCGGACGGCGCACTCCGTGCTTTCATACTGACCGCAAAGATGACAAACCAGTGGCACTCTGCCAATGGAGCAGGAGGCGCGGTGCCACAGTCAACATTTCGTAGCTTAAAAGGTGATGCTAGCATCGGAAATACGGTTTTCCCATCCACGGTGTAGCAGTTCGAAATGGTAGCAAGCCACCACCGGTAATTCTAATGGAGGTCACGGTATCGGCAACGCCTTGTTTAAGGATGCACGGAGTCTATGAGCACACGTGAAGCCTGTTCCAACCCTTGCTACCAAGTGGGCCGCCGAATTATACGACCATAAGTCAATTAGGTTTTTAAGAAATGAATGTCTAAGTTGGTCTTCAATTCCGGTATCGCGCATTTAAATACAGGCGCATCATTTCCGCCGCTGTCTACACCCCGCCTCGTGCAGCAGACGGACGCAGCGCGCGCTTTTTTCGCTTTGTCTCGGCCCGGTGCCATGGATGCGGGGCACGTCTGCATTTTTAAGCGCCGGCGGGTCGAAATCAAAAGGCGATGTTTCCGCACTCAGACAGCTGCACTCATTTCTGGCAAGTTCAGGAGAGATGCCCCGCTACGGTGGTCTAGTGGCTAAGGTACTCGGCTGCTGACCCACAGGTCGCGGGATCGAATCCCGGCTGCGGCGGCTGCATTACCGATGGAGGCGGAATTGTTGTAGGCCCGTGTGCTCAGATTTGGGTGTACGTTAAAGAACCCCAGTTGGTCGAAATTTCCGGAGTCCTCTACTATGGCGTCTCTCATAATCATATGGTGGTTTTGGGACGTTATACCCCGCAAATCAAATCAATCAAGTTCAGGAGAGATAGCACAGCTTGGTTCCGCGTCGTAAAACATCGCTAGCTTCTTTTGAACAATAGAAGAGTCACGTGTGCTACAGTGGCACGAATTGCATTTCTTGAAGTCATCGTCAACCCAGAATAAAGCATATTTCTAGTTCGCAGCTGCTCCCCTCGAGCTCCGGTGTGCGTTCCAAACAGTCTTGCATCGACACAGCACATTCGCATCGACACAGCATGCACACGGCAAGAAGTTTCCGTCCGTCGGGAGCGCTCAAGGAAACCGTTCTATTCTTCTAAACACTGTCGTGAGCTCTGGTATACGGTCTCGCACTCCATGCCAGCGAGGATGGCATGGCTGCGTGAACAATCGGACCAGGACACAAAGCACGCCGGTGAGCGACATCGTCGTCAGTAAATTCGTCTCAGCCTACGCCCACGTGAGCATATCCTTACGCACTTTTCCCGGCCAAACTATGCAGGTGGAGATGTTGACATCTCAAAATCGAGTTGTTCTTTCACATGGTCTGAGCAGTACCCGAGTTGGACTTGGTGTTTATCCAGGTGATTGCGCCGTGCGTGCCGGCTAATCCGCAAACGGACGAATGGACGATTGGAAACTCTCTGCAGGCCACCAGTCAAATGCATGACGTCCCCAGAACCACAAGAAAAATCGTCTTCCTAATGACCGTATACTTCTGCGCTTCCCGAACTGCTTCGCCTTGTCGTCCGATCACACTCGACTGCGCCCAGCAGTATCAGATTATTGGAGAACTGTACTGCGTGAACTGCCACGTGGAACCAACGGAGATTTTCGTCCTTCTATGACGTAAGCTGACTCGCATCACCAGGCTCAATTTGGTGCAACACCACAGGGAATACCACAAGTACAAGCTTCACAACTAGACCAGCCTGTCCCACACTTCGAAGGGGCCAGACATACACATCATGCGACTTGATTGTCATGTGAGCGACCGTGCACTAGCCATGGAAATCTTTGCATGGCGGTGGAGGAGTACCGTACAACTTGCATTTGGACGTCACTTTTCAGGTTCGTCTTAGTCAGTAGAGCTCTGTAACGGACCCGAGACCACCTTCTCGTATTGTACAGCACTCACGGATTGAAACAGGACACTCGGAGCGTGTGGCCGATGGCACATGTGCCACCGCTCGTGAGTGCGTGTGGAAACAATGTGCTGCATTGAAGTATGGAGCGACAGCTATATACGAAGCAGGATTACTTCTTCCGTTCGCAAAATTGTCGGCCTGTAGTTCATCATATGTACACTGCCTGCGTGGCGCTGCAAGGCTTGCACACATTCGCATGTCGACCGCACTAGATCGCCGCTGCGCACTCTTTCATTGCCACGCCAGAAGACGACCCTCTCAATCTGCGTGCTTAGGCGAAGTAGTACACTTGCTGTGCCAGTAAAACAAAGGATTCAGTTAGAGTTGCCTTTCGTGCGTTCGGACACGAAAGACACGAGCGCTCGTGTCTTTCGTGTCCTTCTTGTCTCTGTGTCGTCGTTTTGTTTTCGCGCTATAACTATCGTCATGCCATACCAACTAGCCCAAGCTGCCACACCTTGTGGCCATTGCGAGTTGTGACGTCGCGTGCTCAGGAGCATGCGCGGCCTTACAATCATGCAGGCCTGCTCCGCACGGCTGACAACGTTTGAAGGTATCCTTGTTTAACCGAACATCTGTGCTGGCTAAGTGCGCTTTCGTCTTATCAATTTCATAATAGGAAGCGTGTTTCGACCGATGACACACTGTTGCATAAAGGATGAAGGGTGCTTGTCCCAGACCATTATCTTTTTGCATGTCTAAAGACAAGGCCGCCGCTATGCATGCGCTCTAGCTTGGGCTCTTACCGCGCTCGCCTCTAAACGTCCATATCGGTGGCAAGGCGACCGCCGATAGAGGGCATCTTTCTCCGTACCACCGCGACGCCCACGGTCAGAGCACTATAGTAAAAATATTCTAGGCACTATAGTACACCTTTCACAATAAAAGAGCTGACGTACTATGCTCAAGAGAAGCGATTTTATGAAGAGAAGAAACAATACACAAGGCTAATGAATAGCAGCAAAATCTTAGAATAACTATGGCAACCATGCAGGTGAAAGTAAACGCTGGACATATATTAGATAAACAAAGCATACTGAACGCCAAACATGCTGTATAAGCACCCGTTTAGCACACCCGCCGCCCGTATAAATGAGACACGTGTTACTCATGAGCCGACGCTCGTGCGAAACATGCGGCAACTATGGTGGTACCCAGTGGCATTGCCGGGCGCGCAGGCGAACGCGCTCTTGAACGGTTCGTGCCATTGAAGCGCCACATCGCACGTCACTTTCTGCAAGTCGGGTGCGCAGCGCAGGTAGCAGAAGGAGACGTAGAAGGTCTGCGAAGGTGTCAGCCACTTCAATCCCGGCAGACGGAGGTCGTCCCATTGATCGTGGGTGGAGTGCGCCTCGTAGATGATGGACGCCGCCTCCACGCTGCTCGCGCCGATCAGGTCGAAGAGCTGGGGCTGGCTGCGACCGTCCCGTCGAGCGCAAAGTTCGAATTCAGCGAAAGTGCGAGGCAGGCTGCCTCCGCCACCCATATGCGTGTAGGGTACGGCCGTGCTGGCGGCAAACGAGGAGGCGAAGGCGCCGTATCTGCACAGCATGCGCAAGGGTATGCGCCTGCATTAACGAACCTTCTACTATACAGCAAGCGAAATCCAGAAGTCTATAATCCTATATCTACGAACTGCAATAGCATTGAGGGTTCAATCCGAATGAACTGGACCTAGCCATTCCTCTAACGATACCAGAAGTAGTATTGAATTTTGAGGAACTTTATTACTCAAAGCAGACGATTGCGCTAGTTGGCGATTCATGATCGATTAATATCGTGCGGTAAAGTACACGGGTGACAAGCAGACAAGGAGAAGCGCTGACTATCAACTCAAGGTCTATTTAACACATGCACACGTACTTATGTACGTACGTACCACACACACACACACACACCACACACACACACACACACCACACACACACACACACACACACACACACCACACACACACACACACACACACACACACACACACACACACACACACACACACACACACACACACACACACACGTGCGCGCGTACCGCCGCAGGGGAAGGGGAAGTCAGGGGTAGCTGACCTACTGCGCCCCTTAATTTATGAATGTACATCCCCGAGAACAGTACTTATCAGGTCCTTCCACAAGCTGAGCTCCCAATTTCCGGTAGCGGAACACCCATAGAAAAATCTCGATCTACTGCCTCGCTTCAGTGTATACTGTCGCCTTCCAGGCTTGGTGTTATGTAAATAGCGTAATATAGGGTACAAGGTGAAAGTGGTACAAGCCAACGCGCCTACATCCACCCGTCATTACCATTCAGTTGAATACATTACGAAGATGAGGAATCATTCACGAATGAATAAGGTTGAGACCAAGTATTCTTTTTAGTGGCGAAGCTCCTTATAGCAGCACACGTTCATCCCTCGTAGCCGTTGTAGTAGTGTGTAACAAGTATAACATTTTGACCTCCAACGTGGGGCCGGTGAGAGATTTCTTCTGTACGTGTTTGAACAATAAAAGATAGTGCTCAATGTACATGCCAATGGCTGCTAGGGGGGAATGAGAGACAGGAGAATTCGGCTTTTAGTTGACGCGCACGCTGCGAATTTTTTTCTTTCTTTTCTTGCATAACGATGGTCGACATTGTTGCCAAGGTAGGGAGGAAGCAGTCTGTAGACTACGCAGTAAAGAAGTGCATATGTTTAAAATGCCAGAGGGAGATATTAGTGGAGTTCACGGAACGCAGTAATTAGCGGATCTTGAATACCTTCTCATGAAGATAGGCTGACTACAAGTGGTCTTGGAGGAGCCCTAATGACAAAGCTATAAGAGTGAAAAAAAGTTCATACTGCGCGCACACCCTGTCATTGTACAGCACTTGGAATAGGCTGGCAATGTATGAAGCCATCACCTAGACTTGAGGGGGGAATGGCGGAAAACGATATTTGACAGGTCAAATAATGAGCCAGCACTACTAAAGGAAGTAAGAAGTTCAGGGTATAGCTCTCGCGTAGATACTCGGTTTTAACCGAGAAAACCAGCATTATTGCTGGTACAATGAATGATAACCTGATGAGTATCATTAAAGATTGCGTAGTGGGAGTCGTAAATAGGGTCGTTAGAAATGCAGCCATTAGACCGAATACAGGAAATTTCTGGCAGAAGGCAAAAGACCTTATTGATAAACATCAAGGCATGAACGCCCCAAGGACAAAAGTCAAAATAGAAGTGGCTGAGCTGTCAAAGGTAATTAGCATGCGCAAGGTAGCCAATAAAAGAAGGTACATGAGAAGAATTGAACATGGTATAAAGAACGAACGAAACCTCAAAGCACTGCAGAGGAACTTGGGAGCAGACAAAAGCCAGGGGGATGCACTGAAAGACAAGAAAGGCAGCCACTACTGATATGGATTCGCTAGTTAGAGTATAGCCGATAATTTCTGCAGAGATCTGTTCGTACGGCAGCAGATATAACCAAGACGCAAACGAAAGTAGCAGTAGTAGCCCAGAGAAATCGGACATCCCACCAGTAACAATATGTGAAGTAAAGTAAGTCTTGGATGAAATGCAAAGGGGAAAGTTTAGGACCACGTTACGTCAGATGCGTTGAGAGGCGGTCGAGAGATTGTTAGAAAAAATGGCATCATGAATACACAATCGGACAAGCATGACGAGTGGGTAGAGGCGAAAATAATGTTCAGAGCACTAAAGTAGTGTGCGAGAAACTCGGAAGAAAACATCACTTTTGACAGGCAGCGAGGCACTGGGAACTGTGCCTCGCTGCCTGTCAAAAGTTAGGAAAACCACAGCTTACGACATGTAGGAACCTCAAAAACGAATCATGAGATTGAGTAACTACAAGAATAACGAAAAGATGGAGCACAATCAGCAAGCGTTCTGAAGTCATGAATGTTAGTTTACTTCTATTCCTCGAGAGGAAGGTACGTAACCGCTGCATCTAGATGACATATAGGGAAGAAGCATTGAAGCTTACAAAGAGGATTCAACTGAAATTGAGGACGGCGTAGCGAAAAATGAAACGGGATATCATATGTGCAACCTTAGCAGCCATGAAGAGAGCAGAGTGGGTAAGGAAACATAGGGAGATCAGCTCCGTCGATATCAAGAAGAAATGGACATGGGCAAGACCTGTAGTGCGCAGGCAAGATGACCACTGGTCTTGAGGGTAACTGTCTATGTTGCAAGAGAAGGCAGACGCGCGAGGACGGGACAGAAAGTAAGGTGGACCGATGCGATTGAGAAGTTAGCAGAAGTAAGCACAGGACAATATCGAATGGCAGGACATGGGAAGTGCCTTTGCCCAGCAGTGGGTGTAGACAGGCTGGTGATACTATTGCAAGCGAACCGTGAAGACAGCGTACTTGATGCTCAAGGGAACGTCCTGTTCGTAGTACGGAAACATCAGCGACGACGGCAACATAGATATATCGTGCTGCTCGAGGCGCGGTGGAAACGGCTCCTCATGAGTCTGAGCCAACTGCTTGCCCATGAACACTCGCGTCTGCGACTCGTCCATGTGAAGCAGCGACACGGCCATGGAACGCATGTTCTGCACTATGTTGTCGCCGATGTGCACCCAGGCTGTACACGACCTGCATAAAAAATAAACAAACAAATATAAAAATAAGCAGACGGAACCATGAGTTCCGAGTGCGGCACGTACAATTAGACTTTCGTAGTGACGTTCTCAGGTTAAAATGCTTCTAAAAGGTCTAAATTTAGTTGAGATGTTGAAGTTGTGCGTGAGTCTTCACCAAACATTCAATCGCGAGAATTTCTGAAAACGGTGCTTTAATAGCGTAGTTACATGCGTTTGATGGTCGAAAAGAATATAATCTCATTTCGCCCTTCGTTTCATCTCTCCTCCTGGCTCATTGAGGAGGTAGTGTGATTAGCACTTGCACATGCAACCAGATCAGTTCTTTTTGTTGATAACTTCACGCAACTTGATAGGTGACGTCACAGCCAATGCATGGCATACACGAAGCCTCGGAGGAAAAAAATATATTGTTTCCTGATATATTGGAGTGTGCGTGACTCGTAGAGCAGGGGCGTTTCACGTTGTTGATTGTTACGTCATTATGAGCTCAATGTGGAGGTGCTTTATTGAGAGTTAGTGTGAGGCCCTTTAAAAATCTCTGTAGGGGAGCTTCCGGTTGCCAGGACATGCGATAATTTCACATGAACTGGCGTCACTACAACACCCGAATTGTGAGCTAAAGGCAAAAGTTGAGCCTGTAGTTTGGTAAGTATCGCCACTTTTTTGATGTCGGTGATAGGGGCACTACGAATGCGGGGCACATTACTTTCGGCCGCACCAATTCGTGTTTTTCATTACTTTGCCAGGATAGGTAGTGCCAAAACCACCAGTGACCGCGATATTCCTCCTTACCAATAACGTTATACCTGATATTTATTGTACACATTAAGAAATATTAAGTCAGAAATATGGGAAGAAAAAGAAAATAAGAAATAGAGGAAGAAAGAGATAAATAAAGAGAGAGAAATCAAAGAAAAAATTGCAATGTCACAAATGGAGAGGAAGACAAATAAATAATAAATACAAAATAAAGAAAAAGATGCAGAGAAAGACATAAAGATCGAGTGATAATGAGAAAAAAAGAGAAACACGGAATGCAAGGAATAGAAAGTGGATGAAGAAACAAGAAAAATGAAACAGAAAAAAAGAACACCATCAAGCTGCGTTGGCGGTTTCAGCCTTGCGGCACTAGTAAAAGTTACTCCAATTTGCTCAAATCTCTGCTTTCACAGTGACTATCCCGTATGATGAACATACTAAAGAACTTACGATATTTTGTTACGGTTATGTTCGAATAGCGTGGCAGGGCCTTTTCATTGTCACCTGGTTGTTTGTCGTCACCTTTTCAATATTTCCGGAGAGCACCACGTCGATGAACTCCAGCACCTGGCTGAGGTCCTTCCAGTCGTAGGTCGTCTGCTCGAGTGTGCTGAAGTACATACGACGCACGTCTCGCGCCATAGCTTCCACGTCACTGCGCACTACGTTCGTGAAGCGCTGCTGGCTCACGTGCATAATCGACGCCAGGCCCATGTACTTCTTGGTCAGGTCGAAGCAGTATTTCTGCGTGTTAGGTGCACGTGTACGACAGCATGACCTAACAAATGGATATTAAACTGGCGGCCCGGTAACCCATGGAGGAAAGGGAAACAGAAAGGAGGCTCAATTACGTCACGCAGTGAACCTTGGCCAGTGGAGCCGTTTTGAAGGCAGCAGTGTCGGCCCTACAAGTGTCCTCTTGCGTCAGAATCACGAACAAAATGAGGTTTCCCGAGAATTTGGAATTCGCGCCCAGTAGCTTTTAATCCAGGAGCGCTTGTTCGGGGCAGTCTGGCCAGCTTACGGTTGAGGGTCAAAAACAGAACGCCACCGAAACTACCACAAGTGACCGCAGACTCTCACATTGTCATCACGTGTAAAGCCGACACGGTAGGCTTCCATCGCGTGACGTAGCGCTCCCTCCTTCCTTTTTTCTTCCCCAATGCGCACACTCCTCGCTCAGGCTCGGCTAGCACGTGACCACCGTCGTGACGTTTGCTGTAATCTTTTAATAAGTGCGTTCGTGAGTTATACTGACGTGACTGGTCTCAAGAATTTTTCGTGAGGCAAGCCATGCCATCATCAAGTATATGTCCGCGAAAAACTATGTCAGAATAAGCAACCAGATTCAAGTAATTACGACGATCACTATAGATACGTTTCTCGAATTCGGACGTCAATATGAGCTCAATGTGGAGGTGCTTATTGAAGTTAGTGTGAGGCCCTTAAAAATCTTGTAGGGGAGCTTCCGGTTGCCAGGACATGCGATAATTTCACATGAACTGGCGTCACTACAACACCCGAATTGTGAGCTAAAGGCAAAAGTTGAGCCTGTAGTTTGGTAAGTATCGCCACTTTTTTGATGTCGGTGATAGGGGCACTACGAATGCGGGGCACATTACTTTCGGCCGCACCCATTCGTGTTTTTCATTACTTTGCCAGGATAGGTAGTGCCAAAACCACCAGTGACCGCGATATTCCTCCTTACCAATAACGTTATACCTGATATTTATTGTACACATTAAGAAATATTAAGTCAGAAATATGGGAAGAAAAAGAAAATAAGAAATAGAGGAAGAAAGAGATAAATAAAGAGAGAGAAATCAAAGAAAAAATGCAATGTCACAACTGGAGAGGAAGAGAAATAAATAAATAAATACAAAATAAAAAAAAGATGCAGAGAAAGACATAAAGATCGAGTGATAATAAAAAAAAAAAGAGAAACACGGAATGCAAGGAATAGAAAGTGGATGAAGAAACAAGAAAAATGAAACAGAAAAAAAGAACACCATCAAGCTGCGTTGGCGGTTTCAGCCTTGCGGCACTAGTAAAAGTTACTCCAATTTGCTCAAATCTCTGCTTTCACAGTGACTATCCCGTATGATGAACATACTAAAGAACTTACGATATTTTGTTACGGTTATGTTCGAATAGCGTGGCAGGGCCTTTTCATTGTCACCTGGTTGTTTGTCGTCACCTTTTCAATATTTCCGGAGAGCACCACGTCGATGAACTCCAGCACCCGGCTGAGGTCCTTCCAGTCGTAGGTCGTCTGCTCGAGTGTGCTGAAGTACATACGACGCACGTCTCGCGCCATAGCTTCCACGTCACTGCGCACTACGTTCGTGAAGCGCTGCTGGCTCACGTGCATAATCGATGCCAGGCCCATGTACTTCTTGGTCAGGTCGAAGCAGTATTTCTGCGTGTTAGGTGCACGTGTACGACAGCATGACCTAACAAATGGATATTAAACTGGGGGCCCGGTAACCCATGGAAGAAAGGGAAACAGAAAGGAGGCTCAATAACGTCACGCAGTGAACCTTGGCCAGTGGAGCCGTTTTGAAGGCAGCAGTGTCGGCCCTACAAGTGTCCTCTTGCGTCAGAATCACGAACAAAATGAGGTTTCCCGAGAATTTGGAATTCGCGCCCAGTAGCTTTTAATCCAGGAGCGCTTGTTCGGGGCAGTCTGGCCAGCTTACGGTTGAGGGTCAAAAACAGAACGCCACCGAAACTACCACAAGCGACCGCAGACTCTCACATTGTCATCACGTGTAAAGCCGACACGGTAGGCTTCCATCGCGTGACGTAGCGCTCCCTCCTTCCTTTTTTCTTCCCCAATGCGCACACTCCTCGCTCAGGCTCGGCTAGCACGTGACCACCGTCGTGACGTTTGCTGTAATCTTTTAATAAGTGCGTTCGTGAGTTATACTGACGTGACTGGTCTCAAGAATTTTTCGTGAGGCAAGCCATGCCATCATCAAGTATATGTCCGCGAAAAACTATGTCAGAATAAGACACCAGATTCAAGTAATTACGACGATCACTATAGATACGTTTCTCGAATTCGGACGTCACATTCCTTTCCGCAATGGCAATCATATGAGATCTGTCGAATGCCTTCCTTCGAATGACGACGTTAGCTGACATTGTGTTCGTGCTTCCCAGTCCTCGAGGGAGACTAATACGCGACTGCAGCTTACACTAGTCGAGACAACTTCGCTCGGCAAGAATATACATGCTGTGTCTACAAATAGCTCTGAAACTTCCGGATATAAGAATAAGAAAATATTTGTCCACTTCCTTCCTGATTACTCTCTCGTTCTCTCTTTTAATTGCGAAGCATATCTTTGAGAACTTCGGCGACTTTGAGCGTATCTATCTATCTATCTATCTATCTATCTATCTATCTATCTATCTATCTATCTATCTATCTATTCTATCTATCTATCTATCTATCTATCTATCTATCTATCTATCTATCTATCTATCTATCTATCTATCTATCTATCTATCTATCTATCTATCTATCTATCTATCTATCTATCTATCTATCTATCTATCTATCTATCTATCTATCTATCTATCTATAACTCTATCTATCTATTTATTTATCTATCTATCTATCTATCCATCTATCTATCCCCAGCCGAATACGAATTTTAGATTTCCTGGCCGTTTCGACAATAGTATCGGTATCAAACTTGGTATGCATTAACATGACTGTATGAAGAACATATTTGACTAGTCATAACATAAAATAATGACATGAATGCCATGAATATTATGATTTACATTTCATGGTCCTGCAGCTCTTGCGGTGGTTTCATTCACATGACATGTTGCAAAACTGGTTTCGTATGACATGATTGCATGGTAAACACAAACGACAGACCCTAGCACGAAAATTATGACGTGCGTGTCATGTCACAACATGACTACATGCCACGCTCATAATGCGCTCGCGGCCGTTTCACTAGCGTCCCTTATACAAAATTAGGTATTACAGTACGTGAATGGTTGAAGAAGGTATGTGACTTGTGCAAACATGATAATCATGAAATGTGTGTCATGTAACAACATGATCAAATGTCACGCTTATGATGCGCTCAGCAGCCGTTTCGCTAGCTTCACTTATACCAAATATTGTATTACGTGACATCAATAGATGACGAAGGTATGTGACTGGTGAAAACATTATAATCATGAGATGCGAGTCATGTGACGAAATGAATACATGTCACAGTCAAGGCGCCGATACATTTCGACGTGACGTGGTGCGCATGCTTGCCGGCGTTCATTTTGTCGCGTCACGCCGGCGTTGCCACGCCAGGCACCGGTCCTGCCAAATATTCGCAAGCGCGCGCTGCGCTGCCTTGCTTTGGCGCATGCGCGTTTAAGCGCGACCGGCGTTCCTCCTGCACGAAAAGAGGGAGACGCAGTCTTGTCTGGGTAACGCATCAGCACGAAGTTTGCGCCGGTTGCCGTCGGGCCGCGCCGACGGACGCTGGTCACGCCGGTCGCGCCTGGCGTCCGACTATAGAGTGCTCGCGTTTTGCTAACGTAGCGTCGCTGTGCCCAGCGTGCGCGCGCGTCACCGCTACATTGGAGTATCTTGGGCCCTTCATGATGCACTCGTGGCCGTTTTGCTAGCTCAACGTATACCAAATTTGGTGTTACGTGACGTCAATAGATGACGAAATATATGACTTGTGCAAACATGATAATCCTGACAGCGTGTCATGTAAGAACATGACAAATACCACGCTAATATCGTGCTCGCGGCCGTTTCGCTAGCTCCACATATACGAAATTTGGTATAATGTGACATAAATAGATTACGAAGGTAAACGACACATCCAAACATGATAATCATGACACGAAAGTGATGTATGGCATCATTTACCTCCATCTCGTAACGTTGTGCTGATTTTAAAGTGACATATCAACCTTACTTATTCCTGCTTCGCATATCATCCATTCTCACTGTACGTGGGATCTGCCATATTTTGTAGTGGGAGAAGTCTACGCACCACATGCGACATCAACTACACCAGTTTTACGAAAATAGTTATCTTTTCAATTAGTCGGGTGGAATGAAAGCCCTTGCTGCGAACCGTTGTCGCTTCGAGATCTTGGAAGCCCCTTCTGATAACCAACTTAGAGCAGTAAAAATCACAAAACTCACCGGCGAAATTAAAACCTAACTGCATATGAGTGCAATTAGCAGGTGACCATTATGACCTCGCTCTCCACGGCGACGATTGCAGTGGTGTTGTGCATCAGCTAACGTACGCGCGCCGTGAGTGCTACAATATTAAGCGCAGCCCACACACCCTTAGAGTTTCCTAATATTAACTAGTGGGCCCTCTGGCGCTGCAATCGTACAGCCACCATAAGAATGGCGGTAGTACATTAGTTTGCCTCGCGTTCGTTCTTGCGGGCTTCCCAGCACTAGCGAATTTGATTATTCCCATGTTTCACCTTCTTTTTATATAAAGAACGGACTGTTGTGAGCTTCCTGACGCGATTTCAATCGGTGATCCTAAATTGTTAAGATGATGAAGTGCAACTGCTGAACATTCGCTGATTGCCGTCTCCTTACAAAGCAGCTCCAAGCCACGCGAATCCAAACGGAGCCGAAGAGACGAAGATGTGAGAAATTTGTGTGCTACCCATCTTTCCTGTGCTGGCTGAAAGCGCCGTGCGTCGCAGCTCCCATAGACACTACAACCCATGATTTCGCTCTAATGACTATAGTAGGAAACTCTGTAACATCGGCACTGCATAAACGTGGCCTTCTCGAATAGCTCCAGCTGACGGCACGTCACGAGTCATCACGGAGGCCATGGTTGAAGGTACAAGAGACGCTTGTTCTCATGGCGCTGAGTTGTTTGTCGTTATTCGAGATATCGTAATCTAGCTGCAGGAATTAATTTATTTATTATTTTTATTTCGCAATACTGCAGCCCATAACAGGTACAAACAAGTATTGAAAATGAGACAAAATGAAGAAGAAAGCCAAACAATCTGAGAAAGATATCCGGATCACTTATACCGAATGCTATTAGCAACAAAAGAGGAATTCACGAGTGAACATAGACGTACTAGATTACAAGCACCAAAAAGAAAGAAAGAAGGCGATCGCTAAGATAGCAGTCTTTCTGGTGCCGCTTGAAACTTGTTTCTAGGAGACATGATTACTTTTTTGAGAACTCAAAAATGTGTTTAGGAAGAGCATTCCAGTCGTGAATTGTTAGTAAAAAAAGTCTAAATGCATAAGTTGAAATCTTGCTTAAAGCTTTGCTATATATATAAGAGCCTTTGTCATATAAACAGAGCTCTCACAGTTCGGCTCAGTGAGCGGCGAGAACCTTTCGTCGGGGTGCAGCATGGCCACTCTAAAGTAAAGTCTCTAGAAAGGACTGGGAAATATCTAGGTGTTTTATTCAAAATT
This sequence comes from Rhipicephalus microplus, assembly GCF_013339725.1. Lineage (NCBI taxonomy): Eukaryota > Metazoa > Arthropoda > Arachnida > Ixodida > Ixodidae > Rhipicephalus > Rhipicephalus microplus. The sequence goes on along the minus strand of NC_051168.1, from coordinate 111,953,115 downwards.
TTCGAAGAAACGTAGGTTTCCTCGCCCGCAGTTTCGGGGCACTGGAGTGGATGGAGCAAGACGAAGATTTTTTCGCGTATTCTAACGGTCTTGCTGCAACAACCGCGGCATAAATACCGACATCATTAACAATGATGTCGGAGCTTGCTAAATAATCACGACATTTTTTCGAATATTAAAACCTCTTCAGTTTGCCTTTAAAAAAGCTTATAACCTACAGATTTCGCGCGTGTTACCTTGTGCTTCCAGATGGGCTCTTTGGAACCCCCGATGAGTTCGTGGAAAAGAGTGGCGAGGTCGCTGTTCGTCAAGGCCGCAACGTGCAGGACCACGTGCCAACCGAGCATTAGCTCGTCTTCGCGCTGGGGAAAGATGACCCGGTGGGAGAAGAAGTGGACGAAGTGCTCGTAGTTCGTAGCGAGCCTCAACTCGGCGTACCGCTGAACTTGATCCGGCATCGCTTGCCGCAGCATCCAGACGATGTTCTTTACCCACGAGAGCTCCTGGTTGTAGTACACCTACGAGCACAGCAACGCGTTAAGCTGTGCAAGTGGTTGGCGCAAAGCATTCGGTTCACGTCCACCCGCGGTGCATGAAGCAGTGGCTATGGTGCGCGGCTGCTAACTCGAATGCCATGGGTTCGATGCCAGCCGCGGTGGTCGCATTTCAGTGAAGGCGAAATGATAGAGGCCCGAGTACTGTGCGACGTTAGTGCACGTTAAAGAATACCAGATGGTCGAAATTTCCGGAGCCATCCACTATGGCGTCTCTCATAATCCTTTCTTGGTTCTAAGACGTAAAACTCCTGGTATTAGAAAAATTGACAGGGTTTGCTCTGTAAATGTATTTAGAGAAAATGGTTTTCAATAGGCTTAGATGCCTCATCAAGAATGAAAACTGACTGTCGGTGAGAACACGAGTGATGCAATAAGTCATCATCCTATGAAGACGTCCCGATACGACGTCACTATCTGAGGACATCATGACGTCACAGCTCATAGCGCCACTGTGACGTCCCAAGAGTGACGTCATATGACGTTACCGCGTGAAGACGTCGCTTGTTCAAAGCTGGTCTCATCACGGAGGCAGTGCAAGAGCCTTGCGAGTTCCATTAAGCTTGCGTTGTCTCTGATTTTGGAGGCAGGGCTAAACAAGTTAGGGGTAGAAGCTTTCGGAGGGTGGCGGAGTGTTTTAGTACACCGGCTACGAAAGAGATGGCTTTCACCTTCCAGTGGCGAAATCAAAAGGAACGGATACAAAGTGTCAATGTTGGCTTGCTGGTGCGTACTGAACTTCGGATAAACAGTGCTTCACAAAGAAGTTCGGATAAACATAGTTCATATAAACAGTGCTTCACAAAGAAAGAAGGGGCGGAAGCAAGCGCTGACTGACTAGGCGTTTTTATTTCGCCACAGTGGAAGAGAGGACAACTTCATTCACTATGCCTGCATAATCGATATGGCTCTCTCCAGGTACGAAGGACGAGCTTTAATTGCGACGCGGCCATTACTCGTCATTGAACTCTCGTCCCTGTTGCTCCTCGAGGGCTTCGCTCCCACGATACTTTGCACGTTAGGAACCCCAGGTGGTCGAAATTTCCGGAGCCCTCTACTATGGCATCTCTCATAATCATATGGTGGTTTTGAGACGTCAATCCATCAATCCCACGATATTTTTCGCGGGTGAGAAAGGGTCGCCCCCCCCCCCCCTTCCTGGGGATGCTGCTCCTCCTCTGCTTGGTTTCACTCGGTCTCTGCCTCTCCAGAGCTGCGGAGATCTGCTGGACGGCTTTGAGCTGTGCCTCTTGATCGTAGACACGCTTTGCAGCCTCTAGCTAAGACGGGATCATCGTCTTCTCACTGCCGTGTCCCGGACTTACCCTACAGTCCCATGGGATTTGAGCCTCGGTAGCCCTCTCCTTCTCAGACAGTAACCACACGTCACTCGCGTACACTCGCTCGAAAACAGAAAAAAAGAAAAGAAGAAAGAAATGAAACAAAGATATAAGATGACAGCTCTCTTGCACATGCGCATAGATTACACTCCATGGTTTAGACAGTCAAGCTCTTTCTTAGGCAGGTCTATGGCTGCCACGCTAACATATGATTCGTGGCGCCTGCGTGAGTCAGCGATTGGTCCTGTGGCTTCCTCCTTTGTCCCATTGTAGCGCCGTTTATCCGAAGCTCAGCATAAGGGACAAATATACTTGACTTTTAGATATGCTTCCCCGAAACTTCATGGGGTCGGCACCTTCAGCATGCTGAGGAGCCAGAGTTGTCCGGCACTCAACCGCCTGTGATAAGACGGGGTCATCAGCAACGTTGTCACTTGTAGACGCCTTTGTTCTTGGCACTATACTCTCGCGAACTCTTCACAAAGTGAAAGTGTAAGGAAATTTGATTGCCCGGGATTAGCAACCTTGTCTCTTTCCACCTGAAAAACAGCTGAGACGGAACCACTACAATGAATAATGTCATAAATCTTACTAGTAACGGAAGTATTGAACTACAGTGGTCGTACGTCAGTGATCAGTGCATAAGGCGCGTTTTCATTGTGGAGCAACCTCGCCTAAGAGCTCACTCGTATGCGCTTGCGATTTGACGATCGTATTTATATGGCACAAGCATCGTTTATCCTAGAACATAACAGCATTTAATAGCAGTGAAAAATGACGACCCATGCTATACGGTGACTGCAAAGTGTCATGTACTACGCCGTTGAAGTAAAGAGTCGTGCACACTGTCAACGCTACCTGTACGTGGGCACGGGTTGAGAAAACCGGTGTGAAGCTAACCGCCGCGTCACTGGACCTGTTTCTTCTTGCTCATGTTAAACACTACTACATCTCGGCGTCTAAACTTGCACTGTGTGTTGAATAATTGATTGAGTGTACCACAGTGATTAAAAAGACCAATACAGTGAACTCACGCTTGTACGAATGTCAGTTTTAATGAATATTTCATAACAACGAACATACAGAAAATCCCCAGTGGTTTTCTTATATGCCTTCTATGAAAAAACAACAACAAAAAGAACATGGTTGATTGGGCTCTGGCGCAGTGGGTCGCACTCCGGCCTTTGTTGCCACTGACCGAACGATCGTGGGTTCTACTCCCGGTGAGGCTGTCTTCTGCTAGTGCATATTTTTTTCACGTCCATGACGGAAATATATCACTGAAGTCTTAGGGTACACTGCATGAAGCACTTTTCTGTTAAAAATTATCACCTAAAATTTCGAGTAGTAAATATTTCAGGTGAACGTATTTGATCATTGAAGCAGGCTTAATTTGGCTACGCCAGTGCGCTCTGCAGCAGTGGCGTAGCCGATGTGTGCTGCCCGTGAATCTCCCACCTATTAGTGGCGGTGCCACATCGCTTGTGCCTGCAGCGCTAACCGAGGCAAGCGGCCACGTGGAACTCGAAAATGAGCAACGTGTGCTTCAGTATTTGCGCCGGCCAATCAGATTTAGGAATTGTTTCCAGTGTTCGTCTAAAACCAACGGAAAGAGAGCATGACTTAGAAGCTTTAATATCTGAGGCAAGTTTAAACACAACGTATTTACAAACGCTCCTCGACTCGACTTTCACCCTTCACTTGACAGAGTTGCACACTTCGGCGCTGCTCGAATGAAAATGACGCTGCGCTACTCAAGAATAGCAGCAAATTACCACTGATATGCAGTGGTTTTCCCTGCCTAGAGCTGGTGCTCCTGTCGGCTTTCTTAAGCCAATTTTTGTTGTTTTTTTCTTTTGCCACCCCGTGGGGGAGGTGCGCGTACATTGAACACGCAAATTTTTGTAGTAGAGCTTAGACTTTTTTTTTCGTAGTGCAGGGCTCGAGTTTAGTAATTCTCGAGGATAGGGACAATTGGTGACCGAAAGGCATGGTTAGAAAGACTGTAAAGTGTTCAGGATGTGGAGTGGGTTTGAAAGTGGAGCCAAGCGTAGAAGCGGATGGAGAAGAGGCTGACGCGAAGTGTAGGCAATGTGAGGTCGAGGAAAAAATGGAGAAAATGATGGTTGCCCAGAGTGAACTGCTGATGAGAATCGCCGAGCTCGAGACTGCGTTGGCGACAGAGCAAGAGAAAACGAGGGCAATGGGAGAAAGACTGAAGTCCGCCGAGGAAGCGCTAGCGAAGCTGAACAAAGAAGCGACCAACCGAGAGAACAGTAGGGAACCGGCAACCAGAACGGTGGAGAAGGAAAAGCAAGCAAGTTTGGAAAAAACAGGTTTAGCCGGTTCAACTGTCACAAGGCCAAGCTTCAGCGAAGTAGTGGTGGGGCAGGGAGGGAACAAAGCAGCTGGCGTCACAGGTGCAACTAGCCCCCAGGTGCAGAACGCTCCAGCTGAAAAGTCACAGCATGTGATAATCGCCGGGGACTCGAATTTAAATCGATGCACAGAAGCCATCAAAGAGAGGGTAAGAGGTGACAAGAGGGTTGCAGTAGGGGCGTTCCCAGGACGCAAGCTGGAAGCAGTCATGAGGCAAGCGAGCGGAAAGCTCAAAACGACAGCTGACAGACGAAACCTCGTGATAATTTCAGGCGGTTTAAACGATGTCCTAAATGAAGATGCAGCAGGACTAGCAGCCACACTGGCGAAAGGCGTCGATGACATGCGCGCCACTTCTGCTAAGGTACAGGTAGTGATATGCACGATGCCGGAAGTACAGGTTCGTGATAGCAACCTGCAAAGAGCGGTGGTCAACGCAAACCAAGAGATATGGCGGATGAGTCGAGAGAAAGGCTTTGAGGTGGTGGAAATAAACAGAGAGGAGCATAGGTGGGGGGGTTTTCAACGAGACAGAATTCACTTCAATGGGCGGCTAGGTCATGAGGTGGGTTGGCGACTTGCAGGACGCGCAGTAGCTTTTTTGGGGAGCAAACGAGCCCTTCGGGGTGCAGGATAGCTAGTAACGAGGAAAACAACCAGGGAGACTCTTCGACAGGTGGTATGGACAGATACAATTCCAAAGCGGCACCAATAACTACGATAGGTAGAGTCCGGGGCATAAATAGACGTAGCCACGAGCGCCGAGCCAATTCAGACATAGGGTATATTAACATGCAGGGTGGTAGGAACAGGCTGAAGTGGGAAGAGATAGAAGAACAGCTAAGGAAAGAGAGGACGATGGTATACGGTTTTGTAGAAACACATCTCAGGGACATGAAACAACCTCCGAACAATCCGGACTACGCGTGGGAATATTGTAATAGAACAGAAGGCAGCAGAAAGGGGGGTGGTATTGGGGCATTCATTCATAAAAGTACAGACTGGCAAAGGGTCAAGCAGGAGTGCAAGGAACATTTATGGCTAAAAGGGAAAGTGGCAGGTCAAATGACACTCCTTGGTTTCGTGTACTTGTGGACGGGAGCAAAGGCCAAAGAGTAAAACCAGGCAATGGTAGAGTATATCAAAGGATATTCAGGAGTTAGGAAGAGAGTGCGAGATAATTATACTAGGAGACACGAAAGCGCACATAGAAGATATAGATGGGTATACCGACCCGACAGGCAAAATGATCATGGATATGTGTGAAAGGCTTGATTTGATCATTTGCAACAGTACCGAGAAGTGTGAAGGGCAAATAACATCGTCACCTGCGGTGGAATTGTGTCGTGAACAAGTGGATCGCTTCATCGTGTTGCAGTTATGAATTCCCTAGGAGGCCTTGCAACACTTTTTGAAGTAGCCATGAAATTATTTTTGAAAGAGCTTACCATATACGAATTTTCTGCCGGGAAAATTTTAAGAATCCGTTCTATGCGAGTGAAGCTACAAATATCTGTATCACGCCGTAACTGCATTCTCTCTTCTCTCGTCCCGGCGAGAGCGCTGGAAGCTGAGCAGAAAGGGATGGCCCGAGAAAAGAAAATTCGTCACGCATGCCTGATGGCCTTGAACACCTTTGACCTCTTTTGTTTTGTTTTTACTTGGAGTACGCAACTTTTCAGCGCGATCACGCGTGAGCAAGTAGACAAGCCGCGGCCAACCGCGGCCACCATAGTAACGACCGAGCACGTCATGATCAAATCAGCCAATGGCTGATACTAGGCCTGGGACGTAGTAAGTTCGAGCCTGTAGCGTCATTGTTCAATATAAAAAGAAAACGCCTTTTTAGTTGACTCAGAATTGTAAATTGCAGGTGGCGTGCTTCGGGAGCCTGGACTACGCGTGTTCTCGGAAGCTTGGACTACCGAGAACACGCAGCAGCATGGCAGCGTTTTCTTACTAGGAATACAAAGTGTTGCAGGGCCTACTCAAGGCGAGAGAAATCTACGTTTTTCATTTGTTACAACATATTATAAGAAATAATTTCGAAGCTCAAGGCAATTGTAGGTTTATTGGCACATACCATTTTTGAAAACAAATCCTTGAGGCCTCTAATGTCCGTACTAACTATAGAAGACAAAACTAAAATGTTCATGTAGTTACGGTTGAAAAGTATATTTATAAACGTTGACTTTGATGCTTTGTTAGAGTTAATAAAAACCAACTAAGCAAAGCTGTGGTTTGCACCCCACCACGGTGGTCTATAGTAGCCGAGGTTCTCGGCTGCTGACCCGCAGCCGCAGGTCCCGGGATCGAATCTCGGCTGCGGCGGCTGCATTTTCAATGGAGGCAAAAATGCTGTAGGCCCATGTGCTCAAATTTGGGTGCACGTCAAAAAAACACCAGGTGGTCGAAATTTTCAAAGCCCTCCACTACGGCGTCTCTCATGATCATATGGTGGTTTTGGGACGTTAAACACCACGTATCAATCATGGAAAGCTGTGGTTCACGTTTTGTTCAAAAAATATGGCAAATTTACAATCTGCTTTATGCAGCCCCTGAAAGTTTATGTGATAATATTTTAATGCTGGTGTGTTTTCAGAAGCGTTTCTTGATTTCCTTTTACGTTAATTGGTTCAGAGGAGCCGATCCCGTAGTCAGGCTTTAAAGCATTCGAGATTTTCAGCGTTTGAGCACCGTAGCCAGAGTTCCACCAAGGTGGACGAGTGCCTTGGTGGAACACTGTACCCGGCTGCTGACTTGATGGTCGAGGGTTCAATCCCGGCAGCTGCGGTCACATTTTGATGGAGGCAAATTCAGGCCTGTGTGCTGTGCGCTGTAAGTGCACGGTGAAGAAAAACAGATGATCAACTATTCCGGAGCCCCCCGCTACGGTGTCTCTCATATTACTCTTGTTTCGGGACCTAAGACTTCAAGTATTCCAACGAAAACTTCAGCCTCTATTTCCTGCTTCCTTTGTTGTATGAAAAGGAAACTTTGCTTCGTCATTATGCCTAAATTGATCCCCAACAGGACATCACCGCTGAACTAGCGCACCGCGTGAATCGGGCGAAGGTGCTCGTGCCTTTTACGTATGAAACGCTTCGGTGGCACGGAGACAATCGGGTTTCCTAACGTGAAAGCGCGCGCCGTCCTTTTAGGGGCGAAGTTTCTTAAGACGTGGGTCTGTCGCTCCTCCATATCTATGGAGTAGTACGTAGCCACTGGTGGCACGTACCTGCTCTAGAGCGGGTACGTGCCAAAGGGAATGCGAGATGGGAGATGACGGTACTTGGAGTGTTTCACTAGATGGACGCACACGCGGACGGACAGACAGACTAGCAGGCGGACGTACGGACGGATGGACGCACGAACAAAAGGACAGACGGATGGACGGACTCACGGACGGATGCAGAGACAGGCACATAGATGGACGCATGGATGGTCGCGGGGACGGACAAAAGCATGGACAGGCTGACGGACGCTTCGCCGCACTCATCATCATTCACTCCGTGCATATGCTGTGATTTTTAAATAATGTTGAGCATTGAGCGAGAATCACACGCTCACCAATTACATGGGACATCATGTACATGCACTCCAGTTCGACGTTTTCCTATATCAGGTGCTCGAAAGTGACTTTGACAGGGTGGGATGCCCGAATGCACAGAAGCAAAGCGCATACATGGCATCGTTTTGATCAGATTTCAAGATAGATCTTACATCGAGGCACGTAGTTACCTATGTACAATCGGCGTCGAATGAAACCCGAACAGTGGGAAGTCTTCACGATGGTAAAGGGCGTTCCGTCCAGGCAAGGATATATGTGCAAAGCTGCCGAACAGGATGCGCGCGCCAGTCAATACTGATGACTGGACGGCGCCCAGTATACGATAGCGAAGGCTTGTCGCTGTTCGGGTTTCATTCGACGTTGATAGTACTTACCCGCACGACGTCTTTAGCGACGCTGTCGACCTGCAAGTAGGCTATGCTGGGCCAGGCCATTTTGGTCGACAGGCACACGATGACTTGCAGGAGGTCCACTCCTGTAGGAGAAGGGTTTGGCCAGGAAAGCCTACAGTTGAATAGGCTTTTCAGTACGTAGGCCGTGTTGTCGGTGTGGTCATCGAAAACGTCTTCGCAAGACTTGTAGAAGCGCCACGACTTCTGCAGGGCGTTCTGACCGGTTCCAATCAAGCTGTCATTGCGAGTAGGAGCCACCACCTCGTCTCGGTAGCTCTGCGCAGCCGCCTGCGTTAGCCACAGCATCTCATTAGGCTATCACCATGGATGCTAGTTAAGGGCAGCAGGCAAGAGTGCGCTTGATCTCTCTACACCCCTCTACCTCTTCAACTACCCTGACCGATGATCGCAAAGTCAGCGGTCGAGTACCGTAAGCGAAAGTTCAATGTTTATTTGGCGGTAACGGTGAGGAGAGCGCGTGGCGTGGCGTAGAAGTCCTCGAGCATGCCAACGAACCCTCGAGCAGCGAGTTCACAATGCGGGTGTTTAATCCCGGCCACGACGGTTGCGTTCCGATGGAGGATGCCGGAGATGCGTGTACATAATAATAATAATAATAATAATAATAATAATATTGAAAATAATAATAATAATAATAATAATAATAATAGTAATATTCTCAGCCAGACTACGCTCAATGCAGGGAAAAGGCCTCGGCCATGTACGTTCCGCCAATGTACCCTGTCCTGTGCTTTCCGCTCCCACGTTATACCAGCAATCTAATTTTCTGTCTTCTTTCTCACACAATTTTAGGTGCACGCTGAAAAATCACAAGAGGTCTCAATTTTCGGAATTCTCCATTACTGTGCACCTCATAATCATATCATCGTTCTAGCCCGTTTCTTATTCGTTGCTTGCCCACCTCAATCACAGAGAGGTTTCTCGGATGCGAGTAGTGGCCACACTGGCATCCGGTGCTCTCGCATGTCGGGACGGCTGACCTGTAGGCGTATATCATGGCTCCCGCTGACGCAGCAGTGACTGCAAGCAGGACACAGACCATGGCGGCCACGAGAAGTCGCCACAACTTCTTCTTCCGATCCCTGGCTTTCATAGCAGGATTGGGCGTCACCGAGTAGTGCCTGAACGAGAGCCAGATTGTGCGATTCCTCGAAGTTTGGCAGCGGCAGAGTCATTGACACGTGACAACCATTTCGGAGGTAAAGTGGTAGCATGTCAGGGTGCAATGCGGGATGGCTATGCATTATTGCTGTTGCAGCGCCCTTTGTACGAAGACATAAGGGCAATAAAGTGACGAGAATCACTACACTCGCAACTGCATTGAAGCGAGTCCTGAAGCCACGGATGTCGTGTCTTTATTGTCCTCCATTTCGTCCTCGTCAAAATTGCGCTACTTCAAATACACAGTATGATCCCTAATAACCAAACAACTGCTTTCATCTTTAGTACAACGTGCAAATGTCAGGGTTCCTACTACAGTTCATGACTGAAAGTTCGTCTGTTAACTTCAGATGGCAAACGGACAACCCGGCTGACCTACTCACACGTGGCGCGACGCTGGAAAGACTGCTGTGCAGCTCAAAATGGTGGCATGGTCCCGAGTGGCTAACTAAACCGATGTCTGAATGGCCCATACAGTTCTGTGAACTAGACATAGCGGAAGCCACCCAAGGTGAAGTTACAACAGTCCACGTCGCACTAATGACACGCTTCTCAGTTCCGATAATTGATATTCAACGGTACAGCAGGCTTCAACAGCTACTCAGAGTCACTGCGTGGATTTTCAGATTTACTGACCGATGCAGAAAAAGAAGTAATCATACAGGACATCTCGTTGATAGTACTTACCCGCACGACGTCTTTAGCGACGCTGTCGACCTGCAAGTAGGCTATGCTGGGCCAGGCCATTTTGGTCGACAGGCACACGATGACTTGCAGGAGGTCCACTCCTGTAGGAGAAGGGTTTGGCCAGAAAAGCCTACAGTCGAACAGGCTTTTCAGTACGTAGGCCGTGTTGTCGGTATGGTCATCGACAACGTCTTCGCAAGACTTGTAGAAGCGCCACGACTTCTGCAGGGCGTTCTGACCGGTGCCAATCAAGCTGTCATTGCGAGTAGGAGCCACCACCTCGTCTCGGTAGCTCTGCGCAGCCGCCTGCGTTAGCCACAGCATCTCATTTGGCTATCATCACGGATGTTAGTTGAGGGCAGCAGGCAAGAGTGCGCTTGATCTACCTACACCTCTCATCCTCCCCAACTACCCTGACCGGTGACCGGAAAGTCAGCGGTCGAGTACCGTAAGCGAAAGTTCACCGCAGCGGGTCGCAAATGCAATGTTTAATTGGCGGTAACGGTGAGGGGAGCGCGTGGCGTGGCGTAGAAGTCCTCGAACATGCCCACGAACCCTCGAGCAGCGAGTTCACAATGCGGGTGTGCAATCCCGGCCACGATGGCCCCATTCTGATGGAGGATGCCGGAGGTGCGTGTACATAGAAATAATAATAATAATAATAATAATAATAATAATAATAATAATAATAATAATAATAATAATAATAAAATATAATAATAATAATAATAATAATAATAATAATAATAATAATAATAATAATAATAATAACAATAATAATAATAATATAATAATAATAATAATAATAATAATAATAATAACAGCCAGACTACGCCCAGTGCAGGGCAAAGGCCTCGGCCATGTATGTTCGCTAATGTCCCTGTCCACTGCTTTCTGCTGCCACGTTATGCCAGCAATCTAATTTTCCGTCTTCTTTCTCACGCATCTTTAGGTGCACGCTAAAGAACCGCAAGAGTCTAAAGACTGCGCACCTTATAATTATATTATCGTTCTAGCCAGTTTCTTATTCGTTGCTTTGCCCACCTCAATCACAGAGAGGTTCCTCGGATGCGAGTACCGGCCACACACATATCGACCGAAGTCCTGACATGGGTCCACGATCATGTCCATGCTGGCTTGGAACGCTTTGGCGAACAGATGGCATCCGGTGCTCTCGCACGTCGGGACGGCTGACCTGTACGCGTATATCAAGGCTCCCGTTGACGCAGCAGTGACTGCAAGCACGACGCAGACCATGGCGGCCACGAGAAGTCGCCACAACTTCTTCTTCCGGGCCCTGGCTTTCATAGCAGGATTGGGCGTCACCGGGTAGTGCCTGAACGAGAGCCAGATTGTGCGATTTCTTGAAGTTTGGCAGCGGCAGAGTCATTGACACGTGACAACCATATCGGAGTCAAAGCGGTAGCACGTCAGGGTGCAATGCGGGATGACTATGCATTATCGCTGTTGCAGCGCCCTCTGTACGAGGACTTAAGGACAATAAAGAGACGACACTTATTACACTCGCAACTGCATTGAATCGAGTGTCCCTGAAGCAACGGATGTCGTTCGTCTCTTTATCGTCCTCCATTTCGTCCTCGTCAAAAATGCGCTACTTCAAATACACAGTATGATCGCCAAACCCCGTAGAACTCCTTTCATCTTTAGTACAATGCGCAAATGTCAGGGTTCCAACCACAGTACATGACTGAGAGTTCGTCTGTTAACTTCAGAATGGCAGGAGACGACCTGGTGATCAGTGGCTTGTGAGCATTCATCTAGAAAAATAGCGCACCATGAAGTTCTTCAAAAGTGCATCGGTACACTTTGGTTTCACGTATACAGTCACTGAAACGGGTCGAGATACGGTTGTGGTAGAAGAGAGTCACTGCTGCCGAGTACGTTCTGGGCATACCATAAAGCGAATATTCCATTTGCTTGATAGAAAAAAACGATACATGACTATTATTAAAATATTATTGGCGCTTTTCCTTCACAGTTTGATTAGCAAAAATCAACACATATAGTCTACATATATTTGAAAAGATGGTTGTAAAACAGTGTCATTAGTTAGGT